>OX276443.1:6678571-8014285 GCA_946251915.1 Abrostola triplasia | reverse complement strand
AGCACTTATAGCAATGCACTTGGGTTTTCTCAGTATCCCTGGCGTGATGCCACGGTTCTAGTTACACGGACTGTTACCCTTTTAAATAGATAAGCGTACACTCAATTTACTGAACATAACATAAAATCACGCCTATGTTCCCCGAAGAGGTAGGCACATGTGTCATAGTAGACCCACATTCCGCCAGTTATGTTTTAAGCCCCAATGTAATAGGGGGCCAGCCTATAGACATAAACTGGGCACAGATCTACATTCCGTGCTGCTACTGAGAATGACCTAATGGGGAAACTCAATAAAACTTTACCCGACCCGGGGTTCGAACCCAGGACCTCATGCTCAGCAGTATGCTGCCTGGTTATAAGCCTTTTAGGTATTGCCAGAATTCCTGTAGTCGTTATTGTTTTCGAGTGATATGGGCAGGCCATATCGCTCGAAGAACCGATAACCGCTGGGGAAGAAAGGTTCTCGAGTGGCGACCACGAACCGGAAGACGCAGCATTGGCCGGCCTCCCACCAGGTGGACCGACAATATCGTCAGAATTGCTGGCAACCGGTGGATGTCATTGGCAAGCTGTCGTTCATTGCGGCGTTCTAAGGGGTGGCCTTTGTTCAACAGTGGACGTCTTCCGACTGATGTTGATGATGAATGTTATTTAAAACCTGGAAAGTTACTCAAATACTTTATAATATAGATGCCTAACGTTATCCGTACAATAATAACGAAAGTTTGAGTAAAGTTGCAGGTCCCTGCAAAAAAATACTGTTGAATTTAGTCCTCTGAACAACAAACAATTAATCTTAAATTCCACTTGTGACTTTTACAACTACAAAGCATTGTATAGATCCCCCATTTGATTTAAAACTAAATGCGATTTACGCGTCGTTAAAATAGTCAAAACACACAACATATGTGTTCGACATTGTGATTTTAATTACTGTAATTAATGGTTGGTTCGAAATAGGTTCAGAGCAACGTGATATAAGCTTTTGTTCTATATCTATGTATACTAATATTACACATAACAAAAATAACCCTGAGTTTGTTTCGGTATTTCTTCTAAGGTAGTCAGTTAGGAAATGCCAATGACATTTAGGTTAAAAAAAACTGACGTGTAAAACCTATTTGCAGAAATAAAATGATACAACATAACATCACGCCTATACTCACCGAAGGTGTAGGCAGAGATGTACCTATAGTACACCTAAATTTCGCCAGTTATGTTAAAAGTTCCAATGTAATAGGCGGCCAGCTTACTGCCATCAACCGGGCTCAAATCAAGACTTCGTGCTGCTACAGAGATTTACCTAATGGAAAACCCTAGTAACACTTTGCCCGATCCGGGATTCGGACCCAGGACCTCGTGCTCACCGACCACTAGTCCAAAGGCAATCTACTAATATAATATAGAGGTAAGTTTGTTTTTTTGCCTAAAGCAGAGAGGAATGGCAGAGGAAAAAACGGGATATTGCCCAATAGTGCACCCACTGTTTGTGGGATAGTTCATGAGTTGTTCATCTCCGAGAAAAAAAAAGTCGTCTACATAACTGGCCTAATGGTAGCGAAGTTGCAAGACTCGAGTAAGTTTCTTATTACTAATATTAATCACGTGTGTTTCAGGGCATTTCCAAGGCTATTTTAATAACTATAATAAACCTAGCAATCAGCAATTACATTACAATAATAATAAGAGGTCACGTGATATATTATGATGAATAGCGGCGCCGGCGCAGGATTGTTTTCCTGTTGCAATGTGGATACGTGACTACTGTTGACATGTTTATACGAGACGTTTAAAGGAATTAGGTCGTAATATAAACATTATTATAAATTTAAATAAACAGCCTATAACTGCCGAGTGTTATCCGATCTACAATTGACACCCCTTTCCTCCCGTGGGTGTCGTAAGAGGCGACTAAGGGAAAATCCAGAAAACGAGCAGAAGCGTCTGTTGTAACTTCACCACCAATACTGCGATCTCCAAGCCGCTTGCCAAGCATGAGATTATGGCAATCCCCCCTCTATCTAAGGGGGAGGCCTTTGTTTAGCAGTAGACGTCTTCCGGCTGATGATAATGATGATGAACCGTAAATTTGCACTTCCATTGAATCATGGAAGACATTTAGCGCCATCTAGTTGCCTAAGGCAGAGACCGACGAATAAAAGTGTTCTTTCTCTCGATAACACCCGCTGTACAGCCCCCTTACCATGAACATTCAAAACAAGATAGTTTACGAAACGGACTCGCTTCCACAACGTAAACTGTCCTGTTTTAAGAGTTCATGGTACGGGGCAGATTTTTTTTTCTGGATGAATGAAACCCTGTCTCCTCGTGCACAGGAATAAAATAAAGGATGTGTAGAAGTACTCCTGACAACGTACATGCATGATCAGTTTAGTGGGTTTGGCCCGGTTTGGGGTAAGAATGACAAACAAACTTACATAATTTCGCATATAAATAATACTTATTTATCTAGTAAGTTTAGTAAAATGTATGTATAATTGTAATCTTGTTTAACTTGTGTCCCTACTGCTAAGTTTGACGAGGTTAGAATAGGAATTTAATAAGATAGAACAGAAAAATAAGTTTTTTTTTCAGATTTTCAAAGTTAAGCTCATAAAACATAATAACTTCAATCTTTGCACACATCAATAACGTCAAAAACCCAACCAGTAAAACCACTTTCCAGGACAAGATGATTCATAACAATCAAGGCTAAAAATAATCAAATACACAAGCAAACCGTTTGATCCTGTTGCTGAGTTTATCAATTCAGTATGGCTGGTTCACACCGCGAGTGCGACGATATTGTTAAAGTTGTAAAGGACCTATTTATCTATTAAGTAATACCAACTCGACTCGTGTGTTCCACATTATATTTGAATAATTTGAAGGTAATCAGGTAGTCACAAGTGGGAGAAGATTTAGATTACCCACTAATTTATACAGTGGAAGTAATCGCATGTGATTTATTAAATATTCTTCCTACCAGAGAGTTATTAGTCTGGAATCGTGTGTGAGAGTTGATCAAGGCGTTTGCCATTTAGTTAGAACTGTGAAACAATAGGCATCAAAGTGAATTGACTTGTAAATCAATAGCAAAGAAGAATTTAGTTACAAACTGATAAATAGTTTAGAAACGAAGAATTTAATACGACCTTGTTACTTACTTGAACCGACTGCAGAAGATTTCAACAGCCAATCAGAGAAAACATCAACCATGTTAAATGGTTCAGCCACCAATGACAGTCAAGAAAAACCTACAACGACAACGGTCACACCTGCCTTAACAAATATGGTGGAAGAACAAAAACTTGGACCAAATATGTGCTTGTTTAACTTTTGCAATGTTTGTATGGATTGTGCATTCAGTGTATGTTGTGCTTGTTTTCACTCAATATAGTCCATGTCTTGTAACACCTAGTTTTTATTAAATTTTTATTACATTTCGGCTTGAGTAGGTATGTACCTACCAACGATTAACTTCTACGAGGGTCAAACTGAAAGTTCTTAGAAAATCAAAAACTGATTACATTAGCCAGTTATTAGTTTTATTATATCTTTTCAAAATATTGTCCATTCACGTCAATACACCGCTGCATGCGATGGAACCACTGGGAAAAGCACTTTGCCCACTCGTCTTTAGGGTTCTCTTCAATGGCATCGCGATACGCAGCCACCGCTTCTTCAGCATTCATAAACCGCTTTCCTTTAAGTTTTTCTTTAATTTTTGGAAATAAATAAAAATCACAAGGGGCGAGGTCGGGGCTATACGGCGGGTGACCCAGTAATTCAACGTTTGATGTCGCCAAATAGTCGATCGTTCGCTTAGCGGTGTGCGACGAGGCGTTGTCGTGGTGAAGGAGGATCCTACTGCGAGGTCGTTTCTCTCGAACTTTTTCCAAGACAAGTGGCAAACAATTGGTAGTGTACCATTTTGCAGAAACTGTTTTTTGATCCTCTAACACAATTGTTGCGAAATGACCTATCCTTCCAAAGAACGAGGCCACCATTTTTTTCCCGCACTTCGATCTCTCTTCACTTTAGTTGGCAACCTCTCGAAAGGAAACACCCACTGAGCAGATTGTCTTTTGGTTTCAGGATCATAACAGTAAATCCAGCTTTCGTCACCTGTTAGTATGTCGAACACAGCATTTGAGTCACCTCCGTTAAATCTTTCAATCATTTTACGGCACCAATCCACACGATGGAGTTTTTGAGCCTCAGTCAAATTATGAGGTATCCACCGGGCGCAAAGCTTCCTGACTGCTAAATGTTCGTGGAGGATTTTGTGCACTTGACTCATACCGATGCCTAAGCTTGTCCGAATCTGCTGATAGGTCACTCTTTTGTCAGTCTCTATCATACGCCGCACAACACAGATGTTATCTTCAGTCGTCGCCGTAGAAGGCCGTCCCTCACATAAATCATCAGTGAGATTAGTGCGACCACGTTTAAACTCATTAAACCAGTTGTAAACTGTCGCACGAGATGGGGCTTCATCGTGAAAGGCCAATGGTAGTCTATCATAACTTTCTTGTTGACTTAAATGACATCGAAAGTCATAAAAAATCATTGCACGAAAATTTTCTCGTGTTAAATTCATGTTGACGTGACACAGACAATTTTCAATTTGCCGCCAAATCGTAAAACAAATGACAAATTAATGAAATATATACTCAGTAATATTGGCAAAGAGTTATATTTTTAAATTTTAGAATTATTTTTTTATTATATTGTTTACAAGTGGCCAGTTCTAAGAACTTTCAGTTTGACCCTCGTAGTTCTGCCTAACTGGCTAACCTGACAGCAAATACGTGCGTAATTAATCATACACATCCTCGTATTAAAAACAACTGTAAATGGTGCTGTACTATAATGGTTAATTGTATATAATTGTTGTGAACATTAAATGCTTCGGTAAATTAATAAAAACCACAATTAGTCAATTACGTCATTTCGAATAAATGGGAAACTAACTAAACGTGTAGGATGTTTATTTTATAGACTGGTTTAACTTGTTCCACGATGTAATTAAACGCGTTTAGGCGGACACAGATACCAACGTCAAAATGCAACAAAAGTCAAAACAAACTAGTTCAGATTCAGAATTCAGATTTTGGACAGATCGGGACGCGCGTATTCCCACTTTTACTCAACTTCAAACTTTTTAAAGATACAGAGAGAAACTTCTCTTTAATATTCGTATAAAACTGTGAAAAATACATTGGTCTTTGGTATATGTAAAAGTAATTCTTGAAGTTTAATGAAATTATTTGACTGTGAGTATTAATAATTAACTAATTATAGATACTATCTTGAACCTACCAGTGTTCAATAATACGATTATAAGCAGTGATTTTGCCAATTAGCCTTATTAATATGAAATATTCTGCGATAAATGGGTTACGCATTTGTTATTAGTCCATACAAGAGAACCTAAGTTTAAATGATGTTATAATACGATGGTTTTTCTGGAATCCTAATTGATTTACTTTACATTTTAAGACAGAAGAGGTGATTGTCTGTTAACTGTTTCAGATAACAAAATCTAACTCAACTTCGTAAAAAAAAAATATTTGAAAGAATTGTTTTAATTCTACTCAAAAGAAAATGTCTCAACCAACAACGGATGCCTCACAAGTTGTAACAACTCAGCCTTTAGTAAGAGATTCTAAGTTAACCGCAGATTCTCCATTAAATCCCTCTATTGAACCGATGAATGATGTTGTAAATCCAGAAGTTAGTTCAACCCAGTTCAACTTCACGGAACCAGAAGATGATGGAAAGAAAAAAGAAAGTGAATCACGCTGGTTTTGTATGATGTGCAGCGACTGTTTAGACACTTGCCTTGAATGTGAAGACTGCTGTAATCTCTGCTGCGGAGAAACAGACAATGGAAATGATGCATCATGCTTCGGTGATTGTGGAGACTGCGGTGATGCCAATTGTTGTGACTGTGATGATTAATGTTATTCTCTATATATCAGCTTGAAGATTCTCTTATACAGGTCGTGCTATTGGTTGGTAGGTAGAAACTCGAGATGCCTAAATATGTTTGGGTATTGATACGGCTCTCACATCGCATGTTTCATTTTTAAAACCGTGCCACAATTATATTTTTTGTAATCACATCTACCTAACACCTACTACTCTAACTAATCTAGGAAACAGCTTTCTTACTATGAAATCTTAAACTAAGACAGTTTACGTTGTAGAAAGAAGACACAGGATTACACTGCAAGTAACAGCGTATGTCCTACAAACCATAAACTGTCCTGCTTGAAGGGAATATGGTAAGTGGGCTGGATAGACTCAGTGTTATATAGTTGAAAGATGAAATTTAGCTGTAGCTTAACATTTAATATAAGAGAAAACTATTGTTGTATATGCATAATATGGAAGAAGACTTCCACTATTCTAAGTGCTTAACATTTTAAAAACTTGTTTGCGGTCACAGATGGCCGCGGTGGTACTTACAGGATTAATTATAATGGTCATTAGAACAGTTTTTTCTGCAAAGAAAAATGTGTTCTTATTCACAGTAATAAGGTATATAATTAAATACTGTGATATAAATGAAATATTTTAGGCGATGGTTAGACAGAAATGACGAAGACGTGTTGTGGACAAGGTGCAAACGGGGCGCCGACGTGACTTTTTAAATCATCGAAAAGACGGGGCTCGCACAGCGCATGGCGCCGCGACTGCCGCGAAAGGTGATGGTCTTCAACGAACATCATTCAACCGATTTTCGTCGTCCGTTAGCTGCACATGCCCTGCCCCGTCCGCACCTCCATTCTCACCCGTGGCCCATCGGTTTTGGATGTTTTACAACACAGCTCAGACAAGTAAGCTTCGTGTCTGTATTGCCTCGCGACGTTTCTATATATTTTTATTGAAAGTAAATCACAGGCTACGCGTCCTCGTCTCGTCATATCTGTCTCGCCATCGCCTTAGGTTAGAAGCATTTATTTTGCTAGATTATTTTTATAAAAAACTGTTGATTAAGAATCTTATTCTTGTAGTTAACTAAGTATTTGGATATTCAAGTTTTTATACTGCTAATGCTTAAATATTTTTGATGAATATTATTATACAAACTTTGATATTAAATCAGTAAGAGCTGAATTATAATTGATAGTTATATACTTATAGCTTGTCAGGTGCTAATTAATTTAGTGTTATAGAACACATAATTATAATTGAACAATAATTTAATAAGAGATGCTAGTTTTTTGTGATAATGTATTATAAAAGTTGATATATATGTATACGTAATTAAATTAAACCAAGAGCCTAGCTTTGAATGAATAATGCCTGTTAAGTAGCAAGATTCATGTTATCTTTGAAGGCATAGACAGAGATGTTACACATTTGCCAGTCTTATTTATAAACGGGGATCACACCGGCATTAACTAAACCCCGTATTAAGGCTATCGATGTATAAATGACAGCGACGGGTATAATTTAGTCCATGGTTTATACTTAGTATATACGGTTCATATTGTAATTTTTTAAATAATATGGGGGCAGGAGTCTTTTATCTATACTCAAATTTTGCTGCTCATTATGAAGAAAATTAAAAAATATTTATTTCCTGGAATACAAGTACAATAAGTTGACACTTAAAAAAAAAATACATATAGAATTAGATAGTTGTGTCATAATCTGCCGGATGATTTGTCTGCAAATGGTTATAGGCTGTCATGCCAAGAACTGATTACAAAATTTACTTGTAAATTCTGTAATCCGTTACCGCATTATTACTAAAACTGAACATACATAAAATATACATAGAATAACTTAGGACCTCCTTTTTGAAGTCGGTTAAAGTCATGTAGTGAGCTCCTTGCCTTGTGCATACAAATCCGGTATGTTAACCACTAGGCCACCACGACTATATTATTATTGTCATATACGTATACAAGGTTTTGTAAATTGCTGATTTATAATTAACTAGCTGCGCCCCGCGGTGTTACCCGCTACATTTTTTCGGGATAAAAAGTAGCCTATATGTTAATCCAGGGTATAACCTATCTACATGCCAAATTTCAACCAAATCGGTCCAGCCGTTTATGCGTGAAAGAGTAACAAACATCCACACATCCATACTCACAAACTTTCACATTTATAATATTAGTAGGATAGTAGGATTATTTACATGGGTTATTATTCCTTGAATAAATGTTTATTTTTATAAGTTCAATTTTTTTTAAATATTTTTTGAATGTCTAGTTTTTATCTGATGTTTTATAAATAATATTTAAATTGCCAATTAAATTAGTTTTTGTACATTTAAGGATCTGATAACGAACTCACTGTATACCTACTTTTATAGTTTATCCAAATATGTGCCAATTAGAATTTTAAAGGTGTTTAAAGTTAAACAGACTATGTGATACAGATCTAACGTACAACGGCGAAAAAAATTTTTAGGTTTACTGTTTTTATGTATTTTTATACATTAGTACTTAATTGAAAATCAGAATACTATATACGTGTTTTATTAAAATTGTTATGGAGTCAAAATATTTTGTTTTATTTGCATTCGAATTGACTAATTAATATTAGTGTTAGATATTTTTGTGGTTTTGCCTCGTTGGTTTAGTGGTTGCTAAGCGCGACTGCTGAGCACGAGGTCCTGGGTTCGAATCCCGGGTCGGGACATCACGCCTATATTCCCCGAAGGGGTAGGCAGAGGTGCACATATATTACACCCACATTTCGCCAGTTACGTTTTTAGGTCCCAATGTAATAGGGGGCGAGCCTATTGCCACCAACCGGGCACAAATCCAGACTCCGTGCTGCTACTGAGAATTACCTAATGGAAAAACCCAGTAACACTTTGCCCGACCCGGGATTCGAACCCAGGACCTCGTGCACAGCAGTCGTAGCACCTGCAACCATGTGTATATGAATCTGACACATAACCTAGGCTACCAGGGAACTCGCTATTTCTTATACAACCTTGATAGCAATAAGAAGACATTCGGCTAAGTCCTACTTTTTAGGGATTATAAAAACAAGCAATACATTTTCAACATTTTATTCACACCGATCACAATACACATAAAATGACTAGATATAGAGATACAACAGTAAAATAGTTGAAATTGCTCATCTAAAGAGTATTACAGTTAAAGATATTAGATAGTGTTATCCGTTGGCGAGTGACGATGCGGCATTGATTTTTAATTGGACATCAGGATGACCTACTTTGCCCAATGAAAATCTTGTTCCCCTCAGGTGGGGGCCCCCTCCGGCCGGGGGCCTGGCTGGGTTGCCACCCTATGGTGACGTCACGTGACAACGCACTTGACCCGGGAAATAGAGTCCTCAAACCACTGACGTCACTCAACAACGGATAACTAGTAGGTAGACTCGTTCCAAATTAACTTGATATAAAAGTAATAATAACAGCCTATAACGGTCCAACTGCAGGGTAAAGGCCTCTTTATGTATTGAGCACTGATCGCCACGCTAGCTCATTGGCACTAGGCGATTATAGACAATTAAATCCAGGTTTCCTTACGATGTTTTCTGTCACAGTTAATCAGAGGAGACTTAATATGTAATACAGTGTTTATAACATTGAAAAATCACGTTGATATCTGCCTGTATTTAAACCATCCATCTTAATATAAATGCATAGGTACATACTATGTTTAAAATGTATAAAACTATATATTATCAGTGATTTAAAATTGTAAGTAGGTATTATATTTTAATAAAACAATTAAAATACCACAATTGGTAATTAATATCTATGATATGATTTAAACAATATCTCATTATTTTTTTAAGATATCTTCGTAAATGGAAGGTCCTTAGTAGTAAAATCATTGCATAAAAATGTATAACTTTTATATCAAATTATTTGGAATCGTGTACCTTTATAAGTTTAAAAGACCGACTAAACTATACACAATACCAGCACAGTTCAAGATGAAATAACGCGAAGAGAAATGTGATCTATTCCCTATAAACATACAAACAATACTTTTATACAAAACAATTCGGTTTTTTGGCAAAATACGCACCTACGTGTAAACTTCTCATGCAATTTTGTCCTAAATTGTAACCCTCAAATTTATTTTTACTTTGGCTACATCGCCATCGACAAAAGTTAAAGCTAATAAAGGCTTTAGAGAAAAAAATGGGACAAAAATGTAAGGCATTTCACACAATAAAATGATTAGTATACCAGGCTATAGTTGGGCTAAACTGACCACACTAGCCCCCTTAAAAATTACCATTTTAAACTATGGATTAAACTACACCTGTAACTGTCATTTACATGTTAGATAATAGACTTATGACAGGTTTAAGTTATACAAGTATTATCCTCGTTTATGAATAAAAGTGAATGTATTTAAAGATAAAACATTTGCTCCCTTATTCATAAATGGATGAGCATACCAGAATTAACTAAACCCGGTATTAAATCTATTCTTAGATATGAAAACGGCAGTGGCAGGTATAATTTAATTCTTGGTTTAAATTGTATTTTTTTATGAAGAAGGAAGGCAATGTTTAATTTCTTTTGGCCGCGGCTTCGCCCGCGTTTAGTTGCCTATATACTTTCTAGGGTCTTAAACTTTCTACATGCCCAATTTCATCAAAATCCATCCAGCGGTTTAGCTGTGAAGGCGTCACAGACAGACAGAGTTATTTTCACATTTATACTATTAGTATAGATAAAATACACGTAGGTTTTGATATAAATTTGAGGTTTACAAGGCTATTCAACGATTAACTATCTAATAAAAATTGATACAACATCGATAAAAACTATGTATACTCTTTCAAATTTGGTGTTTCTTACATGGCAATACCATTTTAAGACTATCATGGGTGTATAATATTTTATATAGTTATTTTACTAAATGTTGCTAGTGCTTACTTTAATTATTATGCTTTTATTACTTGGCAAGAAATAATATATTATTTATTATTACGAATATACGGCACGTAATGACGAATAATATTATTTATATAAGGACAGGCTTTTCAATGGTCTCATGGAATGAATATTAAAGACGTTTTGTCAAATTTTGTTAACAAAGTTGTCGAAATACATTTTTTTATTTTTTTTCCAAGTTTTCTTTTGTATAAAAGACGATCATTGAAAATCAGCCCGCACAAATTTATATGGTTAACTTGGAAGAACAGTGTATTAAAATCCGTTTTCCATTTATTGATACAAATCTCTTCAATAGAAGTACGGATTATTTTTCTTTTTCGAAGAACAATACGGCTCTTAAATATAGTTTTGTATATATTTCTATATAGCTATGTTTTACGTTGAAAAGCCTATACCCAAAACTGTTATTTCTATATTTTTTAGCTTCAACCCCTTACAATGAATTCTTAAAGCAGGGCAGCTTTGACTATGGAAGCGAGACGCCGCATTACACGAGAGCGAGACTCTATATGCAATAGTCTCTTCTACCTCGCAAAATGTTTTGTTTTAAAAGTTCATGGTAAGGGGGCAGGATATTCATGCCTAGTAATAGTCTAGTATAAGTTTTACACCCTTGTTTGCTCTAATCCTACACAAGGAAGTACACATTTAGGAATGGTATTAATGCATGGTGATAAAGATGTTTTTGCGAATACCTATAGTTGGTACCTACATAGTTTTGCCTGCGGGTTTTTGTTTGTTATATTATGATTATTTTCGCAATTACAAAACCGTTGGTTGTTATTTAATTTACGATAGGTGTAGCTTGTTGAGGGCCAGATTTTTAAATGCAAAATTAGTTTTATTAGAGTAATATGTTTGTCATTTTTTCGGATAAAATAGGTAGTAGTATATTTTTTTTTAATTGAGGGTGAACCTGAAGAGATAGGAACATTCATCAATTTATTCGATTTTTATTTGTCAAGCGCTTGGCACTTGTGTAAGGCTGTGTGACATTTTGAAAGCTCATTGTTTCAATAAAACTGTTTTGGCTATTAAAAATTGCCCTCAAATAACATTGCTTTGAATTTTACACATTTGTATATAATATAGCTAAAATAGATTATTCCAGGTGATTACAATTTATAATGATGGACGCAGAAATAGTATACAATTATAGTTATTTTTACGCGAGAAAGACACATAGATATTGTATTAATTATATAAAAGTCTACCAACTAAATATCTTGTCTATGACTAGAAGCTTATGAAATTATTCTAACAATAGTTAAAAAAGTTAGTGTATTATAATAATGTATAATTAATCTAAGGCAGGTACTATTGAACGATAATGACAATGATATGACTTAAACTATAATAACGGCTGATATAAAGCTGACTGAAGTAGCGTTAGGATGGCAACTCTGAGATAGATCTACAGAATATTGGCTAAAAGGACAAAAAGTCATTTGGAAGACCAGTAACCAGACGCCTTATCATAAACTCTAAAAGCAGGACAGTTTATGATGTGGAAGCGAGATGTCGCATTATTCTGCACGTAGCGGCATCTCGCTTCCACATCTTAAACTGTCCTGCTTTAAAAGTTCATGGTAAGGGGGTAAGTGGAGCAGTCTCTGATTTGAAGTAGATTGAACCCTTAAAGAAACAATTACGCAGATTCTAATAAACTTAGGCATTAAAATAAAAGAACCCAGTAACAAGTTTTGTTCTTGGCTAGATAACTTTATTTTCCTATATTTGACAGACTAGATATAGATTAGATAGTGCTGCTGGGTAGTGTGTTGAACTCTTTCTTCTACTCAGCTAGCACTAGGAAGCGGTGACAGGCGGGTGTTTTGCGGGCTGTCTTTATGCAATTTGATGTTCAAAAAGTACAATTATAAGTCCATTTTGTAATCTAAATGATTTCTCGTCCGCTAAATCTACCTTGATCGGATATATGCCTACCTCTATTAGATCTTCTTGCTGTTTGACATTTAAATGCCAGGTTTGGCCTATTCTGTTGAGGAGGTATTATATGTATGACTTTTGTATCCTTTTTTGCATGTTTGCCAGAGCGGCGCCACGGTACGGCGACTGTCGCGGATTCGAGTCCCGCTCGTGTCCATCATTTTTCAAGTTTCCCTTTATCAATATAAAAGGTATTATATAAATATGTGTAGGTGTGATATGTGACGTATCTTCGTTAATTCTTTTGTCAATTTAAAAACAATTTAATACAGATAATATTATTGTTATACGTTCAGTAACTATTCTGCAATCAATATCCACCCATACTAATGTCAATTAGTCATTTCTCTGATGCCTAAAGTGAATTTAGAAGATAAGAGCAACATTTTTAAAACGTAATTGGATATTATTATACCTATTAAAGAAGTAACTTATAGAATATATTCTTACGAGAATTTGGCCTCTCTTTTCGCTGTTATATTATATAAGGCCAATTTTCTCGTGTTTAATTTTGATAATAAATCGACTTATAACTAATATTTTACTTTATTTAGTTATAATATTAACATACTCTCAGGAACTACTGAACCGATTTGGATAATGATTTTGATGTTGATAGCTGGGAAGTTATAATATTAAGGATTTTTTGACGCCTCTGCTAAGTATAGACGAACTTTAATATTGCTATGCTTGACATTTGATGTCTGTGAGCAGCGATACGGTAGCTCACCACGCCTGTATTCCCCGAATGGGTAGGCAGAGGTGCACATATAGTACACCCACATTTCGCCAGTTATGTTTTAGGTCCCAATGTAATATGGGCCGAGCATACTGCCATCAACCGGGCACAAGTCCAGACTCCGTGCTGCTATTGAGAATTACCTAATGGAAAAACCCAGTAACAATTTACCCGATACGGGATTCGAACCTAGGACCTCGTGCTCAGCAGTCGCGATTAGCAACCACTAGATCAGCGACGCAGTCAAATATACTAATACAAACAATATGGTACATAGACAAGATAATCAAGAAATACATAAGTCGTCTATGCTTAGCAGAGGACATCAGTAACCAGAGATAGAATATAGTTTTTGAGTAATATATAATACGAATAGTTATGAAAGTGATGGTGGGTCGAGCGATCAGTATCAGATATCACAATAGTGATGAGCTTCTTCATTTAACCGTATTATTACGTGGAGGGTTTAATATTAACTGGCTTACTTATAAAGATATTGAAGTTTGGAAAAGGTTACTATAATAGTATTCTCAAACTCTATTGTAATACATGCGACCGCATATTTAAGAGGTTCGGTTTAGCGAGCCAGTTTAGGGCTCATCAAAGGTGATTTCAGGGGTCGCCGTTGTCTTTGTCTATATATATATATATATATAATATATTCTTCGTGGTCGAAATCGACAAGGAAGACTATATATATTCTTAAGGACAAAGTCATTGATTCCTGAAGGATATGTTGTGTACATAGTTATGTTGTGTTGCAGGAGGCATACGAATATAGGGTCACTATTTATGGAAATTCCAAAAACAGATGTACTATAATACTATTTATGGAGAAAATTGTTAACTCACACGAACTCCAAAATCTTTATATGTAAACCGAGTTCTTTTTACGTGATATTTAAATCTAAAACTATATCGATATACCTATATATAGACACCGAATACAATCTATAGTATATCTTAATTTTTGGGAGTCAGTTTTACTGTGATACATTGCTTTTAGATATGCTTGCTTATTTAAATGTATAAATAGTTTTTTTGATTAAATAAATTAACTATTTGTTACATGTAAAATGTAGGTTGATATTTGCTAATATTCTCAAAGAAACATGCCTAGATGTCTGACGATAATCATATCTAGCAAAAAATTATTGTAATTAAAAGTTGCTTGTATATAACTCGCAATTATTGTCAATACAAACATGATTATCTAGACGGCTTTTGTTCATAGATATTATGGTTATAATTATGACATGACTCAACATTTTTTTAACGGTATACTGTCAAACGGGGTGAATAAGGACGCAGGGGTAGAAAACATTTTAAAGGAATTTTAACATTGAATTAATATTTGAAGTAACAATGCCAACTAGAAATATTTATATAATATATGTACATATATATAAATTCGTATATATACATAATAGTAATAAATTTATGTATATATGCGAAATTTATTCGTATATATTTATAATATAATAAATAATCTAAATTGCAAGTAATTTTTTTTTAATGTTGTCTCTATCACTGCGTCTTTATTCATACGATTTAATGTACTCTTTCACAGAATAACTTCTTAAGCCATCACTAAGATGCACTAGGTACATACTTGTATTTATATTAAGAAACTCCCAAACTAATAACGTATCTATAATATAATTATTATAATAAAAGTTACACATATAAATGGAATATGATAAACATGGCAAATTATATACCCTGTGATACTCCCCGACTATTCATCTATAAATATATTAATATAATAAAATATTATGAGAAATAGCAAAAACAATAACACGTTAGACATTAAAATAGATGAGTATTTTAGATTAGTTAGCATTAAAAACAGTAAAATAGTATAGCAACAATGATAATATAATAATAGTTATAACAATATTATTTTATAAGTAATAGCGTAGTGAAATAACAATACTTATAACATATATTTGATAATAAAATTATCCTAAAATATTTAATTATTTAAAAAATTACAACATCATATAAGTAAACTTGGAATGTCATATTCTATAATAATCATAAAGTATGATAGTGTCGCTGATATAAACAATTAATATATTTTTAAATATAATATGTAATTTAATAATAAAATACTCTTGAAGTAATTTAAATATAGGAAGTATAGTAACACTTCCCTAGTGCCAAATTATTATTTATCTAACAAACGTGTCTACAACGCACACAGCCAAGATATATTTAGTTTTTATATGATTGAAAAAAACTAAAGGAAATAAGCGACTGCATGATAGAATAGAAGAGTTTCCTTATAACAGTGCGCTCAAAATTTTAAGCTCTCGGATGTTAGCCCCGAGAGGTTGCGCAGTACCCGCATTTCGACCTTACTGCGCAGTCAATTCGGGCCTAACTTCAGAATGCTCAAAGACATTTGCGCGCACTTGATATTATAGTTTTATAATTTATTATAAACTACATATATTTATTTATGATGTAATTGGCGATTTTACATTATACATGTAGGGAGTAATTTGACAAATAAACAGTATAATATAAAAATGTTTAGTTTAGCGATTTGAGGATATTATGAAATGTATTCAATTAAGTTAGACGACCCGATTAGCGCAGTGGCTAAGTGATTGGACTGCTGCGCTAAGGGTTGCGGGTTCGATTCCCGCACGGGGCAAAACTTTGTGCGACCCACAGATGTTTGTCCCGAGTCTGGATGTTTGTGTATGTGATATTTCATGTTTGTGAAACGCACCCACGACACAGGAGAAATTCCTAGTGTGGGGCGACGTTTTTAAAAAAAAAAAAAAAAAAAAAAAAAAAAAAAAAAAAAAAAAAAAGTTACTTCAGTTAAAATATAACTTTTATGTAATCGATTAAATTGAAATCGATATATTCGATTATAATTTCCTCAAACCGTAAAATGTCAATATGAAATCATAATTTATACGATAAAATTTATATATCTGTTTCTTTGAATATATTATTAGGGCTATCTAAATTAAAGTGTATGTACCGTGAGTTGGGTGAATCTGCAAGACTATCGTTGACACTCTCAGGGTCTTCTGGCTTGATATGTTTGGGTGACGATTCAGAATGGAACTCCTGACGAAAATTGCCTGGAAATTTATAAAACCACCTGTATTTTTCATATTTAATTAAGTGTAACATTATTTATATGGGAAATTTAAAGTTCTAGATGATTATGCAAAATAAATTAAAAAAAAAACAATCAGAATTCTAAAATAACATATAAAATTACGAGTGCCAGAATAAATCTCTAATTAAACAAATAACTAAACAAATATAGTTTCTAAGTACGTTTTTCTAAGGCAATGGGAGCTTACGAAGGGTGCAAAATAAAAACAAAGGTATACTTACAAGCAAAGCGTACGAACAACAACGCGTAACAACACAACATTACAGGAGAATGCATCTGCTATACATTTATAAGCGACTTATGTAGTTACCAAGTTTTAAAATTCTAAAATAGACGGTAGTTCGCAACTTAATAAACCAAGATGGCGCTGGAATCTGTCAAACTACCATGAGGAGAAAAAACGGAATATATATATTTATTTATGAAAGAGAGTATATAGAATTTGAGTTTACATTAAACAGAATTTTTATTTTTTTTAATATTAAAATAAAGCTCTAATATCTAAACTTATTTTTAAATAACAGATGTCATTGCTATAACTCCATGCACGTCTATCAAACACACTAATAAAAATAATAAGCAATAAAATACTAAAAAAATAAAATAAAACTATAAATCAGTGCAAAGAACGTTTATTAACGTAGACACGCCATTTTGGGCGTGGCTTACATATATACGTGATTTACGTATTACATTGAGTGAACAGTGGGAAGACCTAATGATAATTTAAATAAATATTTTTTTATACACTTAGTCTGATTAAAAACGTATGTTATTTTAAATATTTATTGCTGATAATTTGCCTGTAGACATTATATTGTATATTCATGTAACTTTGAATATATAAATATTTTTGAAATATATATCCGAAGATCGAGCTGAGTGGCGTGCCATGGGAGAGGCCTATGTCCAGCAGCAGACTGAGATAGGCTGATGATGATGATATTTTGAGATTATACCAAAATTATATAAAGTCAAGATTTGAAATTTTATCATTTTATGATGTCAACTCGAAGCTATCATACTACGCTTCCACTATTGAAATGAGTATCAAATTGAAAATAAATACTTACGTTAAAAGGTCTTGCCACTGTTAATAAATATTAAAATAACAAGTGTTACCAGTCTTAAATAGAATAGTGACTTTAAACCAAATACAATGGTAACTAATAGTGACTGTTTTTGTTTTATATACCAATTAGATTTATAATACTTTTTATATGTTGATCGAATTTTGTTGACAAATCCAAGGAATGTGATAATTTTTTCAACGATACATTTTCTATTGTAGTATATTTCGGATATTTGTCGGATATTTTTATGTTGGCTTCCTCAATTAAGAATTTTTAACTACTTTACTAAAATTAATTTAAGAATAACTATCTGTGTAGCCACTAAAGTGTCAGATGTTTATATTAAAAATTAATAAATTCCTCTTTAGTTTGGCGTTGATTTAATAAAATTGTATATATTTTTTACTAAAAAAATCCAAAAAAATAAAAAATACATGTAAGTACAGAAAACTAGTACTTTTTTTCAAGTGAATTAATTCACTGCGTCGTCAATAGTATATTTTTTTACAATTTCAAAATTGTTTTCGTCAAAGTCTATAAAGAAATTGTCAACAAAATAATTATCCGATACATACTAGTGTACGTATGTATTATAACCACTTGAGCATACAGACTAGATTTTATATAAACCATTTGGTATAATTTTTATGTTAAATTAGATGAGTAATTAATTAATTATATATTTATGAAATTATTATATATTCCTATAATATATTGCATTGAGAACTAACCCCCGTTTACTATTTGTATATTTTAAATATATTTTGTTTTTTTTATTTATTTATTAAATCATATTCAGAACGAATAAATAATGTCAATTTGAAGTTGGTATTTATGAGAATTGATCGATATTTATTATATTATATATACATTTTATTGTTAAATTCGAATATCGAATATAATTAGAGCGGTGACTCGGGGTTTAGTCGACTAAAACTACCGATTAAAATAACGAAATATCGACTAGTAGTAAGCACATAGGTATCAAAAGATTAGATTTAACAAATTGGAACAAACGCTTAAATTAAGATTCAATTGGACATTGATATGTTATAGATTAATAAAATGCATGCGGTTTAAATACATTACCATGCGCGTGTATGGTAAAAATACCATTTTTGGTCAAACAACCATTTTTATGGTTAATAAGATAAAAAATAATGTCAAACAGTGCCATACAATAAGAAAAAAAAAACTGCACAAACAATGCATTGTCAAACGATTGATATCTTCGAAATTTTCATACATACAAAAATCATTTTAGGAAAATATTCAAAAGAACAGTCAAACTGAAAATTTTGAAGATAACAATCGATAAAAAATCGACTAAAAAACAATAATCGAATTCACATCACTAGCACTACAAGCTTAGGTGCAACACTTAGTAAGGTCACTACAGTCACACTTCACTTTGCGCGCGCGCCTCCTACAGAACCCATAACATTTTAACGCTAAGCAGCACAGCCCCCCTTTCTTACTAGCCTCCGACTTACACGACTCCCTACTATTAAGTCGCTGTAATTCGGGGATGGGAGTAACCTTATCATCTTTATCATTTAGTAACTTATCTAGTCGATTTTTAAGCTGTGTTGGAGAGACGCTGCGATCCCTATTTAGTTTAGTCGATTTTGTAGTCGATACGTCGGTCACTTCAGTGGTGTCACATAAATCGTCGGAGCCCGAAGATGCTTCTACGTTCGGGCTGTGAGAGTCTATACTCTCTGGTGTGTAGGGATCGACGCAGCGCCTCACACAGAGGAGGGTATTATCAACATCGTTAACGTATATACCGTCGTGGCTGCAGTAATCAGCGCTAGTTATCTCTACATGGGGTATCCTAAGCATGGTTTCGTTTAAGGAGCCTGTTCGAGTCCGTTTTAGTTTAGTTTCGTCTATCAGTTTGTCGGGGTGGCTGCACGATATGTCGGGTTTGATTTTTTTGTTGGCGTAGAGGTCCGGGTCGGTGGGGAGGCGCGGCAGGCGAGCGGCGCGCGAGGCCAGGAGGGGGAGGGAGCAGGGCAGGCCAGCCGCGCTAGCGCACAGCGTGCAGGGGAGCGGGCTGACACTACACTCCAGCCTACCTCGGTCGCTCTGCAGCATCACGCGCAGGTAGATCGGCTGCGGACAACGATCAGTGTGTTAGTCACCAACATTCATTGCGTACCAACTTAATAGGTTGGATATGGTTATGGACTTTATGAGAAACATTTCATAGAATAATAAGTTATTTATTTCTCTCACTATGGATTGGAGACAAACCAGATACATTATGAAACAAGCTGTACGGTGAGAGCTGTCTGCGCCTTGGTTACCTTGTGGTCCACCATGCAGGCCTCTCCCCCTATGACCCCATAGGCGGGGTCGCGGCTCTACGCCTCTGTTACCTTGTGGTCCCCCATGCAGGTCTCTCCCCCTATGACCCCATAGGCGGGGCGGCGGCAGGCTCGCGCCGGTCGCGGCTCTACGCCTCTGTTACCTTGTGGTCCCCTATGCAGGCCTCTTCCACTCTGACCCCATAGGCGGGGCGGCGGCAGGCTTGCGCCGGTCGCGGCTCTGCGCCTCTGTTACCTTGTGGTCCCCCATGCAGGCCTCACCCCCTCTGACCCCATGGGCGGGGCGGCGGCGCGCAGCAGGCTCGCGCCGGTCGCGGCTCTACGCCTCTGTTACCTTGTGGTCCCCCATGCAGGCCTCTCCCCCTATGACCCCATAGGCGGGGCGGCGGCGCGCTGCGGGCTCGCGCCGGTCGCGGCTCTACGCCTCTGTTACCTTGTGGTCCCCCATGCAGGCCTCTCCCCCTATGACCCCATAGGCGGGGCGGCGGCGCGCTGCGAGCTCGCGCCGGTCGCGGCTCTACGCCTCTGTTACCTTGTGGTCCCCCATGCAGGCCTCTCCCCCTATGACCCCATAGGCGGGGCGGCGGCGCGCTGCGGGCTCGCGCCGGTCGCGGCTCTACGCCTCTGTTACCTTGTGGTCCCCCATGCAGGCCTCTCCCCCTATGACCCCATAGGCGGGGCGGCGGCGCGCTGCGGGCTCGCGCCGGTCGCGGCTCTACGCCTCTGTTACCTTGTGGTCCCCCATGCAGGCCTCTCCCCCTATGACCCCATAGGCGGGGCGGCGGCGCGCTGCGGGCTCGCGCCGGTCGCGGCTCTACGCCTCTGTTACCTTGTGGTCCCCCATGCAGGCCTCTCCCCCTATGACCCCATAGGCGGGGCGGCGGCGCGCTGCGGGCTCGCGCCGGTCGCGGCTCTACGCCTCTGTTACCTTGTGGTCGGGGATGCAGGCCTCTCCCCCTATGACCCCATAGGCGGGGCGGCGGCGCGCTGCGGGCTCGCGCCGGTCGCGGCTCTACGCCTCTGTTACCTTGTGGTCCCCCATGCAGGCCTCTCCCCCTATGACCCCATAGGCGGGGCGGCGGCGCGCTGCGGGCTCGCGCCGGTCGCGGCTCTACGCCTCTGTTACCTTGTGGTCCCCCATGCAGGCCTCTCCCCCTATGACCCCATAGGCGGGGCGGCGGCGCGCTGCGGGCTCGCGCCGGTCGCGGCTCTACGCCTCTGTTACCTTGTGGTCCCCCATGCAGGCCTCTCCCCCTATGACCCCATAGGCGGGGCGGCGGCGCGCTGCGGGCTCGCGCCGGTCGCGGCTCTACGCCTCTGTTACCTTGTGGTCCCCCATGCAGGCCTCTCCCCCTATGACCCCATAGGCGGGGCGGCGGCGCGCTGCGGGCTCGCGCCGGTCGCGGCTCTACGCCTCTGTTACCTTGTGGTCCCCCATGCAGGCCTCTCCCCCTATGACCCCATAGGCGGGGCGGCGGCGCGCTGCGGGCTCGCGCCGGTCGCGGCTCTACGCCTCTGTTACCTTGTGGTCCCCCATGCAGGCCTCTCCCCCTATGACCCCATAGGCGGGGCGGCGGCGCGCTGCGGGCTCGCGCCGGTCGCGGCTCTACGCCTCTGTTACCTTGTGGTCCCCCATGCAGGCCTCTCCCCCTATGACCCCATAGGCGGGGCGGCGGCGCGCTGCGGGCTCGCGCCGGTCGCGGCTCTACGCCTCTGTTACCTTGTGGTCCCCCATGCAGGCCTCTCCCCCTATGACCCCATAGGCGGGGCGGCGGCGCGCTGCGGGCTCGCGCCGGTCGCGGCTCTACGCCTCTGTTACCTTGTGGTCCCCCATGCAGGCCTCTCCCCCTATGACCCCATAGGCGGGGCGGCGGCGCGCTGCGGGCTCGCGCCGGTCGCGGCTCTACGCCTCTGTTACCTTGTGGTCCCCCATGCAGGCCTCTCCCCCTATGACCCCATAGGCGGGGCGGCGGCGCGCTGCGGGCTCGCGCCGGTCGCGGCTCTGCGCCTCGCCCTCCGACTGGTTGCGGACCAGGCGTCGCCGGGCCGAGCTTTCGCTGTCACACATCCTGGACATTAGAATAATCCTTACACATAAGTAATATAAAAAATATTGTCTGTCTGTTTGTTCCAGCTAATCTCTAAAACGGCTTGACCGATTTTGACGAGACTTTCACTGGCAGATAGTTTTTTTAATCGAAGTCACGGGCATAAGCTAGTTCTTACTAACACAAAAGTCATGTTACATACAGTTTTTAGTTTAATAATCTTTATTAATAGACAAATACGGGTCGTTTAAAAACCTTCTGAAATAGGTAAAAGCACCAGGTTCCCCCAGCCTACCTGGCGTTGATGGCCTGCTGCACGCTGGTGGGGTCGGCGATGCTCTTGCGGCTGAGGTTCATGCCGGCGGCCGGCACGGACAGCGCGTCCAGCTCCGCCATGCTGCTCTTCTTCTCCAGCGTCTTGCCCGGACTGCCCTGGAGTTCAATTAATAATGAACGACAGAAAGAAAAAGCTTTTATTTGTCGCAAACACATGACACAAAAATATACGAGAAAGGACAAAATAAAAGAATATCTACACTTACGTAAATTACGGAAGAAAAAATAAGAGATAATAACTAAACATAAAAGATGATTAAAAATCCAACACGGGAAAGTGAGCAAACACTGGTAACAATATCACAGCAATGATATAAATTTATTATTGAAAAAATAATAATTTAATTTTATTGACCATAATTATCATTCAATGAAGGCGAAGGGTTGACGCTGAGTGGTATCCGGCTTAGAATTGACCACTCCCTTTCCTCCCGTGGGTGACGTAAGAGACGACTATGGGAAAATCCAGAAGATGGGCAGCAGTGTCTTCTGTAACTTTACCACCAATGCTGCGATCCCCAAGCCGCTTGCCAAGCGTGGGGCTTATAGCAACTCCGCCCTTTTATGGGGGAGGACTTTGTTCATCATCTTCCGGCTGATGAAGGCCAGGGGGTATGGGTAGTTCCACATACCTGTGCGTTCTGCCGCGCCGGTGAGCCCGAGCGAGCTGGGCTGCTGTCTGAAGACGACACTCGCCCGCTACTGTCCGTAGAGTCTGTCACCGACTTCCTGTTCAGAAACAAAAGGTATTGATATAATGTTTTGGCACGGAGACTACGGAGTGTATATATAAGATAACTAGCTGACCGGCGAACTTCTTACCGCCTTCTCACCGTTTAAACCTTCCCTGGACCTTCACTAAAATTTCAAGATCAAAATTAGCCAAATCGGTTCAGCCGTCCTCGAGTTTTAGCGAGACTTACGAACAGCAATTCATTTTTATATACAAGATAAAGACACAGAAAACATATTAAGTATTGAAATTGGACGCGTTTGGTATACTGAAATGTCTTAGAACTCATAAAAAAAATTAACTGTCGAATTAATAACCTCTTCCTCTTTGAAGTCGGTTAAAACGGTCTTGAACCCCCGAAGTAGATTAGGTTCGCCATTTATATGATAGGTCACACATTCGAGGCGAGGCTATTGCCTAATGGTAAAAACTTAAGAACACTGATGTTCTAGAAGCTGCTGGGAAAGTAGAATGAGTGTATAGGTTAACCTGGAGGCGTGCACCTGCCGGGCGTCGGGCGCGGCGTGCTGCAGCAGCAGGCGCGCCGACTGCGACAGCAGGATGCGGTCGCACCACGCGGGGCAGCTGCGGCCACGGGGAACACATACATATCACATAACATCACGCCTGTATTCCCCGAAGGGGTAGGCAGAGGTGCACATATAGTACACCCACATTTCGCCAGTTATGTTTTACGTCCCAATGTAATAGGGGGCGAGCCTATCGCCATCAACCGGGCACAGATCCAGACTCCGTGCTGTTACTGAGAATTACCTAATGGAAAAACCCAGTAACACTTTGCCCGACCCGGGATTCAAACCCAGGACCTCGCTCAGCAGTCGCGCTTAGCAACCACTAGACCAACGAGGCAGTCACACATACATATCAATACTGCTTAACCTTATATCATGTCAAACTCATCTGTACGTGTTTGTCAACTAATTCCTCGAAAATAGCTGACATTTTTTTGTTAAAATTTGGCATGGAGGAAGCTTCCACTCTGAATTTACACATAAGCTTTTATCAAAACAGTTAACACTGTGGGGCGCAGTTACAATATAAGCCCAGAATCATGACTGACAAAGTGCAGAACAGCACCAGATTTCTATGACATTGTGGAGGAAGGGATGTGGAGTTCCTCCAACGAAAAGGAAAGATCTTCCAACCAGGAGGTGGTGTGCCTGGTGGGCCGCAGCACCTCACTACTCATCTGGGGCGGCTGTGTATATAGCTAGCGAATGTGATTACTTAGCTAGCGCGATGAAGGATTTTTTATTTATTTAATACTTAAGTACAGTTGTGTACAAGGCGGACTTAATGCCTTAAGCATTTTCTACCAGTCTAACCTTCAGGTAGTTCAGAGATAGAAACGGTAGATGCACAAACTATTATGAAAGATAAGAGAATTAATAATACATATTATGTTATATACATACATAAATTATAATACTATATATCATATGATAAACATATAAATACATACATAGAATATATTAATATCCATAGTTTAGTCAAGATATATCATGAATCCGTCGTCTTGTCTAGTAGGTATCGCTTAAATTTTTTATAAGTTTTGTTGATTATTTACCATCCTGATCTCACGAGGATTAGCAACGTCATGCATCCTTTGACGTGTAAATGTCGCTACAACTTAGTACCTATCAGTATTAATGGTATCCTGCATGACTTACCGAGTCTTCATGTAGTGTGTGGGCAGATGTACGTCCTCCTCAAACGGGTAGGACGGCGGGAACTTGACGGGGAACTCGTATAGGTGTGGCCGCAACGCCTCTAGCTCGCGATCATACCGCTGGAGCTACGGACAAATAATAACATAACATATTATCATGCCAGTATTCCCCGAAGGGGTACGAAGGGGTAGGCAGAGGTGACCATATAGTACACCCACATTTCGCCAGTTATGTTTTTAGGTCCCAATGTAATAGGGGGCGAGCCTATTGCCATCAACAGGGCACGAATCCAGACTCCATGCTGTTACTGAGAATTATCTAATGAAAAATCCCAGTAACACTTTTCCCAACCCGGGATTCGAACCCAGGACCTCGTGTTTAGCAGTCGCGCTTAACAACCACTAGACAATAAATAATCCTATATTGTCTCCCCCCCCCCCCCCTCCAACATCTGATCATACAGGAACTAGGAGAATATCGGAGCTATAAATGTGACTCACCCAGGGCTCCCTGAATATCTTCTGATGGTCTACATGGGAGAACTCCTTCTTGCCGATAGTGAGCACGACCCGGCCGTCGGTCTGCGACCTGTACTGCAGGCGGGAGGCGTCCACGTTGGCCCCGTTCTGAAGGCGGCTCGCTGACAGGTCTTCTGTTACCTTCTGTTGGGGTAAGAAGATTTTTTAGCTTTCTTGTCAAGAAGGGTTTGGTTTTAATGTAGGATTGAATTAAGTGCCTACAACTAGTGCCATTGACACCTACCTATTAGTATCTACATACATACATTCATATTAGGGAAAAAGAATGATACATAATTAATTTAAATGTTAGTTTTAGATGCCATTAGTATTTGTATGTCATTAAATATAATAATACATGTAGAATTCCCATTCGCCATTGTACACCATATTTGTTTTTAAGTTAATGATAATTTACGTCTCTCTAAAAAAAATAACATAATGAAACTTGAGATTTGATAGGCGCGAGTTTCGACACAGTAGCTCAGTTTGTAAGAGCAAACCACGAAGAAGGTCGCGGGTTCAAGTCCCGCTGATGTGTATCATTTTCAAATTTCCTTTACTTCCATTTACAATGAAAAACTAAAGGCTTACTACATAAGGATAAACAATAAATGCAGAACAATTTTGTAAATGTGAGTGTATTCTATTTGACGCGCGGTAGCCGGTAGCCAATATTTATTATACATTGATAAGACAAGATACATCGACAACATAGCAAATAACATCACTTTAGGGCAAATATTTACCTCTTTAATGGACGTAAATAATAATCTTGACGACCTGATTAGCGCAGTGGCTAAGCGATTGGACTGTTGCGCTAAGGGTTGCGGGTTCGATTCCCGCACGGGGCAAAACTTTGTGCGAACCACAGATGTTTGTCCCGAGTCTGGGTGTTTGTGTATGTGATATTTCATGTTTGTGAAACACATCCACGACACAGGAGAAATTCCTAGTGTGGGGCGAAGTTTTTTTTTAAAAAAAAAAAAATCATATCTTTTTCCTACTGAGTTAGGGGAATATAATGTTCTTACCTTGACAACACCGGCCGTGTCGGCTCGAAAGTTAAAGTCCCCGAATATGAAGTAAGGAGCGGCGTTGACGTCAGAATGTAGGTGACGTAATGTGTGACGTAGTGCGCGCCGCCGACTCCTGCAGTATACCTGTAAGACGACGTACTATGATATTATATTGTGTATTTTACCATAAAAAATAAACTTTTGAAAGTTCTGGAAATAAATGTAAAACAGTTGTTATAACACGTGACATCACACTAATAGTATAAAGGCGAAAGTTTGTGAATGTTTGTCACATCTACACGCTTAAACGCCTGGACTGATTTTGATGAAAATTGGTATGAAGGTAGGTGACACTCTGGATTAACATATGGAATACTTTTTATCTTAAAAATTTTGTAGGTAACACCACGGGGCGCAGCCAATAACATAATAAATTTGAAAGATTTATTTTAGGGCTTACACAGAAGGGGTAAATAAGTAAAGCTTAGTGGGTAGTTTCTGAACCAATTAAAATTAATTTCGTATCGTAGTACGGAGTAGCCCAATTTTTACTCCCAAACTGTCAATAAAAAAATGAAAATAATCAACTTAAAAGGACTATTACGTTTGGAACACTTTTTCACATTCAAGATTGAAGGTGTCCAAAAATACCCTCATATACTACCTAACTACTGTAAGGTTTTGATTTTTTTAGCTTGTCAAGTTGTCAGTTACTTACTGAAGGAAAAGGTTCAACGGCCAGCAAGTTGGAGGCATCGTGAAACAGATGTATGTTGACGAACTCTACCGCTGTGCCGCGCACCCACCAACGCGTGCGAAGGAACCCCTTGCGAGACCATTTGCACTGCAAAAGAAATATATACATTAATATGTGAAGAGAGATCTTTGGACCTGTTTAGCATATTGCAGGAGAGTGTGATATTTGGTATACTTAGTTAGTTTATAAAGAGTGGTGCAGAAAGCTAAACTGTATTTCAAATCTATACAACGTTTATATACACCTGAGAGGTTTTTCAACGGTGTGTGGAGCCATGACAAGAGGCCTTTTTTTTTTGTTTTCGGGGGGAACCTTCAAAAGGCCCCCGGCCCCTATGGGGTAGGGACTGGGGAGTGTGGGATTTCTACCTCACTAAAACCACCCCGGTGGTCACCATCTGCACGAACAAGGGAAGTCCCGGGACTCTAAAAAGAACAACTCCGGAACCTCCCCATGCAACGCCTATGTGGCACATCCCCGGGATGACAAGAGGCCTACAGGCGTTTTAAACTTTGACACCAGGTTATTCATCAACCATACGATAAGAAGAAGAAGGATTATAGAACGTTGTCCTGTATCTACCCTACCGCCTTTTACTCTCCAACTAATACTGGGATATAACCACCATTGACCACCACACATGCTTACTGCTGCTAGTTAAGCCTGCAATCTAGCGCATAGAAATCCGGCCCGAAAATGACTAGACCAACACGCATTACAACCACAGTTCGCCAGTTAACGGATCCCAATGTAATAGGGGGTGAGCCTATTGTCATCAACCAGACTCCGTGCTGCTACTGAGAATTACCTAATGGATAACCCAGTAACACTTTGCCCGATCCGGGATTCGAACCCGGGACCTAATGCTCAGCAGTCGCGCTTAGTGAGAACAGCGAGGCAGTAATTCAGGCAGCCAAAAGTCAAAACACAATAATAAAAAAAACATTACACTTCGGAAATCTTCGTCAGTCTTCGGCCTTGTTCGTTTAATTGTATACCTATGTATATTCCACGTATAGAAACCAACTTAAAAAAGACATACATACGTCATTCGCATAATTAAATCCTTTAGTATAATACCGAAGCCAGCCACAATAGTGTGCGTATTTAAGTGTTGGCAAGTCGTAAAACTCTTAATATGGTGGTCCTTCTAATTGTTATAGGAAAATTGATTTATATTACGCGGATGTATTCGAGTAAGCTGAGCTGGTACACACCAACCAAGAGAACAAGTTTCATAGTTATACCGAGGCCAAATTACTATAAACTTTTTTTTGATTGATAAAGGGAATTTGAATAAATTAAAAATATATTTTTGACACAAGCTTTTAAACCAGCTAGGCTCAAAGTGCTAGTGAAGATGGATTAAACAAGCCCAACACGGTGGGATTGCCTCATTTCGTCACAGAGTTCCTATGACCATCTTCTGACTCCATCATCAGATCAGCTCAAAAGTACCATAATATTGTATTGTAACCAAACTTAATTAAGTATGCAAATTTTTTATCACAGTCGGATGTCAAAAAGTGTGTCTAATTTCGATTGCAAGATTTGACCTAAACAAACTCACATACATACAAACGTTGCAAGTTAAATAAAAGCTTGTAAAATTGATGGACACGATGCAGACTTCAATTAGAAAAGAAATTGACTTGAAAACGTTCTAGCGGATATTTTTCTGTATGTAAGTACATACAGAAAAATATCCGCTAGAACAGAACAGTATCTACTTAGAATAGTATTAAAGACATATGATACTTATTAAAACGACTACACGCGAGCGAAGCCGACTAAATGCAGATTATCTTAAACAACCCCGAGAGAGTCTTATCATGTCTAGCCTTGTCTATTACAGAAAAAAGTATCACTGTCTGTCTTGTAGTAAAACATGGATTCCCCGAAGGAAAGGCAGGTATAGTTCACCCACATATTGCCAGTTATGTAAACTTGCAATGTAATAGGGGGCGAGCCTATTGTTATCAACCGAGCACAAAGACTCCGTGTTGTTACTTAGAATTAACTAATGAAAAAACCCAATTTCACTTTTTGATTCAAACCCAGGACCTCGTGGTCAGCAGTCGCGCTAAGCGACCACTAAACCAACGAGGCAGTCAACCCACATAATGCCAGTTATGTTATAGGTCCCAATGTAAAAAGAGGCGAGCCTATTGCCATCAACCGACCACAAATTCGGACTCCGTGCTGAGAATCACATAGAGAAACCCAGTAACACTTTGGTCTACACAGGATTCGAACCTAGGACCTCATCTTCAGCAGTCACGCTTAGTGGCCACTAGACCAAGTCAACGAGATATCTTCTAGTATCTATGGTATTTACAGCCGGAAGAAGTAATGATATTGACAAGTATTTATGGCACCATATTGTTTATCTGTGGTGTATTAGTTACTTAACTAATTAGTGACAATTATAATTGCTTGTATGTTTAAAAGCCGATTAACAAATTGTGTTTGCGTTTTCGCGTGTGGTTATCGCAGATCTGATTAATGGTAGGGAAGAATATTGTGGTGAAATAAAAATAATAATAGCCGATGACTGTCCCACTGCAGGGTAACGGCCTCTTCTCGTATAGAGAAGGATTGAGCATTGATCACCACGCTAGCTCACTGCGGGTTGGCGATTTCAGATAATTAAATCCAGGTTTCCTGACGATGTTTTCCGGCACCGGTGGTCAGTGGTGTCTTATAACTAAGAAAGTATTTATTATAACATTAAAAAAGTCACAACGGTACTTGCCCGGGTTTGAACCTGCAACCTTGTGCATACAAATCCGCTGTTTGGCTATTATTTACAACAAATACAGAAGTTTGACCTGACTGGCTAAGTGATTGGACTGCTGCGCTAAGGGTTGTGGGTTTGATTCCCGTACGGGGCAAAAATTTGTGCGGTCCACAGATATTTGTCCCGAGTCTGGGTGTTTGTGTCTGTGATATTTCATGTTTGTGAAACGCACCCACGACACAGGAGAAAGTAGTATGTGAAGCGATGTATTAAAAAAAAAACAATTGAATTAAAAAAAAGTATACCTACTTGCAGTTTTTTTTAACGGCTTACCTCAGGAAAGAAGTGTTGTGGAAACTTGGCTTTCTCCTTAGTAGTGACCTTTTCGATGTTGCCAGAGTGTATCTCCTTGCCTACGGCGTCCACGTACGCCTTCAGCTCGAAGTCCCAGATCTTCAGGTCTGTGAGGGAGGAATGGGCGAAGTACATGTTGCCTAGAGCCTGCAAGAGTAATAGATAAGGAGTTACTATGGAGTTTGTCTTAACGGTAGACAAGCAGTTGCTATACAATTTTTGCTTATGGAGATAGAATTAGAGGAGCATGTGGGAGTTTTAGTTTTTGATAGGTATATTAGCTGAACAGCGAACTTCGTACCGCTTGCTCGCTGTTTAAACTTTCCCTGTACTTTGACGATTATTTCAAGAACAAAATTATCGAATCGGTCCAGCCGTTCTTAAATTATAACGTGACCAAGGGAATCAGGGATTTGATTATATACAGATAAACGTATTAATAAAAACATTGGTTCACACAGCAAATGTAGGCCAAATTGCTTATCTTGGACTACAGTTCTACACGGCTGCCCATAAAAGGGGCGTAATGTTATATACTATAATAATATCATTGTTTTCTTTTTGGCCACATTTAGCCAGTTTTGTTAAAGACTCCAAGTAATATGGGGCAAACTTACTGCCAATAGTGGTCAGATAATCAGAGGTAAATTTAGTCATTAAATACCTCTTTTTATAATACATCAATACTTGGGTCAAGCGGGGATCGAAGCCGTAACCTGGATAACAATGTGATCGCTCAGCCTATAAGCTAAGGTCGTCAGTGAATCATCAACCTCCAACATTTAATTAAATTGATATAATAATAGTGATATCGATTTTACTTTAGAACGTAGCGCATAAAACATACCGGTTTATAATAATAAAAAAGGATATTAAAATCAAGTCTAGTAATATAGCTATCCTATAACCTTTACGTGACATTAGAAAATGTTACGCTAGTAATATAATATTCCCGGCAAAGTGTAATCAAGTAAAGCAAGCTTTGACATTCTTCTTTTATTTCTTCATATTCATATTCTTTATTGCAATCCATAATGTACATTAATGGTGGTAAAGGAAATCTAGAAGTAAAAATTATGGACCCTGATGGGCACAGCAAGTAGAAGAGAGGAAGGCGTTTTATGTAGATATAGAAATAAATGTTCCTTCCTTCCACATGTCCAAAATTAAGCTTCGTTTATATAGCAACCTTTCTTTATTTTACGATGAGTGTTTTCGATTCGAAGCAGCAGCGTTGGCAGGTCCACCAGTTAAACCGACGATATCGTCAGAGTACCGAAATACCGGCATTAGCTAAACCCCGTATTAAGTCTATTGACATCTTCATTCTTAGATATGCAACGACATTGACATACATAATTTAAGAGTTAGGGGTAAGTGTTTATTTATATTTATACAAAGCCTAAAACACAACGAACACGCAGTATAAGACCCCCATATTTCAGCTAAATAAATAAAACAATAGATAATTCTTTTGACTTACAGTAAACTTCTCCGGCGAGCTGAAGTCTTCATCGAGGAATATCCTGATCTTGTCGAAGAGCCTCAACTCGGGGCAGTCGCAAAGCCTCTGAACGAAGTCCTGGACGTACTGCATTGACTTCTCGTACGCCTTACCGCCGACCTCCTGCAGATGCAGCGCTATGAACTTCGGATCCATCCGGGATACCGCTTGAAGGAACTCCGACGTCCATATAGGGAGCATCACCGAGGGCTGCGGGAAAAAGGCAATGTTAGAATGTAAGGTAAACAAAGACAAATGGCAAATCTCCAGCCCTCTTGTATATCATAGTAATTAACTCAATAAACCAAGATTTTTGTATACAAAAAATCATGGTTAGATAAGTTTGGCGTGGCTGGCAGTCTATCGGACTAGTTTCGAACTCCAACGGCACCCTCAGTCGGTCACAAGCTGAACTTGCTCGCGACTCTGCCGCGTAACCAGCTCATGAATTAGGGCTCCGTTCGAGTTCGAAACTAGTCTGATATTCCCGAATAAACGTGAAATAACTATATATAGGAATATATAGTAATAACATGGATAACAATCACGAAAGTTATTATAGTAAAGAAATATACTCCGTAGCAAAATAATTTCTTGCAGACCAACTAGGATTGAGGAAAACGTTTCATTTCAGTATCTAGTTACTGCACCAAATAATAACAGCGTAACTATGTGAACATAATATATAATTAATAGAACGGCCATTGTGTTTTTCTGACGACTCTCAATAGATTCTCTGTCTCAATCTTGCGGTAATTGTAATGATCTTTTGTCACTTGCGCTTAGAATAATTAAATTTGACTCAATTGACGTTTGAACTTGAGGTGCTACAGATATTTTGACACAATTGGATGAGTTATTGGTGTGTGTATGTGGTACTATAGGTTCAAATTTGGGTCTATACCGTGAGATATTAAGATAAATGTCACTTCAAATTTTAATTATTTGATTAAAAGTGAATTTAATGCGATTGCTGCAACCATAAATCATATATGGAGCACATAATTCATATCGAGTATATTGAAAGTCGAAGATTAACATATAACATCACCCTTGTATTACAGAAGGGGTGGTCAGTGGTGTACAACTGTACATCTACTATCAGTTATGCAGGTAGTAGTAATAGCCGAGTTGTATGACCGTTGGACTGCCAAGTCAAAAGTCGCAAGTACAAACCCCGGCACGCACCAATATCTTTTCGAATGCATGTGCGCGAATCACGTGCATTCGGGCACATGCATTCGAAAAGATATTGGTATTATAAATTAGTCATTAGGTGCTGAAAACGGTGGAAGAAAACATCGCGAGGAAACTGGCACACCTGAGATTTTAACGGTGTGTAGAGTCATGTCTGAGCCTGAGGCGATTTAAACTCTGACACCAGATTGCTTGATTGATCATCAACCAAACGATAAGACCAGTTTTGTAGGTAAAGATAACTAAATTTTCAAAAAACTCTGTGAAACATCATTGGATTTGTATATTTATTACATTTACTAGCACACGTAGCTAAAACTTGTTCCAGGTAAAACACAATAATCACGTTCTTTTAATTTAGCCTGTATTACGTCATGGACGACTGGGAGATTACCTCACCTTTCGGGACGTACAGACGTGACATTATTTATATATAAGGAAATATGCGTTGTTTTTTTATAATAACTGATATAGTAAACAATGCGCGGAAAGATCCAGTATCGCTAAAAACAAAGCGCGAATGAGATAATTGACTGAAAAGGCGCAATTAAATATGGCGTACCACAAGGCAGAACGCTTGGTCCACGGTTATGGTTATGTTATGTTTTGCGAATTTTGTATCGAATTATTATTGTCTAGTTCGTTAGTGACGAATTAGGGACCTTGGCGTAGTGGCCAAGAAAGTACTTGGACTGCTGCGTGGTAGATTACAGATTAAAACCCCCTTCATCATCAGCCGAAACACGTACACTGTTGAATAAATGCCGCCCCCTTAGGTTGGGGGGAGGGATGTTGCCATAATCTTCACGCTTGGCAAGCGGCTTGGGGATCACAGTATTGGTGGTGAAATTACAGAAGGCGCTGCTGCCTACCTTCTGTATTATCCCTTAGTGGCCTCTTACGATAGCCATGGGAGGAAAGGGGGAGGTCAATTCCAGGCCGGATACCACTTAGCAATTATTAGACCCCCTTACGGAACAAATATTAGAGTTTTATTAGTTCAGTCTGTCTGTTAGTCCATGTGATATTTAATACCTATGGATACAGGATTAGCAGTTGGGTTGCTTTATTATGAATAAGAGTCCTATACGATAATTTTAATCTATCCAGCATCAACCCAGCCAGTAGTGGCGCCAAACTATAAACCATTCACTTCAAGAATGGATATATTTAGTCATTCGTGACATGCTTGGCTCAACAATTGCTAACACAACTACAGAATAACAAGTACCTAATTATTATTACACATGCGTTTATTTTAAACCAATTCACATACGCTTGCCCCTATCACATGGGAAGTTGTTACGTCATCGAATGGTGGAGAAATGATAACAGTGCGGGGATTCTGATAGCCTCTACAGTAACCAGCCGGATTAGTGGCAAACGCTTGACGAATTGAATGATAAATGTATGGGGGTGACATAATATTATAACTATTTTATCTTTATATATAGGTATATAGGAAATTCTTTCGTACGTGTGTTTGTCATTTAACTCCTCCAAAACTGCTGGACTAATTTGAATGAAATTTAGGTATATCTCAATGGGTGCCTGGATGGTTTGCAAATACAATTGAAGCCGGTAGGTGGTGCTGGCTTTAGGATGATGTCTGATGGGCCCGCTGCTATCATATGTAATTTTCAATCCCATATGTTTTTCATTCTATTCGATTTTATTTAGTTACAATAATATAAATGGAAACGATTATTTCACTACTAGGTATTGTTATTTTGTATTGGCATAAAAGAGCAGTTCAAAAACTTCAAGTAGTTGTACGGTTCCAAATAGGACTTTTTGCCAATATGAAAAACTGGCAAACTCCATAAAATTAAAACTAATTTCCTTTCGCCTTGCCGTCAACCTAACGTACGCACGTAACCAAAACGGATATGCTGTTCTGATAGTCGACTCAGCTACGGCTAGGCATCGCTGCCCTCACAGATTGCCGGTGCGAGCTTGTCCCGAGGCGCGATTACGTTACGATTCTGATTAGTCTGCGTTACAGTAGGGAGTTTCATAATAGAACACTGCACGGCTCAAGTTGACACGGTGACGATCCCTTTCCGGAGATATGTACGCTACCTAAAATGCGAAATTATGTTAAAACCCTAAGCCTATCTATCGCTTAACGTAGTTCCACCAGGGGAATAGACAATAATGTGGTAATACGTATTGGAGCACAATGGCCTGACAATCCATAACTGAATATGCAAATTAACATGTAACGCGAACTCATTTAACTCACGAAGCCCTAATGTTATAGATTGGAATTCTCTTTGTCGTCACTATAGTCAGTGAAGAACAATGTTTGGTTCTGATCTTTGTTTTTTGTTTATAATATAGACGCGGGTGTAGCTGGTGTGATAATTAATGTTCATTGAACGAAGCGAGCTGAAAGATCTTTCGAAATCAAATTAATTTTACCAACCGCTGTTGCGATATTAATTACGCTATATATTCACACGGATAGAATGTTGGCTAATTGCACATGCACTTGATACAATTAAAATGAAAAACGAAAGTTATTTGGTGGCACTCAAGACTTCATTTTGCCCGTTTCACACGTCATTCAAATACGGCCTAGAAACTGACATACATACACTGGCGTACAAAAATAAGTACTACACTTTAAAAATTTATTTTTTTCAAAACTATAGAAGTCGGAGATTAATTTTATCAGCTTTATTTGAAACTGTAGTAAACTATACATTAGTAACCTTTCTTCTTTCTTCTTCTATGTCCTTTTAATTTCCTAAAAAGTTATTGCTATTAAAAGTGTAATACTTAGTATTACAGGCCAATGTAGTTACGCTTTCCAAAATATTCATATTTTATGCTGCAGAACTTTTGAGTAGTTAAGCGATAGTTCTCATTATAAATAGTAATAAGTAATTAAGTATCTGTACTTTTTAGGAGTGCATTAAAAGAGACCCTACGACTGTATATTCTCAGTTGATGAGCACTCTTGACTGGCTGATCTTATTTTCACCACATCTATTGTATTTTAATGTATTTTTACCGTGTGTTAAACCTACCTATAGTTTTAATCTGAACTGTGCAACGCCATGGTTACTGACTGTAATGTTGTGCATTTGTGTTTAAATAAATAAAGAAATAAGCAATTACTATTAAATAATTTATGCCGTACTAGCTGCGCCCAACGGTGTTACCTAGATATACACTCCATTTTTTCGGGATAAAGAGTAGCTGAAGTGTTTATCCAGGTTATCAGCTACCTCCATACCAAATTTTATCAAAATTGGTCCAGCCGTTTTAGCGTAAAGACGTAACAAACATACGAACCGAACTCACAAACTTACGCCCTTATAATATAATACAATAGTGTGATAAGAAAATATTATGTAGAAGCCGAATATAATTTTCTCTTATGAATCCTTGCATGTCCGATATTGTACCGGTTGAAAACACCGCTAAAATAATTTGGTGACGGTGAAAGTGTATGACAAATACGTGTGACCCGGCCCCGTACCGTTGTTCATTAGAATCAGTAGCGAAATTTGATAGCTCAGTATGTCTACTATCGAAATATCGTTTGTTATTTTCTAGGCACAGCGGCACTCGGAGTTAACGCCGATGAACTATATCTGTAGTATACAGAAAAGGCGATGATCATCTATCATCTATGACAGTTTTCTTAGCCCCTTACAACGAACTCTTAAAACAGGATAGTTTCCGTTGTGGAAGCGACACATCGCTTTGCACTCCACGTAGCGGTGTCTCGCTTATTTAACGAAAAATGTCCTATCTGAAGAGTTCATAAAGGCAGCAGATATTGACAATAATACTGTCAGCTGCCCGCGTTTTTGATAACTTTAAGTTTTTTCTAGCTCTTTGTAAATCATCATCATCATCATTATCAGCCGGAAGACGTCCACTGCAGAACAAAGGCCTTTGTAAATACATAGGACTAATTCTCGTACGTTTTACTTCGTTTTGGTATAGTCAAGAGTTAATGCTAAAAGAGACATTTATATGCATGGAAACAACGTCAAACGACGGACTTTTAATACCCGGAACTATACCTAAACTATTGTTGAAATTATAGGAACTGTCCTGAAAACTTCGACCAGACAAAATTATATTAATGAATTCCTTCATACTAATGGAGGTTTCTCGTAGGCGTCGCAGGCGAATGGGCAGAGGACCGGATTTAGTTGCATAATGGCTGCGGTCGGAGAGATTGGGAGGATCTAGTGGCGCAATTAGTTGTGACAGGTTCAAGGGATAGCACAGATGTAAGTACCTATTTCACAAAGGAGTGAACAGAGTCGAGCTGTTTGCCTAAATAGACTAAACACAAACATAACATTACGCTTGTATTCCCTGGTTATATACGGGGTAGGCAGAGGGGCCAACATATCGCCAGTTACGTTTTAGGTCCCAATGTAACAGGGGGCAAGCCTATTGCCATCAACAAGGCAAAAATCCAGACTCCGTGCTGCTACCGTGGTTCGCGAATAAAAGACCAATGAGCAGGGGCTTGAAATTTTACTCAAAATATAGTTTTCGTTATTCGATTAACGTTATTTAATACCTGAAAAGTTACCTAATAACGTTATCCGAACATAAATAATTATATTTTTGAAGTGAATTGATTTTATTGATTTTCTGGTGTGCAATAAAGTATATTCTATCTATCTATCTATCTATCTATCTATCTATACCTAGTTAGTCCCATCCCAGAAATATTGACCACAATTTCACAATCCATAGGTTTTGTGATGACGAGACTGGTCAGGCTGTAAAATCCATCTTAAATAACTATGCAAACTGGATTTTAGTTCCTGTATGCTCCGCAAAGATTTAAAATATTAAAACACTGGCAACACACAAAAAATCGTGAGAAAAACGTTTGTAAGAGAAAAAAAAACACAAAAACCTTTTACCGTTACAATATTAAATATGGCTGAGTAATTCCATTGTTTCATAAATTGGAAAGTTGGTAACTGAATCGCGTCTAATCGCTAAACGAATTTGTATGAAAGCCTCAGATATAAAATGTATTCTGGATAATATGTTATTGGATTATGTAGGTACAGTCAACGACAAAAATAGCTCAACCATTTATTGAAGAGCAATGTGTCGCATAGTAAAAAGTCTTAAATATTTTTAGAATATTTTAACTTACACCGATGAATTTTGTTTCAATTGTTTGACTTTTATTTCGTAACTAGCTGAGTTACTAGTTAATGCGTGGACTATGAAACAAAATACAGCCTTAGATTCAGGTCTTTTAACCTCCGAAGGGGTAAATAGTGTCGCTAACAACAATCTATTCACCCATATAATAGTATCGCTCATATCATTCTATAATAGGTGATAAGAGGCGAGCATATTGCCAATCATTAGGCCCACAGCGCCTACCTTGGGTTTGTCGACTTACGACTCGCTTTCCAGTCGCTGGAACAGAGTTATCTTAAAACGTCTCCACACGAATTTGTCAGACCATTTAAAAATACTGGGACTTGGTTGCCTACACAGTGGTAGACTGGCTCGTTGGTCTAGTAGTTGCTAAGCGCGACTGCTAAGCACAAGGTCCTGGGTTCGAATCCCGGGTCGGGTAAAGTGTTGCTGGGTTTTTCTATTAGGTAATTCTCAGCAGCAGCACGGAGTCTGGATTTGTGCCCGGTTGATGGCTATAGGCTTGTCCCCTATATTACATTGGGACCTAAAACATAACTGGCGAAATGTGGGTGTACTATATGTGCACCTCTGCCTACCCCTTCGGGGAATACAGGCGTGATACACAGTATACACAGTAATACCTAGTTGTTAAGTACCTACGACAGGCACACTGTTAATAAGTGAATAGTCCCGCGATCAATCTTGTTTTGCATCAGCAACAGTGTGAATTATAAGTTACAACTGCTTAAATTTACATAATGTATAAGTCCATAGATAACTACTTATTAATGTTCATTTTTTCTTTTTGAAACATCAAATGTCTTCTTTTATCATTATTTCAGCCCAGATTCGCGCACTGATGGATACAGGCCTTCCTTTTAAACGACTTCGGTCATCATCATCAGCCGGAAGACGTCCACTGTTGAACAAAGGCCTCATCCCTAGAACGCCAACTTGCCATTTGCAACGACTTTAGGTACTAAGGGTAAAACATACCTAAAAATCTAAAAATATTACAGATTTTCGCGAATCATAATTCGAGTCGATATGTCGCTATCCGCGGCCACCGTTATTTATAGACGGCGGTAGTCGAGTTAAAATAAGCTTATCTTATTAATACATTGTATTATGGTGTAATATATCGCTATCCACGCCTACACGTAATTACAGCTTTATTATCTTTTTTTCGACGGATATTTTCTCTTATCTGACATCCGTAGACTAATAGACTGCCTGTTTGGACCCTGAATTATATACGCAATATAACATCACGTCTGTATTCCCCGAAAAGAAAGGCAGAAGTGTATACCAGTATACCAAGCCAGTTATGTGATAGGTCCCAATGTAATAAGAGCGATCCAATCCCCATCAACCAAGTACAGATCCCTAAAAATTGAAGAATAATCCTACTATAATATAAACGCATAAGTTTGTGTGGAAAGATGTTTGATACTCATTCACGCAAAACTACTGAACGGATTTTGATTGGATTTCACAGTAAGAAAGCTTATATTTTAAAATAATATTATACGTAGGATATTATTTTATAAAATATAATACGTGGTTCCATTAAGTTAGGCCACGGGAAAACGCTAGTATAGTATATTTCGCGAGATGAGTATTCAAAGCTTTTTAAAAATAATTGCTTGTTTACGTAGGAATATAGAAACGGGTTTTTTATATTCCCCGACGCGAATATTGACCTTTATTGTGCTGATGTTGTTACGATAAAAATGTCACCACATTGAAAATGTTAATAACTTTTCATTAGAAAATTTTATTTTTACTATTTATGCAGTTGTTATGTATAATTATTGTTTCGTCAAAAAATGTAACGCTCAGCTACTTATGACGTTGACTGTACCTATCTGGCTAACAAATTTAAAAAAAAAATGATTTGAACAATGAATAGACGTTAGAAGGGTTACCCTAAATAAGTATATTGAACTGCCTTGATGGTCTAGTGGTTGCAGTGCAGTGTTGAGCATGAAGACTTAGGTTTGAATCTGGTCGAGCAGTGTTACGAGTATTAGGTTTTTTTTTGTTAGATAGGCCCAGGTCGAAATAAAAGCGGACTGTATTTCAAGGGTATATATTAGGTCTTGTACAATGGTCAAAAATTATAACTAAAAATCATGCGATCGTGGTCGCGTTGTTGTAAAGAGTGTTGAGGGCGCGCGGGTCGTCGCCGAGCCGCCGCTACCACGCCGCCCGCTCCCCTCTGCTTGATGATGCATGTGTGTATCGGAGGTGTTAACGTGTGCGTTAACATTTGTTGATAGTGGAGTGTGGATTTGTGTCTGGCTAATGGCAATAAAACAGGAAACTGGCGTTTAAGGGAGGAGGCTTATGCCTTGCAGTGGGTTATATTAAAGCTGATGATGATGATAAATGGCAATAGGCTTGCCCACTACAACTGGCGACTGGTGTAGGTACTATTTTCCTTTGCCTACCTATTTTGGGAATAATACTAAGCATACCTACTCAATCACATAGGTACATACATAACACATTTTTTATTAATTTTTGTATTGTTGTTCGGTGTAACAACATAGCTCCTAAAGAAGAAAAATTGTTACTAACACTATGAGTCATTGTTACTTAAAATAAATATACAATAATAATAATACATCAATGTAATTAATATTATTGTAGTAATTAACTATAGGCTTCTATAATGCCATTAGTAAGTAATAATAAATTAATTAGCTTATTAATGTCCATTCATTCGCAGAAACTTTCTTTTTAAAAGGTTTGCTTTTACGATTAAAAATAAACATTAAATAGTTATTTTAAGTGTTGCCTTTCACAGAATTTCTCGTAGGTACCTATATCGTGTGTGCGTTATTAAGGCATGAAATATCACATGCACAAACCGCCTAATATCTACATAACGTAACATCACGCCTGTATTCCCCGAAGGGGTAGGCAAAGGTGCACATACAGTACACCCACATTTAGCCAGTTATTTCTTTAGGTCCCAATGTAATAGGGGGCGAGCCTATTGCCATCAACCGGGCACAAATCCAGACTCCGTGCTGCTCCTGAGAATTACCTAATGGAAAAACCCAGTAACACTTTGCCCGGCCTGGAATTCGAACCCAGGACCTGGTGCTCAGCAGTCGCGCTTAGCAACCACTAGACCAACGAGGCAGTCTGATATCTACACAATATTAAAGTCATTAAACTTCTATCTCAGGCTTCGTACGCGTGGAAATCGAGCAGTTAACAGGATAAAAATAACTTACGTAACCGTCTTAAGCCTTGAGCTATCTAAATGCCAAATCCCTTCATAATCGGTTGAGTAGTTTACGCAAACTAAACAGACAGACAGTTACCGTCCAAACATTAGAATGGATAAACATTTTTAAGTATTTTTACGATCTGATAAGTGCTTTCCTTTATACGTTGGGGTCACGGGTTCATATCCCACGCGAGGACAATATCATAATATTGTAATTGCATGACCGTGGTACAAGGTTTTGTATGCGAAATCTGTTATCTATGCCTATTAACGTTAAACAAACAATAGATGTCAGTTTACAAGATTTATGGTATTCGCTGAGATCTTAATGTATATTTGTAATTTCTCAGACTTGACTGAAACAAGTATCTAAGGCGAAGGCGACACAGGAAAAACGTAAGAGGAGGACGCATCGACTTTTTATAACACATAAAAATAATAACAGCCTATAACTGTCCCACTGCAGGGCAAAGGCCTCTTCTTGTATAGAGAAGGATTGAGCATTGATCACCACGCTAGCTCACTGCGGGTTGGCGATTTCATATAATTAAATCCAGGTTTCCTCCATGTTTTCCGTGACCAGTCAGTGGTGTCTTAGAATAACTAAGAATATATAAGAAGAAAAAGTCACATTGATACTTGCCCGGGTTTGGACCTGCAACCTTGTCATACAAATCCGGTATGTTTATATAACATAGAAAAAGGATAAAGGTCGTGTCTGCCCCGTCTTTTTGTGTGTTTTTGTCGCGACGTTTCAATACATTTTGTATGAAAGTAAATCAAAGGAGCATATGTTTGCATCCTGTCTGCGACGCGTCCTCGTCTTACGCCTTTTCTGTGTGGCGATCGCCTAAACTACGCAGAAGATATTATACCTAGTAGTAGGTACCTAACTACCTACCTATAGGTATATAGTAACAGATGCACTGTATATTTCCTCTCACTCACAGCCAACAGGCTTATGGAGAAATTAAGTGCTAACCTAGAGGACTCTATGTATTAAGAATGGTCACCCATCCAAGGATTGACCGCAGTATCTTCTGCTTAACCTCGTAGGTGCTGGGTACAGTTATCATAAGTAGCTTAACATGTTAAGAACTTTATGTCAAATAATTGAAAGATACCAACAATGATTCAAGTTGTTTCCATTTATAGAAATGCCCAAATGATCAGGGAATATTTAAGGCTTTTTACTATATACAAAGCTGGTCCTTAATTAAAGGTGGATTAAAAAAAATGTTTAGTTACTTATGTTGCTGACTGTACCTACTGGCTCAACCAATGATAAATGTATGGGGATGACATTCTCGACTTTGTTATCGATGACATATGTCAAACCCATATATTTTTTATTCAATTCAATTTCTATTTGTCTAGTGTTTTGCCACTAGTCTAGAGGGGTTGATTGGAAAGTTATATGCCTATGTGTTGGATTTGACTCTAAGGTTGGGTGTTTACTGGAATCTATTTCTTCTCCTTAGAGAATTTAATACCTAGGTACTTTGGAATACCTAAGGCTTGTATAGTACATCAGACTTTTACTGCAACATAGATATATAACAGTACCTACACACCTGCCTACCTAATAACACAGGTCTAATGATAAATTGAATTGGCAATAAATATTTAAGGCCTAGTTGCCCGAGCCATAACATATATTTAAAAAAAAGTTGCTCTGTACAATTCTATGTTTAAATTTTAAAAACCATGAGTAGCCTTAAGCACCAACAAAAGCAGTGTTGCCAACTTATTCTTTTCAGTACAGTTATGGCAATTTTGTAAATTTAGTCGAGTGCATTGATCTATAGCGTAGAAATAACTAGAATTGTTTTCTTTATCTAGAATTCTAGATTATAGATTAACAATAAACTTGTTGTTGTGATATAAACAGGTTTATACACACAGATTAGAAGAAACAAATATGGTTACAAAAAAGGTAAAAAATCTTGTCAATTAAATTCACAAAATGTTCTGATACCACTTTGTGCTTGTTTCATCATGATCATAGCACTGATAGACAAGTAGTATGACCGTTGGATTGACAAGTCAAATGTTGCAAGTTCAAACCCTGGCACGCACCAATGTATTTTGGAAGCATCTGAGAGATTTTTTGACTGCCTTGTTGGTCTAGTGGTCGCAAAGCGCGACTGCTGAGCACGAGGTCCTGGGTTCGAATCCCGGGTCGGGCAGTGTTACTGGGTTTTTCCATTAGGTAATTCTCAGTGGCAGCACGGAGTCTGGATTTGTGCACGGTTAATGGCAATAGGCTCGCCCCCTATTAGGTACATTGGGACCTTAAAACATAATGTGCGAAATGTGGGTGTACTATATGTGCACCTCTGCCTACCCCTTCGGGGAATACAGGCATAATGTTATGTTCATGTTTTTGAGAGATTTTTCACTGGTGTGTAAAGCCATGTTAGTGCTTTGTAAAGACATTAATAAAATTCACTATAATAACTTTATGTTAATATAGGTATCCCGCTAAATAAGTAAATTACCTCCCTCCTTACTTTTTTAAATAGTTAAGAGCCGGGAGAATGTTCAATAAGATCTGTAGGAATACAGATATTTAAGGCAAGATATTCTGTCTTGTATTAATACAATTGATAAAATGATTTAATATGATTCTAATTGGAAGAAATTATTGTGACATTAACAGATAGTATCATATTCAAATATCTTTTTAATATTATATTGTTAAACAGAATATAAAATCATTAAATCAACATACAAATACCGAGGAGACTTCGAATAAAAATCGTTGTCAAACCTTTTTAAATAATATGTGGGTAAAATAAAAAATAAAAGGCGCGCATGAAAACCTTATTGGTGGCTCACCTAATCAGCCAGCATCAAGTGACTGTGGCCAATTGTTTTAAAATTAGAACAGTTATCTCACCGAGGCATCGCGCGCAACATATTAACAAAATTAACAATGATTGCATGCATTCGTTGTCACCTAATAAATAGGGACTGTTGAAGACTTAAAATATGATTAAATAAGTGTAATACTCACATCCTCGAATATAGATCCGACATTGGCAGTCACCAGCAACAACGGCACTTTATCGGAACCCATTTTTTTGAATTTCAACATGTTCCTGATAACTTTTAAGGTGAAAACAATTCCTCCAACCGAACGAGGTTATTATCAATACAGCGTTGTTTTACCGCTGTTTCTGTAATTTGGCGCGAACACGCCCTAACTTAGAATACTGTTCATTACATTATAATGTTTAATTGTTACGATTCCCCGTTAAAAACGGAAGATTTTGTGGTGTAGTAAAATCGTCCGAGTCGCCCCAGCCCTTTCTGACATTTGTATGAATGAATGACATTTTTTACACTTACATTTGCACGTATAAACAGCGTATAACCTTGATAATTTACGATGTCTACAATTTTAACAAAAAAGTTATAAAATTAATTAAAAATTTAACCACAATAATTGTGAAATGAACAATTCATAACAAATAAGAAATAATTTACGAACCTTAATCGCTACTCGAGAGTAAAACAAAAAAAAATTGTCCAATCATTCCTTTTGCGGACGTGAAACGGAACGTAATTGATGAACTGAGTAACCTTTTCAATTTGTTCGGTTGTTTCACCAATGACGTCGATGCTGGTTTTACGTCACGCCCACTTTCAGGGCCGTATTTGCGTAAATAAATATGGGAAGGCGGTATTAATCCCGAGAGGTCAAGAAATGCGTAAGCCGTGACGGTGAAAATTAGTTTTATATGTTTTTCTTTATTTACTCGCGTTCCGCTGTAATATGAGGCACGAGTTGTTAAAATTAACTATACAAATAACCACGCGACGCGGACGTAATAATATTTAGGTATGATCATACATTTTGTTTTTATATTTTTCAGTCGCATAGTGACAGGCTGAATGTACACATACTTCGGTCAACGTTATGAGTGATGGTCGTTTTAATAAATAAAAATAATTGTGTAAATCTTTGTTCAGAGAATAATGTTTTACGTTTTTCATTTGTTTACTATTCAGTATTCATTATTCTACGCTTGTTTACGATATAGAGAATACTACAGGTTAATATTATAAAACTAGGCATAGATTGTAGGTAGATATTGTTAATATACCTAGAATGCATTCTTGAAGTACTCAACATTCATGCTGCAGTGACCAAGCGTTTTACCTACGCAAAATGTCTTGGTTTTAATGGTTATAATAAATACAATAAATACTGTAATTTGGAGGCTAATTAGGTGGTGTGAAATCTTAACAAATATATAACTATTCTCGAATTATCGTACTGTGCATACGGGGTAGGCAGGACCAACGGGCCAACTTACAAACTTGTTAGTATTTTTCCTAGGTCATAGGCCAGGCCTCACACCTATTACTATAAAAAGTAGGGACTTAGGTATAGCTCTTGTCGACAACTTGATTAATTATACACATGAAAGCAAAACCAGCAGGTAATCTAAAAGGTAATAGTGTAATTATACTACGCGACAGGTTGACATGGCAATTGTCTAGTGATGTGGCATCACACTCTCACACACGGTAGTTTGATTTGGTCACATAGTTTTTAATAATATTTTATTCATGACTATCAATATCAATTTAACTCATACTGTCATTTCCACAGGAACAAAGTTCGTTTCGATAAGCCTGTGTAAAATACCGCCCTATTCAATGTTTGATTGACAGGGTATTTTAAATAATTGTTTTTCCGTTCAATGTCACAATTTTCTAATAGTTTTCCGGCTAGTTCCGTGCTTGAGAATGAATTATTAGTTTCTTTGTTTTACACTTGGTGAGGGCCGAAGTAATGTTAAAAACATCAATAATACACAACAACAAAGAATCATGTGAGCAAGATCGATATCGATAATCGCAGTCGATGCGGATTCGTGCAGCGTTAAGACTAAAATTGCGCGGGTTTTGTGCGGGATGCGGGATGTCCCCTCCCCCTTAGCCCAATCCCCGATTGCCATGTCGACGTGTCGCATACTGTACATTACTGTTTAAGTGTCTACCTCTATGAGGACTAGGGTTGCCACTATTTTCTGAAGTAAATATAGTATTTGACTGCCTCATTGGTCTAGTGGTTGCTTAGCGCGACTGCTGAGCACGAGGTCCTGGGTTCGAATCCCGGGTCGGGCAAAATGTTACTGGGTTTTTCCATTAGGTAAATCTCAGTAACAGCACGGAGTCTGGATTTGTGCCCGGTTGATGGCAATAGGCTTGCCCCCTATTACATTGGGACCTAAAACATAACTGGCGAAATGTGGGTGTACTATATGTGCACCTCTGCCTACCCCTTCGGGGAATACAGGCGTGATGTTATGTTATGTTTAAATATAGTATTTTCTTGTTTCATCATCATCATCTCAGCCTGGTATCACCCACTGCTGGGTATAGGCCTCCAAGCGACCAGGCAACGCTAAGTACTACTTATTTTTTATGTGGAACATGAATTACCTATCTACTTAAAATGCCGCTGGGCTAGGAAATTACGGGGCTATGTGAGAAGCCTCCCGTAAACCGAAAAAGACCAGCCCGGACGATGGTATACCTACTAAAAACACACACATATATCTGAGCAATAGGAGTTGAAAATTCATCTTCAAAACTTTCTTCCCTGGAAGTTTGATGGCGGAGAGGCAGAATCGCAAAAGCACTCTACCGCCAAAAGCTGTGTTAAATTATTGCTGTTAGCTATAATTTTTAATATTAATAATAACGTCCATAGTTCCCTTTTTTACCAATTATTTTACCCACCAATAACTGTTATGTTCGCGCATTTCCTTCTAAATCGTTTCTTCCGTAAATAGTTCGGCATTGCGCAATTCATCTCTGTGTATTTTCGGGGCGTACCACCGCACATGCGCTCCTCGCGCGCCGTAGAATATAAACGTTAAAATAGAAATCGATTGTCGTTCCTATTCCTGTGAACTAGGTCGGGTTTATTCCATATCTGTGCAATGGCGGTCCCAGGGTGGTAGGTGAGTCGAATTTTTGTGTAATATCTAGTGTTTGTTGTGGTATTTTATGTGTTTTAACCGGTAGGTAGGTATATTATTCGTGGGCGAAGAAATGTGCGGGGAATTTTCGTGATGTCGTGCGGTAATGGGAAATGTAGGTAGAGTATTTCTTGCTTGTTAATTATATTTTAGTAAACAGGCAGATATAGTTTTTAATGTGTTAAGGGGTGATTGGAAATATTTTTTGTTTTATAGGCATAAGTATTTTTGTTAGTACCGTCGGGTACAAATATTTAATTGGCAAGAGAAACTGAGTGCAAGCGTTATTGAATTTTTAAATTATGTTTCATTACTTTACCTTAAATGCTTGGTTAAACAGCTCCATAATACTTAATCTAGCAGATAAGGGTTGAAATTTAAATTTTGTGAAAGGGCACATATTTTTCCGTCAGTTTTTTTGGGTATCCATGCCTATGAACCTTACCTAGGTACCAAAGGAATTATCCGAATATGTGCCCTTTTCCAGTATTGAAATATCAGCCCATATCTGCTAGATTTTCTAAATTACGATACGATAGTCTACCATAGATGCGCAGATGGTCTTTTACGTCTTATACCACATCATGGTAAGTGAGGTAGCTTCTTATCAAACTATCAGATAAGTAGGTACGCATTTGCAAAAAAATCTGATCTTAGTATGGCAGGACCGCATACCTAACTAATTAGTAAAGGGTAGACCAAGAACGTTCCTACATGAAATAGGTACCTACCTACCTACTAAAATCACGTATAGGCTCGTATTCCAGTCTTCTATCTATGAACCAACTCGACACTTAATAAGTCCTATGTTCTGAGGTCGATTCCCGGGTCGGGTTTTTATTTGGTTTTTCATTCAGTTAATTCTCAGTAGCAGCAGGGGGTCTAGATTTAAAGCGCCCGGCTCATAGCACTCGACTCGCCTCCATTACATTAGATACCTATAACATAAGAAATGTGTGTGTACTATACACCTTTACCTACCTTCAAGGGGGGGGGGACGGACTGTCATCTGTAAATTCTAAAACATATAGGTATTAACATTTTTGTATATTTCCAGGGGTCACAATGATCATGTGGTGCTGTCTGCTGCTTGTTGCGTCTGCGTCGGCTGCGGCGGCAGCGGCGCACACGCACCATGCTGTCGAGACCGAGATGTTCGCCATACCAATCAGCCCCAACCTCTTCAACTGGACGTATCAAGGTAGGTTACTTTTTTACTATGTTAGAGATGTGGTGAAAATGGTAGGCCAAGGTGGTTATTGTTAAGTACTCTATCGCTCTCTTTCTGTATATTTGCTTACGTCTTTGGGGAAAGGAGAGCGCAAATTATATATTGGTTTAGCCAAGGGCGGATCCATCGTTGTGGGCACAATGGACTTGCCCACAACCCAAGACTTGGGAAGTTACGCTTCCATGATCTATGGAAGCCGGTCGGTCGAATATTACTTAATTTGGTTTAAAGATTAATTAATTTGGTGTTTGGAGTCTAAATAAGAGTCTACATGTGCAAACATACATTTACGAGTTGAGCGAATCATAAAGGTAAAGCGAATACATACTCCGACTCGCAATTGGCCGATTTTCGGGTTGTAGTGCCCATAACGCTTTTTTAGGGCTAGATCGCGGATCTTACACTTACTGTTAAATGCTAGACTTTCACTACTGAGGTGTGCGTGACACTCATTTAGTCCAAAACCAAGAAAATGGTTTCTTGGTTTTGTCAAATAATTGAACGAAATAAACATCAAGTTGGTGCCTCGTTGGTCTAGTGGTTGCTAAGCACGACTGCTGAGCACGAGGTCCTGTGTTCGAATCCTGGGTCGGGCTAAGTGTAACTAGTTTCCCCATTAGGTAATTCTCAATGGCAGCACGGAGTCTGGATTTGTGCCCGGTTAATGGCAATAGGCTCGCCCCTTAATACATTGGGACCTAAAACGTAACTGGCGGAATGTGGGTGTACTTTATGTGTACCTCTGCCTACCCCTTCGGGGAATACAGGCGTGGTGTTTTGTTTGTTGTGTTTCAAATTATAGAAACGTCCAAATGATGATCTCGAGAATATTAAAACTATTTTCAGTACAGAAGTTAAATTGATAAAGGAAATTTGTTTTTTTTTTAATTATTATTAATTTAGATGCACTTTAGCATGGGCAACGTGCTAAGTGACGCCAAAGTCATAATATTATACTAGCATTTGCCTGCGGCTTCACCCGCTTTAAGTAAAGGTTTCTCGGGTCTTAAATAAATGAATAAATTATTCATTTCGGTAAATAGGTTTTCTCAAAAGCATTTACTCGTCAAAATTCAATAAAATAAAAACTAGATGGCGTCGGCATTTTCTAACTGACTGCCTCTGAGAAGAAATGCCGAAACAAACTTAGGGCTCTTAAACTTTCTAGATGCCAAATGTCATCAAAATCCGTTCAGCCGTTTATTCGTGAAGGCATAACAGGCAGACAGAGTTACTCTCACTTTTGACATGTCGGGCAACTCTATAATTAAGTCCACAATGATTTAAAACTAAGGTAGATATGTTTCTAATTGAAATATTCGCTATTAAGAAACAGGCTACAAATTGAACCAACTTTCTCTGAACCGGCCTAGATAAAATTATGTTTTTAATATATGTATTGTTATAAGTCACTCCTCCGTTAAGTGCATCTTCCCCGCTTATCTCTGCATCACTCAAGGTCTAGTAGAAAATGCCTTTATAAGTTTATACATTAACATAACATCACGTCTGTATTCCCAGAAGTGGTAGGCAGAGGTGCACATATAGTACACCCACATTTCGCCAGTTCGCCTTTTGCCATCAACCGGGCACGAATCCAAATTCCGTGCTGCTACTGAGAATTACCTAATGGAAAAACCCAGTAACACTTTGCCCGACCCGGGATTCGAACCCAGGACCTCGTGCTCAGCAGTCGCGCTTAGCAACCACTAGACCAACGAGGCAGTCTTTATACATTAACTTTGTGTATAAAGTATTAAATAAATTAATATAAGCTATACCAAAGTACAAGAGCAGCAAATATACACATGGGGGTTGATAGCACAGAGTGCGTCAACGATAAACTTTATTTATCATCTTACTCCCATCACTCGCAGAAGTCGTAATTATATAATGCACCCCATTATTATATTAAATTCTCGTGTCGCAATGTTCGTTCCCGTACTCCTCCGAAACGGCTAGACCGATTCTCATGAAATTTTCTGAGCATATTCAGTAGGTCTGAGAATCGGCCAACATCTATTTTTCATACCCCTTAGTGATAAGAGTTTTTTACCTAAAATTCACGCGGACGAAGTCGCGGGCAACAGCTAGTAATATATATTTATCTCTCCAAAAACAGTACATTAGTTTAATTACAAAAACTTATAGGCTTACCAGCCCGCGGCTTCGCCCGCGTTGAGTAGCTTATGTCCTTGCTCGGGTCTAAAACTTTCTAGATGCCAAATTTCATCAAAATCCGTCCAGCGGTTTAGTCGTGAAGAAAACAGACAGACAGACAAAATTACTTTGACATTTATAATGTTAATATGGAGTTATACATAACGTGGTAACATCTGTAGCCGAACTATTATATCTACTATATACTATAGATCCTATATCTCGGCATACAGTGCACCTAACTGTGATGTGTTTCATGATCGATGGAGTGTTTTATTTACAACATGCCTAAGATTTTGTGAAAATAATAATAATTGTTAAAATTATTTAGCATTTTTTAAAGAAAATGGTAATTTGTTATGTAATAGGTTTAGTATTAATTACTGTTATTGGTTGTGCACAACCGTTGTAATTAATTAAATAAATAAGTAATACAGCGCCAATCCCTCAAATTAAGATGAACAAAAATGTATATCCACAACTGTAAAGAACTATAGTTTAATTGATATGAATTAAAAGTTTCATAGCCTGTTGGTCTATTGGTTACAAAAAGTGATAGCTGTGCGTTGGGTCCAGGGGTCGTATCACGGGATAAAAAATTGTGCGGTCCGCCGATTTTTGTCTTAAGTCTGGGTGATTTTGTGTGATGTAAAAAACATATTTGTGAAACGCACCCATGATACAGGAGAAATACCTAGTGTTGGGAGACGTTTAAAAAAAAGTTTTATAGGCCGCTTCTTTGTCGATAGGACATAAAGAGCGACCGCTGTGCGTGGAGTCCTGAGTTCGTATCTCAGGTTGGGCAAAGTGTTATTGGGATTTCCTATTCAGTTATTCTTAGAAGCAGCATGACGTCTGAATTAGTGCATATTTAATTGTAATACGCCATTTATTACATTGGGACCTATAACATTAATGGCGAAATATTGGTGTGCACTTGGCCTACTCCTTCGGGGAAAATCGCGATGTTAGGTTATTCAGATATGTAACTACAATCTTACCATCTTACTACGAGTTTACCTCGAACAGACAGTACGACATGTTGTCTTCTGTTCTAAGAGTACAGCCCCCATAGACAAGTGTCAAAACCTCCAGACAGTACAACATGCTTTGTTTCTTGGCCTGATAGTTACAGCCCCTAGACATGTGTCAAAACTGACGCCTGACGATCGAATAGAATGATAAATGTATGGGGATGACATAATTCGACTATGTTATCTATGACAGAGTTATGTCAAACTCAAACTCATACTATGAGTGAGGCTGTGACTATATGTTATCGATCTCCTTATCGTATGGTTGATGAACAACCCGGTGTCAGAGTTTAAACCGCCTGTAGGCCTCTGACATGACTTTACACACCGTTGAAAAATCTCTCAGGTGTGCCGGTTTCCTCACGATGTTTTTCTTTACCGTTTTTAGCGAGTGATAACTAATTTATACTATGCATATGAATGCGAAAAGACATTGGTGCATACCATGGTTTTAAACCCATATATTTTTAATTAAATTCGATTTCTATTCGTCAAGCATCTTGTCACTTACTTGTCTGTGGGGGGGGGGGGGGGGGCAGTTCAAAGACAATAATTTACTGCATTTGGAGATAATGTCTGGAGTCTTTGCTTGATAATGTGAGTGTGATATTCCTAATGAGGCGTGATAATAGCATAGTCATCGTAGGGTTTCAATTTCATATAAGCTACAAAAGGGGACGTATAAGACGTAAAATTGCTTGGTTCAAAAATATTCTTTCTATGGAGTAGAACCAGCAGAAACTCCATAGTTACAGACAAATACGTAGATTAACGCTTTGTTTAGCAAAAACAAGTCGCAGGACTTTTTTGTACTGCATTATTTGTATTGGTCCCTGTATGTAAAGTACATACCTACATATTATATCTATTTATCAGTCATAAAATTACAATACTATATAAACTACTTATAATATGCCATCTAGTTTTAAAACAAAATGACGCGTAAAAGTGTTTTTTTTAAACTATTTGCATAAATAAAATCATTTATCATTTAATAAAACCTAGAACCTAAGTTCAAAAAAATATACAAATGGAAAAAACTAAATATTATTTTTAATTTCTTAAACCGTGGACACGTGGTTCCCCTATCCATAGCAGACATTCAAGGATACCTTTTTATATTTATTTTTCATTTATGTTGCCTCTATAATACCTCAGTAACAGGACGGTACAATGGAATACACACACAAATACAGCTTTGACCCTAAAGGGCAAAACGTTCTCTTGTCTGCGATTATCCGAAATTTTGCAACTGTCTGCCACAAGTAGCCATCAATCACACTAATATTATAAAGGCGAAAGTTTGTGAGTGTATTTGTTACCTCTTTACGCACAAACAGCTAGACCGAATTTAATGAATTTTTATATGGAAGTAGATGACATCCTGGACTAAGACATAGGATACTTTGTATCCCAAAAAAATGTGGGGTAACACTGCAGGGCGCAGCTAGTAGGAAATAAAACTTAACTGAATACGTTAAGATTCCACATAACATAAGGAAGTCTAATTTAAATAGACAACCAATCACTAAATATTAATACAAATGGGCCCATGTTGGGCGCCAATTATAATTATTACACACGAATATTAGATATTTAAAGAAATATTAAATATAAAATAGAATAAAGATTCTACATCGTAATTGTCTAGAATGTTATGATAGTAGTGATATATATATAATATTATTCATCGTTCTATTAAAAGGCGTAATTAGTGTATGTTTAGTAGCCTTGTGTATAAATTATAATTGATTGGAGAGTTATTGTGAGATATCATTTGTACGACACCCTTATTATTATTTAGGGGATTTTTTTCGTCCATGTTCAATAATACCTCAATTATAATACACTTCAATAGTGCTCTCACCCCTCCTTGTGAAAAGGTCAAGTTATATCATTTTTGAGACGTCTGCAAAAAGTATTATTAACATGTACCTAGCGAATTCAATCATCTTATTTTATTTTATTTATTTTATTTTTTTTTGTACTTAGGAAGGAATTTGTTTGTACTTATTATGTTAAGTGTACAATCCATAACATTTCCACAGATTACTATCAGCTATCGTTACGGTATGGAAGCTGGACTAAAAATAACAGTAATTTATTAAAAAGAAAGATACTAAAAATTAAAACAATAAAATGTAAAAGACCAAAAAAAAAAAAAAGTTTATTTCTTATAATAAAAATAAAATCTCCAGACGAAGTCATAAAAAAGCCAAAAAAACAGCTTATAAAGAAACCAATTGACATGTTGAATCAATAACATCACCCACCGGTCCCACGTTGGGTGCCATTTTATTTTTCTCATATCATAGATTAATCTACGTTGCCGTATGTTTTTGTTACCGAGACCATTATCTGTATTTTAATGATGCTTGTGCCATTGTGTTTAACAATCCACGTGGCATGTTACAAACTCCAAGGGCACCCTTCTATTATTTCGTTTTCCCTACTTATTCGAATAATGCCTCAATTAAATGCCGGTAAAACACCCTTAGGGGAGCTCACCCTAACTTGCGAACTGGTTACCTGTATTTGCAACTGTCTGGCTATAATATTATTATTGATTACTGACCCCAATAGTATGCTTTCTTTTTTATTACCAACTTCAACACGTTTTTCATACTGCCAGTCTACTTCTTTTCGTAATTCATCTTAGAGGCCCACGCTGGGCGCCATTTAGTAATTCATCAATTTAAGAATTAATTAGTGGATCACTTATTCATGCCGATTTTCCGTGTATTTAAAAAGAATCTTTACCTCTGGTTATTTGTCAAATGGGGGCACGTGGTCCAGGTGTGTCGTTTACAGACATTCAAGGACTCTCTTTGATTCGTCTCTCTTTCATTATTATGCAAAAAATTATTTGTAATTGAACAAGTTAACACAATACATGGGAGTGGAGCTCTCACCCCATTTTGCAAGATGGTCAAGACTAGGTAACCTTGCCTACACATACCTACAAGTATTGCATAATATTATGTAATTGTCTGCTAATAAGAGAAAATGATTGAAAAGCACCTAATAAGAGAAAAGAAATCAGTTCGTGGCAAAAAAATGAGAATCAATAGTTTTACTGAGACGGCCCCGCTTTGGGCGCCATTTAATATTTCTTTTTCAAAATATTGTATATTTTTCTTATTCAGTCACATTTTTAATGCTTCTTGTACCTTTGTACGTAATATCAGAGTATCAAAGGTCACGTTGTTCAAAGAAACCATTATTTCGTCTTTCTTTCACTTTTGCAACTTATAATTAATTTAAAAGCAAAGTATTGTGTAACTTAATTTTCTTAAGAGGGAAAAACCCTTGTACATGAATAAGGGCACGAGGCACGTGCCCACGTTGGGCGCCATTTACCTGTCTAGTTATATTTTCATTTGTTTTATGATTGGTCTATGTTTTTAATTATTCCTGCACATGGATTAGGGGCCGGGTGGTCCAGCGACAGCATTTACCAGACTATCAAGGACATCTTTTGTGTGATTATTTCATTGTTATGCAAATGATGGCTCAATTATAGCCCGCTACAATAAACTCTAATCGGACCCCTACCCTTGCCAAAACGGTTAAGTTACAGCAAAAAATTGCAACTCCAAAAAAATATTAGCGACCCCAGCCAGACGTATCTACCTCAGTTGCACACATTCACCTGTGCCACCCTATAAATCACATTTGTGTGTGTAATGCGTCCTTTCGAGAATGTTCTACGGCGTTTTCATTGGCCGAACGTGCTAGCTAGCTCGTTATTGGTATCCGCTGCATCTAGACGCGCATGTCCTAAGGGAGGGACGGCCGGTGCAGCGCAGCTCCATCGATCATCATTCGGACACTATTCATATTCAGAGACGCACCTCTGATTTATAGCGCTTTAATTTTATTTTAGTTTCTTTTAAGTTTTTAGTTTAAATGTAGGGTAGGCGGTAAAGTGTTGTTGGTGGAGGTTCGCGGATAACACAGGTAAGTGTTTTTATCGTTTTTTTGATTTGCGGGAAGTAATTTTTTAATAAGGTACTTAGTATTCTAGAAAGATCTTTCGGAATCGGATTTTTTTGTCATTGGTATTCAGATTTAGCTTCACCTCCGGGTTTTAATTACGGTCGTCATGATATTTTAACCTACTTGCCTACCTATGACGCACGTAATCATATTCCTATTGTTCAACAAATTAAAAATACGTAGGTATATACTTCGTTTTGGGAGATATTAATTTGCATATAATGTCTGTAAGTAAAAGCATAACGAGAATCGCAAATATTAATGATTCATTTTATTAAAATGTTTAACAAACTCGACCAGTTTTTTTTTATTTAGTGACGTCGACATTTCCTATAAGATTACCTTATAAGAAGATTAAAGGGTTTAAAAAACAATGAACATGATAATTCTCGATAAAAATCTCGAATACTCAGTCTTTGTGATCGGACATCTAAAATATGCATCAAAGGGGCTACAAAATGGCGGACACTTCAAAATCGATACTGATGCATTTACGGCGCATGTCCTACCTGCGTAGAAAGATCTGGAAGTCTAGAACAGCAAGTTATTGATTCATTAGTCTGAAACTATCATAGGCTTTTCCAGTGGTGAGTTAGGTCTAATATAAAGTGAAACTAAGTTAATATGTAAAGTATTTTGGAGTTTTGTAGATGTCGTTTCAGGTATGAAGGCTCTTTGTTTGTTGTATTGAGATGAATAAAAATGCCGGCCGATTTGATTTAGTAGATATGAAAGCTGCCTGAAGGAAGTTTTTAAAACATTGTACTAGGAGTTTTGTTTCCTAAATGCATTTTTATAACATTTTCAAATCCAACTTCGAATGGGCGTTGGACTAGTGGTCACTAAGCGCGACTGCTGAGCACGAGGTCCTGAGTTCGAAGCCGCAGGGAATGTGTTTTTGGGTTTTTGCATTAGGTCATTCTAGGTAGCAGCACGGGGTCTGGATTAGTGCCCGGTTGATGGAAATAGGCTTGCCGCTTATTACATTGGGACTTTTAAAATAACTGGCGAAATACGGGTGTATTCTACAGTCACCTCGGACTACTCTGCCTACCCCTTCGGGGAATACATGCGTGATGTTATGTGTAACATTTCTTACAAGATCACGTTAATGAGATTAAAAAACATAAATAGGTAGAAATACGATGGAAAACTTGAAATCCTTTGTCTTTGTTTGGTAATCAAACATCTCAATTATGCATCAAACGGGCAAACGAAATGGCGGACACTTCAAAATCGATACTGATGCATTTACGGCGCATGTCCTACCTGCGTAGAACGATCTGGAAGTCTAGAACAGCAAGTTATTGATTCATTAGCCTGAAGTAACATAGGTTATCTAGTCGCGGGTTAGTTGTGATGTGAAGTGAAACTAGGTTAATATGTAAAGTATTTTGGAGTTTTGTCGATGTCGTTTCAGGTATAATTGCTCTTTCTTTGTTGTATAGATATAAATAAATATGGCTGCAGATTTGAAGGGTATAAGGGACCTGCCTGAAAGTATTTCTTTTTTACTGTTGTGCTTAGTGTTTGTATAGTTTAACAGACGTAAAATATTCTCCTGACCAATTTTGTCACGGCGGCCTATCTCATCTGAGACTAGCCAACTACGCGTGGGGTATTATAGTGCATAAGTATACGCGCAAACACTGGTGCACCTCTTATTCCCTCGTAGTCCGATGGGATGGTAGACTGGCACGACCGGAGAGAGATTGGCGCAGGACTATCGGCTTAACGTGCCTTACGAAGCATGGACTTAATATAATAGAATGCGTAATTGAGCAATTAAATATTTGTTCAGTGTGGGAATCGAACCAGCTTTCCTTGTGCTTGAAGCCAAGGATATAGCCACATTGCATGCATCCTCTGTATTATAGAATACTTAACATAACATCACGCCTGTATTCCCCGAAGGGGTAGGCAGAGGTGCACATATAGATACTTATATAGGTCCATAGTTTCTAGATTCATAGTTCGATTTGCCTAAAATATTTGTCCCGAGCGGAAATCGAATTTACCAGCTTACAGAAAGTACCACTAAGCCATAGTGGCACTTCAATCTTCAGTCTCAAAACTCTACCATTAGTCATAATAGCGGACACTGTAAAATCGATACTTGATTGGTGTACAGCGCATGTCCTAGTCTATTTATATAGCTTCGTCTGGGATGCCTGTAGCTATGGGGGCAGAGGGGGAGGGGGGTGCGGGGATGGGGGAAGGGGGTTGCGACCCACCCTTAGCGGCCATTTTATGATTGTGCAATCATAACGTACTCAGTTAAATGATTTATATGTGTTTGTTATTCCATTTCAACGGGTTTTTGTTTTACGGGAATTGAAACGTTACTCGAAATATGTTAGTTTATGTTCGGATCACGTTATTTAATACCGTTCCAGGTACTAAATAATGTTATCCAAACAAAGATAACTATATTTTGAGTAAGGGTTCAAGTGCTTCGTTTCAACAGCGACGTTTTTACATTTTAAAAATATGAAATATTTATCGGCATTTTCTTGCTAATGACAAAGGCTTTTTTTCTGTCAGTTCATTGGAAAGGATAAGTTTATTCGGACGAAATTTCTGGACCGTGATTGGCTGAGAGAGATGAGAGAGAGAGAGAAAAATTCTACATTTTCTTAGTTATGAAGGAGGAAAATCAATTGTTCGCGTGGGATGTGAACCTTTGACCTTTGCTCGATGGGCGGAAAGCTCGCCGCTACTAAACTTATCAGATTGTCGCCGTCGTTCTCATTGGACGCACTCCTCATATTTAATGTAGATCTGTCTCCTGAGTAATGTGTAGTGAATAGATTTAGAAACCCAACTGTGTTCAAATAATTAACTAGTTGCGATGCAAATGTCGCCAGTTCAATGAAATATTTGTCCTGCTTAGGACTTAAACTGGGACTATACAGCGTGGATTTTTTTGCGTAAGTTTTGTCTTTTCTATTACCCTTTTGGTTTAGACCGTAATCAATTAATAGCGAAAACAGTGTGTGATGAAAAAAATCCGTTTTATCATTTTCATTTATAGGTAAATTGTTAGGTTCCAACTTTATAGGTAGCTCTATCTAGTTCCTACTTTATAACGATGTACCAATCAGAATGGCTCTCATAAAATCGATAGCCGGTGCATCCACGGCGCATGCCCTAGACTTACCTGGGATAGGGTGGCTGCACAGCGCTCATTGCAACTTGTTGCGCCATTGGGATCGGTCCTTCCGCGAACATTCGGGTCAATATGTTAATTACAATTCTCAAACCAGTTTAAATAATTATTATTATTCAGTGATGGTGATAAATACAAAGCGTTTTTGAATATTAGTGTTCATATTTCGTGGTTCTGGAGTTTCGTGTCGGTTAACATGACGGATATAGGCGTCCGTTATATCAAGATGGCGGCGGCTTGATCGATGACGGGCGTGTCTGTTAATGTTCAAGGTATACTATAGTTTTGATTTCTAATATCATTAATCTCAAATATAATTATGAAATATATAATATTTTTGAGATTTAGATGCAGATCGTGATATCCTAATACTACAATGGAATGGTGTGCAGTGAAAATTTCTTAAAGTGCGTAATAACCTACATAATGAAATCGGGCGTCCATATGACCTTAATAAATTAGAACTCTAATTTTCAAAAAAAAAAAAATCGGTTCATACTACATATTTTAAAACCCGCTGTTGAAAAACTAACTATACTTCTTGATCTAGTCTCAAAATCCAAAAATAAATAAAGAAGTGACACGGCAGTTCCAGAAAACCAGCTAAATATATTTTTATAAAAGAGCCACACCTAAAGCTTTGGGTCGCAATGCGTCATCGCCGCCATCTTGATCGATGGCGTACCTGAAACAAGATGGCGCGCCTGAAACAAGATGGCGCCGATGCCGCCGATGCATTGTGTAACCAGGGCGTGTCCGTGTCTGATATTTCGATACTTTATTTAGACAAAAGCTTTTATAGTTTAATTGATTTTAAATTAGGTGGGTGGTACTTAAAGACTTGCCGTTTTGCTACTACATATCAAATCTACAACATTGTTCCTGAAATTCTAAAACACTTAAATAGTATTTGATTTATTTGACAATAATTATAATTAATTAGGCTTCATATTATATTGAAATGATTATAATTAAAACACATCCAATATTTTCTAAACTATATCAATCATCATCATCAGCTGGAAGACGTCTACTTTTGAACAAAGGCCTCCCCCTTAGAACGCCACAATGAACGACAACTTGCCTTTTGCATCCACCGGTCAACTACTATCTACAATAGGCGACTTAAATTTATTTTAAGTGGGCTTACTCAAAATCATTTTGCCGTGACAATCTTCTGAGCCTATTCATCTTCTTCCTCAGAATTCGACCAGCAATACCGCTTCCACGCGTCTCTGCAGGGCAAGCCTGAGCTTCCATCCTGGCTGCGCTACATCTACAGCGGGAGGCACCACTCAGGGTTCATCTTCGGAACACCACCAAGAGGCAGCCATGGGCCAATCACAGTAAGCTATTAATTATAACATTTTAAGTGATATGAAGACATTGTTTTCAGCGACTAGTAATTAGAGAAAAATTTTTTGGAAGCTTTTTTTTAGGTTTGAAATTAAAGAGACTTCTGTCGCGACGATAGCTCGTGGTGGAGAAAATAAGATAGTGGACTGTATTATTAATAAGTATAATGTAACAAAGAGCGTGTACAACAATGAGTACGGTATTCACGTCTACGGAACAAACATGTATATTGAATGTTAAGTGCGCGAGCGCGGTTGTGCGTCAAGGCGAATATCAGCTGACTGGTCGATGGCGAGGAGGAGGCCCCGCGCTCGGCCGTCGGCCGGCTAGCACATGCCCCTGTCCCCGCGTCCCTCGTTCACTACCGCTGGCGCGCGGCAATGTTGAGAGGAGTGGTCTCAACACTTCTTTTACTAAGCAGTGTGAAGATTATTTTGAACACATCAATAATTGAGATTAGACTATTTGGAGATCCATCTGAATAGTATAATGCTTCGAATTATTTTAGAGCCTTTTCTTTTGAAGACTTACAGGAGAAGAATTTCATTATGCAGTAATCGTGGACCATCTATAGATTGCTCTTAGTACGCAGAGCTTTAATTTTCTAAAAGAAAGATCTATTCTCTTAACAGATTTTTCCAATTTTTAGCCAAGAACTTAGGAATTTTAAACATTCTTTTCCTTTGTCTTCCTTAGATCGAAGTAATAGGCCTAAACCGTCAGGACTATGAGACGAGGAGAGTATTGCTGATGTTAGACATAGAACTGAAGGAGAAGATGGCGCGTCACGAGGTGGAGCTGAAGATTGACAACTTGAATGTTGAAGATCTGCTGGATGAGCACAAGTAAGGCACTGTTGTTATGTTAGGGTTCATTCACACAGACCGGCGACTGAGAGAAGAGCAGATTTTGAACGTGATCTGATTAAAGTTTTGGATAATTTGAAATATGATTTGTTTTTACATTACATTTCTTTTGTTGGTCGACTCTGTGAACGGACCCGTGTTCTAACGTTTTCAGTACTGAGGTCACATGAATGGATTGAAAGCTATTTCACATTAGCAGAACCTACCTCATATTTTTACAAAAAAACTACATAACATCACGCCTGTATTCCCCGAAGGGGTAGGCAGAGGTGCACATATAGTACACCCACATTTCGCCAATTATGTTTATAGGTCCCGGTGTAATAGGGGGCGAGCCTATTGCCATCAACCGGGCACAAATCCAGACTCCGTGCTGCCACTGAGAATCACATAATGGAAAAACCTAGTAACGCTTTGCCCGACCCGGGATTCAAACCCAGGACCTCGTGCTCAGCAGTCGCGCTTAGCGACCACTAGACCAACGGGGCAGTCAGCACTCATTTTTTTAAATAGTAATTATTAAAAATAAAATTAGTTGTTCCGTCTGGTTGGCTAATGTGATGTGACAATGTGAAAATCGAGGTTATGATTGAATGTTGGGAAAGGGTACTTAAGTTCGTAACTCCGTAGCATATCATCCTACTTTTCTCGAAAACTGGCGTGCCTACATGAGACTAAAGGAAATGCTACGAGCGTAGAAATATGAGCTACGAGCGTAGCGCGTAGCATTGGTTTGTAGCAGTTTAAGCAAATATTTTATAACTTCAATCATTTTTAGAAATTATTAGAGGTTTGGAAATGGTGTTGCCTCATAATAATTTTTCTTAGAGATCTATGGGCCCATCTTAAGTCTCCTGGCTTTTTTTTATTTATTTTTTATATTTTCCTAGGATGACCCGTCTAAAAGACATCTTGCGCACCAAGCTGTGGACGGAGAGCAGTGGAGATCTGTACGCCACATTCCTAGCGTCAGCTATCGACTTGGGAGCGCGCCTGCCTTTGAAGCCCAGCGATGGGGAAGGGTGTGTATTCGATATGAAAACTTCTTTAAAAGTTATTAAAAAAATAGTTTACCGAGAAAAGTCGCTGGATAATAGGTCTATCTCTTAAGGTTGGGGGGGGGGGGGGGGGGGAGTTCACTCACTTTAACTGTTCAAGACTTTCTTTCGAGTCATCATCATCAGCCGGAAGACGTCCACTGCTGAACAAAGGCCTCCCCCTCTTCCGAGTATTTAGTTCTAATAGGAATCCAATTATTTGAGTCTAGAAATTATTTAATTAGGCTAACGAAATAGGCTTGGGTGACAAAAATCTCACCATCATAGGCTGGAACACTATTAAACAAAGGTCTACCCCTTAGAGTGGAGGGGCGGGGCCTTGGGGATTGCAGTATTGATGACTTGATGTTATGTTATGATTTTATTTCTTTAGGTTGGTAGTACGTCTGGGGAGTTCGATGCCGTTCTCCCTGGAGCTGAAGAGGCTGCGGGAAGAGGTTCGCCCCCTCTCGCGCCTCCCAAGCTGCCCTCGAGAGTACAAGAGGACGACGGTTGAGAGACTCTTCAGAGATGCTGGCTTGACGCTCGACTGGTGCAGCTTTGAACTGGTACGTGAATAATTTGTACTGACTTATGGGAGAAGGTGGTTTTAGTAAATTATATGCCATCTCAAAATGGACTGGAAATAACAGTTGTATTTAATTATCATCAGCCAGAAGGCATCCACTGTTCAACATAGGCCTATCTCTTAAGGAAGGGGTGGGGTAGGAGGGGGAGGGAGGGGTTCACTCACTTCAACTTATGGATCGCAGTATTGTTGGTGAAGTTAGAGAAGACACTGTTGCCCATCTTCTGGATTTACTATTAGTTGCTTCCTACGACACTCACGGGACGAAATGGTGCTATTCCAAGATCCAACCGAAACGCGACGCAAATTATTAGGGATTATTTCATTTTCTCCTTCAAATTATTTTTAAAGAGCCAATAATTGTAATGCTACAATTACCTTGTCTTCAGTACAACACCATCTACAAGGAGCGCTCGACCCTCCACCTGGAGTACCTCACAGAAGTGCCCAACACCAGCAAGTCTGCCAAGTCCTTCAAAGCACTAGATACCCGTGAAGCATGGACTGCTCCCAGCAAGGTAGCTTGAGAATTCTTCTTTGTATCGGCTTGAGCCAATAGCTACATGGTCATGCCGTGGTGTAGAGATTGGTGAGTCATCAAGGATGGTAGCGAGGTTGACCGTCTAGGGTGCGCCGAACGTACTTAGGTATCATCTCTCATGGAGGCTCTCTACTTGCACCTCAGGTTGAGAATGGGAATTAAGCTCTTTCATTTTGAGTTCACAAGTAATATTTACCTAGGCTGGTAGACCTACTACCTGGAAGGTGTTGCTATCGAGTAAACCACAGATACATAACAATAAGATTTTTCTAAGGTGGTGGTAGTTATTTATAGATCGTTTGGAAGGGAATAAATAGATTCTGACCTATTTGGAGATTTTGTCTCAATTTTATAACTTAAATAAGGACCCGGGTAGGAAGTAACCAGTAGGTTAGTTCATTTGATGAGACTAAAAGCATGACAGAATCGTAGTAGGCTACTTTTTTCCAGACGCTTAGAATTTTTCTCTGAAGCTTAAATGACTTCATTTTTTTTTAAGGAGTCGCTACCATCCCGTAGCTACGGTAAGCTGCTGACAGCAGCAGTGTTGGTGCCAATGACGCTGATGCTGCTGTGTGTGACAGCCCTTACTGCAGCCGTGTGTGCGTTACATGCTACCGTGTGAGTATACCCTCCTTGATATCATTGTGTTCCGTGGTTTTTATGTCAGCATATTTGATTGCCAAATACCCTAAAGGGGACTTATTGAGCGTCACCTGACAAAACTCTTTTGTGATGGGATTAAACGTGGACGTGGGCTGGATATATATACCTTGAAGTATGAGAGAGATAGAACTTCTTCTTCTCAATTTCTTTCCTTCATTAGAAAAAAGAGTTCATACATTGTGAGGGTTCTAGAATGGCAAAAATTAGCCACCAATTACAAAAGAATTATGATGAGTGGTGAATGTGGGTTAAACTCGTGTGAAAAGAGAACTCTTCTGTCTTCTCCAATGGGGATGAGGCTGTCTGTCCACCGCAGTGGAGGAAAGTAGAGGAGTGGGCGTCTACTGAAGGAGAAGGAGGAGGAGTGGGGATTTCATGCAATTTTATTGGCGGATTTGTGCCTCGATCACCGTTCCGTCCCCTCACTCCGCTCCAGTACACAGGCAGCCTATTGACATTATTTTTTGGTGTCTGGTATAACTATACATATTATTGTGTTGTTTATTTCAGAAGAGATCCCGAGTCAGATTATTTTCTGGACAACATATTCCATATCTGTATTGATTTTAGAAATAGAAGGTTCGATTTGTTTTTTTTTTTTGTGCTCAACTAACTCAACTAATATTGTTGTTTAGCAATTTAGCTGTAAACAGCATTGCTCTAAAGAACAAGCTGTTAAGATTTTTATGTAAAAAAAGGGAAAGACCTTAATATTTTAGTGGAACTCTAATGCCTAATAACCAAATACTTTCCAATAACTTTATTTATTTATGAGACAAAACTTAGTACAGCTTTTAGCCACGTACACTAAATTGAAAATAAAACTATGTATATATTATATATATAAAGAACATAAAAATAAAGAAAATAATACAATATTGTAATATTTTTTTATATTTAATAACATGCAACAGTATCTAATCTGAATTATAAATCTAAATTCTTGCCATCGCGCCGATTACGTAATGAAGTGGTTGGCTATCGAGTTCATCAATTTTATTGTCTGCCTTTTAATCAATTTAACACTGAGGACTTGAACATTTTCCAATACCAGCATGATTCGAACGCCATTTCTCATAACCATAGTCGTATCATTGTGACCGCCGCTGTTTTATCTAACAGGAAAACTATAAATAAACCCTGGTTATACAATATATGAGATCGCCTTTTTTTAACATACCTAAAGTGCGATATTTTTTTTTGTAAAATTAAGATGGCAAACTAAAATTTCCAGGGCTCACCGGTCAAAGGTGGAACTGTGTCGATATGGCACTGGCAACACTGACCAGACTCAGGTAGCTGACAACACCAGCACGAAAAGTCTAGGCGTTAGGTGAGTTACATACAATATTTTCTTTTACACACTAGGACTTCCCCTTGTGACGAGGTTTCTCCTACAGGAAGAATAAAACTCTTTGTGAAGCTCATATTCTGAAGATTGATGAAAGTCCTTTGCCCTGTAGTGAAAACCATGGGCCGGTATTTTAATTCATCAGTTTTGTCATTCAAGTCTAACTTTCTCATTTAATTGCACATGTTTTACGTAAATAATTTTCAGCCAACTAGCCATTTTTAGCCAGACTAGGTGTCCAAACCGACATAACCAGCTCGCTTCACCCGTAGCCGGCGGCATCCATGAGGATTTCCCACGTTTACAAACAAAAGGTGTCCAAACCAAGTTTCCAAATCTAATTCAATTCAAAGCCAAAATAAAAATAACTTTGTTCGCATTATACAGGTTTATTCTCAACCTTACCAATGTCCATTTGTTCCAGCCCCAACAACAGTCTCGCGCGGCCCTACAGCCCGAAGTCCAGCACGAACCTGGCCAGCACCTACCACCGCCCACAGCCGCCCCCCTACATGGGTTCCGCGACCAACTCGCTCCATCACCGCAAGTCCTCGGACAAAACCCCCTCAACCAGCGGCCATTCCCCCGAACATAACCGCACCCATCTCCTAGAAGAATCCCTAAAACTCCTCAACGAAGCGAAGATCTCAGGTGAATTCGATAACCTAGACATTAAAGACCGTATAATTGATCTCAATGACGGTTCTGAAGACTATGTTCCCATCAAACCGGATCAAGCTGATTTGGACGATATTGAGGTACCCGATTTGGCTAAATTTGGAATTTCAGGAGCTATGTGACATGAGGTGTTGACGGGCGGCGAACCGCCTGTCAAAACGTGGTTCTGTTAAACACAAACTTGTATAATTTTCAAAATTATCCATGTTTTTGTCAGTGGAAGGTAATGACACTAAAACGCCAGGTTTGATCAAAATTTGAGCAACAATGGCCCTGATTTTGTTGATAACAATATTCCTTTCTTCTTAAATGTGGTAGGAAAAGGATACGATATATTTACTGTCAAAAATGTCTATAAATATTTACGGGACAATAGACTTCGAACGTCATACGTTGACAATATTGAGGGTTAAAATCGACTAGCGGATAGTGAAGGAGCTATGTAAATATCTTTATCCTATTCCTACGTTTACGTTCAGGAGAAAGGGACTTAGAAACCGAATTTCTCTTTTTCACCTTTGATAACTACGACATGCCGTCCTTTGACGTGGCGTGTCATCTAATATGTCAAACTAATTTGACATTACAGTATTGTCTGCCGTATTCAAGATCTATTGTTGTGCAGGTAACTATTATCTACCTCTTTATACTAAAAATCATTGTTATAAACAGAATCGGCACCTATTTTATTAGGATTATATTGAACTTGAAATATTAAGTTCGGAAAAATTTAAGCAACCGCGTAAAGATACCTCAAAGATACCTTTGTTGTAAGATTTGGTATGAGATTTTAGTGTCTTCGCCTTATTATTGATACCTACTATCATGTAGATGGTGTTAGTATAATAAAATAACAAAAATATGCGTACGTTGAACACTGTTTGGAATATTTTGACAAACTACGGCTAAGAGCGGAAACATCTTGTCTCGACGGTACGTTGTATTTACTTTTAAAACCTCTGATTGTATTTTTATAACTATTTCTTAAAAAAATATATGACTAAACGTCTTGATTAAATTAGGGACTAGAGATGCCAGTAAATTAATACATACTCCTTAAAATTCGTAGAAAGTTGAAGCTACTTCGTAGGAAACTGTAAAATAATTTAAATTTTATACCTATATTAGAAATATTTAGGGACATTTATATTTATTTTTGAAACTATTTGTCGCATCCACCTAAACCTAATCTTAACTTATTTTCAAATAAAAATGTCTCAATGTTTAATATGAGATTGGTATGATATCCAATCAGAATACGTACTTAACAACATCAGTCACGTGACGGTATCGCGAACCTCAGACCAGATGTCTATAAATGTAGGTGAGGGCACCACTGTCTTCGTATAACTGTCAATTTTGACAGCTTTTCAGTGGGATATTTTAGTACCAGTTTTTGCCACATTTATAGGGATATTTGTCATACTATACTGTTGGGCCCGGCCTTCTCATTAACATCTGAGATGGTCGTAACACGCACTAGTCATAAGTCGTAAGTCATTTATTTCTGAACAATATACATAGTGTTGAAGATACCATCCAGCAACTTATTGAAACCTACTCACAAAATTTCATCTTAATCAGACCAGCCGTTTAGGAGGAGTTGGGTGACAAACACACTTACAGAATATACATGTATTAAGACTTCTTATGGGTACGTATACTACGTTACTTGTACCATATAGTAGGCTGTTGATAGTAACTGGTGCACTAGGTATAGATAACATCTGACAACTATGCTTAGTGCGTAGGTCGTCTAAGTGTTCGAACACGAGATATAATTTTATGTAATTATATTATTATTATTTTATACCACGTGGAAGCTCTTGACTTTCCTTGCACCCAGTTTAGTAAACTGTTGATGGTAACTAGTGCAGACTTACATTAATTTATTTATAATTTTATTTATTTTTATTATAATAATTTAATATAATGCGATTAAATATAGGATTAGTTTATTAATAAAATAAGGTTTGTAAATTTGAATTGATGTACATAAAATAGTTAATATTTAACTTATATTAGGAATAGTTTTATATATTTTATTTAACTTTTGGTTTTTTTATCACTATGCATTGCTAATATATGGGACCTTAACATTTACTATAATGGCAGCTTAAGCATGTCAACGTAATATAATATACTTAGTAAGTTAGTAAGTATACGTTAATTTAAGTAACTATTTAAGGGTCGTAACTAATTAATAGTAGAGTTCATAATACTTGGTTTTATTTAAGTGACAGCTGTCAAAGTGACATGTCTAATTTCCTAGAGATGGGACGATGCTGTTCTTCTTCTTGTGGTGTCGATGGCCTATATTAGATCTGATTAGCCCAATACATAAATTTGTTATGATGCAGTTCACTATCGATTATAATAAAATCATTTAAATTGTTAAATACTTAAACACTCCGTTATAATTACCTACTTGATGTTATCTTTCGAGATTAATACTTTTTCATTATTATTTTATTTAGTATTTTCAAAATCGATAACCTGCCTGTGACAAAGTTAATGCGAAGAACGTCTCTAGTCACACACTTTTAAACCTAAAATCATAATAAAATCTCTCGTACCATAACGACGTACTTCATAGGCGTTATGTCAATGTCGGCTGTTGCAGGAATTAAACCATTTATTATGAACTTATAGGTTATATAATTATAATAATATTATATTCTAATAATATAGGCTTGCTCACTCCTATCATAAACTGACTTATGCCACTAATGACGTCATTCGTAGGGGTGCAGTGATACGTAACCTACAAGTAACAGCTGTCAAATACAAACACTTATTTTCATAAAGTGAACATGAGTTAACGTTAACCAATCAGAATGCAGTACTTAACAATATCAGTCACGTGACGGTATCGCGTACCTCAGACCGCACGTTTAGTTACACACAGATGTCTATGAATGTAAGTGAGGGCGCCACTGTCTTCGTATAACTGTCAATTTTGACAGCTTTTCAGTGGGATAATTTTAGTACCAGTTCTCGCCACATGTATAGGGATATTTGTTGAACAATACAACTATTGGGCCCGGCCTTCCTATGAACATCCCAGGTGGTTGTTACACGCACTTATAGATAACATCTCTGACAACTAAGTGTTTACGCACAATGGCCCACTAAAGAGGCTAAGTGCGGCAAATGCCCAGCTTTAACAAAGTGTTTGAACTTCGATACATGTAATGATATTATGTATGTACTAGAGGGCCCGACAGACGTCGTCCTGCCCGGAAAACCAGCGCCCCCTATCTGGTCCAATCGTATTTTAAAACCAACCAGGAACCTATTGTCTTAAACAACGTTACTTGTACCCTGTAGTAGGCTGTTGATAGTAAGTAGTGCAAGCGTATATTAATTTATCAACATTATCGTCATCCACAGCCTTCAATATCCCACCGCTGGGTATACGCTCCTCTAAACAAGGCCATATTAATTTATAATATAATATTATTTATTTTTATAATAATATAGTGATTAATTATAACATTAGTTTATTGATAAAATAAGGTTTGTACATTATAATTGATCGACAAATAAGTAAATGATAGAAAAATAGTTTTATAAGTATTTAAATTAAGGGATTTTTTAATAGGTTATTTCAGTAACATTCTAAGAGTCGTAATAGTCATCTAATCATTAAGTATGTACAAATAACACAATGTAACAAACGCATCATATCGCATAATTATATTATAGTTAGTCGTTTAATAATATCATAGGTTTAGAGTCTAATTAATTTTAGAGTTCATAAAACTTTGTTTAATTCAGGTGACAGCTGTCAAAGTGACGTGCCTAATTGCCTAGAGATGGGACGATGCTATTCTTCTCCTTGTTGTGTCGATGGTTTACATTAGATCTGATCAGCCCAATACATACATTAGCTATGATGCAGTTGAGAATCAATTATAATAAAATCTATTATTTTGTTAAATTCTTAATGAGTAATAATAATAGTAACAGCCTATTACTGTCCCACTGCAGGGCAAAGGCCTCTTCTCGTATAGAGAAGGATTGAGCATTGATCACTATTCTAGCTCACTGCGGGTTCGCGATTTCAAATAATTAAATCCAGGTTTCCTCACGATGTTCTCCGTCACCATTAGTCAGTGGTGTCTTCTAAGAAAGTATTTAAAACATTGAAAGTCACATTGACACTTGCCCGTATTTGAACCTGCAACCTTGTGCATACAAATCCGGTATTTTAACCACCAGGCCACCACGACAAATGCTTAAACACGTCGTTAATAATTCTGTACATGATATTCGTTCTAACGGGGAGGCCTTTGTTCAACAGTGGACGTCTGGATGATCATGATATTGTTTTTCAAGATTACCACTTTCTAAGTATTATTTAATTTAGAATTTCCATTATCGATAACTTAACTGTGACAAAGGTGAAGCGAGGAACCTCTCTAGCCACACATTCACTGCAAAAAATACCATTATATCTTGCGTACCAACATGAATGTTACAAAAAGAGAAACTTCATAGGCGTTATGTCAATGCCGGCTGTTGCAGGAATTAAACTATTTATTATGAACTTATAGGTTATATAATTATAATAATATTATATTCTAATAATATAAGCTTGCTCACTCCTATCATAAACTGATTTATGCCACTAATGACGTCATTTGTAGAGACGCAGCGATACGTAACCTACAAGTAACAGCTGTCAAAAACACTTATTTTCATAAAGTGAACATCAGTTAACGTTAACCAATCAGAATGCAGTACTTAACAATATCAGTCACGTGACGGTATCGCGTACCTCAGAGGGCACGTTTAGTTACACACAGATGTCTATAAGTGTAAGTGAGGGCGCCACTGTCTTCGTATAACTGTCAATTTTGACAGCTTTTCAGTGGAATGTTTTTAGTACCAGTTTTCGCCACATTTATAGGGATTTTTGTCAAACTATATCGTTGGGCCTGGCCTTCTCATGAACATCTGAGATGGTCGTAACACGCACTAGTCATAAGTCGTAAGTCATTTATTTCTAAACAATATACATAGTGTTGAAGATACCATCCAGCAACTTATTGAAACCTACTCACAAAATTTCATCTTAATCAGACCAGCCGTTTAGGAGGAGTTGGGTGACAAACACACTTACAGAATATACATGTATTAAGACTTCTTATGGGTACGTATACTACGTTACTTGTACCCTATAGTAGGCTGTTGATAGTAACTGGTGCAAGCTTATATTAATTTATATATAATATAATTTAGTGTATGCTATTAAATTTAATATTAGTATATAGATAGAATAAGGTTTGTACTTTGAGTTATGGATTTTGTTTAACATTTCAATTGCTAATATATGGGACCTTAAAATTTACTATAAGGACGGTTTAAATACGTCAACATAATGATAGTACTTTGTATATAATATATACTTAGTAAGTTAGTAAGTAAACGTTATTTAAGTAACATAGGAGACGTAATAGTCATGTAATTATTAAGTATATAAAAAGGAAAAAATGACCCAAACAAGTAGAAACAAATAGTTGTAATATAGTTAGTTTTTTAATAATATTACGTATTTAGTAACTAATTAAGGATACAGTTCATAAAACTTGGTTTTATTCAAGTGACAGCTGTCAAAGTGACATGTCTAATTGCCTAGAGATGGGACGATGCTGTTCTTCTTGCTGTGGCGATGGCTCACATTAGATCTGATCAGCCCAATTCATACTTATTGGTGGCTTACTAATGCAGTTGAGAATCGATTATAACAAAAAAAAAATTTTAGTTAAATGTTTAAACTCGCCAATTATAATTCTCTATTTGATATTATTTTCAAGATAACTACTTTTTAATTTAACTCAGTCTTTTAAAATAATAATAACAAAATGGAAATAACTATATTTTAATTTTATATGTATTAAAATCGATAACCTGCGCGTACAAAGTTGGTATCCCGAACGTCTCTAGTCACGCGCCTTTACAGCAAAGAATGTCATTTTAACCCGCCTACGGTCACAAATGTCACACAGCCTTACTAAGCGCAAAAGCAGTACATATGTAAAAGAAACGATAAGTCCTGTTTCATACCATCGGTTAGCTTAACAACATACGCAGCTAATAAACCAAACCTTTTGCCGCTATCTTGTTCAAAACCTTCAAGAAAAGGCGACACTTCATAGACATGTCGATGCCGGCTGTTGCAGGAATTAAGCTATTTATTATGAACTTATAGGTTATAATATAGTAAAGTAATACCGTATTCTAATAACATAGGCTTGCTCACTTCTATCACAGACTTATGCTACTAATGACGTCATTCGTAAGGACGCAGTGATTCGGAACATACAAGTAACAGCTGCTAAATACACCTACAAAATGTTTGACTAAAGTAATTACAGTCGCTTATAAAACGTCAATATTACTCGGCTCCAAAAAGTTTTTCCTTTGCAAAAGAATCTGCATTAAAAAAAAATCTGCTGTCAAACTCAAATGACGTTATTATGACTTCACCAGGCACCAGGCTTTCTAGTGAGCAAGCCGTGCAAGCCAGGCTATAAATCAAAAGGCAGGGAGATCACTATACCGCAAAATACCTAATACAACCTCATAATTATAACTAGATTATAAATTATATTTTAGGTAAGATAAGATGTAAATATAAAAGGAAAATAAATTGGCACAATGTCTACTAATTATGGAATAAGAATGACTTGGTTGGCTTGTGCTACTCACAAAATATACTAAGCGTTTGTTGGGAAAAAGGATTTACTGGACACTTCCTATCGTATGGTTGATGAACAACCTGGTGTCAGAGTTTAAACCGCCTGTAGGCCTCTGACCTGGTTTTACACACCGTTGAAATATCTCAGGCGTGCCGTTTCCTCACGATATTTTCTTTAACCGTTTATAGCAACAGGTAACTTAAAATACGCACATAAATTCGAAAAGACAAGTGCATACCCGCGTACCGAGGTTAGAACATGCGACCTTGTTACTTGGCATTCTATCGGTCATGCCTTTTGGCTATCTATGCTATTAAACTGGACACTAATATTAGAAGAGTACCATTAACTCCAAAAGAAGACAAAAAGATCCGCGTGTGAGCTAGTCTGAACCCAGGTTGTGTATAAGCAAAATATGATAATAGGTTTTATACCATGAAAGAAAATATATAAAAATGTTTATGATAGATTTCGTAAAAAAGAAACTAGAATGTTGGTTTTTATTCATGAAAATGCAAATTTAAATTTTTAAATTCATCTTATTTTTAATCTTTACTTCAATTGTCTAAAACGCCATTCGCCATATTTATTCCATCGTTACGTCACTCCGATAGTACTAACCCGTCAGATTTTAAATTTCTGCCGTATTGTTCATTACTGGAATAAACGAAGTGCCGTCAAAAGCCGAAACAGCATAGCGGTTAGCGTTTCCGAGCGAATACACAAAAGAAATATTCTCGGTTTTGTAAAATTGATATCAAAATTGCCACTGGTTCATAACCACAGTTTAACAGTTTTAAAAAATGGGGAATACCCTATTATCAATCGCGTATCATGTCATAGTGTGAGGCAATGTTTCTAAAATAACATCCGAACCTCTGCGTACTCCAATTTCTAAATCTGCGCTTAATATATTCAGTGAATCGTACGACCAACTAATGATATAAATTAGATTACATTAAAACTCGGCCCTAAGCCATGAGTTAATAATTAAGATATTTTAATTGCTCTAGTACTAAAGTGATAGTTGAAAACATTGTACATATAATAAATAACCAGCCAATGCGAACAATTATAAACATTAATATGTATATTTAAAATGGTGGAGGATAAGTAATTATAATTTATTTATAAGAACATTGTATAATGAAAAACGAAACTTGCAAATACGGCACCGGATCTTCTACTATAGAGTGGAGTTAATGAACTGTTTACCTTGAAACGAACCATAGCTTCTCATATTTTAATGGTCCTTATTGCGTCTAGGACAAGGTCGAAGGACCAAAAAAAATACCACTAAAAACAATGAAAATTCTAACCTTTGTTGTTAAGCTGATTGAATAATGGAAACCGGTCATGCCGTGGTATACCATCAGAGATTGGTCAGTCACCAAGGATATTTTCGAGGTAGACTGCCGAGGGTGCGCTTGACGTACTTAAGTAACATCACTGAAGGCTCTACTCACTGCATCCTTGTTGTGTAAAAACTTCTATAAAATCTTAAAGGCCATGTTCAAGAAAATCAAGTATCATAGTCCCACTGTAACTTTAAACTGAGTTCCTTTTACTCTTCTTCTACTTTCATTTCCATACTTTGGCTGCTATTTGTTATGTGAAACCCAAGTTTTCTCTTTTAATTACATAATCATGAATAAAGGCGTAACCGCGTTTATAATGCAGGTTGAAACCCGCCATTTTGAAGTCGGTAAAAAACGAAGACTTGTTTTTTTTAAGTATTCAATACAGTAGGCGAGGGCGAGATAATTTGAACATCTTTGCGGGAGACATGGCCTGAAATGGCATTGAACAGGGTTTTGTGGTGGAATAATCAGGATGCCTTTGCCCAGCAGTGGGACATAAAAAAATGCAATACTCAAAACTTTTTGGTCCTTTATCGTCAACCAAAATCTATTAAAATACGAGAAGTAGTGTTTGGTTTCAAGATAATGGTCTCGAGAGCCATAGCTCCTCCACAATAAGTGTAAATAAACCTATATTTAAGTAGCCAGTGAAAATAATTTAAGTATAGACATAGTTAGGTTACGTAAAAGCGATTCTAAGTACCTTTAAGTTGTAGTATATAACAATGTCATGCAAATCAACCATAATAAAGAGTAGACTGTATATAAGCTTAGTTATAAGAATAGATTTTATTATAAAAATTAATATACGCACACAGCCGTGTAGTCTTTCGGTACAAATACGATACCTTTCTACGTAGAGAAAAAATCTGAAGACTTCATACCTCTGCAACGTTAAAGTACACGCGTTTCAGTTTTCTGTCAATCATTCCAACTACTGAACAGGACCGGCATAGTAAAAATACCAGTTAGAAAATACTTATATAAACTATAGTTATTTTACTGAAGCAATTACCGTCAACAAAATGAACGGACGAACAAGCTATTGAACATCTAGAAATAGTGTGGTCCTTTCCAAGATCCAAAGGACCAATTTTTGTTCAAACGCTCATCGACTTTGAATTACGTTTGAATCGTAGATTGTTTCATCTCGTAGTGGTTTCGTTTTTGTACATCGATGGATATCACACGGCAATTAGTTTATAAGTGTACATATGACAATATTTGTATATTAAACAGAAACGTTAATTCCCCAGCACTATGTTACGTATTGTGGAGTCAAGTGTTATATCTGGAACAGGTCAAAACTCTTTGGTTTAAAGTAATTGTATTTAATGCAGTATGTTCGGACTACCATTATCATCTTAGTATCACGAATTTCCTATAAAATATTTAAGCAATGTGTCAGATCTTGTCCTGTGTATTCATAAGGTTTTAGCACACGTATCAACCGGGAAAGGGATGGTACCTTAGCACGCCACAATGAACGGCAACTCGTCGCTTGTATCTAGCGGTTGCCTGCAACTCCAACAAGTCAGCATTGCTTATATATTTCTTTAAGGAAAGGGCTTTATTTACCACAAAATAACAGCAGTCAGGTGCAACATTTGGCGATTTTACAAATTATTATGAAGATATGTTCTGATGACTTTGGCATTGGTCCTAAATTAGGGCCATTCATGGGGAAACACTTTGACACTCCGCCATGTCTGTACATGATCAGGGAAAAAAACCTTTTACATGAAACTGTTACCACATTTGTATGTATGCGATGTAATACAAAATAACACCCGTACCTATACTCCATTTGAAATAACATTAGACGACAAGACAACCTTTATATGCAATCTATTCAAATGATTTTGAATTCTATTTCATTAGTGTCAAGACATATGACAGCTGCAGTAAGCAGTTGGCGTTGGGAATAAGTTTTTGCTTCTAATACCATCCTTATGCGTCCAGAATAGAAGTCAAATTCGCTTGAATAAACTGAAAATAGATTTGTTGGTTTTTCTAATCCTACTTTAAATGGAGTATATATCAAAAATAAGTGTCTCAGTACTAAAATATCGCCAACCTTTTAAAGTCATATAGTAACAGTCGCTTGCGCCTGACGGTCCTTACTGAGTTTGATTTTGGGGTTTTACATCTCCCAAAGCATTGGAAACCAGTGCTTAGGAGGCTCATCTTAAATACATACCTATATATATATACGACCAATATTGGCTCAGAAACAGCCTTATCGTAAAGAATAGGAGAGACGACCCGCCTCGAAGACTGTTTGTTGATAGACTTAATATATTAATATAAAATGTATCTCATATATCGTCCTAACATTAATACTTAAAATATTTTAAAATACATCTACAGGTGATAAAGATGCAAAGAACCGAAAAAATCGAATGACTTACTTTCAAGATTAGTAAATTTAAAATTATCATCGACGGCCGACAACAGTCTCCACCTTAGAAGGCCACAATTAAAGACAACTTGCCATTTGCTCATGCTGACGCCGCTTTAGTGTCTTACAAATACCTACATAGTAAACATGGCGTACAAAAAAGCATTACCAAAACTCTATAGCAATTTTTTTAAAGTGTTATGCCCATCACAGAAAGAGTTATCCTGGGTGGGAATCGAACCTCTCAACTCACTCAACTCTGGAGTTTCTTGCCGGTTCTTCTCCATTGGAATGACATTTTGGAACCGTGCAACTAGCATCCTAACGTTTCATAAGCGCCTGTAATAGGTTTATATGAAATAAAAACATCACCTTCAGTTTTAGCAGTCTAAAGTTTGAAAGTAACTCAACTTTAAATAGAATGCTATTAATTTTTTTCTGGTTGTCTCGCATCTCTATCACCTGTAGTACCTTTAAAATATTTAAGTCTATATGTTATGACTTTATATAAACAAATCGAAGGAGTTCCGACCTGTTTCGAGTTACCACAGAGCAACGCTCCTCCACTGATAAGTGTAAATAGTAGTTGAAGTAAGGTTAGGCACGCTGATCTTGCCAAGGTTAGTCATAAGATGGGTGACCGAAAACGGTGTACGGACAGCACGTAAAGGTTTGTCCCGGCTAGCATAAAATCTGTATTTATTTAAACTACTGTCTACATTCTTCTTTTTCTTGTCCCTCTCCAATTACTGGAGGTCGGACAGCTTTGAATATTTCTTTTTGTCCCCGGCGGGGTGAAACAATTTCGCGACGCTTGTGACTCCGGTCCACTCAAATATTTCGAAGCCAGGATGTTTTTTGTTTATATACTTGGACTTAATGCCTGAGGCATTCTTTACCAACCTTAGGGGGTGCAGAGATTAAACTGGTCTTTTCAAGGGATGTTTTTGTTGTTTTGGTAAAATTTTATTTTATTTTAAGAGTTGAGTGTTTTGCAGTAAATTTAGTATCAAAAGTTGAATGAAGTATGCTATTATTTTAATCTATTTTGAAATTATTTACCTATATTAAACATACTTTACTTATCTTAATTTAAATACTCTGGGACGGAATTTCCATTTTATTCTTATTTAAAAACATATAGATACAGATTATCTGACAACCGTAATCCACTTTTATTTATAAGTTAGATGTAAGATATAGTTTAACTACTAGTTATAGTAACGGCATAAGAAATCGATAGCTTATACTAGATTATGAACTAAGCATTTTATGTGAAGATATTCTCATCGCTCTTAAGTCGAACTCTTGGATTTGCCATCGATACGAGTTGATAGTCACATGAAAACGTCACGCACGTGTAGAGAATATAAAGATTGGCCAATCAACAATCATGGTGGTGGTACGCCAAACTTGAGTATACCTATACAAAATTACTTGTGGATGATACACAGATAGATATCTCTTTATTGTACACCAAAAATAATCATTAGTACAGTCGAAGGTTAAAGACCAATGGGCAGTCTCATCGCATTCAGCAATCTCTTACACATAACCTTAAGATGGACAGAGAACTGTACAAAATAGAAAGAGTAATGGGCAGTGTAGCAATTGTTGATGTAATAATTTAAAACTCTAGTGGAAAGTCCATACTAGACCACTGGCGCATCATCTTACAGCTCTTAGTCAATATCAAAGCCTTTTTCGGGTGGAGGGCTTATACTATCCTCGCTATTCTTTCATCGCAGCTACAGCCAAAGGTTTTAAGACATATACATGTACTACCATCTCTTTACTTTAGCCTGTTACGACATCAATGTCAAACATTCCTAAGAGACGCACGCGGATCAAAGCCCTAACTACAGATAGATTTACTAATACCTGCTGCTCTCGTCCGAAACCTGGGATACGGGCGACAGGACCATCTGTTATAGGTGACAATCTGAAAGTCGACTGTGAAGTTATGGTGAGAATAATCTTCATACATTAGTCAGACTTAGTAGCGGTTAATTTAGTCATTAAGTTAGTAATGAGGTATACAAGGTGTTTTTTTAATCACTGGCCGTAACTTGCCTATTGGAAAGCTCTGAATCGTTTGCGAACCCAGGTGGGCCGCTTCTAACAACTTAGCAAGATGAGGGTTTATCAATAGATTGGATAATCAGTGCGAGTGTGGTTATCAAACTATGTCCCACCTGCTCGATGTCCCATATGGCCTTTCACCTGCACACTGGATGACCAATACAAAACATCAAATGCCTCTGTAGACGTAGCCAATTACTGGGCGCAAAAATTAAACCTTATATCGTCGACATGAAACGAAGAAGAATCACTGACAAACAATCTGGGTTTTAGAATCGAAAATGCAAATTTTCAAAAGTACCTTCATTTAAAAAAAATACTACATGAAATTTAGATATTTTGTGATGCCATATTAAATGCAAAAGAAGAAACATTTTTTTTACCGGTGATTAAAAAACCACCTGTATATGCATTTATTTAACATAAGTATAGATTAAGTGTACATTAAAAAATAAAAATGCAGTATTGTGTGCGGTTACAGTAGAATAGGGAAAGCTAAGCTGATATCTAGACTTAATGTTCGATACTCATAGTTAAGTAGGTATATGTAATATAAGTATAGGTAATATGCATAGTGCATAGGTAGAGGTACCTACATAAAGTCACGCCTATTTCCCAGAGGGGTAGCCAGAGACCGCGGATTTCCATTTGCTACGATCCTGGCATACTTGGCAGTATTTTTCCCTGTTTTAGTACACGATGCAAAATTGTTGATATAAAAATCTACTTATTTGTTACGTTGCAAACAGAAACCTGAAACGTAATGAAGGACAATGTTTCATAAATCATCCACTTACAGGGCCATCCCCACCTTTTATGGTCATTGAGATTGAGAGTGACGGAATTCGCCCCAAAGATGACCCACTGACCCCTACTGACATTTTTTTTTCGGAATACTTTTATGTCGGCGACCCCGAGGGGGGTCTTATTAGACGTAACCGGTAAAGGCGAGACTGCAAACGCCGCCAGTCCTCCCCCCCCCCCCCTTCTGACAGAGTTTGGCTAATATTATAACCAAATAAAGATCATCCTTGTGGAGATGAGTCATTTTAAGACCTCCTAAAGCATGTGTATGCTGAAAGTCATGATCATCAGCCGGAAGACGTCCAGTGTTGAACAAAGGCCTCCCCCTTAAAACGCCTAAATGAACGGCAACTTGCCTTTATCATCTACCGGTTGCAGCAACTCTGAAGATATCGTCGGTCCACCTGGTGGGTGGCCTGCCAAGAGTTTGAGCAAATGTGATATGCTAAAACATTAGAAATAGAAGTATCTACCTCTGCCTACCCCTCAGGAAAGACGCGAATCTATTTAGGTACAAACGGACAAAATTTAACTTGTAAAACATCTGTACAAGGTAATTTTTTATCATCGCCAATTTTTTTCTTAACATTTGAGCATCAATCTGAGATACAATTTTGGTAAAAAAAATTATTAAATGTACTTTATTTCATTAATAAAACATTATTAATTTAATAACCACTGCCCTAAGTATAAATTCTGTGAAAAACTTAGTTATTTTATATAATATCAATATTTTAACAGCGACACGCCACAAAAATCATTACGTTGCTCAAATAAAATTAAGGTAATAAAAAAATACGTTGTACGCTCGAGTCCGTCACCGAAGCTTACACGGTGAATATATTATTAATATAAATTAAAATAATGAGAAGTTTTCCCTTTAAATGTACGACAAACACTTGGAAACATACAAAGTAGGTTGGTACTTGTTACACCCCTATGTCTCACCTTCGCCTGATCTCTCTCTAGCTGCCTAGCTGTTATATTGAACTATACTAATGAAGGAATGTAAAATGCAGTTTCTATTCGCAGACATCTGAGTATTATATCTCCTGCGTTAGCTGGTCCCTATCAGAACTGGCTTTCAGAATTGAAATCCAACAACTGACAGTGTCTGAATATGGTAGGAACATCTTTAACATATTGAGTGCTCTAGAAACATAAAATAATGGGGCCCCTATGAACTTTTCCTGCTTCGAACTTAACAATCATCAGAAAGTAGGGAACCCCTTTGATCTCGGGACCCCGGGTGATTATCCAGAATGCCCAGTGGGAAAGAGGGGCCTAGTTTGCTAGTCTCATATAAATTACGCCGCCATAACCGAAAATCGGTCAGGCGAACATTAATAGCTTAGATACAGCTTATGACGTCACGGTATTTAGTGTAGAGACCTTTTTCAATTAGGTAAAAAATGATACATCTGATTCTCGTACAATTAAAGGGAAAGCTAGGCTATAATTAGATGAAGCAGTAGTGTATAATATGTAAGAGTATATGACAGACTTGTCGCTAAACTAAATATTAGATGTAGGTACATATTAAGTAAAAGGTTTGTAAATAAAGGTACTGCCTGCCTAAAATTACGATGGGAAAGTATGTAAGAATATTATTAGATGTACATTAGAAATTACGGAATAATATTTATAGGATAATTAGAATTATATTTATTATGTATATCAATATAAATTATGTATAATATGTATTTTGTATGTTTTACAAATTTTTTTTTTAATTTTGTTCATTTTATTTTTGGAAAAATCAGCAAATTGCCCGTTATACCCATAACCATCTAAATCAGCCTCTCTGTAACTCATGAAGATTTCAATTCAGTGTATCGACTGACTAATCGCATTAACACCATATTGAACATCGTATTTTAACCCCCGACGAAAAATTAAGGGGTGTTTGACTTGTCTGTCTATCTGTCTGTGGCATAGAAGCTCCTCAAGAAACAGACCATAAATGATGCGGTTTTTTTGTTTGAAAGCTGATGTGATCGAGATGCTTTTTAGCTTTATTTCGTATTTGTATAGTATATATTTTTTGTAAAATATTCATATTTTATCCAGTCATGCGAAACAATCAAAATTTTCCCCCGGGAGTCGAACTAGTCTTAAGTCCTCGGCCACTGCGCCAATCGGATTTCTATAATAAATTAGTCTGTAATTAAGGCCCTTTTGGATTTATACAGGGTGTCCCGTCGATGACAACAAGATAATGAAGAAATAGAGATACAGCGACCCTTATTGTATAATTAGTTATTAAAAAAACTTATTATAATAATAATAATAACTGTATTATCAGACACAACATCCATAGTTATAAAAAAATACAAATCGAAAAACACAAATAAAATCAAATTAAATACAATAGACAACACAAATAAAATTAATAAACAAAGAAACACTTATATCTACTTCTCATATCTGAATGACGCTCTGTGAGTTGTCATCCAATGCCACATGATAGGACTGTCAACCCTATTGGCCACAATTGCGAGCAGGCTGTTGGAGCTGTCGCGCACTCGCCTCATCAGGGACGCTATTCGTGACCGCATTATCGAATAGAAATCAGGGATACCTGCCTCGGCAAACATCCCTGAAGCACTAAAACAATAACAATTTAGCATACACTTGAAACGTACCTAAATTTTATAACACCACTATAACAGTGTATTGTGCAATAGTGAGGGGCTTGTAGCTATGTGGCTGCCATGCAGATCAGTCGATCTGCGAGGTTAAGCCGTGCTCGCTGCGGTCAGTCTTGTGATGGGTGACCGTTTTCACATGTCGAGACCCCTCCGTGCTTCGGAAGGCACGTTAAGCCGTTGGTCCTGCGCTTGATCTCTCTCCGGTCGTGTCGGTCTACCGTCCTATCGGAATAGAGTGAGGGAATAGAGAGTGCCCCTGTGTTGGCGCGCATACTTGTGCACTATAATATCTCCTGCGAAGTTGGCTAGTCTTAGCTGAGACAGGCCGCCGTGACCGAAATCCGGTCAGGAGAACTTTTATTTTGTTTCCTGCAAAAAATAATAATTTACATTTAAATATACAAGTTTTCAAAATAATGATAATCCGGTACTTCGGTAGCTTTTTTTTTAACACGAGAGCTTATTTGAAGTGGGTCGATTTTAAGTAAAAAAAAAATTTTTTTTTTTAAATCATTTTATTACAAGAACGGTTTTTTATTCTGATCACAGACATTTGGCAATGTTTAACATAAATCATACGAAAAAAAACATAATTTCAAAGAACAATTTTAAAAAATCTGGTACTCGTAAATATAATTAGAAATACGCAGTTTTGTGTTAATCACTATTCAAATTGGTTGGAATTCAGATGAACTCATTTCCGATTGACGCAAAATTTTCGAGACACCCTGTATAAAATGTTAAGTAGATACATAAGCTGTATTATATATGAACAATGACGTTGACGTACCAAAGATAATTAAGGCCAGCATAATATGTACTTGTATATATATATCTAAGTATATCTAATGAGTGTATAAGAATAAATTAAAATTAAGAAATATATTATATCTATCTAATAAATATATAATAAAATTAAATAAGTAGCTCGTAATTATAGGGTATTTTAAAATAATCTTTAGTATAAGCATCGTTTAAACCCAAGAAAGATCTTCTCTTAGTACTGGAATGAGGTCACATGGAAGCAAGTCATGTCTTGGTGTAGATTGTCTTCGACAAGGACGGTAACGGGGTTAACCGCCCGGGGTGCAGGGTTACCGTCCGCGATTTTAACTTACTATTAGAATGATCCTTCAGCAATCACATAGGCCGGTAGTTACAGCCGGCAAAAATATTTTTTGTCTATATTAAACTTAAGTTCGAAAAAGTCAACGGTTAAACACCCTGTAAGGACATATTTTTTTAAAAAAAAACGTCGCCCCACACTAGGAATTTCTCCTGTGTCGTGGGTGTATTTCACAAACACGAATTATCACATATACAAACACCCAAACTTGCAACAAACATCTGCGGTTCGCACAAATTTTTCCCCGCGCGGGAATCGAACCCTTAGCGTTGCAGTCCAATCGCTTAACCACTGCGCCAATAATGTGAAGGTTAGTCAAAGATCAAATGAAGTTTGTCAGAGTTCAGACCTTACTTGGGTTAAAATGTAACTACATCGTAAGATAGAAATAGCGTAGTGCATTTTAAGTTCAGGTATTTATTGATTTTGTACATTTTTATATTCGGTGGGCGTCAAAATATTAAAAAGTAGGGAATTAGGAAAATAAAGTAATATAGGTAGTATATTACTAGCTCTAGGTAGCATAATAGTGTAAGGCTTTAGAATATACTTATATTTAGTTAGGTATAATATAGGCTTCGCCAAACAGAGCGCGTACTAAGCGCGTTAAAGCGCTAGCCTGACGCCGTGCTAGAGCGCCGAAGTACGCTGGCGACGCTAGCAGGATTCAACGCTCTGTCGCGGTTTGTCAGTAAACCGTCAAAGTTCAACACAATTCGGCACTCTATCCCGGCGTCAGGCTAGCACTTCGACGCGCGCGAAATACGCGTTCTGTTTGGCGAAGCCTTCAGGCTTAACTTCTAGATTAAATACATATTAAATTAAAATATTACTAGGATAATATTATAATATAATTATATTGTAAGACTAGAACTTATATATTTTATTAAATCTAATATATTATATTTTTACGTGTAAATACGCATGGACGCATGCAAATGAAAATGCCATATTTGTCATACAAAATTAGTGCTAATTGCAACTACTTAAGTATATTACCTACTAATAATAATAATATTAAATGCGTTACAGCTAATATCAGTATTCAGCTAATTCTTCGGCTAATGACCCTTCTTATCCACCACCTAACGGAGAAGGTATTATGCGTATCTTCCAAACCAACGACTATAGATGGAAGCCTTTCCTAACACCATTGAACCCAATAAATCGCTTAAAAGGCTACAATGTACTCAAGTTAGCTGATAGGTTCAATAAGTTTCAAAGACATCTGTCAGACCGCCATTTTGTTTTTCTATCTCGCTCATAAACGTTCAGTGTGAGTAAAATCGCAATACAAAATGACAGATGGAAATATTTTTCTATTTCATATGCATTGAAGTTATCAATACTGAAGTTAGATGTAACGTTTTAAACAGTAAGAATAATTATAATGTTATTTAATACCTAGTCAACTTGCACCAAGAAATGTAATCTTAGATTAATGTTGAGCTCGGTTTAACTGGGCAACCAATAGTCTTGGGTATATTTTTAATGGCGGGCGCAATTAGACTTCAACATCGAGAAATTAAGGTATTTTACCATTGACTGCCATACTTGTAGCTAATTGGACTTCAGCTAAAATAAGTGACAAACAAAGCAGATCTAATTCAACAGCAGATAAATGAAAACTATGGCTGTTAAAAAAGAAAACATGATTTGTGTCTGCGCAGTCCTTTTACTGACACAAGTATAATAATTTACCTATAGACAAATTATGGGCCGGTTTTTCAAACGTCAGTTGACTTTAATCAAAGGACTAACATGTCATTTTGACAGATGTTCTTAAGAAACTGTCCGAACTTTAAATTTATACTTCTAATAAAAGTTACCTATCGATTGAAATGTCGGCGTTTAAATGCAACATATTTTATACCATCAAAAATAATGTGTTCACAGATGAAACTTTATCTATATTGTCTGTTAAGCTGGGTTTAACTTCAATCTGGGATTATCTTTGTTAGTGCCACTTGACGTTAAGTTTGTACATATAAAAGAAAAGTTAAGCGCAAGGCTAGTCATGAGTACGTAGTATGTATAAAGTTACCTAATAATTAATTATAACTTAGATTAGGACAAGGATTTGAACGAATCCGACATTATTAATAAGTTTTTTAGGATTTACGAACTAGATGCAAGTCTTACAGTTTCTACGAAGTAGCTAAACTCAATACGAAATCAACTATATTGGATTGATCTAAATAAAACAGTAGCCGCACTTCTGCCTATCCCTATATTGACGATAGGCAGGTGTTAACATACCTTTGCAATTTGCATTATATAACTACATATCTTAACCTGCACATTTAGATGATGTCTGTCAACTTCGTATTTAATCTGTGTGTTTTTGACTTCAATAAATGTATGAAAATGTCTTGTTGTGTTTATTTTAATCTGCCCCTTTACCATGAACTCGTAGAGCAGGACACAGCAGGACGGTACACTGCACGTAGAGGCGTCTCGCTTCCTCAACGAAAAAGGTCCAGCTTTAAGAGTTATGGTAAGGGCCCTGATCCAACATCTCCCAAGCCAGTATCCAATAATAATACCTGATAATCACTATCCCATTACTCGTAGACCATTTCCCATATAGAGAAGAAACAGGCTTTGATCACCACGCCTGCTTACTGCAAATTGGCCATTTCAAATCATTCAACACAGGTTTCACATTATTTCTGTCACCGTTACACAGTCTAGAATATTATATTTTTAATAATAATTTTTAGAATATCATACATACATCAATGTAGTTTCATACAATCTTACAATTACAGACTCACTCATATTTGACGAGAGTATCCTTGCGTAATAGGGGGCGAACCTATCACCATCTATTGAGTACACTTCAATTAAAATAATTATTTGAAAAACCAATTCGATTCTCAATGGCGAAGTCTTGTTCATTTCTAAGACCATGCTCTGCCAACACTTATGAATCATTTAGGTAATGACTGAATTTGACTTATTTAGCAAGTTAGTTCAAACTCATTTATGGCATTGTTATTAATAAACCCCTCTGGGCATACGTTACCTCATTATGAGTCTAACGTGATACCGGAGGGCATAGTAGAAGAGCTTTGTAATGCCTTACGATACAAATATATCGCAAGGGATGGAATAAAAGCAAACAGTGTGCGGAGGAAGGGATGTGGAGTTCCTCCAACGAAATGGGGAGATCTTCCAACTAGGAGGTGGTGTGCCTGGTGGGCCGCGGCACCCCACTTCTCAACTCGGGGAGGCTGTTTATATAGCTAGCGAATGCGATTACTTTGCTAGCGCGATGCAACGTCACTCGTCCTTCAACGTGTAGGTGTCGCTACAAGTGTATGTACCATGAGTCTCAAAAGTAAATTAAGTTAAGTGCCAAAACATGGGTCAGCTTTCATCATCATCATCTGTCATTAAACATCGCGTTTTCTGCATGCTACAGTTTGATAGTCCAGGATCCACGGACCATTTTTTACAATGATCAAGCTAATTCTCCGCGAGTAGCTCCATTTTGATGTGACGTCCAACTTTTTTCTCTTACAAAATTCTTGATTGTGGTAGCTAACAAGGGCAGCATATCACACTCCAATTTTTGAGCGTAGAACTGAGATAACTTGCACGCAATTTGTAAGACAGTGTGGCTGTTAAAATATATTAAATATTAACTAAGTAATTGTAAAAATCAGCTAGTTAGAAATCATTTCTTATGACCTCGCTACCGTACATTTTGTAGGTCAATTTTTTTTCAATAGTTAACACTATTGAAAAAAAATTGACCTACAAAATGTAATATTTGTAATATTTTTCTTAAGACTAAAAATACCCACAGTCAGTAATTAATTTTGAGAATCTACATATCGAAATTTAATATACCTACTACACCTGTTAGCTACCAGAATCGAGAATTCTTGTGAGAGTACAAGTTAGGCGTGTTATCAAAATTAAGTTACTCACGGAAAACTTTCTTGATAGTAATCAACTGTAAAAATAGTTCGTGGATCCCCGACTAGTAGTAGTTCATCGCGTTAACTCCAGAGGGCTTTGTGATCGTTGTCATGGCAACAAAAAAGGTTTTGGGTAATGACGTAACAACTCCTGGTAGACACAGAGTAGTTTTTAGCGAGCAGTTTATCATCATCATGACATCCATTACAGATAAACTATGGTAGTGTCTGTGAGGCGTCTCTGGTGGCTATACAAGCTGATACGAGAGCAGTACAACTTGCCACAGGCCTGACATAAGTGGCAACATAATGTAAGTACCTAAAAGTCTCAGATAGCCACTGATCTCTGGTTTGTCTTTTTGGGTATTTGGTATATAACTTAGGTATTCCTAAATCCATATTGTGACTGATAACGGCTGGGGAAGGAAGGTTCTCGACAGAGTTGGCAGGCTTGCCACCAGGTGGACCGACGATATCGCCAGAGTTGCAGGCAACTGGTGGATGTAAATGGCAAGTTGTCGTGCATTGTGGCGTTAGACGTCCACTGCTGAAGAAAGCGCTCCCCCTTGGAAAAAGGAAAGCCATTTGTTCAACAGTGGACGTCTTTCGGATGATGACATTGTGACGGGTGGATTATGCTGACAAGGAGTTGGTTATGGCTTTCCTTTTTCTCAATAGCAGTAAGAAATGGTGAAGGGTTTTTGGCTGAAGCTTCAGCATTAAATAGTTCATTTGGATAAAATGATTTTTGCTGTTTGCCTCGTAAGTGATCACTAGTGGTCACTAAGCGCGACTGCTGAGCATGAGGTCCTAGGTTCGAATCCCGGGTCAGGTCTAGTTTTACTAGTTCTTCCCATTAGGAAATTCAGTGGCACCACGGAGTCTCTCGCCTCCATTGGAACCTCTATCATAATTGGCGAACAGTGGGTGTACTAGGTATATTTAATTGCACACCTCTGCTTACACCTTCGGGGAATTCAGGAGTGATGTTATGTTATGATTATATCTGCAGCTGGCTTGGAAACCAAAGAATGCGGTGGGTTTAAGGTTCTTTCAACTCAGTCCCGAGTTGCCTGGTCATAGATTCATTGCCTGAGCTATGCTTTGGGAATAAAGTGTGTTAGTATAAGTAATTAGTTTTGATTGCTGGCGATGGCGACAGTGGGTTTTAAAATATCGTAAATATTTGTTATTGCTCCGTATGTGAAGGCCAAGAGGTGAGAGAAGAGTACTTAGGTATAATAGTGTAGTAACTAATATTGGCAATAAAATAAACAGCAAATTGTGAACATGACTGTAATTCAATGCCATGTTCACAATTTGCTGTTCGAGTAGTACTGCTAAGCATGAGGTCCCAAGTTCGAATATCGGGTCAGGCGAAGTGTTATTGTATTTTTTCAGTAGCAACACTGTTTCTGGGTTTTTGCCCGGTTTTTAGCTTGTTTCCTCCTCGTAAGATAGACCTATAAATAGCTGGCGAAATGTAGGTGTAGTATACATCTCTGCCGACTCCTTTGGGGAATAGAGGCGTGATGATGAAATTATAATTTCATAAAAATATATTCTTATTAATCTGTTTAATCGCCGGTCGTCTACGACTAGGTAGAGAAGAAAGTAGCGTGGTGATAAAGACAATCTCAGCTTCCAACGCACGGTTGTACCCACCTCTCCAGTATACAGACTGAATCATCGGAGACACACGGAGCAATGATAGCCGAGTGGTATAATTATTGGACTACCAAGTCAAAGTTCGCAAGCTCAAACCCAACACAAACCAATGTCTTTTCGAATTCATTTTTTTTGTATTATATTCATTCATTCATTCATTTGCGTATTATAATTTAATTATCAGTAGCTGAAAACGGTGAAGAAAAGGGAAAAGGGTAGTAAAGCCATGTCAGAGGCCTACAGGTGGTTTAAACTCTGACACTAGATTGCTCATAAACCATACGATAATATGTAATAAGAAAAATAATTCATATTGATACCTAATTGTAGTGCATGGATGTTGATAGAACGCTGTCTTTGTTAAATATACTACGTATAGATTGATAAGCTAGAAAGCAAGCTTTTTTTAAAACCATATAAGAAAACTTATGTTTCGTAGTCAACATCGCAGATTCATTCCTTTCTTTTTTTGTGTGTCGACTTACAATGGGGGCGCAACTTAGCTTTTTTCCCAAGGAGTTGACGTCCGTCATAAATCCTTCATGTTTCATGGTTTGTTAATTGCCTGAATAAACAAGATTTTGGCTGCAAATAATTAAGTAATAAAAAACATATGTGGAGGAAGGGATGTGGAGTTCCTCTAACGAAAAGGGAAGATCTTCCAACCAAGCGGTAGTATGCCGGTGGGCCGCGGCGCCCTACTTAATTCGAGGCGGCTGTGTATATAGCTAGCGAAGGTGATTAGCAACGTCATGCGCCCTACGACGTGTAGATGTCGCTACAAATATTAATATAGTTTAAAAGTACTTATTTCGCCCGCTATTACTTAGTGATGATATTATTTTATCCTGGGATAATGCGTAATCGGCTATATGCTATTCTGAAACACGAACATCATCTCGAAAGTCTCGCATGTGGCCTTGCTATGCGCTAGTGTCAAATCTCACCGCGGATTTAGTGAGTTTGTAAGTCTTTCGAATAGCATGGCTGTTTACTTCTTAGCGTCATCATCATCTCTCAGTCTATCGCGGTCCACTACACTTCTTAGCATGTCGAGGCATTTTCTACCAGTCAACCTTAAGGTGATAGAGTTGAAAAGTGTTAGATGCACTGTATATAGACTTTACAAGGGTTTTAAATGCAAGGACTAAAATACCTACAGAATAATTATATAAACAACATACTTACTAATATGTCATAAATACACAATATTATACATACATTGATATAATATACCTACATGGACTTACAAAATCAATAAAAATAATAATCACTTTATGATTTTGCTAAGGTTTTCTTATTAAAATATGCTCGGACTATTTATGTATATTATTTAATTAAAATTAAAATCAATAACATAACATCACGCCTGTTTTCCCCGAAGGGGTAGGCAGAGGTGCACATTTTATAGTACACCCACATTTTGCCAGTTATGTTTTAGGTCCCAATGTAATAGTAGGGGGGGGGGGCCTATTGCCATAAACCGGGCACAAATTCAGACTCCGTGCTGCCACTGAGAATTATCTGATCAATGAGTACAAATTAAAGACAATAGTGTTACAATTACTCTGCTTACAATAGAAATTAAAAGAAATCAAGAAACAAGAGTAAAAGAAATAATAACAAAATCTGTAGATAAATTCTCGTTTTAAAAATATATTAATCTATCATCGATGTAAAAAAAATATATTAAAAATATGTTTTTAACACAAGCTTTTTAACCAGCTAGGCTCAAAGTACTAGTGAAGATGGATTAAAGAAGCCCAACTCGGTGGGATTGCCTCGTTTTGTCTCAGAGTTCCTATGACCATCTTCTGAGTCCGTCATCAGACCAGCTCAATAGTACCGTAATATTGTATTGTCACAAAACCTATTTAGGTATGCAGAATTTCATTTCAATCGGATGCCAAAAAATGGTTCTAATTTAGATTGCAAGATTTAGATAGACCTAAACAAACTCACATACATACAAACATTGCAAGTTAAATAAAAGCTTGTAAAAATAGGATAAACTTTTGTAGTATCTACACATTCTTATGCAAATTGCGCTTGGAGGAAAGTGAAATTTGACAAAGTTAAAGTTTCATTATATTGTAGAAAAACTGTGAATATATTTTATAAAATTGCGGTTTAATTTCAACGACATGGCAATCAAATAAACCTAACGAATACCAATTACATTCGTGCCAATAATTTAGATTTCAATAAAACTCATGCAAGCAACATGCTACTAACAAAGGATCCTTCCACGAAGGTTCTAGAACCTGCCGAATCAATACATTCATATTTATGTCTCTTTCCAAAAGGGCGTTGTGATAGCATTGGTTGCTGCCCGTCCCGGGTGCATCTTCAACGCGCATGTCCTAGATTTACCTGTGATACTAGAGCTAGACTGAAAACGTTCACATTAATCTGTGAAGCTGTTTATTATTCATGAAGCGGTCATAAAGTTGATGGAAGTTTTAAAAGCAATAAATTAACAAAATTGTTAAGAAACTCTTTAATATGCTATTTGGTTGACTGAATTTCTTGTAGTTCTATTAGATGAAAGGGTAAATCTTACTGTACATTATTTTAATTGCTTTTTTAAATTTGTTTCGTAAAACTGAAAAAAAAGTAGCAAAAAAATATTGTTATGTGAGGATATAAGCGATCTCGAAGTTGTTAGAAACTGTAATTGCTATCACTGAGTCCGGTGAACACAAGTAAAGAACATTGAAACATTTTTTTAATTTTAGTAATATTCAGGTTTTTATTCAAAATTTTTTCTTTGTCCCTTCGGGAATCTTAGCTTGCTTCTACTAAACATTTTTTATCCCATAGCAGAACAGCACTTACATTTTTCGTCGCTTTTCTAGTCGGCGTGAAAAAGTTACGGTGCAAAACTTAAACCCCAAGGATTTATTTGAAATCCTACAAAATTATCAATACGACATACCTACATGTGTGTTAATTTGTTAGATTTTTCCATGTAGTAGAACGTTTTTTGCAAAGAAATACAGGTGAGCCGGAGATGAGCCACTTTGCATCCCAAAAATGCATAGTTTCTATAAGATAAATTGATAAACCACGGGAATAAAGTCGTGAAAAAAAGCCCGTACCTACTTTGACTTAGGCCATTGCAAGTTAATGAAGTTTTTACATTACGTACCTTTTAGTTTCCTATATCTAATAACATGGGCAGAATCTGTAAAGGATAGTTTGGTTTGGAAAAAGAAAGGAAAGGTATTCGACTAGTAGAGGGACACAAACTACTTAGGCTAATAAAAAACTCCATGGTGAGAAATAAATCTTAAGTGTACGTTGTATTAAGGGAACTCAGACGATCAACTTAGGGTAAAAGTTGATGAAACATGAGCTTGTTTACTGAAGCAATACAGAAGATTTTACAAACAGTATATTATATGAAAGTGCTGAAAAAGCTTTGCTGGGAAGGGCCAATTTGCAATTCAAAATTTTAGGACTTGATTTGAGGAGTAGGTAATGCATTCGCTTAATAATAGTTAGTTTGAAAATTAATAGGTAACTAACAAAAATAATTTAAAAACGTAGCTTTTCTTGAACTTAAAACCAATTGGTGTTCTACACAAAAAAGTTTAAGAACAAAACTTATAACGTTTTCTTTAATGTATTTTCCTCTTCAGTGTATTTTATCTACATAAATTACCATATTTCTGTCCACTGCAGATGAAGTACAGTATTCGTCCAACCCTCCCTTACTAAGCCCCAACAGAGAGGGCTGTACACATAGGGCATGCTCAGTGCAACTTGTTGCGCTACCCATTGCAGTCCGTTACATTTCCTTCCGTGATATTATTAAAATATTATAAAAAATCCATCTTAAAATCAGTGCTGTGAAAGTTTTGGGACGTACGTAATTATTATTGTAATAGTTTTTTTTATTATTGGTTGATGTTGGACATGGCGTCTGTATGCCAATCGATGACCGATGCATTACAGCGCATGTCCTTTTCAGTAACCACGTCTAGATGGGATGTGATTTATTAGTGTATTGATTGCCGAGCCGGGAGTGATACATGCAGTAAATTTGTTCAATCACTGTGTTGATTTAGCGTTGAGTGGTTTCGTTGTACAATTGAGAGCAGTTTGTCATGTGAGTGGAATTATTGTATTGTTATTATTTTATATTTTTTTAGGTTTTGGGTAAAGTTTTGGGAGGTTTGGTCCTTTGTCTAGATGCTAGCTGTCTGCTGACGCCATGTTCGATCTACGTAGCGGTTTTTGTCTTCACTCGGAACATTCTCGAGAATTGTTGAACTGATTGCAAAGGATTTTGGGGATTTTAATTTTGCTTTTATTGTTTAATTAGTGTCAGGTCAAGACGGCGCCGGCATTTATTGTTCAATTGTAACTGACTTTAATTAAAATACGATTATATTTTAATTGATTTAATAGGGATTTTGGATTTTTTTGGGAGCTTTTTTTGATAAAGAATTCAGTAATATCTTTGGTCAAGACTCGACATGAGGGGATTCCATTTAGAGATAAAATACGGATAAAAGTCCCCATCTTATCTCCTTTGGAGTAGGCAGAGGTGTCGCATTGTCTTCAAGCAACGATTCTCGAACATTCCTATCATTCCAATGAGTCCCGACTTACGAAATGCTATTTTTAGATTCAGCCAGACAGGCTGAATATTTGATGAGAGTGTCGGGGTGAGGAGCGGCGGGCGGGGGTGGAAATCAATATTCGATGCATTGATAGTGCGCATGTCATAAATCTAGAACATTCTGTGCGTCCTAGATGGGGTGCGCGGAGCCGGACGGTCGGAGCGTTTATTAATCGAAGGTAGGTTCTTTGTTACTTAATGTTCTTGTAGTGAATAATTATCTATAGTTAATTGGTGGAGTTTTTGTGACATAGGAAGGCTCGTAGGTTAATATTGCTCGAGTTTTGCTATTATTATCAGCCTATCTCTGAGAAACACGGTTTTAGAGATTGGTGTTTGGTAAGAGCATTTTGTTAAGATCCATAAATATTAATATCTTTTTCAGATTTAAGTTATTTTGTAACTAAGTTATATTATGTCTAGACAAAGACTTCAAACGAATCTTCTTAAGATTATTCGATCAAACAAAGCGTCTTTAGATATAATATCTCCGACCCTAATCAAGCATAGCAACGCACATTGAGATATTCCAATTAATTTTCCTTGTGAGCCGAAAATTTTCTGCCATGTGACCAAGCCACAGCGCGCAGCCGCGGGAGGGAGGGGTACACAGTAGCGCCATCTATGGATCGATAACGAGGTAGCAAGCCTACGCCTACGCACTTGCTATATTAGTGTACAACGAAGAAAGAGTTGCGGCCGTGTATTTGAAAGCTTTTCTTATATATTAGTAAGTTTTCATATAACGGCCTTCATTATCTTAAAGTATCTAGTGGTGGGTAGGTTTTACTGGTACCAGTTTAAGCGTCTTTGGAAGAAGTGTCCGCGGGGGACGCTCACGCGACAGGGGGCGCGGGGTGGAGGACGCGGGGCGGGAGGCGCGGGGTGAGGGGCGGGCTTTGAGGGGTAGAAGCCGTCGCGTGGCGCCCCACACATAACACGGGGATAAAACGAACCGTTTGGGTGTGGCATTGCTCGCTGCGACCGCGTGGACGCTTCACGTTCGTCTGACGCCTCGTTGATCCTGTAAGACTCTATAACCGATTCCACTTTATTATAGGCAATTAGAACAATAGATATTAGTATATTAATATATATTTTATACAAATTTCATGTACAATTGTATTTTTGTCCTCAGATTTCGGATATCGGAAGCAGACTCACCGAGCTTCGTCTAAAACAGCTTCAACCAAAAGTAAGTATCTTTAATCTATTTTTAATTGTTAGGGACACGTGTTTTTTACTGGGGGGTCGTAATAAAAATCTAGCAGGATTCAATTGTTGGCGAAATAGGGTTGTCATGAGTGCTAAAACAAAATGGATGCCGTGCTACTCTGACATCCTTTCATAAATCTTCTATATATATAAAATTTTCGTGTCACAGTTTTCGTTCCCATACTCCTCCGAAACGGCTAGACCGATTCTCATGAAATTTTGTGAGCGTATTGAGTAGGTCTGGGAATCGGCCAACATCTATTTTTCATACCACGAAATTCACGCGGACGAAGTCGCGGGCAACAGCTAGTATTATATATTTTTCTCGTATTTTGAGGAGCGCCACAGAAATTTTCAGTGATTAAGATGGTTGTGTGGACTGGATTTGTTACTCGAGGAAGCTTTGTTCAACCTTATACCTTAACATTATGTAACACGTCTTAGAGAGTCCATAAATAATAAGTAATATATAAAAATGGATTCATCTGAACTTGTGCCATTTTATTTCACATTTTCCTTATAGATAATACTTAGAAACAGAAGGGTGGACATAGGGGGCGCGGCCTACGTAACCTTGACGTCAATAGATCTATTTGTGTCGATTTTCAGTAACATTCCATTGTGAAAAAAGCTCTGATTTTGTTTTGTTTTTAGGTTGAAGACAAAGGCTAAAACAATGAAACGGCTACTGATGCTGAGGATTCAACGTCCTGAAAAGGCTGCTGACTACGAACTGAGGCTAAAAATCAAGAAACCAAAGCACAAGTCAGTTTCTTTTCATTATTTTTTCCCTAAACTGCTATACATATACACTAGTCTGGTATGTTTTCTGCGGGAATATTTGTTTTTTTTTCCGAAAAATGATCTAAAGTGCAACCATACAACGCATTGGGTCTAAAGTAGGCTCAATCTTGAGTGCCTATAAAATGAGTTTACAGTATAAGCCAAAATTAAAGCTATTGGCAAACAGAATATAAAATATTTTTTTTAGAATTGCTTAAGAATTTTTAGTAAGTAAAATAGAGAAATAGCTACCACGGGGCTATCTATTTATATTGTCATACTTACATTTATAAATACAGTTTTTATACCAGCAGTACCAGCTTTCTTCCAACATTGCAAAACTTTTTTGGAATCTATTTTTAGCTTAGGATATTGTACCCTCATAGTCTTCCCCATAATTAGCCGGACAATAAAATCTATTTCAATTTTGGAAGAAGAAATATAATAAAAAAAGAGTGGTGCAAAGCACTCCATAATTCTTTTGGTGTTCTTTACTGACAATATACCAAAGATAATCTGTAAAAATATAGTGTGGTGGAAATTACTTGAATAGTATTAATAGGTAATAGGATGGTTGTACGTTCCAATTGAGGCAATCAATGTGACTTTTTGTGTCATAAATACTTTCTTAGATATTCAAAGACTCCGCGGAGTAACGTTGACGGAAAAAAATGTGAGGATACCTGGATTTTATACATGAAATCGCCAACCCGCAGTGAGCTAACATGGTGACCAATACTGAATCCTTCTCTATCAGACAAGAAGTGCCAGCCCTGCAGTGGGACAATTATAAGCTGTTATTATTATTATATATTAAAATTATTTTAATAGGACGGAACCACATGCTTAAAGTTTTTATTCTTTTGGACTGTTCCAATAAAATGAAGTCGAAACCTGCTTAAAATGCACATCCTGTATCAGAAGAATGTACCTTGATTGTCTGAGACTTATTTCACTTTCTTTTTTCGTATCATCATGAGTTATACGAATAGCTCATGCAATGAAAAGACCAGCCAGTTATCAGTTTGGTAGTGGGACTGGCTTTTTGGATGCACTTTACAATGAGTATGGTCTTTTATAACTATGGAGTTTCTGGTTCTCCTCCATAGAAACGACACTTTAGAACCGAGCTACTCGATTTGACGTATACGCCCTGAAGTAGCCTTTAAGAAATATAAACCCTATGATTATGACTATTGGGAGCTCCTTCAATGTACTTCTAAATCAATTTAGTAGGTTTAAGGAAATTCAAAAGAACTTACCATCTGACAAAAGCCACTTTGTGATATAATATATAATATCAATGTTAGTCAACTCTCTTCATAGTGTCTCCACTATCTTTGTGTTAAGATCCAGGGCTACTGCCTGAGACTTCTCTGTCATTTTATGTTGACATATGCTAAACAAATGGATCAGGCATAAAAAGTTCAACCAGTCAGGAGGTAAATAAAGGTGCTAACATTTTGGGTGCACCTTACAATGACTATTCCGACTTTTTAGGACCTTCAATGCACTTCTGAAACTCACCAGTAGATAGACGTTGGAGATTATTTTGTCAGTTCTTTATGAGCTTGGTAATAGTCAATATCTTCATAGTAAGTGTTGAATCTCTGGAGTGTTACAATGCTATCTTTGTTTTTAGATCAAAGACTACTGTTTGGAAGATAAAGCTGCGAGCTAAGTTCTGGACGGAGAGTAGTGATCAGTTAGAGACTTGCCTGGCGTCCTCCATCGACCTGGACTCGAATGAGGCAAATGGGTAAGTTGCTTACACAATAACAAAACATAACATCACGCCTGTATTCCCCGAAGGGGTAGGCAGAGGTGCACATATAGTACACCCACATTTCGCCAGTTATGTTTTAGGTCCCAATGTAATAGGGGGCGAGCCTATTGCCATCAACCGGGCACAAATCCAGAGTCCGTGCTGCTACTGAGAATTACCTAATGGAAAAACCCAATAACACTTTGCCCGACCCGGGATTCGAACCCAGGACCTCGTGCTCAGCAGTCGCGCTTAGCGACCACTAGACCAACGAGGCAGTCAAAAAGCTTACACAATAGAAGATAAATAAGTTATTTTAAGAATTTTAAAGTGCCTCATCTTAGAGATTTTCATATGAAATCTTTTTTAATTCAATACGCTACCTACTTTTACTGTACGTTGTAGGAACAATTTCTGAATGTGGGTATTCAACAAATATTGCATCAACAAGGAAACATAACGCTTTGCCAAATTGCCTGCAAGTATCAATTCAGTACCAATTACGCCCATATTTTTATATTATATCAGACTGCCTCGTTGGTCTAGTGGTTGCTAAGCGCGACTGCTGAGCACGAGGTCCTGGGCTCGAATCCCGGGTTGGGAAAAGTGTTACCGGGTTTTCCATTAGATAATTCTCAGTAGCAGTACGGAGTCTGGTTTTGTGTCCGATTGATAGTAATAGGCTCGCCCCCCTATTACAGTGGGACCTAAAAACATAACTGGGGAAATATGGGTGTACTATATGTGCACCTTTGCCTACCCCTTTGGGGAATACAGGCGTGATGTTATGTTTTAACTCAGAGGTGATTCCGCTGGTAGTTGGGTATTCAATAAATATTGCGTCAAAGTACTAAAAGGCTGTATTGTCAATCCAGTAGCAATGACGCCCATATCCCTACTAATATTATAAACGCGAAAGTTTGTAAGTATGGATAAATGTTTGTTACTCTTTCACGTAAAGTTGAATGGATTTTAGTGAAATTTCATATGGAGGTAGCTGACACCCTGTCACACATAGGCTCCTTTTTATCCCGAAAAATGTAGCGGGTAACACTGCGGGGCGCAGCTAGTTTGTTGATATATCATAGGGGATTCTGCAGGTAATGCGAAACATTGAAGATATTTTTTTTTTCAGTTCCCACCAATCCAAGATCAAGTTACGTTGGTTCGAACGTAAGAAAACTGATATAACTGACGTAAAAGCTATCTGCAATAGGTAAGTGACATTTATCATTTTAACTTTGTATTTTCCGTGACCTTTCGTGAGGCAGCCGCCATTTTGTCGAGTTTGACAGTTGGTTACGTCATTGAGGATACATGTATTCTGAGTTAGATTGAACAATAGTTATAGAATACTAGCGGTAGGGTATCTTCTGTGGTTAAATTATGTTTTATTAGTATCTTTGTATGGGTAGCCCTGGTTGTACAGTCAACATCATAAATAGTTGGAACATTTTTTTTAACTTAACCCTTTCCCAGTGTAATGACCCACCGATGGGACATAGCTAGTGTTTTACTATTGTGTCTGCTGCTCGCACAATCAGTGTTAACATTAATTAAAGAACAAACTTCTTATAATTATAGTAGGCTTTAATATTGTCAGATCATCATTTGAATGTTTCTATAATCTGAATTCATGTTTATTTCAACTTGAATTGATGTTTACTTCTTTCAATAATTTTAACTTTAATTTATTTTGTAAGTTTAAGTAAGTATAATTATTATAATGATGTATGTATTGTAATATTGTATGTATGTATGACATAATAGTAAGTATGTTTATGTATATATTTTGTTAGTATTTTAGTCTATACTTTTTAAATTTATCTTTGTAAATTTTATACTCAGTGCATCTACCACTTTTCGACTGCATCACCCTAAGGTTGACTGGTAAAAAAAGGCCGAATAAATAAATAATAATTTGACATATTAACGTTTCTTAACATGTTAAGCTATTTATGATGTTGACTGTACAATGCACTAATTTAGATCATAGATATAGATAGATATATACTTTGATATTAATATGTTATCTCGTCTTACCAATGACTGTACTAATATTTTTGTTTTAGCCCCAGCGTCAACTAAACCAGCATCCTGTCTCCGAACCTGACCACCACTTAGCCACCTGTCTACATACGTGACGTCACCGCAAAGAATCCGTCTCATTTGCCGATACTACTGAACATACAGACAACTCCTTGAAAAACCGAAGATAATATTAGGCCAGGTTGGTAAATGCCCACGGTAATTGATTGAAAAAAATTTTTTTTTTACCGTCTTCGTAATGATCTACTTTTGTTAAAATTTTGATACTGGAATGCCTCTTCAAACTGGAATACCAATGGAATTAACAGCTGAACTGTCTATTTTTTTTTAAATTTAAAGTTTTAACTGTCTATTAAAAAATAACAATGTCTCCAGAAAGTAAAAATTAAAAACAAATTCACTTCAACAATTTTATACAACACTGAGTATCGGGATCTTTTTTAGGCTATTTTGTTTCCCACTGCTAGACAAAGGTCTCGTTTTTGTTTCACCTTTATTTTTGTCGCTATAATGTGTTGGCATCTTTAAAAAGGTAGGTCATTCTTATACCAAACTCTTAATTATGTATTTTATATTTATCAATATATTTATTTTATTATTTAACTATATGTTTTATTAGGAATACATTGTACATTATTGTAATAAATTAATAAAAGTAAAGGCTTAGGTCAGGAGAAATAAGTACGCACAACGTTTTCTAAAATACACTTAAACTTTTATTCACTTTAAACTTCTTGACCCTCTCAGTTCCAAACGACGACTGCTGACCGAGGCGCTCCCACCTTAACAGCTAGTGTCCATTATCGCATTCTACCCCTCTATTTAAAGGTGGGGGCGCCCCACCCAATCCAGCGATCATTTGACGAACTTACAAAAATGTTTTAATACTATAAGTTAAAGTAAAATAATTTAATAATGTGTGGATTAATTACAATTAACGTATAAATTAATCAAGTATATTATTTAATGCGACTACTTCATAAATTAGTTAAACGATGACAGATAATAAAAATATTATTGACTCTAATGAAGTCCAAAACAAATTGTAATTAAATCATTGTGACTACATAGCGTGATTAAGAAAACAATTTACAGTAGAATTAGTTATAATCCTTACAGCTCGGCCATCCTGTGAAAAGCGAGTCCCATCGCTTTAATGAACTTCAATTAAAAAGATATCTAAGTAAACTGCAACGGATAACTATAAAACAAATGTTGTAGTTTTTAAGTGATAGTACACCAAATACAATGCAATATAATCTCAATCATTCTTATAATTAAACAAAGTAGGTTTGGACACACATCTACTCGTTCCCACTTGTGCAGTCATTCTCAGAAGAGTCTGATTCTAAGTCTCTGTTAAAATTCATCCAGGGTTGAATTTTATCTATTGCAACAATACCCTCATACTTTCTGCCGTGTTTACGGGTTAGAGGTGTGTCCTCAATTAAAAATCTATCATTAGGAAGCACTTTTACTATGCGATATGGGCCCTGGTGCTTAACGGTGAGTTTCTGTGATTTACCATCGTGCGGTACCTGCCTTTCCACGCGGACTAAATCTCCCTCTTTGTACTGTGTGGGTGATTTTCTATGTTTATTGTAATTTGTAGCGTCTCTTACCTGCTGCTCTTTTATCTTCTCTCCAACATTTTCTCTCAGCTCCTGTAGCTGTTCTATAGGGGTCCTGTTAATAGTTTCGTTGATAATATCACTTAATTTTCCTTCTGTTCGACTGGTTACGTTAAACCCAAATAACAACTCTGATGGGCTCTTACCGGTAGTTTTATGTTGAGTAGTATTAATACCAACCTGTATATTGGCGATGTGCTCGTCCCAGGACTTATCATCTCCACCGTGGCTGGAAGTCGATAAAGCATCCAAAATGGTCCTATTGAAACGCTCCACTTGGCCGTTCGCCCTAGGTGTAGACACAGCATTTTGTATATGCTTTATGCCAAAGTTTTGTACAAACTCTTGAAACGTCTTGCTGGTAAAACTAGTTCCCTTGTCCGTAATCAGCCGTGTGGGAACTCCAAAATAACTTACATATTGCTTCATCACTCTTACAGATGTTATTGATTTGGTATTCCTTACCGGGTTTATACTTACATATTTTGTAAAGCCGTCCACAATCACTAATAAATAACAATTTCCGTTTTTGCTTTTTACAAATGGTCCCAGGTGGTCTGCGTGCACGGTATGAAAGGGTATACTGACCTTCTCTATGGGATGTAATTCACCTTCTCTTTTACCACCAGGAGTCTTGTGATGAGCGCATTCCAAGCAAGAAGAAACATATTTTTTTACAAACCTGCGCATCTTTCGAAACCAGTAATGGTCTTTAATGCGATGCAATGTTTTTTCGAATCCACAATGGCCTACATCGTCGTGGTTCATTTTAAGAATTTGCCAACGTACGCCTCGTGGTACTAACCATTTCAAATCATCTCCTACAACGCGGAAAACTCTATCGTTCTTAAGTTTGTAATTTTTGTGCACGTCAATAGCTTCAGCGGCGGCGGGGTCTAGCAGAATTTCTTTGATTTTCTTTACTTCGTCGTCAGCAGATTGAACAGTAGAGATCCAGTCCTGGTCAGTCTGATGTATCGGTAAGACATCCAGAATGTGTTGTTCGCTTACCGGATTGTTCACTGGATTTCTGCTTAGGGCATCTGCGTGGGCCATTCGAGTTCCAGGCCGATATTCGATGGAACAGTCGTATTCCTGAAGTAAAACCCACCAGCGTGCAATGCGGGGTATAAGATCCCTTTTTACTAATGTCGACCTTAGGGCGTTACAGTCAGTTAGAATTTTGAACTGTATACCTACCAGATAAACCCTGAAACGATTTAGTGAGGAAACTACCGCTAGCGTTTCGAGCTCATACGAATGCATTTTGCGTTCGTCAATGGTAGTCTTGCGGCTGAAATAGGATACTGGCTGGAGCACACAGTTCGAATTTCGTTGAAGCAGTATTCCTGCCAAGCCTTCTTTACAGGCGTCCGTGTGCAGCTCTGTTTCGGCTTTTGGATTATAAAGAGCAAGTATCGGTCGACTTGTAAGTAGCTCTTTTACCTTGGTAAATGCTTGTTCTTGCTCCTTACTCCAAACCCAACCCGCATTTTTCTTAAGTAGATCAGTTAAGGGTGAGGTAATGACAGCATACCCTTTGATGAACCGTCTGAAAAACCCAGAAAGGCCAAGGAACTGTCGTACGTCGTGTTGATTATTAGGTGTTGGGAACTTAGAGACAGCTTCTGTTTTTCTACTCCCTGGCCTGATACCATTGGCACTCACGTCGAAGCCAAGAAAGTCTATAGAGTCTAAAAAGAAATGGCATTTACTAAGTTTCAGAGTTAGCCCACCTTTGTTGAGTAACTGCAGTACTTCTTCTAACCGTTGCATGCCGTCATCGAAACCTTTGGATGGAATAAGTATATCATCCATATATACAAGCGCATACTTCACTTTGGCTTCCATAAGAATTTTGTTTATGGTGCGTTGGAAGACTGATGGCGCATTAACTAACCCGAAAGGCATGCGATTGTACTCGTATTGTCCGTCGGGCGTCACGAAGGCGGTCTTGGGTCGAGACTCTTCGGATATCGGGATCTGGTAATAGCCTGATGCCAAATCCAGAGATGTAAATAAAGAATTACCTGCAAGTAGATCTAGTTGGTCCTCTACCCGCGGTAAAGGATAGTGGTCCTTCTTGGTCTTCCGGTTAAGAGCTCTGTAATCTACGCACAAACGTTTGTCCCCGGTTTTCTTCTGAACCATGACAATTGGGCTCGCGTAGGGCGATGACGATTCGCTAATTATGTCGCTTTCCAACATCTCCTGGATCATATCTCTTACCATTGACCTTTCGGCGTATGACATGCGATACGGGCGGTAAACCACCGGCTCTGCATCATTGAGGTCAATTGTCATTTCAGCGACTGGCGTATAACCTAAATCATGAAGTCCTCTAGAAAAACAATGATTGTACTTTGCAAGCAAGCCTTGTAATTCTCGACGCTGGCTTTCGTTCAAACTAGGATTGCAATTCACCGCAGATTCCATGTCAACGTCATCGAAAGTTACGCTGAATGAACTTAGAATGTCATTTGATACAACAGGGCTTCTTTGCAAACAACGCGTTAACAAAGTACCATCAGTAATCCTCATGGCGGTCGAGGACATATTATACATCAAGACTGCACCATATCCATCCTTGATCTCGTACTGACCAGGAAGTAAGTAATATTCCTTACCTGCGGGACCTCGCAGTGCTCCATTCACATGAACATGACAATTAGATCGTGTATTCGTATGGACTCGAACCGCTCGTAGTGTATTGCCAGGGATTTCATTATCACCAGACACCATCATTTCTATTTTATTTGGTGGCATTCTTTGGAATTTGATTTCATCCGGTGTTTTAATAATCAGGATATCAGGCCGTTCCGTGAATGAATGGCCTAACAAAACAGGATACACTAGTACATAATCTTCTACGACATACAAATCTATTATTTCTGTTAAGTCTTGAACCTCGACGGATGTCACAGCAACTCCTATTGGACTTATCAGGCTAGCTCCTATACCCCTAAGTATAGGCATGTTCGGTCGTGTAGTAATCTGAAGATTTAAAGATTTGGCACTGCTTACCTTAATAAGAGAACATTGACTACCCAAATCAATGTGACACGAAATTATCGAACCATTCACCTTGATATCCAGCACATACTTACTCAATCCAACGTCATCGGCAGTCACCTCAGATACCTGTTTTTGTGATTGGTCTTTACCTGGTGTCTTGTTTCTATCAGTCTCGGTTACCGTTTTTGAATTCCTGATACAATTAGCAGGCAGGTGACCTAGTCGATCACAAAGTGTACATTTTACGGCAGGTTTATCACATTTAAAGCTTGGGTGACCAACCTCGTTGCAGTTGTAACACTTTATATTGGGGTTAGTAGTACCAGTACCTGTTTTGGGCAAACCTGGTCGATTCGAGTTGCTCCCGAGTCGACGGTCGAAAGGCCTACGCGTATGGTCTTGACCATCTCTGCTCGGTCCACTTTTAACAGTTCTAAAGTATTTAAGTACCTGCTCTGGTTCATTGAACTGGGCAGCCTGAGCACCAACTTTGACAGCTCGGTCTTCTACTCCATACAAGATACAGTCTACTGCACGTTTGCCATTAATTCTACACCTATTTAATAAATTGACCTTCGCATAATAATAGTGCTCCAAAGATTCTCCATATTTTGCCTTTTTGGCCAACATCTCGGTTAAAAGCTCGGCATAATCCTCCCTACACGGAAAGGATTCGATTAGTTTCCTTTTCCATTCTGACCATGTATGCAATATCGAAGTTAGACCCAGATACCATGTTTTTGCTACACCAGTTAATTTGGGAAGAGAGTAGTGAATAACTTCCTTTTCTTCCCAACCATAAATTTCAGCACACTCCTCTACTTTGGTTAACCATGAGAGTATGGTTTGTTCTTTGGACATAGGGTCGAACTCCGGTATCACATTTGTGTTAAAAGACATTCTAGGTTTATCCGAGCCTTTAACCTTTTCTAAAATAGCAAGAAACTTATCCATTAACTTATTATCGGGATCCTTTTGTCTTGACCCCTTCGACCTCTTGGGTGGTGGAGACACATCAGTTGATTCCGAAGATGTCGAATAACGACGTCTTCTCCTCCTCCTAGGTCGTGATGATTGCCCAGATGCCTCTTCCTTGCGCCTTTCTTCCCTGCTATTTTCGTCCACATATCTAATACCTTCATGTGTTCCATTCGAAGTCAGGTACACATGCTCTTGCCTCGAGCTTTGTGCACCCCCATCCGGGTCAGAAACGAATTGTACTCCCTGAGCCCTTACCTCGGGTTCTTCTACTGATGTATGTGCCAATCCCTCACCTTGACTGGTCACATTACCATCATCCGAAATTAATTGCTCCTGCCCTTTACCTCGGGCTTCGTTCCCATTAGACCCTTTACCTCGGGTTTCCTTTCCATTTGGGCCTTTACCTCGGCCTTCATTTCCAATAGACCCTTTACCTCGGGCATTTCCATAATTATCCATCACGACCTGACCTGAAACTTTCATCTTAAGCTTGATACCCGTTCATATACCTCACCAGTAAATAAATACGAAAATTAATTTGTCTAGACATCAGCCAGCGACATCAAAGTTATGATTAAAACACGTACAACCTCGTATTGATATTATTAAATAAATGATTTAACGCCTTATTACATCCCCTTTTTTTTTTTTTTTTTTTTTGTTCGTACTTCCTTTACTTACATAACACGTATCACTCCGTATATAACGTGTAAACAAAAGCGTACAACTAAGTTAAGTAATATATTATAATATTTTTTTCCAAAATGGCTTTATTCTAATGGAATTTACATTAGTATTCTGATAGGATTTACGGACTAAATAAAGGTATTGCATAATTTGTTTCAATAAAGTAAAGTAAAAACAAAACAAATGATGTTTCCAAAATAGTTAAGTTATCCATTTCTATAGTGATGTGGTGCCCTACACAACATACATAATACAAATACAACTAAAGCCAAGTTTACACTTAGTCATGTAGGAACGTGCGGGTAACTGCGCCTGAGCTGGTTTAAAACTTTATTACATATTTCGGTATCATGTAATTACATGTAGGTACTTGTTCTATTTGGATACAATAAATTAATAACTGTACGCTCGGTAACAGTCAGCGCTTAAACAAATACATAATTATGCAATCATTTATTCGGGAGAGAGAAAAAAAAAAAATAAAGAAAAAAAATACAACTCTAACACGAGGTTACTTTCACAAACTATAGCTGCTAAAACAGAATTCATGCGTTACTTACGTTTCTTTTCGAGCCGTGAGCGTGACAAGAAAATATGAGATTTTCCTGATGATCCCACTTCTGACCTAAAGGCTTAGGTCAGGAGAAATAAGTACGCACAACGTTTTCTAAAATACACTTAAACTTTTATTCACTTTAAACTTCTTGACCCTCTCAGTTCCAAACGACGACTGCTGACCGAGGCGCTCCCACCTTAACAGCTAGTGTCCATTATCGCATTCTACCCCTCTATTTAAAGGTGGGGGCGCCCCACCCAATCCAGCGATCATTTGACGAACTTACAAAAATGTTTTAATACTATAAGTTAAAGTAAAATAATTTAATAATGTGTGGATTAATTACAATTAACGTATAAATTAATCAAGTATATTATTTAATGCGACTACTTCATAAATTAGTTAAACGATGACAGATAATAAAAATATTATTGACTCTAATGAAGTCCAAAACAAATTGTAATTAAATCATTGTGACTACATAGCGTGATTAAGAAAACAATTTACAGTAGAATTAGTTATAATCCTTACAAAAGTAATAAACATTTAAGATAATTCTAAGTATGTAGATTATTAAAGTATCAAGACACTTTGAATACTGTATGCTGAATAAGGGTTAAGGAACAATTTGTATATATAAAAAGACGTTTGGACGAATTGCCAACAAATCAACAATGTAACATTAGGTAAGCATGAAGAAATCTTGTAAATATAAAAGACATAGTAGGTACTATATACCCCCAAATTTGTTGTAATTAAGTAGGCTAGGTTATTTTAGTATAATAACTTTCGTGAGTGTTATCCATATTATTTACTATATATACCGGTTACACTCACGGGTGTATTCGGGGACGCCCGACTAGTTTCGGACTCGAACGGAGCCCTTATTCATGTTCGGCTCGCGACTCTGCCGCGTAACCAGCTCATGAATAAGAGCTTCGTTCGAGTTCGAAACTAGTCGGGCGTTCCCAAATACACATACATAAAGTCACACCTGTTTCCCTGAGGGGTAGGCAGAGATCACGGATAACCGAATACACCCGTGAGAATAACTGGAATATATATAATAAGGTTAGATTATGTTTTTAATTTACTATAAACACACCGGACCGTGCTTCGGAAGGCACGTTAAGCCGTTGGTCCTGCGCCTGATCTCTCTCCGGTCGTGTCGGTCTACCGTCACATCGGACGATGATAGAGGGAATATAGAGTGCACCTGTGTTTGCGCGCATACTTGTGCACTATAATATTTCCTGCGTAGTTGGCTAGTCACTCATGAGAAAGGCCGCTATGGCCGACTTTCGGTCAGAAGAACTTTACACCACACACCTGTATATAGATATTAATAAGTTATAATTATAATTGTTTTACAGATTTTTGTTTAGTTTTATCTAATAACCGTATTTTAGTTAACAATACTAACTTCATTCCTAAACATTGTTTAGCTTGTCCTACTCGTCATAAAAGGAAAAAAGTTGTTTAGCTACAAAATTGATAAAAAAACAAAACAAAGCAAAACAACCAATTTTAATACCTAATACTAACATAAAAAGTGTACATTAACAACAATGTTTATTCATAAAGCGACGATTTAACAATGGCATTTATACGGAAAAATCCCTCGAAAACTCCAATACAAATCATATATATATAAATGATTAGATAACACTGTCTTATCTAAATAAATGTTTTTTTAATATATAATGTCAAAAACACCCAGAAACTAAATGTTGATTCGATTGCTACAAAAACTTCACCGGATCACCCCTGGGCTAATCTAAATATTGTCTAAAAATTTAATCAAAATTGCTCTAGCAGTTTTAGACTCCATAGGGAACATACAAACACACATCAATATAATTAGGTATTCTATTATACTCTAGTACTGGTAACTGTCATCGTAGGGTTGTCGCGATGTTGTCGCTTCTAAAAACTACAATAACCCGCCTTTCAATTGACAATTTCATGAAATATCCGTAAGAGTGTTTAGTTTCTTGCCTCTTTTGAATAATTTTAAGGTGTAAATATTAACATAAATGTACATTCCTCGATCAAAACAATGTTAACCAGAAATACCGTAGTTTGTAAATATTTTAGATTTTTTTAAGGTTAGTAAATAGGTAAATATTAAAGATAATTAATGCATTGAATAAATAATTAATATTATTGAGTATAGCTAGAGATAGGCTTCCAAAGGAGGTGTTACGCTAAGCAAATTATATAAGTAGATACATATAATTAAATATAAATAATTAGTAGGTAGTATATACATATATAGATTAATATAAGATTAATTAAGAGGAACTTGTACATATAAAATAATAGAAACTCATAGATGTGCTTATATGTGAAATAGTTGTATATACTTAAATAGAATTATTTTTAAGTAGTATATAAAGTTTTAACGGTTAATTTATATGGTATATCTACAGTAAGTATAGGTAAGAGTATATTTATAGTTTATTTATTTGGCCTTATTGATTTCGCATTCAACGGATACAATCACACAAAAATTTAACGTCAAACGGATTAATTTTGCGAACATGGTACCAAAAGATTTTATTTTTGCGTATTTTGTCGAATGAAAATTTTATACTTAGGCTGGATTATTTACCCCACATCACATAATTTTTCGACACCATCAATGTTCCAGTCAAGTGCATCTTTCTGCTACAAATTTCTATAAAGAAAGAGAGTTCAAACAAGGCCGGTAGACTCAATAAAACTATTCACAGGAGCTCTGCTAGAGTTTTTGGACTAACTGCCTGATTCTTAGCAATCACAAGGTGTAATTGTTAGCGGTCACCAGCTAACAGTCCTCTACATTGTGAGCTCCACATACCTTGTGAAATATGTAGGAATGCTTCGACATCTTAGCAGCAGCAGTAGTTTAAGGTTGAATTTTCAATAGATAGAATAAAAACGCAGATGACCAATAACGTGAAACCTAGGATCGAGGAAGTCGGGCAAGTGTTGCAACAAATATAACAATGAAAACCTACAAATATCCTCATAGAGCTAGCAAGAGCTAGAAGTTGAGAGGTGAATCCAAAATGCCTGGACCAGCTTCTGGGTCTTTCAAGATTTCCTTTAAGAAAATCTAAAGGAAATTTGCCAATATCACTCAAGAGGTGAGACATCGGAATATGAATGTCCTTGCATCCTAACCTCCAGTGAAAGCTGGTTACTACCCGAACAACAGAAGTCCAAATTCAAGATTTTTCAATGAGCCACGAAGCGTAGCATACTGGAAGTTAAACTGATAGATCGAGATAGAAACACCTCACTGTGTCTATCACTTAATTGGGGGACCATGTAAGCCAGCTGAAGTCGGCCATTCATACCGACAGATATGGCAAAGATGGCACTGACGGAGCTGGTGTATAGATCTTGCCAGAGGCCGTAGACAATGGCAAGAAGCTAGACAAATAGAACGATAATATGAGATTGACATAATATTTCATAAATCACAATGGAAACATTCATACCCAACACCCACACATTTATTATTATGCGTTTTCTATCTGTCAAACGTTTCGCCAATTGTCTAGAGCTATAGATTTGCAGGTACCATGTAACCAGGGTCTATGAACGTTCAAAGAAGAATGGAGACCTTTAACAAGCTCTGGGTCGCCTCGAGCTTCATTGCCTCGATGGTTCTCAACGGTTATCATTGTAGATCCTGGCTTACAGGAGTCGCAATGATGGGCAGGAGTGGTGGGCTTGTCCCAAAAAAAAAAGCATTGTGTCATCTGTGGACTGTTACTAGCAGAAAGCTTATTTTATTTCGCAAGTATTTTCGTTTGCGGTAGAGCCGTATGTGACATATGTTTAAGGAAAGGTTTAAGCAAGGGTTTTTTAACGTAGATGTAATTTTAGGGGATTTAACATAGTTTAGTTATAATAGTCAGGGATACACGGACTATTTTTACAATTGTTTACTATCAAGTTAATTTTCCGTGAGTAGTATTTTCCGTCCCAACTTTTTCTGTTACAAAAAATATTTTGTGGTTACTAATAGAGGTGCTACATCACGCTACAACTTTTGATATCAGTACCAGATAATGTAACACGCAATTTGTAGGACAGTGTAGTAGCATAACATAACATAATATCACGCCTGTATTCCCCGAAGGGGTAGGCAGAGGTGCACATATAGTACACGCACATTTCACTAGTTATGTTTTTAGGTCCTAATGTAATAGAGGGCGAGCCTATTGCCATCACCCGCGCACAAATCCAGACTTCGTACTGCTACTGAGAATTACCTAATGTAAAAACCCAATAACACTGCCCGACCCGGGATCCGAACCCAGGACCTCGTGCTCAGCAGTCGCGCTTAGCAACCACTACACCAACGAGGTAGTCGTTCGCAACAGTAAATAAATCAACTAGTTAGAAATCATTTTTGAAGTCTCATTATCAATACATGTTAGAAGGTCTCTTTTTGACCATACATTTTGTAAATAATGTTAATAATTAAAAAGGATTTATTTAAAAAAACACAGTTGTAATACATTTTTGAGAATCATCATATCGAAACTTGTATCCCTGCTACCGCTGTTAGGTACCTCTAATAGGTAGACGTCTCATCAGAATGGAGCTACTTACAGAAAACTAGCTACATAATAATCAATTGTGAAAATGGTCCGTGGATCCTAGACTATGATAAGTATTTAATAAGTGTATATATAGTAAAACACTGGAAAACAACTGAGCACTATGTATTACGTAGATTGTACATAATTAATACGTACTAGATAAATAAGGAAAGTATCTTGTAAATATACGATAAAAAATAATACCCTACAACCTACTAAACTAGCTGTTAGGTATAAAGATTAGGTATAATAATAGTATTAAATAATATAGGTGGCTAGGTATAGAGATTAGTTATATAAACGATTTTCTTGATAGTTATTTTAAGCTATATATATATATTTAAAATGTTCGATAATGAATTTCAATTAAAATTTTCTTTGTAAATAAACTTATTTTTAATTAGGTATACGCAAAAAATATGTGATATTAAATTTTTAGACGGTTAAGATTTTAATTTTAATAGTTTATAAATCGGTTTAATGTTATCATCTTATTTATTTACTAATAATAATTATAATTTGTTTTTTTTGGTAATTTGTTTGCGAGGTTAAGCATTATTTGCTGCGATCAATTCTTGGATGTACTCACCGTTCTTTAGAAATCCAGATTCCTCCGTGCATCGGAGAACGAGCCGGAGATCTCTCTCCTATCGTGTCTTACCATTCCATCGTAGTAAAGTATGTGGCTGGAGATGATTGATTGAGTGTTTGTTATGGAGATTTGAGAATTTTCATATTAATTGTTGTACTACATATACTATTTTGTATTCATTTGATTGCCAATTTTGACTATATTAGTAATGATATTTTTTTGAATAAACCTTATAGAGGCTGTAAATAAAATGGTTTTTTAATCTATAATGGTAAAATAGGTTATCTTGTTCGAATTTTTCTTTTATTAAAGAACTCTTGACAGTGAGTGTGTGTGCGTGCGCGTGTGACTCTGTGTGAGTGTGTGCGTGTACCTCCTAGGTGTCAGATGCTTGTTGTGGGTATTATTTTTTCTTTTATTAAATACCTCTTGTACGATGTGAGTGTGTGCGTGCATGTCTGTAAGGTATGTGTGTGTGTGTACTAGGTGTAAAATGCATATTATAGGTATCTTTCTCCATTTATTCATAAATGTTAACGATGTATTTTGTGCCTGTGTGTGTGGAGCGAGAGCATAGTATGTACCTACTATGATGGTAATGGTAAGCCTAGTTCTTTTCCAATCACAAATAGAAAGATGGAAACATATTATTTAAATTACTTCATAAAGCTGCCACTTAACACTTAAAACTCATTATCATAAGCCCTGCCGAGCTAATATTGGCTGGTGACAAGGCCAAATCGCGCAGTGGTATTTTGAGCAGCTTATTTTTTTTTATTATTGTCACACTAGAAATGTAGACTGTATCGCGGGTGCGTTTCACAAACATCAAACATCACAAACACCCAGACTCAGGATAAACGTCTGTCCCGTGCAGGAATCGAAGCCGGTTAGCGCAGCAGTCGAATCATATAACACTCAATCAGAACGTCAAATTAATTAGTAGAATAAGTCATATTACTTTTATTAGTATTGCTAATTAATAAGTTAGAATGTTAGGTAAGGCAAAATTGTAAATATACAAAAATCGACGAGGCGATATTTCCAAAATAACAGTAGATGTACATAGTATTATATTATAGGTATATTATTAAGTTCTTAAGTTATTTATATTATATTTACGGTTCTTTTGATGCTGGACCCCTAGTCGCGTCATCAGTGGAGGTGTAATCAAGTGTAATTAAACTATGGATATATATGTACTAATAATCTAGTTGTAGATTTAAGGTATTTAGAAGGATAATCAGCTCTGCCCCCTCACCATGAACTTTTGAAGCAGGACATTGTCCGTTGTGGAAGCGTAATGCTGCACTACACGTAACGACGTCTCGCTTAACCATCAGCCTATCTTAGTACAATGCTGGACAATTTAAAAAAAAAAAAAAAAGTCGCCCCACACTAGGAATTTCTCCTGTGTCGTGGGTGCGTTTTACAGACATGAAATATCACATACACAAACACCCAGACTCAGGACAAACATCTGTGGTTCACACAAAGTTTTGCCCCGTGCGGGAATCGAACCCCCAACCCTTAGCGCAGCAGACCAATCGCTTAGCAACTGCGCTAAATTGGACATAGGCCTCTCCTATGGCACGTCACTGAGCTCGATTCCACAACAGAAAATGTCCTGCTTGAAGTCTTCACGGTAAGGGGCTGTACTGTTTTTTTTATATATTCTTTTTAAATAACGTCGCCCCTCCCTGGGAATTTCTCCTGTGTCGTGACTTTCACGTCTTTCACCTAACTGTAGTAGGCTCAACCATAAGCTTCTTCTCAAACGCAAAAGCAACCACGTTAAATATTTGAATGGGAAACTATACAATGGTACTACAGATTACGTACGAAATGCCTCCTGCACAGCGTGGTGGCTATGGGCAAAACGCCACTTGAAGAATGCCCAAAGAAAACGGCCTAGTTCCTCATACTGTTGGCCAAACATCTAGTAACTACCATAAAATTGATTTAAACAGGAGCCTCGCAGGCTTAGCAGTATATTTAAAAGTATTTTAAAACAACAAGCCAAGTTAAAAGTCATAGTATGTTAAGTTAGTTTACGTGTTTAAGGTGTATGTGTGTGTGTGTTTACGGTGTGTCGCGTGTATTAATGTGTTTTTGGCGTGTGTGTCTGTATTTACGGTGTGTATGTTTTGTTTCGTCTTTTTGTGTGATTTCAGGAAATATTTTTTTATGTCTTGAATTAGAAACATCACTTCTTAAGTTAAAACAATCTTTAGTTTAAGGCAATTTAAGCCTAACTTTTAATACACGACCGAATTTATAGTTTGGTCGCAGCTATCCTAACCTACATAGTCGTAAACAATATCTTTCTATTCATAATTTTTTTTTATCTATAAAAAAATCAACTATGAAAAATAAAATAGAAATGACTAGGTTTGGTTTAACGAAATTAAATAATACATGTTATTTTATAATTAAATAATCTAATTAGGGTCTGAGGTCTTGCGTTAAATCTAAGACATCTTGTTTATACAATTATATTTTTTTAGGCCTGTTGTATTACTTTATTTTAACATTATATATATTTATATATACTACATTTTCTTATACCTACATTCAAACTAATAGTATATACAATTTTTTATTTTTTTATGATTAATTTCGTCCAAGACTGTCAAATCATTTATCTGGGATATCTCGAGCTTTATTTTTTTTATAGTTCAGTGATGGTAGATCTTGTCTCATAGGACCAAAATTATTTCAAGCAAAAATGAGTGAATGGTGTTTTTTTTAATAGTTATTTTCTTAGGACTATATTTATAATAATCTAGGAAATAATGTGTACATTAGAAAAATACCTTAAAATGATCTAATTAATGTAGTTTTGTAAATATAAAATAAAGTTTTTAGAATTAGGTAAGTACTCTAAGTAAATATATTATATAGGTACTTACATTAAATTTAAAGTAGGTAGAATACAAAAAACTAAATTAACTAGAGATTAATTTACATTTGTCGTTGGAGTTGATTTAATTTTTTTTATTAAAGTATTTTTTTTACGTTCACTAAATTAAAATTGAGTTATGTTGATTTCAAATTCACACAGATAACCTACCTACAGCATGTGCAGTCTTCATCACACAGCAAACACCTATATAATAATACTAGCTGCGCCCCGCGATGATACCCGCTACATTTTTTCTGAATAAAAAGGCATGTGTCTTAGTTTTTCGTTGCAAAACAGTCTTTCGTTGCAAGTTTAGTGTAAAGACGCAAAATCACACAATTTTTTAATTCACCGAAGGCTCATAATATAATTTTCAGCGCAATATATCCACCTCACAAGAAGGAACTTTAATTTAATTTAAAATTTAAAGATATTGATCTTCGTAAAATATTTCTTCAGTTTAACTTGTTTCAGGTCTAGGTTTTTGACTCAGAGTAATTACTAAAGCATAGAGGAGTTTCTTGCCGGTTCTTCTCCATTGGAATGACATTTTGGAACCGTACAACTAGCATCCTAACGTTTCATAAGCGCCTGTAATAGGTTTATATGAAATAAAAACATTTTGAATTTGAATAGAGAGAGCGAACAAATTAGACACAAATTACGATGAATCCAAGCTCCTCTATCTTATGATGCAGATTATATATATAAAAGAGACAAACATATATGGACTCATATATGCTCAAAGCTAAATGGACATTCCGAAATTGTCAAACGGTCATACTTGATCTCCTACTACGCGACCAATTAAGAAAGCTCATAGTTGCTTAGTAGAACGGTTCTACACGGTTAACTGTACAAAGTATTTGATTTAGTCGTATCATACTATCATACGATGTAAATGTCAGTTCTTGTCCTGGTCATTGTTTATTTTAAAAATAATATATTTTTTTGCATAATATAAGCAACTTGATTGTGTACAAAAGGTGCAAAGGACAGATAAATAAGCGTTTAATATGGCTAGTTTTGTTCTATTGTGTAAATCACATTCATCACGGAAAGATAACAATGAATTTGTAAGCTTTCATGGGTAAGTGTTTTTATGCAATTTTCTTATAAAATCACGCGTAATTTTTGTATGTGATCAATTATAACATACACATTAGATTGATGATGATCCCTTCAGACTATCTTTTTTACTAATAATATAGTGTTAATGAATTAATTTAAAAAAATAATTGTTTATTTGTGAGGTTATGTTATGCTAGTGAAGTAGATATTTTTCATCGATACTATTCGATACGATAATTAATTTTATGTCATTAAATTGTAGCAAATATCTTTTTATTTTATAGTATGCCTCCAAATGATGAGAGAACTGGTGTAAAGTGCTTACAAGATCTAGAAATTGTTGGACTAAGCATAGCCGAATATGTTTTTGCCATTTAGCTATGGAACCCTAATAATGAATCGCTGAACGCGTTGCTAAGCTCAAATCTCGAGAGCAGCTGAACCGAGCATCTGAATTTCGCTAAATTCTTTTCTTTTTGTAATATTCCTTGAAGTACGAGGATGGTTCTTACGGCGAGAAAAATTTAAAACAGTGCCTGAAAAAGTCTAAAAAATAGTCTTTGTTTCCGCCCCGAATAACAGAATAACTACAAAGACATCGGGAACGACTCTTACTTGCTTTAGTAATTACTCTGAGGTTTTTGACATAAATATTTTTTTGAATCGGACTTGTGTTGCTATGATTTTATCGTGAAAAAAGTTTCTTTAAAAAAAAGTATTTTACGCTTAATTTAGGGAATAATGTGTACATATAACAAAGGAGACGTGATCGCTGCAAACAACTAAATACGTAGTTGTGTATATATTTAATTGTAAGAATTAAATATTAGGTTATAATTATTTTTAAAAATATATATTTTAGTAAAAAATTAGGTCATAATGTTTGTACATTCAACAATCCAGATATACGGTCTCAGAAATAAAGTAGTTTTGTAAATATTAATTAAAATATATAATAATTAAACCTAATGAATTAATTAAGTATTATATAGGAGTAGCTTAAACCTAATTTAAAAAAGTGTACATTAAAAAGACGTTTGTGGGAATGATACTATTAAAGTAGTTTTGTAAATATATATTTTTTTAAATAAAAAAATAATTAATTATTAAATATACTTACATTTAATTGAAGGTAGTTATAAAAACTTAGTATTAACCTAGAGATTACTTGGTACAAGTAATCTCTAGGTTAGTTTTGTCACAGTAGTTGATTTCAAATTCTGTTTTAATTTAATTTATTTTTAGATTCACTACTCAGTTATGTGGATTAAAGAACGGAAAACTATGAGATTTGTCTAAGTTCTAGTTTTTCGTTATATAACAAAGAAGTATAGTATAAAAATGACAAATCCCTATTTTTTTTTCTTAGGTAATTTATTGTTTTTCTGCAAATACATTATACAAAAACACACGTCATTTTTTCAACTAAAATTGTCTATTATTTTAGTACATACATAAAGTCACGCCTGTTTTCCTGAGGGATAGGCAGAGACCACGGATTTCCATTTGCTACGATCCTGGCATACATTTTTTAGTACAGTTGACCACCTTTATCACAAATGAGAACTAAAATTCAATTTAAATATCTTTATTATCATCAGTAAAGTTGGTTTCAAGCAACTCTTTAGTTTGTTTACATAAATAATTTCAAATATTATTTGCGATTTGTGTTGTTTGAATTTTACCGCAAAAAAAATTTTTTTTTACTAAAAAAACTATCTTACGCGTAACTTAGGAGATAAGTTGTACATATAATAAAAATGACAAGATCGCTAGAACAACTAAACACTTAGATTTGTAAATATTTAATTGTATAGGTTAAATAATTTAGGTAAGATAAAATAGTTACAATGATAAAAAAATAAATATATTTTTATGGATAATTTTAGTAAAAATTTAGGTAATAATGTGTATACAATAAATACTATGCTAAATTTGGCCGCAAAATATAGAGTGGTTTTGTACATATATGATTAAGTTCGTAGAAATAAAAATAAATTATAATAAATAATATATGTACTTACAATTAATTTTAATGTTAAAATACATAGTAAAAAGTTTATGTTAATCTAGAAATTACTTACCGAAATGGCTAACAGTATCGTCAAATGGATTTTTATTTCAAAACCTGTATTTAAGTTATCTTCAATTTATTTTTACGTTCACTAATATTGAGTTATGTTCATAACGCGCGAGCAAATTGTAAGATTTGGCAAATTAAAAAAAAATAAAAGAGTAAAAAGCTCAAATTATAAACAAAAAGTTCACTATTAACCTACTCCAAATAAGTCTAACAATTAATTACGGAAAAATTACGACCTCTTGATACCACTAGACCGACGAAGACGTCTAAACAGTTTATAATAAACAACATTTCTGACGGATATTACCTACAAGTGTAAATACATCAACGCACGGCAGCACCTATTTGATAATATTAAAAACGCTAAAATGTATTATTTTGTTTTATGTCCTTTCCGTATGGTTCAATTATCATTACCACTACACGTAAATAAAATACGCAGCGACACATGAATAAATTATGCTTTTTTACAAAAATTGTACCTTGAAAGTTATTTACCAAAACACTTATCTTTAAAAAACACGTCTAGTGTATCAATCACTCAATTTATTATTTCACGGATATATTGTCCATAATTTTAGCACATTATATTGAACAAAATAATAAAACTTTATTTTCAGACCATAGTCCATACAAATTGTGACAAGACATTACAAAAAAATATAATATACTAGCTGCGCCCCGCGGTGTTATCCGCAACATTTTTTCGGGATAAAAAGTATTTTAATTCAGGGTATCAGCTACCTCTATATGAAATTGCATCTAAATCGGTGTAGCCATTTGAGCGTGAAATGGTTACAAACATACAAACACACTCACAAACATTCGTTTTTATAATATTAGTGTGATAAATGCCACCTATCACAAATGAGCACTTAAATTCAATTTTAATATTTCCATATCTTTTTTAAATCTTCAGTTAGTTTCTTTCAGGTATCTCTTTAGTTTATTTAGATTAATAATTATAAATATGGACTAGTATTAATATTTCGAGTATTTTAAGCTTAATTTAGTAAATAATTTGTACATATAACAAATGCTACGAACGTGTGCACTGCATAAATCTCAGTAGTTTTGTATATATTTAATTCTAACATAGGTACATGTAGTAATAGTAACTAGTAAGGTTAGGTTAATGTTTTAATTTTTTTTTAAATTATTATTTATCTAATCCATTTTTTTTTTGTTTTTGTATTTTTTTACTAATTTCTACTTTAGTAAGTAATTAATTGCGACTTTTATTATGTATCTATTTCCAAACTAAAATATCAATGATTTTAAGAATTATTATTTTCCTTATCTTCTTTTTAATTTTTATTTAGTAAAATATACAATGAATTGTTTTTATGTATTTTTCATCATTGTTAATAAAAACATTACATCACGCCTGTATTCCCCGAAGGGGTAGGCAGAGGTGCACATATAGTACACCCACGTTTTGGCAGCAATGTTTTTCGGTCCCAATGTAGTAGGGGGGAGCCTATTGCCATCAACCGGGCACAATTTCAGACTCCGTGCTGCTACTGAGAATTACCTAAAGGAAAAACCCAGTAACACTTTGCCCGGCCCGGGATCCGAACTCAGGGCTTCGTATTCAGCAGTCGCGCTTAGCAATCATTAGACCATCGAAGCAGTCATATTAATATTTTTATAATTATTATTTTTTTAGTTATGATTATTTATATATTTTTTTCAATGAGTTTAAAATAGTATGTAAGTAAGGAAAAAACTGTACATATAAAATGCCAAAGTTGAAGTAAACGTATTAAAGTGTGGAAATAAACAGTAGCTGTACATATTTAGTTATTAATAAGAATAAATTTAGATTAAAATGAAAAAAATATAGAATAGAATGAGATTACTTAGGAATTAATAAATTAAATTTATAGCTATGAGCTACTAGTAGCAAGTATTGATTAGTGTAAATTTAAATTAAGCTCCTTTTTTTATCATGTTAGAAAACTCAAAATTCGCCTTTATCTCTATATATTTTCATTTGGAACTGTCTGAGAATATTACTTTTTTTTTTTTTTTTTAAACTACTAAAATCATACATTTTGGAGTTCACCCTTATAATTTGTTATAGGTTAATAATAAAATAAAAAAACTATACCATATGAAAATCTAGTAATCCGTAAAGTTCATGACTAATTTGTACAAGATCTCTTATACATGGTAATTTATACACTGGGAAAATTATTTTAAAATGTATGGTAAAAAAATCACTTCGTTTTTGTTTCAAATTTTATAAAAACACTTAAATATTGCTTATCATCTACTGATTACAAAAAAAATATTACAAGTATTTTACAATCCATTTTTACTTTTTTCAAATAATACAAAAAAAACACTATTTAATATTGTTATGGATTAGTTTACGCCCGCGACTTCATCCTTCATCCGCGTGGATAATTTCAACGCGATTTTAAATGATACAACTTTCAACTCTTGAGCAGCCGATTTAAATGTTCAATTCAATTGCATGCTGTATTTATGTAAATCTAACATAATTTAATTTATTGTAAAATAGGTTTTTTAGTTAATCTAATGAATTTAATTTTATATTTCGTTAAATAACATAAAAATGCAAGAACAATAGTAAATATACTACAATTAATTCATGAAATAAAAAGATTAAATATTATATTCATTATCTGGCTGCCTTTCACATTAGTAAGTTCACAGCCTTTCCAACTGGTATCGAAACTTTTATTTTTTTAAATAATATTTTTTTATTATAATTTATTACTTATAAAAACATAACATGCAGTTTACAAAGAAATAGAACTAGTTGCCGGAATTTTTCAGACCGTCATCTCTCGAAACGTAGTACGAATGAATTATTTTAGGAAATTCTACATAAAATTTGCATTGCCGGATGAAAGGCCAAAAACAATAGTTTTATAAATATAATTTGACTGTCAGCTAAAATAGGATAATAAAAACTTAGAAGTAAGGTTAGTCCTGATCTAGGACATAAGGTGTACATTAAAAGGTACGTAACTTTCAAACTCAATCAAAGTAGTTTTGTAAATATTAATCGTAAGTATTGTTAGTGAAATAATGTAGGTATGTAAGCTAAAATATGGATAACAAAAATTTAGAAGTAATCGGGAAAAGTTTATTCATTTTAGATTTAGTCTATTATTTAATGTGTTTGTGTAATCATATTCTAAATTAATAATAAAATAACTACGTAGGTACTAAGTACGTACTAAGATAAGTAAGATTTGGTTTATTTTTGTATAAATAATTTTAACACTTATTTTTTTATTTAGTTCATACATACATACATAAAGTCAGGCCTGTTTCCCTAAGGGTTAGGCAGAGACCACGCATTATAGCATACTTCTTATACTTAATTCACACGCATCACATACACACTCGTCGGTTGAGGGGGGTAATTCTCACTGGCCCTTTTTGCAGAACATCTCCAATTTGGTCGAGGTATATTCGCCTAGGTCTTCCCCTTTCCGATGCTCCACTAACACTCGCCTCATATATTCGTTTTGACATTCTTCTTTCATCCATCCTTTCTACATGCCCAAACCAACTAAGCATACTCTTCTCAATTTTTGTAATTACATAGACTTTCACTCCGCACCGTTCTCTTATCACCTTATTTTCAACTCTATAACTCAAAGTCACACCACACATACATTTCAAAGCCCGCATCTCTACTACATTAATGCACTTTGGTGTTTTTTCTGCTATACCCAACTTACAATACCATATACAATTATATAGTATTTCTATTTTTGACTTTGCTACACTCTGAAACACTCCTAAATCGTGGGTAAAAAAATATGAAATGGTCGTATGAAAAAATATTAATTTTTTTTTTTGAACAGCTCTACGCAGCTAAAATAGGATAATAAAAACTTAGGAGTAAGGTTAGTCCTGATCTAGGACATAAGGTGTACATTAAAAGGTACGTAACTCTCATACACAATCAAAGTAGTTTTGTAAATATTAATCGTATTGTTAGTGATATAATGTAGGTATGTAAGCTAAAATAGTTAGAACAATAAAAACTTAGAAGTAACCAGGAATAGTTTAGTCTTTATCTAGGACATAATGTGTACATTAAAAGATGAAACTTGCAAAGAAGGTAAATATGTAGTTGTTAATGTATAATTATGTGTGTGAAATATTTTCAAATAATAATAAAATAACTACGTAGGTACTAAGATGTAAGATTTAGTATATTTCAGTTTAAATAATTTTAATAGTTATTTTTTTATTTAGTATTTCTATAGGTATTTTTGACTTTGCCACACTCTGAATTACTCCTGAATCGTGGGTGCATATGAGAATATGAAATATTACTTACTTTTGAAACAGCTTTATGATTTAGACCAACTGCGAACACAAACGTTTGTCACGAGCGGGGACCGAACCCACAAAGCGTTTACTTAGTCATTGTGCCAATCGCGTCAAAAGTCGGGTTTTATTTTTCCATGTCCAGGAATAGAGTCAAAAATAAAAACGTTGCAAAAAACGAGTTTTATAGTACACAGTCTTCAGCTCATCTTTGTATTAATGACATTTTATTATAGAAAAAAAATACGGAAATTTAGATAAAAAACATTTTGGATATCGCCAACGGCGCCGCCTATCGGGTCAAACAATATTCATAATTCATATGCGCCCATGTTTTGCAAGAAAGTGATTCGAATGTCAACAATAGCTAAGAACCATCTAAGTGACACCAAGGAAATAAATAAATTCTAAGTCCTACTAAAATTTTAAGATCAAAAACATGAAAATCAATAAAATAGTTTAGGAGGAACTTTAAGCGCGCTTACAGAAATTTTGTATATTATTAAATAAATTAAATTATTTGTTTACGTATTTTTTTACGTTTAATTATTATAGATTTTTTTGCAATTTATTTAATTTTTTATGTCTGATGTTTCAAACTCTAAAACCTACCCCACATTGGTCGTTCGGAGTGAGGGTAGGCGTACAAAAAATATAAGTCAAGACAAACTGGTAACCCATTTCTTTAATTATTGAAAGTTATTTTCTTCCTAATATGTTTTTAGTATATAATTATTATTAAGATAGTTCTAAGTAAGGAAAATCTGTACATATACAAAGGAACGAAAACGTACACAACACATAAAACGATCATTATGATACATTGTAGTTGTACATACATAGAAATAATAATTAACTATAGGTATTATCGTAATCATTATATTAAGTTATTAATAGTTCTTAAGGCTATATTATAAAAAAACGGCTGTGATACTAGCCACAAGCATAGTTTATTATTTAGTGTCACTTTTATTCTCTTATTTACAATATTTCTTTCTTCATACGAGAAGAGGCCTTTAGTCTGCAGTGGGGTAGTCATAAATTAATATCCAGTTTTATTGCAACTAGCGTGCTGTAAATGAGCTAGCGTGGTGATCAAAGCTCAATCCTTCTCTACATGAGAAGAGGCCTTTGCTTTGCAGTGGGACAGTTGTAGGCTGTTATTATTATTTAATGCAACACAACTAAATTACATTTATTTGCATTCAAAACTACATATACTTCAAAAAAATAAAACAATAATGTAATTTTATTTTGTACACAAAATAATGTGTTTAAAAACCCACATTGGTCGTTCGCAGTGAGGGTAGGCCTACAAAAAATATAAGTCAAGACAAACTGGTAACCCATTTCTTTAATTATTGAAAGTTATTTTCTTCCTAATACTTTTTTAGTACATAATCATTATTAAGATAGTTCTAAGTAAGGAAAATCTGTACATATACAAAGGAACGAAAACGTACACAACACATAAAAATGTCATTATGATACATTGTAGTTGTACATACATAGAAATAATAATTAACTATAGGTATTTTACGTAATCATTATATTAAGTTATTAATAGTTCTTAAGGCTATATTATAAAAAAACGGCTGTGATACTAGCCACAAGCATAGTTTATTATTTAGTGTCACTTTTATTCTCTTATTTACAATATTTCTTTCTTTATACGAGAAGAAGCCTTTAGTCTGCAGTGGGGTAGTCATAAATTAATATCCAGTTTTATTGCAACTAGCGTGCTGTAAATGAGCTAGCGTGGTGATCAAAGCTCAATCCTTCTCTACATGAGAAGAGGCCTTTGCTTTGCAGTGGGACACTGTTGTAGGCTGTTATTATTATTTAATGCAACACAACTAAATTATATATTTTATTTACATTCAAAAGTACATATTATACTGCTAAAAAATAAAACAATAATGTATTTTATTGTTATAGTATAATGGTTGCTTATTCAATTTTTGTTGGCGAAAAAATTACTGTTTAATATTATTAAAATAAATAAATAATAGTGATGTAGTTTTTAGTTTTTTCTAATGTATAATTATAATAGATTAAAATGTTGATAGGTAATGTAAATAGTTAGACATAGTGTAACATTTATTATTACTTTAATTGTGTTGTGTGTATTTTTTTTTTGAAGATGTCTTTTTTTATTTTTGATTGATACAGTTTTTTAAACACATTATTTTGAGTATTCTTACCGAGCAATGATAAAAGAAAATGAGCTTGCATTTTTATACAATATTTTTATATAATATTTTAGTATAGTTTTATTTTATGGTTACACAAAGTTACTACTTACTATTTAATTATGGAGGGTGTTACAAAAAGGAGTTGTCTTAAAAGCTTGCGGAGACTTGTCGTAGTCGTAGCAAAATTAATTATCACAAAAAATTCGACAATCAATTTTTTTTTATTTAATACAATGTTTTTTTTAATAACACACACATTTTTTTAAAAAATGGTGAAGGAAAACATCTTGAGTAAACCGGCACACCTGAGAGATTTTTGATACATGAAGAAGAACTAGTCAAAAGGACGTAAAGAAAAATTATTTTTAATCACCCAAGAAAGTTGTTTTTGCAAAATATTTAAAGGCAACACCTTTTTTACACCCTATATATGTATATAATCAATTAAAGTATTTGCTGGTCCGCCATTGTCAACAGTGGTTTAAGATGGTAGGTACTGTAAACAGAAATGCGCTGTACATAGCTTCACCGGATCAGTATGCTTACTCTCCAATTTAATTCCAACCAAATTGCATTTGACAATAAAACCTTAAATGCATTAGAACTGTTAAGTTTCCGACTCTTCAACTTAACACTAACGTCAAATTATTGCAATATTATGTATCCATAGGGACAAACTAACTCGTATCAAATGATAGACAGCTTTTTAAATTTAATTTTGCATTAGCCTTGTATTAGAACAGAAATTAAATTGAAGAGCAAGCCTGCCAGTAGTCAAAAATAAGACATAAGTATTAATAACACCTTGTTATAATTATTAAATAAGTATGTATACCTTATATTTTTTTAATTTTGTACATTACGAAAAGGGTTTGAATGCAGCTGTATTAAAATTAATCTCGTTAGGGTCTGATAATATAAAGGACCATATTACTTACATAATATGTAGGTAATATAAGGGTCTATTATAGAATTAAATAAGTATACCTTTATCTTAAGCTTGTATATAGGTGATTAATAAATGAGGGGCTTGTAGCTACGTGGCTGCCGCGGTGATCAATTGATCTGCTGTTAAGTCGTGGTCACCGCGGTCGTCACGACCCCTCCGTGCTTCGGAAGGCACGTTAAGCCGTTGGTCCTGCGCCTGATCTCTCTCCGGTCATGTCGGTCTACCGTCCCGGACTATGAGAGTGAGGGAATAGAGAGCGCACCTGTGTATAATATATCATGCATTAATATAATTAATTGTATAATCTTTATTATTTACTGTATATTCTGGTTATACTCACGGGTGTATTCGGGAATGCTCGACTAGTTTCGAACTCGAACGGAGCCCTTATTCATGAGCTGGTAACGCGGCAGAGTCGCGAGCCGAACTGCGTGCACAACGCTACGCATACCGATGCGCCCGCGATGATGGTGATGGTAGCGCGGGGTGTTGTCGTGCGTCTTACCCGTCTACACCCGTGAGTATAACCGGAATATACAGTAAATAATATGGATAACACTCAAGAAAGTTATTATAGTAAAATAGTATAATTATCTTTAAATTACATCAAGTAAGCGACTCGGCGACAGTGTAATCACTTCTCAGCCTCCTTATTGTAATAGGCAGGTCCATTTGAGTATTCGGCTAGTAGAACTACTAAGCACTTACAATATTACACTGTATAGTTAAAACGTTGTCCTGGTCTAAAAAACTGTATTATAAGTGCATTTTTAACACGTGCTAGCACCCACAGAGGTGACCACATACTATATGTATAATATTATCATGAATGGGGATGGGGAACAATCTCAGTCACTGGTGAATCGTATCATTAAAATCAACATTATAAACGAAAAAAATTGATATATAAGTACTACATATAAAAAAGCTACGCAAGGGACTAAATGCATACCTATTAGGTATTTTATAGCACTGTCTTATCCATATCTTTTTAAAACAAAATAATGTTTCACTTGTCACAAAGAATTGTAATTTTCGGACAAAGTAAGATTATTATAAATGTGTGTAGTGCTGTAGTGTAGTCCTCGCTGTGTGAGGACTTAATATTATGATTATACTCAATATAGTGTAAGTTTAGGGATTATCGATGTCAGATAACTGTTTAGTACCGAAGTGTATTTTGATGGTCTTAATAAATGTATAAAAAATATCTTGTTTTATTGTTTTTTAAACCTTTTCTTAAAATATATTGAATACAAACCTAGTATACTTATTTTTTGAAAAAATAAAAAGTATGTATGGTGTAATATGGGTTCGATTCCCAAGTATTACAAAAAAAAAAAAAGTAAACATTTTGGCAAACTGTGGATGTGCAGTTAATACTTCCGCCTAAATCTGTGAGGAATACAAGAGTCGTGCAATACAGGATTCAGGTAACACAGCAATCGTGCAATACAGGAGTTGTGCAATACACACAAATAGATATAAGGGTTCAAAAATAAATACAAACTATTGATAATGATATTTATTGTCAATAAATTACATGTAACTTAAACAACACAATTAATTACTGCTTACTAATTAACATTCTACTTATTGTAAGAGATCTAGCATTTATCATTAAAACTATTTTATTTGCTTAAAAAATAAAGCAAGCAAAAACAAATAATAGATTAAAATATTTTATAAAGAACACAGTATGAAATAACATCACAATGCTAAATTATTTTTTGTATTAAAATTAAAAATAGCATTATTATATCACTATTTTAATAAAATAATAAAATCACTCAGTTCACACTGGTATACATTTTTATTGCTTTTTTATTATTTTAGTGAAAACTAATTGTTTTTTAAAGCAATTTACATTTAAAAATGTTTTTCATAATTATTATTTAAAAAACCTATTTATATTTTAGATTATTCTATTTCAATTTTATTGAACTCAAGTAGGTATTATTTTTATATTTCAGGTATCTATAGTAAATTCACTGGGAATATTCAAAGGTATTAATGAAGTGTTAATTACTTAATTTTAACACCTAACACTATACTACAGGTGTTGAGTAATGTTGCATGTGTGAAAGAGTGAAACCAGTATGTATGCGTGTGTGTGTCGCCTACTATAATATTACTAGAAATTGTCACTAAGACCAGTCGCAAATAAATCAGCATAGTGTAAACACGTATTTCACTTAACCAAAATCCCTCAAGCAAAACTGCACCTTAAACCCATAACATTTTGGTCGACATCGAGCCGGATATATGTTCGACTTACGACGTTTTATGCACTGAGCGCAATACAAAAGGACGGATCGAGCGGCGAGCGAAGAACAATAGGAACAATATAAGGAATTTGTCACAAAAAATATAAGTACATTCAAACCTCATTAGTGAATAGTTAAAGTGATCAAAACAAGCTACGAAGACACGAAGAATCATCTTGTTTTAAAACGTATTGAAAACCTATCACAACAATATGGCAAATACAGTGGAACAATTATTAAATGTGTTAGAAGATACAGCTTTGGTGTTAGGAAAAACTCAATCAAATCTTAAGAAATGTCCGAAACAACGCTTAACAAAAGGTTACATAGAAACACGCATTAAAAACATAGAAGAATATTGGTCTACCTACAAAAGTGCACATATAGAACTAGTGAAATGTGTTCCGAAAGCGAATCGACAAGACATTCCATATTTCGTTAATGAAGATTACTTTGTCCAGGAAGATTTGTATACCTATTTACTAGCCGATCTTAATGATTTATTGAGCTCATACACCAAATCGTCGCAGGTTCCTATGCAAGCTGACCATAACATCAGTGGTTCTATGGAGACACAAGTGAAGTTACCTAGGATTCAACTTCCCACCTTCTCAGGTATTTACGACGAGTGGCCCGCTTATCAAGATTTATATATGTCATTAGTGCACAACAATACAACATTAAGCAAGGTACAAAAGTTGCATTATTTGAAAACCAGTCTTACGGGAGAAGCCTTGTCGCTGGTGAAGCACGTGCAAGTTACAGAGGTTAACTATGACGGCGCGTTTAGTATGCTAAAGGCGCGATTCGGTAACAAGCGCATTATTGTCAACTCAATATTGAAAAGATTGTTTACACAAAAGAAGATATCTACGCAGACTGCAAATAACATCAAATCGATATTGGATACGACTACTGAATGTCTGAACGCACTAGTAAACTTAAATCTGTCAACCAGCTCATGGGATACGCTCACCCACTCACTCATTGTATTTACAGTCGTCCAAAAATTGGACCCAGAGACGCATCGTGAATGGGAAGAAGCTGCTTACGATGACAATGACGACGAGCTACCTAAATGGGATGCACTGAACAAGTTCCTGCAATCAAAGTTACGCACGCTCGAGCTTATTACACCTCCGACTAGAGAAAGGTCTACACCTAAGGGAAAAGAATACGCGGTTCACGTGTCCACATCAACCACATCTTCAAAATCAAGAAGCTGCGCTATGTGCGAAAAGGATCACACATTATGTCACTGTGAGGAATTCATAAAACTTAGTCCAGCAGAGAGGTGTGAATACCTGAAACAACACAATCTATGCTATAACTGTCTGGCCCCAGGACACTCTGCTTATAGATGTCGCCTGAAGATGTCCTGCCGAAAATGTCACAAACGTCATCACACGCTCACGCATCAATCCACGCCGATGACGTCACCAAATCAACCAGACAATTGGAAACAACAAGACAAGGTTGAAACCAATCAAGATTCTGCAAAATCAGCCGAAACCAACGTTACACTTTCATCGCATGTCGCTGCTAATTTGTCTACTGCATTACTGGCCACAGCCCTTGTACCAGTAAGAAAACCTGAATCGGGACAAGTGACAGTTCTTCGTGCTTTGATTGACCACGGCTCTCAAGCAACGTTCATGAGTGAACGAGCGGCCCAGATGTTACGATTGAGGAGGACGCCTGTCAATGGCACCATCACTGGAGTTGGCTCAACCAAAACAAACGTTAAACATGCTGCAGAAATCGAACTACTATCCAGACACGACTCTTGTTTCAACCTTAAGGTCAAAACGTACATCATGTCTACGCGACTCACTACCGCGTTACCGTCACAAACCATCTCCACCAACACCTGGCCGCATCTGCAAGGACTCGCTCTAGCGGATCCAAGCTTCAATAAATCAGGACGAGTAGATTTATTACTGGGTGTTGACGTATGTGCCCATATCATGAAAGGTGAAGTAATCAAGGGTCCCCCAGGCACACCATGCGCGCAAAACACAACCCTGGGTTGGATTCTATTTGGGAACGTGGAACACAAACTACCTGGAGATGAAATTATCGTCATGCACCTCAATCTTGATCTAAACGATATGCTGAAACGAATGTGGGAACAAGACCCGTATGACAAACGACAACCCACTGCTGAGGAACGAAAGTGCGAGGAAATCTTTGAGACCACAACCAGTAGAAATAAGGACGGACGGTATATCGTAACCTTACCAAAGAGATCCAACATGCTATTATCAACCCAAGGAGATACGAGAACAATAGCATTAAAGAGACTATATCAATTAGAACAAAGATTCAAGAAAAATCCAAAACTTAAATGCGACTATACTACAGTAATGAAAGATTACGAATTAAATTACATGGAAGAAGTACCGAAACAAGAAATTACCAATTTATCTGTGTACCTACCGCACCACGCGGTAATAAAAGAAGATAAAGAGACAAGCAAATTAAGAACTGTTTTTAACGCATCTCAAAGGGGAACCAACAATGTATCACTCAACGATGAACTGATGGTAGGACCGCAGTTACAAGACGACATGAGAAGTCTAATTATGCGATGGCGGATGAAGAAGGTTTGCTTCGTGGCTGATGTACAAAAAATGTACCTGCAAATCATCGTTAAAGAGGAAGATCGAGATCTACAACGAATTCTGTGGAGAAATGACGATCAAGAACCTGTCAAAGATTACCGTCTTACCAGAGTCACGTTCGGAACTGCTTCTGCTCCTTACTTGGCAGTAAGGACCTTGCATCAAGTAGCCAAAGATGAAGGACGAAACTATCCTGAAGCAGCGGAAATAATAAGACGCGATTACTTCATGGATGACATGATGTCGGGTAAAGACAATGTAACGGACGCATTAAAGGTGGCCAAAGAAATAGATGCCATACTCCAGAAGGGCGGGTTCAAACTGAAAAAGTGGTGCTCTAACGATGCTGACTTTCTTAAGGAGTTTGAAGAATCTGAAAGAAGCTCTCACGTAAAACTAGATATAACACTAGATGGAATTACAAGAGCCTTGGGATTACACTGGAACATGGGAAATGATCGATTTCAATACAGCCCGAACTTACCTGCTACGTCAAGGCCAATTACAAAGAGAACAATTCTGGCCGACTTACAGAGATTATTTGATCCACTAGGCTGGCTGGCACCTTCTATCTTGCCGGCAAAACTTCTCATTCAACGATTGTGGCTGCAAGGAGTAACATGGGACGAAGAAGTAGATGAAACCATTGCCGCAGAATGGAATAACCTACGAGAGTCAGTTAATCTATACTTACCTGATATCGAGATAGACAGATGGCTTCATACTACTGAACTTACCATGAACAACACCAGTATCCACGGCTTTTGTGACGCATCATCGAGAGCTTATGCTGCAGTAGCCTATCTAAGAGTACGAACATCCATGGGTGACGTAAAGACCTCAATCATCGCCGCTAAAACAAAAGTAGCCCCTACTAAACCCCAATCCTTACCTCGTCTAGAACTTAGTGGAGCTGTACTGCTAGCTGGACTCTTGAAACAGATAAAGGAAGCGATGAATATACCAACCGATCAGATATTTGCATGGACCGATTCCACTATTGTACTTTCCTGGTTATTCGGTGACCCTGCAAGATGGAACGCGTACGTTAGAAATAGAGTAGTTGAAATACTGGACAACATTGGCAATCATAATTGGTATCATGTCAAATCACCAGAAAATCCTGCTGACACTGCCTCGCGAGGAACTTCCTTGCTAGACCTAAAGGACGATGAACTGTGGTGGATGGGTCCAGAGTGGCTGACAAAAGGAGAAATACAATACAGCAGACCAAACGCGATGATGACAGACCTGGAAGGAAAAGAAACAATACAAGTTAGCCTAACAATTGACAATGAGAAAAGTATATCTACAAAATTTGAAAATTATGATACATTACAAGAATTGCTTAAAGTAATTATGTACTGCAAAAGATTTTTAAAAGGAAGAAAAGTAGAAAACAAAGACTTACCTGTGACCACGGAGGAATTAAATGAAGCGTTGAAAACTTGCTTGAGAATGTCACAAAGGGACAGCTTCGAAGAAGAAATTCAGCATCTGAAATCAAACTTACAAATTAAAAGAAAAAGTAAACTAAATAATTTAAAACCGTACCTGGATGATAGTGGCCTCCTCAGGGTGGGCGGAAGACTGCGTCACTCTGACTTAAATGAAGATGGCAAACATCCGATTATTCTTGATCGGGACAACAATCTCACCAGTCTCCTCGTCGGCGACGCGCACCGGCAAACAATGCACGGCGGAGTTCAATTAATGCTCTGCTTCCTACGAACTAGATACTGGATCCTGAAAGTAAGGACATTAGTTAAGGCAAAGATAAGAAAATGTCTCATTTGTGCTAAATTAAACGCTATGGCAAGGCCACAGCAAATGGGAGACTTACCTCGAGCGCGAGTAACACCTGCAAAACCTTTCTGGAACACAGGCATCGATTTTGCCGGCCCGTATCAGGTCTTGATGTCTAGAGGCAGGGGAGCAAAGACGCACAAGGCATATATTGCAGTCTTCGTCTGTATGTCGACAAAGGCGATTCACCTAGAATTGGTGGGAGATCTCACGTCAGATGCCTTCATCGCAGCCTTCCGAAGATTTGTAGGAAGGCGAGGAAGATGCTCCCAGATATGGAGCGATCAAGGACGCAACTTCGTCGGGGCAAACAGGCAACTGATATCAGATTGGGCTCAAGCTAAATTACAATTCGAGGGTCCAATCGCAGAGAAGTTAGCAATCGAAGGAACAAAGTGGCATTTTATCCCAGCCTATAGCCCACACATGGGTGGACTCTGGGAAGCTGGAGTGAAAGCAATGAAACATCACCTAAAACGTATCATGACAAGACATATGACGTACGAAGAAATGAGCACCTTGTTATGTCAAGTTGAGGCATGCCTCAACTCCCGACCTCTTACCGTATTAGACGATGCGGACAACGACCACCTGCAACCACTAACCCCCGGTCATTTCCTTATCGGTGAGACCCCCATCACTGTGCCGACACCAGACCTCCATGATATCCCAATGAGCCATTTATCGAGATGGCAACATCAGCAAGGGTTATTGACTGACTTCTGGCACAGATGGCAGCAAGAGTACCTGTCAGGAATGCAACAGCGTTCGAAATGGCACCACAAAGTCAAAGAGTTTGACCTAGGACACATTGTCCTAATCAAGTGTGATAATTTACCTCCGGGTAAATGGATGATGGGACGCATTGTGGACAAGCACCCGGGCGCCGACGGTGTGACGCGTGTGTATTCTGTGAAAAGTGGCGATAGTGTAGTGCAAAGGTCATTCAATAAGTTGTGTTACTTACCTATAGACATTGATAATTGATTTGTATGCAAACTAATGATGTAACTGTTAATTTTACCTACCTATGTTTTGTATTAAGTTCTAGTTACACAGTTCTATAAACATTGTGAAAGGGCTATCGTGTATAGACCCTTTGGTGGGCGGTATGTTGAGTAATGTTGCATGTGTGAAAGAGTGAAACCAGTATGTATGCGTGTGTGTGTCGCCTACTATAATATTACTAGAAATTGTCACTAAGACCAGTCGCAAATAAATCAGCATAGTGTAAACACGTATTTCACTTAACCAAAATCCCTCAAGCAAAACTGCACCTTAAACCCATAACAACAGGCATAGGTACAACAGACCCATATTCAATTCTTAATAATATTTATACACAGAATGTTCGCGAGGTTTAATGTTAAAATATCCTAAAACTATTTTATTTATTACTAACTGTGTCTAATAATAAACATTTTAAACAAAATATTATTATATGAATACTAGCTACGCCCCGCGGTGTTACCCGCTACATTTTTTTCGAGATAAAAAGTAGCGTATGTATTAATCCAGGGTGTCAGCTACCTCTATATGAAATGTCATTAAAATCCATTCAGTAGTATTTACATGAAAGAGTAACAAACATCCATCCATACTCACAAACTTTCGCGTTTATAATATTAGTATGGATAGGGCTATCTTTGAGAAACACTGTGCTATCTCACTGGCAATATAATTATTAATATTTAATAAAACATATTTTTATTTTTTTGTCACAATAATAAATACTAAGGAGTATTTTCGTAACTTTTGTTGTCATGTCAATATCGTCAATTAAAATTATACCGTATTCAGTAGAAGGATAGTCGAAATTCGACTAACAATAACTGTCTTTCAATTTCACTTCAAGTATTTGTCAATCTAAACTGCACTTTATCTAGTAACAATAAAACTTACTTTCAACAAACATAATACTCAACATTAACACAATCTAAAATACACCTTATGCTCTGCAGCTAAGATCTAATTTACTTCAATAAGTCTTAATCCAGTGGTTTCCAACACACTACTGCTCTCATGTCGTCCGGGGCGGCGCCGAAGATTCTCTCACCGTTGGGGTCAACGTACTGGTTGATTTGGTAGTCTAACAGGGTTTGGTAGCCTAAGACGTCGGTGCCCAGTTGCTAGATAAAAAATAAATAAAAAATGCTTCAGTTTCTTAAAGTGATAAGAAGTATGAATGGTCCATGAAATCAAAGATCTCTTCCTTTTTATTTTTTTATGTAGCCTGTTCTGTGTCCCACTATTGAGCAAAGGCCTTCACATATTTTTTCCACATAACCCTTAGCTTTCTTATATTCATTGATTTCTATTGCATACCTAAGTGGCACACGCAAACACCTAGACTTGGGACGAACATATGTGGATTGAATAATTTTTTGTCCCGTACGGGAATCGAACCCGTAACCCCTAGCGCTCTCAAATAGGTCGTCAGCCCATTCGTCGTCTGATAGCATGGACTTTATTTTTACTAAAATAAAAAGATCACATGCTATATGTGGTCTTCCAAAGGCAGTACAACAATATAACCCTAGAAAAAAACAGACAAGCAGTCAGTCCCGAGGCCAACAGTGCGGGCCGCACCTGTGTGAGCGGGCTGGTGTTGGTGGTGAAGACGCCGCGGAAGGCGCGGGCGCGCGCGCGGCGCATGGTGGCCGTCTCCAGCGCGCGGATGGCCGACACGTTCTCCCGCGCCGACAGGGACTCCGCCGTCGCCATCATGAACGAGTGCAGGATCGTGCCTGGACGACAGATATCAGTTACTGTCTACAACAGATGCATTGAATTGCAGATCTTCTTCTTATCATGTGGTTGATGTACAACCTGGTTTCCCAGTTTAAACTGCCTACTGACATGGCTTTACACGCCACATACTTCCTCAGCGAATGAATAACCTCCCCAACCAAAAGTTATATGTAATCCAATAGGTCTACTGCTTTTTGGAAAGCACAACAGCTCTCCACAATAATAATATCGAGAAACACAAACTAACCTTACAATAAATGCAATGCAGTGTTTTTAAATAATTGGCTCGCGCAGACATTAACTAGACTTCTGTAGCCAAGCAAGCATGTTATTGCTCTTTCTTCTTCGTATAGGCATAACTCCTCCAGACATACCGTAGGAGTCGTAAAAATACCGAAAATTCCGGTATTTGGGTGTTTTTATTTTGTTGTATTTTGTTTGCGACCCCTGATACCGAAGTACTGACTGACCGACAAAATGGCCCGTTAACGAGGATGGTAGCAAAGCTTACATTAATATTACACTCTCAAAAGCAACACTTCATAGACTTCATCTACTTCATCAGAACTCACCCTTTCCTGGTGGTAACATGGTGTCTCTAACGGAACTCTCAACGAACTCCAAGAAGGTCATGATCTTCATGAGGCCGCCGGTCTCTTCGGACTCCACGTCCGGCTCATCGCGGGCGTCGAAGTTCAGAGCTACTGCTACCGGCGTGCCTGATGCTGTAAGGAATGTATGTGATTATCAAGAGTTTCAGGAAACTCTAAAATTTTAGATTAGAAGTTAGACTAATATAATGAATTTTTTATATTAACTCAATTAATATAAAAAAGTCATTATATTAGTCTGATTCGAGTCGATTTTATAAACTCAATTCATAAAATCGTATTGTAAAAAAAGTTGTTGCAATGTTATTGGATTTTGTAACTAAAAAAAATCTGATTATCTTCAAACTTCTTAAATTACTTACTGCCTTGAAATAAAGCCAAAAAGAGCCACAGGTTGAACAAAAACAATATCAAAATAAATCGGTTCATCCGTTTTGGATCTACGATTCCACAAAAACTTATGAAACTCTTCTCTACTTCTTTTTCTGTCAGAGAGTAAAACAAACCAAATCAGCCACCCTTTACCACTTCTTTGGAGTTTTGGACCAGCCTTCCTAGAAATATAAATCCTGTCGGACAAAACAATGAATATAAAAATATCTCACCATTTTTCAGTACCACACTAAGTTGCGCTGCTATGAGAGCCGGCCACGTGTCACTGATGAGCACCGCATAGTCTTTGGTGTCGATCTCGTGTTTCAAGAACTGCTCCAACTCTGCCTTGTTGTAGAACGATGATACTATCATACTGGAAAAGTACGATAAATTAAGGGCCACAGTCGAAATGTTCTAAGTATCAGTAGACCTGAGTAGACCAAGGTTTTTCTATTTCTAGAAGACATATATGAAGTAGTTGTTGAAGGCGCATGAGCGCGGCAGGTCACCATTGAGCTGGACTGACCAAATCAAAGCTGTACTCAATAGTCCACTTCACGAATGTTCCATAAAAGCAGTTACATACAACCATTTATACAGTACTATACTACCACGTCTTAGTATCCAAAAGATGGGCTGCAGCGTCTTCTGTAACTTCACCACCAATACTGCGATCCCCAAGCCACTTGGAAAGGATTATGGCGACCCCCCCCCCCCAACACCAAGGTGGAGGCCTCCGTTCAACAGTGCACGTGTTCCAGCTGATGATAATGAATTAGTAACTATAGTAACGAAGACTCACTCAATAACTTGTTGTTTATGTTCGTCCGCCAGTGGCTCGGCGGTGAACAGCTCGTTGTCACTTGCGTCGTTGTTGGGGTTCGTGCTCATGTGGGACAGCACCTCGCCCAGGTTGGCGGCGCCGAGGAAGTCGCTGATCTCTGGAAGAATCATCTAAGGTTAAGTTTGAGCGTTGATATTAAAAAAATTAATACCTAATTTAAATTTTTGTCTCTTGTATTTCATCTTCATCATCATCGTTAATAATAACCACAAACTCTCCAACTTCCACGATCAATATGGTGTTCGAAATGTCGAGCTGCAGTCAAAATCTGCCCACCCATTTTCAGGTTAATTTATTCTAGTTTAACACACTCTATCCTAGTTTTACTCCAACCCAAATCAGAATTATATTTTTCTACATCTACTTATACACTTTGCACTATACCTTCCTGTAACCAATATAAACAACTCACCAATATAATACCCCTTATCCCTCAGTCTGGTGATGGTATAGATGGAGTTGAGCGAGTTCCCCCCCAGCTCGTAGAAGCCTGCCCTCACACTGATGGCTCCCCGGGCAGCCCTGCCCAGCACTTCCCCGACTGTCTCGAACAACACTTTGGCAGCTTCCAAGTCTTCCGCCGCTACGTTGGAGTAGTCGATGTCTAGAGGGATCTCGGAGTCATCTGAGGAATTGCAAATATGAATATTAGACATCCGTCGTTGATGTCATCTTTGAAAAAAAAAATGGTAAAAATAAAAAACCGTTTTCACCATTTGAATTTACTTAATAATAATTAAGGATCTAATTGCAGTCAGAATAACGTTAAAACACTGAATTTCATATGAATTTGCTGTTTCAAAATCTAGCAATCTCAGTTTAGCGATATCATCATCATCATCAGCTGGAAGACGTTTAGCGATATAAGTACGAAGAAATCTAGAAATCTAAGAACTTTTGATGTTATTTGGACCATCATTTCTGAAACATATACTTCCGAAGTAGGACAGTAAACTAGGTGGTATTATGATTACAATTAAAATTACTATTTACCGTTATTGTTTGTATTTTCGTACATCTTCAGCAGAGCTTGTCGGTCGACTTTCCCGTTCACTAGTAGTGGGATATTCTCCACTTCGATCACCTATGAACAGGTTAAATACAAATCAAAATCCAGAAAAGTTCATTTTTATCCAATCATCAATGTTTCCAAAAAGTAAAAGTAAAGGTTGTCTGTGGTTGCAAGTCTACACTCTTGTTAGGAAAATTCCGTAACACATTTTTTATGTAAAAATAAGGCTATACGAAACCAACAACAAATCAAAGAATCCCAATATTATATTCTCCACAAAGTCGGACTAGTTCCACTTTTTTTTGAAATTCGGTCAAAACCCAAAATTTCAAAAATCTTTATTCGTACATTTATGTACAAAATATAGAGAAATGTTCTACAGTTAGCCACTTGAAATGGCGAACTGCTGCCTCGTGACCAAGGCCAAGACTAGGCATTTTTGTGAAATCCTCATCGTATCTCTTAGTGCTCCTAGCCTCAGACCTGTGGGATCATGTAGTGGGTGAGCGCGTCCCGCAGCAGCCCCTCCACCCCGCGGGCCGCCAGCCGGGCGCCGCTGACGAAGCCCAGCAGCTCGGGGGAGCCGCGCTCCGCGCCGTAGCACAGGACCACGCCTGGAACAAGGTCATAATTGGTTACATGTACTACATTATGATGTTGAAGCATTATTGGGAAAAAGGTAAGTTGTTTTTATTTCTACGCTTAACGCCCTCTAGTACTTAATTTTAATAATATAATTAAACTATAAAGATTTTTCATGAGTAGAAACTAAAAATAGTTTCAGTCTGCGCAAAGTTGTTTCTACCTTAAGTTGAGCAAAATAACGTGAAAAGACCCAAATAATGAATCCCCTTTCTATCTCAATATAATTTTGGTGATAACTCAAGAACACCTACATTTCTCAACGCCTTCTACTCTGGACAGAGCTCGTTCCACCTCCTGCAGGTCTACCCGGTGCCCTCTGATCTTGACCTGCGAGTCAGTACGACCTGCGTACAGGATAACACCCTTCTCCAGGACCCCAAAGTCACCAGTGCGGTAGAGACGACTGAAATCTGAAAAAAAAAAGAAATAAACATCGCATAATTTGTAACATAAAAAATAAATGTCTGTTTTTTCTCGTCTTCAATCGAGTACTTTTTGGTAGGAATTAATTCAATCTTAACGTAATAGGGAGCGAGCCTATCGCCATCTACCTGTCACAAATCCGTGCTACTACTGAGAATTACTTAATGGAAAACCCAATAATACTACTTTGTCCGCCCCTGGATTGTAACCGAGGACTTGGTCATTAGTGACACTTAGCGACCACTAAGCCAACCAGGCTAGGAAACTAGAAAGAAATAAAATTAACCAATACTGCCTGTCAAAATACCTGGATGTGCAGCATGAGGGTTGTCGCAGAACTTGTCGGCCCCCTGCCCCCCCACGTATCCAGCCGCCAGGTTCGCCCCCGCCACCCACACCTCGCCCGGCTCCGACTCCCGCGCAGGATTCATCTCCTCGTCTAGCAAGTATACAGCACAGTTGTCCAGGGGCTTACCTATGAAGAATAAATGTAAATTAAATTCAGTTATTAATATTATATTTATAAAATCTAGGTAAATTTAAAAGCATTAATTCATTTAAATTCAGGCATTTGCCTTATTTAAATCTGGGGCTACTAACTGAGATATTTGAAAGAAAAATAAAAATGCATTAACGAAGACTTTTTTCCAGTAACCTTACCAATAGGCACAGTGGGATGAATATCCAACTGGCTAGTCTTCTCCAGCACATAATACGTCACATCCCCCATAACTTCAGTGCTCCCATAGAAGTTCGCCAGCTGGTAGCCGCTATAATCGCCGAAGTACTTGAAGAACTGAGCTGCCAGGTCTTTGCTGAGGGTCTCTCCAGAACAGACCCAGAGCTTAAGATGCTGTAGAGGTCTTTCCGAAGGCTTCAGAGAAAGGTACATGAGGATCGAGCGGAGAAGAGTCGGGACCAGTACTAGACGTTGGATCTGAAATGACGATGGTATTTTGAAGTATTTCTTTAGTTACTAAAACAAAACTAAAAACATAAGCAACCAAAGTGATTCGAAAAATCTAAAGAAAGGTGTCTAGCGGTGGGACATAAATAGGCTAGAAATGATAAAAACATATGGGAAATTTATAATATTAGAAATTAAAGTTTCAATGTTATTATTATAAATAATCAACCCAGCTATATATATTATAAATAATAACTCCAGTATGCGTTTTGTAAGTAAAACATGCTGTTCTCTACCTGATTATCAGCCAAAACTTTGACCAGCTTCTGCGGGTCCCTGGTAGTTTCCCGTGACAGAATCACCAGGGTCCTTCCATGCATCAGAGGTCCCCATATCTCACAGACAGAGTCCACGAAGGTGAGGGCTGTCTTCCACACGCAGTTCACTTCAGACTCGGCGTAGGGGAACGTGTGGAACTGCCACCACAGACGGTTGCAGATCGCAGAGTAAGTAAGGCGGACACCTGGAAAGGAAGTGAAGATGGTGTTGTAAATTTAGTATTCTAAATATTGAGTCTTTGGCACAGTTAATTCTTATTTACTTCACATAACTTATTAGTCATTATTTGTCTTAAATTATGTGAAGATATAACAATTACATCTTAATTCTCAGCCTAATAGTACAATGATATCATCAACGTACCTTTAGGAACTCCAGTGCTTCCAGAAGTGTACAACACAATAGCGATGCTATCATTTCTAGATGAGCCAAGTACTTCCATGTCCTGGACAGCATCGGCCGAGAGTCCACTAGCTTCGTGTGATAGCTCCTCATATGATACAGCTGGTATACCACTCCCGGAGAACATAGCGGGATTTGCTGAAAGGCCGACATAACATCAAGATTAGAATTTTGTCTTAGAATCGATTTTCTACTTTTATTTGTGTATAGAGGGTGTATCTTCTCGCATATAAGACGTTAGCTATCGCACCCCCTTTTTCAGGCAGTATTGGTCTTCTTTTATAGCAAATAAGCCTTATGTACAATAATTATTAACCAGCAGTGTATTTTATGCATTTAAAAATGTGAATGGGCTTAGTACACCTTTTGATTTATTTCATATTATACTAAAACCTAATACGTATTGCTGTTAGATTCTTAAAATCTAAGACGGCCTAAAGAGAGATAAGAAAGGCAACTAAATGGCTGATCAAAACCATGAATTTAATTACCATATCTTAGTGAACTTACCGGTGTCATCATAGATAACTAGGGCGGGTTCAGCATCTTTCAGGATATGGGTCACTCTGGCTTGAGGGAAGCTTGGCTCCATTGGCACGTAAGCCGCTCCTGCCTTCCATGTCGCCAGGAGCGTGGCAATAGTACTGAAAAAAAATATGTATTTATTTATATTAAGTAAGAGAGAAACTTAATAAGGATAAGTTAAATTATTTTGTATTGCACATACAAGTCCCGAATTAAAATAAAGCGAATAAAAAAGGGGTTTGTTCTAAGGGGGAGGCCTTTGTTCAACAGTCTTCCGACTGATGACGATAATGATCAATAAAAAAATTGGCAGTTTCTCCATTATTAGAAGTACACACATATTTTTACTTGTGAAGAATTATGTATTCAGAAGCGAGTCAATTGCTATTCCCATAAGATATATATACATGGTCTAATTGAATAATATAAAAAATAATAATGCTATAATAGATAGTAAATTGACAGAAAGTTGTCGTTTAAAATTGCAAATGTTAACTTAGAGAATCTCTTAGATTATAATCAGCTGTTCATCTCATTTAAAGAGAACATACTTTTAGTTTATAAAGAAATAATAAATCCATGTTTTACTTGTGTGTAGGCTGCATGCAGACAGCGATGACGTAGTCCCCATCTCTGTTGGCACCTGTCGGTCTCGCGCGTGAAGATATAGCTCTGGCAAGAGAGTTGGTGCGCGCATCCAGTTCTGAGTAACTGACGCGAACGCTGCTTGTCTCTTCTGAAATGTTTGAAACGAGTCCCACATAAGTAATGGTAATTGGGGATTATCTAGGATAACTTTCGTCATAAACCCTTTATTAATTGTACCTGGCTCTATATATCTTCCTGCTATTATAAATGCGAAAGTTGTAAGTGTGTTTGCGTGGTTATTACCTCATCACGATCAAACGGCTGAAACGATTTTGATAAAATTTAGTACGCAGGTAGCTGACTCCCTGATAAAATATAGACTATTTTTATCCCGAACAATGTAGCGGGTGACACCGCGGGGCGTAGCTCGTTTTAAATTATCAATGTTAACTTATTTCAAGCTATTACCATAAATCTTTGATTGTCTATCGGTTCTTTTTCAAAAGATTTAACATATGAAACCGTGCAATTAAAAACTAAATTATTGATAATTCAATCACTCGTAATTAAGTTATATAAAACTAAGTAAGTTGAATTTGCTAATAGTTTTAACATTATACAAGTTTGAATAAAATTGTTTCACAAAACAAAATCACAAAAACTGCAAGACAACAATAACTTAACAACAATCTATATCAATATCTAACCTCGTAACATTTTAATAGAGAATGTAAATATAAAATAATAAAGAATAATAAAATCGCTAATAATAATATTTAGTTGACAGTAGATAATTACACGTTTGACTGTGAACCGAGCGTGTTCAATGAATAGAAATCAGTGGTCGATTCTAGAAACTCGAGCGATAGCGATGTAATAATAATAATAACCAAATCATTTCATCTATATTTCACAATAGATGTGAAAAAACAGTCACCCATCACAATACTGACCACGGCAAAGTCTGCTTAACCTAGCTGATCTGCGTGTTCGCTACAAGAATCCTCTCTTCAACACTAATGCATTTATAACAAAGAGATATTATAGTAAAGAATCACTTAAATTGTTTCCGTCCTTAATTCATCTCTGAGAATTGTTTTACTGCAATATTGATTAATATTCAATGCAATTAGTGCACAGTGGGTCAATTCTCGAAACTTAAGAGGTTCTGGAACAGAGCAGTTGCGATGTGCTTTCGAGAAACCAACGATTTTCGCTGATATCCAATTTCATTTTTTAAAATTACTCATAGAGATGAATTAAAGATTTTTATTGTCTAATTAGTCTGATTATAGATGATTATTTATTGATCATTACAAAGCTGAATGATTGATAATTATATTAATTATTGACTGCATAATTTATTAATTATTCAAATCATATATTTTTTGGAATCTTTGAACGCTCTTGATAACTAGAGAGCGTGGGCATGCATTTTTAACCGACTTTCTTCTAAGACACCACTGACTAACGGTGACGGAAAACATCGTGAGGAAACCTGGATTTCATTATCTGAAATCGCCAACCCATAGTGAGCTAGCGTGGTGATTAATGCTCAATCCTTCTCTATACGAGAAGAGGCCTTTGCCCTGCAGTGGGACAGTTATAGGCTGTTACTATATTATTTGGTTGAAGTAACCAACCACCGACCAACCTAATAGGTTAATCATCATTCAATGGGCCCAAACACTTATCGAAGAATGTAAAAAAAAACACTCCAAAATACTCAAAAACAAAACACACTTCGTCAACACTATAACACGACCAAATGACAATAATAAAATCATTGATAGTAATCGACAGGGATCAATAGGTCAATTGCAAGCCACACCATAAAATTACCCAGTACTTATGTTAATTTTATGTGAGAACTAATTAGGTAGGACCTACCTCCATCATGCAATCGCGACCTACTTCACAGAGCATCAAATTGATTGCATTCAGATTAGATAAACTACTGCATTTGTTGTATTCCTAGAACATTGTAATTAAGGTTCCGTCGTGATGATCACGGCGGACGAGCTCAACGGAAACTAGTCAACTTAGGCAATGTAATAGTGTACAAACATAGGTGCACTCCCTCATAGCCATTTTCTGACGCGAATAAATTCTGTCATTGCCTTATGACATAATAGTGCCATAGTGGCTTCTAAAGTACGAAGAGTAACACCAACTAAACTAGAAACGGTAAACCAGAGAGAGAACCCTGGATCTTATGGTTAACAGTCGCGTTTTAGGACCAGCAAGCTTCAACAGGAACTCAAGGAATTTCTTCTGAGTCTCAGGTGCGTTTTAAAAACATGAAATATCACAAACGCAAACACCCGGACCCGGGACAAACATCTGCGGTTCGCAGTCCAATCGCTTAGCCAATGCGCCAATCAGGTCGTCAACCTGTCTGTTACACTCGGTGCAACTGGGTGTATGTCATAACATGCATGTTGAACTCACCAGCATACACCAGTGCAGTGCTGTCACTGTTGGCTAGATGCGCGAGGTGTGTCGGCAGGGGGGCAGCAGGGACGCGGGTGCGCGCGCCGCTCACCACCGACATGCGAGGCAGAGAGCCCATTCTCTGAAAAGATGGAAGATTATACATTGAACTGTGAACAAATACAGAAGAATATATTAAGATACAATACTTCTTGCGTGAGTCAATGAACAGGCAGACTTATGAATGTCTTGAACATTATCTAACCTAAATTATAAATTATGTGTTATTATATGTATATATATATAAAATATTTATATATATAAACTAATTACTATTCTTTTAAACTACGCCTTTTAATTACTGTAAATACGAATATATAGGTAACTCTTTTTGTAACACTACACCGATCGTATTTTAATTAAATTCATATTTAAGTGTAGTGTTACAAAAAGAGTTTAAAGAAGAAGAGTTAAAATTAAGAGAAGGTTTAAAATTAAGTAAGAAAAAGCCTAATAAAATTATACCCACAAACGAGGTCGCGTTCGAAAAGTTTTATTTTATTTATTTACTAACCAACTTACACTAACAGGTGTATACATATAAATTACAGGATAAAATAAAATACATTATAAATATATACTATATATAAGTAACTATTTTAGTAGGTATACAAGGAAATAAAATTATTTTTATTTTAAACGTAATCAATAGTGCTGGGTATAGCAATACTTTCGATGTATCGACGGGCTGTATGGACATGGGCTGCTAGGAATGTCGATTCCGTATTCGACAGTAAATCGGCCCTCATGAAAAATATATGGGTTTGACATATGTTATCGATAACAAAGTCGAAATTCTGTCATCCCCATACATTTTTCATTCTATTCGATTTATATTCGTGCTGCTTGTCTAGGAGCGTCATTCGTCAAATATCAGTATATCATTAAAACTAACTCATATTAGTTAGTTTTTGCTGTCGTTGCCGTGTGGTATCGGGCCTAGAATCGACCACCCCCTTTCCTCCCGTGGGTGTCGTAAGAGGCGACTAAGGGAAAATCCAGAAGATGGGCAGCAGCGTCTTCTGTAACTTCACCACCAATACTGCGATCCCCAAGCCGCTTGCCAAGCGAGGGGATTATGGCACCCCTCCTTTAAGGCGGAGGCCGTTGTTTAGCAGTGGACGTCTTCCAGCTGATGATGAGTTAGTTATATTATTGAGTTGTTTGTTAATATTGAGTTATAAATGTTTAAACGCTCATATAACCTAGATGAACCTCGTCCTGAATTGCTCAGCAATTTTTTATTGGATAATGGCCCCAATTGGCCGCCAATTATTACGAGTGTACTTTGATTTTATTGAAGGAAGTGTTTAGGAGTTGCTTGAATAGCTTCTAGTGTTATAGTTTTGATAGATTTATTTGGTAATCCTTGCCCCACACTTTGTTAGTCTCGCCGACATGTTTTTTTCTACGACTTTCAATACTTCTAGACTCTTTTTGGATCCCACAAGTCTTTTTTTTACCAACTTCCAAAAGTAGGTCCTCAATTGTTATTGCCTTGCCTCACACTTTGTTAGTCTCGCCGAGATGTTTTTTTCTACGACTTTCAATACTTCTTTTAGACTCTTGCTGGATCTCACAAGTTTATTTATTTACCAAAAAGTAGGTCCTCAATTCGATTGTATTTTTTTTATCATTCGAAATCATCACTCATGTAAGGAAATTTAAACATAACTTAACACCAGGCTTATATACCTAGAAGGGGTAGGCAGAGATGTATTTTTAGTATATCCCATTAAAAAAAAAACTTGCATGAATATTTTGAATTTACTTTAATAAAAGAACACCTTGTATTCTCAGAATTCTTTTCTTTAAAAAAAACACGTCGCTCCGAACTAGGAATTTCCTCTAAAATATCACATACACAAACAACCAGACTCGGGACAAACATGTGCGGATCGCACAAATTTTTGTCCCGTGCAGGAATCGAACCCGCAATCCCGAGCGCAGCAGTCCAATCGCTTAGCCACTGCGGCAATCAGGTCATTTATCATTTGGACGTTTCTTTAATTTGAAACAATAACTTAAATTGATGGTTCCTTCATTAATTATTAGACATAAGGTTTCTTAGTATGATCCTTACCTATACCCAGTTAAATCGGTATTTCACTAACTTAAACAAGTGTTAGACATCTGTTTTTTTTTTTCTCCTGTATCGTGGGTGCGTTTCACAAACATGAAATATTAACATACACAAACACCCAGACTCGGGACAAACATCTGTGGTTCGCACAAAGTTTTGACCCGTGCGGGAATCGAACCCGCAACCCTTAGGGCAGCAGTCCAATCGCTTAGCCACTGCGCCAATCGGATCGTCAAACCTGTAGTTAATAGCGGCTAGTCTCTACTGCACACTTTAATTACAAGCTTATTATAATTGGTGGTAAAACAATGCGCGTACGATTGTTGTCTCAGACCTTGGGTTTGTTGGCTTTTGGTTACAGTAATATTAACTTTAAGTGCTAGTTATGCCTTGTGATTAAAGAAAATTGCCTCGTTGGTCTAGCAGTCGCTAAGTACTTGATAGCTGGACGCTCTGGGTTCGAATCCTGGATCAGGCACTATTGCCTGGTGCCTGGTTGATGGCAATAAGTTAGCCCCCTATTATATTAGGACCTATAAACAGGCACACTATGTACGTCTACCTATTCTCAGAATACGGGTGATATATATATTTTCTAGTAATTGAATTGAAACTATAACTTTCTCTGTTTTAGTAAAACTAACTTGATATTTAACGGAACACGACGGCCCGATTAGCGCAGTGATTGGCCTGCGCTAGGGGTTGCTGGTTCGATTCCCGCACGGGACAATAATTTGTGCGATGCGCAGATGTTTGTCCCAAGTCATGTTGTGTATGTAATATTTCATGTTTGTGAAACGCACGCACGACACGGGAAAATTTCTAGTGTGGGGCGACGGTTTTTTATCTAATTTTGAAAAAAAATTGTTTAATTTTTTCCCAGAGTTTTGATCGGAAAATTTTCAGAGGTAGCTAGAGAATTTATTTATTTATATACATCCTTATCCACTATTTGTTAGAATATAGCAATTGTTATGGATTAACATACTATTTTACAAATATATACAACTTAATTCTAATACAAAATAAAAACAATATATACAAAAATAAAAAGTTAAAAAGCATCAAAGAATTCACTATCTTTACATAACATAAAAAAAATTACATTAATAAAAATAAACTAACTAAGAAACTTGCTAAATAATAAATAAATCAACCAGTAACACAGACGGCTTCTATTAGACATACTGTGTCTCTATACTTGTATATTCAACTATATAAGTATGAGGAAGTGACAATATAATTATATGTAGTCTTTACTTCTAGGCAATGATGTTACTTCTCCAGAACATTGCATCACTACAAAACCGCATTATTTCTGCTTAATAAATGTTAATTTAATGAACCTTTATCGGTTTTCCATTCAAATATATGTAACTAGCTGAGCCCCGCGGTGTTACTCGCTGCAGTTATTCGGGATGAAAAGTAGCCTGTGTGTTAATCCAGGGTCTCAGCTAAATACATGCCAAATTGTATTAAAATTGGCAAAATTGAAATTTTATAAATTGGCCACCACAATAGAGAATTATAATTGGGCAAGTGAGGAGGGAGTACCCTCAACCGACGAGCGTGTATGAGGAATGTGATGCGTGTGAATGAAGCAAAAGAAGTATGCCAGGATCGTAACAAATGGAAATCTGTGGTATCTGCCTACCCCTCATCAAAATGAAGCTACACACAGAAGATTAGATTGATAGTAAAAAAAAACATAACATCACGCCTGTATTCCCCGAAGGGGTAGGCAGAGGGGCACATAAAGTACACCCACATTTCGCCAGTTATGTTTTCTGTCCCAATGTAATAGGGGGCGAGCCTATTGCCATCTTGATAGTAATCAATTGTAAAAATGGTGTGTGGATCCTGGACTATAATATTACTAGATCGATTGTGTTTTAAAAGCAGTTACAAGTACCTACATAACACAAAGTCAAATCAAAATAATACTTTTACAATTATGTTAAACCAGTAGACAATGCAGCCATAAATATCGACACAATTTGTCGATCTTGACTCCATTAAGTAATACAGCTGATGAATGAAAATGTATAATTATTATTATTGTTATTTGTTATGACTGTCCCTTACCATGAACTCTTAAAGCAGGACAGTTTACGTTGTGGAAGCGAGACGCCTCATTACACTGCAGGTAACGACGTCCCGCTTCCACATCCTAAACTCAATTCATGGTAAGATGGCTGTAAGGGCGCTACCTCCGGCAAAACTAAACAAAAGAACTAATAACTAAGGTCATACAATTGACCTCGGAATCATGAACCACAATGAGAATAGTAACAAAAGTCAATTGTACCTTTTTAAAAGCACCTAAATATTCAAGGTAAGAATAATAACACATAATTTGACTATTTTGAAGGTTATATTATAGCTTTTAAATAATCTAGGTCTAGTCTGCGAAAATTCTAACTTTAATTGCAAGTTTAGAGCGCCTACAATTGATGATACCTTAGTAGGTACCTAGGACGTATCCAGAGGGCTGGCCTAAGGGGTAATAATATATAATAGTAGAATAGCAAGAGCTTTTAACTTTCTCACTGCAGGGCAAAAAAATCGTCTCATTTAGAGAAAGAACAAGCATTGATCACCACGCTAACACACTGTAGATAAATGATAATAATTTTCTATCACTAACACGGACATTAAACATTATAATAACATTATCCTTATAAATAAAAATACAAACTTAAAATTTAAGGTGGCTGATAGTAATTGATTAAATTAGACGTATTTTTGTCACACACCTCACCTCACACTGCGCACTGCACTGATACACCAGTCTGCCCGTGACCATGAGTAGGTACTGTAAATAATTCTAAACATCGGGACCGAAAAAAAAAACCTAAAAGAGACAATAGTTTCGTCACTGTGGTTTTAGTAATATCAAACTATTGAATCCGATCACCCGATGTTTTCCTTCACTATTATTCAGTTACGTCTTAGAATAACTAAGAAAGTACGTAAATGACATTGACCGAGTCACATCGATGCTTGCTAGTGCTTGAAGTTCAAACCTGCGACCTCGTGCGTGCAAATTCGGCACCCATTAAGCGACTACAAGCCTAGACAAGTGGCAAAATAATAGACAAATATGTAATATATGTTATCTATGATGTCATAGATAACATATATTATATTAAGCCGCGCTCGTCATGGTCATTCTTGTGATGGGTAACCGTTTTAACATGTCGAGCTAAAGGCTTCGGAAGGCACGTTAAGACGTTGGTCCACAGCCTGATCTCTCTCCGGTCGTTTTGGTCAACCGTCCGATCGGACTATGAGAGTGAGGGAGTGCACCTGTGTTTGCGCGCATACTTGTGCACTATAATATCTCCTGCGTATGTGGCTATTTTCAGATGAGACAGGCCGCGGTGACCGAATTTCGGTCAGGAGAACATTATTATTGGATCAGAAATACGCTGACTGCCTCGTTGGTCTAGTGGTTGCCAAGCGCGACTGCTGAGCACAAGGTCCTGGGTTAGAATCCCGGGTCGGGCAAAGTGTTACTGGGTTTTTCCATTAAGCAATTCTCGGTGGCAGCACGAGGTCTGGATTTGTGCCCGGTTGATGGCAATAGGCTCGCCCTATATTACATTGGGACCTGAAACATAACTGGCGAAATGTGGGTGTACTATATGTGCACCTCTGCCTACCCCTTCGGGGAATACAGGCGTGATGTTATGTTTTTTCAGTAAAACGCTTGATGAATAGAAATCACTCAGTAAGGGGGGAACACCAAATAAATATGTGACATGAATGAGACTAGATCACAAAATAATTATGTCAATTGCCGGCGGACATACATAAGTCCTTAGCCTAAAAAAAATACTATATTGAATGAACCTGACCTACTTGGGTAGGTAATTATATTGGGCTAACAAAAATAGAGGCTCGAGTTGAATTGCCAGCAATGGAACACAGAAATACGTGGAGTAGCGCGACTAGTTTATTGTTTAAATGTGTCAAGTTTATTTGTATAGTACTTATACTTTTAATATAAATTGTAATTATGAGGTACTGTTTGTTTGTATGATTTTTGTTGTGATCAAGTTATTCTGTTAATTTAAGTTTTAAGTAATAATCAACTTTAATTAGGTTTTTATAACAAACTTTAAACTTTATTTGTCATGCTAATACCATCTGCCACGTAAGCTATCCTTTACATGTTTTCATCACTATATACACCTACTGGTGAGAATTTCTCTTGAACCTTATATTAAAAAATCGTATCATGTAGTTGTATGATAGGTATATAGATCGATAAACCCACATTGCTAATGCTAACTAGTGCATTTTTATATAAAAAAAATTGTCCATACAAAGTCAAACGTACAGACATTTTATTATAATCACATTATACATATTTTACAACATACTATTTTACAAATATTTACAACTTAATTCTAATACAAAATAAAAACAATTATACAAAAATAAAAAGTTAAAAAGCATCAAAGAATTCATCCCCATCGATGTCAACCGGTAACGTGCCCAAAAGACTGGCAGCATTGCCACGTTAAACGTAAGATTACTAAACAAATGTAAGTAAATTTAGAACATTTTATAAATAAATATTCTCATTATATTTATATATTATTGTCGTCGTGTATATCGAACAAAATAAACTAAGCAAGCGACGTCGCGTATTTAGCGTGGTAAAATAAGCCAATATTCATGAAAGTATAACAAAAATATGTCGTACAAAATAAACTAGGCAGGCAACGTCGCGCGTTGAGCGTAGTAAACCAAACGAGAGTAGTTTCGACTCCACAGCCGCCAGCCGTCCTGCGAGGTTGTGGTAGGTCAGTAACCGCGGTCACCGTTCGTTGACCATGATTCACATTGTACATTACCACAGTTACCGTTTTATTTTAGTTTATTAGTAATTCTATTGCTTGGATTTTGCGTGAAGTAAAATATACCTAGTCTTTGTAATAGTATGTTCTTGTCACTGTTATTATATAATACTTTTATAACTAATTAATACATTATTAACAATAATAAGAAAAGACATTGATAAGAGCAAATATTGTTTAATCAAATAGTTTTTGCATTTTGTGTAAAAACGATCGACCAACTCCAGGAATTTCTCCTGTATTATTTACTGTAAGTACCTATATATTCCGGTTATACTCACTGTATTCGGGAATGTCCGACTAGTTTCGAACTCGAATGGAGCCCTTATTCATAGGCTGGTTACGCGGCAGAGTTGCGAGTTTCTAGTATATTTTTTCATCCTTCATTCAATAATTGGGCGATTAATAACACATTAAATAAAATACAAATAGCTTGCGGGACCAAGCAGTTACCAGCTTCGGGCTAAGGTACCGAGTTCAAATCCAGACTAGACCAATATTTGGAAAATTTGCAGATGTTTGTCCCAAGTCTGAGTGCTCATTCCGATGTTAGTAATTATTTTATCAAAAGAACCTACAGTAGATAGTGCTATGAAGGACATTGGACTATCTAACAATTGTCAATAGTTAATAGCCATTGTCCTGTTTTTTCTTATAGCAATAGAAACCAGCAACAAAATAAATTCTATAAACCTAATGTCATCTTATTTTCCAACTAGATTTCGCTCCTTGTCTTCGTCCGCGTGGAAAATTCCAGCGTATATTTTGCTGGATAAAAACGCAGCATCGTAATCCAGTTTATTAACTATCTGTGTGTTAAGTTTCTTCCAAATCCGTTCAGCCGTTTTTGCGTATGTAATTGAGCAAGTAAAACCTAAACATACAATTTTTCTTAATACCTATATTATTGATATTATATGACTACCTCGTTGGTATAGTGGTCTCTAGGTTCGAATACCGGTTCGGGCAAAGTGTAACTGGGTTTTTCTATTAGGTCATTGATAGATGGTAATAGGCCCGCCCCCTAAAACTATGGGACCTATAACGAAACTGGCGAAATGTGGGTTTACTATACACCTCTGCCTACCCTATCGGGGAATACAGGCGTGATGGTTATGTTATACTTGACGATCTGATTGGCGCAGTGGCTAAGCGACTGGACTGCCACGCTAAGGGCTGCGGGTCCGATTCCCGCACGGGGCAAAATATTGTGCGAACCACAGAGGTTTGTCCTTAGTCTGGGTGTTTGTGTATGTGATATTTTATGTTTGTGAAACGCACCCACGATACAGGAGAAAATCCTATTGTGGGGCGACGATATAAAAAAAACATTAGATAACAGACAATGAATTGTTGTAACTATTTTCCTTGTGAAGTAAAGGAATTGTGTACCCAGTCTCGCGTAGCTGATGTTGCGCAAGCGATCATTATGGCCGGCGCGCGACCGACAACCTTCACGGTATTTCGACACCTAGGGGGAAGGCAGAGCGAGTGGATATGCACCTGTTTCGACTGGTTTAATGCTAGTGCCTTTAGCTAGATTTACTGAATCGTATGTTTACTCGATTATTGGGTATTATTGATTTGTAAGAAGGTAATGGTGGCTTGTTCACTGTGAAATTTTTGTATGCAGTTTTAGATAGTAAAAAAAATGGCGATATGCTTGGCTTTCTTTTTTTTATCTCAAGATGTCTTGAGGCTTCGCCAATCATCATCATCATCAGCCGGAAGACGTCCACTGTTGAACAAAGGCCGCCCCTTAGATTTAGGCGTACACAATGATAAAGTAATAATAATTTTGGCTGCAGTAACATTCTTTAAAATTAGGTTCTTACGCAGTAGCTTATATGATCATAAATTAATTATTATTAATTGTCAAAATAATTAAATTAACTTCTTTAACTTCGTATCGACATGAGCCAAAAGCCACATGAGAATAGTTATACTGCGTGTAGAGATTAGTCAGTCATCAAGGACGGTAGCGAGGGTGTCCGTCCAGGGTGCGCCGGACTCGCTCGATTTTTGCAAAGTGCAGGAGACAATAATTTGTCATACAAACATGCTTTATTAGCCATAAGATAAAATATTATGGAGCTTTGAAACTGAATTCAAGAACTTACGCTTTGTATTTGATTATATTACTCATTAAATATACTTGCAAAGTTTTCTTTATTGACGTTGTCATAATATTAATGAGTATTTGGTAATAAACACTTTATCCCTCTTATCAATTCCAAGGATCATACCGGCATTAACTAAACCCCGTATTAAGTCTATTGATATCTCTATTCTCTAACATTTAAAGGACAGTGACAGGTATAATTTAATCCATAGATTAAAATTGTATTTTTTATAAATAAGGGGATAAGTTTAGATTGGAAACAAAATATTGTGCCAGCATTCTAGCCCACAGTTCGCACCAATCTTAATCTTAACTCGGATCGTAGTTGGCATTCTGCGCCGGCGCACCGAACGATTCAACGACCTCTGTTCACACCAATCCACCTATCCACATATTATACTTTACTATCTAGAACTGGTATACACGTTCGCACAAACAAACAACGTGTGGTTGGCAGAATTCATAGCATTTTACAATCAAGAATATTTCTGAGGGATATAAAATCCATACTAATATTATAAATGTGAAAGTAAATCTGTCTGTCTATTACTAAACCGCTGGACGGATTTTGATGAATAGTGTATTTTTTTATCTTCTACGTGTCAGCTAACTTCTAATTGCAACATGGAAACAGCTTACCCTCCATTTTAATTTCAACCGATAGACATTCTAGGTCTTTTCCCTTTTCGATACTTCACTAACACTCACCTCATATATTCGTTTTGTCGTATATAAGTATCTCTCCCTACCCCTTCGGGGAATACAGGCGTGATGTTATATTTTGCTATATACATTTAAATGTTTCCGCAAAACCGTACTATTCTGATACAATTTCCGTCATCATAATTTACGGATATGTCGACTCTTTTCCGTAATGGTTCGTAACCATGGTTACTCTACTTGTGAACCGGTTTCGCCTTTCGTGAATTAAGTTCGCTTTTCATTCCAAGGTCGCATGCGCACCGTACTATGCGAGATGTTAGTGTTGCCTTGAACTGTCTGTTGAGGTTGTTATGTTGTTAACGTGTGTCATACTAATCACGTTGATTGATCGTTTTGCTATTAATAAAAACACATAACATAACATCACGCCTGTATTCCCCAAGGTGCATATTAGTACACCCACATTTCGCCAGTTATGTTTTTTGGTCCCGATGTTATAGGGGGCGAGCCTACAGCTAGAATATATGAAACTAAAAATATTGTATACAACTAAATTTTACTATATTCTTACAAATAAATTATTTCTTTCTTTCTTTCTTTCTTTTGCCTAAATCAATTGGAAAAACAAAAGGAAATTAGTTAAAAACACAACAAAATCCACAATTTTAGAATCCAATGTCTAACCTCTGTCTGGACTTTAAAAGAGACGTTGACCCCTGAGTTTATTTCGTTATTTCTTCTCAGAGGTAATCAGTTAAGAAATGCCGACGCCATCTAGTGTTTATTTTATATATTTATTGAATTTTGACGTGTAAAAGTGTTTGTGAAAACCTATTTACAGAAATAAATCATTTATTCATTTGACGACCTGATTAGCGCAGTGGCTTAGCGATTGGACTGTTGCGCTAAGGGTTGCGGGTTCGATTCCCGCACGGGGCAAAACTTTGTGCGAACCACAAATCTCCCGAGTCTGGGTGTTTGTGTATGTGATATTTCATGTTTGTGAAACGCACCCACGACACAGGAGAAATTCCTAGTGTGGGGCGACGTTTTTTTTACAAAAAAAATAAATTAAAAAAAAATTAACAAGGCCTTCGTTCAATAGTGGACGTCTTCCGGCTGATGATGATGATGATATCTATCAAACAAAAGCTAGGCAAATGACTAGACACCATTATTTTTTGTCATCAACATCAGCCCGCTGCATTATTATGTAATAACTTTTAATATTTCTTACAGCGCAAAAACTGGTAAAGCCGCAGGTTATTGCAAGTTTAATTGTATAATATTTGATTGGTGTTTCTTGTACAGTTATTTCAAGTATAGTAAAAACTCTGTTATCTGCAAGGCTGTATTCAGATGTATGAATGATTCTTTATATTTTGAGGATATTTCTAGTATCAGTATAGATCATTTCAGTGATTTGTAGCTGTCAAGGTACAACACTGAGTTGGTAATCATAGATTCCAACAGATAATACCTGACGTCACCCTTAAGACGTAAATACTAAAAGGGAACTTGAGATTCGATGGATGCGAGCAGTGATACGGTGGCTCAGTTGGCAGAGCGGCTCCACGGCACGGCGAAAGTCGCGGGTTCGAGTCCTGCTCGTGTCCATCATTTTTCAAGTTTCCTTTATCAATTCAGATATTTCTAGTATTCCTTGTAATACCCCCTTACCATGAACTCTTAAAGCAGGACAGTTTACGCTGTGGAAGAGAGACACCGCATTACACTGCACGTAGCGACGTCTCGCTTCCACATCGTTAACTGTCCTGCTTTAAGAGTTCATACTAAGGGGGCCGAATTAACTAATTGTCACAAGAAATGAGGTCATAGTGTGGTGTAGAGATTGGCTTGCCAAAAAGCATCGTAGATAAATTTATTGCCCAATATATGCCGGATATATTTCTGTTACATTATCATATATGTATAGTATAGCACAAATAATCAAATCCACAAACGCCAAGTGTTGGCGATCGATCACATTCACGATCGATCGATCACACATTTTATTAGGGTCCAATAAGGTCAATAAAATTCAATATCTCGTTCAAGGATTATATTACAAAGGGCTTAGAATTTCGCGGGGTTCCTGCTTATGCTACCGCATGCCATAGCGTTTGATTAGCGAGGTTAACCTGCTATCACCGAGGTCTGTTCTTGATTGCGTGACCCTTCTTGGTCCCCTCACCATGACCTCTTAAAGCAGGACCGTTTACGTTGTGAAAGCGAGACGCCCGTGCAGTGTATTCCGGCGTCTCGCTTCCACAACATAAACAATCCTGCTGTAAGAGTTCATGGTAAGGGGGCTGGTAAGGTCCAAAATCTTTGACAAGTGACTAATAATGTAATAGTGATTAGAAAACTGCGGTAGAGGTTGCGGCTTCAAGTCCCGTTGAGTGTAATTATTTGTGTAATCAAAAACACAGACCTGTGTCTGCGAACCTCCTTCTTATTTTATGTATGTGAAACACATAACAATAGCGAGATATCCGAGTATAGTCGTTGTTGAAGTGGCATTGACCCCCAATCAATGTCATATTTAATAAATTACTCTCCGTACGTATGAAGTAATTGATTTTAAATTGATATTTTAGTCCGATATCTGGAGCAAGAAAAAAATAGAATGTATTGTAAAGATTTCAATGAGAGAATTTACCTACATATTTTGTATCGAGTTTGATTTGCGACATCACGAAAGTATCAATAGTAAATTATCATGAAGACCAGCATCGTTGGTCTAGTGGTTGCTAAGCGCGACTGCTGAGCACTAGGTCCTGGTTCGAAACCCGGGTCGGACAAAGTGTTGATGCGTCGTATACCATTGGAAATTGGATTGACCATACATGTTTACCACTAATTAGATAATTCTCAGTAGCAGTACGGAGGCTTGATTTGTGCCCGGTTGATGTATTAGGTTCGAACCCTATTACATTGGGACCCATAACATCACTGGCAAAATGCATGTGTACTATAGGGAAATCTCGGCCTACGCCTTTGGGAAATAGAGGCTGTTATGTTGACATAATGTTATGTTGTTATCATGAACTATGATATATTCATGGATATGTAACTGGCTATATTTGGCACAGTGTTACTATATGTTATAACTATTAGCTGTAAGTTTCCTTTACATAATAAAATAAAATAGTTAAGACAATTAAATGCTATACCAAATCCGGCCCTGTGATCTAGATGAGTAATAAGGAAATCTAAATACGTCCATCAGTCTTGCGTTTTATGAGATAACGGAAATATTTATAAGGTATTGCATTGAAATAATCGTCTGTAAGTGGTTTTGTTACACATGTAAATAAGTATATATTATTTGTTATACTATAATAAAGAAAACTAATAAGTGGTTAGTACATGACACCATTCAGTAATAATGGTGCCCAAACAAGAACCGAATCAAAAGGGCAAGCGAGGAGTACCCTCAACTGACGTATGCGATGTGATGCGTGTGAATGAAGCAAAAGAAGTATGCCAGAATCGCAAATGGTAATCAGTGGTTTCTGCCTACCTCTCAGGGAAACAGGCGTGACTTGACGTATGTATCTATTTATGGTGTCCAAACAAAAACCGGCCAAATTCGAGGGGTTCAGTACCATTATTTATAAAAACGGCTATAAAATCATGTTTTTTGTATGGCCATTAAATATTTATTTTATTCTATTATTTAGTATTTTTTGTGATAGCGGCAACCGAAATTCATCAATAAAAATATTAACTGTCTTACTATCACGGTTCATGAGATACAGCCTGCTGACAAACGGACGGACAGCGGAGTCTTAGCAATAGGGTCCCGTTTTACCCTTTATGTGCGGAACCCTATAAACACTAGCTCTTATAACTTCGTTCAAAAGATTCTCTGTCCACCTCTACGGAGAATATAGGCGAGATGATACACCTAACCATTTAAACGGTTTTGTAGGGCATTTGTCTGGAACAATGATGTATTTAAATGATAAATAAAGACCAGACCATACCATTGCGAAATAATTACAAAAGCTAATGAGTTTTTGTTTAAAGACAGACTATGTTCTATTATTTTTCCCAATCTGTATGAGTAATTAAATCATTTTTTGTACAGGCAGACACACTAGGTATTTTCCTAGGTTTTTACACGGTTTATGATCCTTGAATACCTTTAATTAGCTCTTTTTTGATTGGCGCAAAAACTTTTTGAGGAGGAGCTGTAATTACATGCATGAACATCACGAAAATGCAGATGAATATACCTGGGTTATTTGTTTCTGGGCATACAAAGCTTTTGACGACCTGATTAGCGCAGTGGCTAAGCGACTGGTAGCGGGTCCGATTCCCGCACGGGGCAAAACTTTGTGCTAACCACAGATATTGGTCCCGAGTCTGGGTGTTTGTGTATGTGATATTTCATGCTTGTGAAACGCACCTACGACACAGGAGAAATTCCTAGCGTGGGGCGACGATTTAATTTAAAAAAGTCATGATAGCTTATAAATAAGTATATGCAGATAGATTTTCCATAGTTAAAGTATATCTGCCGAGTGGTATCCGGCCTAGAATTGACCACCCGCTTTTCTCCCGTAGGTGTCGTAAGAGGCGACTGAACGGTGGCGGCGGGAGCTGACGGTGGAAGCGAGACATCGCTATGTACAGTGTCCTCTTGCTCCCACAACGTAAACTGTCCTGCTTTCAGAGTTCGTGGTACAGGGACAGTTTAATCATAGACGCAGGGTTTAATGCCCTTAAAGAATTAATAATATACAAACATTACGATTTACTACGTTTACCTCAAACCGTTTAAATCAAGTATATTAGTTATGGCGAAACAACCTGCCTTTATATAAATTGTATGTCATATGATTTCCTAACGTTATGCGCGAGTTCGTTTCTAGTCTGTGGCTGCAATTTTCTTTGATAATATCAGAAAATGCAGTTTAGTTAGGTTAGGTTAGTTTTTTTGTCTGTAGAGTAAAGCATGATAAACCTTTTATCCGACTGCCGAAGGTTTTATAAAGATACATCATATGCTAAAAAAATAAACAAGAAAAGTATTCCGAACACTGAGTTTGAACTGCACTAGTCTTACGTCAAATCGGACAACAATTGCACTACCCGAGACTACAATAGTCCCCTTTTCGAGTTCGAAATGACCGCGCTAGCAACACTGTTTTTTTTTAAATAACATTGCCCAAAACCTTAGCCCTTCAGCAAAAACCTTGACTTAACTAAACTAGACATCAACTCATCATAATCAAGCACAACACGTCTTCCCGAACAAATAAATTATTTCGATTTGGTTCTGAATGTGAACCCAGATAGCGGATACACACGTATGTAGAAGTTCGATAAACATGCGTTTCGAGCAAGTACGATCGTGTGTACCATGCAAGTCAACCGGAATATTCGATTCTTGCTCGATGTTTATACGTCACGACAGATTCTTAGCAGTTGCAAGTTCCAACCAACAACACAACAAAACACGACCTTCGGAATCCTTTTAACAAAATGCCCCTAACAGCTTATAAATCTAGTAATAATAACCAAACATTAAGCTTAATGATTACAACTAATGGCATAGCCTTCGTACTAGCACTAACTATAATGGTTGCACATTAATATGAAGAGGCGAGGTACCTTGAGTTAGATTGCCGGACGAACGGAAACTCCAAGGTAATGCATTCGCCCTTAAGATCGCTGATTTGGCTGCCGAAAGAATAATTACACACTTTATTAATGAGAAGGGCGTATTGAATATTGTGCAATTACTCACTAATAAATTATGTACTTGATTACAGTGCAGAACACAACTGAGTTAAAAATTATCAATTGAATAGTGTTCTGCAATACAAGGTGTAAGACGAACAAGATGGGTGCCTAAAGAGCTCATATACGTGCGATGAAACTGAAGATAGATTGTTACGATTTTCAAGATTACCCAGGGTATGGATGCGACCAGGGATGTGCAACATAGGCGTTGCATGGGGAGGTTCCGGAGTTGTTCTTTTTAGAGGTCCCGGGGCTTTCCGTGTTCGTGCAGATGGTGACCACCGGGGTGGTTTTAGTGAGGTAGAAATCCCACACTCCCCGGTCCCCTACCCCACAGGTTTTGAAGGTTTCGCCCCGTAAAAAAAAAGGGAATGGATGCGATCTCCGATATCTTTGGATAACGTACGTTATACGTTCACATTCACTATCGATTTGAAGCAATACATCGGAACGACAGATCCCGCCGTATTTAGGGCACTTAATGAATGGCTAATGGTTTGCCAGTTATTATAGGACTTATGCCTCCTTATGTATAAATTTTTTCAGTGTCAAACAGTTGATTAAATACCTGACACTGTCGTTTTCAGGTCAAAGAATAGAGATGTCAATAAACTTAAACACCAATTAGCATCGTTTATAAGTTGGAGGGTTTATGACTAAAATGTGGGTGTGGACAGATAGTGGAACCATCTCAGACATCAGCGATTACTGGCGTGATATGTATATAGGCTACTTACGTCCGATGAAGGCATCCTTGAGCTAACACTTACACCAGTATATTACCACTAGAGGTAGCCTTAAAGACTTTGGCCACTCCAAGAAAACTACGTCACTTGATACACCCTTTTTGCACTGTTACCATAGAAACAAAGACGAACAATGCTCTCTCAAATATGAATCCCGATACTACAAATCCATTTAATTTCCGAGTGCGATCAAATTAGTTTTCTATTTATAATTATTTACAGTAACTTGGAATAATGTATACTCATTATCCGGTAGATTAAGAATATTATTATTCCGTGAAAAGGATTTGTATGAAGCGACTGTATACGCGCACCCTAGGCAAAAGACACAGCCTATAGGCATAAAAATGCATGAATCAAACAGGTTTTTTGTAGAATACAAAGAGAGCAATACCTTCCCGGCTATGTTGGTAACATCGGCCAAACCCAATGGAGACTAGCAAACTACGCAGAATCAGTTTACATGACGACATAAAACATCACGCCTGTATTCCACAAAGGGATAAGCAGATGTGCAAATATAGTACACCCACATTTCGCCAGTTATGTTTTGAGGTCTCAATGTAATAGGGGGCGAGCCTATTGCCATCGAACGGACAAATCCAGACTCCGTGCTGCTACTGAGAATTCCCTAATGGAAAAACCCAGTAACACATTACCCGACCGGGGATTCGAACCCAGGACCTCATGGTCAGCAACCACTAGACCTACGAGGCAGTATTTTTATATAAAGGGCATAATATTATAATATAGAAGTGTGGCTGAACGCTGATGAATATTATATTCTACACTTACAGTATTGGTCGGCAAGACACGACCGCAGAGGGGTCATAGGGCATAGGACCAACGGCTTAACGTGCCTTCGGAATGATGAGCTAATTAAGCACGAAGTGTCTTACAGTCTTCATCGAAGTATAACACTATTTCTTACATACTTAGTCACAGATTCCGTCACCATCTCAAAGATTTCCAGCTAATAAAGTTATGGAATGTAATAAACAATTAAACTGTACGTAAGGTCATGCTATCAGCTTTATATGGTGCGAAAATATGCATGTAAACACGACTTGTTTACATAGCAGAAATGTTACGTGTATATAATATATAAAACACATAACATAACATCACGCCTGTATTCCCCGAAGGGTTAGGCAGAGGTGCACATATAGTACACCCACATTTCGCCAGTTATGTTTTAGGTCCCAATGTAATAGGGGGCGAGCCTATTGCCATCAACCGGGCATAAATCCAGACTCCATGCTGCTACTGAAAATTACCTAATGGAAAAACCGAATAACACTTTGCCCGACCCGGGACTCGAACGCAGGACCTCGTGCTCAGCAGTCACGCTTAGCGACCACTAGACTAACGAGGCAGCCAGTAGGTAAACATAGCAATTAAATTTGTTTCCCATTTAGATTGTTTACGTTTGTACATGCTTGTTAGTCTATAAACACGACTGCAGACCATGAAATCCTGGGTTCGAATCCTGGTTCTTGCAAAGTGTTACTGGATTTTCGACTAGGTCATTCTCAGTAGCACGAAGGCTGGACTTGTGCCCGGTTGATGGCAATAGGCTCGCGCTTTAACATTGGGACCTATAACGTTATTGGCGAAATGTAGGTGTACTATATGTTCACCTCTGCCGACCCCTTCGGGGAATACAGGCGTGATGCTATGTGTTATATGTAGTAGGTTTGGTTTTGCTGGGCATTTTCCGCACTTAGCCTCTTTTAGTGGGCCATTGTGCGTTTATATGTAGTAGGTATTACATACTCCAATAAATACAACAGTATGATCTCATTGTCACGTACTTATTTATTTAAAAAATGCCTTTTACTTTTAGCTTTAATAAGACCTTTATTAATAAAATTACTGAGAACAGTGACAACCGAAACGGCCCGAGGTTGTTGATCAAGGCTGCGCTGAAAAAGGCAATCTATCTATTACTAAGAAAAAATCAGTAATGTAACAGCTTTAGACAAATTCGATTGTATTAGGTTTTTAGTATGACTACCTCGTGAGTCTAGTTACAATGCGGCACTGATAAGTGTGAGATCCTAGGTTTGCTTCCCGGGTTAAGCAGTATTATTAAGATTTACATTCAGTAGCAACATTTACCTTGTCTGAATTTGAGCACGGTTAATGGCAATAGGCTCGCCCTATGTTGGAACTATAACATAACTTGCGAAATATGGGTGTAATACACTGTACCTCTGTCTACCTCTTCGGGGATTACCGTCGTGATGTTACGAACCTGTTTCATCTTAACTAGGTCTATTATTATTTTCTTATCTTACTTCCACAAGTACTAAGACAATTACCACTATAACAATTTAGAAAAAACTTAAAAAATGGTTATTAGAAAAATCATTTTACAATATTAAAGAATTTATAGACAGCAAATTATGTAACAGATTAAAGTGAATTTTAAAACTTAATTCTTATACAAAAAAAAAATTAAACCATAGACTAAATTATACCTGTCATAGACTTAATACTAGAGAAGGTATAGTGCTTCGATATATTTATATGCCTCTTAGAGGTGTAGGACTATCTTCTATATATATAAAATTTTCGTGTCACAGTTTTCGTTCCCATACTCCTCCGAAACGGCTAGACCGATTCTCATAAAATTTTGTGAGCGTATTGAGTAGGTCTGAGAATCGGCCAACATCTATTTTTCATACCCTGGGTCAGCTAGTATTATATATAAAGCAACTATAATGTACCATAATCTCCACGAATGTCTTTGTCTTACGTAAGTTTAGTTAACAGCTACTTTAATTACACTATTTGCATCATCTTTTGTAAAATAACAATGAATAATAATTAACTATGATGATTAACAATAAACCAACCAGACTTCGTGGTGCTACTGAGAATTACATAGAAGAAAAACCAAGAAAAACTGCGCGACCCGGGATTGAAACACGACCTCATTGGCGCATTGGATAAGCGATTGGACTGCTGCGCTAAGGATTGCGGGCTCGATTCCCGCACGGGACAAAAATTTGCGTTATCCGCAGATGTTTGTCCTGAGTCTGAGTGTTAGTGTATATTATATTTCATGTTTGTAAACCGCACCCACGATACAGGAGAAATTCGTTGTGACATACGGTCCTGAGTTTTGGCTCAGTCAGTTCCGTGGTCTCTATTTCTCCCGCACTGCTGCCTTATGTCTACATTTGTGCAGGGATGGGTCTATGGCGGACTTGAATAGATCCTTCCATCTTATGGGAGATCTACCTCTAGTTCTAGTGCCTTTTACTTTGCCGTAGACAACTAGGCGTTACAAGAAATATCTTAATGGTACCGACAATGTACTTAATGGTTTCTGGTCTACCGGATTGGTGCAATGGATAAGCGATTGGACTGCTGCGCTAGAAGTTGCGGGCTCGAATCCCGCACGGACCAAAAAATTGTGTTACCCGCAGATGTTTGGTGTCTTCGATACTTCGTGTTTGTCAGCGATACAGGAGAACATGTTTGTTTTGACTGCCTCGTTGGTCTAGTGGTAGCTAAGCACGACTGCTGAGCACGAGGTCTTGGGTTCGAATCCCGGGTCGGGCAAAGTGTTACTGGGTTTTTCCATTAGGTAATTCTCAGTAGCAGCACGGAGTCTGGATTTGTGCCCGGTTGATGGCAATAGGCTCGCCCCCTATTACATTGGGACCTAAAACATAACTGGCGAAATGTGGGTGTACTAAATGTGCACCTCTACCTACCCCTTCGGGGAATACAGGCGTGATGTTATGTTATGTTTACAGGAGAACATCTTAGTGGGCGACGTTTTTAAAACAAAAATAGTATCAAAACAATGTTGCAGTGTTATATAAACAAAAGACCGAGTTCATTCAACATGTCGACCACTCGACACATTGTGCCCTTGCCTTCTTACCAAACGATACAATTCTGACAGTTTTACAAATTACCCTCTTAACATTCAGTTGTCGCACGATTCAAGAACAATTCACATAACAAGCATAGAACACCGGGCTAATGGGCGTTAATCAAATTGTTTACACTTCAAACAGGTCTTATTATCATTGTTAATTGTAAATCTTGTCTTCTTAATTTTAAAAACTAACTAGCCTTTGCCCGCGGCTTCGGGTGCTGATATCTATACTTCTGATATCCTAGTCGAGGCGAGCCTATTGCCATTAACCGGGCACAAATCCAGACTCCGTGCTGCTACTGAGAATTACCTAATGGAAAAACCCATTAACACTTTGCCCGACCCGGGATTCGAACCCAGGCCTCGTGGTTAGCAACCACTAGACCAACGAGGCAGTCTAGGCGTTTGTTAAAACGTCATGTTATTCACTTATGTAACACCAAAGTAAGAATATAACCATTTTTGACACACACAAGTCACGTCCAATTCTTTAGTAATTTCGTGTGTAAGTGAGATATATGTAGCCAATGTTTTCTTATGGAAAACACGATCAACGTCGGTCCAAGCGTGATCCTAAAGTAGATTGAATACATAATAACTTTCGTGAGTGTTATCCATATTTTCTGCTATATTAACCGGTTATACTCACGTCGATATTCGGGAATGGCCGACTAGTTCGGCTCGCGACCCCATCGCGTCACCTGCTCATGAATAAGGGCTCCGTTAGAGTCCGAAACTAGTCGGGCATTGCCGAATATCAATGTGACGTTGAGGCTCAGAATGTCAACTTCCCAAAATGTCTCCTGGTACCAAAATGTCAACTTCTTATAATGTCTCTTTCCCAAAATGCCGCATTCGCAAAATGTCCCCCATTCTTAAAATTAAGCGTCATAACCCAACTAAAAAATAAAAAACAATATTATAATATTTTTTTTATTTTAATTTGTGGGATCAACTCTTTCGTCAATGTTTTATTAGAAAAGAAATTTGAAATGATTCAAAATCAAAAATCGAAATCTTCAGTTAAACTTAGTTAGTTAAACGTTTAAACAAACAACAACACTACAAGATGATTATAATTATTTGAGGTTGAATATATTTGTAAATATAATATACAGTGTTTTAGCACAGTAGTACTTTTAACTGTATCAGGCACAATCGGTCACCTGTAAGTATGAAAGAATACAAGGAAAGGATATTCCAATCAATCTTTTTGAAGTAATCCAGTAATCATTCTTTGCATTTAATCAACTTAAAAATAAGAAGATTGTGTATGTTTGGATATACATATTTGCATATTATGTTCATAGATTGTGTTAAATGTATGTTTACTAGTTTTTCATCTCTTTGACTTTATTCTAACTTCAACATATTCTAAGTCGGAAACAAAATTATTAAGGAATTACAAATTGTATATGACTCCTTTTAAATTCAGAAAAGACGCGACAAAGCCATGCGCAGACTGACAGAAGTCGCGTGCGCATACCAGTACCTGAATAATGATATCTAATCTTATATTTCTTTATTTAGAATAATCACAGTTGCATCTTAATTATTTAATCAACTTATTACTTAGCTGGAAGGCCTTGGTCCATCACACAGCCACAACGTAAATCATTACAATGTTTATTTGTATTGTAAAAAGAACAAAAAACCGTGATTAACAACCGATTATCTCGTTATATCTACACGATACAAAAAATATGCTTTTTAACGCGAAAATGGCCAATTTAATGTGAGCTCTTGTTGCGTCGGTAATGTTTGTACTGATATATAAGTTTAAAATGGTTATAACTGACCCAAATTAGTGAATAATTGTCGAAAACCTTGCATTAGTCATTACCACTCACTTCCGAGGCGGTCTGAACGCCTCAAGGCGATGCATTGTGAGAGTCCACCGCACCGCTGTGATTGTATTACGTCGTCAAGGGTCATCGTGTTACGACCTTATGGAAGGAAGCTGTTGTTTAATTAGCACATAATACACGTAAATAGCTACGTCATTCTAATTACCAGGGAGATGACATAACATAACATCACGCCTGTATTCCCCGAAGGGGTAGGCAGAGGTGCACATATAGTACACCCACATTTCGCCAGTTATGTTTTAGGTCCCAATGTAATGGGTGGCGAGCCTATTGCCAACAACCGGGCACAAATCCAGACTCCGTGCTGCCACTGAGAATTACCTAATGGAAAAACCCAGTAACACTTTGCCCGACCCGGGATTCGAACCCAGGACCTCGTGCTCAGCAGTCGCGCTTAGCGACCACTTGACCAACGAGGCAGTCGAGGCATACTCCTAACCTTATAAGAAAAATTGCTTTAGAAGACGTCCTGTTCAGAATAAGCGAAGTATGCACGACGTAGACCTACCAATCGAAGAGATAAGTATTCATTGAACCACTTTATGGATTGGTCCTTTTGACTTTAGATACGCGATCGCGACGGAAGAATTGGTCCATGTAAAACGTACTCAAAACCAAGCGTGTATATTAATATGAATAAACAAAAGAACATTGTATTTCAAAAGTGTATTTAACATAAAAAACAATACCAATTACAGCAATTAAACATATCTAAAAGTACGTCAAAAGCTTTAAAAAGTGCAAGAAGGACGAACATTGATTAATTTTAAAACTACAAAAACCTGATTCAATGAATATTCTGTTTACATCAGACGGTTAATCCTACTGTCTGGGACAAAAGACCAGTTTGTTAATGTCCTTGCAAAATAAACAAAGAAACGTAAGGAATTGCGAGTCGCTTCGCAGTTCAACTTGCAGATCATACACGATCATCGACATTTACATAATTACAAATTTTATATCATACTTATGCAAAATAACACGTGTTTGCTAAATTTATGGCTTCTTTTACCATATAATTAAACAGATAGAAATCTATTATGGTTATGTATGTATTGCGGCATATTATGTTAACTATTACTCACGCTACTCACAAAGAGGTATTTTATGTCTATGAGTGGTCTACCCATTATAGTAGGGAACTCCTTTCGTAGCTACATGGCTACCACGCAGATCAGTCGTTGAGTGAGGTTATGTCGTGCTCGCCGTGGTCAGTCTTGTGATGGGTGACCGTTTTCACAAATCAAACCCGTACTTCGGAAGGCACGTTGGTCTTGCGTCTGATCTCACTCCTGTAGTGTCGGTCTACCCATCGGACTATTTTAGGGAGTGCACCTGTGTTTGCGCGCATACTTGTGCACTATAATATCTTCTGCGTAGTTGGCTAGTCTCAGTTGAGATAAGGCCGCCGTGACCGAAATTCAGTCAGGACTATATTATTACATTAGGGAAGCACGACTCAGAAGAATGAGAGATTCATATATTACAATATATTAGAGCTCACGTTACTGTTAAGGGAATAAGGTAGAAACGATGAAGTCATTTTCATATCCCTCTAAACAAAACAGCAAAATACAACCCTTATTATATATGTATACCTATACCGTATTACAAAACTCAAGTGGAGTTGGGCAGGTCATTTGGCAAGATTTGGTGATGGCAGGTGGAGTAAGGCCCTAACAGAGCGGTGGCCCAGAGGATTCTATAGAGCCCCGGGCAGGCCCCCAGCAAGGTGGACTGATGATGTTGTTGCTGTACAGGGAAAGACCTGGATGCAAAAGGCCCAAAACAGAAATCAGTGTCTCTTAGGAGAGGAGGCTTATGCCCAGCTGTGGGCCATTTAAAAGCTGATGATGATGATATACATATATATGTATATACGAAATACAAGCATTATTTACTGCATCCTTGGAGAAAGCTATCTAAAATTGTAGTATTTCTAAATTAGAAACATAATATTAATGACTATTTATTGGATTTCCACACTATATCATTAAGGAAAAATGGGCTAACAAGGCTCAAAGGACCAAAAAACACGTTCTACAATGCACCAGCCATCACTATTTTACGCAGCAATGCTAAGTGCTAAGATCCGCTAGAACTAGATGTTTAGCTTATCCGGTGGCTCCCCAGCTATTTATCAATTGTATGCGTCCCTATAAATTCATCTATGCACATCATGCATTTTATGTCAATTTAAGAAACCTAGTTTGATGTTGGCTAGTTTCTCTTATACCTAACGTGACTGTTTGATATTAGAGGATTGAATTCTTCAGTCCGTCTTAGTAAGATAATTATGTTAATGTCTCGATAGATTATTTATTCATTCTAGCGGTCTTTGATAATAGAGATGCAGCATCTTTAGTAATTACGTTTTAAAACATCGGACTGCCTCGTTGGTCTAGTGGTTGCTGAGCGCGAGTGCTGAGCCCGAGGTACTGGGTTCGAATCCCGGGTCGGGCAAAGCGTTGCTGGGTTTTTCCATTGGATAATTCTCAGTAGCAGCACGGAGTTAGGACAACCCGGTTGATTGCTAGAGGCTCGGACCCTATTACTTTGGGATCTAAAAGATTGGCGAAATGTGTGTGTACTAAATGTGCACGTCTGCCTACCCTTTCGGGAAATACAGGCGTGTAATTATATGTGCGTAGCATAATTAATATTATGCACTTAGTATAATTTTCAGATAAATATGTAGAGTTACTTTGACACGTAAATAATTGATTAATTAAACAAATTATATTATGTATGCACATTATATTTGGGTAAAGTAGATCTTAATTACTTGCTTCTGGTCTTAAGAGACGCGATATTTTCGTTACGAGACGAATATTTGCTTGTTCTAATATTCTTGCATAGGCGTTGATACATAATGAATACATATTTTTAATATAAACCACTGTTTTCGGATAATAATCTAAATTTCCTAAAACTTGACGGCCAAAGTCAAAAATCCCAATTCAATTAATATTAGCAATTCCAATTAATTCAAAAATACAGGAAATAGTCAAATACTTTATTCAAGCGTATAATATAACAGTCAACCGTTTCCTACTGAGAAATATACCGATAAATACATTAGTAAAAGTGATTCATTCAATGCAGTCAATTGAATGACTTAGCATAATATGCATGCTGTAGTAAAAACCCAGGGTGAATTAGCATTTGCAAACAAACTAAAAAATATCCTAAATAATTATAAAGTGTGTTAAGGAAACCCACTCTGATCGAAAATGAGGTGATTCAGAATTCGACGATGAAGAATTTTTGCTACGGGGCCAGCCCTGAAATCGAGAAAAAAAATTACTGTTCCATACATTTTGTGGAGTCAAACGTACATAGTAAAGTATGGCACAGCTTATTTTGATAAGGCAGGATGCTGAGGCTGTATTCCCCGACATAGGCAGAGGTATAATACACCCGTATTTAGCCAGTTATCTTAGTACCTAGTGTGATAAGGGGCGAGCCTATTGCCATCAACCCGGCAAAAATCCAGACACCGTGCTGCTACTGAGAATTACCTAACGAAAAAACCCAGTAACAATTTGCCTGAGACGGGATTCGAACCCAGGACCTTGAGCTCAGCAGTCGCGCTTAGCGACCACTAGACCAACGAGGCAGTCTTCACGAAAATATGTTTTTAACATAAAACATAACATCACGCCTGTATTCCCCGAAGGGGTAGGCAGAGGTGTACATAATATAGTACACCCTCATTTCGCCAGTTATGTTTTAAGTCCCAATGTAATAGGAGGCGAGCCTATTGCCATCAACCGGGCACAAATCCAGACACCGTGCTGCTACTGAGAATTACCTAACGAAAAAACCCAGTAACAATTTTCCTGAGACGGGATTCGAACCCAGGACCTTGAGCTCAGCAGTCGCGCTTAGCGACCACTAGACCAACGAGGCAGTCTTCACGAAAATATGATTTTAGTTAATTGCTTCATAATACTAATAAATTTCTTATCTTGAATGATATCTATTTATTATCTATGTTCCGTAATATAATATACTTGGTTGGCATCTAGATTTTTCTATTTTTGAAATAACAAGAGATACTAAAATCTATGTTTATTCTATATCGATCTCAATATGCTTATTTTGCTAAATGTATAATATATATAAATTTAACTGCTTATATTTGTATATATTGTTTTTTATTTTGTATAAGAATTAAGTGGTTAATAGTCATAAATAAATATTAATACATTACAAAATAATATTATTTTGAATCGATATATATAAATTATAACTATCTCTACTAATATTATAAACGCGAAAGTTTAATATGGATGTTAGTTACTCTTTCACGTAAAAACTACTGAATGGATTTTAATGAAATGTCATATAGAGGTGGCTGACACCCTGGATAGGGTCTTCTTTTTATCCCAAAAAAATGTAGCGGGTAACACCGCTGGGCGCAGCTAGTCATTCATATAATATATTATACAGGTCAGGTCAAGTCAGTCCTTGTATGAGTTGTATTTCCCTTTCTTGTACATTATAATAATTTAAATCAAGAATAAAAATAACATATTTATGTAATGTAGATAACAAACTATCTCTCACACGGAACAAGACGTTTCCATTGTTAATATAATAATTTATATTTGCAAGATATGATAAAAGCTGTTGAACTATATTTTACTTTTAATAATAAATCTTATTAAGTACATCCATAGTTATTTTAACTTATAAACAACCTGCATTGTTCTCATCTACAATAACCCACATAAAATATTGAGCTAGTCTGGACTTTACAAGAGACCTTGACCCCTGAGTATTAAAAGTGTAAAAGTGTAGTAAAAGTGTTTTTGTACAACCAATTTGCAAAAATAAAATCATTTATTTAACATATTGATATTTACAAAGCGCTTGTCAATTTCGGTCTCAATCATCGAAGTTTTCATTTGTCATACAAGCTTATGCCGGGACTTCGTACCGTGTATTTCGATTAAAATTACCTGTACGTAGCAGCAGTTAGAAGATTAAACTTATATTATACTTATTTGAATCTGATTTCGTTAACAATTTTATGGGTTTTTATTTTTTCACGCGGAACACTAAGTATTTTTGAAATTCAAAGTAGCTTATATTAGAACTGGACCATCAGCTATCAAGTAAAAGTCCCGACTAATATCTAAAATTGGTCTAGCCGTTTCAGATATTATTCGGACCAAGACAGACAGACTAACAGACAAAAAAAAATACTGCATTTTTATTATATTTATGTATGGTGTTTACTATCCCACATTTCGCCAGTTATATCCTTGGGCCAATGTAATAGGAGGCGAGCCTATTGCCATTAACCCGATTTACTTTATTATTGTTAAATTCATAATATGCTATTATTTAATGCATTTACAAACATAAATTAATAACTATAACATTTATGTTCGTATACTTTTAATTAAGTTTATTAACGTACAGTTAAAAAAATAATTGGCATTACTAACATTAACGTAACTAGAAACAAAGAAATACAACCTACTAATGAATAATTAACAAAAACATTGTTTTGAAACTAGACTTCATAGACTAAAGATTTTGATTAATTATTCACAGAAATTTTAATAACTCGCTTTAATTAGTTCAGGTCTATTTCAATGACGACCTGATTGGCGCAGTAGTTAAGCGATTGGACTGCTGCGCTAAGGGTTGCGGGTTCGATTCCCGCTCGGGGCAAAATTTTGTGTGAACCGCAGATGTTTGTCCCGAGTCTGGGTGTTTGTGTATGTCATATTTCATGTTTTTGAAACGCGCCTACGACACAAAAGAAAATCCTAGTGTACCATCAGCTAATAGCCAGTGAAAGTCCCGTCAGAATCCAAAAAAATCCCGCGATTTTCCCACCTTTTTTCAAATTTTCCGCAGAACCCTAAACATTATCGAAATACTATGTAGCCTATATTAGACGTGGACCATCAGCTATCGCCATTAAAAGTCAAGTCAAAATCGGTCCGGCTATTTCGGAGATTAGCGGGAACAAACAAACACACAGACATAACAATGTAATATAAATACTTTATTAGATATTCTAAGACACCACTGACTGACACTAACGGTGATGGGAAACCTGGATTTAATTATCTCAAATCGCCCGCAGTGAGCTAGCGTGGTGATCAATGCTCAATCCTACTCTATACAAGATGATGCCTTTGCCCTGCAGTGGGACAGTTATAGGCTGTTACTATTATTATTTACAAGAACTAGTAGTTATTGAACTTGCCTATGATTTCGAATCATCAATTTAGCATGATTCTAAAATTAACTATTTGTTTTTATCTGATTTTAGAAACATTTGAATAGTTATTATTGATGTGTGATCGGTTAATGCGAATCTCAAAGGAGAACCTTGACTTTACACTTTTTTAGATAAGTTCACAGACATTTCCTGCATCCAACAATGTTATATAACCAGCTTTTATAAATATTTATAATTATAACCTGTAAAACTATATGACATAATATATTTTTATAATTATGACATTTACACACAAATCATTCAGCTCAATTAATTATGCCAGAGCTGTGAATCAAACATTTAAACATCCGAATTGATTACCTCCTACTTTTTGAAGTCGGTTAAAAATACTAACTAATATATTTAGATTTATTGTCTTCCTAATATCTATCAGATTATATTTAAAATTTTCTATTTATCGATCTTATAATTTCTACCGAACTAAAATTTATTCATTGAAAATAATTAATATTCTCTTTAATATATCAAAACCGTTTATTTACATGCCCATTGAATGCATTATGCATTCAATATTTTTTACACTTGATGATACATGATGTTAATTAATAATGCAATTATTAAAATTAAAACTAGTCATCAATTAACCTATACACTTTATAGATAAACCTATAAAATATTAAATAATACTTACAGTAAAATATCACGCACCAAAAAAGAAAATCAAAGAAAAACAATCACAGAGTCACTGTTCTTTTTATATTTCCAAACGTCACCACACGTCAATTTTCCCGCGCTCGCGAATTTATCTGTCAACGCAAACGTTTGTTTTTTAAACTGCAGGTCTACAGGCAACGGTTAGTGCGCGGACTGCCAGCGCACTCAGCCTCTACCAATTTATATAGACCTTGTGTTATCCGCTTGGTTGGAGAGTCGTCCTAGAGTGGCACGTGCCTACGGCCCCTACTGCAGGGATTTATTAATGCATTATAATGTTCGTTTGAAAAATTAAATCTTAAATCAAGGAGAAAGCACCTTAAATTTAAAAATAAATCTACAACAAAATAAGTAGATAATTAATTGTCATTTTTGAAGACTACTCTTAAACCAAAAAAACTCAAAATTCTTAACTTTTTTTTTATTGGACCTCAAACAGTTAACATAACGAAGCTCTTTGTCACCTTTCTCAAATGCGTGCGTGACCTTTGCGTTGTGACAAAAGAAAAATAAACAAAGTCGCGCGCATTATGTACTAACTAGAGCCAGTACTGCGCCGCTATTAAAGAATTAAAGATCAACCATTAAAAACGTTATTTTGGTAACCAAAACCATCACGGCTGGATTCCTCAAAGAGGTGGGCTAACCTCTAAGGTTTACTATTGCATTCTCACATTTTACCAGTCGGTATACATAGATAAGACGGAAGACGCAATGTTGGCAGGCCTCCCACTAGACCGACAATATCATCAGAATTGCAGGCAAGGTGGATGCAATTAGCCAGCTGTCGTTCATTGTGGCGTTCTAAGGGGGAGACCTTTGTTCAACACTGGATGTCTTCTTGATGATGATGATACATAGATACCATAATAAAGTTACGCATATTTCACATGGATGTGCAGAGAGCACGGATTCCCATTTGCTAACATTCTTGCTTAGCCTTTTCGCCTCATTCATCCTCATCACTTTATTTACAAGTTATCCAAAAGTTATATTATCCCATAATTATATCGATCTAGTGTTCTATACTAACAAACACTACAACAGTATTATATTGCACTGTCATTGACTTAGGATTATATTTAAATAAAATAATTATATTTTAAAACATTTAATGTCAAGGAAATATTTTTAATAAATCATTGACAGTTTTATCATCAAACATCTCCAATTTCCAAAAAGTCGAAATCTTGTTACGTTATCCAAAGCAAAAGACGGACATTTTATGACAAAATATACTAACAAAACTTTATAACTGGAAATTGGTAAATAAGACATCATCATCAGTCGGATCAGTCGGAAGACGTCTACTGATGAACAAAAGCCTCCGCCTTAGATAAGGGGTGGGGTTGCCATAATCCCTACACTTACTACTTATCCCCGGCAAGTGGCTTGGGGATCGCAGTATTGGTGGTGAAGTTACAGAAGACGCTGCTGCCCATCTTCTAGATTTTTTCTTAATTGCCTCTTACGACACCCACGGTAGTAAAGGGAGTGGTCAATTCTAGGCTGAATACCACTCGGCATCAAATAAGACATACATTAATTAAATACTCAATAATGTAGGTTCTGCCTCGTAGGTCTAGTGGTGGCAAACTGCGACTGCTGACCGTAAGGTTCTGGGTTCTATTTCAGGGTCACGCAGCTTATTATTGTATATAATTCTCAGTTGCTGCACGGAGTCTAGATTTGTGCCCAGTTAATGGCAAAGCACTGATAGCCTTGTGGTATGACCGTTGAACTGCCAAGTCAAAGGTCGCGAATTCCCTGGTACGCACCAAAGTCTTTTCGAATTCATGTGCGTATTATAAATTAGTTATCAGTTGCTGAAAACAGTGAAGGAAAACATCGTGAAGAAATCGGCACACCTAAGAGATTTGCCACAGTGAGTAAAGCCATGTCAGAGGCCTACAGGCGGTTCAAACTCTGACACTAGGTTGTTTATCAACTATATGATAAGAAGAGTGACAATAGGCTTCCCCATATTTCATTAGGCCTATAACATAAGTGGGTAAATGTACTGACTGATATTATGTTTTTTCTTCTTAATCGGTTCTTACAGAGTGTACTATATGGCTGTTTCAGCTGCACTTGAAGCAGACGTGAACGTTAAAAATGGCATTACCAAATTTGTTTTACTAGCAGCCCTAATAATGAAATAGTATAGTTTTCTACTAGCAGTCCTAATAACGTTTGCAACCGTTATTCTATGCCATAAGACAACGCTGCATACTTTACTTACAATATACATCTTCTGTAATTTTTTGACATACCTACGTACCTATATAACGTTATGAGACTATTTTACTATAATAACTTTCGTGAGTGTCGCGACTCTGCCGCGTAACCAGCTCACGAATAAGGGCTCCGGTCGAGTCCGAAACTAGTCGGGCATTCCCGAATACACCCGTGAGTATAACCGGAATATATAGTAAATAATACGTTATGAGACTGTTTGAAACAACCCGCCCTAAGCCTTCTACTAGCCGAAACACAAACTTATTAAAATTCCACAGGGAGCGATATTCGGTCCATACAAGTACACAAACAATTTGCAAAAAAAATTCGTACAAAATACAGAATGATTAATTCTAATTTTACTCTATAAATCATTAATTAAATGTAACTAACTACTTGTTTATTGATTACCGTGTCGCCAGCGCTCTAATGTTCCGGGACAAATAATTAGATTGCAGTTAGCCTAAATTTATCCAAATCAGCTCAGCCTAGCCTTGAAAAAAAGAAAGGTAAATTGTTTTTGGTTGCGGTTTGCCATTTCATTGCTTATTTTTAAATTTGAGGTAGGACTTAATACCGGTATTCTCGAAATAGGTATTTGATAATTAAGTTGATATATTTTGTAGACAAGATCTATTTAGAGAAATACTTAATTAACATTTGATGTATGCATGTATGAAGTGGCTTGTCACACTAGCTGTACCCCGCAGTTTCATTTGCATTTATGTGATCTCCATTATACTTCTGTTATCCTGGTACCCATGATGTAAGGTCTTTTTAGATCACAAAGATTTTATTTTATCACTTTTCTTTCGGTTACAACACAGATATAGATCTACATAGATAACGCAAATGCATGTACTTCGCGTGTCCGAACCCCGACCAAGCGTCTAGGTTGGTCGCCGCTAAATGTATGAGTATGAGCAAGAAAATCATAGCGGACGGCTCCAGTTGAATCGTTTGAATCGTGCTGGGCGGATGGGCATCGGCGGCATCGGTGTCTTTGAATCGGTTTGGATTTCCCGTCACTAAACTCAGTCCTCCCAATCTTGTCAAAAATTTTTGAAAAAGTTATTTACTGTAGACTTAACACCTACCTTAATGGTATCAATTTCTTTTTTGATCAACAATACGGTTTTCGCCCGCGATCGAACACCCTGTCCGCAACTATAGACCTAACCACTAAAATAAAGAGTGCAATAGACAAAAAACAAATCGCCTTAGGTATATTTATAGACCTTAAAAAGGCTTTTGATACAATAAGTCATTCCTTACTACTTCACAAGCTCAAAAACGCGGGTGTCACTGGAATAGCGTATAAAACCATAGAGTCTTATTTAAAAAATCGATCGCAAATTGTAAAAATTGAAAACTACGAAAGTAATCCAGCAAAATTAACTTACGGAATTCCACAGGGCTCAATATTAGGCCCTTTATTATTTCTGGTCTATATCAACAATATTAATACAGTAAAAGTGACCGGGAATCTTTCTCTATATGCAGATGACACTTGTATATTTTATTTTGGAAACCACCTAAAAGATATAGTAAATGAAGCCCAGAAGGACCTAAATACCTTAAATGAATGGTTCTTGTCTAACCTTCTAACAATCAACACCAAAAAAACCTCATATATGATCTTTGCAGCAAAAAACAAAAAACTTAACGAACCAATCCACTTAAAAATATTTAATGAGGAAATACAGAACTCAAATCATGAAAGGTACTTAGGGCTAATATTAGATAATCGACTGACTTGGAAAAATCACATTGATCACATACAATCAAAAATCACACCCCTTATAGGAGCTTTACATCGAATATCGAACTGCATTCCACATAGGATACGTAACGTGATATATAATTCACTGGTCAAACCTCACATTGAATATCTGGTTGAAATATGGGGCTGTGCTGCAAAAACAAACCTACAATCCCTACAGACTGTTCAAAACAAAATAATTAAAATACTATATCATTACGATTTCTTAACACCAACCTGTAAGTTGTACCAGGATACAAAAATTCTAAGTTTAAATCAACTATACACACTCAATACATGCAAATTAGTAAGGAAAATTATCACACAGGAAATACACACGCAATTAGAACTTAACAGAAAAACACATACACTTAACACAAGACAACGAAACAAAATTCAGCTGACTAAACCCAGAACCAACTATGGAAAAAGAAATATACTATACGAAGGTGCACAATTGTATAACAGACTACCAGAGCATGTTGTGAATAGCAAAGGTCTTCCCACTTTCAATAAGCGATTACTAGAATATGTAAGAACGAACATTAATGTCATCTAAAATATATTTTAAACACATGTAGAAACTAAGATTTAAGTCTTATCTTTAAATTTTATAATTTGCTTCCTTAGACTTGTAATTAAATTAAATTTGTTATAATAACTATGCTCAATGTAAGTGAACTGTATTTGTTCTTTTTGAGTAAATAAATGTCTTTAAACCGAAATTTTGGCTGTGACGTCACAATAGGTATTAAAAAGTCGGCACGCTTGGTTTCAATACAAATTGTGATACTTGCGTTATCTATGTAGGTCTATATCTGTGGGTTACAATGTTCTGGTTCTGGTAAATGTATGCGTTTGGCTATGTTGTTTTTTGGTGGTTTGGTTATCTCTTAACCATTAAAGTTAGAACACGTAGCTATGAGCCCTTCAAACTATCCAAAGTCACAAATCGTGAAATAAATACTCGCCTGTATTACCCGAAGGGGTAGGCAGAGGTATACATATAGTATACCCAGATTTCGCCAGTTATGTTTTTAGGTCCCAATGTAATAGGGGGCGAGCCTATTGCCATCAACCGGGCACAAATCCAGACTCCGTGCTGCTACTGAGAATTATCTAATGGAAAAACCCAGTAACACTTTGCCCGACCCGGGATTCGAACCCAGGACCCCGTGCTCAACAGTCGCGTTTAGCAACCACTAGACCAACGAGGCAGTCCAAACCTATTTAAGTATGCAAAATTACCATACATTTCAAAAAGTGGTTCTAATTTAGATTGCAAGATTTGACCTAAACAAACTCACATACATACATAGGTACAAACATTGCAAGTTAAATAAAAGCTTGCAAAAAAAGTGCTGCTACTTAAGTCGAATCCATAGAATAAGTAAATGATGTATTCAAATAAACCTATTGTTGCATAAAAACGTAATAATACTGCAAAAATTTGCACGTATGATACTTAACCCTGTGTATTAATAATAATAAATAATTAAAGAATATTTTCGTATGCGCAAAAGCACAATATAGTAAACTATATTGTGACACTAACACCTATTGTTATCAATATCTAAATTGATGAATAAATATTGAATTTGAGAGTCTTATTTTGGAAGAACCCTATCCAGATTTTATAAAAGAAAAATCAACATTTCAATATGATTTCGAACAGACTTCTCAAAATAACCATGCATTCAGCCATAACTTTGATTCAATATCGAAGCTTTGGCCAAAAATTTACTTACAATCTCCGGTCAACCCAATTGTAGTACATACCCATCTTTTGAAAAAAAATTATCAAATTATTCGGACCACGTCATCGATTTTGAATATGTCCTTGGACGATGGAGCTTGGTCCAAAGCGGCTCTTCCAGTCCGTTTGCGTGATTAAGGAGTCTACAGTTACAAGTATAGGTTTACCAGCATTTCTCTCCTCAGTCCGCAGTCCATCGCCCACAGGCCGGCAATATCGGCCTCAATAAGGCCGGAGGTCATTTGCCCTCCGGTAACCACAGAAACCTAAAGATAAGAAAATTACTTCCTAAACTTTTTTTCAAACAAGATCGCAATAATATAGGAAGTGCGATTTTATAGTGTCTTAATTAATGGCGTCTAGAGAACAAACCGGTCGAGTGGGAGTCGAACCCACTCTGATACACTTTACGATCACTCATGACCAACAAGGCAATTGTTTTTTATGTGTAGGTCCGGGATTTTGAGGTCATGTTTTGGAGAGTTTTTTTCTTTATTTACATATTTATTGAGTTAGGACGGCTGCAGATTGAAAAGTAAGAAGAAGAAACCACCAACTAAGCAATGTATCTACAACATAAAGAAAAAAACATTATACACATTTACATCATCATCATCAGCCGGAAGACGTCCACTGTTAACAAAGGCCTTCCCCCTTAGAACGCGACAATGAACGTCAACTTGCCATTTGAATCCACCGGTTGCCCGCAACTCTGACGACATCATCCGTCCACCTTACCGTAGATGTAGCGTACGATGAATGAAGCGAAAGAAATAGGATCGTATCAAATGAAAATCTAGTCTCTACCTACTCCTCTGGGAAACAGGCGTAACTTTACGTAGAGTACTATACTGGTAGATGCTCATTATACAAGTCAATGAATTAAGTATTACCAGCTGACCTGTGAGTATTAAATATAACTGGCTGGCATTTAAAGACAGGCTTTTTGATATTAGGACACACCCATCGTCGTTACTTGTTAAGCCAGAATTCGCAATGAAGACTATTAGAAACACACAGTTCACAGGTAATGATGGTAAAATAGTTCGGAATGTCCTAGAGAAATGATTTGGCTGTCTTGGCCGGAAATTAAATTAAAGTTGTCACCGAAATTAAACAGATAGAAGACAAAAGAAAATAATAATATGTTGGTGGAGAAGGTATGTTTCCCAGTATATAACAAAGTCGGCTTTGTTAGAACACTTATAACTTTACTATAATAACTTTCGTGAGTGTTATCCATATTATCTACTATATATTTACCGGTTATACTCACGTCAATATTCGGGAATGCCCGACTAGTTCGGCTCGCGACCCCGCCGCGTCACCTGCTCATGAATAAGGGCTCCGTTAGAGTCCGAAACTAGTCGGGCATTCCCGAATATCGACGTGAGTATAACCGGTATATAGTAGATAATACTTATAACTTGACTACTGTTGTAACGATTTTCATGGTTTTTGATTTGTTCATTCCTCTCCGCCCCGAAGAGCTGAATAACTAAAGAAAAAACACAAAAAAAATATATTAAATTTATACAATATTTTTTTAAATAAATTACTAATTAGTTTGGTACTCCGCCATCTTTCGCAATTGACAGCTCACGTCACGCTGCTTTGCCGGGCAGGACGACGTCTGCTGGGTCCGATAAAACAAAAGCTTCTACCATCAGACTGGTATTCTCTTTATCAGTAGGGCTCCTTTGCGTGCTCACATTGAGGCAAACCTAGCCACCCAGTACGCCACTTCTATAGTTAGCAAGCTCAGTTTTAAGCGTGAGCCCAAGGAAATATTTACATATTCATAGCACGTGGACTTTATGTCATTCGACCTCATAGTACATACCATAATATATTATGTAAGCACTTTTTTAGGCAAGGAAAGAAGTAAGATAATTAAGATAATTTTTTTAATCTTCGTTTAGAGGACAACGGTTCACATAATTAAAAATATAATTTTGAAATGCAGTTAATTACGGAACTCCAAAAACTCCGCCCTAGGTGAAGGTATTTGCTTCCTACCTTTTTTTTCTTTCAGATAATCCTTATGGACTTCCTCTGTCTTCGGGTGGATGGAGGGGTATACCAGACTCTTACCACCTAAAACCCCAGGGTGTACTTCGGACTACTTTTGGTCAACTGACGCCGGAACTGTGTAGGCTGCACCGCAACGCAAAGTAAATTGGCGTAGCGTGTTACTAAACATTTCAATCCATAAATAAGGAATATAGAAAGATAAACGTACCTGTATATACATACTCTTAGGTGATTTGACTAGTTTCATCACATCAGCTTGCAGCAGTCCACCGCTGGCCATAGACCTCCCCCAGGGTACGCCACAAGGCTCGCTCTCCCGTTTCAAATTAGCCAAAATATTTTTTTTTCTTTTAGGTAAAATATTTTCACTAAGACAGCCCTGACTCTTGCATTTATTTTAAATTGATTTTCAGAGTTAGGTTCGTTACAAAATAGACGATCTTTAGTAAAGTATAATCCTATTTCATCATCATCATCAGCCGGAAGACGTCCACAGTTGAACAAAGGCCTTCCCCTTAGAATGCCATAATAAACAACAACTTGCCTATTGCACCGAAATCCGAATTACAGAACTGAAATTATTTTTTAATATAGCTGGTGCAATTAGCCAAACTGTCTCCTTCACAAAGGCTCATCCAATAATCCTGACCTGATTTTGAATTACATAATCTTAGTCTAGATAGGCTTATTCTAATTAGCATAAACAACTGTACTATAGATTAATTGCACGCTAACACATTTGTTTTTAATTAGATTAATCAAAGGCTCTCGATTAATGAATGCAGCAGGAAGGCAGATTTGTTTAAATTTGCATTTGAATGTCGGATTCTTGTTAACAATTTTATTACAGACTTTTTTATGAGATGTCATAAATCAACGTTTTTCTTTTTTTTGTCCTGCTCTAGGATTTCCTTCTGTGTCTTATGTGGTTTTTGAAAAAGAAACATACTTATTGACACTACTTGATCTATTTGATCCCAGCTGACCCGGGGAACTTCGTATCTCCTTCTCACCGTTTAAACGTTCCCTGGACTACGAGTGATTTAAGACCAACATTAGCCAAATTGGTCCAGCCGTTCTCTAGTTTTAGCGAGAGTAACGATCAGCAATTGATTTTTATATGAGTTTTAGACAGGAGAAAGGTTACCTTGATTCAAAAGTCCATACTATTCGGGCATTTTATCTAGTTATTCTCTAGGAATTTTGATTGTAGCTCTAAACGTAAAATATCAGTTGTTTCGCTAATAGATGCAGGAAGACAGCTTCGATTACATTTGCATCTTAATGGCTGCTGAATTTAAATAAATTCTTGTCATTTTTTCACGCTGTTTTTATGAATATTAATAAAAATAGAATTTTGCATAGTAGCTTAAAAATCTAGCACAGAAAACATGAAAGAATGTTTATACAGAGAATGAACGTGCGTTGATCAACACTAGCTCAGTACAGTTGGCAATGTTTAAGTTAAACTTAAAAACATGATTTGACATTGAAACAGTCGCACTATAACATCTAGTTTTGTTTTTTTTTTTAAACCACAGCCTTGAACGTAAGCTTCCGTGAATCTCCTGGCTAAAACTCACTCGTGATATTTGTTTCGTTGATAAAACAACATGTAAAACGTCCTTTTCAAATCGCAACCATCAGAATTCATAGGCAAAAAGTTTTTTTTTAACTGTGTCGGGCAAAAAGTTGTGTAATCATCATCATCATCAATAGTAATCTTAGTACTAGTTTATATTACGTTCTACTTCAAGGCAAAAGTTTTTAATCACTGCCTTACACGTTAGGAAATTCGTTTGTGAGTGTGTATGTATGTTTGTTACCTCTTCACGCTCAAACGGCTAGACCGATTTTGGTGAAATTTCATATGAAGGTAGCTGACACCTTGGATTAACATATAGGCTACTTTTTATCTCGAAATACTGTAGCAGGTAACACCGCAGGGCGCAGTTAGTTGAAAATAATTCGCGCAAAAATAAAGCTTTGAGCAAAAAGGAAAAATAATCAAATGAAAAACGAAAAACAGTCAATAAAGTTAGTCACTTTTATGGACTTGGAGCTTGAATTTTTGATGTGTTGAGGAAAAAATATCTATTGATTCATCGCAGTTATTGAGAAGGCTGCAATTTCTGGCGATGGGGGAATTGGACCGTGATGCAGTTTTGCGGAATGGAAGACGTAATAATTTGATTGGGTGACGCAGGTAATTGTGGGGCTGGTTAAAACCTATCCCAGGGATGTGCCACATAGGCGTTGCATGGGGAGGTTCCGGAGTTGTTCTTTTTTAGTCCCGGGACTTCCCTTGTTCGTGCAGATGGTGACCACTGGGGTGGTTTTAGTGAGGTCGAAATCCCAAACTTCCCGGTCCCTACCCCACAGGGTCCGGGTGCCTTTTGAAGGTTTCCCCCGTAAACAAAAAAAAAGTTAAAACCTTAAGACCAGCATTATACGAGTACCTACTTACTCCTTCCTATAAATGAAGATGATGAAGTGTCGTTTTCCACCGTTAACATAATAGATGTAAGTAATAGATGTATCCAGAGCTAGTGGAGAAGATCATCATCATCAGCTGGAAGACTTCCACTGATGAACAAAAGCCTGCCCCATTAAGGGTGGGGGTTGCCATAATCCATACGCTTGGCAAGCGGCTCACGGATCGCAGTATTGGTGGTGAAATTACAGAAGACTCCCCATCTTCTGGGATTTCCCTTAATCGCCTCTTACGAAACCCACGGGAGGAAAGGGGGTGGTCAATTCTAAGCCGGATACTACACACCAGATCGATAGGCAAGGAGATCACTTGTAACCTGTAGTAATTAAAAACTGTATCACAGGAGTTATCACCAGTCATCATCATCATCAGTCGGAAGACGTCCACCAGTAGAAAGCGATAGATACAAGAATTTTTTAGCCTAATTAAAATTTAATAAAATCAAATTAAGGCAAAAAAATTGCACATTTGTAAGCAAAACTATTTTTATTATGAAACAGTTTAGTTAACGGTGAAGTAAGTATATATATAATGCAATACGTATTGTTGAGACATAATTATTTATTAAGAACTAGTTCTAGATTATATCTATCTAATTACCGTATGTATGTACAAACCGCTGTTTTGTTTTAACTTAATTAATTTTGTTTAGATTTTTTTTATACACATGTTTTGTATCAACTTTACCTCCAATTACTTCGAGCTTGAAGCGCAGAGATCAGCTAGGACGAAACCTAGACGTGAAACAGACGGAACACGGCCTAAACATTATCACATAAAAAGGCCTCGTTGGTCTAGTGGTTGCTAAACGCGACTGCTGAGCACGAGGTCCTGGATTCGAATCCCAGGTCGGGCAAAGTGTTACTGGGTTTTTACATTAGATAATTCTTAGTAGCAGCACGGAGTTTGGATTTGTGCGCGGTAGATGGCAATAGGCTCGCCTCCTATTACATTGGGACCTAATAACATAACTGGCGAAATGTGGGTGTACAGCACGAGCACCTCTGCCTACCTCTTCGGGTAATACAGGCGTGATGTTATGTTATTCTTAGTACCTTTCTTCATATTATATCTAATTACGTTAACTTGAGGATTTATCGTAAACAGTTCCATAATTCTTTAAAAATCTCTGATTTACGAGATAAACATTACCCTTGTTATATTAATGTCAATAACCTATAGCAGAAATGGATGAATAACGGTATATGTAGGTCACAAGCCCCGCCCATCGCTTGAATATCTTAATTATAGTCGGAAGTCAGTAAGTATGCAAATCAATGTCCGATGTATTATTCGGAAGTCTATTAAATATTCAGTTAATACTGTCACTTTTGTTTTTTTTAATAAATAATTACAGAGAAATTTAATCGATTGCCTACTGTGTGTAGGGTTACCAAATAGAAAAAAAATCCGGAGAAAAAGACGCGTGGGCAGTGTTTCCAAGGTTTCATAGATTTTAAGTTATAATTTTATGTGTACCTTTCAATTGACCAAAGTTTATTACAAGATTTTATTTTTAGATTAGTCATAAAGAAGATATTATATTTTTGTTTTAAAAAAGATCTGAAAAATCTAATTAATTTTACTGAAAATTCCAAAATTCCTGAGATTTCCAAATTCCGGTCGCATTCCTGAGAAAAGCTTAAAAATCCTAAGACATGGTAAGCCTAATCAAATCAAATCAAATCATCCTTATTGTGGACTATAGGTATACATCATAAGTACATGTCTTAAATAATTAAAATAAGTTCAGCTATGTCCCGCCGTTGAGGCATACAATAATAAAATATAAATTAGTAGCCTAACCCTACCTGTATGGTGCAAAATGCGTATGGTAATCTTAAAAAAATCCGAAGCTAAAACCTTGATCTATCTATCATTTATAATTTATTATCTATACATAGGTACATATATTTATGATACAAAATGAAAGAGGTGTATACATTTTTTTGGTGTTGTTTATACATTGAAATTTGTATAAAGTATGACTTGCAAAGAATATCGACTATTAAGTAGATTTTAGAGGACGAAAAGTACATTAAGAATACAATTGACGACCTGATTAGCGCAGTGGCTAAGCCATTGGACTGCTGCGCTAAGGGTTGCGGGTTCAATTCCCGCACGGGGCAAAACTTTATGCGAACCATAGATATTTGTCCCGAGTCTGGGTGTTTGTGTATGTGATATTTCATGTTTGTAAAACGCACCCACGACACAGAGAAAATCCTAGTGTGGGGCAAGGTATAAAAAAAAAGTGTGACTTGCAAACAATATCGACTATTAAATAAATTTTAGAGGACGAAAAGTACATTAAGAATGCAATTCCTTTATTTTAATTTTTTATTTATTTGGCTCACCAACAATTGTTTACCCAATAAAAATATTAAATACATTCATCATAATACAATACTCGTGTAACAATCTCTTATAGGTAAGCACAGCATGCATTAAACTACATAGTTAAAGTTAAGATTATGACAAAATTAAAAAATAATGATACATACAAGCATGATTGTGAAAACCGAATGAAATTAAATTTACCAATTGAATTAAAAGCTATAGACTAAATGAAATGAGATAACAATTATTGACACCAGAATATAGTACAACGGCGTTGTTAACATTCAGATCAGCCTCACCACATTCAATTTAAACTAGCGGCGCCCCGCAGTGTCACCCGCTACATTTTTTCGGGATAAAAAGTAGCCTGTGTGTTAATTCACGGTGTCAACTACTTGCCAAATTTTATCGAAATTGGTCCTACCGTTTGAGCGTGAGGAATTAACAAACATACAAACACACTCACAAACTTTCGCTTTTATAATATTATTAGTGTGATATCGATACTAATATTGTAAATGTATGGCTGTCTGTTATGCCTTCACGACTGATGCGCAGAGCACTCCAACACAAAAAGTTTTAAATCGAACCAATAGTTCCTGAAATACATAACATCACGCCTGTATTCCCCGAAGGGGTAGGCACATATAGTACACCCATATTTCGCCAGTTATGTTTTAGGTCCCAATGTAATAGGGGGCGAGCCTATTGCCATCAACCGGGCACATATCCAGACTCCGAGCTGCTACTGAGAATTACCTAATGGCAAAACCCAATAACCCTTTGCCCGACCCGGGATTCGAACCCAGGACCTCGTGCTCAGCAGTCGTACTTAGCAACCACTAGACCAACGAGGCAGTCAGTTCAGTTCCTGAGATTAGCGCGTACAACCGAACAAACTCTTCAGCTTAGTAATATTTGTACATTATTAATACTTCAGCATTTATATCAACAGTTTTAAAGAAGTTTTCAAAATCTTTGGAATCACCTATAATTTATAAAGTGGATTAAGGTTGAATACCTTTGCCCATAAATCGATCGACACACGCTACGAAACCATTAGACACAGGATATTGGCCACTAAACACGACCTATTACATAAAGAACATACATATTTATATAATTAACTGTACAAAGTAGCAGTTTTTGCAGAAAGATAAGACACGAGTTTGTTAAAATTATGATATTTTTAAACGTCTCCCAACACTGGGAAAATCTTTTTACTATAATAACTTTCGTGAGTGTTATCCATATTATTTACTGTATATTCCTGTTATACTCACGGGTGTATTCGGGAATGCCCGACTAGTTTCGGGTTCGGCTCGCGACTCTGCCTCGTAACCAGCTCATGAATAAGGGCTCCGGTCGAGTTCGAAACTAGTCGCGCATTCCCGAATACACCCGTGAGTATAACCGGAATATATAGTAAATAACTGGGAAAATCACCTGTATCGTGGGTGCGTTCCACAAACATGAAATATCCCATACACAAACTCGCAGACTCAGAACAAACATTTGCGGATCACCCAGATCTTTGTCTCGAACCCACCCCTAGCACAGCAGTCCAACCGCTTAGCCACTGCGCCAATCAGGTTGTCATTTCCGTTGATAGCTTAACCAAAAACACACCTCAGGCAAGGCTAAAACCAATTCTTCTTATCTATGGTTGAACAACCTGGTGTCAGAGTTTAAACCGCCTGTAGGCCTCTGACATGGCATTACACACCGTTGAAAAATCTCTCAGGTGTACCGGTTTCCGCACGATGTTTTCCTTCACCATTTTTAGCAACTGATAACTAATAATATATAATACGCACCTGAATTCGAAAGGACATTGGTGCGTGCCGGGGTATGTGTATGACCTTTCACTTGGCAGTCCTACGGTCATACCACTCGGGTATCAGCGTGCAAAACCAATTGGGAAATATATTCTTAGTCTGCCTCGTTGGTCTACAGGTTGCTAAGCGCGACTGCTGAGCACGAGGTCCTGGGTTCGAATCCCCGGTCGGGCATAGTGTTACTGGGTTTTTCCATTAGGTAATTCTCAGAAGCAGCACGGAGTCTGGATTTGTGCCCGGTTGATGGCAATAGGCTCACCCCCTATTACATTGGGACCTCAAACATTACTGGCGAAATGTGGGTGAACTATATGTGCACCTCTGCCTAACCCCTTCGGGGAATACAGGCGTGATGTTATGTATATATTCTTAGTCTCCAACGGAAAAGTTCCAATAACCCTGTATAATGTACTTCACATCTCATGTCAGGAAATGTAGGTAACTTACCTATATATAATGTATTTTTAGATAGTAATGTTGCTAATATCCAATTACTTTAAACCCAGTAATATAATAGCAGTGTATAACATACGCAGTAATAGAGATAAACGATAGATTTCATACTAATAGTAGCTGTCAAAACTGTCACAATTGTTTGTTCTGCATCACTATAATTATTATGCATTTAATAATATTATTTTCTCTATATATATAAAACAAAGTCGGATCTGTTAGAGCTCTTTTAACTCGAGAAGTGCTTGACCGATTTTCATGGTTTTTGATTTGTTCGATTCTTCTCCGTTCAGAATAGCAGAAGAACTATTATAATGTCGAAAACATTCACGAGAACTTATTAAATGAAAATAAAAAAGTAGGTTTGGTACTCCGCCATGTTTTGCAATTGACAGCTCACGTCCCACTGCTTTTCCGGGCAGGACGTCTGTAGAGCCTATTGCCATCAACCGGGCACAAATCCAGACTCCGTGCTGCTACTGGGAAATACATACATACATAAACATCACGCCTGTATTCCCCGAAGGGGTAGGCAGAGGTGTAAATATAGTACACCCACATTTCGCCAGTTATGTTTTAAGTCCCTGGGAAATACCTAGTGGAAAATTTCGGTAATACTTTGCCCGGCCCGGGATTCGAAACCAGGACCTCATGCTCAGCCGTTTGTTGTCATTTGTCAACAAATCGATTGCAATAAAGCTCCCTTGTTAAGTGCAAACACGACTCTATTATGCCTACTTGTGATGCAGCTCTACATAGCACAAATACCTATACGCGCCTATGACGCAGGTAAATTGCCTACAACGAGTATAACACTTCATTTTCCCATTGTTATTTATTAGCTTTAGACATCTACTAATCTTTTTCCCTATTGATATTGTCGATGGAAAATTAAAACCTCTTTATTACTCCGTTTGTCACGGATTCCAACCAAACTGATGAACGGATTTTGATGAAATTTGGTTTGGATGGAGTTATTGCCAGGATCGTGGAAAGGGAAATTTCTTGGTCTCTGCTTGCACCTTTGGATATAGGCGTGACTTTACATTGTATCCCCTTACTTATAAACCTATAGAACCTTGGACTTGCCGGTCCAACGGCCATACCACTCGGCTGTCAGTGCAGTACGTTATTTATTAAGATACTAGCTGCGCCCTGCGGTGTTACCCGCTACATTTTCTCGGTATAAAAAGTAGCTTATGTATTAATCCAGGGTGTCAGCTACCTCCGTATGAAATTTCATCAAAATTGGTCTAGCTGTTTAAGCGTGAAGACGTTACAAATACATGAACATACAAACACACTCACAAACTTTCGCCTTTTTAATATTAGTGTGATGTGATGTAATAATATAGTTATATGATAAATAATACTGAGTATAATATATGATAACATTTAAGTCCTCACAGTTTTGCGCATACAGGGAAAAGGTAACCTTAATTATTGTTATTAAAACGATTGATTGAAGCCAATCACCTGGGGATTTACTTAAGCTGATGGCATTCATAAATTGCTAACATAATGGAAAGAAATATGTGGCTAACATAAGTATCAAAAAGAATTTATCCTTGTAAACTAACTGAGACTCCTGGGAATTATGGCGAAGTTGCCAAAGTGTTGGCTTAAAGGATAATAATTCGTCATCTGTAATACCTGCCAGGAGGGCAGAGATTCCTTTAATCAGTAAGTAGCCAGGACACTTCTAATGTCCACAAACAAACTTACAAACACACAAAGCACCTGAGAGATTTTTCAACGGTGTGTAAAGCTGTCAGAGGCCTATAGGCGGTTTAAACTCTGACACCAGGTTGTTCATCCTAAAACCTGGTGTTCATACAAACAGTGTATAATAGACACTGCCTTGTTGGTCGCCGCTAAGTGCAACTGCTGATCATGAGGTCCTGGGTTCGAATTCCGGTTAAAGTATTACTGGGTTTTTCTATTAGGTCATTCTCAGTAGCAACTCGAAGCCTGGATTTGTGCTCGGTTGATGGCAATAGGCTCGCCTCTTGTTACATTAGGACCTATAACGTATGCCACAGTCTCTACCCAGAGGATCCATCCCCATCTCTGATTTCGTTATTTCTACATACGTGGTATTAGTACGCCTCCCACATCATACACTTTTTTCATTTTATTCAAATTTTATACGTGCTACAAGCATATCTTTCTCATTTTGCGATGTCAATTAATCAGAATATAGAAATATATTTGTCAATACTATACTTGAAAGGCATTGCTACGTCAATCGAACATTCTTAAGGTTCCCGAGATTAATAACACATAATAAAATTCTAATAATCTATCTAAATAGGAACCAGTATTGCGCATGCGTGTGGCACGTAAGATATCATTATAATTATCATGTTATCTAGCGTTGAATCGATGTTACTATGTATTTATGCATTGATCAAGGGAGTGCAACCTACTTGCAAACGTAATATAACTTTATTCTAAATCCATACTTAATATATTTTTTTTTATGTAGCCGGTTCGGTGTCCCACTACTGGGCAAAGGCCTCCCCATTATTCCTCCACAAAACCCTGTCCAATGCCATTTCATTTCACGTAATATTATAAATGTGAAAGTGACTCTGTCTGTCTGTTCAACCTTCACGTCTAAACCGCTGGACGGATTAAAATGAAATTTGGCATGTAGAAAGTATAGGACCTGGGAACGGACATAGGCTTACTTAACGCGGGTGAAGCCGGGTAAAAGCTAGTCGTCTATATGTGTATAATGACATTCGACGGTTTATCATAAGTTCGCGTCAACAGTAGGTGATGAACCTATTGCCATTTTACGGACCCATTCTGGGTTCGTCTCGGTTTTTGACTCGCTTTTAGTGACTAAGGAGAAATAGTCTTTATTCTGTTCTGCAATTTTACATGCCTAGTCTAATTTTACACCAAATACCTCTTCAATATCCGAATCTTCGCTGCCTTCTGCAACCTTTCCTCCTCTGTCATCTGTACCTATACTCCATTTAAAGTAGGATTAGAAAAACCAACAAATTTATTTTCAGTTTATTCAAGCGAATTTGACTTCTATTCTGGACGCATAAGGATGGTATTAGAAGCAAAAACTTATTCCCAACGCCAACTGCTTACTGCAGCTGTCATATGTCTTGACACTAATGAAATAGAATTCAAAATCATTTGAATGGATTGCATATAAAGGTTGTCTTGTCATCTTATGTTATTTCAAATGGAGTATACATCGATACTAGGTATATTAAAAAGTAATTTATAAAATTGGAAAACCTATGGAATGCTAAAAAAATTTAAGGAAATACCTGGCCCTGTTAATTTAAAAAGTTTTGTTAAAAAAAATAACGACGAATTTAGCGCCAAAATTGGATTCATTATTCAAAACAGCAATCTGAGGACATTTGGGTTTTTGAAACCAATCTAACGATATCTTAACTATCAATAAATGATAATGGTAAATGATTTTATTTTTGCAAATAGGTTTTACAAAACACTTTTACACGTCATTTTTTTCAACTAGATGGCATCGGCATTTCCTAACTAACTACCTCTCAGAATATCCATTCAGCTCTTAAAAAGATACATTATAACATTGGCGCAATGGGTAAGCCATTGGACTGCTGCGCTACGGGTTACAGGCTTGATTCCCACACGGGACAAAAATGTGTGTGATCCGCAGATGTTTGTCCCGAGTCTTGGTGTTAGTGTATGTGATATTTCATGTTTTTGTACCGATACAGGAGAATATGCTTGAGAGGGGCGACATTTTTTTTTTAATATAACCCATTCTTTGCAGTCTAATAAAAAAAAGTAGCTTATAAGCGAAGCTAAACAGACTCAGATTCGTTCCCCGCTTGACCTGCGTCATTGTTGATAGTCTCCGAGTTCTTCCTGAGAAAAAACTAATATGTCAGTCAGTAATCACAAATTCGTCACCATAATAATCTGAATTCCTAGAAGGTTAGCCTTGAACTGTGGGTGAGAAAAAAGTACCGGCTCTTAGCAAGTTAGCATATTATTATAATTTCTATGTAATTTTAATTTATAATGCAAATATGTCAACTGCCGGTATGAGTCAGTATGGTATTTCCAATGTTCGGTTAGAACAATACTTGATGAACTTTGAAGTGGATTTAATAATGTAAGACTACGGGGCGCCGCTTAATTGTTGATCGCGTGTTCGATTCCTAAGAGGTAAAAAAATTTATTGAAATAGTCTATTGGAAATGGAAAGTATTTATATTAATTATATTATAACTTTCTTTGTATAACTAATGACAGCTTTATAACAATCTATAGCCGCTTACACAAACACCCAGACTCGAGACAAACATCTGCGGACACAATTTTTTGTCCCGTACGGGAATTGAACCCGCAACCGCAGCAGTCTAATCGATTAGCCAATGCGCCAATAAGGCGTCATATTTTATAATCGTTATCAGTGTACACGTAGTAATATTTACTGTATATTCCGGTTATACTCACGGGTGTATTCGGGAATACCGGACTAGTTTCGAACTCGAACGGAGCCCTCATTCATGTTCGAGTCGCGACTCTGCCACGTAACCAGCTAATGTATAAGGGCTCCGTTCGAGTTCGAAACTAGTCCGGTATTCCCTAATACACCCGTGCGTATAACCGGAATACACAGTAAATATCACTATAAGTTGCTAAGTAAGTTAACCCATTAAGTGCAATAGCTTAATGACACCAGAAGTGACAATCATACACGATCATACATACATTAGTTCATACATATTCATGACAATTTTCTCGTCACACAATACAGTACAAATAATTAAAAGTATACGTAAGACAGTCGCGCATGCGTATTACGGACGTCATACCTTTGTATATAGTGTTATATACTTGCTTCCTGATCTTTTATATTGTCTTCATGCCTCACCTGAATTCTCCTAAGGGGTAAGCAGTGATAATAAATGTAAAAAAATAAAATTGAGAATCTCTCAATTTAATACTGGTTGGGAGGATAACGAAGTCACCAAAAATTATTACTAACTAGCTGATTAACTGCTTCACTGTCCTACAAATTGCGTGGTACGTTATCCCAGGTCTACGCTTAAAAGTAGTAATGTTTTCTACCCCTGTTAGCTACCACAATCGAGAGTTTTTTGTTAATTAACAGTGGAAAATGTTCCATAGATCCCTGACTATAATTAGGTAGGTATTAATTAGTCTAAAAGTGATGCAATTCATTTGTAAGCAAAGCCACAGGTTCAGTCACCTACTGCGCAATCGATCACAAATATTTCCATTAGAAAAACTGCAAATACCCAGTGGTCATACGAACAGTTTGCTGTAGACTTTACACCTAGCTCATTACTATCAATTAAAGTTATTTTTAGACGTAAGCTACGTCATGAGTCTGCAAATATTACACATTGGTATATAATCAAACGTTAGTAAACACGGGGTTCCCCAATCCCTGAATAATATGATTATTGTCAAAGTTTTTGTTGTCATCAAAAATAAATCATGTCGGTTGTAGGTTGGCTAGTTGGTAGGTTGGTTATGTAACTTTTTTAATACATAGTTTATTTACTCTCTTAGGTATCATTACATGGAACATAACATCACGCCTGTATTCCCTGAAGGGGTAAAAAGAGGTGCACATATTTAGCCAGTTATGTTATAGGTCCCAATGTAATAGCTTGTTGTAATTGTGGTCACATAAGGCGACTGTTGAGCATAGATATTAGGTTTGATTCCCCCGTCGGGTACAGTGTCGTGTGGGTTTCTATTAGGTAATTCTCAGTAGCAGCACAGAGTCTGGATTTGTGCCCGGTTGATGGCAATAGGCTCGCGCCCTATTACATTAGAACTTATACCATAACTGGCGAAATGTGGTTGCACTATATGCGCATCTCTTTTGACTCCTTCGAGGAGACCGTCGTAATATTATGTTTAAAACTTTAAATCAGCCCGGAATTACGCATAGCCCCCTTACCACGAACTCTTAAAGCAGGACAGTTTAGGTTGTGGAAGCGAGACGCATTAAACTGCACGTAGCGGGGTCTCGCTTTCGTAAACTCATGCCTTAAACTCATTTCAGCTTATTCATCCTTCGTTAAAACAATACATAAAACACGAACAAACAAATCTCTACTACAGAAACCTATTCGACGAAGCGTAATATAACTCTAAGCTATAATAGCTGCAGCACCAATTAAACTCATCACTCCGTAATCCACCGAACAGTAATTCACCAAACAACATTGAATTACAAGAATCTCAAGTAATTTGTTGATGTAGGTATTACTTACTCATAATTGACGTGACATAACATCACGCCTGTATTCCCCGAAGGGGTAGGCACAAATCCAGACTCCGTGTGAGAATTATCTAATACATACAACATTTTCTATGATCCATAGTATGTATATCCAAGTCTGGGTGTCTGTGGTGATGATAAATTATTTAAGTTTATGAATCGCATCAATCGTCCGGTTGATGGCAATAGGCTCGCCCAGTATTACATTGGGACCTAAAACATAACAGGCGAAATGTGGGTGTACTATATGTGCACCTCTGCCTACCCCTTCGGGGAATATAGGCGTGATGTTATGTTATGTTATGTTAATCGCATCAGCGATACAGGAGACATACCTAGTGCGGGACAACGATTGAAAAAAGTTGAGTGCTTCAATAGTGATGATAATATCTGTGCCAATTATTTTATTAACACCTATTGTACTATATAATAGCCATTACAATTTAACAATTAAATAATAATAAATATTTCCTCAATTTGGTAAGCTGGGTAGACGTCAATAATATCCTTAGAACAGCCATCAAATAGAAGAATGACATCAATCCGTAAGGCCAGACACAAACTCTATTATTATTTTAAAACCTTCACTATGAGGTTGGTGTTTTAATAATTAAAACCGTTACAAATAATGAAAAAGGGCTCCTAATTTATATGAAGGGTTATTGTTTTGTTTTATAAAATCTTCCGTAAAGGATTTAATAATATTGGCTGTCAATCTGTATTTTATTTTTCCTTCCTCTTACGCAAATTAATTGTACGCTACGATCGTACGCCTTGTTTTTCTTTTTATTTATATACAGTAAGTAAATATTGATTTCAGTAAAAAATAAAATAATGACGCGACTACTGAGTGTGAGGTTTTGGGTTCGAATCCCGGATCCTTTTTCTTTTTTGGGACTAGCCCACCACTCGTGCCCATCATTGGGACTCCTGTAAGCCAGGATCTACAAATTGAGAACCATCGAGGCAATGAAGCTCGAGGCGTCCCAGAGAAATGACTCGACTGTCTTGGAACCCGCAACGAAATTAATAATAAAATAATATACATACATAGGAATATAAATTTAGTTCCCACTTCCTTCCATAGCAAGTGTTTTTCTATACATTTGTCTGTTCTGGCGTTATGCGACCGATAATACGCGACGCATGTTCCGTCAGATATGAACCTACCCTTAGTAATAGGATTTTAGGCGTTTTACCCTCTGAGTACGGGAAAAAGAACAAACAACAAAAGCTACCGAGTCGTGTCAATGATTAAATCACACAATAGAGATAGGCATATACTTAAAAATGTCCGACTTAACAGTGGAATTAACCCGTCAGGACACAATCAAGTCCATATATAATTATCACTTACTTTGTATGAGGTTACATACAAACGACCTCACGCTAAATAATATCAGTCATACTTTTTCTTTTTCAAAGCGAATGTCACATCAATTAATATAACAGTAAGCAAATTGTAGTTGTTTTATAATATTAGTAACAGTTAAAAAACTAATCGCCTTAGATGCTGATTTCGATTTCCGAGTCCGCCAATATTTCGAGTCACGGACACGTGACATATTCGAGGAAATGTTACAATTGTGACTGCCTCGTTGGTCTAGTGGTTGCTAAGCGCGACTGCTGAGCACGAGGTTCTGGGTTCGAATCCCTGATCGGGCAAAGTGCTATTGGGTTTTTCCATTAGGTAATTCTCAGTAGCAGCACGGAGGATTTGTGCCCGGTTGATGGCAATAGGCTCGCCCCCTATTACATTGGGACCTAAAAATAACATAACTGGCGAAATGTGGATGTACTATTATGTGCACCTCTGCCTAACCCTTCGGGGAATACAGGCGTGATGTTATGTTATGTGAACGGTGTTATGATCGCGTAACATTATGCCGAACATTACAAATTGACCGTCCACACTTGTAACATTATTCCAAATATTTGTCGTCACAGTCGGGCAAACATTTGCCTATAACTCAGTTTCTTCCAGAGTAAGGGAACCACATTTGTTACGCCAGTTTGTTACGATCACGAAGGAATGTTCGCCAAAATGTTGGTAGAGACGCTTATAGGTCCAATGTAACACGGGCGAGCCTATTGCCATCAACCGGGCACAAATCCAGACTCCGTGTGAGAATTATCTAATAGAAAATTCTGGTAACACTGCCCGACCCAGAATTCGAACTCGCGGCCTTATGCTTTGCAGTCACAGTTCGCAACCGCTAGACCAACCAGCCAATAATAAAGAGACAGTCAATAATTTGTGCACACATATACAAACAAACAAGCTGATGCTAAAACCATCACCTTCTCCGTTCCGTCGTGGGTAATAAACTACAATTGCTCGTCATGGTCTGCCTGGAGACTGAACTGTAACGGCCGACCTAATCTAACACTCAGGGGTTTTTATATAACCTTCTTTATTTAGCTCAAGGAACGGTTGAAGTGAGCTGAACCGTAACTAAACGAATAAAGAGTTTAGGAGGATAAATAAGTTCGGACGAGGCCTAGACGGCGCACGTACCACATAAAATAAATCGAATTGAAACATAAACGACTGCCTTGTTGGTGTAGTGGTTGCTAAGCGCGACTGCTGAGTACGAGGTCCTGGGTTCGAATCCCGGGTCGGGCAAAGTGTTATTGGGTTTTTCCATTAGGTAATTCTCAGTAGCACCACGGAGTCTTGGATTTGTGCCCGATTGATGGCAATAGGCTCGCCCCCTATTACATTGGGACTTAAAAACATAACTGGCGAAACTTGGGTGTACTATATGTGCACCTCTGCCTACCCCTTCGGGGAATACAAGCGTGATGTTATGTTATGTTTATGAAACATAAACTCGTGTCGCCGTATCAGACCTATCTAGTGCGGTATTAAACGGACTAAAGGTGACGGAAAAACATCGTGGGGAAACCTGGATTTAATTATCTGAAATCGCCCGCAGTGAGCTAGTAGTGATCAATGCTCAATCCTCCTCTATATGAGAAGAGGCTTTTGCCCTGCAGTGGGACTGTTATAGGCTGTTATTATTACTTATAATAAGCTGTATAATGTACACAGTAAACCGGCAAAATAACCAAACGACCAACAACTAATATTTTTCCAATTACAATGTCAATTCTTGGGACCATCACCACTTCCTAGTACTCTTAAATTAAATATAGATTTAACAACTTACACAAGTCCTTACTATGTGCGAAAACTGACAAGTACATTCAACTATTAACTTTATTTTTATTTAAATATATCATAAGGGACAAAAAGTCTGCCTATTCTAACTTAATATGGAACAGTAAGTTTTTATATATTATTTAACGAGCTGCGCCCCGCGGACAACCCGCTACATTTTTTCGGGATAAAAAGTAGCCATTGTTCATCCAAGATGCCAGCTAACTCCATATGAAATTCCATCCAAATCGGTCAAGCCGTTTGAGCGTGAAGAGGTAACAAATACACTGAGAAACTTTCGCCTTTATAATATTAGTTTCAAAAACATGTTTATCAATTAGAGCTGGTGCTAGCATCGTCAAAGCGTTTAATAGGGTCAGGACACATTGATTGACGGTGTTCGATGGTTTGTTCATCTAAAAAGAGAGCAACGTATGGAACGACGCATCCTTTCGCATCCGTCGATGCGTACCTACGTCTTTCCATGCTTTGCTCTCTTTTTGTATAGAGAAACCGTCGAACGCCGTCGATCAATGTGTCCTGACCCTTATGCAACTACTCAAATGGCTGCTTCTTTTTATTTTTATGCTTCCTCTAAAACTTTCGTATTGCTGCCTAAGTACATATTTTAACACGCAGTAATTAAGTATGATGAAGAATTTTACTATAATAACTTTCGTGAGTGTTATCCATATTATTTACTATATATTCCGGTTATACTCACGGGTGTATTCGGGAATGCCCGACTAGTTTCGGACTCGACCGGAGCCCTTATTCATGAGCTGGTTACGCGGGAGAGTCGCGAGCCGAACACAATGCTCATTTTTTCTCAGTAAAAGAGTTACCTATTTCCCTGGAGTTAATCTAATATAAAATAACCATTGTATGTAAATTTGTCCAACCGAAATTAGAACGTGCTCGATCAAAATAATCGCCGGATTTCAAAGTTAAATTACAGTGGGATAACAATGCCTGCTGGTAACCCAGGTACATAAGGAACACTCAATCCCCTCTCCAAGGACACTCGCTAACAATCCGCTTCCTCATTACAAACCATTTTTAATCTCCAACTGAATCACAGCAATTACTCAATTCTCATCTAAACTGCTGTTGCTTTTCCTTTCTGGTGTTTAACGATAGAAAGGGAGAGAGAATCCTGTTGATTCGTGATGTCCTAGACATGTAGGGTAAGGCAATTTAGCTGGAGGGTTCATTTCCGTAAGATCGTTTGGTAATTACGTTTTGACATACTGAAACTAGTGGACAAAGAGGTCGGAATTGAAAAGTAGATGTAATTTTACTAAATCTGAAACACCTCTCTTTGACTGTTTCGATGGTCTAGTGGTTGCTAAACGCGACTGCTGAGCACAAGGTCCTGGGTTCGAATCCCGGGTCGGGCAAAGTGTTACTGGGTTTTTCCGTTAGGTAATTCTCAGTGGCAGCACGGAGTCTGGATTTGTGCCCGGTTGATGGCAATAGGCTCGCCCCCTATTACATTGGGACCGAAAAACATAACTGGCGAAATGTGGGTGTACTATATGCGCACCTCTGCCGACCCCTTCGGGGAATACAGGCGTGATGTTATGTTATGTTGTAGTTGAGGTAACAGACGGACAAATATTAACTTTCGCATTATTTACATAAGGTAAGGATAAATGTAGAAAAACATTATTAATAAGCACTTTAGTAATTGTTTTTCTTATAATTACAGCCTTTATAATAAGCCATTATATCTTAAAAGGTCTCGTCTATTTATAACTTAAAAAAAATAACAAAAAGTGAATGTAATAATATAATCTGAAGTTGCTACAACCTTCGTTTATTTTTATTCAGTGAGACCATAAACAACGCGTTGTCTAGATTTTTACAATGCTTAAATTAAAAACTATAATATATACATCACCATCGTGATCATAACATCACGCCTGTATTCCCCGAAGGGGTAGGCAGAGGTGCACATACAGTACACCCACATTTCGCCAGTTATGTTTTTTTATGTCCCAATGTAATAGGGGGCGAGCCTATTGCCATCAACCGGGCACAAATCCAGACTCCGTGCTGCCGCTGAGAGTTGCCTAATGGAAAAACCCAGTAACACTTTGCCCGGCCCGGGATTTGAACTCAGGACCTCGTGCTCAGCAGTCGCGCTTAGCAACCACTAGACCAACGAGGCAGTCAAATAACTACATAATTATACAATAATATACATATAACTACATATCTATGCCTTCACATTTTATTGTTATATTTAATCATCAATACTGCCTGTTTTGCCTTGGGTTGCTCAGTGCGACTGCAGAGCGTGCGGATCCTAGGTTCGATACGTGGGTAAGGCATAGTGCTATTCGTTTGGCTACTTGTTTAGACGGGCTGTTCGGAATTTTCTCGTTAATTCATCAGCAATATGATGTATCTATATCTACTTTTTGATATATCATTGCATCTTCTCATACCTACTTAAAAATAATGTGAAATGACACAGTGAGTGCATAATAATTAAAATGTAAGGTAGTTGATAGTTTTTGTTCAAATTAGACGTTTAACACCTCAGTCTGCCCGTGCCCATGAATGCTGTAAAGGATTCAAAACGTCGGGACCAAAAATCAATTAAAAAACCGCGATAAAATCCGTAAACCTAGTTTTATTTCAATGTCTAATATTCGCGTAAGTGATAAAAATTATTATAATGAGAAATTTATTCAGAAATAATGTTCATTATAAATACATTACAATTGCTACTATATTACGTTACGTTACGTCTACGTTAAAAACAAACAATATATACCAATGAAAAATCTAAAAATGTTGCATGGAAATAGTCCTCATCGCTGTCGACTGGGTGCCCAAAAGGCCCAAAAGAATGAATTAAGTCATTCTCTGACCACAGAGTATGTCACCGCGCATTTCAAAGTGTCGTCTACCTCTATGGTGACTTTTATTTCACAACACCGACGCCGTTACCACGGCAACAACATAAACAGCCAGCACCGAGACCGCAGTTATTTTTTTACGATTTTTTACTTGTTTTGCTTAAATATTCTTTGTAAATATTTTTAGTGTCGTTTAGAAGGTATTAGTGTTGCTTTCCACGATGGATCCGGACGAAGAGGAGAATTTTGGCGCGGCCATGAACATCGGCTCGGAGACCACTGAAGCTGAGAAGGAATATGAAAAAGTAAAGTGATTTGTTTTAGTTATTTACATCAATTTATCTTTATAGACATCATCATCAGCCGGAAGACGGCCACTGATGAGCAAAGGCCTCTCCCTTAGAACGCCACAATGACGGACAAATTGCCATTTGCATCCACCGGTTGCCCGCAATACAAATTTAAATTCTCCCTACTGTAAAACTATATACAGCTTTCTATATACATTTATGATATTCAAAAATGTCATAAAAAGCTATATTATGTAAAAATAAAAAGGAAGTAACGGTTCCTCTCTCTGGAGCCCTAACCACCGGTAGCTTGGACCCTGTTCCCGCGGCTCATTGGGCCCTATATTTTATTTCGGGTAGCATAGAACCATAATATAATACATAGTTATGATTATGTAAAAATATATTGATGCTAGACTTGTCCGTCTAGTGGTCGCAAACGCGCCTGCTGAACGTGAGGTCTGGGGATCGACTCCTTGATCAGGCAATATTATTGGGTTATTTTGAGTGAGTTTGAATTTGTACCCATTTTGTATTTAAATAATTACCAAGCTAAAAACAATTCCAAGATAAGAAAATTTGAAATAGGTTTCAATAATGATTTGATTTCTCATTCTATCATTGTTGGTTACATCCAGATATAATAGTTGATGTCTCTTCGCAGGTACTCGAACAACTTCGTGAGGCAGAAGGTCTGAAATTCATATCGGATGTCTACACCAAGCTGTACGACTCCTATTTTAAGGTCAAGGAGGACAATATCCTGCATATAGAGGAGAAAGATGGACTTAGAGTAAGTTACAAAGCATATACAAACTGCCTCTTTGGTCTACTGGCCTCTAAGCATGAATTTAGTAACACGTGAATTTCCCACATTTTTCCATTGTTTTCCTTGTTTTCTAGTAGAACCCTAAACATTTTCGAAGTTTATTATAGCCTATATTAGATCCCGGACCATTAGCTACCTGCTAGTGAAAGTCCCGTCAAAATCGGTCCAGCCGTTTCGGGGATTAGTCTGACCAAACAGACAGATACGTTTGTAATAATGAGTTTAAAGGTGGCATTGCAATGGTAACCTAACAAATTTTATAATTGCAGCACAAACTCCGTCGTTTCGATGACACCGTGACGGACTACCTGACCGAGATTTCTGAAAATCATAAAGTTATTGAAAAGCTTCGAGCGGAAATCAGTGAGTTTGTTCGTTAAGTAGAATATAATAGAGTTTATTTGCCGATGAGCATAGCACATAAGGCAGGTTACTGACAGAAGTAGAACTCAATATGTGATCGTAGTATGACAGCAGGATCGACACGATTTCTATGAAAACTATGATAAGCAATAGACCGCCTTGTTGGTCTAGTGGTCACTTACACGTCCTGGGTTCAAATCTTAGATCGGGCGAAGTATTATTAGGTTTTTCCATAAGGAAATTCTCAGTAGTTGCAGTATGGAGTCTGGATTTGCACCCGGTTGATGATAATAGGCCCCCTAATAACATGACTGAAATGTGGATGTATATACTAATCTACCTCTTTGAAAAATACAGGTTTGATGTTATGTATGATGAACAACAAACTTTGTATGTATGAACTTCCCATAAATAACACATTTACTTACTGCATCAAGAATTAGGCGTAAGGTTATCTCTCGTATTTCTATACTCCATTTGAAATAACATTAGATGACAAGACAACCTTTATATGCAATCCATTCAAATGATTTTGAATTCTATTCCATTAGTGTCAAGACATATGACAGCTGCAGTAAGCAGTTGGCGTTGGGAATAAGTTTTTGCTTCTAATACCATCCTTATGCGTCCAGAATAGAAGTCAAATTCGCTTGAATAAACTGAAAATAGATTTGTTGGTTTTTCTAATCCTACTTTAAATGGAGTATAGCAAATAAAAATGTAATAACTTAATTAGAGGAGGCAAGGTTACTTGCTGATGCGATGCACGCACGCGAGCTGACCAGCGTGGAGAGCCTGGAGACCATGAAGAAGCTGGTGACGCGCCTGGAGAAGGAGCTGGACGCGAGGAAGAGGGCTGGAGAAGAGGACGCGTAAGAGTTACCCACATAAGCCACTTATTACTATCACATCGTCAGCCGGAAGGCGTCGACTGTTGAACAAAGGCCTCCTCCGGTGGATGCAGTGTCAAGGCGCCGTTCATTGTGGCGTTTTAAGGAGGGGAGGCCTTACTACCATCAAGCTCTCCCAAATATCATCATCATCCGGACGACGTCCACTGTTGAACAAAGGTCTCCCCATTAGAACGCCACAATATACCCGGGCTTTACATTAATCTAACGTAAATGATATATGCATAATACATATCCCTTGTCCATCTGAAATGATCTTCATGTTTGGTCAAATGGTGAAAGAGTTTTTAATATAGGTGCAGTGGATATTACACGCTGCACATATACTTACAAGTCACGAAATTCACTCTCTTTTATTATTTTACTAGCTGCGCCCCGCGGTATTACCTGCTACATTTTTTCGGGATAAAAAATAGCCTATATGTTAATTCAGGGTGTCCGCTACCTCCATATGAAATTTCATTAAAATTCATTTTTCGTGAAAGAGTAACAAACATTCATTCATACTCACAAACTTTCGCGTTTATAATATTAGTTGGGATTGGATACAGATACGGGTTATTTGTAAGACATTGGTACAACTTTTGAGAGGTAAAATTAAGTACATACCGTAAAATGAACTGAATCGAAACTTAATGGTGAAGAGAGACCAAACTTAGAGACTGATTTTAACATTAAATTGTTACAAATATGTGGTTGTCAAAAAGGCTCATTGCTAAATTTGCTAAATTGTGTTTATATTACAATTTAAAGTAAAGGATCCTTTGGTAACAATCAGTACTCTTTTTGCTATAAAATCAGTTCAAAGTCTTGTATCTATTCGCTCTTAAGTTGCGATTCACCCCCATTTTAACCCAGTACGTACTTATGATTGTAAACTACTTATTAGTACTATGGAACTCACTCTGATATATTTAAAATCGCAGTGGAGCAACATCAGCAGTAAAAGAGAAAGAGAAGTTTGAGAAAGAGAAGGCTCGTCTCCAAGGAGAGTTGGATGGGTTGAAGCAGCGGCTGGCAAACGCCATGCAGTACTGTGAGGAGCTGGAGGCCAAGAACCAGGCCGCTGAGATTAACATCTCCAAGCTAGAGGAACAGATTGAGGTCTGACATTCTTTTGAACACGATTCGTTCGTTACGGTCCTTTGCTTCAGAGTTCAAGCCGATCGTGACGACAAATAAACATACGATATCGGAGATGCCAAGAAAAATCTATGCAATTTTAAATATCATAACGATAGATCGTCTATGTACGGCTTTTTGCGATAGGTCGTGACGATTTTCTTTCGATAGATTCACACGTAACGTGCCTTTAGCGTCACTTGTACTACGATATCAAATCTTGAAAGTTATTTTTACCTTTTTGAAATGGTTGACGTTCTATTTATTATTAAAGTTTATTTGTTTTGTTAGGAGGGTGAGAATAACGCGGTCCGTCAGAACCGCCTGGTAGAGCACCTTAGAAACGACGCGGCCAACCTGAGGCTTGAGGCCGACACCAGGGCCAACAGCATCGTCGGACTCAATGAGAAGGTCAGTCTATTACCACAGACACGGGGGGGGGGTGAGGATGTGACTTGGATGTATGTACTATTCACGTCTCCCTTCAGGAACTACAGCCATGATTATCAGAATTTCTTCTAACCAAAAAGTCGCCTCCTGGATGGCCCCGGTCGTTGGCTACCATCACGTCCTGCAGGGTCTTAACGTGCTTTCTGAAACACGGAGGAATCTCGATCGAGAGTCACCCGTCACAAGAATGACAGCGGCAAGCTCGGCTTAACATCGCTGATCAACTGATCTACCTATAGTAACTGATCTCCATCGCTAATTTTACCTACATTTTATGTAAAAAAGGTTTATTATTACGCGGTAGCCACATAGCTACGAGCTGATCAATGATTATCGTACCAACTTACAACAAGGATTCATGTCATGTTTTTTCTTAATGACTGTCAACAGCTAGCTAAAGCGGAAAAGACTATAGAGCGGCGCGACCGCCAGCTCCACGGCATTACGGTGAAGCTGGAAGCAGCTCAAACAGAGCAGGAGGCGGCCTTCAACAAGAACTCGCAGCTCAGGGAACAGCTGGAGAGCCTTAACTTGGAGTTCGACAGGACCAAGGTCCAGCTGGGGAACACGGCTAAGGAACTGAAAGTATGTATAAGCCATTAACATTTTGACGAGCTGATTGGCACATTGGCTCAGTAGTTGGACTGCTACGCTAAGTGCTGCGGGTCCCTACACGAGACAAAACTTTGTGCAATTCGCAGAATGTTTCTTTCTAGTCTGGATAGTATGTATTATAGATGTTTGTTACTCTTTTATGTAAAAATACTGAATGGATTTTATTGTAATTTCATCTGACGGCTGACACCCTGGATTAGCACATAGGCTACTTTTTATCGTAGTAAATGAAATAGCAGTTTACAATTTCTTACACATCTTTGATTATTATCTCTGGCCCGATTCTGAAGTCCACACGACGAAGTCGCGGACAGAAGCAAATATTAATATGTCCCTGCACTCTTCTAGAACTCAATAGACGACGGCACCAAACTGCGCAACGAAGTATCGAAGCTGGGGAAACAATTAGTACAGCACACGAAGAAATATCAACTTCTGGAGCAAAGCAAAGCCAGCGTCGAAACTGATCGGTAACATACACCTTCCTATATTGTGTATTTCGTAAAGTGATACATTTGTTATACCCCAGCTATATACTACACCAGCCCCTTCACCATGAACGCTTAAAGCAGGGCAGTTTGCGTTGCGGAAACGAGACACCGCATTACACTGGACGTTGCGGCGCGCGGCGTCTCGCTTCCACATCATAAACTATCCTGCTTTAAGAGTTCATGGTAAGAGGCTGATTTGTCTTTTGTCTTGTAACAGTGTGCTTTTTGCCAACACGTATAAATCTCCAGGCATGCAAACACGCAGTAACTGTAGATAATTTGCTCAGACAATGACTGAAACCGCGTTTTCACTAGGGGACATATCGCGGAGAGTCGAAAACATATCGCCTAACATTCATGTGGTACGTCTTTGCAACTTTGTGGGACAATGTAGCTGGTTATTTACCTTGGTCACACTACCGAGTGGTGAATAGTATTTCATCCCAAGGAGGTAGTGTTTTTCAGTGCCACTCACATGAAGGGACACGCGTCCTCACTCAAAGCTTTTCGGGCGACTGTCGGAAGACACGGAGGTGTCAGGTCCGCGACCCGTAGATCTCCAAGCGACGTGGGGTGACGTCGCGCGGAACACATTTCGTGTCGAGCAACACTGTCGCGGGACAAATGTCTCCCAGTAAAAACGCGGCTTTAAACTTTAATATGTGTAGTCATAGTTCAGATTAAACTGGTCTTCAGAGAGCGTCTCCGGCAGCAAGTGACTGTGATGGAGAGGGACCTGATGCTTGGAAAGAGGCAGGCGGAGTTCGACAAGAGGGATATAGAGAACCTCAAGAGAGAGAAAGACATCCTCACTAAGAATATGCAGAAGATACAAAGTTAGTCAGAATAAACCTATTCATCTATCGTATCAATATGATAGGAAAATAGGCTTTGTATGTTGGTCTAGTGGTGGTAAAGCTTGACTGAGCGTGCAGTCTTGGGTTTGATTCCTCAGACAGTGTTATTGGGTTTTTCCATTAGTTAATCCTTAGTGGCAACGCAACGTCTATTTGCCCGGACAATGGTAATAGGCTCGCGCTTATTTTCATTGGCTTAATTTGGGTAAAATAACAGCCTATAATTCTCCCACTGCAGGGCAAAGGGCTCTTCTCGTATAGAGATGGATTTAGCATTGATCACCACGCTAGCTCACTGCAGGTTAGCGATTTAAGATTAAATCCAGGTTTCCTCACGATGTTTTCTATCACCGTTAGTCAGTTGTGTCTTAGAATAACTAAGAAAGTATTTATAACATTGAAAAAGTCACATTGATACTTGCCCGGGTTTGAACCTGCAACCTTGTGCATACAAATCCGGTATGTTTACCACTAGGCCACCACGACAGCTTAATTTGGGTGTACTATGTAAAATACAATCTCTTTGCCAACCCCTTCGGGATAATATAAATTGCTGTTAATGAAATGTGTTCAGTAAAAAAAGTCTACTAAATAAAATCTAAAGACTTGTTGGTCTGGGTTTTTATATACTAATGCGTTGTTTGCAGACGAAGCTCTTGAAAACCTAGCCATGCTGGACCTTCAGGAACAGAGACGTAAACAGTTGGAGCATGAACTAGAGATCAACGCTTCACAGATCAACAAACAGAGGCTCATGATCCGGACGTTTGAGAAGGAGAAGGATAGGTAAGAGTATGTAGCGACACCTACACGTCGAAGGACGAGTGACGTTGCGAATACTGCATCGCGCTAACAAAGTAATCGCATTCGCTAGCTATATAAACAGCCGCCCCGAGTTGAGAAGTGGGGCGCCGCGGCCCACCAGGCACACCACCGCCTGGTTGGAAGCTCTTCCCTTTTGGATGGAGAAACTCCACATCCCCTCCTCCACATTGGTGACCCCGACGTGATTGGAAGCAACCTTCGAGCATCAGCTCCTTCATACAGTCCTATTTCTGCACTACAACTCTTGTTTTATTTCATCGTTACTTACATCGCTGCTACAAGTAGAAGAGACACTTACTGTGTATGTATGCTATCTTAACCTAGAACTTATATGTTTACAATTGTGTTAATGTAAGTTGGTTAAATAAATAAACTTATGGATGATGTTCAATGCTGGCTGCTGACAATATCGTTTGCGCAGTGGAGTTTTGGACCACTAAAATATAATTTTGCCATTGACTAGATAAGGAGAAGAAGCTCTGTTTTTGCCTTTGGTATAAGAGCGTACGTTATGGTCGACTGATACTCCAAGGCATCTTAGTCAAGTATATAGGTACTTCGATGGAGCAAAAATCACTTAGTTTGGTTCATCGCCTAATAATTGTAATGTTCCCCTAACCGAATTTTGGTCACGGCGGCCTTTTCCAGTTGAGACTAGCCAACTACGCAGAAAATATTAAAGTGCACAAACACGGGTGCACTTCCTATTCCCCCACAATCATATTCCAATGGAACGGTAGACCGACACAACCGGAGAGAGATCCGGCGCAGGATCAACGGCATTCCGAAGCACGGATAGGTTTCGATATGTAAAAACGGTCACAAATCACAAGACTGACCACAGTGAGCACGGATTACTCTTTGCAGATCAACTGATCCGCGCGGTAGCCACGTAGCTACGAGTCCCAAATCTCCTAAAAGGTTTTTGTGGACTATATGGCTCGTGCTCTATACATAACTCAAGTCTTTAACCTCTCTGGTCTGGTGACGGACTCGAAGTCTACCATACGAAACTAAGATCCAATGATTTTTTTTTTACTAGCCTGGAATGTCCCACTGCTGGGCAAAAGCCTCCCCACTCTTTCCAATGATTGTTCAGTAAAAAATAATTAACTGGTTTTTTTGTTAACGATTGATATTTTTGTCGATTTCTATAATGACTATTTCTCTTTTTCCAGGATGTTAGAGGAAACAATTGCGTTGAACGAGAAAATTGACGAAATAACAGGTCAAGCATATTTTTTAATTTACTTTCCCGATCAATTCGGAATCAATAAATCCAAGCCAATTTTCAGAGGAGGTACGTCTCCGCACTGCGGATATCCTCGACCTTAAGAAGGCACTCCGGGAGGAAACCCTCAAGTCCCGCAAGCTGTCCGTGGCACTGGACGCCTGTAGAGCTGAGAGGAACATGTTACACAAGAACTACACCGAGGCACTCGACGAGATACAGGACTTGAAACAGAAGCTGAAGGTAAAGTAGACGCTCTGGATGTGATTTGTCACTTTAATCAATCAATTCAATAGTTTATTGTTATATTTTCGTATTTTTTCATCACAAAAATGGGTGAAAATATGAAAATACGGGTATATCTGTTTACGTAGCAATGCAAACAAATTAGTATCGCATGATTTCGAATTCGAACAATTATGTTATGTTCTCAGTGACATGCCTCATGTGTAAACTGACCTCATGATTGATTGATATATATGACTTATTCCGTTTGAACTACCAGTTTCAACGATAGATACCAAACCTATAACAGTTTAGTTCGTTTTATGAAAACGTTTATTTTCTATTCAACCAAATGAATTATACAGGCAATTTACTCTTCCAACTAGAAATAAAAAACCATCTTAACTGATAAAGTGCAACCACTTTTCCCGCAGATGTTAGCATACCAAATCGAACAGCTCAAAGAGGACATAACCGGCAAGGAAGCCGGCCTGAAGTCTTGCGAGGCTCTTCTCGGCAAGTGTACCAAGAAGAATGAACAGCTCCGCATGGAGATACAGGCGGGACAAGTCAAGTTGTCCGAAGCTAGGGCCGATATAGCTGCCTTGAGGCAAGAGGAGGCTCGGCTTAATAGGATCGTGCAGGTTTGTGGTATTACATGCTTTGGGACAGTTAGAATGGAGCTTGTCTGGAAAAATAGGGCAACTTATGAAGAAAAAATTTGCTTTGACAGATAATTCTGGGGTTTATTCTTTTAAAAGCAATAGGTATTGAACGTCAGAAAGTTATCATCTCAATTATCTCCCATCTCATCTATATCTCTATCATGAAACAATCATTTCTAGACTGCCAATGGCAACTTAACCAAAAAAATTGAGTAAATGGAAGGGACATCCTAATTGTCCTTTAGTTTGTTTATTATTGTTTGGCGTATTAAATTGAACCTGAATTGAACCTGTCCCAAATGTTATTAGGAAGGCGACACGGCCCGCGCTAAGCTGGTGAAGGAACTAGAGGGCTTGATGAACGAACGCGACGTGGTCGGCGCGCAACTTGTCAGAAGGAATGACGAGATATCTCTCCTGTATGAGAAGATCAGGATCCTTGAAGTTACGCTGCAGAGAGGTAATGTTGGAAGATGGCACTTCGTAATTCACCCCAACTCTGACCTATACATGATTACATCCAAATTTTGACAGACAGATTGTGCTGCTGGGTAGTTTTTTTGCGCCGTTTCTTCTACTCACTAGGAAGCAATGACGGGCGGGCGTTTTGGGGAAAAAGTACTAAAAGTTTAAGTTTATTTTGAATAAATGATTTTTATCTTTGTTTTTCTTTATCATCGTTATATTAGGTTAACCTGTAAGGAGGCCAAAGGTCACAGTAGTACACAAATTCGTTTACCCTCGCTACTTACCTACAGGTGAACGCCAGTACGAACAACGCGTGGAAGACATCCGACTCCTGCGACTGGAGATAATACGACTGCGCAAAGAGAAGAACCTTCTCTCCAAAGGAATTGAGAATATGACTGATTTGAGACTTGAGGTAACTTGTAATACTTTTAGTGGTCATATAAGAATATCATATAATTTAGTAGCATTGTTTCTTCATTTTAACTTACCTTTGTAGTTACTTACGAGTATATCTGAACCGAAGATTCCGACCAGGCGGTGGTATGCCTGGTAGGCCGCGGCGCCCCACTTCTATATTCGAGGGGCTGTTTATATTGCCAGCGAATGTGATTACTTCGCTTACTAGCGGGATTCAGGATTAGCAACGTCATGCGTCCTTCAACATATAGATGTCACTATGTTCTTACATAAAACCCTACAAGGGCGCAGCAGTTTTATGAATACATTACGCGTCGCCATTTTTTATACTTAGGCGCTCCCGGAAATAGCAAAACCAGTAGTAACATTGATTCGATAAAAAATGTATCGGATATATGTATGAACTTTCAGCGCCTATAGTATTATGTAACACTTCTACTTAATTGCAAGGTTGCTTAAAATTATACACAAATATATTAAAGGCTGTTTATATTCTAGTTTCTGATACGGCGTTTTATTATAATAATGCGTTTAGTTATGTCTCGAAGGTAGTAATTATAGTGCAATACATTATTACCAGTCAGTCTGAGAGTGATTTCGGTGTGTATTTATTCTAGGATAAGTATTATATTGGCTAGGTTATGTTAGAGATACATATATTGAAAATTCTAATGGCATACTTCCTATGTATTTGAGGTAGGTTATAATTTATGAGGATTTTTAAATTGATTCAAATTATCGTTTTAAAGTTATGTTAACGTACCTGCTTTGAGCTAAACTAGAAGCGTTTATTAAAAACTGTTTTTTATTAATTAGGAACAAAACATGGTAATTTTATACCAGTTTTTATTTAATTTGCAATGTTTGTACCTATGTATGTATATGTTTATGTCTGTTAGCTTGTTTAGGTCAAATCTTGCAATCATTTAGAACCACTTCTTGACATCCAATTGAAATCAAATTTTGCATACTTATGTAGGTTCGGTGTCAATACAATATTACGTATATTGGTCTGACGATGGAGTCAGGAGGTGGTCATAGGCACTCTGTAACGATATGACGCAATCCCCTCGTGTTTGGGCTTGTTTAATTAGTCTCCACGAGTACTTTGAGCCTAGCTGATTTAAAAGCTTGTAGTTATCTTATATATAAAATTCTCGTGTCACAATGTTCGTTTCCGTACTCCTCCGAAACGGCTTGACCGATTCTCATGAAATTTTCTGAGCATATTGAGTAGGTCTGAGAATCGGCCAACATCTATTTTTCATACCCCGGGTCAGCTAGTTTTTAATATAAACGTATTTAAATGGACAGTTAATAAACCCAAACTAATCTACACAGTTACGGCTTACAGATTTTTACTTTGAACTGAACACGAACGGACAGGATATAAAAAAACTATCTAGGTATAGGTCACACAATTTTTTTGTCTTCATTGAGAATTTAACCTGTGGCCCGTAACCAATTAGTGTGAAAGGTCAAGAAACCATATTGCTAATGGAACGTCCAATTCACGAACTTAATGAAATCAATTGAAAGTTGACTGCCTCGTTGTCTAGTGGACGCTAAGCATATGGTACTGGGTTCGAATTGCGGGTCAGGCAGTGTTACTAAGTTTTTTTATTCTATAATTCTCAGTAGCAGCATGACGTCTGGATTTGTGCCCGGTTGAACACAATAGGCTCGCCCCCTATTACATTGGGACTTAAAACTGGCGAAATGTGGTTGTACCCTCTAGGTATACGTGCACCTCTGTCTACTCCTTCAGGAAATATAAGCGTGAAGTTTTGATTGAAAGTTCCGTCCTAGTCTCAATATCCTAGAAACCTCGCTGTCACATTTTTACGTTCACGACAGATCATTCTTGACAGTTATAAACTAAAACTGACAGTTTCATTTTTTAAATTCATAAATGAGTTAGGTAGTTAAATTCATAAGAGAGTAAGGAACTACACTCCTACCTAAGAGAGTGGCGTCGTGTGCAGCAGACAGGGTCAAGTGATAGGAGGGAAGGGAAGCCTTAGCCCTGCAGTGACAGTTACGTTTCCAACCTATGTTGAACGCGGACCCTAAGTCCCACAATACAGGGAAGCCTAGTGTGGGTATATGGTCATGAAGGCAGTATACAACTTATTTAGTATATCCCTCATCTAGGCCCAAACAACATGGTAAAAAATCTTGTTCGATTCTGGCACGGGGCAAAAATTTGTGAGAACCGCAGATGTTTGTCTCGAGTTTAGGTGTTTGTGTATGTGATATTTCATGTTAGTGAAAGGCACCCACAGCATAGTTGAAATTCCTAGGGTCCATTTCACGTTTAGCTTAACAAACATAATGTTTCTTCCATATTATTCACCAATTGTTACTTCCAGGTGTTCAACCTAGAACGTGAGCTGGGTCGGGAGCGCCTGCGCGTGCGCGCCCTGGAGGAGGCGCTGGAGACGCCTCTGAACGTGCACCGCTGGCGCAAGCTGCAGGGCACCGACCCCGAGAGCGTGCGCCTCACGCAGAAACTGAGGCTCACACAGAAGTGAGTACATATGTCATCATCATCAGCCGGAATACGTCCACTGTTGAACAAAGACCTCCCCCTTAGAACGCCACAATGAACGACAGCTTGCCAATGGCATACATCGGTTGCCAGCAATTTATATGTACACCCCCTTAATTATAAAAATTCACGAAGTTTAACCAATGATAGTCTAGCACTTCTTTAAGTATCACCCGAGGGGGGGGGGCTTGAAAAGTGGCTAAACACACGTGATTAATGGACGACTTATTGTGGGATATAGAAATTTAAATCCAGAATTTCGGTTCAGCCTCGTGTGTCCCAATTCTACATCAATTAAAATTACTAGTTTCTTGGGTACAAATCCTACCACTCTGGGAAATAGCCGTGACGTTATGTATGTATGTAATGCTATTGACTAGACGTTTTAAATTATTTAAACTAGACAGCTCTTGTCAAGCAATATATTGAAAAGTAGTTATTACGTTTGAAAGTTGAACAAAGAAGGCTTTAATGACGTATGTAAGTGAGATATGTACCTACTCAATACTTTATTGCATTTCTTAATAGTACATAGATGTACTTATAATTTATATAATATATATACGTATATAATATAACCTCATTTTATTGTTATTTTGTATTTACTATTTGTGTTTTAATTGTACGATCTATTGTATTTTAACCTATTTTTACCTTGTGTAAACCTATCCATAGTTTTAATATGAACTGTGCAACGTTTATATAAATAATAATACAGATCTTTATGGACCCTGTCGGGCACAACAAAAAGCGGAGAGAGGAAGAGAGTTAACCTAATTATTTACATTATTATAAACTTATATCTACGTAACTGTACACACAGTATTGTACACATATCTACATACTTACCTATGTATACATACGTGCATGTTCTCAGATAAAAAAGATAAACCGTAATCAAAATCTTGCGTCAGCGGTGACGGAAATGTTTTACCAAAATGTATTTAGGTACCTACGTCACAGTTCTGTTTAAACGTTCTTAATCAAATAAGAATAATTATCTCCATAATGAGTAGGCTTTTAATAATTGTTTGTTTGTATGAATACCTCGCTGGTCTAGTCGTTGCTAAGCGCGACTGCTGAGCACGAGGCCCTGGGTTCGAATCCCAGGTCGGGCAAAGTGTTACTGGGATTTTCCATTAGGTAATTCTCAGTAGCAGCACGGAGTCTGGATTTGTGCCCGGTTGATGGCAATAGGCTTGCCCCCTATTACATTGGGACCTAAGACATAACTGGCGAAATGTGGGTGTACTATATGTGCACCTGTGCCTACCCCTTCGGGGAATACAGGCGTGATGTTATGTTATATTTGTATGAATGAATATCTATTACGGAGAATGTGCAGACCACTCAAACGTGTGCTAGTGCGAATGGAATTTCGAATAAATAACTAGTGATCTAAGATTTACAATAGCTAGGTAGATGGTTATTTAAAATATGTCCACATAAATATTAATTTAAGGACAATTTACTTAATTGGTTAACAAAACAATAATAATCATTTGTATTTTTCGATGCCATTGTTTGTCTGATGAGTTATGCTTCAATATGGCCACGATTCAGATTGAGGTACTAGGAGCCTACGTACCTAATAATACTTAGTTGTAAGACACAAGAATGATCGATTGATGCAGATTTATCGTAGCTAAACACGCATTCTGTCGTGTTTTAACTAAGAACAATTAATTCTATCAAGTCGTTTGTGTTTTTTCTATTTCGTCCCCCTCTATTCGTCATTTTAGCACTCACTACATTTTAATTCAAATCATTCATTCAAGCCGTTCTTCGGCCTTCCTCCTTCCCTCCACACGTATCGTTAATAAGCCATTTACGACATTTTTTGTTCTTTATTTTATTGTATCTAGGTAGGTATAGAAAATGACGTAAACAGGCTTAGCAATAGAACCGTAAACGTTTGGCTTTCATTATTTGACTTTTTGTGTCATTTTTGTATGTTGCTTCATGGTAAGCTTAAATCTAAATTGATAAAGGAAAATGATGGATACAAGTGGGACTCGAACCCGCAACTTTCGCCGTACCGTGGCGCCGCTTTGCCAACTGAGCCACCGTGTCACCGCTCGCATCCATCAAATTTGTTCATTATTGTCAATGATTTTCATCATCATAAGCCCGAAGACGTCCACTGTTGAACAAAGGCTTCCCCCTTAGAACGCCACAATGAACGACAACTTGCCGTCTGCATCCACCGGTTGCCCGCAACTCTGACAATACCACCTAGTGGGAGGCCTGCCAACGCTGCGTCTATGACTTGACCAGTGTAATATTATTATGTAATTTATTTACCTAGGTCATTGATAATATTTATATAAAAAACCAAGATCAAAAAGAAAAACTCAGCGATTCAAAAACGGCCAACAAATGAACGCGGTATCTCAGAATTGTTATTCAAGTCTTGTGTCCTTTAGTTATGCTGTTTAATGTTATTTGATCAGTCCAAGCACCAGTTTTAGTTGCGATATTTGTAAGGAATTGTCCATCTTGGTTTTTACATCAATGACCTAGGTGTGTACCGTAAATTATAAAGTTATTAATTACAGAGCCACTCATCAATGGAAGCTATGAACAGATTAGGTGTTTAGTTTTACCATAGAATGAAGTTTAATTATAGGTTATTAACTAAGTATTTGCTACTGTATAAGTACATAAAGAATCACTCGATAGTTATTTTTAATTTGCCAGGAATGCCTTTATCTTCGAGTTAGAAGCTAAATAGTCCGCCGCTCTTGACCGTATTCCGAGTTCACCCTTGATCTTCCTATATTGGTGTCATTATAATTTAGACAGCTATTATGTTAAAATGTTAATGGTTAGCGGTTTTTCCTATATCTATTGCGGTGATTAACCAATTGAAAGTCGTAATTAGATTATGAATTATTGTTATCCAATCGATTATTGGTTTTATTGGCGCAAATAATGAAACGCGATAGCAATGAGATAATTTGTGCAGTTGTTTGATAATTTAATGAATTGTTGTCAACACAATTTAAAGCGTTGATGTCCTAATGGGCCGGGTCTGTGGGCACAAGGTTGCAGGTTAAAACAATACTAACAGCTACGGAATTATCTCGTACTTTCGATATGATTACGCAATTTTCTTTTTTGTTATTCTCAATCAGGGACTAGATATAAATTGTTAGTTTTTGTGCCAGATGTATAGGAAGAGACTGGTCACCCCCTTTTATATTTGGGTCGCTGGCTGACAATATGTGGGTGGGCAAAAACACAATCAACTTCCTACTCTAAAGGGTCAGTGTAGACCGAGAGGAGCGCAGACAAGTAGATTTTTCCAAGACACTCGAAAATGAACTATAATACTATTAATATAAAGCGCAATCTTGTTTGAACATGACAAATATGTTCGCGAGGATTATTCCTCTCGGTCTGTGCTGACCATATCGTGGATTACTTACTTCTCCTTCAGCTGTAAATAGTCTAATACTCTATTCTATACCAATGCTCATTGCGTTGCTCATTAAACATTACACCGGGTAGGTAGCCTTTCAAATTAGATTCGAAACAGACTTTTCACGTTCATTCACCACAATGTTAAGCTTAAACTTGTCTTTGGATGTTGAAAGGAAAGTGCTGGCACAGAGCGAGATGCTGGTGTTGAAGGAGCGGGAGCTGAAGGAGACGCGCAACCTGTACAGCGCCGTGAAGGACATGCTGGCATTGCAACCGAGTCCTGAAATACAGGTGAGATACATACACAATAGGCACAGATAGGAAAAGCTTAAAAGGCTGCCGGTCTCCGGGTATAAGGTCCGCAGTGTGGTGCCAACGCTTATCTTGAAACCACTCTAAGGATCGTCATCGAGTCGAGGTCCACGGCTCATTAATCCTCCAGTAAAAAGTTTGTAGCGCACATCCCTGGTAGTTAGATTGATTAATTATTATTTGCAACTTTTATTATACCAACTTTATTTGGAACCCTTTCAATTTCGTTCGGGATCATACAAAATATGACACTCGACTTATGATTATGTCCTAACTCCTAGCATGAGAACCAACACGGCCTAAAAGTGATAATCTACACGAAAAGGCGACTTCATGATGGCGTAATTGCAAACCTCGTGTAACAATGATGATAACTTTTTTTTTCAGCAAACGTTGAACCGTACACAACGGGCGCTTTCTCAAAGGACTACAAAAATGAAATGCTTGATTGCAGGTATGTTTTACAATAAGTTAGCTGGTAACCTAACTACTTCTATCTTTCTATAAGAAAAAAACCTATATCTGTTTCCTAAACTTTTTATGTATATTATTTGTTTAAAAAACGTCGCCCCATGCTAGGAATTTCTCCTGTGTCATGGGTGCGTTACACAAACATGAAATATCACATACACAAACACCCAAACTCGGAACAAACATCTGTGGTTCGCACAAAGTTTTGCCCCGTGCGGGAATCGAACCCGCAACCGTCAGCGCAGCAGTCCAATCGCTTAGCCACTGCGCTAATCAGGTCGTCTATATATATAAGTATACTTATGCGAAATGTTTCAGAACTAAGCATGCGCGAGCGTCAAGTCACAGACCTCCGCCTAGAACTCGAACGCATCTCCGGCGAACTACAGTCTTTCAAACAGAAGTACTACGAGATGAAGCGAGCGCTCGACGCGGACGAAGCGAGGAGACTAAAAGTGACGTCACCAAGTTCACCCGGCTCACAGAAACAATAGAACAACTATTTTATTGTGTCTATTTCATATACATTGGTTATTACCCAATGTTATGTCTGTAATCTATGACAGAATTTTATTTTGTCTATGATTGAATTTTGATGAGACGTAAATAATGTGTACAAGACACCTGGCTGTATAGTTCAATATGTTAGCCAGGATTTGGGATGTAAACAGACCTGCCATTTTGTTGACTTTACATCAACACTGTGCTGATGTTTCAGACAGTACCTATTTAGTTTAGAGTAGGTACTAAACTTCTAAATGGTCCTGTAGAATAATTGGGTTTAGAAAAATTGTTCATAAATCATGTTCAGATTCTAATTCGGTATGTATTTTTGTATCGTGATATACTAAATGCTTGGTTAATTTATGACTAAATTGTTCAGGCCAGGTGATGTACTGTATTGGAATGCAAATAAGCCGAATTTCAAGGGCATTTGCTCAATGACTGGGCGTCTGCCAAATAAAGCCTAGTTGAAGACAACTTTAGTTATGTATTGTATAAAATTTAAGTTTCTAGTTCGTTATAGTCCAAAATGTTATTTTTTATGTAGGAATATATGTGCCAATTAATACTAATGATCTCAACACTGCGTGAAATGTTATATTTGTAAAACTTGTGTTTTGAAAGTTACAAATGTGAAATATAATGCAGTTATATTTTGTTATTGTAGACCTCTCCTATGTTACAAAATATTAGATGCGTAGTGAAAGGAAAGGTGTAATAGTTGTATCTCAATAGTGTTATTATTATTAGTTCTATATTGTTGTCCTTATTGTAGTGGTCAATCAAGACTCGAGACTGACGCGAAGGGTTGATGTTTGATAATAAATAAAACACCCAAGTAATTAATCCGAAAACAATAGTTTTATTTAAGAACTTTTCACTTTCTCATAAAATATACACATTGTTTTTGTCATTAAACTAAACTGTAAGTAAATACTAATTTTTAAATACCAATTCTCACGATTGTCAAACGGGTGCAGGGCGGGGCTCGCCCCTCTATTGCGTTTCGGTTCTAAATGTTATATCATGGTGTTCTTTCATGTTCATGTACAAATTCCTCACTTAAACTCTATTTAAAAAAAATATTCAAATGAAAGCATGATTTTGTACATTTTCAAAGTAAAAAAAAAAAGAAACACGAAGACATCCGTTTTTCTCGTTAATAAAGTGTGATGATAGAATTCTACAGTCCTTTTGTTGATTACTTAAAAATAACAGTTCGAATGCATGCGCTCGGGCCGGACCGGGGAGGGGGCGGCCGTGTGGGTACAAACAAATGCGATCAAATGCTTATGGACCAGCTGGGACCATGCATCGAACGTATGCTAGTACACAGTATACTCCAGCGCTTGGATACAAACACACACACGGGGTACTTACGGCTGAATAACGCGATACTAACTGTGCGCCAACACATGCTATAAGCTATTCACTAACAATTTACTATGGTATACAACTCGACGCTCCTCTATTTGTATATTTCCAGCTCAGTCTATTATGTAATATTATATCACTGAACCGATCAGAGCAAGCAAAGAAGCCGCGAATATAACGTATTTAATGGGACGAGTAATTTTTTTACTAACGTTTACGATTGCCGCCCAGATATTTGATCGTAGCAACTTACACTACACACAAAACTCCTAAATCGACCAGGTACAATACAAGACTGTATTTAATAGTGTAGCCATAAAGTACCCGGTAAATGACCCGTTCTATTTTATAATAAAATAGATTAAAGAGCCCTTATGTCTTGTATGTACGGATGCTCATCAAAAAATCCGGCGATGTCTAAAATAAAAGTCGCTAGAAGCTACACTGGTTGCCTCCATTGTACTATTCTTGCTTGCGACCTATCTATTACTGTCCCATTAAAATATGTCGTTACTCGTAAATGCGACATCCTGAACCTACTTCCAGCTCTCATCAACCAACTAACATTAAATCACTTAAAATTGTCAAAAAATATAGTTCAATTAAATCATGTTGATGTAATTCTGGAATTAACTATTCGGCGCACCTAAGATTAATGTATTGCACTAATTATATTATTTGTGGTGTGGGGTCTCAGTTTACGTTAAAATCTTTGAGCAATTCAACAGTAACAACAAGACTGTATTGCCACAATAACATTCTACTCCATACTATAGTATTTTGCATTTGACATTGCCAGCTTTATAAAGCTTAATAAGCATTGCTAATAACCCTTGCGCGCCGCACAATACCCGCAAAGTCTGACAGTATGGAGTACACTGAAGTGACATTAAACAGTAGATGTACCCTAATAAATGATATTATTATTATTAGTACATGTTATCGCATTATTCATACGTGAAAGTACACTCTGAACATACACGCTTCGGCCCGCGATCAAAACACGCATTTTACCATAACAGTATCTATATATAGCTGTCCCAACTTACCAAATACAAACACAGAATCAACTATTCGCTCATATCACGCGACGTTTGCATCGAGACGGGCGTGCGTTTCTCAAGGAATCTCATAATCACACTGAAATAAAACTGTGTACAATCACACGCAACATTCCTGTAAGCCGTATGCACTAATTATATTTATTTGTCTCATTTATCAGACGTATATAAAACATGTTCGAGAACCGAAACCTCTCGACTCTTGTATACTTTCTAACGATCAGTGTTCATCACCACCAGTGCTTTTTGTAGATAATCGATTATTTTCGAAATCTTTTGCATCGTCGTTTTATTGTCATTTAACATGAAATCGACTATCGGAACCACAGAGTAGGCAACAAAGAGTCATTAACTTATATTTATAATATATGAAAACCCCTTTGCTCCTTGTAAAATAAGTATTTGTAATGAGTGCAGGGGGAAATAATTGCTGTCACATAAAGATCTTCGGCAGCGTCTTATAAACCTAATAAGTTTGGAGACAATAGAACGCCCGCCCGTAAACGAAGACCGTCCCTTGTTGCCTACTCTGTGGTAGGAACGTATTTCACTATATAAAATGGTACAGGACAGACAGACTCACTCGCCGCGGATCGTACCGACGCACTAAGACTCACTATTTTTACTATTTTATAATATAAAGCGTTGTGTCGCCTCTATGCAAACGCCGCGACTACATATTATATCACTCGTTGGCTTACGACATAGGTACTTATGACATAATTGCGATGGAATCAATAAAACTATTGTTTGTTTTGTATGTTTGTTTAGTCGCTCGGCGTGATTACGGTACTGTAACGTAGCGTATCGTCGTCGCCTAGTGGACGTCGGAGCTCTCCTGCTTGGTCAACTGATGGTTGGCCGGGTCCGACGTGTTGATTGGCTGGAACAACGAAACACAACGTTACTTATTGTTATGAAAATTTTGTAATCTTAGTCAGGTCTAGCTCTTATTGGCACTTGTTCTGGCCGGCTGGTCTTAGACACAATTTTGCGATATTTATTCGACATTCTGGACTTTGAGATAGGATCGGAACAAAATTTTGCAAATCATTCAATTATGAAAATTGCTTCATGGAATCATTGTTTGGTTTATGTTGTGGAGGGTAGTAGGTCGCGTCCCACACGTCGTGCACGGCGGTGGTGGAGTGCGGGGGGAGAGTGTCGGGGGGGACAGTTACCAGGGAGATGGGCGGCTGCGGCTGCGGCGGCGGCGGCGCGGGCTGGGCGGGCAGCGCGGGCGCGTCGTGCACGGCGGTGGTGGAGTGCGGGGGGAGAGTGTCGGGGGGGACAGTTACCAGGGAGATGGGCGGCTGCGGCTGCGGCGGCGGCGGCGCGGGCTGGGCGGGCAGCGCGGGCGCGTCGTGCACGGCGGTGGTGGAGTGCGGGGGGAGAGTGTCGGGGGGGACAGTTACCAGGGAGATGGGCGGCTGCGGCTGCGGCGGCGGCGGCGCGGGCTGGGCGGGCAGCGCGGGCGCGTCGTGCACGGCGGTGGTGGAGTGCGCGGCCTGGGCTGCGGCGTAGTACCCGCCGTTGATGCCGTCGGCGTAGGGCGCGGGCGGCGGCTGCGGCGTGGCCAGCGGCGGCGCCTGGCCGGCCAGCGGGCCGCCGGCGCCGGCCAGGAAGTAGTCCTTGTTGACACAGTTGCGCAGACAGTCGGGGATGCGGCCCACGATGGCGCGCCGGATCTCGGACGCGGCCATCTCGCGCAGCTCTTGCGCGGACGCGTCGGAGTAGAAGGCGGCGTGCGGCGTGCACAGCACGTTCGGCGCGTCCTTCAACGGGCCCTGCGACATCAAGGGGGGACGTCTCTAATGCTAGGGCCGCGCTCGTCGAGCTCCGGCGCACATTCATGCCGTCGCGAATCTTTACTTTACACGTATCTCATCCCGACAACATGAATGACTTTCAAACCCGACAAGTGTGGCCCTAGCACATATTAAATAAAAATTTAGGCTAGTCATGAAATTGTGATGAAAAATTTGATTATAGCATAGAATACAGGACAATTACTAGATAGAAATATCTGCACACTACTGCTTTATTCTAAAAAATACATTACTAAAAGACGTCACTAATGATTAACGTCAATAATGCAGTGAATGTTGTCTTCCCTGCATACTTGACAAATAGAATCTGTAATGAGTATAATGAGGAAGTAAGTGAGATAATGGTAGGCAGGCGAGACTCACTTGGAAGACGTTGAAGGGCTCGTTCTCGTGCACGTCGAGCGCGGCGGCCCGGATGCGGCCCTGCTTGAGCGCGGCGGCCAGCCCCTCGTCGTCCACCAGCCCGCCGCGCGCCGTGTTCACCAGGAACGCGCCTGACACACACACACACGCTCCGGTTACTCGCTCGCTCATCTCACATGACTTTCAATTATTATTGATCCAACATTTATTGTTTCTCACTCTAAACGAGAAAGTCGCACGCGACTATCGTGCGTCTTATGCGACAATATCTACGTGACCTACGTTGGTCACGTAGATATTGTCGCATATAACGCGCGATAGTTGCGTGCGATCGGGGATAATCGAAAATTGTGTGGATTATACTAAATTAAACAAAACAAATAATAGTTTATGTATTTTGTACCTGGACGCATTTGTTTGATAGTGAACTCGTTGATGAGGTGATGATTGTGTTCGTTTAAGCTGCAGTGCAATGATACACAATCACTCTGGAATAGGAGGTCCTGGAATTCACAAATAAAATGCGTATTATAACCAATAATTATCATCTTATTATTTGAAATTAAACATTGAGAGTAGGTACAAATTGGAAAACTTTTTAATTAACATTTGGTGAATGAATTTTAGAGATCCGATAGACAGTCGCTCCACGTAAAATACTGGTCTCTGATGCATGCGTTAAGACAAGTAAATTGACTGGGAAATTAGATGGTTTTACCTAGATTACTTGTAAGTGAGTCGGTTGTAGTTTAAGGTATGTATGTTCACCTGAAGCGTGTAGACCCTGGTGAGTCCGAGCGACTTCTCGATGCCGTCGGGCAGGTAGGGGTCGTAGAAGATGACGTTGAAGCCGAAGGCCTTGGCCCGCAGCGCGACGGCCGAGCCGATGCGGCCGAGCCCCACGATGCCGAGCGTGTCGCCCCGGATGCGCGCGCAGCCCGTCGCCGCCTCGCGCACCTGCTCTGGACCTGCGGAGGTGACACCGCAGCGTTAGCATGGTGTACAGTGTAAACAACTAGCTCGCGACAACTATGACACACACAATACAAAGGCCTAATATCCGCGAAGGGATCGATAAATCTACTCTCCTTATGTCACTTTAAATTACTCATAATTGCCACGTAATATAGGCGACAAAAACATCACATGCAAATAAACCCAACATTCATTATAATCGTAAATTTTAATTATTAATTAACATTATCAATAAATGCTATTTATTTATGTGTATGTGATATAGAACGACATATATTACCCTGTCAGATTTATCAGCAACCCGCTTAACAACACGGTATACACAGGACACGGCGATCGTAAAGCGGCCCGGACGACTAAGGTCTTAAGACGACAATCCGTTCGTAAATTAATGCTCCTTAACATTAACCACCTGTCAACCACATGTTGCAACAAGTGTTAGATGTATTGTATATGTGTGTGTGTATGTATGTTAGTGTATGGCCAACGATTAAGTGACAATATTTATATTTATGACTAGCTGATCCGGCAGCTTCGTACTGCCATTTAAACCTTCCCCGGACTTCCACGGGTGTTTCAAGTCTAAAATTAGCCAAATCGGTCCAGCCGTTTTCGAGTTTTAGCGAGACTAACGAACAGCAATCCATTTTTATATATAAGAGATTATGCAAATGACTACGAGTATCATAATGATAAACCATAATCTGGTACCCAAACAAGACTGTCGAATAATAAATATAATAACGTTCTTTATTGTAAGGCGTTAATTCGTGATAGGCAATATTTTTATGCCGCTAAGGTTAAGTTTTTGACGCAAACTATCTATTAGCGTAGATAGTCAATTTGCCGTACTGAAGTACAGGCAAATTGACTATCTACAAGCTCATCTAAATTGGCTTAGCGTGACGCTAAGTCACGTAAAGTTAAGAGCCGTGCCTAGCAACAGTACAGCAGTTAGTTTCGGTAAGTGAAGCCGCTTATTCGCGACGTATTAGTGACTAAAACGGGTCATTGCCGGGGTCTCGTTGGCTAGTTGTTAGTGCAGCATAAATACACTGCGGTACAGCTCGCTAGTGTCTGCGTGACACGTGAGTGATTAGTCAACTGGCGCGAGTAACCGTCCACTAATCGTGACATATTCGGTCTACTTTCGCGATTGCTGGCTATAATGATTTAGCATTATTTAAAGTATACAATTACGTTTTTTTAGCGATTACATTATTGATGATAGGTGTAATTAATAAGCACTTATAACAGTTATTCGCTTATAGTTTATTAAGATCAACAGGCAGTAATCTCTCATACATTAAAAGTAACAGTAGATTCGTTGAAAGCAAGTGTACTCACATTGTTACACGTTTATCAGTGCCCATTAATACGAAGATTGTAATTAAAAACGCTTTAAATACTACTTTTATCGGCTGCACGTGTTGAGAACGTAGTGAGGTAATTCATTACAGTAACGCAAACTTTAATTACCTCTCAAGGACAAGCTTGCCGACGTAAACATTGATATTTTTATAAAACTGAATAACAGGAGCCATTTTTTTGTGTTGCTTTGCAACTAGTAATTAATCACTAAGACGTGAAATATCGGGTGGAGGATATGCGAGCGCATTTATAAAACTTCATAACGATACTTTTTTATCACCCACTTCAAATATAAAAGGCGGAATAAATATGCATTTTAATGCGTACGGTCGCATGCATGCTCTACCAATTTACTTGACTGTTTAAGTACATTTTTTAGAGTACAACAGATAGTAATTTAAGATATAATGTTACCTGTGAATTTTTTCCCTTCCCGCACCATATTGGCGAGCCAATACGTCCGCCGGTATAGATTCAATATGAGACACATTGTCGTGTCCGCTACCTCTTCTACGCCGTAGCCCGGCACATTACATACTGCTATGCCTGAAACACATAACACACATATGTTACTAATTTATAGATTATGCGTCATCGGCCAATACATTTTAAGTAATTAAGGGACACTATAAGGGAATATTGTTAAGCCGCACTTCATTCGTTGTTAAGACAAAATAATATGTCATCTTTTATGTGGGCCGAAAATATACCACACCGAATAAAAAAAACTGCACTTAATTGTCAAAACAAAATGTATCGCCGATTAGGCGATTACCTAATATAATAATTATTTGGCATTCTGTCTATAATTTAATTAGGACGACGCTTGACACTGATCACAAACTTTAACTCGACCTACTCCAGACGATGACTGCTTAATGAACAAGTACGTTAACAACACATTAGGTTTTATGTGCGATATGCATGACATAATTAATAATCAGTGCCGTAACTGGGGAGGTGCCAGCGGTGCCCAGACGTAGACCTAGAGTGGCGCGGAAATGACCAGACCAGGACCCCAAACAATAAAAGAGCGCGATGTTAAAGAAGTTCGCACCGTGCGCATAAAAAGGCTAGTTACGGCACTGTTAATAGATTAGTAGTATCTACATTATATAGTCTGTTGTTGTATGAACTCACCTAGTTCCCCAGCCGCTTTAACATCAATGTTGTCAACGCCGGAGCCGATACGAACAATAATCCTTAACGCCTTGAACTTCTCCAGGTCCTCCTTGGTGAGTATGATGGTGTGCCACATGAGAGCGCCCACCGCCTCGTTGAGAACCTTCTCGTGTATCTCGGAGGTGGACTGCGCGTCGCAGAACGCCACCGTCGCGACGTCCTTGAGTATCGGCATCTCGACCGTACAGTCACGCCCGTCTAACAACGCCACTAGGGGCCTGGAATTCAGAATTGTATATTGAGTACATTGTAACATAACGTCATGCCTGTTTTCCCTAAGAGGTAGGGTAGACAGACGCATAAAATTCACCCACATTTCGGTAGTTACTGAGAGCTATTTGCATTAACCGGGCACAAATCCAGACACCGCACTGCTACTAAGAATGACTTGATTAAAAACCCGATAACACTGCTCGATCTGGGTATCGAACCCAAAACCACGTTTAGCTTATCACTAGACCAATTAGGCTTTCAGACAGTTAGTACTGTATAATTATGGATACTTATACATTCGTAATATAAAAATATGTCGCCGTAACTCCTAAGGTATATTTTATATATTATATACTATTAAGGTATATTTTATGGTCTGGGAGAGTTACATCAAACTGATAACCATTTGCAAGACGTATCCAAAACTTAAAGCTAGCTGAATTATTCCAAAGCCATCAATTACCTATATTATGTAATAGATAAGACATGAATCTCACGCACGCTTGGCGACGCTTAAAACCAACTGTAAGCGAATCTTCATAGCTTAATATAAAAGTCACGTTATCAAAAACATTTTAGTATTAAAACTGTCTAACTTCGTTACCAACATGTCTGTTACGTACGAACTTAGTTTAGTTCGTCTATAACCATGTTCAAGGATAACATAATATTCTTGTTAGTTCGTAGTTTAATGTTTCTAAGTTATTACTTTAGTTAAATATTCAAGTTAAAATGCGTTACTTAAAAGCAAGAAAGTGAGTAGTAGACGGAATTTTTTGTTCGAATTATAATACTATATATTTTGTAAAGAATGATCCAGAGTAAAAGAAAAAAAAAGTCGCGCCTTAACTAAGAATTCGTATTTGTTCAATTAAATCTAACCAATAACACCCCCACTTTCCTATCCTGTGACGTAGTTAAACCTCACATAGATTTAACTACGTTACCGTATAGATTTTCCGTCATAATACAGTTTAAGATTCCTTCAAGACACAGGTTTCTCCTAGTTTGAAGGGCGGGGATCTTCCTAACTCGTGGCAGCCATAGTTAACCATAATTTGTTGATGTTATATTAGACTAAGTTGATTTGTATTTTTACTTAATTTTACTTGCCTATAAGTACCTATATAGACTTTGTTAATAAATGATAATAAGTTCACACAATTACTACTACTACTACTACGCGGCAGACGAAAGTATGACGCAACAGATATTTATTTTAACTTCGTACTCCTAAGTAATAAAGGCGTACGCAGCACGTGGGACAGACCGTAGTAGACTCGGTAAATACGTCACAAATTAGCAACATACTGCCTATCAACAACCCCACCCACCGAATATGGCATGTTTAACATATACCTACATTATTTTGGTTTGAAGACTGTTAGCAACAAAACGTACAATAATATAGAAGTCATGTGATATAACCAATTACCAACCCATGTAATATAAATTCTTAATATGACACAAGGCAGTCTCGATATTTCGTCAGCGTCGGTGTTTACTTAATTGAGTCACTTTTAACATTGAACAACGTGTCCTATATCGTCTTTTATCACGTCTGTATAAATAAGGCTACGTTTGGCTAATTAGATAGTTTTGGTTATGTGGTATTATTGTTCTCACGCAAAATACGAAACATAATTAATTAAATATTTAGGAAACTGTGAATTAAAATTAATCCGCATATTCAAAAAGCAATACTATAGCCAGTCCATATTGGTTGAAATGACTGCGTGCCACAGGTCCCTATGACTGTCAAAAAAATTGACCAAACTTTATATGTTAAACACTGGTCTGTTATTATAGCCAAAAATAATAATTACTTTGTTATGTTTTTTTTATTATTTTGGGGCAACTGATAAATTGATAACAGGGAAATCAATGGTCTCCATTCATAGATACATAATATATATGATATAATTATGTATCATGTACGTTGCAAACAAATAGGTACTTATTATACTTTATGAATCATGAAATATCCAACTTTGAACTACCTTATCGTTAATATCATCAGATGAAGTGACATTCGTCGTAATAAAAATACAATATAATTATGTATACGTACTGAAACGGAAGGTAAAAGAAAAAACGAGTGAATGGTAATGACTGTTGCGAGAAAGACAAATTAAATGCAAAAGCTGGCCGGACGCCGACGAATTTTTTAATAATTATACAATTACGACTTTATGCATTAAGGGAAAATGCAATGAAGTATGACCGACTGACCGTGTGAAGGATATAAACTTTATTAATTCAATTACTATGCAGTATCAAATAAATTGAAATATACTAATCTTAAGTTTGTATAAGTGTGAAGTAAATTAATGAATCACGTGCCTTATCCGCTAACGTTGCTTACGTTATGAGTTTGTTTGGATACGTAGAGTTCATTTAGCTTATCTAATATAAACACACAAATTCCTAACTAATACCCTAAGTTCAAACGAAGGTCATCGAAATTGCGCAGTTCGAACTCGTGACCTATGGCGAGGCACTTATAGCGACCGTGCCAACAGGTATATGAAACATATTACATATCTGACATTACAAAAGGCCAGCAACAACGAATTACTCAGATTACTGTGTAAAACAAACAGGCAATTTAATAGTAATTAGAGCACGTTACTAAATCATAATAAATTACTACAGTTGTGCGCGCAACGGTTACAAGTAGTATGTTGATACAGGTTACAGTTACACGTTGAATTTAAATAATTGCTGGAAAATATACTGATAATGATGACGAAAAACTTTTTAACACAGTAGATCTGCGAAATTTAATACCTACAGGCAAAGTCTAAACTTTCTAATGAGGTTATACAACGCCAAACAATGAAACACAAATTAAAAATAAAGAAGTAAGACAAACTACGGATACATTAATTATATGTCTAACAGGCAAAAGCAACCGACTGCGCATAACTTAACCTGGTACCTAACCCAGTGACCACAAGGAAACACATAGGTAACTCTAACTAAACACTTTCTGTAACTCAGAACAGCTACACAGCTACGTTCAATTAACCCAAATAAACAATTTATATTAATCTTAAACGTTTGAATTAAAATAATATCACAATAAAAATAATTAAAAAATTGGATTTCCTAAGCGGTTGTGTCGTGAACATACGGCAATTTACATAATGGCTTTTATTATTAATATTAATTATACGGCTTACGTTTGTTTGTTTATATAATATATACACCATCATCATCATTCGGCAGACGTCCACTGTTGAACAAAGGCCTCCCCCTAAGAATGCGAATATAGACATCATCATCAGCCCGTTGGAGGCGACGGAATATAAACATATCGACCCTTAACTGAAATATGATGCTGTTCTCATTTTACAAAGTTAATGAAGCTATTTTGTCCATGAACGTACTATGTATTTAGAGTTAGGACTAGTGATTAGCAACAGATCCCTACTATGAAAATGGATACTAATAGACTATAATTAACCCTGGGACTTCAGAATAAATAAGAGAAGAACAACATCCGTAGGTATGTCTGTCTAATGTCAATTTATCTGATGGTTAGATATTCAAAGCTAACTTGAACTCTGAAAGTTTATTATGATTATCAGATTAACTATAGTTGAGGATCAAAAGACATGGCATTTGTCATCTAATAACAATTACACAGTACCTAATTGCTTTTGCTTCTTAATTGTATTATTAATTAATATAATCACAAGTTTAAAATGAAATGTCTAAATATGGTTGTCTAATTAAACAATATCAATAAAAACATTTGTATGTAAATAACGTTGCCTTATCAGCCATATTAATGCTAACGACTTTTTTATGCGTAATTGATATTCTTGTGAGGTTTATGAAATATCAGTGGGTATTGATTGACGCATGTCCATTTAATTAAATCACTTTATTGCAATATGTATGATAATTGTACGATAAAGCAAACGATTAATATAATAATTTTTTGGTTATTCACAACAGACAGTCGCATTAAGATTTTAATCAAATTAACTAAGTATTAGAATGTCCATTAGACATATATATCCGATTGATTAACGAACATAAAAATGGTATCATGAATATCAATCAGTTGTATCAGTAAGAATAACTCTGACACCAAAGTAATTCAAGTTTAATACTAAATAACTTGAGCACTCCAATTTAGATTAAGAGATACGACGAACAGCAAAATTACAAGTTCGTAACTGGCAATTAGCTTTAGTAATAGACAAACCAAAATTAATGGACAAATTAAATTTATAAGCAAACCGACAAATATTGGAAACTAAGAGAGATTGGGGATACTAGCCGGGGACAAGTTAGCTAATCACGGAGTGAGGACGTGCCCCGGGCATCCCCCGCCCCATGCCGCGAATAATTAAAGCACACCAGTACGATTAAACTAATAATTTAAACTTTCGTCATAGCGGAGCGGAATTATTATTATTGCCGGGGAAAGTTTCGGGCGGCGAAACGGGAAAGTAATTCCGGGCGGGTAAGGAGGGAGTTTTCAGAATTCCAACAAACTTTTCCGGGGGCAGACGAAAACAGATTTTGGTGGCAAACAAAGAGGCCGGGGCAACGGTGTGGGGCCGGGGAGGCAACCCTTCGGGCAAGTTTTGATGGAAACCAAATAGGATTAGCGCGAGGAAAGAATAAGTGGAGTGAGCCCAATAGACGGCGGACTTGGCTTTGTTAACTTGCCTCTCGCGTTTACTCGCGACGAGCTTACGAATTAGACAAACGGTTCGGGGGAGATTCGATCTTTGGTAAACTGTTTGAGTTTCTGACTGAGGATTGTGATTCAATTAAATACCAAGCAGCATGTATAATATTATTAGATTACGTTACGCGGAGTTAGTACATGTATGCGGTTTACTAATATAATCCAGTTCAGTACCTATAGGCAAACATCAATGGACGATAATTTGGGAATTAATAATCACTATAAACTAATTACTATCCACTTCTTGGAAATTTTAAGGTCTATTCATTAGAAGTGTATCAAGTCGGAAATTACCTTGACTGCAAGGGTCCGTTTGCGATGGGACCCCGCATGCTATCCATACGCGCTCTCTTTGGCAGCATCTTGCGTTTGTCCATTTAAAGCGGCAGAGCCGCTTTAACCACCGCTACGCAGCGCGTCACCTGGAAACACACATCACAACAATTAATGAAACTGAAGAAACCCAAACATCGGTGTTGTCAATGTTTTTAATCTAAACGTGTTGTTACCATAGTACACGAACATCTCTAAAGGGTTAAATACATTAATGGCAATCGAGCAAGGGTGAAATCATATTGAACGTATTCCGTGATAAAAATCGAGAGTATAAATATTTTAACAGTAATAGGTACTACAAATACAACAATATTTTCATAAATATTCTAACCTCTCAAAACTGACATTAATTAGAAAGTGTAAATTGACAAGTCAGGTCAACGGATAAAAACAAAAAACGGTTAGACATCAAGATTTTGTGTTCGATCGACTAAACTAAGCGATATATTATATCATTATTTGTGTTTACTTTTATTAAAAGTAAACACAAATAATGAAACTTTTCTATAGAAAGGCATCCAGCCAACATTTTTCTGCATACCATGCAACAATATTCGATAAGTCAGATTACGTCAGCTTTCGATGCCAACTTTTAAATGTTCCCATCCCGACCGGCGATAATATCGGTCAGTGAAGCGACGCGCGGCGTGTCATCCAACTCGACCTACTTTTCAGCAGTGACATGTGCGTTGTATTATTTAATGAATGCCGTATATTGTCGCCTACAAAAAAATGCTATCGATTGTTGGTCGTCTGCGAACCACGCAGCCTATCACATTGTGTTTTGTATGCGCGGCAACACAAAGCCACGTAGGCAGTGATTAAGTTAATAGTGAGTGTTTTTACCGGCAGCGGCTTGACAGGACGTGGTAGTCATTAACGTACTCGAAGGAATTATACCAAGTTTTGCGTCGTTATGTGCTTAAGTTGTTTTGAATGATTAAATAACTAATAGAAGTACGAAGAACAAGATTGATCGAACCCGGATATCTAATTTAAGAAAGTTGAGATTTATTTTTTTATTGCATAGTTAATAGACGCTACGGCAATGCTGTGGGATGATAAAATCAATTCTTAACTACATGACCGGGCTGTGTGACGTACCTTGGGAGAGGCCTATGTCCAGCAGTGGACTGCAACGGGCTGATGATGATGATGCCACTTGGGATACCAAGATTTAATTTATTCTTTAATATATCTTCGGTTACCTCTCGTTTTAATTCGATATAAAAACTAACATTCTAGTAAAAGAAAATAGAAGTACTAACGAGTGTTTATCTTTACGCGAGACTAATAAATGTCGACTACGAACGATAGGAATTCCCGTTCGACGGCAAGTAGATAAGCAACTGTCACCTGTAGCTCGGTTGCTAAATAGAGCAATTATGACGTCACATCTGCCCGTACATAATGTAATAACTACAATAGCGAAGATGTTTTTCTTATTTCTATGGACATAAAGACTATGTATCTTTATCTGCAAAGGGATTTTATAACATTATAATATCTTACTCGTTCTTATTACTAGCGGCAACTTGAATGATTTGGCGGTAGTTTTTTGTTTGTTTTACTAGTATACAAGCAAGAAATTAAAGTGGGTCGTTGCTGAACCCACGGACACCTCCTACGAAACTATAAATAAATAGTAAATAGTGTTTCATAATAATGATATAATTGTTCTATGAGTTTACCCTTGTGCATGAATGTTTATCATCACGTCTAACGTCATATCTGTCTAGTTTCATAAAAACACAGTAATTAGAAAACCGAATAGCGATAAAACGACTCTTGTTATAGTTACTTGAATGTTTAATAATTACAAAAACAAAATCTTGGCGGAAACTTTCTACCACAAATATAACGACAACAATCAGCAGGTGTTTTTAATATTAATTCCTATAATTCTCAGTATTACAATGAATGAGTTTTTAAGTGACTTGTTAAAGGAGTTCCCAGAGGTGAGAAACGGATGTAAAACACATTTCTGAATGGGGGCCATGAATGAACGTTATTAGCTACTTTGATACGCTACATTAACACATTAATATTTGATATCCCTCCACGTCAACCCTTCGGAATAATTGGCGCCATTCCTTACCTTGACCTAAAAAGGTAGTACGGTTAGACATACGTAGGAAACAAATTAAATACCGTGTGCGATACATGTTGTAGTTTGTAATTACACTTTAATTAGTTATTATACACCTGTAATTTAATAAGTAATGTGTTATACTTCGAATTGGGTTGTAAATAGTAAGAATAGAAGTGCACAGCAACAGGCCAATTAATTGCTTGTGCTTCGCCCGCAGCGGAATGACCTAAATAGTATTTAGTATTTACTATACCTAACACATTTCAAACTGCCTGACTTGAATCTGTATTAGTAGAAACGCCCAGTTTTTAATGTTTCACGCGCTAGAACTGCCCCAAATTAATTGATGTAGATTGTTGAGTATTTAATATCTCCTAATTATATTTGATACAGGTACAACGATAGGACGGTGGTCATAGGAACTTTTATGAGCGTAAAATTGCTATTTTGAAGATAGGGCAAAAGTTGCAGTAATTAATATACAAAGTCTTGACACACATTCCTAATAGGTGCAATAAGTTGCATAATAATGTCAATCCACTAACAAAAGCATCTACACTATACTACACTATTTTAAATACAATAGATTATTGGCAGCCATTTAGCTTACGCGTTTTGTGTCTGTCATGAATGAGTGACATTAGAATATAAAGCCTTCCATGCGTCGCGATGAAAAACCGGTATTATGAGTACATTATGACACAGTTCTCATGTTTTATGTGTGAACTATGCAATAATTGGATATTTGTATTGTAAATATAGTGATATCAACTGCTTTATTGCCGGAGTTAGACTTTGGTATATTATACGTTGTTAAATACACGTTTTTATAATTTAAATAATTCTACATAGAGAAAACAGACAGGGACAGAATGTAAACTGATTATACGTAAATATATAAATTTGCGCTTTTGATCATAATTCTAACTACAACACACAAGGGGATCTCTTACATAGATTTATCTATAACAACTGGAGCTGCCACCAAAATTAAAAATAAACTCATTAAAAATACTATGTTACTAAAGTCAACCAACATTCAATAGAGATATTTTAGGTTCATTAGGTACACAAGCTCTAAATAATTACGGTATACCCCGTACAATGAACGCTTATTAAGCAAGTATTGTTGCGCAAAGTATAAAAGTAAGCTTTTGTATAATGTCTAACGGGTAGCACAAACACTTTCACTGTCATCGTAAGCAATACATCTAATTTAGGTAAAGCCTACGTTCTGCACTACTTTTAGAATTATAAACATGTAATTATACTGATTTCTTACGTAACGTTTTTATACTTATAAAGAGCCTTAATATTACGTGTATTGCTAAACTAAAGTTCTCTCCATGCCGCTATAACAATAAGTTGTGTCAACCAAACCGCAACACATTTTGGCAAAGGCACAATAACTACATTAACTGTGGTAACATTGTTATACTCATCATCGTTACACGGCGACTGGGTTCACCGATTAGTTGAGAATATTGTTGAATATTTTATCATTTAAACTCTCAGGAAAACCAATGGTTCAGCTAGCTAAACTTAACCTTACAAACATTATTTTAGCCTTGCCTTAAAACCGATTTTATCAGGTAAATTTTTCAACGCACTTTACTTACTTACTGCCGTTACTGCCTCATGAGAAAAAATAACTTTTAACAGTACTACATTAACAAAAGTTAATACTGCTTATTGTAAAGTTCAAAGATTAATAAGGATGTACACTTAGTTAGTGTAAGTAAGTTACGATATATCTGCAATTCGCATCAAACAGGTCGTTCAGTGGTCATTATATTCCGTGTGCAACGCCCATTACTATATGTAGTAAATCATTAAATAGTCATCGTATGCAGAAAGTTTGATTACGTAGTAGACAGATACGATGACGTAGCACAAAATAAATGTTTGTGAATACGATGGCTTATTTTCGCAAATTCAATATTTAAGCTCGGAAGCAAGTTTGGTTTTTAGTACGAGTACGTACACTACTGGAACATCTGCTTTGTATATGGAATATAAATTATAGTTATTATGTTTGTGTTGTTGAATAAATAAACAATTGTGTACTATGTTGTGGCCTCATCTGCTGCGATAATAGCGACATAATCTTTATTTTATAGAACAATAATAAAATAAAATAAGAAACCGTCACTCATACGAAAGAACTATCTATAATACCTAATTCCAATCAAAAACCGTAATTTACATAGTTTGGTTAAAAATATAATATAATGTAAGTACCATTAGGTATATATACCTTTTTAACACAAAGAGGCAATTACTATCATTTCCGCCCCTCAAAGAAAGTAAGTAGCAAGTGCAAATACAATTATTCTATCTTCGTTATATCTGAGCATTTAATGAAGAATCTGAACAAAAGCTAAAAAATCTATACTAAGTACTACTTCTATAATATAACAATAAAGTTGTAACGTATAATGTGGAAATCAAAGCCGGATAGAAAGTCAACAACAATGATAATTGATTGACCTACTTTGTAGATGGCAATTAACAAACCAGGTATCAAAAGCATTGATATTATAACAACCATATTTTGCCAGCGACTATGCTTCGATTCATGTCGCAGAGGCCAATAATTTTAAGCAAAAATGTAGGCTAATAGGCTACAGTAGCATCCCACACTGACTAAAAAAACTATCTTTGCTGACTAAAAGTTCATCCACAAACATTATTTAAGCATTTATAAAATTCGTAAGTACTACCTATGTTATATGAAAACCCCCAAAAGTTAACTTATACGTATAGGGACGGTGAAGATAAAAGGTGAAATAAATGCGACAAGGTATGAAAGGTGTTCGACTGTTTGTTGTGTTTACAAAACAGCTGTGTTTGTTATGTATAAACAATTACTAGAGCTACATGATCGTATTGTTGGCATTACATAACTGTTATAACAACATTTATTATAGGTACTGAAGTTATTATAGATAATGTAATTGGTTTCATGTTAGGTGAGTCGACATTTTACAGGTTTTTGAACAGTGTGAGGATTGAATTCGTTTACTAGGTGTCGACTCAATTAGATGTTTATTTTGTATAGGTATAGTGATAGGTGAATGACCTATTGCTGTTGCTATGTTTAATGCATAACTCGCTGACCTCTATTATAATAATAAAGTTCAGTGCAATATAAGAAGACGTACCTACTCGTAACTACAGAGCTTTTTTAAGGTAATAAATATAAATAACATTCTGCAACCACACTTGTGTAAGTCGGTTACCGATTACTAACTGTCCCCAGCAGTGTATAAAGATAATGCGAATAGTTTTACGATTATACCTACAGCTAAAGGTTAACAACATGAAAACTATCGTATATCTTCGCGCAAGGTTAGTTGATCTCCAAACCGTACCGCCACTAAGTGCTGTGCAACCGCTCGGGGAGTCGGGGCCACATACGGCAATAAGTTACATTTAACGATCGCAATAGCACATACGTAGTAACAGCCGGGTATCCCTATATATATACACCACGTATATACTAAGAGCTCTGTGGCAACCGGGTTGGCTGAATTGATTTTATTACACGAACGGGATAGTAAGATAACATGCCCGATCTTCTTACAAGGGTGTACGATGCGGTGGTTTAAGTAATAGTAACATTAACACATTATCTACTAACATAATTTAATCGACCTGTAAGGGGTGACACTATATATTTTGGAGATAACGATGCGTACAGCAGAGGTGGGGTGACAAATTGTCACTGATTATGATTCTTACAACGCGGTAAAGTTTGCCTTTGTGATATTAAGGCTTCTTGATGGAAAACATAGTACTTAGTGCACATTATGATTAACCTCTACATTATAAGTTGCATACAATTTGTTACACAACACAATAACACATAATTAATGATAGATATAATAAATTGTGATGAACTCATAACCCGTAGATCTTATTGTAGTTTTCTAATGTAATGTGTAACGCGACCTTCAGTGTAATGAAGGCTAATTTATGAATTCGCCGCTAGAGGTGCTAGTGCAGCGTGAGGTCTCCAAAATGTCAAATGGCACTGTTTGTGTGCTACGCGGGTTTATTTCTAAATCGAATAAAGTTGTGAATTATTTTGCATGATAGGTGAATATTACACATACTTTTTAGAGGTTTACAAAGACGATGTGGTATTAACCGAGTATGCTCATAGAAAAGGCTACAATAATATGATGATGAATCAATATTCACTGGCACTAGTAATATGTAGGTATACTAAATAATTTGCTTTATTATGAAGGTCAAGTCCACGAAAGAATAAAACAGGAAAGCATTATCATAATAGGTATTATAATTATATAAACTATACTTCAGGACCTTACTCGACAGTGGCGCCAACAGGTGAGCATAAAACCTTTTTTTGTGTACCGGAATTGAACCCAAATCCCATAGTTAACATAGCTACTGCTAAGAATACGGGTGAGTATATATATATCCGATCATTCGATCTGGATTAAGAAAAGTAAGTTTATTGTGTAACAGAAGTTCCCAAGTTTTAGAATTTTGGAAGTGGTGACCCATTTGACACGTGGTTTATAAAGGTAATAAGGTGTTAAAAATATTTTACAACAACCGCTAGGTCAATGTCACTGTTAAAGTCTAGACATATTATTTAATTAGTATGTCTATGTTAATAACTGGTCTCCAAAGCAGGTTTTAAGACGTTGACAACATAGATATAAAACGTAAGAAACATTTCTTCAACATATTTATCTGTACAGAGACCTTAACCCTGAACTCTTAAAGCAGGACAGGTTACCTTGTGGAAGCGAGCCGCCGCCGCACACGTCTAGAGTTCATGGTAAAGGGCAAGTGTCTAAGTCATTAAACTGTCATAAACGAAAATACCTAAATTATTATTATTCGATAAAATGACAGGCGAGTATAAAAACTGGGTAATTAACAGTGAGTAGAGCTTGAATGGTACTAATACAGGAGGTAGGAATATCGCTGTTTAGGTACAATGGTTATCTACAAGACCAACAAGTAAACAGGTGAGCGTGGCTTCAGGAGCCTACTCGCACGAGCTTAGCTGAACATCGTAGCTGTTTGTCTACTAAAGATAAAGCTGTAGGTTTATGTTGCCATTGAGCTAAATACTGTCACAAGCGGACTGTAAGTGTGACAATACATATTGCATAACTCTTTTAGTATTACAAGCGTCATAGTTAACTAGGATAAACAAAACTCTATACAAGCGTATTCGACATTAAACTAAGTCGTTGAAAAACGATTGATGTGAAAGAAGCAATAATACACTTAGTTTAGGACTCCTATGCCTAAAAATGTAAAATAATTGTAAGATAATGCAATATCCTGGCTTTAATTTTAGTATTAATTTCTTCTAATTGATTATGATCATAACGGTTGTTGTTTTATGCATAGAATGCATACCAAGGCGTTAAAATATCATAAGAGATTGTCTTACATTAAGGTCAAAAGCTTAGAAACAACAGCTTCTTATCACGTAGTTCATAAAAAAAAGCATGTTTGAGGTATAGAAACAATATCGACATACTCGTGTACTCCCGCCCCACAATAAAACAACACTGTCACATTTTAGGTCAATAAGGAAATGTTTCACGCGCTTCCCTATTGGCTTGGGAAAGATGGAAAATGTGTCAGCTGCTTTCCTTTCGCAAGTTGCGAGTCAACAAAAGGAAATAGATTGGATTAATCACAGCGAATAGTAGACGAGGAAGAGAAGTGAGACATTTTGTGCTGCAAACATCGGAAGTTACGTTCTCTCTTTATAAAGGTCCTACATCAGATTTCTATACATTTAACTAAGTATGAACTAACTTTAGTTTATCATACAATAGAATGTACGTCGCCGGTTCACAAGCATTTCTGTACTTCCCTAAATCTTACAACATGATTGTAATAGCTAACTTCTCAATAGGTCCACGAATAGTAGCAAATAGCACTGATTCACTTGTTCAGCATTTTAATATACTTTATAACAAACAACTTACTTTACTGAATGTATACAGCAGAAATGTTCAAATATCGTCAATACAAAGAAATAGCTAGTATTTCTAATGTCGGGTATGCATTGCGGTAAAAATAGAAAACCTGCTGTTAGATCATAAGTGCGGTAATTAGATAATGTGATCAATACAGATTTCATTTCCTTCCAGGGCTAATTACATAACTCTTTCAAATTTACTTTTTTAAAGCTTAGTATAAAGCAAAGACCAATATAATTACATAGATATTGCTTTTGATCAGGAAAACATACTATATCACCCCCGAAACCCAATATTCGACCTTTCCTTAAAGTTACCTGTATCGATTTCTAGCGAGGTGTGTTCTATTGCCAACTCCGCTTAATGGTAGATACAAGATATGGGTCAAGGTCATTCAAGAGCATATTTGAAACTTAAGTACGTAAGCGGGATTTCATTATCGTTACTATGTTTCTAGATTAGACACTATCTGGTTGTTATTTGGCAGATAAAAAAGGATATTTTTACAGAATATAGAAATAATTTTGATGTTATCAAGTACCTAATCTCTGAATCACAAATCAACCTAACAAAAGAAAATGGTTTGAAACAATTGTGACGGCATTTTAACTAGGCTATTAAACCTTAAAATGCTGGAAAATGGCAATATTGATAAAATAATATTATCAATCTGTTAACAACTAAGCGATAAATGTAAGTTTATTACAGATTTAAAAATTTAATTAGCCACATCAAGATAATACGTTAATATTTTACATACAAAACCCTAATTCAAAACTCCAGTGGCGTGATTAACTGCCTTTTCATTATTGGGTAGCTTCGACCTTGGCTCGTACTAAAACTATAAATACAGGCACAAAAAGTATATATTAACGATTTGACGGTTTGATGGTCGCCGTGAACTCGACCTTAAAAGTTGAGGGAACTGGCTGATACACGCTACTCGAAACGCTTAATAATAAACGCTAACTAATTAACAAAAACTTCTTTAATTCCCACGGTAAGGTTCCCGTCGTCATGAGTGCTACTACACAAAGTGAACGACAGGCTTTGTATAAATATTTGTCTCGATTCTAGACAGAATTGTAGTAAGCAGACGAGACAAAATTAGGATATTTACTTTGCATGTAGATATCGTAAAAGTATTAAGTTTAACTAGTATAGATTCAGAGTCACATTTTCTACTATAGGTTGCATAAAGAGATAAATAATAGCCAATTTCATAAAATTACGAAAGAAACTTCTTTCAGTAAACACTACCTACTTCTATAAGAGTATTTTTTAAACTATGATAAAGATATTAGTTTAGGAAGTTGGAGCAAAATTTCCTGAAACTCTTAACCGAGAAGAAATTGAAGTCTTTTACTAACAAAAATATAAAGTATGAACTCTTTGAACGTTAAGTATTTTTAGAAAACCCGCCTTTGGCGCTTTGATGGTTTATACTAGCAACATTTTATCCCCCGTGGTCAAGAACGCCGTATAACTGAGATTTTCTCTTGTACATCGTAAAGAACGTCGTCCTTGTACGTGAAATATTTAGAGAGCGTGGGACTCGAATAAATTCAGGATCGCAATGGTAGAATGTAAATTGTACGGGAAGATGTCTGTGAATTATAGCTTAAAAAGCTTGTTTAAAAAGGACTGCTCTTTTCTTATTATAAGGAAGAAGATCCATTTTATTAAAAAGGTTTTCGAAATGATACAAGGGTATTTACCGTGTTGAATGGTAAATACAACCCAATATTTAAATTACATAGTAAATTATATAATATTAATAATATGTATTTTAAGTAGTTTTAATAATCACGCCGTTTCCTTTAGAACACATAAAACATTTTTCACGTACCTCCCTAACTATTGAGCAAGAATAAACTTTATCCAAGTTCCATTACACAAATTTAAAGCAAAATTTGTCTGAAGTTAACGGCCTGGGAACTAATTAGTAACTCGAAATAATTCGACAGAGATTATAAGCGTTATATTGTAAGATTCCAATGTACCATCTTATCTTGAGAGAAATCTGCTCTAGATGAATAATGTTAAATTAATATCGTAACAATGTACATCAAAATGAACGATCGACTAATTGGATTCGTTGTCATAAGCTCTAGGTACTCTCTAGAGCTCTGTCTTCAAGTGTTACTGGGCTAGCTTTTCTGCTAGGAAATCGTCAGTAACAGTATACAGACATAATATGTATTTAGAAGTAGCTGACCGGGCGAACTTCGTACCAACTTCTGACCTTTTCTTTTAAACTTTTCTTGGACTTGCACGAATATTTCAAGACTAAAATTTGCCAAATCGGTTCAGCCATTTTCGATTTTTAGCCAGACAAATGGCAATTGATGTAATGCGCAATTAATGGCAATGGGCTATCCACCCTCGTGACGTTTATGACTAAACGATGAACCATTAAACTTCTACCTATGCCTACGCGAAACAGACACGTGTAATAAATTAATTAATAATTGATTTAATGGTTATATAGTGCATATACATCATAATATAGCATAGTCAGCATAGGTTCATCTCAGGTCATTGAACCTATATGTATTAGCAGGAACAATGCTGTGTTCCGGTGTTCGGTGGGCCGGAAAAAAAATGTAATTAGCTCTTTATTTTTCTTAGTGCCATTTTGATTAATTTAAGGCTTTATGATAATAAAAGGCTCTTAGTTGCATAAAACTTTAACGAACTCAGTCAGTCACTCTAGTGTGCCGTAACTCTACCTAATAACTCTGTTTACTAGCATTACATTGGAATTTGAAGACTAACTAACTCTAGTGTTTAGTATCTTATTAAGAGTAAGTCGTTTGTTAAAGATGAAAGTGGTTCTCACTATATTATTATGAAAAAGTAACCGTAAATCCACCCCTTTAATTTTTATATTTCACAGTATACTAAAATACAAAGAGATACACAAAAATGAAACAGGATAAATACCATAACTCTCGACATTATGCTCCGAACCTCTTTCAAACATGATTGGCGCCTTCCACGTCGGTCATAGCGCCTTTTTAGTCTATGATTAGCTTAAAAACTCGTTGCCATTTATATAGGTAACGAACGTTTAAAATGTTTTATGAGCGTCCATATGATTGATATAAGGCGCCTTCCGAATTATGTTATAATGTGTCAATTACATGTGATTGAACGCCCACATGACCAAATTGCCTTGTAGTGCTTGCGAGTATTTTTTATCAATAATAACCAGTTATAAATCAATTTACAACCGGACTGAGGTTTTATTAGAGCCTTCTTATTTAGTTACTAGCCGAAATTACTCAGAACCACTTTGATCGATTCCAATTACCTTTGACAACTGATTCTTTATGTTTAATCTAAATTTATTTGAATAAAACCTTAATATTTATCATCCGACCATTAGGTGTGTTTTATGTATTTATCATCCGACCATTAGAATAAAATAAAATAAAATGTATATCATGCGACTATTATAATCTCACGTCATATTTGTCTAGGGATATTGTACACAATCAGCGTATATCCAATAAACTGATTTTAAATGGCAATAAATGTAGTTGTTGCTATAATGATGTATTACGCTTGTGTCGTATGCAGGAAGAAATGCGTTTGTAGTTCAGTACTACTATCGGAACCGTGGCCTACTCATGTTACACCTATCTTTCAAAGCGTTAAAAATAATATGTAACAACAAACAAGTATTTAGTTTACTCTCTCGTGAAGACGGAATTTTTACTTAAAAGAGTCCAGTTGTGATTGTCTCGTCATATTATTTAAACAATAGTTAAGTATAGGCAAAGTTAAAGCTTCAGTGATTTCTGGATGTTCTTTAACTTTATCAATATAAGTTATAAGTTTGCAGAGCTAAGTATGTTCTAGTTTCATGTAAATTTATAGTAAAAAGAACGCTTTTTGGCAATGGAATCAATTAATATAATCCATATTTTATTTAAAAGAATTACCTTTGGAATTTCTGGCCGGTTCTTCTTCATGGGACTTTTTTAGATCTTTTTTGGACTTTTTTGGACCGTGTACTGAGCAAATCAACAGTACAGTAAGAAAATAAGCTAATGATGAATATAACTTTAATTTTGTAGCTTATTGAGTGTATGCTATCAAGTAGGCTTCGTTAGATTTTCCTATTGGTTTATCAATGAAAGAAGTAAAAATTGGCAAAGGAGTTGAGATTCTCTATACTGTCATTTGAGTGAGACTACATATACAGCATATCATACATTATCATCCCATAGTATAATGTCAACTAACCAGCGCTGCTCTTGTGATGTAGTCAGTCCGCGATCACCGCTCCATCGGCACACCGGCATTGACTTGACGCCGGCGTCGGCGCCACTGCGGACGCACGCACGCACACACACACACTGGCACTGTCACTGGCACTAGGCAGCCGGCCCGCACACACGCGCACGACACTGTATGGACACACGACACGACGATAGCGGCGTTGCCGTCCGCTACTTCACTGATCACTGCGTACGAATGCTTTCACTGCACCTGTAACAAATCATAACACCACGTTAGATTTCGTTCTAGTTAATAATCTCAATCTGTACCATGTATTTACATAACAATAGGGTACAACAAACCGACACCTGTGTTTATATGCTCGTATAAAAGAGTTTCATGCGTCGCTTCATCTCACTTGTAACTTATAACAGGTTGCAAGGGGTCGTAGGGCTGTTGACCCATTCAAGAGGTTTAGTTGTCCAACCGGTTGTATTTGAATGTAAAGAATGGCACCGGTCGTGAATAGCTAAATGTTTACGGAAGTATAAGGTATCGTAAGGACAAAAAGTTTCAACCCTCAACATTTTAGTTAGAGGGGATAAAATAAAACTTCAATGACACAACATGAGCCGCTACATGTTGGTGGTCTGCCAGTCGTTATTTAGTTTTACGCCGTTACGTCGTTCGTCGACGAGATCGACGTAATATTTTACGGTCTATAAACAACGGACGGAACAACATTGTTGGTTTATAGCCCAGGGCATTACCTGCATTGTTTCCATACAAATTTACACGTACGATACTATGGTATGAATGCAAGTATGTAAACACGCTAAGCTATTTTGTGTGTTGCTATTAATAGTTCGCCGACAACGAGCTGAGAAACGCTTTGTCATTAAAATTATCTTCGTGTGTTAACGTGCCGTCTTCAGCGACATCTTGTTATACCACACACAAAATAATTCTGTTAAAAAAATACTGTCTTTTGCAGTGTAACTATGATAGGAACTAAGACTCATCGTATCAAACAATGTATGTATTATTCAATAACAACCGTAGATAATATTATTCATAAACATGATATGAACAAGCAGATATTAAATAACACAGGTACTTTCAATTGTACATCTCATTAAATTCAACCTTGTAAAAAGAAAACCTTCAGTCTAATGTAAAAAATACACAGACAACATTGTAATATGGTTTCGAAATGACTATAATAAGGTTACACTCCAAATTAACAAGTATAATTAGGGCACTAACAGTGTTGTTACGTTTACTATTACCAAGCAACCATTAACATTAAACACATCAAACTTCCAAGCAAATCTAAACCACTTCTAAATTTCCCGCCGCAAGTTGCGCGCAAGTGTTCATAATCGTACGTCCAACTCTTAGATAAATAACTCATAAACTTTTAACGTCTTTAAAGTCCATATGCAAACTTAAAACAGCCACAAATGTGTACATCAAACAGGCCAGATAACCAAGCACTGATTCATATAATCCCTTCTAATACTCCGCGCCAACTTTGCGGTGCAACAACTAAAAGTTGTACACGCAAGTGTAAACAGGCGTACGCTTTGAGCCAATGACGGTGTTAGTATTTGAAGAGTTGCATACAACAGACGGAACTTTCTTACGACCGTCAACGCTGTTATACAAACGTAAAAACAACTACAAATATAACAAGACAAACATGCAAACTGATCTCCGATTCGTAATAATCCCTTCTAAAACTTCGTAGTCAACTGCGTGTTGCAACTAAAAGTTGTGAGCGGGAGTGTACAGCTACAGAGGCGTGCAGATCTGAGCCAAGTGTGCCGTAGTAATTTCCGTAAAAAGCATCTGTCGAGACGAGCGAACAACTCGGCCGAACAATGCAGGCCTGCCCACAAACTGAAGCCGGAGAAACTTTTAATTGAAAGGGCCATTGATCACGTCCGGTGCTATGTGACAGGGTCATTGCTACGCTGGTGTTTTAGCTATTGTAATACTATAAAATACAATAGACGCTTACAATATTTATATAACAAAAATCTTAGGTAATCATGTTATATCAGTCTTGGGTTGATAAGATACACATTGACAAAATACAAAGAATTACTATTTTGGGTGTTCAAAGCTCTTTATCGTCTGTACCGCTTATGTGTCATAAGGTGCACTTACAAATGTTAGTGTATAACGCCTAGACGTTGTTGTATTGACGCAAAATATTATACAATTATCAATGCAAATAGAAACATAGCAAGAGTAGAGTTACACTATACTATTGAATTAATAATTAGTTGAATATTCATTGGTGAATCATGATGCCATGTCGCCCGCAGTTCACAGACACGTGACGACGGAGATAAATTAAAAAACGTATATAATGGACAACCCTGGGCCATACCGCGGCAGTAATTGTGCGTTCCGTTCCCAAGATTTCAACGGTTAGTTAACTGTAAAAACATTTCGTTCAATTATAAGATAAGTGCTATTGATAATGATATTGAGTTGTCAGTATGCCGGTTGAGTAATGGCGGTCTGTTATTTTCCAATTTCTGTACAATGAGTTTGAGTGGCCACTCTTTTCTTAGATGCGAAGATAATGTACTTCCGTATGTCGGTTTATAGAGACTGTGGTTCTCAAGTTACGTATTGTTCATAATTTTAATTAAATACTTGTTGCATTTAATGTAACTTCCTTTTTCAAAATGTTAGTGTTAAACCTTTAATAAGAGCGGTATTAAAGGTTACCGTCTCCAGTGTCAATAGATCTAAACAAAGTGAAAAATCAGAGACTGTTTTGACAGAGTAGCTTAAAAAATTATAGTTAGGTATTATGTAAATATCCTGAATTGAAAGTAAGCTACTCATCTCATTTCCCTTACAGCATTCTTGCCGGAGTTGCGAGATCACCCTATAAAGAACGCCACATACATCTACAACTCGGAATCCGTTCCGACCGAATGGCCGCTCCAATAGATGTGCAATCCACATCGCTATCTGTTTAATTAACGTTGGAAATGTTTCTTATCACTGTGGGTTACATGTAATGTTGGCCACACTTGTCGGGCTTGAACTACATCAAATATTCCTTCTCGTATCGCTATAGCATGAAAGTTCTTATCACTTGAAACGTCGGGGCTACAGTTGGCCACACTTATTGACTTCAGCTACATACATCTAATATTCGTGCTATAGCTATCGAATAAATAAATGTTAGCTAAATTCGGAGTATGTTGGTCACCAATATCGCGAAAGTACGTATCTTCGCTGACTTCCAAGTAGTGTGGCCTCAGCAAAACCGATAAATTGTTATTGCACCTCGGGTCGTTGGACTATCGATTGCTGAGGTTGGCTCACTGAACAAACTTGGACAAAGAGACAAAATCGCCTGGTTTTGGCAAGGCTTTCTGTGAGTTACTACTTGTATTTTTTTCTTACAGGAAAATCAATACTAAAACCTAAACCTACAGACTACCTTGTTTAAAAATATTATTGTCTAAAATCCCTAAATAAGACTATAATGAACAAACGAATCAATGAACAACAACAAAGAGCCTAAGAATAACTCTCAAAACCGATCGTTTCAAACAAACCCAGTTCTATACGTATGTCAAATAAAACCCCTTTCACCGCACACAGATATAGGACCGCTTTGTCCAACCACGGAACTAGTCGCCGATATTATCAGATGAGAGACACACCGAACCGCTTCTACATAGACACACTGATGCACCGTGTACATGCCTGATAGGATTTCGAGGGTACACCGTACGCCTCAGTTTGTTAATTGGAAAACGATGTTTAATTACAGATATCTGTGTTCGTCCTTCCGAGGGTAGTTGCACAAACATGATAATTTACTGGCACACGATAATCTTTGACAAGCGATCCCTTTGAGACGGTATTGATTGCTTTGCTCCCTCGAGTAATGTAGACGGATAAGACAATGACCAATTACCATTTGATTAATTACGCTAGACAGCCTACGCTACGTGCTGGGATTTTATTGATTCTCTACACGAAAGGTGACTGTTCTCATGAAAATGTACTCTTTTTCCTGGACCCTCGTGCATGATATTAATTTACAAACATCGCACCGTTGTAATTAAGTACGTTACCGGAATTGCAGCCGTATTTCATGGAAATCCTTAATTACATCTACAAATATCGTAAAACGCTTGTTGCGAATGCACGTTGTTTTAATGAAAACAATCATCCATAGCCACAGCTCTTGTACCACCACAATGTTTTAAACACAATTTCAGTAGGTAGCCTTCAAAAGTTCTGTATTTAAACAAGTTGAATAAAATTTGTTGAAAAATATACAAAACACCCAAGGTAAAAGGATTGTATGCTTTGAGTAAGTTTATGAATATAATTACGAATAATTAAGCTTCCTAATCTTAAATTCAGCTAAGTAACTCTTAACATCACATCAGCGTTAACCTTTGCGAATGAGATAATACTTTGATTGGTGAACCAAAACAGTTTCGTATAACGGCTTCACCTCCTTTGATGAATGAACATAATTTCTCGCGATAGAAGATTAGACTGTGACCTATTTCCGAAGTTACATCCGAATTTCACTTCATCACACGGTAGGAGGAGATACAAGACGGATCAATTTGAATATTCAACGGTTAGCGTACAAGAGTTTGATAGTCTGGAAGCTTTCTGTTATAGACCAAGCAAAGATACAGGCAAACTTTCGCCTTAGCTTGTTAGTGGGGTGCAGACGAGGTAATTTTACAGAGTTTGGAAGTTTGTGGCGTGCATTCTTGGCGATTAATGATCTTAGATATACGACGTCTTACATATTGATAGAATACTAATTGTAGTTTATAGGAAGTACTTCAAACCATAAAGTCAAAGACCCAGTTCGAATTCAGAAGTACACAAATGTTTAAAATATAGAAACAAATAAAACAAACGAATAATAATCAAGCTTATTTCTTTTTCACGTTGTATAGTATTCGGGACGAAAGCAAACTTCGAATAAAGAAAGAAATATATAAAATACCTCAAAAAGTTAAATCACAATCAAAGAAAATACTTTTACTTTGACGAAACAAACAAGTAAAACTTCTAAACAATACGAATTAATTACAATAATCATTCATAATGAACAAAAACCTCGGAACAAAACTAAAGTACGGCCAACTTTCCGTTTACCGAGACGTAACAAGAAAAAAGTTGTTTACTCGCTTGTTTGTGTAGGTCCGAAAGTCTCGAAACTCGGGGTAGTCGGACCAAAAGTCGACACGCGAGGCGATAACATTATTTCCCCTTTACATTTACCATTTCGCCTCCACGAGTTGAAACGGTAGTTCGATAGTTACACAGCGACCGACTAAGTTCAACGAGACTATGAATAAAAAATCCGCTGGAAACGTCAACACGTTGTATAACTGTACTAGCCAACAAGTGCATGATTGTTAATGATTTACTTTAGTTCGTTGGTTAATTTAGTCGTATTTTGAGTTTATGAAAGTGATTTTTAAAAACTTGTCGTCAAAATGGGTTATGAAAATTATATTTTTTTTTTTCTAAAATAATGCTTTATTTTTACTTGTCATAACAGAATATAAAAATAAAAATGTTTCAGATATACTGAGATTTATTGCCTTACCGTAAAAATGTCACCTGATACAGAAGATAAGGGCTTTGATTCCAATTAAGAGAAACCATGATTCCCGTTACGTATGTCCAAACAAAAACAATGTCCACACAGCAATGAGATGTTCACAACTTCACATCCAGCAATACAACATCACAGAATCTAGTTTGTAGAGTACGGGGGCCGAACTTGCAAACTGCGCAGACTGTAGGGCGGACGGGGGAGGCGAGAGAACCAACTCACCCGAGGAAACTTTCTCCTCGAGGCCAACGGGTAACTTGTGACGTGTCATAATCTTACTGCTGCTTCCATACTGCGTCCGTGGCACGAAGATAGTGGAAAAACTGTGCAATTCCATCTTTATTGTAGTGAAGTTATTGTAAACCTATGTAGCTTCGTGTTAAACAACGTTGTGGTTTTTCTTTCTCGTCCGTAGAAACGCTGATAAATTGTAAGTAAAAGCAGAGTTTAGTATGCAAAGTATGTATGTTAAATACCGTAGATATACACCAAGTTCTATTGTTTGAGCTGCTTAAATAAAAATCTGGCACATCGTTTTACTAACCTAAACGCCCTTCGGTTTTATAGCTGAATTTAGTGAAGGCATTACGGTCACGTTCAACCTACCGCCTCTCCGCGGGGACATTGAAGCGATATTTTTATCAGTACCAATTGAGTAGGTGCTCCGTGGTATTGGAAAGAGCTCTTATATTTGGAACCGATCCAGAAATATTTAAGCCCTAGATAGAACTGATACTCATACCGGATAAAACTAAACCAGATTGAGCCCACGACGATTGAGGGACGAATAACTCGGTCGGCTGGCTTTCAAGAGATTACCCTTGATTGGCTTTGTCCTTGATATCGATATTTGTTAGCTCACTTCGATGGTTTTCTCGCTAAAACTATCAAATATTATATCTATACTTAATCAAAACGTTACCAATTTTATTATAATAAAATAGATATTAACTTGTTGGCGTCATTTTTATTCGTAATCGTTACCTAATGATATTTACATGGCAATATCAACATAACATGCCAGTACTGTGTTCAATACCCTCCTGAATTCATTCTATAGCAGTTCCGAACTATTGAGAATCGCAAATACATTTCACATCTGTAACAAATTGTAGTTCGTAAATTTCCAAGACTTAAAGTTTTAACTTTCAAGTATTCTACAAGGAAGGAAGCGAGAAATAAATCCTTTCTATATTCTTGTTAGCAGCATGATTGGTGACATCAGTCGTGTCACACGATCATATTATGTGCATACGTCGCTTGATAATGAGTGCCAATAAGAAGTCCGCAGTCATTCCAGATACAGTATGATTCACCGTGCGATTATGCTAATTCTGCTCTCGAATGGTTTCAATGGGTATTTTATGCCTGCGAAGTTCAAATAAAAAGAGAGGTGACTTTGAGATACTTTAAATGGACCTTTTGAGGTGAAGTCCCGGTATGGTACTTATAGAGCTTATAAGTTGTCATCTTCGGCAAATATTTTCCGAACCAATGACTTAAATAACAAAATTTTGATCGTCGGACATAATGAATGGAGCATCTCATACACATTTTATCCGCGCCACTGCCTGGTCTATTCAGGTGTAAGTGACGCAGTCCATTTTTCTCGAGTTACGTTCAGTTTTAGAAAAGGAATACAAAGCCGAATTCTTGAGGTAATTCAGTTGCCTTTTTGATATGTTCAAACGTTCAATTTTACATCTACATGTCCGTGATAGGATGTTCTTGTAACGTGGCTTTTAAAAGGATTTGTTAATTCATCCGAATATGTTACAAACAAGTTTCCGCGTTTATAACATTAGTGAGAAGTGAGATTCCTAACGAACGAACCTTCATAGCAACCGCATGCATAGACAATTAAATTATAGAGCAGATATAACCAAAACTCACATGTGCAAGTTCTCATAACATCCCAAGACTTAGTCCCAGGAGGAAAATTCGACATAATTCGTACAAATTAGACAACAATCCTCGTTTAAAGGCATTAAGAGAAGAGAGAGCTTCGCAAAGTTATAATGAAATTCACGAGCAATAAAACTTCCCTTTTGACTAACCCCTAGATATACATTTGAGAGTAGGGCTGTCCTGCCTGATAAAATATCATTAATTTGCATTTGTAGTTATTGTTAGTGTGGTAAAAGAATGATAATAGTATAGAAAATGTATTGTTCTATCAGTAACTTTTAGAGCAAAACACCACGGGCTCCTACATTTGTCTCGAATAAATGAATACGCAAACCTTGCAACAGACAGACCAAATAAATGCAATTTAAATATTCCTTTCTTACAATACAAAACATGTTATAAAAGAATATTGTTATGTATTGTCCGGCAGCCCTACATTCACATCAAGTTATGAAACGGGAGCGGCGCGGCCAGACGAGTGCCAAACTTAGACAAAGAGAGACTAACTTCCATTAAATCTTTTGCAACAAACTTTACCGTCCCCACTGACTCTTGTATACACCCCACCTATATATGTAACAACTAATAACATATAATACAGCATTTCATGAACTTTCGAGTAGTTAACAACAAGTTTCTCCTAGGGTTTCCAAACAACTTTATATGTTTTCAAATGTATTATTATTAGTTACTTTACTACAGTTCTATACTAAATAAATATATCATGAATAGTAGATCAGTGTGAGCTCCCAACGGCTCACAGTGAATTGACATAATCAAATGCTTTGCAAACGGAATGAGGATGCTGTTAGCTCCTGTTTACAAATTCTTTTAGTCGCCGTCTACGCCATTTACAGGACAGAAGAAAGTGGTCTAGTCCTTTGCTAGGATGCCATCGTTTAACTTAATACTAAGCGCGACCTTATACATTGTATGCATGCATTGATTGACCTTTTCGCATTTCTATCAGACTATTATTAGTTATGACTTTATGTTTATCAAATTGCTCACAGGATCGTTATTGATGGTATAGCTACTTACAGAGTTACAGCACGCTTCATAAACGTTTACAGTTCTGTGTCAAAAGGTTTTTCAAATTGGCAATTCCGAAGTGCCTTAACTGCGAACCAAATTCTAAATTGGAACATTGAAGGGGTTAAATGGTTTAACATTTGCATATTTCAACTGCCGTTTCCGTCTCGAGCGCCGAACATCTAATATTATAAATGCAAAAGTTACAAATGTTTGTGTATTAAGATGATTTGTTATTTTAATTTTAAAACGTTGTTCTGAATCCGGATTATCGTCTATTTTGCGCGTACGATTTGCTGACATAGACAGGTTTTTCTTTCACACACGATATATAATACCTTGCTATGATCACATAATTATTTTTACTTATTAAAAGATTTTGTGTTAAAAGAAATAGGTTTAGTTAATTCAGTCATAAGAAAAGCACTCGTCTCTCCCCAATTAAAGTTTTTGTAACGTAAATAACAATCAACATTTATGCACCATTCCTATATTTGAGGGTATTTACCTATTTTTCTTATATATGCAGTGTTTACGTCATATCTATAGATAACCAACACTTTACATTGAGGCGATCGTTAGGTAAACAGTAATCCAATCATCCGTTTTATCGCATTTTATCATCAGCGGCATATACATTGAAATACATAATGAATGATAATTGTGTAGGTAGATATAGTGCTTGATAAAGGTCATTTCGTAACCACGATTATCTATTTTATTATATACATACGTAAACGGACATTTGCAGGTTAGCTTCGTACCTAGCATTTTATTTAATCGGTACTGACATTTTCTTGACAAAGAAAGACATCTCACATGGACAAATATTATTATAGAAAGTGATATCTACCCAATATTGCAAGTTGTGAGTTCTGCGAACTCTAACAACAATACCGTCAGTCAGTGCTTCACGATTTAAAATACAAAGTAAGCAAACAGTCTGACAGCAAAGCATTCCTATTCGACATAATTATAACGAGGAATTAAATACATATTTACCTTCTCAGTGGTTCAGCTGTCGCACAAAGTTCTCACACGACAACAAAATGATTGGTCATCAACATTAATTGACTAAAGTCAATGCGACATACTTTCCGAGAATCGCTCAACCGCTCCTACCAATTACAAAATACTTTTTTTTATCTTTCACGAGTTACATTCATGTTTAGAACAATGTACTAAGTAAGTCTAATCTTGTATCATTACATTAATCTCATCTTATAAAACTTGGTTGTGAAAACAAAATTGTTTTGTTTTCACAAACCCGATCTATACCAAAATATGTTCAAATCGATATAAAACCGTATTGAATCAGTTCGTGAATAGAGGGCAGCTTGAATAAATAGGTTACTGTGTAACTAGTGGGCGGTGGAATAGTTAACTATCACTATTTAAATATTGAAGTACAAATACGTAACTGTTACAGTTACAAATAAACTTGTTTTGGTTTAATTTACGATAATAATATGAGATTAGAATACTTTTTGTGTGAGTTTCCTAAATATGGTATATAAGAAAAATTTCGAACATTACCAGCAATAACCCAGTGTCACTGCAGGACAGAAGCCGGCTCTCATACTAAGACGCGAGCATTGGCAGTTTAATACTTTATAAAAAGTAAAATAAATACTAAACTAGACAAATGATAGTAAAGGTATACCGCAGCAGTGGACGCATCTCTGTAGTCTAGCAACAAACTAAAGAGCAATGGCGAAACCAAAATACATAGTACACAAAGTCGAAGCAAAGACGAAACCCGGAGAGGAACGGCGAGGCGGAGTTGAAATTTGGCCAAAACTAAAGTAGTTTAAGTTAGTTAAAACTGTTGGATACGTGTACCATGTTTTTGACGGATTACTTGTTCGCCAGAGTTTCTATAAAGTCGACTTTGAACTACGCAAAGTTGCGAAGTTGACGGCGGAGTAAAACTGTGCATGTGTGGATTCTTTGTGGCGAGTGCTGATACTGTACTTTATGTTAGTTTAGCATGCAGTTATTAAACATTAGTATCATTTTGCAATCAGAAAGCATTTTTAATTTAAGCCATTGAACTTTATCTTATGCTGAACGCAACGTAAATTATTAAAACTTACATACATTTGATGTGCCTAGACTTGACTTTTGTGTTTTTTAACTCACAAACTTCAAATCCGTTCACAGTGACGTCCATTTCAAGATAAGATCATAAATAGCTAACTATTTTTGACTATAAAAAGCCTTTTATTTACAGGACTATTGTTTTTTTTAACTCACAAACTACGAATCCGTTCATAATGACGTCCATTTCAAGATAACATCATAAATAGCTAACTATTTTTGACTATAAAAAGCCATTACATATATCGCGATAGTCAATAATCGTCAATAGAGTTCAGAGCTCCGCGAATACATGTTCTAAATCAGAACTAAAGCATATTCTATTATTAAATCGTTTGCACTATTGCTGCAGCTTAAAAATTCCAAATGGTCTTATAATATCTTATGCGGATGATACCGCTTTATTATTTTCGGCAAATACCCGGCAGGAGGTTTTCGAGCACGCTCAGACGGGTTTTGATATGGTAACTAACTGGCTACACAAACATTTACTAACCCTAAACGCAGATAAAACCAAATACATTCTATTTACAATGAGAAACACAAACATACCCATTTTTAATCCAAACATATATGCACACAGCTGTAAAATATTCGCTGACATCGCTTGTACCTGCCCTGCTTTAGCAAATACTAACGACATCAAATACTTAGGTATAACTCTTGACACGAATTTGAATTTCCGCAAACACATTGACTTATTATGTTCCAGAGTACGTAAATTAATATATTTATTTAAAAATCTTCGCAATATAGCAGATTATCGATTAATAAAGCAAGTGTATTTGTCTTTGTGTCAATCTTTAGTTACTTATTGCATAACTTCTTGGGGTGGGGCAGCTAAGTCAATTTTGCTGCCTTTAGAACGCGCTCAGAGAGCAATTCTTAAAGTAGCAACTTTCCGACCTTTTCTATTTCCTACTGACCTGCTATATAGGGAATGCAAAGTACTAACAGTCCGACAATTATTTTTATTGCACACCATTTTAAAACAGCACACTGATCTTCCTTTTATCCCATTAGCAACAGACAAGAGAAGGAAGGACATAGTCTGTAGTAGACCTCAAGCTAATCATGAATTTGTCAACAGGTTTTATTTATTTTTGGGACCTTTTTTATATAATAGAATTAATAAAAAACTTAATATATATAGTTTAAATAATAAAAAATGTATGCTCATGTTAACCCAGTTTTTAGGGAAATTGAATTACGCAGACACAGAAAAAATACTAGAAATTGTTAAGTAAGACTGAGAACATTAATAATAGATAATTTCCTTTCCTGATAGACTTTTTTTTTTTTTTTTTTGGTAACTCGTATTATTTTGTTAACGAATACTATGTAGTCTTTAATTATTATTTTACTTTAATTTTAAATGACCTATTTAAATAGTTACCTTAAGCGATCGCCTGAAACACAGGTTTACCCTAGTTCAGGCTGGCCGCAATTAATACTTTATGAACCATATCATACTATATGTACTGTAAAAATGTTATATTAGTTTAGTTTAACACAAGTCTAGTTTAAGTATAATTGGAACTGTGGTATTTATAAGATCTAGTTTAAAATTCTACACTGTAACATATATTTGGTCAAATAAATAAATATTATTATTTTTCGGGAATGTGTGCTTTTTCTTAGCTCGTTGGCTAGTTTTAACTGCACTTACGGGCCTAAGCCAAGTAAGTGCAGTGTGTGGTGTGTAGTGTGTATGATCATGTTGGAGGTGTGATGTGATGAGGTGCTACTTCATTTTCTTCTATTTGCAAGAACTTTCTGACAATGCGACATGTATTCAATATAGCTGCTTTTTGTAAGGTTATGTAGACGGTTTCTTTTAAATCAAGTAATTTAAGGCTATGGAGAAGATGATTCGGAATTACACCTGTTGTGGAAAGAACTATAGGGACTACATAAACTTTTTCTTGCCTCCAAATTCTAGTAACTTCATCTTTTAGTTCTGCGTACTTACTAATTTTTTCAGAAATAGTCTTCTGTAAATTATGGGTGTTGGGAACTGCAATATCAATTAGGTAAGTGACTTTATTTATTTTATCTTGAAGGGTTATGTCCGGTCTATTGTAATGGATGGTCCTGTCAGTAAGTATAGCGCGATCGTAATAAAGTTTGTGTGTAGTGTTTTCTAAAACAGTTTGTGGAGTATATTTGTAGTAAGGTGTGTTCGTGTTTTGTATAAGTGTATATTTCAGTGCTAGTCTCTGATGGATGACATTGGCAACTTGGTTGTGTCTGTGTGTGTAGTCTGTCTGTGTAAGTGTAGTGCATGCTCCTGTGATGTGTTGGATGGTTTCTGGCTGGGAGTGGCATTTGCGGCATTTATCATTAGTTATAGACGAGTCTTTAATTATATATTTTCTGTAATTTTTAGTATTAATGATTTGGTCTTGTATCGCGATTATAAAACCTTCAGTTTCTGGGAAGAGAGCACCAATTTTTAGCCACTTATTGGATGCAACTGTGTCAACATGAGGTTGTTCTAAGTCGTGAATATGTCGACCATGAAGAACTTTCTTCTTCCAATCATCAATTTTTTGTTTTTGTGGATCATTAATACTGGCAGTTAGTGTGGTTGGTTCAGCTAAATTTAAAGGAGTATAGTTTATATCGTTCTGTGTAATGGCTTTGTGTATGTTGCTTGTGAGAGACTTTGTGTGAAAGAATGTTTTTAGTTTATTAATTTGTTTCTGCCAAAGATGATGTATATCCATTAGGCCTCTCCCACCGTTTTGTCTCTTAATCGTGAGTCTTTCTATGGCAGATTTAGGGTGTAAGTTATTGTGTCTCGTTAGTGTGGTGCGTATGGTGCGTTCTAATTGTTCGGTATCTGTTTTAGTCCATTTTATAACTCCAAATGAGTACGTTAGCACGGGGATAGCGTAAGTATTTAAGGCTTTGACAAGATGTTTACCAGAAAGTTGGGATTTACATACCGCGTTCAGTCTCTTCTTGAACTCTGTAGTGAGTGTATTTTTTATTTCAGTATGATCTAATCCCTTTAATTGTGTGTACCCTAAATATTTGTATACGTCGTTTGGTTCCATCGCTGTTATAGTGTCCGTGTTATTTACTACATAGTCACCCGGTCGTATCTTGCCTCGTACAATATGAAGTGTTTTGCATTTATCTAATCCGAATTGCATGTTAATATCTCTACTAAACTGTGCTGTAGTCTCTACTAAGATGTTCATATCCTTTTCGGTTCTTGCATAAAGTTTAATGTCATCCATATAAATAAGATGAGAGATTAATGTTTCCTCAGTGGTGTGTTTGAGGCAATATCCGGATTGACATCGCTGCAATAGGTGGGACAGTGGGTTTAGGGCTAGACAGAACCATAAGGGGCTAAGAGAGTCGCCTTGGTAAATACCTTTCTTAATAGAAATCTGCCGCGTTGTTATATTTTGACTACAGTTAAGTTGAAGGGTAGTTTTCCATTGTAACATTACATTTCTTAAAAACACTATGATTTTCGGATTAATTTTATAAATATCTAATATTTGTATCAACCAAGAATGCGGTACACTATCAAAAGCCTTTTTATAATCAATATAGGTACAGTGAAGATTTCTATTTTTAGTGGTGGCATGTTTGTGTATTGTAGAGTCAATAATCAATTGTTCTTTACATCCCATGTGGCCTCTCCTGCATCCCTTCTGCTCCTCTGCTATTATGTTGTGGTGTTCAATGTGTGAATAAATTTTGTTTGTGAGTGTTGATGTTAGGATTTTATAAATCGTGGGTAGACATGTAATTGGTCTATACTGGGAAGGTTGTGGGGAGTATTTGGTTTTGGGTATCATATAAGTTATTCCCGTCGCAAGAAATTCAGGTATAATTTGCCGGCCTAATACGATATCTGATAAATTTTTCGCTATTGATTTGTGCAATGAAGTTAATTTTTTATACCAGAAGTTATGGATTTTATCTATACCGGGTGATTTCCAATTGTGTAATTTAGTAGTTACGTTAGTGATGTCAGACTCTGTAATTTCCTGAAACTCCATTTCATCTATTGTACCCCACTTAGCCGCTTCGTCTGCTATCCAAGATGCTTTGTCGTTGTGTTGCACTTGTTCTTCCCATATATTAGACCAATATGTTTCAAGGTGTTCTTTAGTAGGTGTGTCTGTGTCCGTGTCTGCAGGTGTGTCCGTGTGTAGTTTATGTAGCTGTCTGTAAAATGTTTTCTCATTTGTAGCAAATGTGGCATTATCATGTTTGCGTTGTTGCGCCTTTTTGTATCTTCTAAGCCTATGAACTTTAAGTGCTAGTTTTTGTTTTAATGTGTCTAAGAATTCTTCTGGTTTTCTGTTACTGTTTTCATGTCTAGTGTGTGTAAAACTGTTTTTAAATATTGCCTCAACTCTTTTAACCACTTTGTTTGACCTATTATTATTTATATATTGAGTAACCCTACCACAGTCGGCTCTTAACTTCTCTATGTCATTTTCCAGCCTCTGTTGCCATGGTGGTTTATAGTCGTGTTTTGGTGGTCTGTTTCCTGTGTGTTCCGTGATTTTAAAGTTGAGTTCTTCTGATATAACTACTGCAGTACAATATATAAGAGTATGTATGTCTATCAGTTGTGTGTCATCACATAAATATTGTGTTAGTATACTTTCGTTGAACAAATTAACTAAGCGAAATAAGTGTGGGCTGAATCTAAGTTTAGGGAGTTTTGGTCGAGCTCCCGGGTCCATTCCAGAATATTGTGTCAGCGTAGTTCTGAATTTGTCATGGATTTCTTGAATCAGCCCTACTGTTAAAGTATTTCTTTCTGCGACGACTAAGGTATCTATGTCATTTTCTAGCATTAAAGTTATGGACTCAGTTTGTGTGGACGTGTGTGAGGTGTGCGTGAATGCTTGTGTGTCATTGTGTAGTTGTGAAGTAGTTTCAAATGTGTTTTGTGTTAGTGTGACAGGATTAGCACATGAATTATTTTCAGATTCTTGTATTTGTGTTTTTACTTCTTCTTTTAAGTTATCTATTTCTTCAGGTGACAAGAGCTTATTCCTTACTATAGTTCTTCTTTGATCAGAGATTCTCTGCTCTGTAACATTTATGTCTGGGTATCGTTGTGTAAAAAGTTCATGCAATTTCTGTCTGTAAGTAGTCATATCGGTCTCTAATTTAGTAATGTATAAATAAGTGCGCATGATAAATATATTAACATCCTTGTTCCATCTCATGCGAACTCTTGGCTTTCCTGCCTTGGTGGACGCGGGTAAGAAGGTATTTACCTCCCGCGCAACATTCAAAGCTGGATTTGATGATTCTGTATTTAAATTAATAGTGAGTGGAGATGATGGTATGAGTGGTGATGAATGTATTGGTGGTGACGATGGTACGGATGGTGACGATGATATGGATGGTGATGATGGTATGTATGAGGCTGTGCTTGGGCTGTAGGGTTCAGCAAGGCTGTTCCCAACAGTCAGTGTGTCACCATCGTCAATGATCTCGGCTGTAGTATCTTTGTCGGTGGGAGCCCGCCTGTTCAACTCCTCACCGCTGACGGTTCGCATGCTGAGACACCCAGCGTCAGCTCCAGGTGTGCCCCGGCGATCGCCCCCGGGCAGCGGCCCTATACGTTTTCTTTTAGATCGCGTCTCCATTTTAAATGGGTGTGCCAGAGCCACGTTAGCCACGCCAGTAATTTCTCATTCGTGTGTCCGCCCCCCACGTGATTAGATGGTCAATCAGGACGTGTGGTTGTTTAGGGGGCTAATAAATAAATATTATTATTATGTGTTCTGTATCCTTTTGGAATCTCAGCATTGCTGCTGGTAATTTTGACGAACCTATCACGGGTTTACACCAAGTGGGTCGGTTCGTTGCCTATAGATGTAGGTGTTTGTGTTGTGGATGTCAGGAACCGTCTTACTATGGAACATGTGTCAATGATTACAGATTTTTGTAACGAAATGTAGGATGATTTGTGTATATCTAATTCTTTAAGTGATGTGTGTAGTGTTTTGGGTATAATTCCTGTGGATGACAGTATAATTGGAATTATTTTTACTGTATTCTGTTGCCACATTTGCCGTATTTCATCGGCCAAAGGTATATATTTCTGTATTTTTTCCGTGTATTTTTTTCTTAAGTTTTCGGAATTAGGTACAGAAATATCTATCAAGTAAGTAATTTTTTTATCTTTAATAGTTAGTGTTATATCCGGTCTATTGTTATGTGTTGTTTTATCTGTTATAATGTCCCTATCCCAGTACAGTTTAGCTTTTTCATTACTCAATACATTCTTTGGTTTATATTTGTAATATGGTTCTATCGTATCTACTAATTTGTATTTTTTTTCTAGGTATATATGTATTTGTTTAGCTACATTATTATGTCTATCTGTATATTGCTTATTTGCTAAAAATGGGCACCCTCCTGTAACATGTTCTATAGTTTCTTGCTGAGAGTTACATAATCTGCATCTGTCTGAAATTACAGTAGCATCCTTCATTATATATTTTTGGTAGTTTTTCGTTTTAATAATCTGGTCTTGGATTGCTACCATAAATCCTTCAGTTTCTTTATAAATATTGCCTTTACTCAACCACGCATTAGATGCTTCTTTATCTACATGTTCTTGCTGAATTAAATTTGGATATTTACCATGTAGAGATTTCTGTTTCCAATTTACAATTTTTTGTTCGTCTGACACTAAGTTTTCTAAAGGATTATAATCACTGTTATTTAGTTTTAATGCTGTTCCTGATGTTGAAATTGAGGTTATTGCTTTATGAATTTTACTATCTATAGCTTTATTAAGTATGTACGTGCGCATGTTGTGTACCTGTTTACTGTGTAAATTCTTTATGTCTATTAGGCCTCTTATTATTATTATTATTATTATTACTATAAAGCGGTACTTCAGATAGCTACGTAGCGACCAACTGTCTGCCTCGATTATCAATACAACATGTACACGAGTACACGACAGAATATCTAAATAACAAACACGAATTATGTATCCGAGGGAGTAGGACAACTTGGCATTTATAAAATAATCTTAGCTTGAGAATAACGAATAGCAGGTTAGGTGTGTTTGCACGGCAAATGTATTTATTATAGTAATAATCTGATTGTTTTTAATCATTTATCACAGTAACTTTTTTAAGTCTTACAATACTTGTACTGGCTCGCTTACCTTTAAATACAAAGCATTGAAATAATTTAAGTAAAAACTGTTATACGTTAATGGCAGCCATAGTAATATACATAAACTTAGGTTCAACTTTGATTAATGAATTTGAAAATGTTCTCATATATATTCGTGCGTATCAACTGGCGCTTTTCTCATTCATTTATGATGTAAGATTAAATCTAAATGTTTATCGTCTCCAAGCTTTATTTCGCAGAAGTGAAGTGAATCGAGTTTGTTGTCTAACTACTTTGTTATTTACACGAGTCAAGAGACTATTTGCGGGCATTTATCGTTCTTTATTTATTGCGGTAAATATTAATAAAGTTCTAATAAATGGTATGGTAAACAGTAAAGGTCAACGTTAACAACAAAGACCTACTTGTCTACTTAAAAATTATATGAAAGTTTTGCCCAAAAATAGTGTTTACGGTAAAAACAGTAGAAACAATCGAAGTACGTGCAAGTGCGAGTCGGGTACAGTAATTTGTCGAGTAAGTGGGACAGGGCGCTGGGCGATCCAAGCGGGCGGCGTGGCGAGCGGCAAGCGGTGAGCGTTCGATCGCGGGGACGCGCATAGGTCGTTCACCCCGCCCGCCAGCGCCGGACCTGCCGACCACGTTGCACTGCATTTTAAACGCGCTTCATTACTTTCCGATCTGTTCAACTGTTTCAAGTGTTAGCAGATCAATAATAGCATTGTTGTCATTATCACCTCGAGTCGACAGGCCATTGTAGTTATGTAGACATCAATATGATAAAATACTTTCGTAAGATGTGTCAAAGACTATTATCATTGAAACGACCGTTACGGGCGGTTATTTCGTATAAAATGCCACACGTAACCAGCAGAAATACCTCGTAAAAAACTTCCACAGAGCCCTCATGTATAAATAAAAATGTGTGCAGAATATCGTATTTTCAGCTCAAAAACTAACCTGAGAAAACTTGATAAATTCAAATTCTGTGAAAAAAGTGCCGTCTACACGAGCGAGCGACTTTGATAAACTATTCGGGCGTAACGTTCGACTGTACAAATACATTAACGCGTGTCATGTAATAAGCTATGAAGAAAAAACGCTCCAGCGACAGATTTTCCTCATGGTCTATTTACACGTGTCGCCAATTACTGCGGAGGATTTAATTGTAGCGCACACAAGCAAAAACGTTACAGAGATATCGAAATTGATGTTTGTATAAATAGGTCGTTCGACGACCATTACGTAGGCCCGTCTTATTGAAGGGAATCGGATACGCGACTTAATATTCACGCGAATGGATCTGAATACCGATCCGATGAGATGGAAAACTTATGTAGCGTCTTCGTAATACGGATGCGTGTGTAGCTAAAATGATTAAACAGACTTACTTCACGTCGGCGCTGCGAATGTTGTGTACCTATTTGTGAAAACAATTTATATATTACTATACATTCGTGACAAGACAGGCATGTATTATTTTCAAAGTAACAATTGAAACAGAAATCCAATCATTAACATTCAGCATTTGATTCCTCAACAGGCGTGGCACCCCTCTAGATTTCGAATACGGAAACGTCACAATAAATACATAAAGGCAACACGATCCCATTGATTCAGTAAACAATAGGCAATAATGAAAAGCGGGTCAGAGTCAGACAGGTGGGTGAGGGGTGATCTCGGCATTTCCCCATCGAACCCCATCGGAAGAATGGACGCACGTGTACTGTGCGCCCTATTTCAACTCTCCATGACTTGAATGAACTGATATACGTATTCATTTACGTACATTTATGTTAGATGTGTAGTGTGTAGCGTAGATCTGTAGAGTTTTTAAGTTGATGATATTTTTTTAATACGATTTCTGTTATTTTTCACGGCAAGTGATTGGTAACTAAGGTACCTACTTAAAATGAAAGGTCAAGTCACCTAATTAGGAAACCATTTTGTAATTATATCTTTCTATGAAACAGTATTTGAACACTAAAATAAATAATACATTTCATGTATTGAAATAGTATAATAAATTCTACATACATATTGCAAATGTGGTAAGTTAAATAATGGCGTCCAATTTACGCAATCAATGATTCAATTGGAAATACGTACGTACGTGGCTATCGGTGGCCGTTGCCCTCGTTTTAAACCTTTGTGTTGGCGTAAAACGTTTTACTTTTTCGAGATCCGCGCGTGAAAGCATCCGACCTGTTATTAAGGGTCCACTAAAGCCGAGATGAATGGACCGGAAGGGGACGTGTAAAAAATCAACCAATAGAAATGGTTAATCGATTTTAAACCGCGGCTCTTTTTCGCATCGCTTGGTTTGCGTTTTTTATACGATGAGATTTATGTTAACGCGTCAGTTGGTAATATTTGCCGTTAGCTATACAGTATTCGCATATCTACTCTCAGTAAGGAAAAGTACATGTTATTATTTTAAGATGAGTAATGTAAAGAGTAGTGTCGGTATTCGTTGCTCACGAGCGTTAATAAACGTAACTTGGTACATATGTTACTTTTGCACACATGACGTAATAGGTTTCCACCTACACCTACGAGAGAAAGTTTTGATGATAACATCAATTAACATCACACCTTTCTCCACACCACTTCTCTAAGCAATTAATACGAAATTGGTTTTAAATAAGAATAGGAGCGCCAACACAAAACCACCGGCGAAATTAAGACAGCACTTAACAAGAAGAATACGCAAAAAAACCGCAACAGTAATTCACAAAACGGAACTAACACAAAGAGAAGAACAAAAATAACATTTATATTCCGCATCCGTATCTTTATACGTACATGCGGCGTTAGCTGACACGGTCTCCAGCGATTTTGTTTTTCGTACTGTGTTGCGGCCAAACAAAACGAAGCCGATGAATCCGGTGATTCTGTCCGCACGCTGGGCCGCACAAAGGAGGCACTAGGCGAACGCTCATGGACGGCGCTATTGTTTGAAATTGACCAATTTATAAATGGCCAATAAGGAATCATTTCTGCTTATGTGCCCGTTGAATCTGATAGCGAAATAAATAAAGTGACATACAAACATCTGGCTGGCATAACAGGCTGACTATACACAAGAGTAGTAACTAAATCCCGAAAATGCGTGAATTAATTATTTAGCTATAGAAACCTCATTTAAAGTCCAATCAGTTGAATACTTTCACAATTTACACGTTAACGTTGCTTACACGGCGTATTAGCCATAAACGACACAATAGCTGCAGCAGCAGTCCTGTATTACTAGTTGGACTTGCTTTTTGCACTAATTGCCAATGTTTACTACATAAAAGGCGTTGTAATGACATGCCTGGGAATCTTTTGTCTTCATGTATAATTCTCACGTTTGTTATAGATCGCAACGTGCAGAAAATTTAAATCTACCGATATACTTACAGTTGCACATAATTTTTTATCTTACGTTACGTCTGGTGTAAGGTTCGAAACTGGATGCTAATGAATTTTTAGCGGCATGAAAGTGTGCGTGCAAGCAGAATTCGTTGGAAACGTATTTTTTAAAGGGGCATACTGTTACACAAATGGCTTCGCAGACATGAATGCTGGCTCAGCTTATGGCCGGCGTAAACAGTTATGGCCCTATCGGTTGCAAGGCCGGTTTTAGGGCACACGTACACGTTCAATCTTATGGACTTGGCATCACATCAATATTATGTTATTGCACCCGTGGGTGCGATCCAGTTTGGACGGCGCTCGTAAAAAGCGTTACTGTCTTTGTTTCTATGCAAACGGATGGAAAGTTTGAAGACAAACTGCGTGTTGAGAACATTGTTAGAAAATTCTGAACAAAAGGAAGTGTTTGCTAATATTGTAACAAGTGGGTATTATGAGAAGTTCACAATTTGGATATTATATCGAAACTGAAAAGTTGATGCAAGTTTTAATCCGTATTAAAAAGAAATGTCAATTGCAAACCAAGTAGTATTTGAATGTTTTGAAATTGCATGAGGTCAAAGTTGAATCAGAACTTAACAAATGCCAATTTGCAACATCCTTACGTAAACACTATTCGTGATTTTGTTGCAGTTATTCCGAGCACTCGACTACCAAGTTTTACAACTGAAAAACATCTATATACCTTTTTCATCTAACTTTAGTCTGCGTCAGCGCAAAACGAGCGTGTGTTAGGTTCCTAAGTGGAGTTTTATGCCCGCGGGCTGTATCAGCATTCCTCCCGAGCGAACTAAGCGGAAGCGGGCGGGCTGTCTTTCAATATTATTATTGCTTGGAAACTGACTGCGTTCGAGCCGCACTATGAATAGCTGAACGATTTGCAACGCAAGTGAAATATGGGTAAAATGTACCGCTGTTATGCGGACTTCGCGTTTTTATTGATAGTCTGCAATAATGTACGCCCGACTCGGTAGAAATATTCTTTTAGTTATACGAAACAATGTATTACCTTCCATTGTTACATCGTAGCTGTTTATTTCTAACCTTTTTGCATGAAAGTAGAAAGGTTTTCCTTTACAACAATGTGAAGAATTTGTGAGGCGCTATGGATAAGAACATTTTTCATGATAATAAAGACAAGTGGGCGACACGGGAAGCCTTCTAAAGGCGTTCGATCAAATACGCTTTCTCTTTGAAAGTGCGAAATAATCACTTTCTAGTTGACAACGTTTTGAGTTACACAAGTCTACTTATCGCACTTTCGTAAATTGCCGTTTAAGATTACGGTATCAGTTAATGGTGTAGACATAAATACTGTAATTAAACACTTATCTCGAGTTAACTTGGTGTTAATATTAAATACAATCATTATGTGCGCTAGTATTTTCTGGTCGTTTGCCTACGACTTATCTACAACGTTTGTGTAAGAATATCAGACTAAAATTAGTTAACTGGAATAGTACAGTTCTGAGCATCATTGTGACGATGTATTTCCACGACCTAAATCTCACGGAACGAGCGCTTTCTGTGTTCAGGGTCATGATCACGACACAGCTAAATAGTATAGAGCTCGGGTTGTAGGGCATTTACTTTATTACGGAGAGTCCCGCCGGCGCCGCTCGTCAATGAGATAAGTTTTTAGACTTTTTAGTTATCCTAAACAAAAATACTTATCGAGCTATGGTAGCACCTACTAATCCTAAGTTTTCATTATGTTTTACCTCCCATTAATTCCTCTACAGTAACATGTGATAAGGTGATAAAATTATATCTATTGAGCAATATGTATAGCCATTGCAGGTTTAAAAGTCAAGGTATTTCAATGAAATATGTTAATTAGTTCAAAGAGGTCGGAGTAATATTAAAAAAACGAATTGGTAACGAAATATACCTAACCGAAACATTACAGTACTAGACGGCCGTCCGTGTGATTTCTTCCATTCATCGTTCGCAATCAACATCGTATCAGGGGTTCATAGTCCATGATCTCATTCCATAGTATGGCTGTATAATGTCGCACACTGTCGTCTGTATTGTCGGTGTGACACACGCACACATGTATATAAATCACGTGGTCATAAGTGGCGTGAATTATTATACAAGGCACATTTATCACCAGCCCATGTGTGAGTTGTGAACTTGTGTGGAAGATCAAAGGAGATGTTAGTTACTTGTAGTTAACGTGCTTATGGAATTGTGTTGGTTTTTATGACACGTCGCACATTGTGTGTGTACTGCGTGCAGCATAGGTAATGGTGTTGTTAAAATTATGATGCATGAATGTGGACGAAGCGAAACGAATACAGATTGCAGCACGTGGCTATTTGTGGTGGCATCCTACATTTTAAAAGACCGCAGAATCATAAATTTATTTGGCACATTGATAGTGAAGTTTGTACACTTGTGTCTTACATAACTATATTAAATATGAGTACTTGTACTAATGTACCTTACGTACGATAGCATTTCATTGGTAAGCGTCATAGTAACTATAAAACATCTAAACCAGATTAATCCCACACAAGATAGGTATCATAACGTCTAACTCTCTAAAGTGAGCATACTTCTATACAATATACATACAGTCTTAAAACTGCTGAGTGCTAAAACCAAGTTATATTCTTGCACCGAAACTCACCCTAACGCTGCGTCATGCTCAAAAGCGTCATTTTTATAACAATTTCAAGCCATTTACTTAGCAAAGTTCACATCTAACCCAGTTTGACCTCGCACGAAATAAGTATCTTACTTGTATAGTAATACATAAACTACACACAATCGTAGTATAATACTGTAACAAGTGCTGAGTGCAAAGATCGCATTGGTCGCACCGGCGCCGGCAGAGGGCGCGCTGGCTACGGGTCAACGCACAGGTCACGCAAACACTAGACTCTAGTGCTAGGAGGAAATAAGATGAAAGTACTGCAAGACTTGCGAGAATGGATATGTGCTGGCTCGTTAATTCTTAGTGTTATTGTGGAGTTAATTTGAGGTTGAGTATCGATTGTGGTACAGGATTCAAGGCGCTGTTGAAATTGTAGTGTCAACGTTCTTTTAATGTTTGTTTTTTATCTTGCGAAGTCGGATTTTTGTTTCATGTGGATAATATTCTTAAAGGGTAAAGGATACTACACGGCATAAGTAATCATTGTTACAATAATGAGAACCAAAACTGCTAGGCGAAATTAAAAACCTAGTATTGTTCTAAAGTTATTTTATACGTTTTAAACTCCATTAAACAAGTTAAATTGATCAGACAAATAACCTGCGTCAACGCTAAACATCAAAATAAAATTCACATAATTGTAGATATTACAAAAAATCATACAATCTCGTAATCGCGCTTTAAAACCGTCTGATGTACGGGAAATGACTAATAACTTAATGACAGAAGACTTGTGTCGTAACTTGTCTTGCGGTACTGTCGAAATCGACCAATGGTGTGCGGCCACGGTCGTCGAGTGGCGACTATTTGTTGCTAGGCAAGGCTCGCTCACTCGTACGAGAAAGCAAATGAAAGCGGATCGCTTTCCAGCTGCGTTTGTTTGCGACACTGTTGAGCGGTTAGAATTAGACCCTTGGCGGGCCGTTGGCATGGCTTACAAAGAAATATGTATGGAGGTTCAAAGTAGGCAACAAAAACAAATCCCTCCTGACGTCAACGAAACCATTTATATTCAGTTCGGTATGATGTATTAATATTTAATGCTAACAACGCATGTACCTGTTAAAGGCGATAACACCAGTTGGGATTTTCCTAATTCTATGAATAACTATAAAAACATGATCAGTTGCAATACAATGAACACAGCAATAATTCATCTTATGCAAACATTTAAATCTAATGCGACGTGTCGTAAGAGACAAAAAACTTATAAATGATATGTTAAGCCCTTGTTTACATGAACATTACTTACAATAATCCAACGTGTACTAATGATGTGATAAAATTAATTCGTCGCTGTCGCTGGGTACATATTAAACAACGATTAATCGAACTAGTTCGCGATTGACGTCAACGATCCGAAAACACACAAACTGTACAAATAACGACGTGGCAGGTGATGTGTTATTAAACTAATATTATATCTGACTGAGTCAGTATAATGTCAATATAGACTATAGTATTGAAATAAACTTGTACATACTACATACATATTAATGTAAAGAACGATAAAATTATTGTTTTTACGCGAATAATTAATAATAAATAATTATAATTTAACATAAATAATAAAAAATGGAACACGCCACTGAGTCCAGGGTTACAATTACAAACCTCGGAATCGCGAATAGCTTTTATTACAAGTAGTAACAAAAATGCGAACGTCCTCAACACCACTAACACGGCTTCCCGTTCAAATATTCGCGTCTTCAACAAAAGCCACTTCAAATAACCCCAAAATATTCCGTTCAACGTGCTACCTCTCTAAGCTGGGTCAGTTTCAGCATAATCTCGTCGCAAAGGTAAACGGCCCCGACGAGCTCTCGGCACGGCGAATTATTTTACATATTCCAATCCGACGTGTCCCCGGAACTGGCGACGCATAGTCGTGTTCAATCGCAAGGAAAGCCGGCACAAACGACCGACAATTGCACTCGTCGCGTTTTAGGGTTATGTCAAATTTTAACCCCATTAGTTGAGCTCTTTTTAGCGTCCAAGACAACGCTTGGGACTTTTGCAGGGAATTTTGCGTGGGGTCTGTAATTCGTTTGTGCCGCCGCGCCAGTATAATTGCCAATTTATCTGATGTACCAAACACAAAAAGGCCTTATTTATTAAACTTATAAATCATACTATTTGTTAAAACGTTGGAGGAAGTCAAGGACCATTTAGATAATCATATACAAAGATAAACATAATAATAAGTTTAAGATCGCTGTCGGCTAACAAAATAAGAACGTGTACGATGTTTCTAAACTCGTAAACTGGGTTTATCAGAGTCGCCCGAAGGAATACACAATGCCGGCCACACCTCGTGTTCAGAATCGTTGGACAAACATCTGCCTACGTAATGGTCAATATGTAAAGAGACAATATAAGCATGCGCTTAGCGTCAGGTCTAGTTAATTAAGTTAACACAGTTCTGTTACAGTAGCTGACTCAACGACGCCGATGGTGACTTGAATTGGTAATCAGGGATGTATTGGGAACTGATTGTAAAGGCGGACGTTCGCAATTAAAGACCAGTTAGGAAACTAACTAAGCGTGCGTCAAAGAAAGCTCTTTGATCCTTCTGAATACAAAATGTTCGTCTAATAAGTTAATGGCAGTGATTTAAAACGTGGGTCAACGTTTTTATATATTTACAACCGGTTTTTGTGAGCTTCCTAAAAAGATTTTTTTTGTCTTTACAGCGATTGACAAATGTGTATAATTTATGGAATTTATTAACGCACACAAGACCTCAAGCTGTGCGCGGCTGAATTTATTAGCCAGCGCTTGTAAATTAGGATGACGAATGGTTATATGGTGTTGCGCACGGTGTCGAGCGTCCACTTACATGCCGTCCACTAACCCCGGAGCATGCGTGAAAAAGAGCCATGACATAAAAATGATAAGCATACTGTATCTCATCGTGCTACTAAATGAAAAGTGAAATAATTTCAAAGACGTCAATTCTCTGTGATGTAGGTAAATGAAATTGTTTACTACGATAACAGACACGTACTTAGCACGACTGTTTCTGAGAAATTACGTGTTCTTGACGATAACAATGGATATGCTGAATATTAAAAGCGACTCGCCGCTATATTATGATGTGCAGAGAGGTACGTACTAGAATTGCTTAATGTTGAACGTCGAATCAAATATGGCACAGTCTAAATGAATACAAGGTCCTTATGTGAGATTATTTTGAATACGAAATTCTATTAAACGACATGCGTTGCATGCATATTCATTGAGTTTTTTCCTTGAAACAAACCGACGAGCGGACAGGAAAACATCAACATACGGCGGTAAAACTTCCTCTAGTACTAGTCAGTTAGCAACATCCGCCACACAATATTATGAGTAACATATTATTAGTATTGGTGATAACGACCTTAAATGATCCTAGACCTACAGGGCCTATTTTCAGCATATGGAAGAAGAAAAGCAGGAAAATATGATCCCTACATAGCTTTAAACATTATTTCTCATTACAATTGCCATTATTATAAAGAAGTCACAAGTAAAAGATACACCAAAAGAACAATTTTAATTACCGACTACAGTTAAAAGTCCAATACGATTGGATCTTGAAAAGATATAAGTGTAAAGAAAGTACTTATAGAAATGTCTATTATTATACCGCAAATCATAAACATTTGTCTGTATATTTATAAAGCACTTGCCTGGTAAACGACGTAGAAAAAGATTGTCTAAGTAGATTCGGTCGCAATTTTTACTGTTATTAATGCTGTCCCAAGATGTACCGTTAAGTACAGAGCGTAATGGCTATTAAACGTATTTAACGTAATATACCTTCAAGTTTAATTACTAAATGGTAAATAAAAATGTTTCACGTTTAATTTATTTTCAACGTGTTTTCCTAGAAGAGAGACATATTTTCATAAATAAAATTCTGAGAAATAAATTGAACTCATAAGGTTTGCTTACTTCTCTTGGAATAAAATAGGTATGTTAAAATGTTATTTACAAGAAAATATAACAATAAAAAGCTGACAAATGTATTTGGCAATTTCTGATATCTTTCTGAATAATGTTTATTGTAAGCCGATATGAAACTCATGCACGTGAACCGTAGTCAGGAGATTTGTCAAATATCTGGAACGTGCGGCGACGCCATTCAACCCTATTAACATTTGTGGCTACGGGCTACCGGTATACAATACATGTTAAATGTTACAAAGATTAGTGACTCTTCATCCCTCATTCGTAGATATTCTATAGCAGAACCTACATCTGCCTGCCAACAGTTACCGGTCCCTTAGTAGCAACTTTTTAGTAACAACAGTTATCAAAAACTATTCGTCACGCCTTTCCACTTGCTTTATCAACAAAGACAGGTAATTTCAGCTTACACAATCGGCTAGCGACACCGGAGTTGTCATGAGTAACGTTTAGAAAGTCAGCAACGACACGTTTTGATCGACATGCGATTGTTAAATTGTAGATGCATTGGTTGAGCGTAGAACAAAGGTTTATTGAAATGTATTGACGTGGTAAGAGACATACGCTTTGTTGTGGCGTGTGAAAGCTAGCACTAAATGGGTTACCAGTCAGTTTAGACAAAATCAAATACTGATTTGACAATTCAGCTGTCGTAGTTGCTAATCTTTAGTTTCAAACGGTGCACAGTTCAAATATTTGTTCCTACTTCCTACAGATGTTTGTACAGTCTGTGTATTTGTACAGACAGGTGATTGGTGCCTGTAACTGCACCCTTTACAGCAGAACGACTGTGCGCGACAGTTTGTTTTATAAAAGGCTAAGGCAAATGTTAGGTACAAAAAGTATTTACGTTGAGTTAAGGAAAAACTCTGTGAGTCAGTTGTTTATTTAGCTGAACAAGCCGTGAGTCAATGAGGAGAAAGCAGTTTGCTGTGATTCACGAACTAGAACCACTCGTGTTGCTACTCGAGCATTATCTTTGCGATACATTGAGCGTGGTTCAGTATTGATACTTAGTTACCTATTAAACATGTAGTGACTAGAAATTGCTCTTTCAAGGTTTATGTTACATGTAAGGATAGTCGTAACGAACTTGTTTCAGATGTTATCGTTTTATACATACCTTGTATCATTGAAGTTCTAATACTACGGACTCACAGAGAACGTATTAAAGGAACCGGCACCTTTTTGTAGATGTTCTTTAAACAGGTGCGTTGATATCTCACGAGATCGCACATAAGTCAATATTAAGGTCAAAGCAAGTGTATCTATACCTAGATTGAAAAATAAGCGTGAAATCAGTAATTATTATAAATCAATTATAATCTAGCTCACATTCATATACAATTCCTTTCACAAAACATCGAACATGCTAACTTAATTACTCTATCCGCTAAACATCGCATGATGCACGTTTGACTATTGACTAAAACTGTCACGTCAGCGCTTTACTCTCAACATTTTCACTAAAATCATTACCTCTGCATGAAAAAGCCGTAAATGTTTAATGCTACACTAAGTGCTAGGAAAATGTAGCAGATTTTTTTATATAAAACCACGTCAGAAGCACGATGGTATCATCAAGAGAATTCTCATTTACATGCGTACTCGCCCGACGTCGGGACACGGTCATTCACTCTACACCGCTCCAACCACCACGGCGTAATTAATAAAATATCTAACAGAAGATCAACTCTAATGTATAAATAAAATTACGTGTATTTACTTGTGAGTTCTGGAAAAGTCTGAGCTTCGTGTATGGTGTATACGAACTATAATTAGAGTGTGTTCAGTAAGACATGTCCTGATGTGAGGTATGCAAGTAACCTGATTGTGTTGGCGATTACCACCGTACTGCTGCGATCGATCAACTCGTTCGCCAACTGGGGTGATTAGAGCAACCTTTTTAACGACTGCTCCTTGTAGCAATCGATCAGAAGAGTCGATAATATTCATAATGTTGATGATACTCTTCCTTCTTTGTACCTATATAGTACTGTGTCGTTTACCTATATAGAGACAATATACAAGTCCTTAGGTTTCAGTAACCGATCGTGCAAATGTTTTAATCTTTGTAACTTTTACCTATTTGAAAATCTTACTGTTTCGATATAGAAAATTTTTATACACCGGTATGAAGTAGTTTAACTGGAATATATTTTGACCATTGACACATTATGCCACATAAAAAAATATTTTTAAAATTAATCAAGAATATTAAATTCCGTTCGAATATGATTTAATGAATTTCAAAATTAATGACATTTTCAGATATACCGTTGCTATAGACCTACTCGCAGCCGCGATTTACTGGCATAATGACGTTACTACGCAAGAAATAATATGCGTAGAGATGCTATGCTTAAAATAAATGTGTGCACAGTTAAACATTTGCCAAAATTATTGAAAAGGTCAACACTTGGCTATTTAACGCGTCGCCGTAGCTAAAATTGATTTGCTTGACGATGCATAACCAAAGTACCGTTAGACTGAGTTTTTGTTAGACTCGCACTACTGTCTTCCCTTTGTAGTGTGTCAGTGAACCACGGCTATACTATTTCGCTAGCGTTAGTTCGTATGTCAATCGGCATGACCTCGTTTCAACTACTTGTATGTATGTGTGTGTTAAGCAATTTGCTATAAACTTTTTACCGCCAAAGAACGGGAAAGCCCGCGTTCAAGCACAGGTTTAAAGCGCAATTTGATACTCATTATTATGTAAAAAGTCGTTGTTCAAGTATTAGAACAAAGTAAAAGCTAATTAAAAGTTGTAAATACTTCTTAACAAGAACGTAAATTGTGGTGTTCTTTTTTTATTACTCTTGTTGTCTATTGCTTTCTTTTAAAAGAAATAATGAACATATTTGGTGAACATTGTCTTATAAGATATTCTCATAAAATTGTAATATATAATATTAAAAGATAAGAAGTCTCGTAACAGATTTACTAATGGGACATTTTTTGTTGTAGTCGTTGTAGGTATGTAAATTAATTTCCGATAGTGTCAAATACTAATAATAAGATTTTGAAATATTTAGCATGAAGTAGGTAGATACTTGTAATACAAGAAGCATCATATCAACGCAGCCGAACTAAATCCAGCCACATTTAGTAAACGTTTCTCTACGCCTACATCTGAAATATAAAATAATAATCAGCATGGTAAGTTGCCGTTCATTGTGGCGTTCTAAGGGAGAGGCCTTTGTTCAACAGTGGACGTATTCCGGGTGATGATGAATAATCAGCATTATTACAGCTGCAAGGTAAAATTATACGTACGACTTGATCAGATAATATAGTATGCAACGTACATTCACAACAACATGTGTATGTCGACGCAATAATGTCTGTTATGAAACAATGCCTACCGGGCTTAGGGCTTTGTTATCCAACTACAACTCCGTTGATAATGTCTAGTGTACAAACAGAAGTATGACCAACATCGGAGTATTTCCCGACCAGTTGAATAAATTGTCAATGAATTAATACCAGATAAAATAAAAATCATACTGGAAAAGAGTTCTTAAATAAAATATTGTAAGTCCACAATACGGAAAGAAAAAGGCCATTCTCCGATACAAACTTACAAAGTAGGGTAAAATAGTTGTTTGATATAATCAAAGCCATTAAGAAATCAACAAAGGGAGCATAATACAGCATTAACTAAAAAGGGCAACTTAACAAACATAGCTTGTTAAAAAATTGTACACAGTATTCTACAGTGAATCGTGATAAAACCAGCATTAATTCCAGCAGTACATTCGTACTCGAGTAGAATACAACAAACATAACATTTTTGTAAAACTTCAAGGTACGCTGTGTAGCATCAATAACACACTTCGTAACAGCCGACGTCACCGCGAAGGACGCGAACACGAATTTATCTGACAACATACAAGTTGACACCTATGTACCACGCACTCACACTCACGAGCACAAATTGTTCCGCTTTTACGAAATTTTACTCAGTAATTTACATCGCAGATATTAGATGAACGGCTTTTCAGCGTTTGAAATCCGATTACATGATTCGGGAATACAAGATGGCAGAAATATCTTGTACAGACGTGATATATAGGCCGATCGTCCTTCGGATATAAATCATTTGAAAAGTATCTCAGCGGGGATTTGGATATAATATTTTTTCGTAAATGATACCAGAGACGAGTTATATTTATTACAAACTAGAGACCACCCGCAGATTGCGCCAAGCAGATTACAAAACAAAACCTCATGTGATTACTTTTGGAAAACATGAAACTACACATTTACTTAACTTATTGCTCAAAACTTGCGTCTCTACAAAAGCTTGAAAACGTTATCTGACAGAACAATTTTCTTTTAAGTAAAACGAGAATAATTTTAGTGAAAGAGCTCGAGGCTATATTTTTAATTAAGAAAAAATCTAGGTCAGGTACATTAACAGAATTCAAACTATACCTACGTTCTAGAACGTAAAGACAAAACAAATAAAAAGTTATACAGCCAGCAAGCCACAAAACAACGCAATTTTGTCGCACCTAAACGCGTAAATCACACGGCCCGACCGGGGACCGGGCGTAACTTTACTGGGCAAAACTTTACTTGGAGAGTTTTTAATTGATTCGCTCAGTTATTACATCCAGTTGGAAACTGTGAGTTGGCCCACAGTTCGAGCTGCGGCGCCTTGCGTTTTGTTGTATGTTTCGATATTGTTTTACGTGTTTTTGTTTCATTATTCAGTTAGTTGTATAAAAATGTTTTTGGTTGTACATGTTGTTAATGTGTTTGATATGTTTAACTAGTTTTGGTAGCATAATTACGATGTTTGGAATGTCACTTGACATTGACACAATACTACGTACGTATTCGTAATTGACTTTGCTGTGTCAGTTTAGTATTAGAGTACAGGAATTGATTGACGTTTTAGTCAGATTGCAAAAACCCCAGCACCAGCTAAACACCCAGCCAACGCTTCTCTTCTCGTAGTTCAAAACGTACTTGAACAAGAATTGAGTTGAGTTCATTAGCTGTCTAGTCACCAAACGTAGAGTTGCTGGTGTCTGTTAGACCAAATTCACTGAACACTAGAATTTCACTCCGTACAGCCGGGTTTGCGACCCGATTTAATAATGTAAGTACGTAATTTGAAATAATTATGTAATAAAAATATTCATATTTTTATTAAAGCGAAAGAAATTAGAAATTCACCTTCAACAAAACGCTGTAGGAAAACAAATTAATATTCGTAATAAGGAAAAGTTCTGTACCGTAGAATGTAATTCCAATTTAAAACGGGCTTCGAGAGCTTCTTGTTTAGACGTCAAAAATCAAGCAAACGATCTAAATTATTTCTCTCAATATAGTACAGCGTAGGTATCAAAACGATAATTATAATTTATTTGATTTCCTAGAATATTCGCTTTATCTGCTGTTCTGGACATTAATTCCATAGGCATAAGGTTTAAATTCCAATATCGAGTGGTGAGGTAGCTGGGAACATTTTCCTGGTTATCACATTTCTCTTACAATGAGCCCTTGGTAACACGACACCGCGTGAATCGAGGCGTAAGGGCGCGACACATCCCACCCTACGTGTTACTATATTATACTACTAAGGGACCGTGCGCTCCAATAAAACTGCCGTGAATATTGGAGGTTTGCTCAAAAGGAAAGCGTGGTTATTTTTTATGGCGTCGTAAATGATTCCGAGTGGTTGGTTTGATATTTCTTAGGGATTTGAAAAAGAAGTTTGGAGCCGTGCTAGAGATTGGTGTAACATTGACACGGTTAGGCGCTTCCATATGTCAATGACGTACTCGTGATAACTTTCGACAAAATTTGATCGAATGATAAATAGTTAGAGTACACACTTGAGTTGAAAGTCCAATATCCAATGCGCGGTAAAGTAAATCTTTGTCGATGAGACGTGTGCGAGTTAAGTGTTTTCTAGAGATATATGAAGCATGATTAGAATACCAGTGACATAAAACACGTTTTGACTATTGTGGAAGCTGTAATTATTTAAGTACCTACTATAATATACCTATGCGTATTTTACTCACGAGTATACTGTATATTCGGGAATGCCCGACTAGTTTTGGTCACAAACGGAGCCTCTATTCATGAACTGGTAATGCGATGGTGTAGGTTTGGCTCGCGACCCCACCACATTACCTGAGCAAAACAGGCAAATATTATACTAGATAATATGGATAATACTCACGAAAGTTATAATCTTTTGTGCCCACTTCACTAGAGCTAACGACTTTAGCGATTAGTTTTTTACCTTTTCAACTAAAGTATAATTTCGTGATCGTCATCATCAGCCCGTTGCAGTCCATTGCTGGGGCCCAAGGTACGCCACAGAACCCGGTGTGTCGCTTTATTTCGTTATCGATTGTAAAATATTCTTGATACCAAGAAACGGACTGAATACAATCAACCTACGGAAAAATCCGTCGCGATGTCCCACACATAAAATTACGCGAGACAAAGCGATTTTCCACGAATGACCTGTTTCCCTGGTCATTCACACATTGTGCGTCAGTAAAATTAGATTGTACTTGATATTGAAGCCTTTGACATACAAAATCCAACGTCAGATTAATGGTTTTAGTGGCAGAATTCTAATTATATTCCTAAATTGGATTAGATTAGTTGTTATGGAAAGGAAAAGTTTTACGAGGCTTTGATAAAGAAATTATTTTCTAAGGGACTTCTAATGAAAACTTGAAGCTTCTCCGAACAAAAACAACCGTAAAGTTGTTAAAACAAGGTTAGCTTTAAAGTTCGAAAACGTGCAGAGTGTTTAGACTAGAAAATAAAGTTGCGCCGATGATTTGCTTTCATGCATTAACAGATAAAAGACGTAATAAAAGAAAGTGAATAAAACTGCCAATCTTAAGTCGTTTCTAGTAGAAGAGTCGTACGTTTATTAAACTAACTTATGTCCATTGATACAACATTCAACTTGATAAGTTATCAGTAACAACTTTTCACTAGTGTATCGAGCCACCGGCACTATAGTATTAATCGATGGATGACGTCGCGACATCGTGACATATCGATAGTGTCGTATCTCAATATCAAACACAATAAAGAGTCAAATTCCTTTGGCCTTGCTAAGCGTTATCGACTTGCGCATACCGACATTAGTGCCCGTTTCTCGGTAGACACTCGCGCATAAAGCTCAGGGTGCATTGGAATTTAGACGAATCGGTTTCAAGTGTTTCAAAGAACGTCTGCAAATTTCGATTATTTGTCGTTATAAAACAGTGCGTTTTGGCCTTAGATATGAGTATGTTACTGCATGTTAGTACACCTTTGGTTGTTAGTATTGTACACGATGACAAAGCTAGTTATTTTTAAATTCCTATCTACTTGATTATGCGTAATGTGACCCGCTGGCAATCATAACATAATGGTATTTACCATAGTTACTAACTGCACACTTCTATCATTAAACTGCTACAATGGACGTAAATACAGTCATCTATTATTTCATAGGAGGGTGTTACACAATCGATGCAGTAAGTCATTAGACAACAACATGGCAATCTAATGAGCGTGCAGTGCTACCACGTGCTACAACCTACAACACAAACGATTATAGGGTATATAGGTACCTACGCAGAGACCACGGATTTCCATTCACAGTATTATGGGCTAAAAACAGATTTTGTATAGGAATTTATTAAAATTCATCTTATTCCTATTGAAAATAAACTAGGAAACATGATTATACTGATATTATGATACTTTTACCGATTATACTTCTTCCACCCGGCTTTCAGGTTTACAGTTTTTACCAACTAGCGAAGTCTATTACTACTTAAATCAAAAACATATTTTATCAAAGTTTAAAGTCCTAACATGTGAAAACAACACTGGCTACACAAGTCACATCGTTAGCTCATAACAGTCGTAACATTTCGCAACTTATAACATCCATTTGTACAATGCGGATCTTCAATTCTCGTACAAAAGTACAATGTCATACAGATGTGTTTGTCGAAGTTATTTATATAGGAAGCGCCACAGACGGGTCAGCCAGACAAACGATGACGTAAATGCATTCACAACCGGACGAAATGTATGTAAATTTTTTGTATGATGCTACACAAAAACTGCGAGTTAATACAAATACAAGTGTGGAACTTATTATTTCGGAATTAATGATGACTTGGTCGCTGTTGTAAACACCTCATATACGTACAACAGTACATTGTATTATATTTTCCCTTCTTTATACATAAGGTTTAAGAAACAAGCTAATTAAACACTTAACGAAAGGTGTTTCAAATTAAAGAAAAACGAAACCCGATAAAAACTCTTTTAACGCCACGAGTTAAAGAAAACAAAATTTAATCTTCTATTTAAACTTTCAACACATAAACACGAAAGACGAATGAGTTTTCTTATAAAGTTCAAGTTTTAGTACTTTCATAGTTATCGTAAAATGTTATTGCGTAAAATAGGCCAGAAGGTCAATTTAATAAAAGATGAAACTTGATGTACTTTGTAATGTATTTTTTTTGTTATAAAGGTTTGACAAAACACCAACGGGCAATGGCACATGGTGTCGACATTGACTACTTGAATACCTCTGAGAACACACGAATCGAAGTACATAACATAGTATGATATAACAACATATATCGTCTAATTTAACCTTTTCTGGAATGAAGTAATGTAGATGCGTTGACTAGTCCTCCATCCAGATCCAGTAGGCTGCAAAAAAAATCCCTAATCTTTATAAAAATCGCCACCTGAAGCTGTAAAAACAACCAAGAGTCCCCTAACGTTAGGAGCTTGTTGTCGAGTTGGCGCAAGTATCGTGAACGCAAAGTGCATTGACACCGGCTAAAGTACCGAGCTTTGAAAGTGGCAACGGTGCATGAGTAATGACAGACAGTTAACCTATTGTGAAGACCCATAGCTACATTTGTTTGGCATTTCTTAAAAGCGCGGAATTTTATGCTAGAAAACGGGTATTAAGTATTCATGACGTATATATTCAAGATCTCTTTTCTGAATACAAAAACAACAAAACATACAATATAAATAAAAACTTATTAGAAATCGACAATACTTATCGTTGAACTATGTCCCGCGTTATCTCATGACATAAACCGCTAGTAAACTGGTATTAATTGTTGTTTTCGTCACTATGCTATCACACATGATTATTACATAATTAGCGAAAGCAGCAATACCGTCGGCCTAAGATATCAGAAAGAACAAAAAGTAATTATTGTAAAAAGTCAAAACAGTCAACCAGCCTTATATATGTGTATCACGTCCAACACAATACGTTATCAAAGTAACGAAGAACATTTTTCCCCACACATGTATGGCGGAGTGTTTACACTACATACTCTCACATGTATACGGCAGTTATTAGCGAGTCGGGGAGCGTCGCAGGAGATCACGTAGGGACCGGTCGTGAGACCCCGTCGGGCAGCGCTGTGCTAAACTACCACCGCATAGCGCTCGACATCGGGATCGTAAAAATGTGCAAGCTAACGGAAAAACTAAACTACGGCGTAACATGTGCTTTATAATGCCTCGTAAAGTGAGAGAATGTGAATTATTGGACATAAAAGGTAGAAATTGTAGGCGGGCTTCCAAACGGTCTGCAAACGATCGCTAAGGCAATGTTCTTTTCTCCTTTAAGTATTTTCTTCTTAACATAACAAAGTAGAAAGGCTATTTTCTGATGTGTTATATGCTCATTTCTGACATAAGGTATATAAGTATAAACCCAAAATTAGAGAAACTGAAAACAATATAAGTTTAAAATCAGAGATTACCAGTGGGATGTCTGCAGGTGGGACAGTACAGACGACTCATTCGAAGTTCGACACATCGAAAACTAAATATGGTTATTATCATTATCCCAAAAGATGCATCTTTGTTTCAGCTTACATTACACCTAATTAATTAAAATCTACAGAATACCACGTGCTTCAAGACAGGATGTATTTAGAAATAATTGAGACGCTTTTACATACAATAACATTTTTAATCGGCTAATTAATTCTTTCCCCACGACTCACTTCTTTTAATCGAGTTGGCAACATAGTCCGAATGGCATGACAAATTAGGCCAATAATAGTAACGACGTGACTATAAGGGCACCGTTTATCACTACTTGCGACGTGATAAGAGTTATCCAATACCAAACAAATAAATGACTGGCTCATATGAGAAAACAAACTAGTATGTTTGTGGTCCTAATGCTTAAAAAGAGCCAAGAGGTATTTTTTTTTAGTTTTATATAGTTTTATGGCAATAATCAGTTTAATTTTATGACCAGCCTGTTAACACTGTTCGGGGTCAGGGCTATATTTCGAGACGTTATCACGTCCAACACGTGTATTGCAGACTTGATAGAGCGAGGTCGCGCGGTTGTTGTCTATGCTGGATCTTTTCAGCAATGTATAAAATGATGACAGACTCATAAGAGGTACGTTAGCACCGTCCTAACGATTCTTTTATAGTCATGAGAAAATTCATCGTGTATAGTGTAATGCATGTATTCATACATTCAATACACACACGTATTCGCGAAACCGGGCGCCCATTCAACCGTCACAAAACGAAACTGAATGCCATTTCATCTCAAGATGCGCCGCTCGCCGCAGATCCGAGGAGTCGGCGGTGGGTGACTGGGGTGGTGGAGGGGGGGTCTCGCAAACCGCCCGGCAACTGCGCCATAACTCGGCGCGCACGTACAACCAGACAATCGCAATTATTATTAACAGATATACGTTTAATGATCGTGTGTGCCGCGCACAAACGGCCCAATGTAAGTTGAATGCCGGCAAGCGCACGCGACTATAGAGTTTACGTCATTGCGGCGTTCGTGTGATATTCGTCCGGTGCGCACCGGTGAATGTATCGTTTCGGGGTGAGAATTTGCGGGAAGACATCGGCGAGGTCGGCGGGGCGTCGCGGGAGCGGGGGGCGACGTTCTTGCGGAGTGAGTTAGCAGTCTCGATGATTTGTGGCGCGGTTAGCGTTCATCTAGCGGACCGGCGGGACACAGGGCATAACTCATCGGAACAAAGACAGATCGGCATGTCATACGATATGAAAGCTATGTGTCACTCCGCGTGTGACACGAAGCGTTTGCATTTTACGACTCGGCTCGACGCGCGCCCGCCACCCGCGCAAGAGTCAACGCACGAAGGAATTCTCGAGTTCAAATTCCGCAAACAGGCTCAAAGGAGGATAAAATTAGAATTACAGAGAATTTTTGGATCTCCTACATTTGCCCTTCCTGGAATCCCTAATAGCGCGCAGAATCTTCGTCAACGCACTCGTAATAGCCATAAGCGTAACTCAAACAAAATGTTCGTTTAAAATTAAGATAACATTTTTTGCGTACGACTTCACTCAACGTATCTGTTGATTTTTAACGTAATTCATGGTTTAGTTAGCAAGACGAATTAGTAATTAGGAGAGACGATAAAAATACCAGTTTGCGTGAAGACAGTACAAATTAGCGGCGTGGGTAGCCGAGCAATAAAATTATTTAATCAAATATTTGAATTCGGCAAATAAGTAAATTGCGAATACGGCGGCTATTGTGAAATCGCGAAGCTCAAAGAATAATACAACAGGTGTGTTCATTACTTTGCACGCCACTGTTGATTTAATAAATAAAATATGAACCCGGAGTACGTGCACTTTGTGAATTAAAATGACTAGGCTCCGGCTCGGTGGGGACCTGAATGTAAAACCGAGGAAAACGCATGTCTGTTTTTATCTACTATGTTATTAAAACATGATTATTGAAATAAGTTTGATGTCGGGACAATGTCCGACTGCGTGATAAGAGCACGTGTCAAGATAACCGTTAGAAAAATATATACCGGTCATTGTTTTAGGTTCTCATAGCGGACTTTATTATACTTTATATATAGATTGTCAGACACACATGTCCTGTGTACTTTACATAGGATGTAGACTACCTAAACAGTACGTGAACTTACTTCTTAGTGAACCATACAATATACGAGTAGGTAAAACAATCGTTATTATCTAGTCCACTCGTTTAAACAGAAGTAAGTAAATATTACGTGGACTGAAATGTATATCTACGACTAACACACGTGTAACATGTAATCGTGTACCAAGGCATGACATAACTTACTTTGTAATATTAAGTATTTAGTGAGGTGATCTGGCAGTCCACACAATCTGGAACAAAAAGACAATAAATTAGTACAGATATCGAGTATATCATATATAGGTACATTGCAGGTTGAAATGCAGTTGTATAATTAGCGCATAGGGTGCAGTAATACTGGCCATATATTAATATTTACAACTGTATGATATAAGACTACATTAATGGAGTAAACAAGAATATAACTATGGTACATGCGTTACAAAACTGATTTTGATACTAGTTTTAAGAAACATAACAAGTTAACTTTCAGCTTAGTTGTCAACACATGTATGGTCTAAAACACAGACAGAAATGATGACACTCAATTTCCAAATGTATCGAACAAAGGGCCAACGAATGTTCTAAAATCGATCGTTCAACAAACATGTAGTGCGACTGTGCGAGTCAGAAATATGAAGGCACACTAGTTGCGAAACGCGGTGGGTCGACGTCAGTGGAGTGCGAAAAAGGATTATTCGACAGTGCGACAAACGGCCGATCGTAAAACAAAAAAGAAATATTATAGCGCTCGCCAGCCCCTGCCACTGCTCTATAACTATGCCAAAGTTGCCTGCATTCAATATTTTTTCAGACAATTATGGTGAAATGTTTGTTAGGAGCTAGAGTAAGATGATATCTGATTAGGAATCAGATATCATCCCATGATCTTCTTAACTTATGTTAATTAAGAAAACAGAGAACAGTAAGTTATGTTATACGCGAAGAGCTTTCATTTTAGATTCTATTCCTGCCTAGATTAGTTGTACAAATTATATTATACAATGTGTACAATTGATATTGTCATAAAATTTAATATTGTTGTTGTGCCCTCCGTAATTAGATCAAGTGAGTTTAACCACTAGGCGCTTAATTTATATGTATTAGGAAAAATCCTCACCTTTCAGGTAACAAGTATATTTTTAATAAAATTAAATATGTTTGGTGAAGAGCTTCGTAATTTAATTAAAACAGAATAAATCTATTACAAAATCCCATATGGTCAAAGGTAAGCGTTTATATTAGAAGTAAAACCTTGAAAAGTTTTCACTCAAAGTTGTATCATTGCCTTTAGTTCGATACGTCGCGTCGGGCGTCGCCTCGTTTGAACTGAATCGTATAAGTACGACATTCCCAGTCCGAGTAAAAGTTAATACAACTACGCATACATTACAGCCAGTTTAGTTACGCCCTCGGCGCCAATATGAGAAAACATAAGTAGGTTAACGTCAGACAGTTTAATGATAACGCAACAACTATAAAAGTTTGTCGTTTTTGTTTCTCCCTTAGCACACAAATGGCTGATGTTATACACATTTTGTGAACAAAGCATTTCATAATGGCATAACTATGTTTGCGAAAGCATCTAATATAAACAGAATTAACAGCATATTCCGATAACGGCCTAATCATTAAATGTTTAAGTGGCATTGTGAATGTGACAAATATAACGATGGTCGCAAAATCGTCGCTCTTGTGGCCCAGAGCGGGCGGGCGCCAGGCGGGGGCGTTGTAGGTACGAATGAAATGGACAATGCGCATAAAAAAATCAATAAAAGCCGGGCACGGCCTTCGTGGAGGTCGAGTGACGCTCACGGATCACCGGCCGGCCTCTCGCCACATTATAAAATATTGAACGCCGAGATGTAACTAACTTACCAACTCGATTCCACTTCCAAACTTTCGCAAAGAGGATTTTTCAAGTTCTCATTTAATTTTAAAGAGATTTTAGACCAGGAAGAAGAGGGTCGCCGCGCTGGTAGTGTCTACCTGATGCTTTACAAACTTTTGTCAAAGGAGCGAACGATCGCGGTTTAGACAATTCTAAAAGTGAACTTGAAAAGAATTTTGTTTTTCAACAAAAAATAGAGAATAATACGTAGAAGTTAGGTTGGCCTGAATATTCATCATGCTTCGACAGTTAAGGCAGTCAAGCAGAAATTTTATCTACTTATAGCTAATGCCCCAGACCATTTGCCACAACAGTTTTTTCCTTAATCGATGAGAACCTATCAAGCTTGAACAACATATTAAAACCTGCTATATATTCGTCGTATAAAGCATTGAGTAATAAACTCTAACTAGGATATATTATACTGGTTATATTGTGAAATGTTACTGAATAATGCACACGTGTAGTCATAAAGTACTAAATAACCACTTGCCGCTAGCGACAAGATATACCAGCCAGCTACACATTTTAATCAACGATACGCTATCTATGTCAATACATAATATCTGTGCCCCTGAAAACACTGTACAATTAGGTACAACTAAAAGTAATACAACTTGGCCATAGTTCAAAGAGTTAACGCCGTTTAATTCAGTGCCAAGTACAATATTTTTAGATGGCGAGTGACAGGGCAGTTTTGAAACGCGTAATCACTAAATCCGTCTCGAATGTAAATGCTTTGGGAATAAATAAAAACTATTAATTTATTGCATTGATATTCAGTTGCGTCAACTATTTGGCATGCTTTGTTTAGACGTTGACGTCGACTGTACAAACGAGGTACTAGACGATGATTTAGAAACTGCTCTATCGTTACAATGATTAGTTTCTTATTACGGCAGGCAAATTGGCAACATCGAATTGTCACCATGCTAGGATGTCGTAGGTAACGCTGCATATCTTATTTGTTTAATGCTAAACAGTCTAGCTCGGTTGACCGAACTCCTAATAACTTGTTACTAGAGAACACTAACTTAAGATATAAATTTATCAAAGAGATAAAAAATAGCCTGTTCTTTTATTAATAATTCCTACTCCACAGCACAACTATTGTTTGTAGAGCACTGGTTCCCACCAGATTAAAATCCTCTACTAACTAGTCTAACCGCAATTTAATTGTATATTTTTAGTTGTTGCTTTCCCTCTACTCGTAATTATGAATCGTCCAACCTAGGAGAAGTTCGCCGCTACATTACACGCGAACGCATGAAAGCATCAAATCATTTGGAAGTCGGCTACAAGCGCTTGCGTTTCGTCAAAAGCGGGACAACTTTGGTCATTTGTTATTCTGACAACCGACATGGAACTAAGTGGGTTGGCGTATTGAACGGTTTACAATAACCGTGAAACATTTGCGGAAACTCATACATGTATATATGGACTATGTAACTAGTTCTACTGTTAGGTATGGTATGCTCGTTTCGAAAGTTTCATTAGTAAGTTAATAACAATATTAAAGGCGTTCGAGTAGGAGTTATTTTAGTTTGACATTGTGCTTTAACATGGTCTAAAGAATTTAGGTGTTAAAATGCATATTGTAGATGTACTAAGAACTTATGCTCCTGATAGGATTCGAATCTGGCTTTATATGTAACTAATCGTATCAATGTAACTACACCAAGCATTGGCATTCGATAGTTTAAATATCGACTTGGTGAAGGAGAGGATACAAATGCAAAGGTGTAGGTATTTAGAAGTATATTTCGAGCGTCACTGTATCTAAATGAGGCAGTGTCACTTTTATTTATATGTCACAATATGTGAATTATGAGGGCGTTACACACCGTACACCATTAGGTATATTTCAGTGGCCAAAATACTGTTCAACCACGCGTAACTCCGCCGACGTGACCGCTAGCCTATGTCACTATTAATCATTTCAGATCCTTTTTCCGTGGACAGAAAAATATATGTGATGGGATTATTGTTTTGGGGTAATCCGCTATTTTTCGTGTGTGTTTATGGCATTTTGATAACGTTCTATAAGTAAATCATACAGCCTACGAAAGGAACGACGCGACGCACAAAAATAACCTTACTTGCATAAATTGATTCGTTTCAAGATCGTTGAATAACAGCGTCAACTGATTGGCGAGATCAAAATCTTAAAACAAATTATCGGATATTACATCTCTGATACTCACTTTTTTTCTGCAGTAGAAACGAAAGTATACTAGTTTACATACCGTAGAATAGGTAGACAAAGCCTTAAGCGTTCTTTTAAGACTGAGAGAAACCTAACCAGTACAAATTGTTGGACAAAATAACAGTATAGTTAACAAACGCAAGGATTACATTCCCACGGAGCGTCTTCGCGGAAAAGTAAAAGCCAGACTAGATTCAGTACGTCCAAATGTCACGGGGGCATAGGTTAACTGCGTCTAGTGTTTACCTGTACCTAGTACAAGAGGAAGTATAAATAGACGTGCCTATTCACATAGTTACTGTGGTTAAATACCACATAAACGACTTATTGAAACAACTGAAAGGTATAAGAAGTTGAACTACGCTCTGGGCTGGATTGTTTTACGAAGAAAGAAGTCGCCTCGTGTAAGGTTTTGTAAGTTACACGTGGTGGCCTAGTTAATCAAATCTATAGACTACGGTTCATTTGATTTGGTAAAATGTTTTTCGCTAACGAGAATCGAATCGTTCGTCTTCAGTAAATTGGTTTCGTTTTTAAAAAGAAAGTATATTGGAAAAAAATATTACGACATCTTTTTAGAACTTAATCTCGTCTTCCATGCGAGTTATTCGTGTTCTATGCAATCAATAAAGCGTATTGAGAGCGACGCGGCGTGATGCAGTGCGGAAGCAGCGGTTACTGCAAGCGATCTAATTCTGTACATTTCCGTAGACGACATGACACATAGAATATGATACGAACTGCATCGGGTGGCCCTTAAATAGTGGTTTCACTGTTCGTTTTATGAGCTGTTACTGGGATATTTTCGGAATTAGTCATCACACGAAAGTACAGGAGTAGAATGCAATGTTCTAGATTTGATGTTTACTTTTGAGTTTTTTACGCAGAAAAACCCAAATACATGAAGTACTCAGTATATTTGTTTCCGCGACAGAACGGTTTGACAATGGAGTCGACAGCGACAAGTCGGTCATAAAAAAGGCATAATCCAAACAACAATAAACTTATTCCAGTCACGAGACCTTATTTTAGTAACAGAACCATAAAACATTTCGCTACAAACGAGTCGTAAGAAAGTGAACTGTATTTTTTTACATTTTCGATACGAGTGGCAGGAGTCCACTTTGAAACCGGTTGGCCTACCCACACTATGCCCAAACAAGTCTAGAAAACTGCTATAGAATATAGATAAAAGCTTGTACACTATGGTCGGAGTTTAAAGAAAGTTGCAGTGGTGTAGGTCGAGATGAACGCGAGCCAGTTACACAAGAATGAAATGGTTTATACTAAACCAACGAGCGCCGAGAGTTCCGTGCGAATACATTTGCACATATTAGTTTTGATTCGCTTAGGTACGTTCTGTGAGAAAAGTTATCTGTAAATGTGATCGACTTTCGCAACAATGTTCGTTTCTGTTGTGAGCAATATAAAACTTGCCGACAGATGTGTGATGAATTGCGAGATGTGTTTCCTGTTTTACGACACTCGAAATTGTTATTTTAAAGTTTTCAAAATATATCGTGTTCTTTGAAACTAGTTTATGATCAAATTGATAGCCTAAGTTATGGCAATAATAATAAGTTTCGCATGACGGTAACAGACGAGTAAAAGAGAAAATAATCGCTATCGCTGCAAACATGCAGTTTCCATCCAACTAGAATTCAGATACAATCAACGAGATATCAGACAATTAATAAATAATACTTTAATTGGCTTTTCCTGTAAGATAACTTGTGTTGTAGAATAGTACCTAGATATCCTATATTTACTATAATTAATCTCATTACGATCCGGCTACTATTATATGTGTAAAGCTGGTAAAGTGTACTGCGAAGTTATTTTTGTTATCGTTGCTATTTAACAGTAAGCAACATGCATGGCAGCAAATACTTTGCAACTCGTATTACTAGTATTCTGGTGTAAACTAACGTATCATAAATATTAAGGTAATAAAAGTTACTTTTAAACTAGTGGGTGATATCGTTTGTGGTGGATAAAGTTGCGACGCACCACCGAGCGGGTATCCACGTGTGAGGATTAAATTGTTATCATTTTTATAGTTGAGTTCTAGTAGTTTACCGACACAGATTAGTTTTATGTTTAGAACCGATGTAACTTCGGTTATGCACTCCAGTTAGTGCAAATGTAACCTGTAATAACAGAAAGATCAAGCACGTAATTGGATGTGCACTTATGTCATTAACGAAATATGTACCTTGGAACAACAAAGCTCTCAGCACAAACGAGGTCTCATTAAGTAATAAATACGAAATGATTGTTTAATAATTCAGTATTTATGTTAGGCTTACATACATTGCGATTAATACCGCTGTCGGTCTAGTCGCTGACATTTTCACTCGTTAGGCCGATTGCGGCTGCACTGATTAGCCAATCGGCCGCATGTTGACATTATGCGAATAATAAATTACAGTATTTGAACGTATGTAATATATATAAACTGAAATACACACATTAGTATGGCATGTATGTTGAATTCCGTTGATGTAGGTATTGAGTTTCGAGTATTAGTTATCTATTTTCCCTGTTGCTAATTCAGACTAACATTTAATTTTATAGATATGGTTAAATTTATAAATACATTGTGGATACTAAAGTGGTTAGTAATTAACATGTTTATTACCCATTGCCTAATAATGGTATAATGTGTGAGCTGGTTGGTCGCTCTTTATAATTATAATTTTGTTTACAATATAAATTATAACAAAGTCTTGTATGACCAATGTGATGTATTTTGGAAAGAAAGTTAGTTAACTACTATTTTAAATACGTCTGTCAGAGATCGTAAGAATGAGTAAGATTCATTATCACTTACCCTTAGAATCACCGCTCTCTAAACAATGATATATCAATTTCCATAATCAGTTAAGTAAAAAATAATGGTTTTAATCTTTACTATCTTTACGATACTCCAAATTATTCTAATTGTGTCTAATCATTGCATTTTCCGCCTCGTCCTCATTTAGCTCACAAAATACATTCGTTATCAACTATTAGTGTTAGCAACGCGAAAATAAATCGTCAACATCACACAAATTCCACGAACGGTACGTTGCAAATGTATATTTATCTAGTTGCCATTCTGTGATATTTATCAAAAAAGCGCCGCCGCTTTCGCAAATAAAAACCGCACACACGACATAAAGATAATGACATCAGCGTTGAAATATTTATGCACGATTTTATTATGAACACGTCCTCGTATTAATTGTAATAAGAATCACGTTTCGAAATAGTCATTTTCACACAGAGTAAGCGTTATTTTTACCTTTGCTTTTCCGCATGCCACTGTGTAGTTTATTTTACTTTCTTTGAATTGTAACGTTGCATTTTAGCCGTGCTTGCCTGTTACTGTGGCTGTTTTGCTGTGAAAGTTATTTCGTGTTACGATTACGTTTTCGCTAACGAGGTCAGTCCGACTACCTGTTTTGAATTAAATAAGTGACATTGAAATGGGATTTTAATCGGATGTTGCGTCACTGCGGTTTTAGTTTTAAGCTTTAAAAATATATTGACGCAAGGTATTTTTTAATGTAAATAACCAGATTTTATCTTGTATGGCCAGGATGCGGATTCGAAAATGCTCGGAGGCTAAAATCAGAATTCTCTTCTTGATTCAATTCAAAGTTATCTTAAAAGGCTGGTTGGTAACAGTGTGTGTATAACTTCGGTAGTCAAAAGCCAGTATAGTTTTGCAATAACAATGACGGCACACAAACTGTGAATCTAAAACTTATGTATAGTTTGCGCTACGCTATCACAAAGAGCGGTTTCATAAATTGCGTTCAGACCGACGTTTTTATTTCGCACGCCGTGCAGGGCTGCATCCGTCAGGATTTTCCTGAGCGATCATTCGCATTAATCGCGTACGTGAGCCGCACTTTAGGCGTGATGCTATTTATATTAATGTGCCATTTATTAAGAAGCTAGACAAATTTATAGACCTTCTATTTAAATTTGACCCAATGTATGTGTATTGGGTTTTGATTTTTAAACAGTTCTTAGCAGCAGTTTTAACCCTTGTTGTTGCTGACATAGTTAATGAGTTTTCTTTGACAAGATGAAAGAACTTTGTGTTAGTCATCATTCCGTTTAATATTTGTGAACTATTTACGACGTGACATTATCGATATCTAAATCATAGAAAGTCGTGTACGTGTTTACTCTATAACTATAAAGATTACCTATCACCATCATTGGATTACAAGTATAGACCCTATACAAATACTGAGATACAACCTGGTCGCAAAAGTCGCTAAGATCTATGTTTGCTGACCCATTTTTTCCACCACGGCATGGCATGCACTATGTGAAATTTGGCTTAGAATAAGAAATAGAACAGACAAATCTTTTAAACTTTGAAGTTAGCGATAAATACTAGAGTAAATTAAGTTAGCGCTAGTGTTATAGTTGGATGTGTGGATATGTTATAGTTTGGAGAGCGTGGAGGTATACTGTGTGTTATTTGATATTTCAGAGCTCCATAATCTAGTTACGTGGTGACCCTAACGTCCCCAGATTTACGTTAGTCTCGTATGGTGGATGCACCGCATCGATCACGGAGTCTCGCACGTGCATCGCATTCGATATGCGCTCGGGAGAACATTTTAAACTCGCCATTTCATATAGTAACGCAACAATGTCAACGCCATTTTCCCAAGTTATGTTTTATCTATGCACCAACTTTTATTGCGACGAATTTCGAATTTTAAAACTGTTGTTTCATTTATTTATTGGTTTTTATATAAACACCACATTATTTTGATTGACAAACTCGGCACGGAAGCGTGCACTGCAGAGAAACAAATGAGTGTGTATGTTTTAGTTTTAACATGAAACATAATTAACTTAGGACCTACAACCTACATAACAAGGAGGGAAATAGACCAAATGCTTCTTACTAACAAAAGCTAGGCATTCATTATGCACCTTGTAGTTCGAGGTTATTAACCTTTCGCCTAGCAACAGTGACCTGTACTCTCCCCATTGTATTTTAGGGTAAATGCGATAATAATGTTAATCGTTTGTGCATCTACCGTTTCTATCTCTGCATTACCTGAAGGTTAGACTGGTAGAAAATGCTTAAGGCATTAAGTCCGCCTTGTACACAACTGTACTTAAGTTTAAATAAATTAATAAATAAATGTTCTAATAAATATTATAATTTGTATTAGAAAAATTATTATGTATCATTATCATTTCAACTAAGTAATAATAGGTACGTTTTTAGTGTACATTATGTATATTCTGCAGTGTAGTCACACTTCGAAATATGTTACACAACAATTTGTTTAACTAATGAGCTAAAAAGGAAATTAATGTATTGTGAATAGAACATAGCAAACGATTAGATAAACACAACAAAATATTTTATTCTATACTGATAAAAAGCGTCATTGTGTCAAAATTATCTGACTATCGTAAGCAATGGATGTAAAATATAAATGTTATGTCGATGTCAAGCATATAACATTAACGTGATACTAAAGAAAGCAAACACTAACTAAAAGTTATTTAATTATTTAGAGATTAAGAATATTTCTTCAGTCTGTAATCAAATTATGAGTAAACTTCTGGTTCATATGTAACCTACATGTGGGTCATACTTTCTTAGTGCACGTATCATACATAATTAATAGTTATTTAATAATTAATAAACTCTTAAGCCATTAAATAACATTAATCTAGTATATGATTGTACAGTTTACGATGACGCGCACTTAGCTAATCTATGTTGGACAGTTAGCTAAAGTAAAGCTTACCTACATCACAGAAACTGTACGTAATTAATATGTCGAGAACACACGCATTTGACTTTCACGACAAAATATAGACAACACAAATTAAAAGTTTAATGGAACAACTCGTCATGTGTTGCTGTGAGTGGTGTCTTAATAATGTCGGATCAAGATTGGCTAGTTACGAAGCTATTGGTGCACAGTTTACTTTCGATAACCTCCTACTGAGCGGCCAAATTCAATACACAAACATGTCGGTCGGCGGCGTGTAGCCGGTGTAGCGTCGTCACAAGGTCACTGAACGCTTCCACGCCCTACAAACCCTCTGGAGACAGTAACTCGGCGCAGCGGGCATTGTGTACACGGTTAACAGAAATCGCGTCCATTGTTTACGATACAAGCGAAGTTTACACTGCAAACGTACCTGATAGAACGGTCCGGTGGTGTCGAGTCAAACAATCCAGTGACTACAATCCGGTAGCCAGGTACACACAACAACACAAAGGGGACTACTTCTCCTTGTCTGGCGACAATAGCAACAATGGTGAGTCGAGCACGCCGCGAGAATCGAACGCGGCGGTGTCTGGTCGCGCGCAGCGGTTATCTGTCGGTGACAGCGAGCGCCGTCGCCTCCAATAACAATAATGAGGCGGCTAATTATTATTATTACCGCTGAGCGGACGCACTCGCACTCGCGCGCTGTACGTAGGTAGGTGGCGTAATCGCTGAATTCCATATAATCGTGGCGCACACACACACATACGTAAGCGCGCGCGCGTCCCTGCCGCCGCCGCCGCCGCTCCGTGCCACGTGTGGTGACGTCGTCGGCTAGGCGCAGGTAAGTGTGTATACAGAGCGCGTTGGCGGGTATGCGCGCGTATCGATCTCGCGATAAATTCGATACGGTGAGCGGTGAATGCACCGGCCGGCTGGCAGCGGCGGTCGCCTTTCACGCCGGCGAAAACGCAATTTACGATCGGTGCACGCCGTTGTGAGTCTCGGTCGCCAATGTACGAAACGTGTCGAGCTCAGTTCGCCTGAGTCGCTAGTTGTATGTACTATCGGGCGCGGGCGCAATGCCACGCGGACGCACGAACGTTCTCGAACACCGAGATAACACGTGTATTTATTAATGGCGCGAATTGCGCAACAATAATATAATATATAGTGATAAAGCGGAACGCCTCACCTCGAGTCCGTTATACCTTTGCAGGGGTGACATGAGGTCGCATGTCGAAGGACCATAGCGTTTCACGGACATATAATCCAATTTGGCGTCGACCGCGCCATTCCTAATCGCCCTAATTGGGGAACGCCCCAGCTCCAATTACCTCACTATCGTCACACTTGTTTGCTAGCCCACGCATAGTAGTAAACATAAACAATTAAAACGACAAGATAATCACACCACTTCCATGTAATTGACCAAAAGTAAATGACTCATGTCTCAACTTACGCAAGAAAACAGCAACAAACGATTTACAAACTCAAACGACCGGAAACTTCTCACTAGTTCTTGTTATAGAAGCGAAAATTGAACGACTTGTCTAAATTGGCTCTCGTCTGAGGACGTCGAGAGCGGCTGTCATCTCGTACGCAACATGAATAGGCAAACCATTAAACTGTAACGTGAGGAAACAACGTGATTTAGAGTTGGGACGCGCGTATCCCAACTACCTTGCAATAAGGCAGGCTTTACAGGAAAATATATAGGTCGCTCTGAAAGTCTAGACTAGACGGACTGTACAATTTGTTACCTATTTGAATTTATGAGTCAAAAATTACCCAGTATTTACGAACGTAGTAACTGTATGATAGTTAGTGGTCGCAGTAAAAATTTGATTGGCTTCTAGTTTTTTTTTTTATATTTTGGGCAACGGTCTGTAACTAGCACGGAAATCGTAGTGGCCGTTCAAAAATGACAAAGCGTCTGGCCGTATCAAACCGAGAGAGGCACAAAAACGTCAACGTCAACAGAACGAGTCGTCTGTCGAACGCTAGCACTCGGTGCAAAAAGTGAATAATGGCGAACGTCGGAGAGCGACTCGACGTCGCACAATTGCGCTATTTCGAGATGTTTTCCTCTTAGCAATAATACCTACGGTTACTAATAATAATAGCGACCGAGTGTCCTGTACAAACAACTACATAATAATGATTGTTCTGCAAAAACGACTCTAGATACAAACAAGCGCGATTTCTGCTAAGATAAATTTATTGAAGGATCCGACACGTGGCACCTCCGCGGCGCGCAAGGTGAACGACTCGTCGCGGTAATGTGGGGGAATAGCAAACAAAAAGCTCGCAGCGAAATATGGAAACACACAAAAGGCGAGGGTGTAACGCAAATTAGAGCGGCATTAGCGACAACTCCAAGTGACATTAAAGGAGTTTCTGTTATTACCGCACGCGACAAAGTGAGCGACTCGATGGTCCAACTTAGCGAGTTGGGAAAGCACGGAAGATTACATAATACAGCCCGACTTCGAAACGCGAGTTAACGCGAACTTGTGTTTTATGTGCACACATGCATACTGTTTGATATACGTAGTGTTATGAGAACTGTTCTAAACTAGAGTGGCTGGGGGTGAGGGCTCAACTTGATGCGTCAACTTTCCGGGAGCAATTCGCCCGAGTGTGCACTAAAATATAGTTCAAAGTAAGTTGGAGCGAGCGGAACAGAGATGCAACTACCAGCTGTGCGGGACTAGCCATGCAACTTAAAGTATTAATTTGAAAACTTATAATCGTTGTAGAAAATTAATCGCCGACATTAAAAGATGTTACAATAGTTTTATCTGGTCAGAGGTTGCAGAAAACACCTTCTTGTATCTACACAGTATTTAAAACTTCTAAATTCTAATTTCTTAATACATAGGACCCAAAATGTCTTACTCAATTAGTACGCGCGCTTTCGTTAGCGTTACAAATCAGATGACTTTTAGCAAATGCAAAAGAAACCACAAATATACAGTACACTTTACTTGTAGCTAATAAAAGTTGAATTATTGAATAAATTATATTTTTAATACAAAATGATGTAAATATAGCATTAAGTTGAAACTTTGTTCATTGGTTTCAAATAGCTAGTTATTGGTTTTTGCAAGAAACTACAAGTCGAAGAAGAGGTCGAAGAAAAAAAAAACATTACGAAATGCTGCTAAACTTAGAAATTATTTGATATAAAAGGTTGTAAGTCCTAAATATTTCATGAAAAACTGTTTAAGGTTTAAGAACTTGGTGCGGAACTGATGTTCAGTTAAAATGTTGAAGACAGAAGTTGTCGCTTGAACAAAACTTTTAACGAACGTTGCAGACTTTAAGTTGGCAATAATATATTTTAATAGTCCAACTAAAGTTTATATTTGAGTAAAAAGTTCAGCTGATAACAAAAGCAAACGCATGCCAAATACGATTGTTATTACTCAGTTATGTGACGTCATTTCTTATGACCACGCCACACAAGTCGTTCAGTACCGTTTTTATTTCCGACGCTGATCCTTAAAAAAACATTCTACATTCCCGTCTGAGAAACAGACGTGATTGTACATCATATTTTTGTATAGGTATTTATTATCGATGTTACGAAGACCCAGTAAGTTCTTTTCGTTGTATAATTTGATACTTCCAACTGTTAGAATACCTACTGTGATGCTGGTCGAAATAGCGACTATTTTTTGCAGGCTCCAACGTAATTCACAGTCCAATCAAATCTGTAACCTCGTTAACCATCTACAACGCGGCTTAATGGGTTATTACAAAATTACTTCAGCCAACTAGGATAGAACCTACCACATGCAGCAAATTCATACAAATTGCAGGATTGAATGTGATTGTGAAATTTAACCGAAAATCGTGATCATGCATTGTTTGCTACTCTCAACACGTGTCAGTGTGAATTGTATATTTTAATTGGGGGGATTTGCACGACGGGCTTTGTGCGGTGTAGTGAATTGTAGTGGCGGCATGTTTTACTTAGATTATCTATATTTCAAACAGCGTAGGTATTTATATCACATATATTTTAATTACGACCTGCATAATTTCTCTTTGGCGAAAGTACTCAAGTAAGATTTGACGAAGTGTTACCAGATTCTCTGAAATTCCATTTGAGAACTTCATATTAAATTGATGCAACAATCCTTTCTTAAAAGTAAAATATGTAAGTTTTAATAAACTTCAACATTGTTTTAAAGAAAATTCAAACAATATTGTAATTTCAATCTCGCAATTCTAAGAAATAGTTTTATTAGTTAAATGCTAGTACCGGTTTTGATAAATAAAATCGATGGGCCCCATGTATATGGCCCAATGCAACTATTTGAGCATTAATACTTTTTGTGTTAAATACTTCCTTTTACTGTAGTTGACAACGTGCACTAAAAATATACACATTTATTGTTTTAGTTAAAGGGTTTATCAGTTAAAGCATGTAAACATATAATTATATCAAATTGAAACTCAAAGACCCTCTATTGTAACGTTGTCATTTTGCACATTGGTCCTTATACATAGGACCCATCGAAATGTTAACATGGATATCCTTACGTTTCTTCTTTCTACCCCACCACACAATTACACTACACTACTACTAAATCGAATCAGAATTTTAAAACGCGAATCAACAACACGTCTATACGAAGTTTTGATAGAATTTGATTCTACAACTAACCCATTCTTTCAAACCTAAACAAACAGAGTAAAACGCCACGTCAGGACGGGGCGGCAGGTGGAGTTCTGTCTATAACATTGAAATAACATACGCGGCGTATAGCCCCGACATAACTTCAACTATAAGTAGATACTGGCGACAATTTAATCGTTTTAAAAGGACAAAATGACTCACTAATTCACTTTTGGGTGGACTTTGATTGACTGACTTTGTACGACGATGACTTATTTATAGAGATATGTTTCTTTGACGAAAGTAACTTAGGTAAGAAACGAGGTAACGTAGGTTATAGAATAAGAGGAGTTTTTTTTTATAGGATTTGAAATCTCAGACATCTGTTCCGATAAATAACCCAAAAAATCTTAAGAGATTATCATGCTCCAAACTACCGCAATGTGCCAATACAAATTGCAATGATGATAGCAAGCATGATATAAACGTAACTAATCGCAGTTTTAGATAAACATTTTCGACGACCTGATTAGCGCAGTGGCTAAGCGATTGGACTGCTGCGCTGAGGGTTGCGGGTTCGATTCCCGCACGGGGCAAAACTTTGTGCGAACCGCAGATGTTTGTCCCGAGTCTGGGTGTTTGTGTATGTGATATTTCATGTTTGTGTAACGCACCCACGACACAGGAGAAATTCCTAGTGGGGCGACGTTTTAAAAAAAAGAGAGAAAAAAAAACATGAGACGACAATATACTTATAGGTATACAAGAAAACCAATAACTAATATGCGATCGTCTGACTTGCGTAAAAAATACGTAACATGAGGCATGCAAATATGAATCACTCAGGGCCCTGCTACATGAGTAAGGGCGCCGTACCCATCGGTTTAAAAGAGTCAAGTCAAAGAGCACTTGTAGTAGCCATGAATACGGTTCTTCCACGGTTTGGACAGCACGCGAAGGCCGTTTACCGGAAGCGTAATAAGCTGGCTTGGCCCACGTTTTCTTTACCGTATACGGCGAGTAATGTAATTAAGCCCTTACATTAGAATCCTGCTCTCGTACTGTGAGTTGATATTTAACTAAATGTTGTGTAGTGTGTGGTCCGAGGTTTATTAAAGGCAATCTTAAAGTAGCACTTAGGAATATGAATGTGTTGTTAGTCCTTAGCCCGGTATCCAGAACCACAAATAAGCCTGTAATGTGGCAGAAGACTGGTGTCTGACTTGGCATGCAATCACAAGCACATTATATTATGCGGTATTATTATTTTAGTCCGTTTGAGAGAGCAAAGCAGTTCTATACACACTAAAGTAATTATAAGACGCAATCTAATATTCACCGACCGACGACGAGACAACACTTGAAATAAAATGTAATTACCATTTATATGCGTGCTATTTTTATCTCACGTCATTGACTAAGCGAATTACGGATTAAGCATAGGATTTTCCTTAACAAGCCACGTGGCTATACCCGAGTGTACGCTCATTTACTTACGGTGATATAACAGTAGGTACTAGGTTTGGCAGCAGAAAACTTAATCTCACCTGAAACAAAACAAATAAGCCATTAAAAACTAGTTCTATGTCAATGTCGAGTAATATGGAACAAAGTTTGAATTGGAACAATCTCATCGATTCTTCTAGAAACCAATACGTGTATAAATGATAGGTACTTTACTTGGTAACAGTCTAAGGAGTAGGTTCTCAAAAGTCAGCTCACATCTCGTCCCGGGAGGGTGCACGAGGCTAGTAGGCGGGGTGGGGGGGCAGGGGCGCTTCGGGGTGGCCCCAAGGTCGCCGCCCTTGTCTACGTAACCTAACTGCGACCTAGCTGTGTCGCCCGGTCTCAATTCGCTTTAACGATTAATATTGAATGATTTCAGTTCTTTGTTCTTACAAAAAAAAAAGGAATTTATATGAATGAAAATTTCATACAAACATCCAGTTTTGAAATATTTATTGGTGATTTAGTTCTAGTGTACACTGGTGTGAATGAAAATAGTTATATAAACGTTTCGATTCACTGTAAGCGCTAAACAAGTGTCCAACATGAATATTTCACGCTCAGTGATTCAACTATACAAATAGTTGATATACAAAACAAATGAATAATAGCATTTAACATTTATTTTTTGGAATCGGCAAGCCGGTTTATATTAACAAGTGAAATTCACAAAGCTTTCCATTGTAAAGCAATATGAATAAACAGCAATCGCTATGTACTAAATTACTAATATAGTACTGACACTGACGATCATACCCCGAAAAACGGAAATAGCACAAGCATATCTACTGCGACGATCGCAATTTTTCATTCCTATCAATGGCAAGCGTCAAGAAAGTGATATACTCTTTAATCTATTATCGTACACTTATGTAAGACACGTTGACGTAGAAGTATATAAGCATACGTAGGTATAGTTTAAAAACGGCCATCTCAGCGGATCTAATTCCATTTATTCGTACACGTGCGCGTAATACGTAATAAAATAATGACTTATTTCCCCGCGATGTTATCGGTAAACAGCTGATAAGGCTGTTGCCGCCCAATCAACCAGATAAAAACGCTCTCGACAAAAGAGATGGTTTATTTACGGTTGAGGATCACGTTAGGTATTTTATTTGATGTATTCGTATTATAAGCTTGTTTCTAGTATAGGAGGATATATCTATTGAGGCGTAGTGCTGTGAATGAGAGAATCTCCTACACGTGTAAGAAATAAGAGCAGCTTTCATCTCTCTGTACATTTGAATACGTGTAACATAACACATTCCCGTGTTGGCATTCTTTGACATTCACGCGCACGTTGCTACTAGCGAGTCGAGTGATATGCATAAGACCTTTTTAAGTCATCGTAGTGAGTTCGGAGTCTTTCAGTGGATCTTTTTTATCGTTATCAGTCCGATTGTTGTTGCCTCATCACGAAATTAAACATCTAGCAAAAGACAGGCTATTCTTTATTCCGAAAGGCAGGCTTGCGAGAGCCTGTTCATTAACTTTTGAATCTTTGCACAACGACTAGATACAAATTCTTTACTTAACCACAACATAAAACTTTGTACCATTAGATAACGTAGAGTCCGGACACGATGCAGAATATAGTCATCATTGAATAAGAAAATGCCACCTAAGCTGGGCTAATCACGTCCATACGTTATACACGTGTGTGAATACGTATGAGTCATTTCATCGACATCAATTGCTACTCCCCGAGCATAACGAATCCACACGAGTAAAAAATTGAAATGAAATAATATTTCTACGTAATAATGCTTATCGCATATTTCGTTATCAAACTCGTAAGGTTTACCTATAGAAATATATAATAATAATAACTAGGCATAACCACAGCTCCGAATGGCAACATGATTATAACAGCTTTCACGTTATTACTTTACGGGGTTTGTAAAAATTCAGTCAAAAGTAACACGGAATTTATAAAAACCTATGTGTGGGCTTCTACTTCTAGTCCTTGACCTACAAAGATATCCCTGAATACTTTTTTTTTTTTTTTTCTCTATATTTATTAAAGGACTTTTATACAATGGTACATGTCAGTCCTATCATACCTTATAATTAAAATTTAACAAATAAAACGTAACAGAGCAAACTTAAATGTACTTAAAGCAGCGTCTGAGTTGGGTGTCGACAATATGTAGTGGAACATACCCGTGTCGTATGTATTCAGATGCAGTTCTCTTAGTAGGACTTCCCGATCAGACTGAAATCTGACACACTCCGTCAATAAGTGTACTACGTCTTCAGGTGTTCCACACACCTCGCAGTTAGGCGAATTAGTTTTTTTCATTAAAAATCCAAACTTATTGAGCGGCATGTGTCCAGACCTCAGTCTGTGAGCAATCACTACCAGTCTTCTGTGTAGTTTCGTGTTACAAAACCAAGGTACATGAGGAGGTTCTGATACTATTGACTTGTACCATATTCCTTTATCTCGTGATCTTTCGTTAAAATATTCATTCCAAAGTTCGTAACATCTATTTTTGTATTTCGGCAGTAGTTCTGTATAATAAGTCCCCATACTTATTTCCTCTCCCTCCAAGATACCCAACTTAGCCAACCGATCAGCCTCCTCATTACCCTTTAAACCTATATGTGAAGGAACCCATTGCAATTTCAGATTAATGCCACTATTAATTAAGGTGTTTATTTTACCAAGGATGTCATAAGCTATAGCTGCACCTCTGTCTCCAGAGGCGCAGCGAGCTATATGTTGGAGTGCGCTTTTACTGTCTACGCAGATTAACACTTTATTATGGGATATAGTTTGAATATAAGTAAGTGCTTCTGAAATTGCAAGGAGCTCCAAAGACATTACCGACATATGGCTATTTACTTTAAAGCAAGTATTAAAGTCTGGTTTTAATGGGTCATAATAAGAAGCCCCTCTACCCTCAGCACTTTTAGATCCATCGGTATAAATTATATAATAGTCATTATAGTTATCCTGTAGTTCCTTTAAAGTTTCTGCTTTCAATAAATTTATATCATATGTTTTTTTTGGTTTTCTTATTGTATCTAAATTTACTTTGATTGTATTCTGAATATCAATATTAGTGACCCATATATCTAATGAGAACATTTTTAAGATTAATGACGACTGTACATTTTCTACCTTAACTTCCTCCAGAGTGCTCACTAGTAGAGGAATTTTCTTATTTGACCAATAACTTGAGTATCTGTTTTCTGCTAGTTCTGACAACAATTTAATTGTAACATTATTAGACAATGATTGAGACTTAAGACAATATTTAAAAGCTAACCACCTACGTCTCACATGCAGTGGAGGAACACAGAGCTCACATTCCATTACGTGAATTGGTGTGCTTCTTATGAAGCTGCCTACAACTCTTAATGCCTGGTTTTGTACTTTGACTAATTTGTATATATTTGATTTAGCACTATTGTCGTATAAAAAGCAGCCGTAATCTAACCTACTTCTTATTAACGCAATGTATAGTCTACGTACGTGTGTCTGGTGTATCCCCCAGGAAGAGCTAGTCAGAATTTTAAGCAAATTAATTAGTTTCTGAACTTTTTCGACAACCTCGTTAATGTGTTTACCCCATCGTATTGCCTCGCAGTGTCGAGTCAGAGTTATCGAGGAGTGCATGTGTCATTCTATTCCATAAAATAGGCATAAATTGGCATGGAAGTATAACCCATAAGTCTATGTGATTAAAACTATAATGGAGTGCAGTGCAAAACAACAAATTTAAATCGTAAATAATATTCGCGGAGTCGTGAGCTGAGGTAGGCCCCTCACCACCTCGGGGAAAAGAGACAGGACGCGAAAAAAAAAATAATTCGTCCTTGTTACATCTATTACGAAGGACGGCGCGCGGCGAATTCCAAGAATTACGCGCGCACCTGACCGAGTGCGGCCCGACGCATCGCGAATGCAATGGATATAGGTATATTTTAAACATTCTAGTTAATATAGAAAACAGCTGCAATTTTACTTAGTCTTAGATTACTTTCTTTAATTGCGCGCATACGCAACTGGCTAAGATAATATACAACTAGGATATATACATATTATTTAGCCCCCGAAATCAGGTAATACATAAGTATTATACCTAATGATTACTGATAATGGATGACATGCCTGAAAAGATCAGTGAATTGAGGGAGAGTAATGACTTAGAGGAAGAGTTAGATAAAGAAAGGGAGCACCAACTTAATACATGTACTACGAGGAAGAATATTAGTTTGATTGAGTTCCAGAGGGTCCCAGTGAAAAGAGGTCGAGATGATAGTCAGGAGATAATAGAAGACGACGACGGATTTATAACTGTTAGAAGTACAAATAAAAAATTAGCAAGGAGATTATCTAGACAATCTCACAGTATTGAAAAAGAGGAAGACGACTTACAATCGGAGATGTTTATAGTTAGTATTACGGGGCAGGAAGTAACGTTACCTAAACAATTCGGCTTGGCGAAGTTATTAAGGTCAGAAAACATTATAAACATAATTAAAATTAAATATAAAAATGCCTATAAAGCTCTGATACAATTTGAAGACAGGAAGAGTGCAGAGAAACTAGTTAATTGTCGAAATATTCTTACTTTGGGATATAGATGTCAATTCGTGGACGAAGTTAATCTATCTTACGGAGTGGTCAAACAAATAGACTTGGAGATAGACTTAGGAGAGATTCAACAGAGCTTAGAATGTGGATATGAGGTTGTCACTGTTAGAAGACTAAAACGACTTAATACGTCCGGAGAATGGGTAGATAGCGAAAGTATACGCCTGTGTTTTAAAAGTGCCGCTTTGCCCTCTTATGTGTTCATGTACGGATGTAGATTCAAAGTGGAACCATACATGTTCCCTGTGTCACAATGTTCCGGGTGTTGGCGCTTTGGGCACCTAATAAAATCATGCCCAACTAAGACATTACGTTGCCCGAAATGCGGAGGAAACCATAAAAACTGTGATACTATCAATTATAAATGTATAAATTGTAGGCGCCCACATATGGCTCTGGACAAGGCATGTCCTATTTTTTTTAAAGAAAAAAAGGTTAGAAAAATTATGTGCGAGAAGAACTGTACATATAGAAAGGCCCTATCTTTATACTTGGAAAAAGGTACTGATCAAGTAGAACAAAAAAGTTATGACGAAAAGGTATGCGTGTCAGCACATAATATTGTAAATGAAAAGACATCGTACAGGGACGTTTTAATTACCAAGACGCAACAAGATAACTGTATTCCGATACAAGACAGTCAACGTATTATAGACAGCGAGGATTATGGCGCACCAAGTGCAGAAGATTCAGAAGATTCACTAATATTAGGTCAATCTTCTAAGAAAAAAAACAGGAGAAGACGTAAGTTAGCACAGCGTTCTACATCCCAAAACAATGAGGAGTCGTGCGTACAGCAGGAAAAAATGCAAAAAAAAGAGAAACCTGCGATCAGTAGTGTGGATTTTAAAAGGTTATTAAAAAGGTTATTACTTAAAGTGAAAGAAGTGTGGTTATCCGAAAGTAGTTTTGAGGTCAAAGTTAAGTTATTATGTAGTGTTATTTTTAACGAGTGCTATCAATTGATTTGGAAGTTATTACTAGAAGGAGATGTTTGTAGTAAAATAATTACATTGTTTAATAATGGCTTGTTCACATAAATGTATTAACTTGAACTTTATACAGTGGAATGCACAGAGCTTACGACCTAAGTTAGAAGAATTTAGCTGTTTATTAATACAAGAAAAAATACATATAGCGTTGATTAGTGAAACTTGGCTGGGAGAGGAAATAAGCGTCAATCTTAATCAATACAATACCTACAGGCGTGATAGGGATGATTCGTATGGCGGCGTAGCTATTGTAGTACACAAGTCATTGAGCGCTCAAATGGTACAAGTAAATGTAAATAATGCAGGGATCGAGCTACTGTGTATAAGGATAAATAACTGTAGTTATATTGAATATATAATTTTAATATACTGTCCTAGTTCCGTGCCTACGACGCAATCGGATTGGGATTATATTTTCTCTATGTTTCCTAACAAATGTGTGATAGCGGGAGATTTTAACGCTCATCATACAAACTGGTCTTACAAAAATGATAGTAGAGGTAAGCAAATCTTTGAATCGGCTTTAGAATATGGCTTCACCTCTCTTAATACTGGTCAACCTACTAGGATTAAATTAGTGAATAATAATGTACAAAGGTCTTCTCCTGACATTACATTTGCGTCTGTAGATATAGCTATTAATTTTGATTGGTATGTTATGAACGAAAATTTAGGAAGTGACCACTTGTTTGTTAAATTTAAAGTTAAGTACAGTGAAGATATCCATATTAATAAAAAACGTAACTACAAATTGGCTGACTGGAATGGTTACAAAAACCATCTTTCTAATTGTTTTTCTGGGAGTTGCGTAGAGGAGGACGACGATGTTCAAAATATGTATAACAATTTTACATGTCAAGTCAACAGGGCAGCCGATGAGAATATTCCTATAATAAAAACCTGTAACATTCCGGGAAATAAGTTTAGACCGAAGGGATATTGGAGTCCAGATATTTCTAAATTAGTTGCCGAACGTCGACTAGCACTGAGTAACTTTAGAAAAAACCCAACACCCTTGAATCTTTCATTGCTTGAGGAAAAAAACTTAAAGGCAAAACAGTCAATTAAAAGAGCTAAATCAAAGGACTATAAGAAATTTTGTGATAGTATTAATTATAATGTATCAGCTTCAGACATGTGGCAACGGCTGCGATGGGTGAAGGGGTACAAGAAACCTAGGACTCCCTGTTCTCAGGAATCAAGAAAGGAGATGTTACGTGATCTTACGCCCGATTATGTAGTTCCTCCTATGCCAGTATTTACGTCTAATAATATTATATTAGAATCTAATTTTACGTTACAGGAAATGAACCACTGCCTTAAAAAAAAAGATACTGCGCCGGGTGAAGACAAAATTACATACTCTATGATCTTACATTTACCAACGGTAGCCAAAATATATCTTCTTAAAATTTATAATACCATTTTTAATTCAGGTGTAGTTCCAATGCAATGGCGTGAAATACGAGTTATCCCCATACCAAAGTCTGGTGATACTAATAGTAAACCAAGACCTATATCTTTGATGGTGTGCACTTGTAAAATATTCCATTTGATGTTAGCCAAGAGACTTGAGTGGTTTGTAGAAAGGAAAGAGATCTTATCACCATATACAACAGGTTTCAGGAGAGGACAATCTAGCCTAGATTGTTTAACCCGTTTAGTCACACAAATTCAAATAGGATTCTCAAATAATAGTTCAACCCTTGCCTGTTTTCTAGATATTAAAAGTGCATATAATAATATATTAATAGACAAATTATTAACATTTCTTGACAGCTTTAACGTTGGTAAACATATATGCCAATATTTATGGAACTTTCTTAGCGAACGTCATCTAAAAGTTGCTAATGAATCCGAGAATGAAATTGATATAATTAGATATGCTAGAAGGGGCTTAGCCCAAGGGGATCCTATTTCACCGTTACTTTTTAACTTAGCTACGCATAAGTTTCTTCGTGATATTGTTGATGTGTTTGCATGCCAATACGCAGACGACTTCGTATTATATACAACTAACAAAAATATAGTAGAAGGCCGGAATAAAATCCAAAATGCGCTAAATGTGTTCATTGCTTTATTGGATGAATTAGGTTTAGAATTATCTATTAGTAAATCTAAATATTGTGTTTTTAGTAGAGGTTTTAGACATCAACAAATACAACTTATAGTCAATAATATTCAAATAGAAAAGGTCGATACTTACAAGTATTTAGGTGTTTGGTTATCCCTGAATACTTAAAAAAACTAATGGCTTGTTAGCCGCTTAGCAAGTGTAAGTAGAAAGATAAACTGTTCAGTCTAATCAGAAGGTAGTTATTCTCAATATGCGCTTAAGTGATGACGTAAAGTAAGAATAAACTTCGCAACATCTGTAGCTTACCTACTCCAATAATTGGTTTGATTAATCACAAAATAATGATTAAAAACATCTACTTTATTTGTATCGCAGGTACTTCAATCAATTTATCCGCAACACCAAAAGCGTTGAAAAATAGGTAGCCCAATTTTGCAAAAACCCTCCAGCCTATTTTTAGATGGGTTAGATTGGAATTGTGACCACGCCCGAGCCGAGCGAGCGCCAGAAGTGATGGATTTTTTCGTGCGGGGTTAAACGAATCATTCGATTCTGTTACCCGTGTAACTTGAATCAAGCGCAAGTGGAAAACCACAGAAAAAATCTTCGTGGCCTTTAATTTAAACTTGAGCTGGACCAAACTGGAGAGAGAACAATATTAGCAGAAAATACGATATGGCAAATTGTTGGGTAAAATTATTATCTACGATTTAAGTAATATGTAGTGTATAATATAGGTATAGTACAATTACATAGCAAGCACATTGCACATACTTTCCCGAGCATTTAATTACTTTAGGGAACTGTATCGTTAGGCAGCTGACGATTCCATTTCTAGTCAAACAGAAACTGAATTGAAGCAACGATTCGTTGAATAGCATCGTTTTTAAACACAGACTAAAACGAGTAAAATTCTTCTACAAACAGAGGATGCGACCGCTACATTCACGACTGGTTCTCAGACCGCCAGGTGGTTTTATAATTACCGTCCGTGGCTCTCGTCAATGTCAAGCCGAGAAAAAGTCTAGCACTGAGGATTAATTAGCATAGTTAATTTAATTTACACAGCTTTTTAAACTTTGAGATAAAACTGTACAATGATAAATGTAAAAAATGTTTTACTCCAAGTACAATAACCTAAATTACATAGTTCTTTATAATAATTTTAACACTAGCTTATTTCGCAACTTTATTTCAATTAATTCTGGAGTATCTCAAAGAAATTTGAACATATTTTATGGATACAGTATATACTTACATACATTATTTATTTAAACAAGATTAAGTAAAATCCAGTTATACAGAAAAATCTAGATGAATCATCGCTAGTCGTGTTTTACGATAGATATAAAGTAAACATTAGGTCTTTGAATACATAATCTTAGACTAAAATCGAACGCTTCCTTCAAAAAGCTACGAATTCTCTCTACCTGGCAACAAAATAGAAAAACAACAAATATTCCCGCCACACGTATCTTTAGCTCGATTAACATACGTATCGTTCTAAAACGGAATCATTAATTACACAAGTCTCGCGCATTCAGCCAATCTTTACACATGCGACTTTTTTGCTGACTCTAGTAAACCGGATCGGTGAAGTCAGCTACTTTTTACTGTCGAGCCGAGGCACGATCTTCCACATAAAAGAAACGCCATCTTAGCAAGATTTCCGTTGACGCCGCATCGCTATTTTTTATCGGCTTTCAGATAATTTTTTTTTTTTTAAATTGTATGTCATTTTTAATACTAAATAAAGTCAAAATAATATCATACTCACTATATTTTAAGCTAAATTATAATTACTAATCAGGAAAATAACAATTTATAAATGTAATTTGAATGCGCATTTTATTTCTTAATCATAATATGTAACGTATTTTATAATGAGAAAGCCAGTTAAGTTAGTATCTGGCTTAAATTAAGTAGATACCTATTATACAATAATAATATGTTTAATACATTTATTATAAAGATTAAGATCAAACGTGGGAAATCGCCATTTGCCTACAAAACCACACCTAAGGTCACCCGGAAATTAAACGTGTTATTTTGTGACAACATCACGTGTTTCCTGTTGCTACTCAATTTGTTACATTTACAGTGGGATACAATTTATTCCGACGTTCGGTGAGGCCCAATTAATATTTGAAATTGAACACCATCGATGGAAGGAAGACCCTTAATGAATTTCAAATACCAAAAATGTGATTGGAGCTTAAACAATTGAGCAAGGCCACTTTGAAAAACGATCTCCGGCAGGGAATCGATGTCGTTTTGTATACGTCAGCCGGCGATGGGGAAGCAAGTGGCCCCTCACTAACACGTAAGCAGAATAAGACACGAATCTGAGTTATCTAAGCCATAAATATACGAGACAGCGACAATAGAATATTAATTATGTCGAATCGTCTGGCAAACTAGCTTTGGAACGAAGTCACGAATGTATTGGAATAGTATGCACTGAGTAAAATTGTTAATCAAGCAATCTGACATTAAAGTTAGGTTATCTAAGTTGAAATCGTGAGTGTCTTTGGATTTGGTTTACTATTTAGGTACCTTACTTAACTGTAACTTGCTAAATGTACGAGCAAATCCATATTTACTATAAGGTTTTTGTAGTAAATAGGGATTTGGTCGTACATTTCGAGGAAATTTGTTTTACCAAAGATCAAAATCAATCAAACTGTTAGCTGCTGCCAAAAAATGAAGAGGCACAGGCCTGAAGTTCGGAGTTTCTAAAATCCGTATGTAGAAGTCATAATTTGCAAACGTCGAATGATTCTGGTGAGACATTGACATTTGTGAGTGATGAACTGGTGAATGACATACACTGGAGGACTTTAAAACTTGAACTTTGCTTGCTGACTGTTAATATATCGACATACTATGTCATAACTCGAGTTGGTTGTTATTACGCTCACAAAAAATTATCAATATAATAAATATAAATAGATTTATTGTTAAATATTAATAGTCGGTATAATGAAGGCGTGTGATCATAGTTGTGACAGTGAGCTATATACAATATACATATTATATAATAATAATAGCCTATAACTGTCCCAGTACAGGGCAAAGGCCTCTCTTCGTATAGAGAAGGATTGAGCATTGATAATCACGCTAGCTCACTGCGGGTTGGCTACATATATACATAATATATATAACCAAGTATAATTTATTCACATCGCAATAAAAATGATTAACATGTCTACGTAAATGAAGTTAAACCTTAAGCGGTTACGTAACATAATGCCATTAGAACATTTGAACGATGTCGTATTTCAAAACATTAATTAATTGTATGCAATCATACAATGTACGTATCAAAACTATAGTAATTATAATTACGAGATAAGTTTCAAAACGGAGGCTGTTATCGACATTAGTTCCAAGTTTATTTTTCTCTTAGCCATTCCATTTGAACAACGATAACCCGGTGACATCAAACCCGCCAGTATATACTGGTGTTGAAATTTTATCTGCATTCTGTATAACCGTAATAATAAAACAGAATTGCTCTGTGCTCTTGTAATTAAATACACAAATTATGTTGCTGACTAATTTAATGTTAGAATCACAAATGTTTTACCGTTGGGAATAGGCGGATTCAGAATTGAAAATACAAACCATTAGTAAATTAGGAATTATCCTACCAAGTTCGCAATAAATAATGATACCTATTTAAATTATAAGGTAAAATAGAGGACGTGCAAACTGTATGCAATGGAATATGGCAACCACCTATCAACAATGTCAATAACAGAAGTCGGTAAAAGTTTAATTAACCTAACGGAAAACCACTGAAATATTCTAAAATACCTAAATTGTTGTAAACTTTTCAAACATAAAGTTGCAAATACAAATTCGCGATAAATAAGTTCGAGATATCCATTTAAAAGAACTGGAATGTAGCAAAGAAAGCCATCGATAAGCATCTAGAAGCGAACAAAACGGAAAGTGCAAATAAAGGAGCACATTTAATTCGGTAAAAACAAACAGCGAGAAATATAAAAGAAACAAATGTTAGAGAATGATAAAAATTGTTCAAACAGTCGACAACGGCTCCCAGACGCGTCGTCACAACTTCGTGTGGACTAAGTAATTGCCATTTACAGTTTGACGCCAGAAAACTTCCCAACTGACTCATCTTGCATCTTTCAGAACTTTTTCTTCCCACCATAATACTAATAAAACGCCTGGCGTTGTTTAATTAGCTAACGTCTGGTTATTTCATAATAATGTCGCATTGTTTAATTCATAGAGAAACGTCTCCACGATATTTGATAAACGCTTTCACAATTTTCTCCCTTTATTTTTCGAAGACATTCCAGAACTAGTCTGAATTTATTAATATAAAATCTATGTTATGATGTTTCTGTTTCTCTGTCTCTTACTTGGACTTGGATAGTTGTTTAACAACCTAATAGTTCTTGTAGACAACAGAAAACATCGTTCACTTGCAGAATCTTGTCAACAAAGCGACCGCATAAATTGTCTAGCTAGACCTTTTGAAACGAGTCGCGTTCTCGTTCAAGCCTAGTTCGCTACGGCCACGTCAGCTTACGTCCTGTCGCTGACACACCACTCTCCGCAAAAACAACGTGCCTCCACAATACTACAATAGGTGGCTGAGCTGAGCGGTTTCCTCCCCGTCCCAAGCACCTCCCCACCCCCAACATTCGCCACTTGTATGACTCAGCACCAAGCTTTAGATCAAATTCGACGTAGCACGACTCTAGTAGCATGTTATTCGCTGTAAATACCAGTTTTTTGCCGATAAAGCATCGGTAATGGCGACACCGGTAAAGATAAAGGTGAACCGCGCATGAGAATAAATTATAGACGAGTAGCTAAGCAAAGTTATTTTATTGTTTTAATAAAAGTTAGGGAAAGACTCCGAGGAATGCTCTCGGCATTCACGAGAAAGTTTCCTGAGGTTTCGTCCGAACGTATCTATCCGAGAATTGTTTCGCAAAGTATAATAAAAACGGCGTTCTGTTAAAAGTTAAATGGCAGCTGGAGGTAAGTTTTGTCCGTCTAAATGTAGAATGGATTTGTTAAAAAACAAGTAAAACGGCAAAGAGAACCTCTTCGATTGCCGCCAAAGCGTGACATTTTGTTTCTAAAAAATTACCATGACAAAGAACACGAAAGGTGAATAACACCGCTCAGAACGGAAACGCAGCCGCGCCGCTGGCTTCCGATACAAAACGGAATCCAATTAGCCATCCCATCTCGTCGGCTTTCATTAACCGGCCGAATAACCGGGTACTGTGAAAAAAACATAGCCAGGGGAATGTGCTTTGCGAAAACAGCTTACACAAGACGCCATTAAATACATTTTAATGATCACCATGCGGTATAAACCGTGTGTTTAATTACGTAAAGTGTACGATAAAACACGTATAAAGCCGAGCTGAAAATGGTTGTATCCAACTGTGAGAAAAGTGCCAACGACGGGATAAGAATTTAAGTGCCGACCGCGCTTTGACGTTTAATTTTTTTTTATGATAATTGCTTTCTTGTAATTAAACACTTCGGTATATTATTAAATAAGCCATATTTGCTGAATAATAAACTGAACAATAGAAGACTAAAAGTCTCCATAAGACATGGTCACATAAGCAGCACATTTTGACTAACAATAACTATAGTTGACTGTAAGTTCGAATGAAATCAGCTTTACCGCAACAATATAAGTTATTGTATGGGAGGATGGGCAGCTGCATTCTCTACGAGGTAATAACAAGAAGCTGAAATCACCTAGCCATCTGCCAAGCCGGGTGATAATTGGACATTACTGTAGTGGTGCATGTGGCAACACAGTTTTTGCCGAAGCCGCTTAAATAATTTCATTCTGTATTCATTTACCTATATCACCCAAATATCTATAATTATTATTAACAGTATGGTTATATTATTCTAAATAGAATTCCTACGTAAATAAAATTCTCACCAGCCGGCGTCATTACGATTGTTATTATACGAATAGATAAAGAAAGACACACTACAGGCATTGAACATAAAACTGTAAGCTATGGGAACACTAAATTGAGACATAAATTCTGCATTATGGGCGCTCGTTCCGTTGCAAATAAACAACGGTATGATCACGTTCGAATGGATAATACTAGCTGTTTATATTGAGCTGGGATAACCTATCATATTGTTCGTTGAGACCAGTCAACGCCCACCTACAGTTTTTTGGTACACAAACGTCATGTAATTGTTTAAACAGTATTTGATAGCTCTTCAAGATATGTACCATTGTGATAATATTTGTTTATCTGGAACTTGATTTTAGAAAGTCGAATATCATGCAATATTTTGGTAGATAACATAGCCAGTGTTATATCCGCTTGACACCGATGGAGGCTGGAATACGAGCAAGCCAAAGCACACCAAAATAATAAATTTTTGATGTAATTTATGTTAATAAACTTATAATTCAAACATTATAAAATTACCCGGAGGCAGAGTCCTACATGATGTATTATTTTAATTAAAATACTAAAGTCGCTACCTGGTTACCTTAATTTGAGACGCAGCCTACATAATTTATGATTACAATTATGTAAACTACAAATTCAAAAATAAATATCTTTTTATTCAAGTAATTATAGCGCCTTGGCCAAGCGGATAATCATACTCCAAACTTGACCTCGATACAACAGCCTGACAGCAGCCGCAATCAAATTCAACACGTAGGTTTTGATGACTAGCATCGTTCGGATTGCTATAACAGATCATCACTATTCAAATGCAGTTGAGTAATAGTGTACAATAGTAATTATTAGGTCAGACTAGATAGACTTCCGGACATACGATAGTAGACAGCCCTATTTGTTTAACCTGTAGGTATTGCTGCATTGGCGTGTAAAGATAGGATGACCTTTAAGGTCATTACCAGAACAGAACCCGGTTTAACAGCGTCTTGCCAGATGGCCATTTATAAATAAAAACCTCTTCTCAACGCTAGATACGGGTTTTTCTTTGTGAAAGAGCTAGTGCAAAAATCTATTCCTACGTAGGTCCACGCAATAATATATTTTTAGACGTGTTAAATCCACCACTCGCGCCCACGACACAAAGAGCGGCGAATAGAACGCTCAAAATACATTTTATACTTTTATCATTTGCAGCTATTAGTCTATAATATATTTGTGTTGGTCACATACTTGGATCATTATTTCGTCACTCAAGACTATGTATACTACACCCAACATGGACCAAACGCGTGACTACAAATCATGTAAAATCTTAGCATTTAGTTCTTTTAAATAATTCAGATATTGTTATCCAATATCATAAATACTTGAAATGACCAAATATATTGTGACTTATTATATGTTCGATAATATCATTGAGATGCCATACAAATGCAATACACAATTTTAAAAAAACATCACCTTCGTAAAACAACCCTACAGAAAATAAAGAAGCCATTCAAAACAGATGACAGCGTGAATTAATTTATTCTATAAACATCGAAAAATAAAATATAATACAAGTGCGTAATCAGAGTCGGTTGAAAATGTTGAAATTTCGTGATATCATATTTGCGACTTCAATTTGGAGAATTCGTGTGCTCGCAATAAAGATCAAAGCTACGCCACAAAGAATAAAGAGGCCTTGATAAGTGAGTTACTATCGGAGGGGACAGAACAAGGTCATATCTCAAATCTTGGGATGTGCCAGTGAGACACCCGAGAACCCTCGAGGGGAAATGCGTCCCTCTTCGGACGACCTCCCTCGCTTTTGTGTCAAAATCACATTAACTATTGTTCGACAACGCTTTGTCGACGTTGTATGTGAAATTAACTGTTCTCTGCTATTAAGTGATATGATATTCTGTCGAGGTTACGTTTTACGATAAGCTTGGTGGTAAACCTTAATATTCGCATGTGGATGTTCACTGTACATTTTCCTGGCTAATCGCTGGCTACAATAAACTATCACACAGATATGCCAAATAAACCAGGCTTTACAAATCGATTAGCGATAGCATGCTGTTATGTTGTTGGAACAATAGGATGCATGGTGGCCACACACTTACCGCCGTGTCGGGTAGGAAATATTTAATTGTCTACGTCCACAACACGGCGCACTGGCCATGTATTGTTATCTTAGCTTAATATTACTAGACTAACTAGTTCCGTAAAGCTATAGTCGTTTTCTGTGTACATTAAAACTTTTTTATCTTCTCGAGTCCTTTGTAAAGTTTTGGAGTATGAATGAAGTTCTTATTTGCTAAGTTTTTGAAGATAAGCCAAAGTACTTCAGGCATATGCTTCGACCATTTGGCAATCCTTATTTTTGGAACGCTTGTCTTTTGACCGTGGCAGTTTCTTTTAAACGAGGCAGATTACACAAATTAATGACGAGTACGATATTATACGAAAGTACAAAAATAACTCTTACGAAATATTTTTCATTTGATAAGGTATTTCGTTTCAGTAAGAAACTCAATTTCCACGTAATGTATTATAAACATGACGTCTTTTCGACAATCAAAGCCGGTTCGGTAATTACAATTTTAATAGGTCGGTCAGCGAATAGGGGGAGTACACCCCGCCTCTTTGCTCAGGGGTCGGGGAAGGAGGTAAAATTAACGACCCGTCCTACAATAGAATTGTTCGAATTTATATAGTTTTTGACAATGCTACTGAACGAATGTTTGAGACCGGAATCTTACCGGGGCTTTGATACTTAGTTATTTTATGTCTATATAGGGGTTATGGAATAGAAGTTTAACCCAGTGACTGAAAAGCTACGTTACAAGCGTGTACTTATTATTATTACAAAAAGCTCATGAAGTTTGGAAAATGCCAGCTTGTCCTAATTGAATCTACTGAAACTACGTAAAACTTTGTCACGATGAATTCTTAACCGCATAGGATACGAAGAATAAGAAAACTAGATATTTTACAAAAGGTTTCTTAAATAACAATATGGAATATAAACCTATCCTTGAATAAGTCGTAAATTTAAAACTAGCCCGACCTATTCCATGAAATACGTTGTCATTAACTATGTTTTCAGTATTTACAAAATGATATAAACATGCTAAAGAAAGTCATACATAGTCTATCAATTATCTTAGCTTTAACTTTTGAAGTTCTCCGGTAAACAAATGCATAATCGGCGTTGCGAATAAGATAAAACAATGACTTCGTATTCGCGTAAATTAATGAGATTAATCCTACTAATATTATAAATGTGAAAGTTTGTGAGTATGGGTATGGATGTGTGGATGTTTGTTACTCTTTCACGCATAAACGGCTGGACCGATTTGGTTGAAATTTGGTATGTAGATAGGTTATACCCTGGATTAACATATAGGCTACTTTTTATCCCGAAAAAATGTCGCGGGTAACACCGCGGGGCGCAGCTAGTATAATATACATCCAAACATAGTATTGATAACAAAAGCGTCGCGTTATAATGTCATGGAAATATCCTAGTTTCCAGTTCAAGGCAGATAAGAAATTAATAATACGTGTTTGTGTCGATGTGGACGCATAAAAATTATAACATCGTGAGATACAGAGTTGAGTGTTCGATTTCAATGTCGTAAGATTATATAATGTTGAGATTTACATAATCCGGAGATCGGGTCACTGCGAAAATACTAGGCGAGAGCTATAAAAGACACGTATTCTAAATATACATAGAGAGTACTGAGAATACGGGTAGGGTAGTATGAAATCCAAGATTATGTATCTGAATTCAATGGTTCAATTTGTGCGACGAAATTATAGTAGGAAATAATTTTAACGTAAAATGGTCGTATAATGTATATTACCGAATACGGGGAACTTTCAGTAGGTACCTATCTGTATAAAAAAAACTCAACTGATATTTAAATGTGACAGGTTTCTGAGAAGGCTAATTGAAGTCAATATGTATGCTGAGTCAACTGGAATTTCTGCAATGACGGCCAGCTCTCACACATATAATATCGAGTGACTTATATAAGATGGTGTCATAAGGAAAATTATCGTTAAAATGGTAGCTACAGATTTGTGCAACGCGTAATATAATATGTGTTGTATATAACGCAACATTGTTCCATTGACAATTACCGAACACTGCGGAGACAGTGACAAGTTACAACGCGGTATCAACAATTATCTAGTGAGATAAATGTGTGATACTGTGTAATAATCATTATGTCCACACATACTCGCATTAAAGTAATATCAATATGTATGAGTTGGGTCACGGGTGACCGGTAAGTAATTGAAGATCGCCCCAAAAGCCGAAGCACCACTAAATTATTGAGTGTTTTATTGCTTTAGTTTACGAAAAATTTATCCGAAAGGAACGACCCGCCTTAGTCACACATGTGCAGACCTTTGCGTCTACTCATGTCAACACAAAAGGCTATTACTTAAGTCAAACGTAATCACCTAAAAATACTTTGGTATGGTGGCACCGGCACGTGTTGGTCCGAACTATAAACTAATATTTGTGTGGCCTCGGTATAAATGCACAAAGGATTACACCAACGTAGGTGACTGCGTCAACCAATTGTAGAGCAACCATTTCGGTCTAGTATTCGTTAAGAGTTTTAATCTGTTAAAAGCTGGTTCGAGTAACAATATTAAACAGAAGTGTTACTGGTTGTTAATTATATGGGACATAAGTGTTTATTGGCATAATATGTTAGTGATCCTAAAACGTTAGCGCTCAGCTACCATGTTTGCATACTGAGACGCATAGAGAGCGTTCGAACTCATAGCCATTATTAGATATAGCGCTTTGATCTATTTACGAATAAGGCGACTTTCACTATTAACGCTAAGTTTAACTAAAGATTTCTTAACTAAGGATTGTAAGCCAGAGTCCTACCAGCTCTCTAATAAGTAATTATTAAGTATCAGGCTAGTTTTCATACACTTGTATTCCTTTTAAAATATAATAGATAAGAACAGTAAAATAGTTGGTATAAGTCGGTAAGTATTGACAGGTCAGCGGCCAAGTGACCTCGAATCGTTCCCCAATGAGACCTACATCCGAACAACATGGAACAGAGGCTGGCACAAAATGGAGGAGGCTTGAACAAGTGGACGGAATAAGTTTGCTAATAATACCTACGAATGCTGTGTGGCCAATGAAAATGAAGATTAAAAAATAATTTAAAATTAAACCTACGAATGTGACATTTTGACGTAGTTTGTATTTTCGTACGACCACTTTAGTGTATATTAATTTTATTGTATTATTCACTTGATATGATGTGATAACAGACAAATGTAGCAACAAACTCATACTTCAATGATAGACACGTCTGGAATTTCCCACCATCTCAACAAGCAATCTAAGTACTAAGTTGCTAAGTGGAAAAGCTTCAAGTTTCACGAGCGTGACATAATGCGCATACTTGACTTTGTACATACGTCATCGTGTTTTGAATTAGCTAAACGTTTACCACCCTCACATTTAAAAATGTGTTATTTAAATACTAATTGTAATTATAATTTATATAAAAAATAGAGACGTCAATAAATTTAAAGAGGTGTGTAACTTGAAATAAATTTTATCATACTTTTTACGTAAAAGAGAATGTTTATACAAGTAAGATGATATTACTGTCGCGTTACCGTGTATACTGTATACCACGAACCGTTATTTCTATATTTGTACATTGCGTGTGTGCGCAGGCAGTAAGCAGTTTTGGGTGGGCATCACTTTTCGTTGTAACTACTGCTTCAACACATTTACCCTCTGTTTGTTCTCTTTAACGGCCCGATTGGCGCAGTGGCTAAGCTCCCGGCTTTCAATATTAGGTATTACATTTTGAGATTGTATAATGAGCTGATACGTGTATCTTTTTTATGTAAAGTTGTCACTAATCGATATATTAATAATACATTAAGTTTTCGTTTTGCGTTTAGAGATTGGTTATGTAGATCGACAAAAAAGGAGTTTTATTATATCAAGTTTTCAGCAACATTTTGTTGCTTTTATTTAAATATGATAGTAGCAGTCTGTGTATGACGCTGCTATTTACGTGCTGAAAATAAAAAGATCTTCAGTTCGCAAGTCTGAATGAGTCGATCAACTGTACAAATATAGCAACTTACACGTGTTCGAGTTAAAAATACCTATTAGCATAAATTAAAATACAAGTTTTTAACCAATTACCATATTAATATTAAAGAAAAATACAAAAAAATATTATGGTATTTAAGTAAAACTAAATTTCACACGGGTCGTCGCAGAAACGATTTGTAGCTTGTACGATATTATATTATTTATAAGTAACACGTGTAGACAATAACTTGAATACACGTACTCATTACAATGCATATTGGGTAATTTAATAATTAATAGTTGTCTACTTCTCACTTAACATAAAATACTATGATAAAATACGTAAATACTTTGTAATAAATATACGTACATAATACAGTTCATGTAGGTACATAAGGATATCGGGGGTTAACTGGTATTAAAATACATATAAACCAATAACAATTATCAAATATAAAATAATACTAAAACCGTCCGAACATTAACAAAACCATAAAAGTTCACATCGAACCGCGACATAAAACCGAACATTGAAAAATAAAACGAGTTTATACGCCGAAGACACCTTTCCACGGCCTCGAGCAAGAAAACAAAGCTAAATAAAATTGTGGCGATGATTGTAGGCGAGTATTTAAAAGGAACGCGCAATCGATTGCCGATCGACAACCCGCCGGGCCGGTCGTGTGGCGTGTGTGTGCGAGCCTCGCTCACACACGTGCACCGTAACACCGACACTAACGGATGTGGTCTGTCCGTCCGTCTATTTACCGAGAAGTATCTAAGCGAGCTCCATGGATGTCATATAAACGATTTATAATACACGGACGTTGAAAAATGAATGGGAAAATGTCTAGTGTAACGGTAAGATAGGCACGCAAGAAAAAGTGTGTTGCAAGCGTTGCTATACCTACAACAAGTAAATTGTGGGCGTCATTACGACGTTATCAAAAATGAAATGTTTTTGTAATTACGGAAAATTTGACGATGGAGTTGTAATGCATTTTAGTCAATTATGAATAAAAATTCCATATAAACAAGGTCCTAATGTTATACGTCAAGAAGTTACCGTACCATAATGGAAAATTCAATTCAATAGATAACACAAATTGAATTCTGAGAAACTAAAATTCACTGTTCACGTATCCGCCAACCCTAGGTGCGAAGGCAAGCCAAGCGGCGTTGCTCTATCGTTATCTGCACCAGCTAGATATAAGACTAGACTATACCTAGTTACTTCTTGACATAGCGTGTAAAGATAGGTCGAGGCGAACCGATGCGCTACACTACACGTCCTTTTGTTTACGCCACTATACATAATACATGTTGCTATGCAAGTATGCATCAATGACATGGCATGTATGTACTCTCGACGCTATGTTCGGAACAAATATGTTCCACTTATGGCGCAGGTTAAGTTGAGATTAAAACGCTGGACGTTTAATTGACGATGAAAGAATATTGACTAGATACAGGTTTAACGGACTTGTTGCGAAATTATGGCGTACTAGCTGCGCCCCGCGGTGTTACCTGCTACATTTTTTCGGAATAAAAAGTCGCGTATATAATATTAGTAAGGATTAATATTAAGGGATTTAAGTTCTTAATGCTTTAAATATTTATATGCAATGGTTTAGGAATACTCTACTGCTGATTTACGTGGTATATAAGTGTGTTCCTAGCGTTACTAACGTGAATACCTAGGACCAACTAGAGCGCCAACGCTTCAGACGACGCGCATAATTCATTTAGGAATACGACTTACGAGTGGCCGGGTCAAATATAGATGTGTCATTTTTGGGGAATTTGTAGCTGTGAGCGATAGGTTTATTTTAGAATGCATCGGCGACCGTCACATTAAATGGTTCGCCGTATTATCGTTTGACACGTTTTCGACGTTAGCTACGAAAATATGTTTCCAGTTTTAAATGTTAACCGTCATAGCGTTTGTACGTAATATTGTCAGTAAATGAAAAAATTGGAACTGCCAATCAAACTTTTTGAATGAAACGAAACAGCTATAAGCCTACGAAAAAGTTTCTTTCAACGAAATGATTAAATGGGGGCCAATAAAACATGATCCGATTCCGTACGACTTACGTAGGTACTCTGTGGAAAAACTTCAGACAAACGCAATTTATGAAACTTCGATAGAAATTTTAAACAAGAGTCAAACCAAACAAATTAAAATGGTAAATGGATAACTAATGAAAGGTGAAAACTTTCAAATGAAATCCATTCAAACAAACTTGGTTGAGTGAAGTACTGTTGGGGTTCTCATTGAACTTTTGTATGGGACATGAACAATACTTAATATTTGAAAGAAACATTCTTTTAAAACTTTATTTTACAATACATTAGAAAAAGAAGTCCTAGATTTCAGTGTGCCTACTCTATGATCTGACAACTACTTACTATTTTAGTTAAATTGTTTATACAAGTGTACCACCATGAAATGATAGGAGTTGATTTAGATTGATTATAATTAATGATAATGATTCATTAGATGTTGGTTGACAACTAAACTTGTAACTAATATATTAAATAAATCAACTTTTTAAATTGAGGTCAAAACTGAGTTAGTTTTGGATGTTATTGAAATAAACATCACTTATAGATATACCATATTAAAATTGATAACTACTATTTCTTATAATGTAACCTCTGAAGACAGTATCATTCATAAAGTTTAATCATTTGAAGATTAACATAAGAAAATAGTTATAAATGAATGCTATGGTTAAATGTTAAATAAAATATATAAGTGTTAATACTAAAATAATAAGTATTATTTTTCTACTCTCTAAGTACTTGTGTATACTTGAAGCTATCACTTTTTACAAATAACTTGGTTTTATTCATATGATGCATAATTAAGTACATGCCACCAAAACTATTGTTTCTTAACTATAATGTACACTGACAATATTATAATGAGTGATTCTAACTATGTAAACATATTAGAAATAGTAATTACATACAAAATTCTAACTTGGGTATTCCTTTATTCACCAACAACAAACAGGTGGCTTGAAGATAATAATAAATTAGATCATCTCCTAATTAATTAATCAATAGGTCTAGTACGTAAGGATAGACCAAAAACTAAGTTATGATCTATGTAAGTACATAAAAGTTTTGCTCACCTGTGACAAAGTTTCAGTTATCAGAAATCCATAATAATTTACAGCACACCAAATTAATTAACAAGTTCTATTGAAACACACCTAAAGTTTTAAAGAAGTAGGAGTCATAACCGTTACGAGCACATGTTACAAACTTTTTTGAACTGGAAAACAGTTTTCGTGCTTTAACAGTATTTGGCAAGTTTCAGAATTGGTCTATAAAAGTTTCTAGAAAAATCCAATTCCCGAGTAACACGTTTTCTCACGCGATCAAGAGGTGACGCGTCGGCGTCGCCGCGAGAATAATGTCGTCGGCCGCCAGCCACCGCTACAGCAAAGCAATCACCGCGCCGCTAGAACCGCATCAATGACGCTTACACATTCTTGCTAATTACGCTCTCACATTACAATTTGCATCACTTAAACCTCCCCCAGACACTTGTAACTCACTGAAACTACTTTGTTATTAGTAAATATAAAGAAACTCACCGTAAATAAGCCGATTCCAACAACAAAGAGTCACCAGCCACGCGCTCCAATTATAGGGCACACACAATTCACGAAAGCACAAGAAGTTGCAGCTATATTATTTCACAAAAATGTTAGTTTTATTCACAGTCAGTTTACAAAGTCAAATTGAACAAAGTTTTCTAGTTTTTCGAGGGTATAATCACTAAACCGAGAAAGTATACCGTGAAGCACCGCCAGCTACATACAAAATGGCGGATTTGCGTAATGAAAGTGACGCGCTGACGCGCCGAAAACGCATGGACTAAAAAAAGTTGTCTATGCTCAAGACAGAAAACTGACAGCTTGAATTTAAAAAAAAATGCTAGTTTGAAGTTAACAAAATATTGCATTATTAAATATATAATATTTAACTAAGATGCTTATAAAAATCTTAGTCCTAGTCGTAGTTCACTAGTATAATAAAATGTATTTACTTTAAAAAATCGTTATTTCCCTATCTAACTTTGATATAAATTAAAAATAAAACTATTATGTCAACGCAGATAATTTTCTACAGTACAGTTTTATAGTTTGAACTTTGAAGATATAATTCTAGCGTTTGTAATGCAATTTATAATGAGCAAAATGACAATGTATTAAAGATTTGGTTTAAGAATGTAACCTTCTCTATGGTCTATGTCTGTTCAAAAACTTCATGATAACCACAAAATTTTATTTTTCTCTTCCGAATTAACATTTGGAATTTATCGTATTAAAAAGATTCAAAACGAGAAGATTCAATGGAAGACTATATTAATTAAACAAGTGAATTTATAATAAATACCATGTTAAATATATTAATTTTAAAGTAATGTATAAAGGTGAATTAAAGGAAAGGTTTTGAACGAACTTAATTTTTTTTAATACATATTTTTTCTCACTCTATTTACATTAAAATATCTGAGACAAAACAATGTTTCTTGGATTTGTACTATATCGCTGAAAATACGTGTTCGTCACAAAAAGGTATATTTTTTAGTGCTAAATGGTAAAATTATTGTTTCTGATATCATGATTCGATAAAACTACAGCCACTTTAAACAACTTGTTATTTATTTTGTTAAAAGCAATGGATTACGGTGAAATTTCAGTTTTTGTATAGCTACGTATGTTTCGCTTACTACTATCCATTGATCAATCAGCTGAGTTTTGTTTTTATTTCTTAGGTGCCCAAAGAGTGTCTCTTGAATACACTGGGAGTGTAATCGTGTATTTGGAGTTAAAATACAAGTTATATTTACCAAGTAAGGTATAAAATGAATGAATTAAAGTCACTGGAGCACGCAACATTGAAGGTAAAGTTGGCCATGTTACTTTTACCATAATTACAAGATCATGCTCTATCATTACGATGAAGATTTGTTTTGACTATTTCTTAGCAAAATAAAAAATATTTTTTAAATTAATATAATACTGTTTTGCAGTAAATATATTAAATTATTCAAAAATATTTATGTAGATCAACTAATTATCATAGGACAAAAATATAATGAGGGTAAAATAAAAAAAACGCAAGTAGGTAAGTACCTATAGTTGTGTACAGTGATTTAATATACATTTTAAAGATTTTGGAAAATATTGAAAAGCTGTCTATAGTTTTAGGTAACCAAAACTATACTGGACAATTATTAATGGAGATATTTTAATGAATTAGTCACAGGTCACAATATACTATAGATTCTGCCCTAGTAAAGTTTTTTAGATATCAGGCTTGATATTGTTCAGTAATTACTGTAATAAAGTAATTATCATCATCATATTGGCCTATCCTATTCCTTTGTGCAAATCATGTTTATCTGTTTTATGTAATCATTGTATTAGAAGTGATTGCCAAATGGTATGACCATGGCCAAGGTCGCAAGGGCAAACCCTGACATAACCTAGTCTTTTTGAATTTGCATGCATACTATAAGTTACTTATCAGTTGCTAAAAACAGTGAAAGAAAACATAGTAAGGAAACCAGCACACCTGAAAGATTTTTCAACAGTGTGTTACGCTCTGACACTAGGTTGTTTATCAACTATACAATAAGAAGAAGATTGGAATACCTGGTAATACTGCTGGGTTTGTCTGTTAATTGTTTTCAGTTGCAAGCCTAGACTTGCAATACATTTTAGAAATTATGTCAAATAAGTTCTAAATAAAAGATACATAATATGTCCTAAAGGGGTTGAACTAGCAACCTTTGTCTCAGCAGTCCAACGGTCATACCATTCTGCTATCACTTCCAATCACTGTCCCAAACTTATTTGCACACTAAACATTGTAGGTACCGTATGAGGTGTTCAACAAACGGTACCGCAACGCCCAGCGCGTGCTAGACGTGGAGGCGCGCCAGGTCGGCAGTGGAGCCGGGGAGTTAGACTTAGCCACCAGGAAGCAAGCGGTCACTACCGGAGAGATTGATTCTCTGCTCGGTGGGATGGTGAGTTCCTAACATTCTTCTGTAATATCCTACGTATAAACGCAAAACTTTGTGGGAGTGGTTGGATGTCTGTTATTTCTATGATTTTGCAGCCTGTGGATTGCAATATATACTTGTTAGTAAAGTTGCAGAACACGCTGCTGCCTAACTTCAGAATTTTTCCCTTAGTCACCTGTTACAATACCCACCTAACCACGGGAGGAAAGGGGGTGATCAATTCTAGGCCAGATACCACTTGGAAATTAGAGTAATTTTGAATTATACATCAGAATAACACATAGGCTATTATATTATACCCATACTAGCTGCAGATTTTGTCTTTACGTAAACATTTGTTGCTTCATGGTTTAAGTTATTATAATGATTAGTTAATAAATGAAGTTATAATACAATAGCCTATGTGTTATATTAACATTTCAAGTCTTCAAATTGAAATAGGTAATTGAACAAGATGGCTTGACACCCCAAGACTGGCATTAATTTTGAGTTTGTATTCTCTATAAAAAATTAGGAACAGTCATCATATAGTGGCATATAATGTATTTTTACTATACAATAGTATTGGTGTTTAGGTAGAGAAGCTGACGACAATGAAGCGCAAAGCATCCGAGTCGATAACGGAGGAGGTACAAGCGGCGTACGTGTGTAAGAAGCGGCTGGAGCACCTGAAGGAGCAGGCGGCTGCCTTAGCTGAGCCCAGCACGCCGCAAGTCAAGGTATCTATTATTATTGACTACAGGGGACTAGCCTACTAGTAGACTGCTCACAATTTAAGTACGCCCAATGAAAGTTATTAAAAAAATATGGCCCCCAGTTCCCGGCCCTACTGTTTCAGATACTATTACAATTGACGACCTGATTAGCGCAGTGGCTAAGCGATTAGACTGCTGCGCTAAGGGTTGCGGGTTCGATTCCCGCACGGGGCAAAACTTTGTGCGACCCACAAATGTTTGTCCCACGTCTGAGTGTTTGTGTATGTGATATTTCATGTTTGTGAAACGCACCCACGATACAGGAGAAATTCCTAGTGTGGACCGACGTTTTTAAAAAAAAAAAATACTTGTAGTAGCTAAATGGCGATAACGGTAGAGTGGGCCTTATGGTTTACCCTGGTGGAGGCCTGCGTCCAGCAAATGAATTTATGTCGTTAACGTCAAAGATGTGATTTTTAGAACAAGATAAACATTTTCAACTTTAGGACTGCTTGTTAACCTCCGACGCAAGAGGAGGGGTGTTATATAAATTTGACCGGTATATTTGTATGTCTTTGGCACTGTAGCTCTTACACGGGTAAACCAATTTGGATGCGATTTTTTTAATTCTCTGAAGATTGTATGTATACAAACTTTTAAATAGAAGGTATCTTTAATATTATAGTAGGTATACTAAGTATTTTAGTTTCTATTATTATTTATATTATATTTTGCCTTAGTATGAACTGTTTTATAAAATGTATATCTAACCTTCTGCAGGCAATGTCGTACACATCGCAGACGACGCTCAACCAGTGGCGCAAGGTCCGCCTGGACCGCATGCTGGTGGACTACTTCCTCAGGAACGGGTACTACGACTCAGCCAACAAGCTGGCCGACGCCAGGGGGCTGAGGGACCTCACTAATGTTGGTCAGTCGCTTACAATGTACGACGGAACTACCGTCATCACTAAATTGAAACGATTTTTTTTTTTGTGTTTGTGTCCTCGTCTGATGGCCTTGTTGGTCTAGTGGTTGTTAAGTGCGACTGCTTAGCATGAAGTCCTGGGTTCGAAGGTTCGGGTCGTGTTACGGGGTTTTTCCATTCGGTATTACTCAGTAGCAACAGAAATTCTGGATTTGTGACTGGTTGATAGGAATAGGCTCATATGACATAACAGGTGAAATGTGGATGTTATACACAGTTTTTATATTCTGTTCTGTGATTATGTCAAAAAGTAAAGATACGTTTAAAGTTATCAAAAGGAAAGAGAAAAGCGTACTGATTTGCACACATAAGTCAACAACTAGACAAAGACGTAAAAGAGATAGCGTGATTAGATTAGTGAAAGAATAAATATGAGTTTGAAAATTGCGCGCGCATGTCAAACGTCACTCAAGCTAGCCAGTCAGTGCTCGACAAAATGGTAACATATCTGTACTTTTTTAAATATCATTGGTTCTGTTATTATTGTTAACGGCTCCGTCCCCCAGCAGACATCTACAGCGCGGCGGCGGAGGTGGAGGCCGAGCTGAGCTCCCAGCGCACGGCGCGCTGCCTGCAGTGGTGCGCCGACAACAAGTCCAAGCTCAGGAAGCTCAACTCCAACATGGAATTCAAGATACGGATACAGGTACACGACGAGACTTGTTATTCTATTATTATTGTGCATGTGGTGGCTATACTGCCTCGTTGGTCTAGTGGTTGCTAAGCGATAGGGTTGCGGGGTCGATTCCCGCACGGGGCAAAACTTTGTGCGAACCACAGATGTTTGTCCCGAGTCTGGGTGTTTGTGTTTGGGATATTTCATGTTTGTGAAACGCACCCACGATACAGGAGAAACTCCTAGTGTGGGCGACGTTTTTTTTTTAAATATATATATATTTATATTCTGGCTATACTTACGTGTGTATTCGGGAATGATGTCGTCAGATTTCCAAGAGATACAGGAGTATAATAATATCTTTACAACTGTACATAACAGAGCGCGTTCTAAATGTGTCCAGGAGTTCATAGAGCTGGTCCGACAAGACCGGCGCCTGGAGGCGGTGCGGTACGCCAAGAAACACTTCTCGACCTTCGAGGACGATCAGCTCAAGGATATACAACACTGCATGGGCATGCTCGCCTTCCCTAAGGACACAGGTACATACTAATCTGATTATAACCGAATATTTGACTGCCTCGTTGGTCTAGTGGTTGCTAAGCGCGACTGCTGAGCACGAGGTCCTGGGTTCAAATCCCGGGTCGGGCAGTGTTACTGGGTTTTACCATTGGGTAATTCTCAGTGGCAGCACGGAGTCTGAATTTGTGCCCGGTTGATGGCAATAGGCTCGCCCCCTATTACATTGGGACCTAAACACAACTGGCGAAATTTGGGTGTACTATATGTGCACCTTTGCCTACCCATGCGGGGAATACAGGCGTGATGTTATGTTTTATAACCGAAAATTTGTAATGATTGACGGGTTGAAATTTAGTACGATAGAATATATTATATTTAGGTGTTTATATTTGAAGAGTAACTTAAACCGACGAGTATGAGGAATGTGATGCGAGTGAGGCGAAAGAACTGTGTCGGGATCGTAGCAAATGGAAATCCGTGGTCTCTGCCTACCCCTCTTGTAAATAGGCGTGACTTAATGTATGTATTATATTTGCGAGGGGCTAGTAGGTATGTAGAATAAAGATGAGTAATAAGGTTGTCTGTAAGAGATCGCCTAGTGCGATAAGACCGCCCATTGTACATTATCCTTATACTGTACTTATGTTTATTTTTGGTGTACAATCAAGAGAAATCTATCTATCAGTTGATCTTTGTCTTTTTTTATATAATTTTCTACCACTTTCTACCATCTAGTAGATATTAGTAGAAAAATATCCCATGCAGTCCATGCATGGTAATGCTCCCCGCTCCTGTAGAGGTGGAGCCGTACCGCTCGCTGCTGGGCGCGGGCCGCTGGGCGCAGCTGGTGCAGCAGTTCCGCTGGGAGCACGCGCGCCTGCTGCACCCCGCGCGCCTGCCCGCGCTGCCCGTCGCGCTGCAGCTGGGGCTGGCCGCGCTCAACACACCATATCCTTTACATCACTTTTACATTCACTTTTTATTTTACATCATTATTATCTACTTCTTACTTTATAGTAGACCTATTTTTCGGTCCAAACTGAACTTGGTTTTACTTAAAAGTAGAATTAGCTGTGTGGAACTGAGGTCAGAGGTCAGTGAGGTACCCATGAGGTATGCAAAACTAGGTTTAATTTAAATATAAATTGACAACTAAGCTAACTTATCAGCTACAAAGTATTTTACGGAGTAATAAACTTATCAAAAAAAATTTTTTGGATGCTTTTTTAAATTCTGTTACTGGTCGCTTTTTAATGCCATTAAGTAACTTACTATATATTATAGTAACTAATTAGTAGGTGTCTTACAAATTACACTTTTTTTCAATAATGCTGCCTTACATCCACCCGTGTACAAGTTACTGTATTGTAGTCTTAAACTAGTTGGTAACCGTGTATGTCAAAATTAGCCTAACAGTTGGTAACCGTTAATTTCAAAGGTAGCCTAACAGTTGGTAACCGATAATGTCAGAAGTAGCCTAGCACTTGCGAGATGTAATGCCCGCCCATATCCTTATCCAATGCAATATGTAGGAGCTATATTTCCTTAACGCGGCGCACTCAGTGCTACTCGGACAGCACGAAGGTGTCGTCGTGCCCGGCGTGCCAGCCGCCGCTGAACGCGCTGGCCGCGGCGCTCCCGCACGCGCACGTGTCGCACTCGCGCCTCGTCTGCCGCATCTCGCGCGCGCCGCTCAACGAACACAACCACCCCATGGTGCTGCCCAACGGGCAGGTCTACGGGGAGAAGGTCAGTAGTCACCACTCACTATAGCATCCAACATCAGGTAATGCTGCCGAGGAAATAATGCCGTGGTGAAAAGATTATCATCGGCAAAGAAGGAAGCCAGGTTGACCGTCCAGCCTGCCATACGTACTTCGAAATCAATTAGACAGAAACTGCGACAACTGTCTAGCTCATGCTGATTCGAATAAGAAAGATACTGATAGACTTATATCATATTCTTCTTACTCATACTTTTTATAGCATAGCCCTATTAAACATGGAACCCACCTAAGAAAAATTAGCCAGAAAGGAAAGGATATCTGTATTTACTAGGTCCAAAATCAGTGTTTATTATAACATATATCTCATTTCCAGGCTCTCAAAGAGATGATGAAGGAACACGGATCGATCATCTGCCCAAAGACCAAGGAGGTGTTCTGTATGAAACGCGTAGAGAAAGTATATGTCATGTAAGATATCATTCACTCTGTATATACGCTCGTACGCCTATACCAGCATTTAGGAAACGGAACGCTAGTTCAGAATATTATGTAAAACTTATAACAAATATATCGTGATCTTTTATTTAGGCGTAGCTGGTACTGGCAATATTAACTCACAGATAATAAAACTTAAATGCCACTTTATTTATGTTTAAGATGTTTTCAAAATATTGTAAGATGAGTCGTCTATTTACAAGGTTTTATCATACAATATTTTTGAATATTTTCTATAAGTATCACGTTTGATTTTAATAGTTCACTAGTACTGTGATTACTGTGAGAATATCCTAGCTACGCCTGTCATATTTAGTATTATTTTATCGAGTTTAAGAGCCAAATTGTACGCATGTTTAGTTTAATCAGTTGTCTGTCCTTTTTTTATATGGAATCTCTGGCTATGTTTTTACTATTCAGTATGTTTAAATATTCATTTTACTTAAAAAAGATGGTATTAAATATAACTAAAAATGGTGTTAGGATAGTGTCTAATGAGAAGTCTCATTACAAAATTCAAATGTTTGTGATTTATTCTATATTTTAAATGAACAAGGATTTTTATCCGTTCTTATATTTCATTACATCTGAAAGTACCAATGTGTTCTACAATTCGTGTTTGTTAAGAACTTTAGAATCAACAATACAGGGGACAGTCTGAGATGAAATATACATTTTAAAAGTGTGTTAATTATCAAGTCATCACCACTGTGCCATTAACAGTTTTATAGTTCATCGTAATATTTTTCAAAGACCTAAGTTTGTTATCTGTGTAAAGATAGATTGAGTTTACTTTGGAATAAAAACACTTACTAGATTAAACTGGTTGAAAGAAGTCACTTGATCACCATTTAGTTATCCAACTAATTGAGTTGCTATGTAAATGTGATTCTTGTTCGAACGAAACCTTGCATATTGTTCACAGACTGTGTTAATGTAAGTTTTTGACGGTAGCATGTATAAATTATATAAATAAACTCATTGTATCATATACTAAAATTGTTACTTTGGGAAATAAATGCAAATCAAAATAATGTTGGTTTTTATTTCTAACTAGCTGCGCCCCGCGGTGTTACCCGCTACATTTTTTCGGGATAAAAAGTAGCCTATATGTTAATCCAGGGTATAACCTATCTACATACCAAATTTCAACCAAATCGGTCCAGCCGTTTATGCGTGAAAGAGTAACAAACATTCACACATCCATACATCCATTCTCACAAACTTTCACATTTATAATATTAGTAGGATAGTAGGATTAGTAGGATTTAAGGCAGACTGCTTTATCGATTGCCGACAAGTAATTGCTTTATATTATTGAATTCAGTTACTTATTTCAGTACGACACATGAGAAGCAGTGAGCTAGTTTTATTTCGTCTGTATGTTGAAAATTATATATGTATTTTTATTACGGGCACTCCGACACCAGGTTGTCCATCAACCATACGATAAGAATAAGAATAGGTGGATTATTATTCAAACAAAACATGATTCTGATACTTTTTATTACTTTTAACACTTTAATCTTAATCATAGTGTCGTTGTTCACGACTAAAATACTCGTAAATGGCATTATTTATCACATTATACTTTAATAACTACTGACCGTAGATACACACGTTCTATAACAAATGTATTTAGATATGTACATAATATTTTACGTAAAATTGGTACGTAGGTGTGTTAATAGAATATAATTTCGTATCAAATAAACCATTTTTTAATTAATACCCAAATACACTTGCTACAAAGTTTAGTAGTTAAAAACTAACTAAAATGCATTACAAAACACCCATGATTACGTGTATTACAGGCGAATAATATTTAACTGAACAGTTATATGACCAGTATACATCACTATAGCGTAGGGTTACCACATTTTTGAAGAAAGCATAGTATTTTATTGTCGTCGTTAAAATATAAGTAGTATTTTTGAAAAATGTATGAAAAAAAAAATAGTAGCCTTTTATTATTTATTTTAATAGTTGGAAAGTTTTTTATTACCTACTATTTTTACATTCGAAATAATCTCATTCGAAAAAATCGCGACAGTTGAACATTTCATACTATAATATTCTTCTATAATAAATATTATGTAGTACAATTGGCTAAAGTATATTCTGATACTATACCTATATTATATTATAGTAGTGGTGACCCTACTGTACCGTATCTACGTTAACTATTGATTACAAACAAAATAGTACGTTAACTAGGGTCTATCACAATATTAACAGTGGAGTTTGTACTATTCGCTAGGGGACTTATTATATCGTATAACTAGAGACTGATGCATTTTGGTAGTGTTAGTTGTAGCTATTCATTATTATATAACAATAGCAAATCTTGTATGGAAACCATATTTGCAGGTATTTTAAAGTAGGTATAGTACTCGACTATCAATCTAGACAGTATTGTGAAATAAAGATCAATTCCTAATTGCATCTAAATACTCCAGAACATTGCAATTGTTCACTACTGCGAAGTAATAAAAGTTGAAATAAGTAACTGTTAACAATAACTAAATCCATTGCAATCAAAATGCATCATAAGTCTCCGAAATTTACAAGCTCTTAACTCCATAATATTTACAATAATTTACAATGTTTTAACACTTACTGTTATGATCGTACCTTCATAATATCTAACGCCAAATGAAGACATTTCAAGTCTTTAAAATTCGCAACAATTTGTGAATGATCAAAGTTTTTTATTTGTTAGTATTTGGTGTTGAATAATATCAGAGGAGATCGTGTTAAGATAATGTGATTCTCCTAAAACTAGGTATTGCTTAACTTATAACTAGGCTCGGAAATGGTTTAAATAAATTGTTTTAAGTTTTGAAGCTACCGTTAATATAATAAGGTAATAATAAAAATGGATTGCTGTTCGTTAGTCTCGCTAAAACTCGAGAACGGCTGGGACGATTTGGCTAATTTTGGTCTTAAAATATCCGTAGAAGTCCAGGGAAGGTTAAAATGGCGTTACAAAGTTAGCCGGGTCAGCTAGTAAGGTAATAAAAATAATACATTAAATCGTTTATATGACATTATTATAACGCTTTCCTTGTCCCGTGTATCACATATACATGGCGATTGTTTAGCTATAGTGTCTACAGTCCGGACAGGCGACTTGTTAACAACTTAAATTCAATAATAAGGTCTCCAGGACCACAGAAAAGTAAATCAGCCACAAATATTATAATAAACGTACAATATTATTATAGTAATTGGAGTAACCCCAATATTCAACTAGTAGTTTAGTAGAAACTTCAATGTACCCAATAACCGAGCCAAACATATATCTTAGAACTACATAACATAATGTGATTTGGTAATAAGTGATTTAAAACAATTAATATTTGTACATTTATACAGTGGAGAACGCGATGCGAAAACTAGCCAGCTATTGTCGACATAGGATAGGCTGGCGCATACTACAGCCGCACCGCATTGTAAATGACGCCAAAGATGAACATGATTACGATTTTTTTATATAGAAATATGGAGTAGAATTGAAGAGTATGAGAGAATGCATCCTCTACAAACTTTCAATTGCTGTATTTCCTCCATTTTTGCGGGGGTTTATTCATATCTTCAGATTTCCTTTGGAATAGTTTTTCAATTTTATTTAATTACTATGATTTTTGTAATGTTGTTCATCATCCCTATTGGCCCAGTGCGGCCATAATGTGCGCCAGCCTTTACACAAATAAACCTTGCTTATTTTAAATAAAGTATAAGAAATATAACATATTTATATACACGATATGGGAAAAGATTATCAAAATTAAGAATATATTCGATTTTTCAATTTATCGATTCTAAACAATCGATTGACATAACTCGTTTGCAGCTAGCAACACTGGGTGTTTAAAACATTAAACACTTCAGACGACATACGTATCACTTACTACGTAAAGAGTATTATTTACTTAAGCACCTACATTTTAACTTAATTTCGACAAAATCTAAGTTCCCAGTCTAAGTTTAAATTCAAAAATATTAATACTCTTTTTGTGTCCTCGCGGACAATTCGATTTTATATTAAGGATATAAAAATATATGATTCTTATGTTGTAACCGTTGGTGAGCGGGCTTTAGGCGTTTGTTATTTAAATAAATATTATAAATTAAATAAGTGCAACCAAGTGGTGGGTTGTCAAACTTTTGCTGCCATGTTAGGCAACATATACATTATAAAATCCCTTTTCATTTGACGAAACGAACCTAGCTAACTAAGGTTCCAAAGCCATATTTTAGGGTCAGAAAATTTATATGAATATGCTATATTTATATGCTGTACTTGCCATTAAACTTAGTTCACAAATAAAATTGTGTTTTTCCATCTTTACTATTACATTTCTTGTGTTTTCCTGACCCATACAAATTCCGAGCACCCCCACCAACAGCTCACAAACATCACTCACCGAGTGTTGTGTATGTATGTGTGTGTGCTATGTATGTGTATTGTGTATATATGTGTGAGTCATTCCGCAACCAGTCCGCACTTAGCTACCTTTTTCAGGTTGTCGGTCTATCGGGCTGGGGCGTGTGTGTGTGTGTGTGTGTGTGTGTGTGTGTGTGTGTGTGTTATGTGTGTGTGTGTCGTGTATTAACCGAAGTAGTGAGTCATGGCGGCCATGACGGCGATGCCGGCGACGAGCGCGGCGAGGTGCTTGAGCGACTGGCGGCGGTCGGGCTCGCGGAGCAGGTCGGGCAGCACGGTCACCAGCGCGATGTGCAGGAAGCCGCCCGCCGTGAACGGGACTATCCACGACGTCTTCGCCTCTGGAATTGACAATAACAAAGGTTCAGTTATCTGGGGTATTTTATTTTAGTCTTATGTGGTTACAATTTTGGAGATAAGTGATAGGCAACGGTGAATGGTATCACATCACACTAATATTATAAAGGCGAAAGTTTGTGAGTGTGTTTGTATGTTTGTTACCTCTTCACGCTGAAACGGCTAGACTGATTTTGATGAACTTTCACATGGAGATAGCTGATACCCTAGATTAACACATAGGCTACTTTTTGACCCAAAAAAATGTAGCGGGTACCACCGCGGGACGCAGCTTATTGATAATATAAAATTGCCATATACAAGAATCGTATGAATGTATTTTTATTTATGTGACTTGAAGACATTCATTCATTTGGCATTCCATGTGTGTAAATACACTCACGAGTCACAAAACAAGTTAAATTCACACTGTGAGGCAACAAGGTTTTTGAACTAAGACATACTTGCTAGACTCTAGACTAGGTATTTATAAGTTTCCTATGAGTATCTTTTTAACACGTTCATCGCCAAGGCACCTCTGAGGCAAACTAGGGTGTATATTGACTACACGTGGCGCTGAATGTGTTAAAGGTAGCCTATTATTAAACCAAGGTCTATGAACACACCGATAGAGTTCCTCGCTCCACTGAATATAACAGCTGTCATGGCTCCGATGAGACCAGCCGCGGCCGTCGCCTGAAACACAAGAATAACTTAATTACCATCATGAATAAAGATGTCTTTAGTAGATTATATTTCATCATCATCATCATCAGCCGGAAGACGTCCACTGCTGAACAAAGGCCTCCCCCTTAGAACGCCATAAAGAACGACAGCTTGCCAATTCCATCCACCGGTTGCCCGCAATTCTGACGATATCGTCGGTCCATCTGGTGGGAGGCCTGCCAACGCTGCGTCTTCCGGTTTTATTTCAGATTATATTTACTATATTATAATTGAATAAAATATGACAGCTTACGCTCAAAATTTTCAGAATTATACGACGAAAAATATTGTTGAACTCTGTTTTATGATTGAATATCATAATTCCATTTTTTTTTACAAGCTTTTCTTTAACTTGCAATGTTTGTATGTATGTATATGAGTTTGTTTAAGCCACATCTTGCAATCTAAATTAGAACCACTTCTTGACATCGTATTGAAATGAAATTTTGCATACTTAAATATGTTTGGTGACAATACAATATTATGGTAATTTTGATTTAAATCTTATCTTAGTATGAAATATTTTTGAATAAGTCTTTTGTTTAACATTTGACAATACATAAAAAACGGGCTTGTAATACGTGCCAGTGCGCCTAACTGTGCGACAAAAAACTTAGGGTTTTACGCTGTCCTAGGGTTGAGTAAAGATTTCTTAAGAACTAATTATGTTGGTGGTTTACTCACCAGCTGAGCTTTAGCCGCCTCCCAGCGAGAGAAGCCGCTCCTGAGCAGGATGGCGAAGTCTCCGACCTCGTGCGGGATTTCATGCACTGGAATATAAATATTACAATCAGATTAGCTTACTATACTATAATAAGAGTACTAGGGTTCAATCTCACGCAAGACAAATATTATGGTCAGGGATCCCAGGATTTGCCCGGTTGATGGCAATAGGCTCGCCCTCTATTATATTGGGACCTAAACACATAACTGGCTAAACATAAGTGTACCATATGTACACTTCTGCCTACCCCGTCGCGGAATACAGGCGTGATGCGATGTGTTATATAACGCAGGTATAAGTCTAGTCTACCACGAACCGGAAGACGCAGCGTTGGCAGGCCTCCCACCAGGTCGACCGACGATATCGTCAGAATTGCGGGCAACCAGTTGATGGAATTGGCAAGTTGTTGTTCATTGTGGCGTTCTAAGGGGGAGGCCTTTATTCAACAGTAGACGTGTTCCGGCTGATGATGATGATAAGTCTAGTACGCACCCAGTATGGCGAAGGTGGTGAGCACTCCGACGCGGAAGCCGACGAGGAAGGAGCCGCCCACGGCCAGCCCGTGGGTGAAGTTGTCGATGGAGTTGGCCATGAGGTTCAGGTAGCCTGCCACCTGGGGAGGGACACCGATCATTCCTAATTGCACATAAAACAAACACATAAAAATACGGATGGTAGTCTGACGACCTGATTAGCGCAGTGGCTAAGCGATTGGACTGCTGCGCTAAGGGTTGCGAGTTCGATTCCCGTACAGGGCAAAACTTTCTGTGAATAGCAGATGTTTGTCCCGAGTCTGGATGTTTGTGTGTGTGATATTTCATGTTTGTGAAACGCAACTACGACACAGGAGAAATTCCTAGTGTGGGGGGAGACGTTTTTGAAAAAAAAAATAGTTGCCTTATAATAAACTTTATATGATACTAATCGCTGACCCGGCGACCTTCGTATCGCTATAAACCTTCCCTGGATTTCCACAAATAGTTCTAGGCAAAAATTACGGTCACCCATCACAAGCCTGGCCGCGGAGAGCACGGCTTAACCTCGGCGCGGTGGCCACGTAGGAGCCCCTCCTAGTATGTATTATGTAAGTAACAGTGAGTGCTCACGTCTTTCTTATCGCTCTTCTCCTTCGTAGCCTTCTGCGCCTTCTCCCTCGCCTCCCGCAGCAGACAGCGGCCCATCCAGCGGTTGCCTTTGCAGCGCACCGAGCCGTTCTGGTTGCTTACAGAGTTGCAGCATTCACCTGGGGGTCATACCATAAGTACATGATTATCACACTAATATTATGAAGGCGGAAGTTTGTGAGTGTGTTTGTTACTTCTTCACGTTTAAACGGCTTGACCGATTTGGATGAAATTTCATATGGATGTAGCTGGTACCCTGGATTAAAACATAGACTTTTTATCCATGAAAAAATATAGCGAGTAACACCACGGGGGGCAGTTACTAAATTATAAAATGAGGGTAGATGCGAAACATGATGTACAAAAGTGGAAGACGTCCACAGTTGAACAAAGGCCTTCCCCGTCGGTAAGTGGGTGGTTGCCATAATCCCCACGCTTGGCAAGCGGCTTGGGGATCGCAGCATTGGCGGTGAAGTTACAAAAGACGCTGCTGCCCATCTTCTGGATTTTTCCCTTAGTCGCCTCTTACGACACCCACGGGAGGAAGAGGGGTGGTCAATTCTAGGCTCGGGATCTTACGTTTTTCGAATTTCTTTGGTATCTCAGTGTCATAATTACTTAATGATTATTACATACATGTAATAATTATAACTACAACAATTGCGATTGGTTGTAATCGCAGTTGGTTTTGCGGTCGGCGCCCGTGGTTGGAAACCGCAGTGACATATTTATAGGACATGACTCAATTAGGTTTAAATGTCTCATCATTAAATTATTTATTAAAGTAGGTAAGCCAAATTATAAATAATGTTGATCTAGTAGTTACAAAGTATGATTGATGAGCGTGAGATCTGGTATTCGATTCCCGGACACTCCCAAGGCTAGTTTCGGACTCAAAAGGAGTCCCTATTCATGAGCAGGTGACGCGGCGGTCGCGAGCTTATAATAATAAAATTTTATTTTCAGACACAACATCCATAGTTGTAAAAATCGAAAAACACAAATAACTCAACCGTGCTTAAAAAAAAAGCTTAACCGTGAGTAAAACCGGTATATTATATAGTGCAGTGCTATTAGCAGTTTGGCAAAGTTTCTTCTTCTTCTTATCGTATGGTTGATGAACAACCTGGTGTCAGAGTTTAAACCGCCTGTAGGCCTCTGACATGGCTTTACACACCGTTGAAAAATCTTTCGGTGTGCCGGTTTCATCACGAGGTTTTTCACCGTTTTTACCGTTTAGCAACTGATAACTAATTTATCGCCCGCACATGAATTCGAAAAGACATTGGTGCGTGTAGGGGTTGTAACTTGCGACCTTTGACTTGTCATACCACTTGGCTATCACGGTTATTGGCAAAGGCTGATGATCACCACAGTAACTCACCTGTAGTATTATTATTGAACACGCAGGTGTCGTACAGCTGCTTGGCCGTCACCGTCCCGTTCCCGTCACAGATGCCTTCCCCCTCACTCTTCCCCCGGTGCCTGCGCTCCACTGCCAACAGCTTCTCAATCTCCTCTATCTCTATCTGCTTGATCTTAGTGGAGCCGTTCTGCTTGACGGCGTGTTCTTCATGGGGTTCCTCTTCTTCTTCGGTGGTGGCGAAGAGTTTCTCCACGATGATGAATACTAGCATCCCGCAGAGGCACCATAGCCCGCTTTTTAAGGATACATGCTCGCCAGCTGGAAAGATAGTTTAGATGTTTAAAATGAGTGGTCACATTGTAGAATTTAGAGCTAGAATCAATAATTTTCTGTAGAAATCGACCCTAGGACGGTCTGTACCTGTACATAAGTTATAAGATATAGGTTTCGAGTTTTACCGTTAGTTCTTATAAGGTCAAAGGTTCTGGTATATACAGCGAGAACAGTGTGGTTCACACTTCGGAAGACCGCGTAACTTAAAGACTTACCGTATGTGGTCCACCTGCTATGCTATTCTCTAAGGATTCCGCCTTGCGTACAGCGCTGCTGCAGCGGTGATACTCAGTTTACTCAGCGCTGTACGCAAGGCGGAATCCTTGGAGGATAGGATAGCTGACCTGCTTACCAGTGAGGGAACGACGAAGAAAAGAACAAAGCTTATTAAATTATCTTTACGAAATAACATGCTAGTACAGAGCGAAACTGATTAAAAAAAAATGTGTTGAGGACGGATTTCAGTTACAATTCTTTCCCTTAGCCTGAAATACTAGTCAAAGGAGAGACGAGTGTGGTCACATTGTATAAATGACTACCTACAATATTCGTGAAAATTGTAATGTAAATAATCAATATTCAAAGTCATTTTTGTCAATCATAGGTCGATGTGACCATGAGGATTTGACTCCATGGCACGACACAGTGAATTACAAAACACATTGTAATCACTATATTTTTTCCATGTTACTCGTGTGTAATCATTGATTAGTATTTGTTACCGTGGCGTCGCACTAACGCAGACATAACTTATGTACAATAGAAGTTAATTTTCCTTGTTCCTGCCTTTGAACGTATTTCCCTCAAGATAAGTTGAAAACATCCAGAGGTCACACGCTGTTTAGTACATGGTTTTCCTAAAACAGTGTTATGAACGCTTATTTTCACGCTTGTTTCCCGGCGATATAGGCAGTGACGTTGTGTGTACTTGGCACTATATTCTGCGTATTTGGCTGGTCTTAGGTGAGATTGACCGTTACCAATATTCGGTCACCCACTTTCCATGAACGTGCACGTTCATGGTAAGAGGCGAAAGACATTAGGCATTAAAATACATTAAACATTATTGTACACACTTAAAATCGAAATAAAATATCTGTTTAACTAACAAACATTTGTCCTGCGTGGGAGACGAATCTAGCGCAACGGATTCGAACCTAGTGCACTTACTGCCGACGCATATCTATAGAGCCTGTCAAAACCTCAAAGGTTACATAAAACAAATGTCATAGAAACATAAATATAAAACAATAATCACAAATGTAACGGATAGTTAGTGATTGATCGTGCGCAGTGACTCAGTATTTACTTTTTACTACTATTGAGTTAGCTATCGCTTGGAACACAAAACGTTCCACACAACAAAATTGAACATTATTAGAATGATTATAAAGTGCTTATTGCTTTAGCAAATGTGATTGCTAACACAAAACCTCAACTCGCATGGAAATGAGTACGCGTGCGTTTGTCATTACATCACAAATTAGTGGAATGCCCACTTCATTGTCATGATATGATTGTTTGAGAAGGGTTTAATTGGTTGCACGTGTCTGGTGATATTGAATCAATTGTGAACGTCTGCTTTCTCCAAAGGTGTAGAGTGTAGACAGAGATCTGCCAATGACAAACCCGTAATTTGATTAGTTTTTAAAATGGGTCATGGTCATGGGCCATGATTGTCCCACTGCAGGGCAAAGGCCTTCTTTCCTTCCTCGAGTCCTCTCGGTTGTGAGCTGCGATAGACCATTTCTCTTTAAAGGAGTCAAGCTCGTCCCGCCATCTTCTTCATTTATACAATATTGAAGGTAAATGGAAATGTGTAACATTGATATCGAAAATTACATTACGCGCAGGCTAAGCTACTTTTCAGTAGTTGCTTGCGAATCCAGTATCAATGAGTGCAAGCCTCCTTGCTTCGACACCCTTTAGACGCTGCTAAAACAACAACCAAATGGGATTATGGGGTTGTTACTTGGCAGTAGGTAATTGTAACGTATTCCGCATCAAAAGATTATGAGAATTCTGTAAGGACGTAAATATTTGTGTTATCGAATCGTATACAGAATCGGTCCAAGCCGGGACATTGTATTTCATGACTGCATAACCCGCAAAATCGGAGCACTTCTAAGCGTACCTATAGCAGCTTGTTTCTTATAGTATTCATTGTAGTTCAGTAACGTATTGAACAATTCTTGTTGTAACTATATGCTTAAGTGGTGCAAGCAATAAAAATGGATAGCAATCAAAATGGTTGTAGTTGTAGGTACCTGTTTTATCAGTGAATGCCAAAAAACTCAATGCCAAAAGTTCAAAATAGCAATAAAAAGTATTTTAGCAGTAGGTACTGTTATAATCATTTGTAAAACAATGTGTAATTACTAATTACCATATCTGATGAGTATGTAAATGTTTAAAAATATATTTACAATGACTGAACTGCGAATTACTTCATTGATCTCGTAGCGACTAGCGAGACTGTCGAGAATAAGGTCGTGGGTTTAAATTCTTGGGTTCAGACATTGTGTTATTCAGATTTTAGTTGATAGGTGACCATTTTTAACATCATTATGAGAATCATGAAATATTTAATGTACAAACTCAACTGGGGACAATTGTGGGTCTCACACATACCTACCTATATAACAAGCAGGGTGGAACCCGCAACTCTTAGTAGCAGTCCATTAATTTCGCCAATGAGTGGCTTAATTCTATTTCAATTCTATTCAATGCAACATTAATATTGTTTTGACGGAAACATGATTCAATTTTATTGAAAAATAAAAATGCTGTCAATCTTTTGATCACAGTTAGTTCCTCCCAATCGACACATTGAAATAATTTGGCGCTAGTGTTCAGTTTAAGAGTCTGAAACTTTACAATTCCAATCCAATTTGGTTTGAATTAAATTGGAGAGTAAGCCCACAGGTCGTCAACCCGTCACCCATTACAAAATTATTTATTTTGAAAATTTAGACAATTATTACCGCTCCAAGACGAATGAACCGACACAAATACATATAGTATTATAAATAAGCTCAGTGACACTCACATCTAATTAATGCCAACTTTTCCTTGTAAACAAAGAACATAAAATAAAAACAATTGCTGCACAAAACCTCAACATTACAAAGAATTACAAATAGGTTAAGAGTTATTTATGTAGACTGCATGTATCATAAGGAAAATGTCTTTAACGGTCAATGAATGAGTTACGCAATGTTGGGATATCGAGTAAACTTATTTATAAAGCTGTAGGGTTGGCAATTCTATTAAATAGATCAGATTTATGTATCGACTGCCTCGTTGGTCTAGTAGTTATATACCCAATGTGCTCTTCAATGCTTGCACTTGAGTGCAAGGCGTGTATTTTCTAGTGTTAGACCGACTATGGTTTATGGCGAATAGCCGAGTAATCGGCAATGCTGATCATTGCTATCACTTATGTTCGTATGTGTGTATGTGTATGTTTCGCCAGTATTGCCTTTGTAGGGGCGGAGTTTTTATAAAAATCACACAACTAATGTTTTATTTAGCAAAGTCGCTTTTGAATGACTTTTAAGTCATTTTTAAAATGTTACCCATACTAAGCTGATATTGACATCGATAAAGGCAATAAAAATTATGGACACGAGTCAGTTTCCGACCCGCCACCTACGTCGCTCCGTGGCGCAGCTCTGGTAACTGAGCTATCGCTGTATTCTATTTAAATTCTATAGATAATACTAAAAACTACCATAAGTAAACCTGGCAACCCTAGCAGTGACATTGAACGCCCGGTGTGTAGCGCGGATGTTTTCAAACAATCGTTAGGAAGTGCTAGAAGGAAATCAGAAATGGATGCTTTGTCTTGTGTGAGAGCCGGAAAAACACTGGTGTTAAATAGTGCAGAGAATAGGGGCAGTGTGGTTTGGTGAATATTTTTACTTGATTACAATTTTAACGATAAATATTATATGCATTTATATTGGGCCCTATAACACTGGCGAAGTGTTGGTGCCTATACTTAACTTAATACTACTACTCTCTACTTGAGCCAAAACTACAATTAAATCGAGTTAAATATCGTCAAGTTCACCGCACATATGAATATGGAAAGATATTATAATAATTATCAACAATAAACAAAAAGGAGACTCGGCAGCATTGACAATGGACTACGTTATCAACATTATACACAAACTACGGTAGGTATGTCGAGCATTTACATTACCATATTAAAATCAGCTTGTGTGTCCTTTCAGTTTGTTTATGAATGAACCGAATTCTTGCGAAATACCAATGCAAATTTTACACGCTTCTAAATGTTCAAGTGGAGGGTAAAGGACGGTTCCCATACACACAAAACAGGAATGAATATAACACACATACGTAACGTCACGCCTGTATTCCACGAAGGTGTAGGCAGAGGTGTTTAGTACACCCACATTTAGCTAGTTATGTTATAGGTCCCAATGAAATAGGGGGCGAGTCCATTGCCATAAACCGGGCACAAATCCAGACTCCGTGCTGCTACTGAGAATTACGTCATTAAAAATCCCAGTAAACTTTTCCCGACCCGAGATTTGAATCTATAACCTCAGTTTCAGCAGTCGCACTTAGCGACCACTAGATAAACGAGGCAGTCAACAATTTAAAACATGCTGGAAAACCAAAGACAATCTAATAATCTAATCTACCATTTCGTCCGCCCCAGGACGGAGGAAGTCTATAAAGAATTCCCCAATAAAGGAGGTACTAGTAAATATATATATGTATAAAGTAACTAAGATATAAGTAGACACACACGCTGCAGATAAACACAAAGACAACGGCCAAAATTGCTTTATTTGTTGTAACAAGTGTTTAATTGTAATTTAGTTTCGCAATTATATCAATATTATTACTAGTTTACGGTTATCTAAAAGGTGAATAACTGGAACTGCTTGACTTAAAATTCAGGTTCAACAGACTGTACTGGAAAGTTACACAGCTGTGTTAGTCTAGACTCGAAGACGTAACGCCTGCTTCCAAACAGAACCTTCTAGACGGAATTAAGGACTGACAACCGTTGGGATAAACGTGTTCTGGAGTGGAGACCACAACTCGGTTAACGTAGTGTAGGACGTCCTCCAGCTAGGTTGGGCGACGGTATAGGCAAAATGGCTGGCAGCGGTTAGAATCGGAAGGCCGAAGATCGAGCTCAGTGGTGGGCCATAGGAGAGGCCTATGTCCAGCAGTGGACGGAGATAGCCTGATGATGATGAGACCGCCATTTAAAGGAAGCAGTTCCATTTGATGATTAATTATTACAAGAATTGAAACAATCACACTAATATTATAATCACACTGCACACTAATAAAAGACGAAAGATTGTGTGTTTGTATGTTTGTTACCTCTTCACGCCCAAACGGCTAGACCGATTTTGATGAAATTTCATATAGAGGTAGCTGAAACCCCGGATTAACACATAGGCTACTTTGTATCCCGAAAAAATCTAGCGGGTAACGCCGCGGGGCGCAGCTAGTTAAGGATATATTACAGCAAGATCTTTTGTAAGGATAAGTGACAAAACCAGTTACCATGAAGTGTAGGTACAATCGGACTCGGAACCGAATCAGATTACATAGTGTAACAATGCCTCGTGAACTTGACATTAGACAAGTGTACGCTTATCGCTACAACTCATTGTGTACAGCAAATGAACGAGGTAATTGGGTGCTATTGTTGTGACGAAACAACACTAATTAAGACAATATGTGATTAAAGATGGCTTGCTTAGCGAACTGGCTAAGTAATCAATTTGCGCTACTGTAGAAGATATTATTCAGATGAATGGGCGCTTTGGTAAGCAAAAACCTAAATACATCGTGCAACAGTGGACGTCTTCCAGCTGATGATGATGACGAAATCCTTCGTAATTCATCCACATCAAAAAAAATGTTGAAGCAATATTTGTAAATATATTTGCAGGATTTAATTTACAGACAGACTTTTAGAGAACGATATTTAAGTGCGTTTACGCACCATTGAATTCAGTAATAATTGCCTTTTTATGTATTGACGATAAGCAATGCATTTGATAGTGCTGGAAGCTGCAACTTTGAGAAATTTACTACATCGCACCGCATCCCAGATATGAATGTTGTATGAGTAAGCCTGTCTTAAGCGTATGTATTAAGCTTCATAATCATCCCTACTATATTATAAACGTGAAAGTTTGTAAGTATGGATTTTTGTTATTCTTTCGCGTAAAAACTACTGAATGGATTTAATAAAATTTCATATGGAGGTAGCTGACACCCTGGATTAACAATAAGATTATTTAATACTATTAAACTCACTTTATACTTTGTTTACGAACAGTAGGAAGCTTTGCGATAGTTCTCTAATGTATTGTTGTTTAATATACATAGAACACAATAGCCAAATGTGTATTGTTTCCATTTGAGGTCAGAAAATACGTTTGTAGTTAGGTGTTAACAAAAAATACAAAGAAACGTTAGCATGGCGATGAAGATGGGACAGAAAAAAACTATTGTACAGCTCTGTTATTGACAAAACGTTTTAAAAGTAAATTATATGTATAGGTAGTGCGCTTTTTGCGGAACTAAAATGGCCCGGAAGGAAGACCCAGACGGCCTTACTTGAACCTTAGCCTTGACTTTTAAACAGGGTCACGTGCATTGTCATTAATAACAATGTTAATGTATAAATTACGCATTTTCATTCATCTGCTTTTATAAAAATATATTAAACATGGAAGTATTGTAATTCCTCAGAGACAGCCGAACAGTGAGCAAGTTTATTGTCATTTATCGGTCACAATAGCCAACTCCGAATTAATATTCAACTTCACAACAGACAAGGAAACAGTAAATAGTTATTAAAAAGGAAGAATATTAATTAGTAGCGTCGCTCGATGTGACTGATGTGATGGATTTTAATTACAAGCTTTTATACAATAATATGTAAAAAATAGGTATCTATTTTTGTATGTATTTGTAGTTGATAAATGTCTTGTTTTCTAAATGTATTATATCATACAGTTATATGTAGTGATATAATACCCACATTCATGCACTTTTGGGTATGAGAAAAAATTATTTATTTGATTCATTATATATTCTAGAATAAGAAATAACGTACGTTTAGTATTGTTGAGGTCATTCTGCCAGGCCTCTGGGAGCAGGTGAAGGAACACGTCTCCCAATAGACCACCCACTGCGAAGCTTAACAGTATCCTTAGTGTGGCCGCACCAGCTGGAACAAGAAATACAACACGTTTAAATTTGAAGGTAGATGTATAATTTGTTGTGATGAAAAAGCTTTTGTATTTTTTTATCAGAGACAAGTACAGAAACGTGTGAAATTTGGTACATTACTATTGGGCATTGTATATAATGGTGTTTATATGGTCAAATTCGCCTACTGCGTGACTATTTGTCTTACTTATTCAACGAGACAGGTCCTGAAGGGGTTCTCAAGTCGTTTGGGTCGTCAAGAATCAGTTCCAAGTCTGCCTCCTCATCAAAATGGTAAATAACCGTTATAATTTCATCAGGTTAGGTCATAAATCAATACAAGAAAGAAATATATGCCTTAAAAACAGCTACATTGCATTTAATTTGACTAGCTTGCTTTCTTAGGTGTAATAAAGAAGATGAGATTATACCGAGAGAATGGGTAGCTATATTTTCTTAATAAATCAAGTAACATTAAGGTAAGTGATAATAACCAAACCACCCACAGAGCTTCGTACCCACTTTTGGAAGAGATTATCAGTAAATATTTTCGCCTCGTGTAGATAAGACGCGTAGCAATCAGCTGTCAATATCCCAAGATCATGTAAATAGATAGTGATAATCTAATCATTCTCTAGGTACACGCCGTCTAGGCGATTACGAGTACTAGAAATACAAAGCAAGTAAAGAGATGTCAAGTGATGATACTTAAGTCCGGCGCACACTGGACTGTCAACCTCACTACCATCCTTTTTGACTGACTAATATCTACCACGGCATGACCTATTCCATGCTATTGGCTCATGCGAAGAAATACAAAGATAATGTATAGACAGGATAATCCATTGAATGTATACTTTATAACCTCAGTTTCAAAATATTAGGAGACCTTAATACAAGATGTAGTTCATTGTGGCGCTATAAGGTGGAGGCCTATGTTCAATAGTGGACGTCTGATGTGGACGTCCGGCTGATGATGATGATGAATACAGATTTATGATAGTACGTATTGTTTACTATTTGAGCATTATATTTTTTGCCAATCAACAATGCTACAGTTTCTTCTTTGCTAAATGAAGCGCACTTACTCTTGCTTTACCAATCTGTCTGTTAAGCGTGCTGATTATTTTAACTATCCGACACTTATCGTGGCGGTCATTGAAAGCTTCTTATTCTGCAGTTGTTAAATACTGATCCGCCTTCCCCCTGACCATAAACTCTTAAGGCAAAATCAGGGCATTTTCCGGCGTAGAAGCGAGATGCGGCCACGTGCAGTGTAGTACGGCGAGTGTACGTGTGTTTTAAGATGTGAGAGGGCTGATCCTGAAGAAGACAATAACGTCTCGTAGAACCGTTGATACCGGAGCATTAACAAAACTACTCAATACCTACATAAATGGACGAGGGAAAGTTGAAACGATCTTGCACTTAGTTCAAAGATCACAGTGCACCAGTGTTACCAGGCTATCTCCTCCGCTCAGTAACCGGATTTACTACTCAAGATAGTGTGATGAATGTATTTGTTTTTGTTAATTCTTGGATAACGGTATAGGTGAGATGTTAACTATATTTATAGATCCATGACATTAAGTAACTGTGTTATCATTTGGACGATACTTATTTTACACTCCGAGAGATTTTATTGTTCTTAACCATAATGATACTTATTTAATTTCAAGTAATTACCTCTTTATGATAAGTATATTTGTACATATAGATATGTTATCGGTAAGGATTACTTGTGTAATTGCTTGTCGATTGCCACTGTGATTTCTATGATAACGACAATACATTTATCATTAAATCAATTCTAATTGCAAGTATTATTCAAGTTTATCGTTTTTAAAGATTAGGATTATAAGTATATTCTATGAAGCTGGTATTTTGTTGGGAAACCACTTAGATGTAAGTATGATCTAGTAAAGTCAAGAGTAGTAAGTACGTAGGTAATGTTACCTTGAATTAAATATTTTCTTTTTTTTTTTCTTTTCTTTTTCTTTTTTTTTAAAAAACGTTGCCCCGCACTAGGAATTTCTCCTGTGTCGTGGGTGCGTTTTACAAACATGAAATATCACATACACAAACACCCAGACTCGGGACAAACATCTATGGTTCGCACAAAGTTTTGCCCCGTGTGGGAATCGAACCCGCAACCCTTAGCGCAGCAGTCCAATAGCTTAGCCACTGCGCCAATCAGGTCGTCGCAATCTTTTCTTAGAACTGTTGTCTTTACTACGATTTGATCGTAGGTTTTTGTAAACAGAAGATAGCAGTATACTTGCATACCCTTAATGAGTAATTGGGTAGCTCAATGCCTTAATTAGAGTATAATGACTGCTTCTTTCATAGTCAATCTAGATAAATAGATTTTTTGTGACTTAGTGAAAGCATTACATTGTATCAACGTAGTATTTTTTCAATTTCTTTCCTTTAGATAATAAATTGAGAGATACACTATCGGCCAACTGTCACAATATAACCAACACTTGTTGTTATCAAACATCTAAAACATTGGCCGATAAAATAAAATAGTTTTTGCATCACACGACAGCGTGGCGTGGATATTTTTAAATGCCAGATCCTGTGTACCAACAACACTACTGGGATTTCCTGATAAATAAGTGATTCACACTCAATTTCATATCACTCGTTTAATTGAGGTTTTTTATCAAGGCACGTTATGATATTCTGGAGGGTTGAATTTATTCCCCTACTTTGTACCTATAAAAAAGTAAAAGATAGAGAATTGTAGACCGTCAGTCAGAGAGTACAACATAAATTGCTTTAAAAAGATTAATTTTATTTTACCCCAAGATTCAGCCGTTAGTTTACATATTATCACAACAAACTTCAACAAAATAACCCACCAGTCTTCTTGTTCGTGTTTAGTGAACTATTTCCAGGCGATTACGAATAGCCAAGACTAGCCCCCATATTCGTGAAATTTAAACCAAGGCCTAAATCGTACCCGTCAATGTCGTTTGCATGTCAAAGTCTAAAGCTGTCAATAGACTTAATAAGGGGTTTAGTTATTGCTGGTATGATCCTCGTTTATGAATATGAGGGTAGGTGCCCATCGTAGTATCATCGTATAGTACTAGTTGGTCTAAAAGTCTTACGGCTGGGTAGAGATGGAGAAGAAGGCTCTAGGCCTTGTATTAAAATTTCGTACCTCGTGGAAACTGACCTTATATTGTAAGTGTATCTTTATTGTCAGTTATCTATACAAGCGGCACATCACGTACAGATAAGGCATTCGATAACTGTTCAGTGTTCAGGCTCCAACTGTTACTTTGTTAGGGCCAGTTAAATACACCCTTGTTCTTGTCATATGATACATTACATACGACATAGTCTGATATTTTCTTGATTATGTCGAATGATTTTAGATCGCAAAGGGTACAACAACATTTAAAATATTTTTTCTAAGAATCTCCATAGTCAGTTTGATAAGAATGCAAATAAATGACTATAACCAGTCGTCTCGTGCAGTCATTCGGCTGTCATACATACAAATAAAAGAGGAACGAAACAATAAAACATTTGACAAGTACGTCTGGCTGGACAAGTGTTTAGTTTATGGTTGCGGCTTCCAATAAAATCCATAGCTTACATTTTTGTCTTGTTGAATTCTGCGTAAAGATAAGCCTATAATAGGACTGTTGTATTTAAGGATGTAGACTTTAGTCCTAAAATACTCTTTTTGTTTATTTATTGTCATTGAATTCTTGTTTCAAGCCACGAATCTATAGTGCGATACTAATATTTAGCTTCAATCAATATTTAAAAAACAAACAAATAGGCTTATCAATGAAACATTGGCAAGAAATGTTTTTTTTTTATTATTGTTTAATTGAACGGCAGAGTAATAAGTTTCTAACAGGCTACTTACCTATAATAAACTAACTAATAAAACGCTAAGTATTTTTTGCTGGCCGATTACTTTTCAGTCGTTGCTTTCTAGTCAGTTTCGTAAGGTAGCTGTCAAAGAACTGTATTCAATTCACTTGTTATCATTTTCATTTAGGAAGCATTCGTCGTGTCTTGCCTTAGATAACCTTGATTTCATCACTATAATCAATGTAATTAGGAATTGATTTTACATTTTTTTCTATTTTTAGCTTCATATTAAAAGTTAAAACCTGTCAATAATTTCACCATAAGAGCTATCGAAAAAGTTTAATCAATAAGTTATTTCTATAAATAGCCCGCAGCTCCCATTTTGTAAATAAATTGTGGTAAGTAATCCATAATAGTTTGCATTACATTAAACTACGGTGAAGGTCTGTGAGCAATTGGTTATGCTAATACATATAACTTGTTTAGGACTAACTCGCTTCTATTTCTGTTCATCGAATTCAAGTACGCAACATACAAACGATAGATTGGGTTGGTATTTGATCAATAACGAACAGTTTGCAGCAAACAAAACCCATAATTACGTTTAAACTATTGTCTTTATGTTGCATTCAGGCAGACGCCATTAATTGTTACTCATTAGGTATTGACAATGAGTTAAATGAGGCTGCAGTGTGAACAATGATTATAAAGTGTGTAATTAATCTTTTTACTACAAATTGGCAAGGTTGGTGTGACAGGTCTTCTTAAATCTGCTATAAATCTTCAAAGGATTGGTTCACCATCATCATCAGCCCGTCGCAGTCTACTAATGGACATAGGCCACTCCCAAGGTACGCCACAAAGCCCGGTCAGTTAGTTAATCCGAATTTGTTATTACTCATTTATTAATCTTAAGGAAATTTCTATCTGTTATGAGAATTAACTATGACCCTTGAGTTTCTGTGAGTCAAGATAAGACTCCATCCACCAGCTCAAGTGATATGACGTCGAGTCATGATAAACTCGAAGAAGGGATGATAGTATATGAGAAGACAGGGTAGAATAACTTGAGATGATCTACTCGTTGTGATCTCGAAGAGCAGGAAGAATTACACGAATATTAGCAGTAAAAGCGTCTAGAACGGTATTCTGCTAATATTAACCTTCCAACGCTAGGATTGATATTTGGTGGAGAGGTATGGATATTTTTCTTATAGCATCGACATTCAATTTATCATTATCAGCCTATCTCCATCCACTGCTGGACATAGGCCTCTCCCATGGACAACCAATTTGTTTGTAACTTTATCTTTTTTCGTCATCAAGTCTTGCACCCTGCTAGTCTCGTAGCCTATCCTCGCAGTGACAGGTCGTCAAGTCCTCGCTAGTCTCTGTTGTAATGCAATGTGTCAACGTCTTATCTAATTCAGTGTTAAGTGCAGAGTGATTACCTTGCACTTTACACGTACATCGATAAAGGTGCATATTTTGTAGGTGTGTAAAGATAAGTTCAAATATATCGATATTCTTAATTCTTTCCGCCTCATCTATTCAGTGCAATCCCAGCGTGGTATTGTAAGATATGATTCAAGGTGACGAGTGTTTTGTTATTTGTTCGAAAAAAATATTTTAGAACCTAATCCAGAATTTAGTTTTGTTTGGTCTACAGTAATTTCTAGAAATAGGCACATTTAAAATACTTAGAAACAAATCAACGCAAATATTCTGATGGTCTTGCTAAGCATCTTCATTTAGTGTCATATGATTTATAAGCTTTTAAAACGTTTGTTTTGTTGAAAGATCACGTATTGTTGTTACAAACTAGATATCTTGTAGAACCTATCGTGGAGCAAAGTAAATAGGTTATAATAAAGGGTAAAGTACCGCGTTATCTCCCGGGCGCACTCGAACCATAAATAGAAGTATTGAGCCGAGAAAATATTAACCGCTTACCTACTTCGATAGCAACGATACAAAATACAAACTAAGTTTGTCGATAAAAAAAACAGACAAACTAAAAAATTATATATGTTTTCTATTCATGTAGTGTAAACCATTTTCAAACTTATGACCAGTCAAAACTCGTCTATGGTTATTGAAATAAGATTTTTGCAATTAATACTGGAAGTAGGTGTGTGCACTTTCTTTACAAGAATCATGGTTGAATGGTTAAATAGTCACAGATTTGCGTCATATGATTTGAAAACTTACGCAGAAGAAACAGCCTATAACACCTCAATGGCAGAAAAAAACATACTGCAACCATCATTTGGTTACTTGTTCTAGTTACACTAGTCAGCTGACGCCTTTGTACATGAGTAACAATGTAAACATAGTGTATTGGCTCCCATTCCCTTCCACCAGGAAACTACTATGGTTAAACATTATCGCAAAGGCGTGTAATCATGTCGAGTCAGGACTGCAATGCTGTGGTTATTACAAGTTGATTGACCTCTCTCTCCTCGACTCACATTGACCCTCCATAACTTACTCAATCGGATATGCCTGCCTTTTCACACATGCGGTATTCATACATTTTCATATGTGGACCACAACATACGAAACATACTAGAGAGATCTGATGAGTCAATTCAAATGAGTAGGTAAGGATAATGTCTGCAGGTTATATTAAAGAAGAATGTTTTGAGAAATATACCAGAATATGAGTAAAAACAGCTACACATTTTCATAAAAAAAATGACAATTTTTTACCTATAAAGAGATTTTAGCAAGCTCATAAATTCCAGTCGCTTGCGTAAGGACAATGGAAATCACGGATACTTAGTTATAACAAAACCAACATCTGTCTGTATTCGAGCATTGACCCAGTCTGTTGATAGTTTTAACGTTACGAACATTTTAAATTCAGTATCAAAATCTGTATTTCTTTTGTTTCCCTTTTCTTTTAAAACCCCCCTTTCTCGCGTGTTTCTCTAGAATGGGTCTTCTTTGTCAACGATTCCAATTTCGTCAAAACATTAACTATCTTGAGTGTATTTTAACATCAGTTGAAATCAGTCAACTGATAAAAGTTGCTAAACAGATCACAGTAATTTCACAATAAGTCCCTGGATGGTTACATCACAAGACAATGAGATTGGACACTTTTGATCTAAAATAAACGCTGCTATCTGCGTGATAAATACTGATAGTATAGGTTCTCGTGTTCTGATATGAACTATGATCAATTGGATGATCATTGAAATGAATATCAGGTTGGGAAAACCCAAAAGTAGAAAGGATAGGATGCATTTAACACTATCTAGCTAGTGATTTTGTGTATAGTTCTTAGAAGCTTATTGAATAAAATCAAGTCTGATGCGAGTCTTAAGCTTTGACTATCCAGTGCATCACATAAATATTATTATAATTGAATATTGTCACGACTTCGCCGATTTGTCAAAATCAACGCTCAATAATTAATTTACAGTTAGGACCTTAGGTAGACTGTTCAGGTTTTAGCGATTCAGGCATATTAATAATTGCTTTAGTGGATTATTTACGCTTAGGTAAATCAAGTAGGGGAGGCCGGGGTTCGACGTTCCGATTTTGGAGTAGGACGAAAAATGAATGCTATAGAAAGATTTATAATCTATGATTGCTATATGAATAGATGCGGATTTTATGTGAGTTTCAAATTGTATAGTCAAATTAATTGAAATTATAATATATTTTGGCTCAGGATAATTTTTCTGTAGCAAGTCGACAAGGAACAACTTGCCCCATAAAGGGGCTGGTTGTTCCTCAGTTGAGGTAAGTTGTTCCGCTGTCAATTCCAATAATTAATAAGGTAATATTAATTGGAAAGGTATGTATAAAATAAAAAGGTGCATTTACTGAGTATTTATAAAGTTTCATTTATGATATAAATAGAGTAAAAGTACAAAATCTTAATGTTTTTAGCATATTTTCAACAAACAGGCTTTAATAAAAACAAAACTATTAAAAAAATAGAATCAAGCATTACTACTAATAATGTAACACGACCTATTAATTAGGGGTTAAGACTAATAAGCATCTATATTATAAATCAACTTTGACAAACATTTATTTGTTAAAAAAAACTATTTATTTTAAATAAAACAAAAAGATAAATCAACCAATTTTAACATTTTGAACTATAATTTCTTTATTCAGTCATCAGTCTTTTTTTATTTTCTTATTCTTCACTAAGTTGGTATGGCTGATCTTGGTGGTGCTTTAGGTAAGGGTTCACTGCTTCAGGGGAAAATGTGCTAGTTGCGGCTTGAATAATAAAAGGCAAATTAGCAATGTTCGAGGGTCCCGGTTGAGGTTTATTAGTCGCTGATCCTGTTATTGTTGGAAGTGGTTCGCTACCTGGGCCGGCTTTAATATTATGATCCTGCTGAGGCTCTTCAGGGTCTGCTATTTCTTGGAGCTGTGAAGCTTGTGTAACAAAAGATATCAATTTTAACAGCACAAGTATATTCTAACTTTCTTCTTTCTTTTGGCAATAGACCAAAGTAAATTGATGTGAATTTAAATAAATAATTCGCCAATGTCTTCTCCTGGTCGTGGTTCAACCCATAGTTAAGGTGTTATACCGGCCTTGAACTTTTTGACGTAGCGAAATAATGTCATATGCCATATCTCTAGTTCTCAAGCTTATGACCGTCTTTAACACAGCATCAGCTGCCCACTTCAAAAGGCCAATCGAAACCTTGCCCGTTTAGATTTTCGCTCATAGTTTCTCATTCTAAAACAAAGTATTAACTTTATTATTTACGTGTTTCATTATGGGGCACGTTGTTCCGCGGAACAACTAGCCCCACACCTGAGGAACTATGTACCCCAAATCTCATTTTCAAAGTATCCCTCAATTATAATAGAATGGGTTATGAAAAGCCCACAGTGATATTAAAATGATAATCACTATACTTTGCCCAATTGATAATAGCAAGTAACTCATAAATAGCTAGAAAATTGGTTGATATGGACCAAAAAGTTTAAAGATGAAAAAAATTACTTACGTGATGTTTTTGTGCCACTGATCGATTTACACTCTTACACGCCGACAAAGCGTCAATAAAATCACTGAAGCAATAGCGCGATGGTATGACGTTTTGAAAGGCACTTCACACCAATTGATATCTGTTTTCTTCGCGAAGCTATTCGCATTGGAACAACCTACCTCCGGCACTTTGAACCCCGGCCTCCCCTATAGAAATAGAATTGTAAAATGTGGCGCCAAGTTTTAAGCACGAATTTGTATGACTTTTAAAACGTTTCGCTTTATCTTAGTGACCGTTTGTCCTTCCACAATCACGGACTCGACAGGCGAATGTCATATTAGAATCTATCAATCATCCCATTAACAAATGTATCTCAACCTGATAGGATGACGATGAGATTAGACAAAGTCTTTGTTTACACTGTTGCCAACGCAACAATCATAGCTTTACCACAGTATAATACTCGTGTGTATCATGACGGTGCTTTTAGTTTGCTTTTGTAGCATTAATAAGAAAAGACTCGATTTCTTGTGATTAAAAAAAATCGTTGGTTGGAATCTCAGTTGGTTTTTAAGAACATATAATTATATATGTATTTTGTTAATTTGAAGTTGAAAAAGCTATTGTACTTTTAATTAAATTACGTTATAAAGTAGGATTAATGATGACAAGTCCTAAATATGACAAATTAAATTATTTTGTGAGCAGTAAATACTAAAACGCGGACTAATAAGGAGGCTTATTCATGAGAAAAAATATTATAGCTTAGTTTAGAGTAGACGAGACGTCATTTACTAAGTAAAACTTGATTTTGTATTATTAATATGCAAATTCTAAACATAGACTGCATTATCTGGCATTTTGTACGACAGTTCAACATAAATATAGTTGCTTTATTTGGATATTTTCATCTGTCTTGAAAACAAAGAGACGATTAAAATAAATTCTTGGATTTGTCGATTGTTATCTTTTGAAACATCGTAGTCATGTCAGTATCAGTAGGCATCCTGCCTAGCTGGTTAGGGTTTCTTGAGTCGTGTTTATAAATTACTTAGATATTAACTCGGTTTATCCAGGTGGCTTTTAGATCGAAAGGTGTCTAAACCATTGACACAAACAAGAAGAATCACTTAAAATAAAATTGTGAATAATTACAAAACGAAGTCAAACGAACACTACATAATGACGTGAGTGAAGATATGGTTGGCTGATTTTTAAATTGAACCAGCGCCAATGGAGTGCGCTGAGTAGAATATGACGCGGTCTAACAACTGCAAGATAATTAACGAGGTGTTTGAACTGAAAACGGGAAGTTTTAGGACACTTCTCCGCCATTATTTCAGTAGTATGTTACTGTAAAAATATTTCAGCTATGAAAATTCGCAGGTTTACCTTGGGTATACCTATATCAGATCTTATAAGCCTGATTTTTGTTGCAGTTTACGCGTTACTCGTCGAATTAGTAGATAGTATTTATGTGCAGGTTCTATCAAAGGAAGACTACGTTATTGAATACGTAACTTTATCTTTTACTGTATCTATATATTAAAAATGCGTATCTGTTAAAAGATCATACTATACTCCTAGGATCTAGAAGATGCTGGGAAATAGGCAGGGTAGGGTTACGCATTACGTACCAAGTTGTAGAAGTTGTATAGAAAGTTGCAAATTAATGTAACCCTAGTTCGAACAGGTGGCATTGACCTGTTGATACTATCGACGGAAACTAACGTGGAAGTCAGTAAATACATATAGTAATACAATTATAAAAACTGTTACTATTAATTAGAATTGAATCATGATTTCATCAAGCCATGAATCATCATGCCTCACTCCAAATTAATATGTATGAGCTTACATACTTTACGTAAGTTATTTAAGACAAAGAAGGTGTTATCTGAGCGACAACCGTCTCCACAATTGGGAGTTGAGATAGTTACTAAGTTTAGTTTAGTATTATAAGTTTTTGGTTAGGATGTTTTTTTTATTTCGCGGATGCGTTTTACGCACACCTAGACTCGGTTTAAACATCAGCGGATCGCACTAATTTTAGTTCCGTAAGAAATTAGAATACGCAACTACACCTACAATGTTATAGACAAGTGTAGACAACTTGGAAGAGGCCAACGTCCAGCAGTGGGCAGCGATAGGCTAAGAGAGAGACTAAAGTGAGACCACAAAAACTACGTCAACCTGTAGTACTAATACCATCACAATCATTATTATCAAAATAAGCCAGCCGTCTACATAATATTGGCAGAAAGAACGGAAGGAATCCCGATGTAGAAACAACTAGAATTGATAAACAAGAAAGCATAGTAGATAGTAATATCAGAGACAAAACAATGGTTCTCACGCATTCAGTTATAAACAAAACAAGGCAATAGCCTCTACACAGTGGGTGTTGTGTGACAAACATGGAATGTTCAACTTTATTGTGTATGTTAGGCATTGCCCACAAGGTATTTTTGGCAATGCATTTATATAAGTACAAGCTTCCGCCTGCAACATTGTTTGTATGGACTATTTGTGGATTATAGTAGGTTATTTCCACCCTGAAGGTCTATTCTAAGTATGGGTTAAGGAATTTTGGAAATTAGATGGATTGTTCTGGAGATAATATACATACACACACACACAGACAAAAAAAACCTCTTTATATTATAATAGTATACCTAATACCTATGTATATACTTTGTTATTGTCCTGCTTATAGAACTGACTAGCTGCGCCCCATGGTGTTACCTGCTGCATTTTTTTGGGATAAAATGTACCCTGTGTTAATCCAGGGTGTCAGCTACCTCCATATCCAAATTTTATCAAATTCAAATTCAAAATGTTTTTATTTCATATAAACCTATTACAGGCGCTTATGAAACGTTAGGATGCTAGTTGCACGGTTCCAAAATGTCATTCCAATGGAGAAGAACCGGCAAGAAACTCCAGAGGTTACTCATTTAAAAAAGAAAGATGGTACAAATTTGTAAATTTACATAGTTTCACTATGTGACAACAAAGCAAACTAATAGTGATAGAAGGGAAAAAAAATAACAAATTGATATCAAAATTGGTCCAGCCGTTTGAGGGTGAGACAATAACAAAGATACAAATACACTTTATATTATTAGTGTGACATTATATAGTGTATCAATTTTTCCGGTTCAACATTAACACACTAGATATTTTTCTTGTACTTTTCTTTAAATGACCCATCTATTTACCACAACTTTATCTAATGCTCTCAGAAGAAATATCTGAAGAACATAATAATATAATATAATTATATAATCTTTAAAAGTATAATTTTGCATGTCATAATGACCAAACTTGTTAGACAGTCACTATGTACTTGACTACTTCTGTACTATGATTTATGAGCAAAATAAAAATATTCTAATCTATTCTAGTAGTCAATGGTGATGGAAAACATTGTGAGCAAACCTGGATTTAATTATCTGAAATCACCAACCTGCAGTGAGCTAGCATGGTGATCAATGCTCAATCCTTCTCTATGCGAGAAGAGGCCTTTGCCCTGCAGTGGGATAGTTATAGGCTGTTATTATTATTTTAGTATGACAAGGAGATACAAAAATGCAATACCGAAAGTGTGTTTTACACTGACTGATTTTGTTTAGTCAACATCATAAAATAATATATATATATTATAAGTTATTATTGCAAATTAATAAGGAGTCTTGGTTTTGAGCTGGTCTGACCATAGAGTTGAAGGTTGTCATAGGAACACTAATGAAATGACACAACCAACCAATAAAATCCTTTTTGGGCTTGTTTAATTTGTCTTTACAAGTACATTGAGCCTAGCTGATTTAAAAGCTTGGGTTTAAAAATATATTTTAATATAAACTTATTTATGTTTAGCTAGTCTTAATTGGTCAAGCTGGATGTTAAAATTATCTTTTCTGTAAGAAGTAACTTTTGTGGTATCACATTTAGTGCGTTGGATTTTTTTTTTTGAATTCATTTTTTTTTTAAGATCATAGTTATGAAAGTATAGAAGGCAGATTTTCGTAAGAACTTTAGCACACAACTTATTTTGATCTAACAATTTACTGTATCAGTCTAATACCAGTAAATTCAATGAGAGTTAAATAAATCCTAAATACGGCATAAATATATTTTATAGGCAAAACTAAAGTTTATTTAGGTAAATATATTATTATGATTATGTAATACTGTTAGTTATGTAATAAAGAAGCAATAGCAGTAATGATCACTTTAAAAGTTGTAAATTATTTTTTATTTGTTTATAGTAATTGAACAGTTCTTTGTTCATAAAAATATATAATTAATTCATAATGATAGACAGCGCATGCGCCGGCAACACACTCGCATGAATGATGACTTGGAACATCTAAAAATAACAAACACATGGTCGAAAAACTATACGTACGTAAACAAAAATACTTACGGCCGTCGTTGAAACTGTCGGTGGCGTCCAGAGGGATGATAAGCAGCGGGAGGATGCCACTCAATCCAACCAGGATGGACGCCAGACCAGCGAAAAGCCATGGATGCTCGTCAAGCTGATCCAAATAAGTGAACAAATACTCTGGTATAAAATCCGCAAACGCCATCGCAGCTTCCCGCGAAATTTATGAATTAAAATTTGTTCCTTTTTCAAAAGTCCATAACCCGGGCACAACTTTTTTTAAAATAAATCCTTATTTGTCTTATCGTCGTTGCCAGGAACACCGAACCATTGTCAAACAACCGACGGATACCGTTTCGCGCGATGAACTGAATTGGTAGTGAATAATCAGTACACTACACTACACTGGAGATGCTCGCATTTCCGAGTTCTGTGATAAAGAAAGATGCCCGAGAGCAGACGAACTAATCTACACTGAGACTGAGATCGTCTGACCGCTGTCCTTATCTTTCTCAGATAATTTTTTAACAAAGGCAACTGAAGGTTGGTGAAGCTTTACAATGTTTTTAGTATTATGCGCACTAAGAATATGAAACTGATTATTATTGACAACCCGCCAATAAGACTGCGAGTAAGCAAAACAATGTGACGTGATGAACGAACCGCGAACTAAACGACGAGCTTGATTGTTTGACAACTATGTGACAAACAAATGACAGATGACATTGACAGTTCGTTCAGAAAATATGTTCTATGTTGCCAAATCAATAAATTATACTTTATACCCAACGAATATTTAGTATAATATTTAATATATTTTTACATCCAAAATCCAAAAATCTAGGTTTTATTTATATTCATAACTATATTATTTAAAACACAAGTAAATAAATATTAAGATAACTATAATCATTACAATACACATTCGAACGATTTTACATGCGCGCACGACAATATTTCAGTGAATGAATAAAAATCTCACTAATTTTATACATTACAATACGCGATTACAATCCCCTGCGTTAACAAGTAAATGATCATAACTCTACAATTACAATGATTACACGCACTTATCTAAATTATATTAATCTAACATAACTCCTTATTGATTTGGATACCGTCCAAGAGCAACATAACAAAAAATAATGAAATATTCATTCAATTATGTCTATGCTGTTAGATGTAAAATGTTAATTCACTCGACGAATGGATATTTAACAGCCAGCATTCTTATGTTACGGAGATTCATGGTTTCCTGTAAATAGTACTTAATATCAGACACAACTACACTAACTATTGAATTGAATCAGTCGGCGGATGATGTTAGACGATCGTGTACATCTGCCACTGTTAGTGTGTCACGATTGCAATACGAGTCATCTTGGCAGCCGCACCGCCTAACTGCGCCCAGTTGAAGCAAAATGCCGTACTTATTTTGGCCTGCCAAATTAAATATCTGACAGCATATAGGTACATCAGTTAGAATATAACTCTACAGAGCTAACAGCTCTGTTCGCATTTGTATCGGACGGACAGACAGGCGACATGACGGGTAACTGTGGAATTAACTAAGCACTGTTCAATGGAGTTTTCGCGCCAACTGGAATTGTGTTTTCGGAGTTCGTTTTGTGATAAAGGACATTTTTATTAGTGAGGAACTAGTTTGTATAACACCATGGATTCGTGGGGGATTTTGAATGTGGACAGCGCCGCTATGGCGATCACCAGAGACGACATGGGTTCCAGTTTTCGCCGGAAACAGATGATGGTAAATATTTTATTTTAGTATACAAAACACAAAAAATAGGCCCCTTAAAATATGGCTGGGCTTCTAATTTAAAACTTCTTTTATACATTTTTTATTGGAAAGCATCATCAGAAACCCTTCGCAGTTTTAAAATACTCATGTAATAAAAAAGACGTAAACATTATAAACAGATTATTCGCTGTTCTATCTAATTGAATCCGTAATTAAACACGACATCGAGACAGAGTTTTAAATACTCTCTGACCGGGTGCTTATCACTGAATCATTAGAGTTTAATTAGATTTACTGAAGAATGTTCAAAAAGTTAATTTCTTCTTGTAGATAATTAGTTCTGTACCTTTAATCATCACGTTAACTTTGCCGTATGTAGGAAGTAACAGAAAGAAACTGATCAGGTACTAAACATACATATTTAAACTACACATGCAAGTTTTCATCATTCATTCATCATCAACCGGAAGACGTCCACTGTTGAACAAAGGCCTCCCCCTTAGAACGCCACAGAAAACGTATAACATAATATAGGTAGTATAAGTAGTTAATATAACATATAAATAGAACATAGATAACATAAAAATATCCCTTGCTCATTTTCCAATTGTAGGCATAACCTTGTTCTCTGCTTACCCCTCTAGAAACAGATGTGACAGGTATATTTTTTTTTATAAGACTTACGTATGGAATTTCAATATTCTGCCAGCATGTGTAAAACGAGATGATGTCAAACAGATGTTTGTGCCTAAAATTAAAAAAGAAATCACTATGACAAGGTAAAGGAATTCTCAGAAGGCATAGTTATCTACAATAGTACAATTTTATTGTTTACTAGCTGCGCCCCGTGGTGTTAGCCTCTACATTTTTTTGAGATAATAAGTAGCCTATGTGATAATCCAGGGTGTCAGCTACATCCATATGAAATTTCATCAAAATCGGTCTTGCCGTTTGAATGTGAACAGGTAACAAACATACAAACACACTCACAAACTTTCGCCTTTATAATATTAGTGTAATTTATGCTATGGACATAGATGTAGACATTTTAATAAACAAAACATCACGCCTGTATTCCCCGAAGTAGAAGGGAGAGGTTCACCCCCTTCAGCCAGTTATGTTAAGGACGCAATGTGAGCCTATTGCTATCATCCTGACTCCGTGCTGTCACAGCACACTAATATTATAAAGGCGAAAGTTTGTGAGTGTGTCGGTATGTTTGTTATTCACGCTCAAACGGCTAGACCGATTTTGATAAAATTTCATGTGTAGATAGCTTACACCCTTAATTATTAACATAGGCTACTTTCTATCCTGAAAAAATGCAGCGGGTAACACCACGGGGCGCAGCTAGTTACTAATAATTACCGAATAAAATAACCCAATAACACTTTTCCCGCCTCGGAATTCAAACTCAGCACCTTATGCTCAGCACTAACGTTTAGCGACCACTAGACCAACGAGGCAGACATTTAAATTACTACTTTTACGATAATTAGTTTCCTATTTCCTTACTTTTTTAATACTGGACCGTTTTATTGTAAATTGTTTATGTTTATGCAAGTGTGAAACAGCACCTTCCTATACCTACTTCTGCCTACTCTTCCGGTGATACAAGGGTGATGGTCACGATTTAAACGTTACCTCAGTCATAGTCATAATATTTTTGTTAATAACAGCATTTATACAATGATCAATCTGTCAATCACATTATCGAAAAATGTCAAGTGAAAATACAAGAAAAATATCTGCCTCTCCATACCATGAACTTTTACGATGTGGAAGCAAGACGGCATTACATTGCGCATAGCGGCGTCTCGCTTCTACATCGTAAACTGTCCTGCAAGAGTTTATGGTAATGGGGCAGGATTATTCCCGATTATGTCGTTCGCAGATAACCCTAAGGATAATTACATAGCTTTGCTTTAACGGACTTTTTAGGGATATGTAAAAAATCTACATACATACATAACATCACGCCTGTATTCCCCGAAGGGGTAGGCCGAGGTGCACATATAGTACACCCACATTTCGCTAGTTATGTTTTTTTCGGTCCCAATGTAATAGGGGGCGAGCCTAGTGTCATCATCCGGGCACAAATCCAGACTCCGTGCTATTACTGAGAATTACCTAATGAAGGAAAAACCCAGTAACACTTTGCCCGACAAGGGATTCGACGTTTAGCAACCACTAGACCAACGAGGCAGTCAAAAAATCTCTAGCCATCTAATACCACTAGAATTACTCTAAGATTAGGTAAACAACATCCATCTCTCATGATTGTATCGAACTACCTACTTACCGAGATCCATTCGTGCTTGCAAATCTCGCGAAGGATTAGACATTGATCAATGATTGCTTTGACATCAGATTTATGGTGGGAGTGATACAATTTGCACTGAACATTTTGAAAATACATTAACATTTTTCACTTTATAGTGCAACGATATAAGTACTTATATGTAGTACGTATCTTATAACAATTTAGTATAGGATTTTCTGGTACTAATATTATACGAACGTTTGTAAGTATGGATGGATGTTTGTTACTCTTTCACGTCAAACTACTGAATGAATTTAAATTGAATTTCATATGGAGGTAGCGGACACCCTGGATTAACATATAGGCTACTTTTTATCTCGAAAAAGCGGGTAACACCGCGGGGCGCAGCTAGTTCATACATAAAGTAACGCCGGTTTTCCAGAGGTAGAGGGAGGTAGGAGGTAGACATAGGCAAAGGATTTCCATTTGCTACTCCTGGTATATTTCTTTCGCCTTATTCACTCGCATCACATTCCTCATACACACTCCTTGGTTAAGGGTACCTACTCCTAACCTGATCATTCGGCAGAACATCTCCGAGCTAGACGGGTACGTTTCCCAAGGACTTCCCCTCCCCCTACTCCACTGCAATTTTCTTTCATCTTTTTCGTATCGGCATGTGTCAATACCCACATGGAATAGGTCATGCCGTGGGGTAGAGATTGGTCAGTCAGTCTACAAGAACGGTAGCTAGGTGGACCGTCCAGGGTGCGTCGGACGTACTTAAGTATAGACACTATGGAGGCTCTCTACTTGCGCCTAATTTTCTGTCATGCCTAGCTTTTATGCTCAATGTACATTATAGCTAATATTCCATATTATCTTTCGGGAGATAATAATATGACAAATATCTGCTGTATACCGACAAGGGGCTCAAATATAAATACCATTTAAGTGGCCCCCGATTACTTAGTTGCCTTATAACTATGGCACTTAAGAAGATATAGACAGATAGTTTTAATATCCATCAGAAGACAAGATAACTGATAAAAGATAAAATACTTTTAGTTAGGTACTTGAAGATAAATATTGTCTATTTAGACTTTTAAATAGCAAGCCTTCAATACTTTTTCCTTATAAATGCACCGAATAGGTATCACCACAACACTGTCAGTTACATACATACATAAAATCACGCCAGTTTCCCAGAGGGGTAGGCAGAGACTATGGATTTCCATTTGCTACGATCCTGGCATACTTCTTTCGCCTCATTCACACGCATCACATTCCTCACTTATATTTGACAGAACATCTCCGATTTGGTCTATGTATGTTAGTAACAATTTTATTCTAAATATATAAATTAAGAATCAGGTTTTAATAAAAAGAGTTTGAGACGTAATATTTGCCTTCAAGGCGTCAAACACCGAAAAATGGTCAGCAAGTTAGGCAGTATTCATTCAAGGCACTACGAAACTCTTCAAGAGAAACCTACATATTCCTAGCTTTATTAAAGGAACAAAGGCCTTAGATACAAAAGATTGACAACAGACTAACTAGAACATACATGGGCAACGCCCTATGTCACTATGTCACAAATTCCCCAGGCTTGGCCCCCGTATAAAAATAATGAAGATGGCAATGACATACACGATTGATTTGTGCCAAACAATTACATGTTGATACTACAGGCTGGTAATCAGTCGTGTGCAAGCTAATTAGGGAAGTGCAACAACAAATTCTGTTAAATTAATTGTATTTTACAATGTTGGAAAGTTCGTTCATAATAAAAGCTCCTCCTAGAAGAAAGGTATGTTTTGTGCCGTCACCGCGGTTGTGACTAATAAACATTAGATATCATTTCAGCATGATTTGAAGGTGTAGAAATCTGTTGAGACCTTACAAACCGGCGTAGTGTGACAAGTAAGTATATTCCCTGACATTTCATAAAACTATTGCCCGTTGTCTCTCATCTATTGTTTGATGAGCGCCTTATACTTATGGAGATAGACATAACGGTTGAGTTTTTCTCTTGCTCCATTTACTTGCGTCACCGTCCATCTTCGTCTATTAGTAGATCAGACTAAATCTGTAGCGATACGCCTGGATGTTTGTTAATGGCTAGATTCTCGTGGCGCCAGTTCCATCACACCTTTGGCCTCTGCGTCATTATACTGACGTAGTCTTCAGTGTGACGGTGAGTTTTCATTTAGATGCGCGCGACAGACTGCAATAGTTACGTCAGTGGTGTTACTATAGCTTGCATTGTAGGTCATTTGCCGTTGTGGAAGTGAGACGCCGTTTCGTAGTGTAGTATGTTGCTGTAATGCAAGCTCATACTAACAGTTAATTTATCTCGATTATATTATAATTTAGGGATTAACTACACTTATTCGGTTCAATCAGGCCTTCTATAGACAGTCACGTTGAAAAAATGTAGTTAGATGCTGATAGTAAACATTCGGCTGTAATTTAATAAAATTGCAGCACATTAAATACGAATGTGGCTCTTTAAACTGCTGCTTTATATAAACTTTTACTATGCCACATCATACTCCACACACAAATTTCTCTTCAGTATACTACAGGCTACATTTATATCATAGGGACAACGAAGCTAATCTCCGCATGGTGATCCCATAGTTTTACTTATGGGAAGTAAACCAAGATTTAACATCAGTCATATGTTATTAAAGGATGGATTCCGCAACGAGAAATCAAATTTAAAAGTGAATTCTATTCTACTAACAATAATGAATTTTTGTTAAAGTTGTTATTTGTGAATCTATGTCATCGTCCCAATTGAACAAATATGGATGAAAGGCATAACAAAAATGCAAAATATTAAGCATTTTTGGGCAAAATAAATCTTAAGGATTTGGTATTTTTATGAGGCTCATGATATGAAGTCGTTTTTGGTGTTTTTGTAGGCAACAGCAAGTCAGCATCAAATATGTTGTAACAACAACATATTTTCAGTTTCAGTTACATTGTCTGCAATAGTCGGGCGGCAATCTAAATCTATTATGGTTTAGGAGAACACAGAGACCAATCCATAAATCCTAGATTAAAATTCGTTTTGCATCTGGTTCTGTCGATCAAGATTGCATGAGCTATTAGTCTGGCGCCCAACGAAATAGATTCTATTATTTAAAACATAGACCTTCACGAGCGGAATCTCTGGTATTTTAACTATTTGGTAGCAATAGAGGTTATTCGATTTTCTTCAACATTCGTAAGCAGTTAATTAATAAATACTGATAGTCGTTTGTATATTCGATTTATTTTTGGCTTCTCGTCTTCAGACGTAATGAAACGTAGCTTTTAGTAATTCATTTCTATGTTCATTTTGATTAAGATAATCATTTTGACTTCACGCGTCGTTAATGTGACAGAATTTGAGCGAGATGATGAATTTCAATGGACTAATATCCCTACTAATATTATAAACGCGAAAGTTTGTAAGCATGGATGGATGTTTGTTACTCTTTCACGCAAAAACTACTGAATGGATTTTGATGAAATTTCCTATGGAGGTAGCTGACACCCTGGATTAACACATAGGCTACTTTTTATCCCGAAAAAATGTAGCGGGTAACACCGCAGCTAGTATAATACAATACTTATAACATGAATTTTGAAATGTTTTCTAATATTTCAACTGGTTTTTAAGTTTTTATTACCTGTCGGTTCGATGCTATGCAGGATTCATAGTCACGAGACCCACGGGCATATAGGCAGCCAACAATTAACTACTTATTATGTGTTTTAGTATCCAAATGTACAGTCAAACATGTCTTACGTTGAACTCATTTGATGATTTATTGCCTTAATTAACTATAGAGGTCATAATCGGATAAGCAGGTCACAAAACTTTTTCCGGAGTTGGTCTTCTTAGAGGTCCCGGGACTTTCCTTGTTTGTGAAGATTGTGACCACCGGGGCGGTTTTAGTGAGGTAGAAATCCCATACTCCCCAGTCCCTACCCCATAGGGGCCGGGTGCCTTTTGAAGGTTTCCCCCCGAAAACAAAAATAAAAAGGTCTCAAAACTCCTCTATACTTATTTTAGTTTCAAGTGATAAAATCTTCGATTCGAGCAAAAACAACAACAGGAGTACGGACGGACGGACAGTCTGAGGTTGAGTCACTGTCCAGGAAATACCTCCTAGCTTGCCAAGTTATGTCTGCAGAGCAAATAACAATACACATGCCGGAGAGCGGTAGACACGTGTATAATTATATCACTCTCACACAAATATAATTATTTCAGGATAAAATATTTATTGAGAAGTGAACGGTGTTTTGTTTTGATGGATAGATGTTGGATGAGGTTTATAACTGTAGTGTTGGTAATTATTTAGGTTGCATCTTATTGTTTTAGTTTTTGGTGCTTTTGTCAAAGTATCATCAACTGTATTTTTCGAGATTTTAATTTCTTCTACTCCTACTTCAGTGTTTAATTAATTTTATATTTGTTTGATGACACCCATTAACATGGACTTTTGGTCTGAAATAAATAATTAATAATAATAATTAAATTTGTTAGAACTATGCTTTAAAGGAAAAGTTGTCCCTACTTTTGCTTTCAGTATTATAGTTTATTTTTTATATTTCATGTACCTACCAATTTATGTAATGCTGAAAACTATAAACCACTATTCTATTCTTCTGTTCTACTTAAACATTGTCGTTTTCACCCATCACACACTTTACGAGTATAAAGCCGCCATGTGTTTGCGGATCATCATCATCAGCCCGTTACAGTCCACTGCTGGACATAGGCCTCTCTCGAAGAAGTATGAAGCGAGGTACATAATACCAGGTACCAGCCTAAAAGTGTCCAAGGAAAAGGCTTCTTCTTATACAGGGAAAGAACTAGCATTGATCACCATATTCACACTATTTGATCAATGTGGGACCGCGATTTCCTACCAATTCTAGCATTCATCACGCTGTTTTCGTCACCGTTAGTCTGTAGTGTGAAAGCAGCATGAGCATATTAATATCTGTCTATTTATATAAAATATTTTCATGATTAATGGGCACTTTGATACGGGATACTGTGACGAGACTGACAAGGATTTTATTAGTATTGTAGGTACCTAACTGACAGACGCAGATAATAAATAACATTGAGAGGCGACACGCAGCGAACATTCAAATTTCCCGCCTCCAAATTTTTTACGCAACCATAAAATATATCAAAAATAGTCGTCAATTATTTTATAATTTCCACAAACATTAACAGCCGTACACATTTCTCCAGGCATACCGCAGTTTTTATCTAAAAAGTTTATATACAACAGATTACTGAAGTATTTTGTACGCGCGCACTTTCGCCCAATCCCGGATGGTTCCAAATTTAACCTGAGCGTTCCATTTATTCGCTCGAGACGAACTTTACGCGAATGCGTGCGTATCAAGTAAAACTGGAAAGTTTGTTTCATACGTTTAGATGTTTTTAATGTAATTTTTGTGATTTATTTTGTGTGGAACATAAATATTTGGTATGGATCTGTCGACTGATGTGTGGGGCCAGCTGGCGCTGGAGGCTAGTCAAGTGTATTTGACTGAAGACGGCAAAGTCAGGAGTCCGTTCGCGAACACGGTAATGTTATGTAAATGTGATCGAGTTGTTTGTGTTGTTTACATTTCTTTTGGAAATCAGCAAATTGATTCAACAATACACAGAACTTTATTTGAGAATTGAACTGTATGTTAAACATATACCTACGTTTGCTATTATGATACAGATAAATTTATGATACTATTTACTCTAAATACTATTTATGAACTCTAATATTAATTGTGATACTGCACATCACTCGTTAGCATGCTCAGTTCGTATCATTAGCTTCTAGCAGCTGCCAATAAGCAGTCACAACGCTTGCCACGACACAATGATTGATGAAACACTAAAATGCATCCTCGTTGTTTCAGACCATAGAAAAGTTACCGGACAAAGTATTACTGAATATATTCTCGTATTTAACACATCGAGAAATATGTCGAATGGCCACAGTCTGCAAGAGATGGCGCATGGTGGCTTACGACACAAAACTATGGACCCACGTCAGTTTACGGCCAGAAATCTCAGGATTACATGTTGGTAGGTGAATAAACTAAAAATATATCCCTTGATGCGTCTAATATTAGAATCACATAGAATGTGCAGTTTTCTACCAAAAAAGAATTGTTTTTTTTAATTGCAACCCTATATTTATTAGCTGTGGCAATAATTTTTTAGTTCTTCAATATACCAATAGATGGCATTGCTGTCGTAATTGTATCATTGTTATGACTGCCGGCGCGGATCGCGGCGTAAGCAGAGGCATTCGTTTATTTACTAGGATTGTTTACGCATATTTTACCTTTCTGGCGTAATTCTAACCCCTTGAACGCCACCACGGTCACCGTGTGACACGTGTGTTTATCGATTTGATGTCTTTTTAGCTATGTGGTGTTTGAAGCGCCGCACGTCGCGCCGCTGGTCTAAGAATAATTATCTTACTATCAGTGGATAAATTGATTATTAATTGTTTATTTCTCGCAAGAATTGGCTTACATATTATGCCGCTAAATGCTAAAGTTTTCCAAGCTAGTAAATATCTACACAGTCTACACTATCTATTGCTGTATTAATTGTATAAGACTTATTGAAGTGTCTTTATTTACCTCATCAGTTATGTGTGATTGATCCATAAATGTTAGAACATGTTCACGCCATGTATCATGTATGGTCTGTCTGTCGCGATTGTTTCACTATTGTCTGGTACGCGGACATTGACCCGCTTTAGTACCTATGTACTTAAGGGGAGTTTGATACACCGGCGCCGTCTCATCTTCCCAGTAGCTTTAGGAAAAGGCGAAGGGCGTACAAAGTCTTTTTAGCTGTGTTTCGTAGAAAAAATCTTAGAGTTATTTTTTGGTAATACAACTGGCTGGTTGGTTTAGTAGAGCTAAACGCGACTACTGAGCATGAGGTCTTGAGTTCGAATACCAGGTCAGAGAACAATTATACTTTTCCATTAGTCAATTCTCAGTAGCAGCACGTAGTTTGGATTTTTGCCCGGTTAATGGCAATAGGCTCGCCTCCTATTACTTAACGGATAACCGGCTTGGCTGTTCGCAGGATCTCTGGAGTCTCTCCTGGCGCTTATATCGATAAGGTTCGGGCCCTCGCTGCGGTACATAGAGCTGCCCATAGAACTAATCACACACACCGTGCTTCACGAGCTGGCGGCCAAGTGTCCCAACCTCACCCACATGCTACTTGACTTCAGTACTGGTAAGTAAACAATTATCACACTATCACACTAATATTATAAAGGCGAAAGTTTGTGAGTGTGTTTGTTACCTCTTCACGCTCAAACGGCTGAACCGATTTTGATGAAATTTTATATGGAGGTAGCTGACACTCTGGATTAACACATAGGCTCCTTTTTATGCCGAAAAAGTAGTACTAAATAAGTTACATCAATTTAAAATGACATTAGCCATTGCGACGTTATATATTTAGATATCTAGTTCAAATAATATAATAACTTACCCACTGGTATAGTTCCTATCACGTAAGTAAAGAACTTACCTGTGAACAGATTTTTTTTTTATTGTAATGGTTCTAAAATAAAACAATTACATTTAATTATAAACCACAATAATCTAGGACCATATAAAGCGACTATATCCGAGTGCAAACACAGTCGCTCAGCGTTCTACTTACGTGACGAAAACTATTGATTATCAGTTGCAATATCTACGTTCAAAGCATTTTTAGTACGTAGGCCTCCTACCACGGATAACTGGCAATGATATTGGAAACCATTAAATTCTTTACCGTTCTTCCCCAGCCATGCAGCTGCACGACTTCTCGGAGATGCAGGCGTTCCCCACCAAGCTGCGCTACCTGTGCATCTGCCTGTCCGAGGTGATCTTCATGGAGGGCTTCATGCGCAAGATATACAACTTTATCAATGGCCTGGAGATCCTGCATCTTATTGGTGAGTTATGAATTAGTTCGGATGATGGATATTGACCTTTGTAAGCACCTGAAAATGGTTCACATTCTATGTATTACGATGAGATATTATGACGTGTCGAAAAGTCTAGTTATAAAATTATTTATTGGTCTACCGTCTAATCTACACCATAAATGCAGGCATAATATTATTTTGGTTTAGTTGAAGGCCTGATTGGCGCAGTGGCTAAACGATTGAGCTGCTGCGCTGTTGGTCTCAAGTCTGGGCGTTTGTGTAGGTTATATTACATGTTTGTGAAACGTACCCACGACGTGTGGGTGTGCCTTTTAATAAAAATACGAAACTCTGAAGCAAGTTTAACCTTACATTATTAGTTTAGTCGTCCAAAACTTAGGTTTGGTTACGTACGTACCTTACGGAATCGATCTAAAAGTAATTTTCGAACATCTCATCAGCTCTTGCATGACCGTTTGTGCTACCTTAACTTCATTCACACCTATAAGATAAACACTCTCTCCTTCCAGGTACATATGAGAAGGTAGAAGAAGAAGAGGAGGAGATCTACGAGGTGATCAACGTCCATAAGCTGAAGTCAGCCACCCCCAACCTGCGGGTCATCAACCTCTACGGCATCAACTTCGTGGACGACTCGCACATTGACGCGTTCAGCTCCAACTGTATTCAGGTAATGCTCAAATGCTCACATCTAATAAGCTTTTTATTAATGGACGTACACTATTTGTTGGTATGTGTAACAGCCTATAACTGTTGCACTGCTGAGCGAAGGACTTCCTAGCTTTTTATTCTCTTCTTTTGTAGTTAACTCGAGTTTAAATACCCTGCAAATTAAAGAGACTGCGATTCAAGCTTTTTTCATTAACTGTGCCAATTGCTAACCACAAAAAATCGTTTTAAACCACAAATTTAACCAGCTCGTAACGGAGTAAGAGCTGGTAATCTTGCGAGGTTTTTAAACTGCACGGGAGCACATAGACCCTATATTTGGAGCATTATTTTAGCAATGCTCATAGTTAGATCCCTTAACAATACCTAGAAGTGAAGTAGAATTAGGTTTGAGTATTACCTGATTAGCGCAGTGGCTAAGCGATTGGACTGCTGCGCTAAGCAGTTGCGGGTTCGATTCCCGCACGGGGCAAAACTTTGTGCGAACCACAGATGTTTGTCCCGAGTCTGGGTGTTTGTGTATGTGAATATTTCATGTTTGTGAAACGCACCTACGATACAGGAGAAATTCCTAGTGTGGGGCGACGTTTTGTTTAAAAAAAAAAAAAAAAAAAGTATTCACACCAGTTGTGGGTATCACAGATAAGCAGCAGCAGCACCATAGCAGTTCCCATAGATTTATTTAGAGATACTGGCACTGCACTTATTTACGAAACTTAGTGCCTTCCTAGTGGTGAGGATGTAAATTGGAGTTCTTCTCACCTGTCTCCATGTTTCCAGTTGGAGTGCCTGGCGGTGAACTTCTGCAACAAAGTGACAGGCTCCACCATGAAGACCCTGTTCCAGCGTTCAAGGAGGCTCACCTGTCTGCTCATGAATGGATGCAGTATGTTGAGCATTTCATTTATTATATTTCTTCACATTTTTGGCAGTGCATATACTGGCCTGCGCGAATATGTCAAATGCCATTTTAAAATCTCAAAAACGATATGTGTGCTTACGTAGATATAGGCTGCTAAAGAATTATGTAAGGCAACTTAATGTCGGTTTTAACATACGTCGTTTTAGTTAATGAAGACACTAACCGTTTTGTTCTAATTTCGTTTTACGATTAATGGTTACCATTTTAAAATTACCCTAGAAAAGTAGTTGTAGTAGAAAAAAAATGAGGGGTTATATTTAGAAGTAGATTATATGACTTTTTGTATGTTTTTTGCATGTTGCCATGCTAGGCTTAAATTAAATCTAATTTTATAAAGGAAACTTGATGCGCCACGGTACGGCGAGAGTCGGGGGTTCGAGTCACGCTCGTGTCCATCATTTTTCAAGTTTCCTTTATCAATTTAGATAGAAGTATATTTTTTGAATTATCGTATTGTTAAAGTATCTTACCTTGTATCTACTTTCAGGTCTCCAATCAGAGCACGTGATGCAGGTGGAATGGGAGAAGTCTTCAGTGCAGGAGCTGGACATCACAGCCACGGACCTGTCGACGGAGTGCCTCATCGACATGCTGACCCGGACACAGAACCTGCGCTTCCTCAGCGCCGGACAGATCAACGGGTTCAACGACTCCGTGCTGAAGGCTTGGATGGAAGCTGGCACAGCTAGGTAGAGTTGAGTCTTAGTCTAGCGAAAGTTCTTAATTTATATTTTTGTTTTTGTCACCCTGTGTTGGAGACGTCAATTTTTTTTTGCGCAGTTTCTTCCACTTAACTTCCCATTTTCTTGCGCAGTTTCTTCTACTTATAAACGATGTTTACATGTGTTTTAAGATAACTACTTCTTAAGTCTAATGACATCTCTATTTTTTTCATGCAAACGACATTGTCAGGTAATCTAACCAATTGTTAAGCACTGACAATTTTTATTGGTAAGGGGGATACTCGTTGCCTACTACTAACTACAGTTTCCTGAGATGGAGTGTCGTGTGTAACAAAAAGTGTTTACCTTTACACAGGTCCCTTATATGTCTCACTAACTCTGCATCCCTCCCCCAGGAACCTGGTGGGGCTGGACGTGGACTCGTCCGACAACCTGACGGACGAGGCGCTGCACCGCTTCCTGTCGCGGCACGGCGGACAGCTGCACGGCCTCGTGCTCAGCGGGATGCCGCACATCACCGACCAGCTGTGGCAGAGCGTGCTGCAGCTGCTCGTCAACGCCAAGTAAGAAGGGGGGAGGGCGAGAGAGAAAGGGGAATGGGAGAGAAAGGGGGTGAGGGAGAGAGAAAGGGGATGAGGGGAGAGAGAAAGGGGGTGAGGGGGGGAGAAGGGGGGTGAGGGGGAGAGAAGGGGGGTGAGGGAGAGAGAAAGGGGATGAGGGGAGAGAGGGGGGAGAGGGAGAGAGAAAGGGGATGAGTGGGAGAAAGAGATTTTAATCTTTCCCATTCTCGTTTTAAGGGTTTTATTACATAAGCGCTTATTTGCTATTTAATAATGATAAAATATGTGAAACCAACTGTAACACCACTGTACACAATATTTTTACGAATAAATTTATGAATTTGAATTTGCAATTAGTTGGTAGTCAAAATTAAGTAAGATGGCAGAGGAAGAAAACACGAAAGAGTGGTGTAATAATTTTATACCACAGTTTCTGTCTAGTGTGATTATGACGGATTAAAATTATTACAAAAATAATGAATAGCCTAGTACTTACCAATCCTACTAAATTATTTAGACTAGAGCTGTATTTGATAAACGAGGATTATCCTACTGATTTATTTGTATAGGGAAAGGCCTTGAGTACCTTAGGAATAATTTCATATTATTTCGTAATTTTAAGAGCCATGTCAACCTCATTACACCTTTATTGCGAAATAATTAACTTTGTTGTACTAAACAGTAAGATTATGACATGGGTGTTATACTGGCAGACTGGAGATAGACCTTCTAACATGTGTGATGGTTGCCACATGCCACACATAATATAGATGCTGTATATAGGGAAACGTGACATGCGCTAAGAGGCTTGTAGCTATGTGGCTGCCGAGCAGATCAGTCGATCTGCGAGGTTAAGCCGCGCTCGCCGCGGTCAGTCTTGTGATGGGTGACCGTTTACACATATCCAGATCCCTCCGTGCTTTAGAAGGCACGTTAAGCCGTTGGTTCTGCGCCTGATCTCCCTCCGGTTGTGTCCTACCGTCCCATCGGACTATGAGAGTGAGGGAATAGAAAGTGCACCTGTGTCTACGCGCATACTAGTGCACTAATATCTCCTGCGTAGTTAGCTAGTCTCAGCTGAGACAGGCCGCAGAAATTCGGTCATGGGCTTCTGGGTTCGAATGTCGGATTCGGCAGTATTATTGGATATTCCCATTAGGTAATTCTTAATAGCAGCACTGTGTCTGGATTTGTGCCCGGTTATGGCATTACTTAAGGCAACACGCTCGCCGCCTTGTTCGTCGATATGATTGAATGTGGAATAATGTTTTTAAAATGTATATAAATTGTAACAGAAATGCTTTTGTTTCAGGATTCTTATAATGGGCACCCAGGAACGTCTTGGAGTTAACATCCACGTAGACCAGGTAAACTAAAGCTTAAATAATGAGACACGCTGGTCTATTGACAGCTGAGCATGAGGTCCTGGTTTCGATTTATACATTAAGTTTTTTTTGCATTATCTTTAGATTTACGTAAATAACGTGTAACATTTTAAGTTTCAATCATTTTGTGAGGTTAAGAAGAAATTGCTGTTGTTATTATTCTAGGCGAAGTAGTATTGTATATCTATCAACATTCTAAATCACATTTCAAGTGAACGGCCCCCTTACCATGAACTTTACGATGTGGAAGCGAGACGCTGTTACGCGCAGTGTTATGCGGCGTCTTGCTTCCACAACGTAAACTGTCCTGCTTTAAGAGTTCATGGTAAGGGGGCAGTTCATACCTTAAAGCCGGGACATCAAAATCCATCTATCGCGTCCATTGATAAATTAACTAGAAATATATTAATTAACACTTACCAAGACTTGAGACAATATGTATACAGGAACTTTACTACCCTTAAATGTTTCCAGCTAATGGACGGCATAGCGAACAGCTGCCCCAACCTGGAGCGCCTGGAGCTGCGCTGGGACCCTGAGAACCTGCGCTTCAGCGACAAGAGTCAGAAGGCCATCGACATCCTGCGCGTCAAGTGTCTCAAGCTCAAGTGTTTGGTGCTCAGGTGAGGGCTTATCCAGCCTCAGTCTTCTTCTTATCGTATGGTTGATGAACAACCTGGTGTCAGAGTTTAAACCGCCTGTAGGCCTCTGAGATGGCGACACACACCGTTGAAATCTGTCTCAGGTGTGCCGGTCACCTCACGATGTTTTCCTTCACCGTTCTCAGCAACTGATAACTAATTTATAGTACGCACATTCGACAAGTCATTGGTGCGTGCGTCTTGGCTGTCCAATAGTCATACCACTCGATTATCAGTGCTTATCTGCTTCAGTTACTAAACGGTATGGAGGCAGTATAATAGCGCAACATTTGGAAGGCAGGACCCCGGCAAACATTGCCCTACCCTGAAATTATAATATTAAATACTGCAACGCCAGCGTCCACACTCCCGGTACGATTTATACCAACAAGGGACGTCATCATCATCATCAGCCGGAAGACGTCCACTGTTGAACAAAGGCCTCCCCCTTAGAACGCCACAATGAACGAAAACTTGCCATTTGCATCCACCGGTTGCAACAACTCTGACGATATCATCAGTCCACTTGGTGGAAGGCCTGCCAACGTAATGTTATCTGTAATGCACGTAAATACAGAAAATTATCAAGATCGGTCTAGCAGTTTAGGAGTATCAGTTAATGTCTTTCTTTGTTTCCAGCGACGGCCGCTACTACGAGATAGTGAAGGCGAACTTTGAGCGCGCGGACCGCACCACCGTGGTGCGTACCTCCACCAACTGCAGGGTCTCCAACTACTACCTACTGTCCAACTACAAGGACCTCATATTTAATTAGTTGTGTATTTGTTTGTCCTGTATTACATGTATGGTTTATTCCTGGTGTTTTATTTGGAGAGACGTGGAAATTGTGGCTTTTTTTACTTAGACTTACTTACATATTACGCCTGTAGTTTACGAAGGGGTAGGTGGAAGTGTAGGTACCTTTACGTACGAAGTAGGTACACCCACATTTCGCTTGTTACTTCTTATAGGCCCCAATGTAGTACTAGGAGGCGAGCTTAATGCCTTCAGCCGGGCAGAAATCCAGACTCCGTGCTGCTACTGAGAATTATCTAATGGAAATCCCGATAACACTGCCCGACCTGGGATTCTAACTTAGGACAGATAATTAGCAGCCGCGCTTAGCAACCAATAGACTAAAATTGTACTTTGTTCATGTATCTTATGATTTTGTTTATCTCAGTTAAAATGTGTAAGAGATAAATTATTGCTTTATAATCATGAGTCGGAGATTTTTTATATAACCTACGTTAATATGTCTTTGTTGATATATATCTCGCAGCTGAATCTAAACAGTAATGACTGCTCTACCAGACTGGAAGTCCATGGAAAAAAGATTCGCCAGTCAGCAACCTTATAATTTTGTCAGATGAGAGCAATCATTGTTGGTGCGTTTTGGAATTACTATCCAGGGTTTGGAAGGCCGTGTTATGGAAAAAAGATTCGCCAGTCAGCAACCTTAATATTTTGTCAGATGGGAGCAATCATTGTTGGTGCGTTTTGGAATTACTATCAAGTAGACAAGTACCTACCTTGATGTATATATTTATTATTATTTCGTCGCTCCACACTAGGAACTTCTCCTGTATCGTTTCACAAAAGTGAAACATCACATACACAAACAGTCGGGACAAACATCTGCGGATCACACATTTTTTGTCCCGTGCCGGAACAGGACCCGCAGCCCTTAGATCAGCAGTCCAATCGCTTAGCCACTGCGTCAGGCCATCCAATCAAATTTAAATAGAACCGTTTTTAAGATATTAATACTGGTAGATACTGCTGTAGCTAGGTACATGACTATTGGAGGTAAATCGGAGTATAGCTACTTTATTATAACTGGACTGCCTCGTTGGTCTAGTGGTCGCTAAGCGCGACTGCTGAGCACGAGGTCCTGGGTTCGAATCCCGGGTCGGGCAGTGTTACTGGGTTTTTCCATTAGGTAATTCTCAGTGACAGCACGGAGTCTGGATTTGAGCCCGGTTGATGGCAATAGGCTTGCCCTCTATTACATTGGGACATAAAACATAACTGGCAAAATGTGGATGTACTAAATGTGCACCTCTGCCTACCCCTTCGAGGAATACAGGCGTGATGTTATGTTGTATTATGTTATACTTAATTAATTGTGTGGGTAAATCTGGTTGTAGGTATTTCGACTTGTTTATAACAAAAACAAGATGAATTGTAAATTCATACTGTTGTATTTTGACGGTAGGTGCATTGTGTTGTATCCGAGTCACATCCCTGCAAAAGGTCATTCAACAGGAAAGGACGAAATTAACACTTCAGCTTAGGTACCGTCAGCTACTAAACAAGATAATTCTTAAAAACATCACGCTTGTATTCCATAAGGGGGTAGGCAGATGTGAGTACCACAACATTTCGCCAGGTCCCAATGTAATAGAAGGCAAGTTGCTATTAACCTGGCAAACACCGTGCTACTACTCAGAATTGTTTAATGGAAAATCCAATAACGTGTTGCCTGACCTGGGATACGAACCCGGGTCCTCATGCACAGTGGTCACGCCTAACCACTAGACCAACAAGGCTGTCTACACAATATAATGTATCTATCGTTTGTTTAAGAACAATTCGGTGCTTAATAAAAATAGCTAAATTTAGGCTCATATAATTTGAACTATTACCTACTGTTACTGATGTAGATTGTAGGTGTGTTTCTTTTATTAGTAAACATTCCTATTTATAAACGCTAAAATGTTTCCTAAGTTAACCGCTTCAAGTCTATTGACATCTCTTTTCTTTGACATGTAAGGGACGGTGATAGGTTTAATTTAAAAAAAATCGAATCGTCAATTTTTATAAGAAAAGGGTTTAGTTGCTTCTTAACATAACATCACGCCTGTATTATCCGAAGGGGTAGGCAGAGGTGTACATACAGTACACACAAATTTCGCCAGTTATGTTTTTAGGTCCCAATGTAATAGGGGGCGAGCCTGTTGCCATCAACCGGGCACAAATCCAGACTCTAGTCTCCAGACTAGTTGCTTCTTATTTGTTACTTACGATGCTGATTCTACTAAACCAATATTCGTAAAACACGTAGATTTGTAAATCAATGACCCTCGTAGGTCGCAGCTTATCGAATACCCTTGAGTCGATCGTATTAATTATTCAGAGTTTAATAGATTAGTTTGTTCTACGTCATGTAATGGTCACATGAGGATTAATAATTACCTACCTATAGGTACACAGGTATATCTCTAGACTTAAAGGGTGCAACGCGTTACGCGTTTTTCTAAGTAACAACATCGCAGCAACAAGATGTCGATTGAACAAGGCTTCGCAGTTTGATATTATCGCTGTAAAAGCGTTCGCAGTGCAGTTTTTCGATGTAACGTAATATCGCTGTATATATATATATATATGTATACTAGCTGTTGCCCGCAACTTCGTCCGCGTCAATTTCAGGTAAAAAAACTCTTATCACTATGGGGTATGAAAAATAGATGTTGGCCGATTCTCAGACCTACTCAATAAGGTCTAGCCGTTTCAGAGGAGTATGGGAACGAAAACTGTGACACGAAATTTTTATATATATAGATATATAGTCCTCCTTGTCGATTTCGACAACGGCGACCCCCGAAATCACCTACCTTGATGAGCTCTAATATCGCAGTAAGAAGACGTCGATTGAACAAGGCGTCGCAATATAGAATTGTCGTTGAAGGTTTTCGAAGAAACAATTCGATGTAACGGCTTTCGCAGTGAGGTATCCCGTCAATCTTGCGAAGAATGGAATACTGGTGGTATATCCGGTAATACTTGTAACTCTCTCGTTTATAAATGGGGGTCATACCGGTATTGACTATACCCTATTAAGTCTATTGAGATCTCCACTAGATATGCAAACAGACAGACAGGGGTATAATTTAATTCTCGGTTTATAATAGCTTTTTTTATAAATTAGTGATGTTATGTGATGTGTGTCACACATATTTTATTTATATAGTATGGAAATTGAACCGGCTACCCTTGGCGCAGGTCACAAGTAGGCCGTGTTCAACCGGCCCAATGTCTCGGCATGTTTTTAAATGTGTAACAATTAAGGTTAATTAATCGTTAAATATAATTAAAGGCTAATACTTAAGTCTAGCAGTGCCAAGGGAAACTAATTAGACGCAATTTTTTTTCGTGCGGGAGATGAACTCACTCGCGCAGCAGCCCGATAGCTTAGACACTGCGCTAGTGAGGTCGTCCGAAATCAATTAGTTGATTGTATCTTTATTAATCTATAGAGTAAGTCATAACTTGTTAATCAAGGCGTTGCGTCGAAAAAATAGCTTACTCATTTTGATCAACCGGTAATGACATTAAAATTAGATATTGTAACGAAATAGGCTCGCCCCATATTACATTGGAATTTAAAACAACTGGCGGGAAGTTGGTGTGTAACTGTATGTGCTAGACTTCTGCGTAACCGTTAGGGAAATACAGGCGTGATGTTATGTGACGTAATAGCGGTTGACCTTGTTATGGTTTTGTGAATATAACAAGAACAACAAAATATTTATGTTTGAGGAAAAACCAAATAACATTTAAAAAGCAAAAAATATGGAAATCTGTCTATTTTAGGAAATAACGAATATTATCTATAATTACGCAAAGTCAAACTATTATTATTGACCGATTATAAATTATGTATGTGTGTCTGTGTTCGCCAAAGGAGGACGCAGACGTGTGTATCACACTCACATTGTAGATTCAATGTATTATTATGAGAATTAGGTACCTACCTAATGTAAAACTAACACATAACATAACATCACGCCTGTATTCCCCGAAGGGGTAGGCAGAGGTGCACATACAGTACACCCACATTTCGCCAGTTATGTTTTATAGGTACCAATGTAATAGGGGGCGAGTCTATTGCCATCAACCGGGCACAAATCCAGACTCCGTGCTGCCACTGAGAATTACCTAATGGAAAAACCCAGTGAAACTAATTTTTAAACTATCGCGTTGCATGATTATAATAGAAAATAACAACACGGGAATTAACGCGAACACAACCTTATTAATTTTGGGTTGACGTTTCAGACGTTTCCAGTCTGCGTGTGACCACGGCCGGTGTAACTCGGTCGAAACGTCAAGCCAAAATTAATAGTTTTTAGTTAGTTTTTTTAATTAGGTACCTAATGTAAAGCCCAATTACCTGGATTCGAATCAAGGACCTTGCGCTCAGCAGCCACGTGTGCAAGAGCAAAAGTCCTACATAACTTTTAACGCGCATGTCTTAATCATTTCAAACATTAGGGTGCGTTCCCTCTTGCAATATTTCAACGAATATCATCTGTGACCCAAACGAAGTGGCGTGTCTGGTCCATACAGCATACTACTTCCTCGTTGGTCGGTAAGCGCGACTGCTGAGCATGAGGTCTTGGGTTCAAATCCCTTATCGACCAGTGTTACTGAGTTTTTCCATTGGGTAATTCTCAGTAGCAACACTGTATCTGGATTTGTGCCGGGTTGATGGCAATAAGCTAGCCCCCTATTATATTGGCACAATATAACTGTCGAAATGTGGGTGTACTATATGTGCACCTTTGTCTACCCCTTCAGGGAATATAGGCGTGATGTTGTTTTTTCTGGTCCATACCAAACTCCCGAAGAAACGGGGTTACGTCTAAGAGTTACAAATGTAGACACACTTGAATTGTGTGAAATCAAACGGCAGATTTTTTGCTACATTATCTCAACACAATAGCTCGCGAATACAGCTGAATAAATATGTGCAGAGAATCGTGTTTGAGTGTAAATGTTCAGAGAAAAAGGTCATGTCAGTCATGTATCATACTATAATGACCTTACGAAAAATGTAGACATACGGTAACAAGTGATAGTTCGAATGATTTAAGCCAATCATTGCCACATTTAGTCAAATTGATAAGGCCAATAAGTCTATCTAGCATTTAAGTAGGTTCTGTATAAGTTTGATTACCAGTCCCCTTACCATGACCTCTTAAAGCAGGACAGTTTACGTAGTGAAAGCGAGACGCATTATACTGCACGTAGCTGCGTCTCGCTTCCACACGTAAACTATCATGGTAAGAGGCTTGATTGGCGCAGTGGCTAAGCGATTGGATTGCTGCGCTAGGTTGCGGGCTCGATTTCCGCACGGACAAACATTTGTGTTATCTACAGATTTTTATACCGAGTTTCGAGTGCTTTGTGTTATTTCATGTTTGTGAAACGCACCCATGATACAGGAGAAATTCTTAGTAGGACGACGTTCTTTTTTAAATCAATTGTAAGAGAATACCTACTTAAAACTAAGCGGGAATATCCAGGAACAGACATTTAACTAAGTTAAGGATTAGCTCGCCCTCTCTATGTACCTACTAAAGTGGCTAAGTGTGGAAAATGCCCAGCTAAACCATCACTACATGGTGGTGCGTTTCGTACAGTGACGCCCGATATGACCCTTCTCGAGGTCGTCGCCTATAAAGTATTTATACAAATGCTTGTGCTTGTTACCTGATAATTATCAGCGTGCGTTGGGATAACAGGCTTATGCCCCTTGGTTTTTGGCACATAATTAAACAGCTCTTTTACCATGAACTTTTAAAGCAGTTGTGGAAGGGAGACGCCGGCGCCGCTAGCCGTCCAGTGTAATGCGGCGTCCCGCTTCCACAACGTAAACTGTCCTGCTTTAAAAGTTCATGGGAGGCAGTAGATAATTATCAACAAACGATATAAGCAGGTAAGTTTTTGAATGGTAATTAGATACTTGAAGTACCACAAAAAGCAAAGTACTTTAATTTTTGATGTTTTCGAGAAATTAATGTATTGCGACTTGTTGAGTTTGTTTCGGTATTTCTTCTCAGTGGTAGTCAGTTAGGAAATGCCGATGCCATATAGTTTTAAAAAAAAAATGACGTGTAAAAGTGTTTTTTTTGAAACCTATTTACAGAAATAAAATCATTTATCATTATCATTTGATTTTCGAGTTGATAGGGTAGATAGAAAGTCGAAAGTCTGTCATCCAGGCTTATTAAAAGCATGAATTGCCCAAGAATTTTGCTTTAGAGGTCGGATAAGCAGTCTTTAAATGTAAAATATTGTCAAGTAGTCACCTACATCAGGTGACGAGACCTGCCCCAACATCACGGCTGTATTCCCCGAATGGGTAGGCAAAGGTGTATAGTACACCCACTTTTCGCCAGTTATTTTATGGGTTCCAAAATAATAGGTGGCGAGACTATTGCCATCAACCGGGCACAAATCCCTCCGTACTGCCACTGAGAATTACCTAATGGAAAAACTGGCGAACTGTGGGTGTACTGTATGTGCACCTCTACCTACCCTTTCGGGGAATACAGGCGTGATGTTATGTTTATGTTGTATTATATATATAGATTATGCGCTCATCAAAATCAGCTGATAGTAGTAAAAAGTTTAATTTAATTCAATCCACAAGGTCAACGACTTAGCGGAGGTCAAACATTGACTCTAGTTTTTTGTGTAAATTTTATCATTTGGAGCATTTTAGTTTTTGTGTATACTATTTACCTCCATGGTAGTGTTATATCGGAATAATAGCATTCGTTTTTTTGGTGTTACGAACTCGTCTCCTCGTAAATCACTACATTAGATTTAGAAATAATTAGTAGTTCATAATAATAAGTTACTTTTAAAATTAGATCTTAAGTTTAAACCACTATTTTCTTATTTTATCGAAAATAAGTATTGCTACACCCTTACAGGGTCTATGTTAGTTATGATAATATATATTTATTTTATGTAAACTACATAGTGCAATAAATACTGTTAACTACATTGGGACGGATACCATGACTGGCGAAATGTAGACGGCTTCTTAGGGAATACGGCCCCCTTGGCAATAAAACATGTCAGAGGCCTACAGGCGGATTAAACTCTGACGAGGTTGTTCATCAACCATACGATAAGACCATAAACTCTTAAAGCAGGACAGTTTAACATGTGGGAGCGAGATGCTGGATTATTGCACGTAGCGGCGTCTCGCTTCCACATCGTAAACTGTCCTACTTTAATAGTTCATGGTAGAGGGCTGTTGATGTGCTAAAGCATATTATGAATGTCAACATGAGTTTGTGGCCGCTTGGCGCGTACTAGTGACATTTGGTTGTTACTAGTTAGATGTGCGCCTGCGCATATTCCGTACACTCAATATTCTGTATAGGTAACGTCATCCTGAATTATGTTGTTTGTTAATAAATAAATCTATAACACTTCACACGCAACTAATTGAATGTAATTTTTTATAAAAATTAGACCTGGATTTGTAAATTTAGTTTAGACCCTAAAGATCTGTAACTAAGGCCTATATACTATACAGTAACACTGCTTAGTTAAAACAAGTATAATTAATATTAAATAAAGTCTCAAGAAACAGACAATTTGTAGTTTACCCTATTTAAAGCCAAAACCACATGCTCGCAACAAACAAAATTATGGTCAATATTTTTTTACACTAATCAACACTAATCGGTAAAACCCACAAATGTGTTAAACATACACAAACCACAGTTTAATGAACTCTCAGGGCTTAATTGTAACCGCAGATTGTACAGTAGTGTCAAAACTAAATATGCCCCTGACGTTAAGTCTAAACTCAAAACTACTTACTGTATTCCCCAAAGGGGTGCACATGAAGTACACCCACATTTCGCCAGTTATGTTTTTAGGTTCCAATGTAATAGGGGGCGAGCCTATTGACTCATTATGCAGTTTACTATTCTATATTATGAGGTAGAATTTAGAATTCGTCGGTTTAGGATACTTCGAACCAAGTATACCAACAACTAGCCAGTTATTGTATAGCCTAGCCAGGGGCGTAGCTATTGCCGTATCAATGATGCAGGATCCCCAGGCTAAAGGGGCACCGTACCTATAACATAACGTAAGCATAAAGACCCCTAACGAATTTTGATGCAGTGCCCGTCTAAGGCACGCCACTGAGCGTAGCTTAGCCCAGCTTATTATTGTATAGCCTAGCCAGTATGTTGACACTATTCTTGCAGCATCAATGCTGATTGAGTACCATTTGTCGGTGCAACGAACTCAGTATTTTTTTTTTTTTTATAAATTCATTTAGGTTTTTTGATTAAAACTAACGTATCTAACCCATTGTTCCTTATAACTATTAACACATAGTACTTATCCTAGCATGTTTATAAATAATTACGAGGGTCGGTGCTGGGTCTGCGGCACTAGCAAGTAAACGAACTCAGTTCTAAGTTACTTATGTATGTTTTTATTATTCCAATACATACTTACTTGTTAATGAAGGAGGGATTGCAAGGATAGGATACCGTCACACTAGGACTGCCTGACGACTGTTTCAAGGGGTGTCCGCGAAACAAAAGCTGTACTACACATTCATTGACATTTAATGTATTATCGGAGAGGTATAGTTAATTCTATAGACAAAAATTACAATCTAAAAGTGTCGTTCATTCACACCAATACTTGCATAGACGTCAAAATATTATCATGCCATAAATATGTACGTTGTACAAATAGAAAAAACACACTTACTACTAAAATCATAGTTTATTTACAGTTCATTATGGGAAAAATTACTATTTTTATAATTTTTTCTTTTAAGTTACCTCCAAATATTAAAAGCTATTTCTAAATACCTTATCTATTTACAAATAGCTTTATCTTTTTCTACTAATATTTTGATAAACACTTCAAATATTAGCATTTTATCGAAACTTGCAATTTTAAGTTTTGGGACGCGACATTATAGGAGACATCGACAAACGTAAGCATCGAGCAACCACTAAGCTTATACTAAGTAACCTCACGCTGCATAATAAGAAAAAAACCACGCATCACAAGACAAAATTTAAACCTTAAATCACAGGTATATCGATCTGATTTATAATATATAAAAAAAAAACAATAACTTACTATACAAATCGAAAAGATACCACTCGAATTAGTCGGTTCCAAATAAATCAGTTTAATCGGAGCGGTACAACGTCATGGTCAAGTCCGAGTCATCTCACTCCCTGGCCTAGCAGCAGCTCGGGGTCTTCCTCCAGCAACAGGTTCTGGTTGTTGCTGTTCTCCTCGTTGCCCGCCTCCGAGTTGCTGTCTTTGTTCACGTCGCTGTCTATCTTGTACAGTATGTCGTGGCACAGGGGACATCTGTCTTGTACGTATAGCCATTTCCTGAGACAGACACCGTGGAAGTAGTGATTGCAGCGAGTTATCTTTGCGGAGTGCATCTCTTGGTAGCAAATCGCGCACACGTCGTCTAGTCTGTTCAGCTGGTCGGGTGAGGCTTCTCGCAGGGAGTTGATCTTGTTCACCGCCGTCCGCCGCTTCATGAACACGGACCAGCCGGCTCGCGCCTCACACCAGATGTTGAAGTAAGCGTGTATGCACATCATGACCGCACGGATAGCGCCCCCAGACTCGAACAACAGGATCCACGCCCCGTTGAAGAACAAGAATATCCCAAAACAAAACTCTATGGTGTTGCCGAAGGCCCGAATGTAGTACACGTAGTCGTCGAGCTGCTCCCAAAACGTGCTCCGGTACGCGTCGATCAGGAACAGCGAGTAGATCATGAGGCTCACTATCACCTTGACAATCACCTCTATGCTGAAGGCGCTGACTGCCAAAAGCCACGTAGAGATCGTGTGCTGCGACCACAAGTAAACCAGAAGAGATATAGGGAACATTATCAGGAAGGCGCACACTCCAAGAGCTCTGATGTGCCTGTGAGTGCTCGGGTTATGTGAAGCGCTCAAAGACATCAGCATGGGATTCACGATATTATGCAAAAAGTGCAATAGAGCAGTGAACAGTAAGCAGAAGTTCCTACACAGTCGTATGAACCTCTTCTCAGGGTTTAAAGATGTCAAACCCGTCTGCAAAGCGAGTATATAGAACAGGATGGCCGACACTGTTCCTATACTTTTGTCCTCTTCTTCGTCCGTCAATAGGATCCACTGGAAAAAGTTACCGATATAGTGGCAAAAGAATGAGATCACAGAAGTCATGCCGAGAACGGCGGTTATCGTCTCGCATCCAGTTACTAGTAGCGACTTGGCCATCGAAGCGAGCGACTGTACTGCTAGTATTGTTGAAACTTTCAGCCCTTCTTCGGTGTCGTCATCATAGTTGTCCATGAGCAGCAGGATGGCGTGTTCAGCTACGCGCAGAACCCAGAACACTCGCAGCACGCAGGGCACGTTCAGCCGCATCCATTCAGTCTCGACGAGCGCGGACAGGCCGTAGTTGCTGACGAACAGCCGGCCGTGCTGGTAGCCGGCGTACACCACCTGGATCACGTTGTACGCCGACGACCACAGCACGTACTTCACCAGGATGAGCGGCAACAGCGCGGAGAACACGGGCGAGTGGTGCAGGAGGTTCGGTGGAACTGGCAACATCGCCAAGAACGAGGGTGCCATGAAGCTGATCGGAAGGAGCTTCTGTACGGTCGTCTGCCGGGGTCCGAGGTGGACGTACTTAAATACGACAGACAACATGAACTGTATGGCGAAGTTTTGTATGACCAGGATGCCTGGCCCTTCGAGATCAAGGAGATTCTTAAGATTTAAATTTAACATGTCTTCTAGGATGCTGGTGGATTGGTGCGGCGAGTCGGCGACTAGCGTTAGCGCCTGGATCTGCTTGATAGCCGACACATTGGTCCAGTAGGACACGAACACCAGGCCCACAGACGTTAGGTACAGGTACACGATGATTAGGTGTTTCGTGTACAACACGAATATGCAGAGTGCTGACATGCATCCTGAAAATAAAGAAAAAGTGAGAATTAACTAATGGAATACAGGAATTAGGCAGTAAAAAGGATGTCTCTTTTGCCAGTTAATGCTGATGGCGGATGGGCTTTTATGGATGCTATGTCTAAGATATGTCTGATATGTCTAAGAGCCTCAAAGACAGCCCTTATGCACAAAAGCATTCTCTGCATGGGTCCAAAAATATATAATAAAATACCAAATGTTATCAAAGATTTGAACTTGACCCAATTTAAACGGAAACTTAATGATTTTTTAATAGAAAAATGTTATTATACCATTGACGAATTCCTTCTTGACAAAATGATATAAACTGACAATTATATATTTATGCTTGAATTTAATGTTTGTAATAATAATTAATTGTATTTTAATTTGTATTGTAATTCTTTGTAATAATAATTAATTGTATTGTAATCTAAATCTTGACATTTTTATTTTGTATGTTACTTATATAAATTTTAAATTATTATATTGCTAAAAAGTGTATGCCCAATGGGCAGCTTTTTGAGTTACCATAAATGAACTGTAAGACCTGCTGTATCACCAAAAAGCACACTAATAAATACTTTGACTTTGATGGAGCTCAACAAGTCAGATTTTAAGAGCATCTTCACAAAGTTCTTATTTTCTTACTATTTTTTATGTAATGACTGATTAGTCTCATAAAGTACATACATACATAAAGTCACGCCTGTTTCCCTGAGGGGTAGGCAGAGACCACGGATTTCCATATGCTACGATCCTGGCATACTTTTTTTGCTTCATTCATACGCAAATTAATAAGAAAATATACAGCCCTGCGTTTTGAAATCGACTAAAACTATGACCGAGTAATGAGATTCTAAAGATTCCGATTGAATGTTGTACTAGCAACAAATTATAAAAATATAATCTTTATTGATCATAACGTGTCATAATGAGTGAGCTGATAAAAATATCGCTATCTACCGACGTAAATTTCTTTAACGACGATAATGGCAGTTACCACCATCCATTACTGTGTGAGGTTGGTTCTTACACGAATACCATCTAAATTAAGCAGCAATGGTTGTAGAAAATCAAGCAATTAAAATTGTCGCAAAATTTCAGTATTTTTAAAAATTATTATGAAATATGACTTTTTGTATTTTTTATGCATGTTGCCATGCTAGGCTTAAATTTTAAATTGATTAAGGGATCATTTGATCATTGACACGGTGGCTCAGTTGGCAGAGCAGCGCCACGGTACGGCGACTGTCGCGGGTTCGAGTCCCGCTCGTGTCCATCATTTTTCAAGTTTCCCTTAATCCATTTAAAATTATTATGAAATACTTGAATAATACAAGTTTTAGTATAGTCATCACAATGTATATTTTTAAGCATTAAGCAGACGTTTCGTAATCAACTGCAATTAATTGTAAGAACATTACGACGGATTTAATCCGTTTTGACCATGAATTTGGCAACGTAGCCGTGACTAAGGTATTATTTTAGTTCAAGTATTATATATTTATTTGACGACCTGATTAGTGCAGTGGCTAAGCGATTGGACTGCTGCGCTGAGGGTTGCGGGTTCGATTCCCGCACGGGACAAAACTTTGTGCGAACAACAGATGTTTGTCCCGAGTATGGGTGTTTGTGTATGTGATATTTCATGTTTGTGAAACGCACCCACGACACAGGAGAAATTCCTAGTGTGGGGCGACGTTTTTATTAAAAATGAAAATAAAAAGAAGTATGTTTTATATCACTTTGTTAATGTCCTTGTACAGAGAAATGGCGTCTTCTCTTACAAAGCAAGACATTGTACAGGCAATCCACATACGTTGATACGTGGTTTCGATTTTGCCCGCGACTGCGCCCGCGTTAACTAACCTAAGATGTCCTTCTTGGGTCTAAACTTTCTACATGCCAAATTTCATCAAAATCCGTCCAGCGGTTTAGTCCTGAAGGCGTAACAGACAGACAGACAGACAGTTACTCTCACATTTATAATATTAGTATGGATGTATTGAATATATAACTATAATTAATCTTTTAATTGAAACTATACGGCTAGCTATTCTACATAGTTCAAGGTTATCACAGTAATAAGTATTTAAAAAGAATATAAATCGCTTATGTTTTATTACAATCTTAATTTGAAGCAACATTGTTATTTTTAGCCATAATTATTGTATACAGTTTGTATATAAACAGTGTTTGATTAACATAAACGTGTTTTACACATTTAATATCACACCCAAAATATACTGTCCGGAATCAAAACGGGTCTTCTTCTAATTATCGTACGGTTTGTGAACAACCTGCTGTGCTAAAGACATCACTTAGGAACTCACTTCTAAATCCGCAGTGAGTTTTACACTAGCCTTCTATCAACAATATACTATATTATCTACTATATATATCCGCGAGCCGAACTCGCGACCCCGCCGCGTCACCTGCTCATGAATAAAGGCTCCGTTAGAGTCCGAAACTAGTCGGGCATTCCCGAATATAACCGTGAGTATAACCGGGATATATAGTAGATAATATGGATAGCACTCACGAAAGTTATTATAGTAAATAATATACTAGATTAGCGATCAAAAATGTACTAGATTACCGATCAACGCTTCGAAAACGGCCCGACATTTGTCGTCTAACTTCTTTCTGGAAGAAATACAAATAAAAAAAAAATGTTTACGTAAAGCTTTCTCGGCTACTTTCATCATTAGCCGGAAGACGTCCACTGTTGAACAAAGGCCTCCTCCTTAGAACGCCACAATGAACGGCAACTTATGCGATATGATTTTGTTCTTAATCCTTTTTTTTTTGCTAGCCTGGAATGTCCCACTGCTGGGCAAAGGCCTCCCCACTCTCTTTCCAAATCTCCCTTTTACCAGCTGCCAGCGACTAGCTTTGCATAAACGAGTCGAGTTCGTCCCGCCATTTCCGTCTGGGTTTTCCTCGCTGTTGTCTCCCTTGTTGAGGGGTCCAGGCCGATGTTATTTTGTCTTCTTCCTTAATTCTAAATCTAGTATATTGTTGATCGAAGACACTAGCGCAAAGCGAGGTGACGTGCGAGATGATCTTAGTGTTTCAGAATAGCATAGCTGATGTCAGAGTATGAACCGCCTGTAGGCCTCTGACATAGCTTTACACACTGTTGAGAAATCTGCTTAAAAGTAGTATTTAAGTATCACACAGATAAATAATTTAAGATTCTATTTCTGAACCCTTGATAGATCACTTGACTACCTTCAGAATCTTTGCCACTCCAATCGAGTACTAAGTTACAGTAACTTAGTTTGTGACAAACACCTTACAGAGTTGAGACAGCATTATGATTGGTGTATGAGATGAGAGGTAATAGCGACAGTATGTCAGGATCACTTGAAGATTGAAAAAACAATTGTAAGGAAACCGGCACACCTGAGAGATTTTTCAACTGTATGTAAAGCTATGTCACTTACAGGCGGTTTTAACTCTGACATCAGGTTGTTCATCAATCATACGATAAGAAATTCGTTGGTATTTCCCACTCTTATTTTACATAACTTGTCCCTCTAACATGTACTTCTTATAGTTTTAGATTTGTGCAGATAACTGGTAATGCTAAAGGCTAGTTACTGGAACCACGATCATAAAATAACACTAATTTAAAATACAAACTAGTTTGTAGTTCACTAGGGTCAACCAATTATGTTTCTTATATTGTCTAGCTATCATCTATTTTATAGCATAGCGTAGCATAATATCACGCCTGTATTCCCCGAAGGAGTAGGCAGAGGTGCACATATAGTACACCCACATTTCGCCAGTTATGTTTTTAGGTCCCAATGTAATAAGGGGCGAGCCTATTGCCATCAACCGGGCACAAATCCCGATTCCGTGCTGCTACTGAGAATTACCTAATGGAAAAACCCAGTAACATTTTGCCCGACCCGGGATCCGAACCGGGGACCTCGTGCTCAGCAGTCGCGCTTAGCAACTACTAGATCAACGAGGCAGTCAAATCTATTTTATCTAATCTATTTTATATTTTTATTAAAACAATCTTTTAGAGTGTTTCTTTCAAACTAATTTTGAAAAGTATTTATTTATCATTACAAATTACGAATAGTGAATTATTTGATTGATCGAGATGATATTCGTTTTCCAGAATAGCATAGCAGTTTGGCGCTGGACGGTTAAATTATTTACGAGTATCGAGTTAGTATTGTTAGGTTGGTACCAGAATATATTATTATTATTTCAAAATTGTATATATTTGGACATCTTTGCGGGAAAGACATGGCCTGAAATGGAATTGGACAGGGTTTTGTGGAGGAATAATGGGGAAGCCTTTGCCCAGCAATGGGACAGCCTAACAGGCTACATAAAAAAAAAACTCAAGGAAACGTAAATAACAGTTACTTAGTGGAAATCTTGTTGACACAGAATATATCGGTTTTCTAACACCTCTCGGCGAACATTCAACACTTTATGTGAGAAACACTTCAATTTCATAAGTTATACGCAGGTCGAACAGTTATACACAAAAACTATGTACCGTAACACGTATGTTGTAAGTTGAACCGTTATTTTAGCAGCAAATAATACTAGCGCATTCAATATAAGTAACAGAAAGACAAGTCGAGACAACTCGCGAAAACAGACCCCGTTTAAAGGTACCTATATATCTAGTCACACAGCGACGATTGACATTTTAGATTTTATTACCAAATTGGTATTTGAATAGAGCTTAGCGAATACATAACTTAAGTGGCAATTAGCTACACACGAAGTCTATATAAAAATACTTTCTTTTCTTAAAAAAATAAACAACTTGCAAGGTTCTGGGTGCCTGTACCTCTGTATGTAAAATTAATGTCTTGACACAGTCAGGCGAGAGAAACAGTCCTAACTCATGCAATGGTTACCGGAAAGCGCATAATTAAAATAATACGCTTAAACGTCTGATAACGATGTAGCCGAGTCATTTTGAGTCAGTTTAGTCTGCTATGTAATGTATTTTTCTAAAGGTCAGATATTACATCGTTGACATTGTTTTTTAAAACAGTTTGGTTTTAAGAAGGCCTTGACCCCTAAATCTAGTACGGTGTTTCTTTTGAGCAGAAAAAACACGTCTTGGTAAATGTAGAATAATTCAAGTGACTCGATTACTGTCTGCTGACTGACTGGTGTTTTTATTACTTCGTGAATAATTATGTGTAGGTCATGTTGACACAATAGAGGCAGACTGTAGAGTCCAGGACGCGACTTTTTTTAGCTTCATCTTTGGTTTTTGCGTCTATATCCCTGAGTTTGTTTCGGCATTTCTTCTCAGAGGTAGTCAGTTAGGAAAAGCCGACGCCATCTAGAGTTTATTTTTATTTTTTATTAAATTTTGACGTGTAAAAGTGTTTGTGGAAATCTATTTACAAAAATAAATCATTTATTACAGACAATTTAAACAGTGTCATGTGGGTAGGTTTTTTGGTGACTAAATGACCCAATTCTAGACCGACAGGGCCGTCCACACCCCATGCAAGTTTGAGCTTAACTCTGTTAAGGAGTCAAGGTTTCTTTTGATCACAGCAGAAACCTTTGGAAACAGACATATAGGCAAGTGAAGAGATTCTGAGGTGACCTGGTTAAAGATCTTAAGCAGTATTTAACATAACATAACATCACGCCTGTATTCCCCGAAGGGGTAGGCAGGGGTGAACATATAGCACACCCACACTTCACCAGTTATGATTTTCGGTCCCAATGTAATAGGGGGCGAGTCTAGTGCCATCATCAGTATTTAACAGTGGAAATAACGGTCTAGTGGTATTTTAATCCATATTTGTTGGACTTCTGCCTCATTCTATATATAGTGTTATGATTTAATTAGTTACGTCCAATGTTTTTGTAGACGGTCTTTATTGTTAATTTTGGTGTCAGAATATAGTTAAGGTTAGGTAAAAGTAATGTTTGATGTTTAGATCGTATTTCGTAGGTCTTATTATTTCAAGTTAAGTTAATATTTATCTATTTACTATTATGGTACATGCGAAAGTGATGTCTTCAAGATTAAGCGCTGAAAGTTTAGACAAGGTTTAATGACTAATTGATAATGAAGAACCTGAGTATAAAAAGGTAAAATAAAAGGACTTCGGGTACCGTAACAACAGAAGATTCTTAAAAAAAATCCGAACGAACCACTCTAAAAACGATGAATAAATAATGGTACAGCGATGTTTTTGTATAAAAATAACCCAGAAAAATTATTCGGTACCTATTGGAATAAAACAGTAAGTAATTGGGGTTTTTCAGATGGTAGTGGTACTTTGGAGTTTTACTTTTATTTATCTATTGGGTTTTTTAGAAATGATAACGCATGACTACTGCTAGTTGTAACTTTTCACAAGGTTGCTGGTTCAAATCTAGTTAGTAATAAGTCAATTTAGTACTATACATGAGCAGAAGTTTAAAACAGCGCACATAAAGATAGAAACAATCTGTTCCCACGTACGCAACGTACGCGACGCATTATGATGCATATATCGATGGGTCCTACGTATAAGGGCCAATGTGCAAGATGACAACTTTTCAATAGAGGTCTTCAAATTTCTATTTTATATATAATTATATATATTTTACATGCTTTAATTGATAAACCCTTTTACTGTAGCAATAATTTAGTATTTTCATCTATAAATGTGTATTTTTTTAGTGCACGTTATTAACTAAAGGCATTTAATACAAAAATGTGAAAATGCTCAAAATGTTGCATTGGCCCTTATACGTAGGAACCATCGATATACACATTTGTATAAAAATCTATGCAACGGAGACACACCCGTCGTATGCAACGTTGCACAGAACAAGCGTGTCTTGATTGCACTCCCGAGTTTGTTTGTATCTTAAATTTAGTTAGCAAGAGACAGTGGTATAAAAATTAATTATGTAAACAATATAATTAGCAATGTATGTTAACGTACTACTGCGGTCGATGACCCGGTCGCTGAAAATCGTGACTCAAGAACTAAATCTATCGTAATGAAAGACGTTCAATACTAGGGACGTATAGAGGCTAGTTTAATGTCGGTGAAGACAAGCCTGGGGTCAAATAATTATTTATAAAAATGCGTTACATGTTCTCAATTAATCCTACTAATATTATAAATGTGAAAGTTTGTGAGTATGGCTGTATGGATGTGTGGATGTTTGTTACTCTTTCACGCATAAACGGCTGGACCGATTTGGTTGAAATTTGGTATGTAGATAGGTTATACCCTGGATTAACATATAGGCTACTTTTTATCCCGAAAAAATGTCGCGGGTAACACCGCGGGGCGCAGCTAGTATAACATAACATCACGCTTGTATTCCCCGAAGGGGTAGGTTATGTTATAGGTCCCAATTTAATGGGGGAGCGAACCTATTGCTATCAACCGGGCAAAAATCCAGACACCGAGCTGCTACTGAGAATTACCTAATGGAAAAACTCAGAAACACTGCTCGACCCGATATTTAAACCCAGGACGTTACGCTTAGCGACCACTAGACCAACGAGGCAGGCTTGTTCTTAATTATTCTTCTCCAAACGACTTGACTGAAGTTGATAATTTTGTGACTTATTCAAAATAAGATAAAGTTTAATAGGAAATCCGTGGTCTCTGCCTACCCCTCAGGGAAACAGGCGTGACTTAGTGTATGCAATATTAAATAATAATGATGTAGAGTCACTTAAATGGTTCTTAGCTAGAGTTAGGCCCGATAGACGGCGCTCGAAGATTGCATTAGAAAGTCCGAAATCTGCGCAGACCTAGTCGCAAGCCAATTACATACCTAGTACTAGAATAAAGGCTGAATCATAACACTACATATAGATAGTATACTCCGTAGGTTCAATACAATATCTCCGACCAAACGCAACGGCTTACGTGGCCCAAACCTCATTAGCTGATGTCATAACTATTGTCTAGTACAACGTCAAGGCGATACCAATCGATAACCGTACGCAATTACCTATCTATACGTATATACTCCATATCGCAAATACTAGATAGGTAGGTGTAGACTCTGTGGGTGTGGACTAGTAGCTCTCACATGTTTCGTCATTCCAACAATGGTTAATAACAAAATCAAAAAGACAGCTACACGGTTGTTACTAATTAATATACTAATAGATAATTAAACTGAGTAGACGCGTCACTTTCTTCACAAAACCATCAGAAACTCAGTTTGACAGCTTTAAAATTTTCACATTAAATATTTAATTGAAATTGTTGATATGAATGATAAATTGTTCAACAAGTAACAATATTTTCCGCTGAAAATCTCGGCCAACGCCCATAACGTACCACGCTAACCCCTCCCCCCCTCCTACCCCCGCAGTGGGCTGCATCCCGGGGGTTGGGAGCCACTGACGTAGATACTATACATGCACATCGTACCGGGAAAAGGGGGGCAATGATAAGGTGTGGTTCCACTATTCAATTATTTGATTAAATATTAATTATATTCTTAAACTCTCTTACTAAGGCACTGCGCAAATATGGACTCTTGTATCTTGTGTTGGTTACAAGATACCAATGAATTTTTGATTTCTATATCATCATTATCAGCCTATCTCAGCCCACTGCTGGGCATTAGCCACATCTGTCGCACAGCCTACAACCGTTGGGAAAAACGTGTTCTGGAGAGGAGACTAGGACTCGCTGAACGTAGTGTAGGACGTCCTCCAGCTAGGTGGGGCGACGATATACGCAAAATGGCTCGCAGCTGTTGGAAGCGGAGGGCCGAAGATTTCTATATAACCAGTAAGTCGATTGACGTCTCTATTCATCAACATGCAAACGACACTGATAATGTATCTATAATTTAGTTAATTGTTAAACATTAACAACTTTTATTTGGTTAATTGTAATTTTAGTTTAAAATTGTAATGTCAAATCAAATAGTCAAATACCATTTGTGTTCCACTTAGCATAGTTACTATTTTTCTTCGTTATTATTGACCTCCTAGAGGTCGGTGGCATTGTTTTTCTATTGTCTGTTGCGCTGACAGTGAACTGTTTAAAACCTACATCGGTTTGTTCATGTTAAGTCACTTTAAATTTGTGTAAGTAAGAATTGTTATTGGTAAATGCTAATCAAACTAAATACTTCTAATTTTAGACAAACAGTAGATGGGTTTTTGACTAGATGGCGGGAGGACTTGCATAAGAGGGCCGGCAACGATTGGATGCCTAAAGCAGCAGACCGGGCTTCGTGGCGTACCTTGAGGGAGGCCTATGTCCAGCAGTAGACTTCAAAGCGCTGATGATGAAGCCGAGTTTAGTAGTAGGATTTGCCATTTTTCACGGAGCAAGGGAGCGAAGGATAGACAAGATTTTTCGAGAGGGGTATAGACTACGTTTTTTACAATGGAAACACAAGATTTCCAAGCCGCAGGCAAACCCTAGAGAGAAAATACAGACTTGAAAACAAAGAAAATGGTGACAGGTATATTAGATGATACTTAATAGTGCCGATACAGTTAATATAGTGAATGGTATAGATCTAAAACTGTAAAATAAATAGAGAAAGAAGAGAGCATACTGCTGCAATTATATTATAGATTATATTTAAACATTGGTTTACAGAAGCAATATATAAGATAATTATAGTCAAAGACTAGACAAAAGTAGAACGAATTATGTGAATCGAAATCATGACCGTTCAGACCTCATTTACGAACAATCATTAATCGATTAAAGTCCAAAAGTAGAATACAGTTTTAGTAAGTGAAGCCCCACCTCGAGCATTCAGCAACTGCATCGCATCGGTAGTTGTATAAAGTTATAGTACTAAAAGGGGTGTCGTATCGATCGGCAGACGTCTGGCTCAGGTCGCCTGGTTTTCAAAGGCTAGTTTCATGCTATCTCGTTATAACGAGATTTCGGTATCATTGAAACAGGTATAAAACATTTAAAACTATAAATTATTTTTGGTTTAGTACTTTGGACTCTTGTTTATTATAGCGTTTATGGTAATTATCGTTTATGAAATTTTTCTCTCGCAAGTTAGATGTATAGGTTATTACGCAATTTTATGTAATGTATCAAAAATATTTTACGACTTACAACCGCCTTTGTTTAACAGTGGACTTTCGGCTGATGATGATGATATTGCCACTGGTCATATAAATAGATAGAAAACACTAGATTTGTATAGACTTATGTACGCGTTCGTTGAACTTTCGGAAGCTGAATAGGCTCCATACAAAAGTTATTTGACAGGGCAGTCATATTTTTCTAATTTTGAAAATCATTTTCTTTTGTCTGTTGTCACCGGTGACAAATTACATCAGGTAATATAATAGACAGAGTTTCTGGTAATTAAGGGGTAGCCTTGGAAGGGCTTATGCAGAAAGTAATGGCTGCCCATAAAGTACTCTCGTGGTAACAGTGACATTGTATGTACTTGTGTACCTCACTAATCTGTTTGGCACGAGGCGAGCCTGCCGCCGCGACGTGCCGTCTACTGAATTTTTAACACATTCTTTATCGTCTAGACGTTACTTAGACATAAATTGTAATTCTGCTATACTTAGTATTTAAGACTTAGTTGGTCCCAGCTTAATAGAAGGTTAGAAGGGAATGCGTTGGTAAACAAAATGACTTGTAATTCGTGGCCATTTTGTACAATCGTGTCTGATTTCTTAGTAATCTGCGTTCTCTGGGTTATTAGTAGAACCGGTGAAGGAAAACATCGTGAGGAAACCGGCACACCTGAGAGATTTTTCAACGGTGTGTAAAGCCATGTCAGTAGCCTACAGGCGGATTAAACTCTGACACCAGGTTGTTCATCAACTATACGATAAGAAGTAGTAAGAGTTATGTTATTACATAAAAAGAACAAAAAAATCTACGACATCTAATAGAGTATAAATAACCTTATTTAAGGTTTTATTTGTTTTGAAGACCATGGTCAGACCACTTAACTGCCACAGATAACCTCGATCGATATTAAGCGCTTAAATATGTAAATATTTACAATATATACGCAGTTTATAAAACAAACTTTAATATAATAGATTTGACATACTAGCTACTTATTTAATAAAAAATGTTTTTCGGAAGCCTTATTTTCAAGCTGGTATATTTTCTCGGAATGTACTTGCACGTTTTGCTGTCACAATATTTATCCAATCCAAACGAATAAATACCTATTAGAACCTTAACAATTGTAGCTTGTTATTCTTTTAGTTTTTCATTAAAACGACTTTCAGATTTTAACTAATTAGTATTTTGTTAATATAGGTATTTACTTTCATAAGCCTACATCTAGTACCGATATTAAATTGCAATGTCTGCAATGTTTTGTCCCCAGAAATCGTCCTAATCTTTCGGGGGACCCCCTGTCTGCGCTTTGAGGGATTTCCCGTATTTACTATCTGCTCATTATCAGTGGCTTTTAGGAACGGAAACCTGACTCATATCATCTTACATTGCGAAGCGCACATAGAAACAGTCACGTTATATTACAAAAATACAATCTATATTAAATGGAATGGCGCTCATGGTCACATACGATAAAAATGTCAAAAAGCTCCTATATTTACCATATTATACGGTCTTATTTCATAGACTAGTTGGCCTTACGCTACCGCTACATAAACTATGTATTGCCTATATTATCTACTTAATAATACAATAACGTTAGTTCAGACAATCTCAACTGAGATTCTGCGCAGAAGTCCGATGGGATGGCAAACCGACGCAACAAGCAAATCCAGACGCAATACCAACGACTTAGCGTATTTTGCGAGCCTCGAAGGGGTCTAGAACTCTCGACAAGCTAGAACCGGTCACCCATCAATGACTTGACCGTAACAACCGCTGCTTAACTTCGAAGCAGATTTCGGTACACTACAGCAGTACTAACTTAGCAGTACAGTCGTTCATTAAACCTATTATTTAATACAGCTAACAAATCCTAAACGACCGGAATAAAGGGGGAAGTTCGAATTAACATGGCCGGCGTCGGTCAAATAATAACTCTTACCGAGTAGTACGGTAACTCCGGATACTAGCTGCAACCGTGGCAGTTTAACAAGTGTATTACAGAAGCTAGTTTTGTTTTAATCAGCGTCTAATAAATTCTCTACTTTAATGTACAGAAAGTAATACATGATGCACGGAGGTAGATCTTAAATTTGTGTTCTCTTACAGCAATTATTATACATGACTTATAAATAAATCTGCGATAAAATCCGTAGTTTTATTTCAATTAAGTACCTATATTTAAAATAAGCAGTCTTCCGCGTGAAACTTTCAGACTTTTCCAGAAATAAAAATCTATCCATCTTTTTCGTACCTCTAGGGTGCAATCCATCCAATTAAAATGGTTCATTTGTTTTGTCCATCACTCCATCAGTGTTATTATTTCTCTCAGTAAAATAACATGCAAGAGAGAAGCGCAAACATGCTCGCATCGCAGGCTTTGATACAGGATGCCGTATCGATTTTGGCATCCAACGCATACGAGGGGGTGAGGTATAACTGCATGTACAACGTACGTATGTGTCCCAATTTCATGCAGTCAGTTCCGCGTTGAGCAAAGTCCCTCCCCCCAATGACACTGCATAAATCGTCTGCAATAGACGCAGAGGATAATGATTCGTCTGCTTCTTAATATCGTTATAAGCCAAATATTACATGAAAGCTGGTCATTCCGTGGTGTAGAGATTGGTCAGTCAACAAGGAAGGTAGCAAGTTTTACCGTCCAGGGTGTGTCGGACGTACTTGCAAATCGTCACTCCTGGAGGCTCTCTACTTGTATGATAATAATATATCATGATACATCATGAATATAATTTTAACAAAGCGACCACAGATCCCTTTGTTTCCTGTGCCAAGCCCACCACTCGTGCCTATCACTGTAACTTTTGTAAGTCAGGATTTACAATGATAACCAGCGAGGCAACGACGCTTGAGGCGTCCCAGAGAAATGACTCGACTGTTTTGAAATTAATTGTAAAAAAAATTATAGGCGGAGTAGGAACATAAATTGGTTTCCGACTTCTCTCCATAGCAAGCGGGAGACACAAAAGATTAATATGTTTAAAACTAAGGGAGAATTAAAAGATAATGGTCACGCAGCACATTGAAAGTCAGCCGGAGCGTTCAATGTTATAGGGTGAACCACCCGCCCGTGCTGCCTTGAACGTAATTCGAATCAACATACTATCATACTAATTACCAACATTAATGACGTTTATTTATACGAATTGTATGTATATTTTCAAGTAAGGTTTTTGTTTAAGTTTTTAACTGCTTAACGGGTTTTTGGCGAAAATTATAAAGGCAGTACGTATAGTGTAGAATAAAGTAGGCATACAAGTGTATTCGGGAATGCCCGACTAATTTCAAACTCGAACGGGGCCCTTATTCATGAGCTGGTTACGCAGCGTCGCGAGTCAGTTCGGCTCGTGACTTTGCCGGGTATATTATGTAGTAAATAAAAATGGACTTATTGTGGTGGTCCTATATTAAAAAAAATACAACATTGCTACATTAAAAACGAGACACGTACAAAAATAAACATAAAAATACTTAGAGGCATTAAATTATCCGCACGTGTGAAGCCGAAGGCACATCTAGTGTGCAAGAAAATGACCAATCAAAACATTGCGAAAAAATGCAAATCCTTTGTTATTCATATAATTGTTATTAATTATTTCATAAAAGAGGTGTTTATATTCAATCTAATGGATTATTCAATCACCATTCATTTTTTTATTGTGCGGCCTTAAAGATTATTCAGATAAATGGGATTATGGATATGGCATTGGCAATTATATTGACGATGCAACGGACGTTGAATGAACTAAATATAATTAATATTTACTAGCCTGAACCTACATGGCAAAGAGCTCTTTTTACGCTTGATCACGGCAGGTTGGCGATATTAGACCATGAAATCCAGGATTTAACACGTTCAGGACATCAGATATTACCCTTCACCGTAATGCAAGGTTTACACGATGCGAGCTGGCCTAGGGTGAGTACCCTGTACCCAGTACATGGTGCGCAGAAAAGTTGCGCACCTGCGAAGAAGACGCGGTGAGGGGTTAGACTCGCTGACTCCTTACTGCGTGCGGAGGCCTGGGGAGACTGGGTTGGGAGACCCAACTCCGCATTGCACTGATCTCCGCCGAAGTCCTGCAGCCCCCCTACCTACATGGGGGGGCACCAACATAGAATATCCGCCCCTCTTTACAGGGTGGATAGCGCTGGCTGGGGTGGCGGTAGAATGCTATTGCGATCCCGCCTCCCCTTCATCAAAGCGCAGCGCAGGCATGTGTGGTTTTTAGTGGGTACACCCCTGCAGTCCGGTAGTAGTTCGGTACACAGGGGGGGCAGCCCCCCTAGACATGCTGCAAAATGTTTGACGAATAGTATGATAAATGTATGGGGATGACATAGTTTTACGACTATGTTATCTATGACGTCAAACCTATAATTTTCATTCTATTCGATTTCTTACTCTTTTATGGAGGACTGGACATTAACAGCCCTTGGCAGGGACAATTGGAAAGGGAGTAGGGAGGCCTTTGCCCGTGGTGTGTGACATTGTGGGCTTCTAAAAACAACGTTTTGCTATTTATCTATGGGGCAGATAGTATTGTAGGATTGTATCATACGATTTACTGTCATGTGGGAGTCACTCAGGAGCTCACATTCGAGTTGCTAGGTACAACATGTGGCTATGAGACGAGTCGAGCTACTGTCATGCAAGTGCATGATGACCTTATCTGTCTACTGTCAAGTCAGCAGCTCGCACTGTGTCCTCTCGCTTTTATAATGTACCTAACCTAACTATTTTACAAATAAACCATAACATTCTTGTTTTAAGTATTAAATAACTATGGTATTTTGTTTATAGTCGTCTATTCTATGGCAGGGTGGACGTGTCTACTATGAAATCAGCAGCACGCTCTGTGTTATATCGCCTTTATAGTCACTGGTGACTTGGAATGGACATTAACTGTTTTACAATGAAACATCAACATTTTTGTTACGTATAACATTTCCATTTTGTTTATTACGTTTATTGTAGACTCTTCTATGGCAGGTTTGGCGTTTGACTAATGGCGCGAGTCCAATGCGGCACGCGACATAGGCGACGTACCTATGTATTTAAATGGACCTATCATGCACTACCAAGTCTAATAACGTAGAATCGATATACTTAATGTTGCCTATAATAATTTGTCACGCCATGCAGGAACCATTGTCCGCGTGACAAAACTGAAGGCTTTTTTTAGGTTTCGTCAAGTTCCAGTGCGGCTGCGAGAGACGAAAGCGAAACAAACCAAGCGTGACAATTTATGGCTATCTCCAAGTTTTCTGTGTTCAAAAATAATATTATATTACACAGAAGGGTCAAGTGAAGAGTACCCTTAACCAACGAGCGTGTATGTGGAATGTGATGTGAGTGAGAGGCGAAAGAAGTATGTCAGGATCTTAGCAAATGGAACACCGTGGTCACTGCCTAACCCTTTGGGAAATAGGCGTGATTTCATGTATTATATTATACACGAACTTGGAGCTATTCAAAATGTATGTCTAAGTGACCGAATTTCGGTTCATCTGAACCAAATACCTAAGTAAGAGATATACACTTATACAGTGCAAAAGGGTGTGCACAAACACACGTGCTATCTTTCTCTTTACTCTTCTAATCCCGTGGTACAATGGTGGACAATCCGACCCGCACAGCTAGAGGTCCGCACAGAATCTATTTATGTACGTGTGTACCTAGGTATAGGTGTGTAGCAACCCCGCATTGCAGACTCCGATTGCTACCGAGATTTTCAGTCACGGCGGCCTGCCTCATCTGAGACTAGCCAACTACACAGGAGATATTATCGTGCAAAAGTATCCGACCAAACACGGGTGCACTCCCTATTCCCTCACTCTCATAGTCCGATGGGACGGTAGACTGACACGGACGGAATTGTAGCCTTATTTAATAAGTCTACTGCCCCCTTACCATAAACTCTTCAAACAGGACAGTTAACGATGTGGAAGCGAGACACCGCATTAGTACAGACCGGCATCTCGCTTCTACAACGTAAACTGCCCTGCTTTAAGAGTACATGGTAATGGGGAGGACAAACGCGACTGTCAAGAGAAATGTCTAGCGTTCGACTGTGACAGCTACGGTTGGAAATTGCGCATTTCTGGTAAACTTAAACCGGTTTACGGACCCCTGGTCAAGGAGGAATACTTCAGCCTACTCCTTCGGGGAAACCAAGCGTGATTGTTATGAGAAAGAAATACTTTACATTACACCTACATTTGTTTACAGGCACGACTGAGGCGAGAATTATAAAAGAAACAGGATTTAAAAAGAGAAAGCGATTTCAGCAATGAGGCTACATATAATGAGGTTGTAGCACAATCTAGTATTAGCTGCTAATTTATTAAACCTAGTCATTTTTGTGTGGTTTTATATAAAAAAATAGGGTTAAAATAGTTGTTCATTATTGCCGTCAGACTTCAGACTGGTTACATGACACTGTCACAGCTTTGAATTGAGGAGTTGGCGACCCAATCATTCTTGAAAAGGCCACATGGCCCTAGAAATTGATTTGATTTATATAAATCGAATAAAATTCTAAGGTTAATTCAAATTCTAGGTGTTAAACCTATATCATAAGCTTGTACACATCGTAATTGATAATATTTATAATTGTCATGACTAATACACCTTCTATTTAGAAGAAACTTACGTTAACACAACTAACAGCCAATAATGAAGAAATATCTATGATCTAGTGGCAATAAACACAAGTTACTATTGTGGTTGCTCTTAGATTTGACTCACAGGCTGAGAAAATAATAATCAGCCCCCTTACCATAAACTCTGAAAGCAGGACAGTTTACGATGGGGAAGCGGGACGCCGCACTACACTGTGAGTAGCAGCGTGTCACTTCCACACCGGAAAATGTCCTGCTTTAAACATTCATGTAAAGGTAGGTTTCTTTGCACAAAATAAATAAACACGTATTTTGATAAGAAGTTCATTAATTTATCACCAAATCGCTTTATCAGCATAAGATACATAATTTATGCACACTCATCATATTCTAATAAAAAATAAATGACTGTAGATACTTCTCTTTTACCAAAAAAAAATATTCCTGTTTATCCAATCTTGAAGTTCATATAACTGAGTATACAATAATGAAGAATATGGAGAGCATCCACATTCTTAAATACCTATGCAATTAGCATATCATTGTGCTTCCATACTTTGACAGCACCGAGCATAGTGATTAATTCACATTATGTGTAAATTAATAAAGTTACACACAAATAAATTTAAATATATTGGATAATAGTATTTTATTATTTTGTTGCAGTTTTGGTGAGTACACACACATATTGGTTACTTAAGTAAATGTCACTTGAGATATTTGGATAGAGCTATATTATCACCTGTCTTTGTCTTAAGGTGTAGATAGAGAATGATTACTACTGTTAGTAAGAAAAGTGAATTGTTTATTCATGTTTTTAACAATAGAATAAATAAATGTTTCCATGTTCACTATTTTTTATTATTATTAGATTCTTGAAATAAACACCAGGGAATGAGAAAGAATTTAAAAGAGAAGATTCCTGAATGTGGTATCTCTGCATATTCCACTAGATACCCATTTTAAATGTATGTACGGTATCAAACATGTTGTGTGTGACCTGCCCCACCCCTATTCCCTCTATTCATAAACATGGATAATAGCTGTACTAACTAAAACCCATTTTAAGTCGATTGACAGTGACAGGTATATAATTTACTCCATGGTTTAAATTGACGTATATTTTGAATATGGAGTATATGGTTTAGGTATAAGATTATTATAAGTTGATGAATGCTACAGATCTTTAACCTATCTAGTCAAAAATATATCCATTGGAAGCGGAACGCTGCTGGTAGAAATGTGGAGTCGCACAACCAAAAACACCTATAAAAGTATTAAGTTGGGTGGACAATAATGTACAGGGCATCTAGTTATTTGCCTGCAATACTGATTATCTCCGATTGCAACATAAACATTAAGGAGATAAAATGTAAATTAATTCAATCAAAACTGTAATCTTAAGTTTTTAATCAGTTTTGTAGTGTTAATTGTGGGTTTTGATTGCACCCACACAATACAGATATTTTTTTAGTAATAACAATTATTGTTAGTGCTACATTGTCATGGTAATTTTAAGCTTTTAGTCTATGATTTTTTTTTCTTCTCTGAAAAAAGGTTTTACCTGCCAGTGAGACTGTTTCTGGTCAGTATATTATTATTTTAGAGTTAAATGTTTACAGGCAATCAAAGAATCAAGTCTCAAGTACCTTTTTACAGTTTTAAGATTTGCTGTGCATATTACAGGGATTAAATAATAGTATAGTAAAACAACTATTTGTGTCGGCAAAGGTGCAACTCAGCGCCTAATAAAAATGCTAAGTCTACTTAAATCAGGTAATAGCAAAAATAGTGCTAATGGTTTGTTGTTATCATGTCAATAAAATGGTATTGGATGTTTTAATGCTTATTTCTGTACTTGATAAGGCGACAATAATTATTACACAACCCCTTTATGAGGTATGGTGCTTCGGCAATGCAACCAATGTGTTAATTTTTTTTTTATCATTTATATGTAATTAAATTTTATAAAATATGTAGGTATTAAACTAACATTAATGATTAGGTTTTATATTTCAACAAAAAAGAGTAATTATTTTTCTTCAGTCATATTTTTACAAAAAAAATATGAAATTTCTGGTTAGATATTATTAATAAGAAATTATTATGATATTAAAATGATTACTACTTTTACCCAAAAAATACCATTTCATTCGAATTATGATTAGTCATTAGTAGGCATTTGGAATTTTAATATTACTTCGCCCAGTTGCAAGTAGGGCAATAGAAAATAACAAAATATCTGTACACATTATGACACGACAGAGTAAACACTAAAATTTAGATTTCGAAAGAGCACCAGTTGGCACACCAAGTACAAAGGCTGAATGTTGCAATGCCAGTGCTTGCGATAAAGTTACTTACCTAAACAGCACACTAAGAATTTGAGGAGTGTGAAGAAGAACGCGTTGTAGAAATTCGCGTCGTAGTAATTAACATCTGCATCGGCGAAATCGACGTGGTCGACTGTAACGTTGCTAAGGACAGACACCTCCTCGCCGCTCGAGACTGGCAAACCCAAGCTGATCTTCAGAAATTCATCCACCACAAATAGAGGCGGCACCCTCAGCAGCACCTCCACTAGTGCCAGTGCCTTCGACCTCAACGACATTATTCATTTATGCAGACCTTTGCACACGTTAACACTGATAATTTAGCACGCACAGCCGAAACAACGGGCTTACACTGTAAACTTTCACGGGATGTTTTTGATTGATTTATTTTGTCTTTATAAACTTATTTGATGTCACCAATAATAATACGAAAATAATGACTGAAATTTTTGCGACAATAAAAATTTGACATTACAAATTTAGATGTTGCCAGATTAAAAAATGTATTCAAGTTTGCCAGTATACGAACTATTTCTACTATAACATGTCAAGACTTTATGAAGAAAAAAACCTCAGAGTAATTACTAAAGCATAGAGGGAGCGTTGCTTCCAGCAATACTGTACACTTTTTTTGCCTCGGTAGTGATGTGCCGTATTTGGTAAGTCAAAGTATCGAAATAAATTTAGTTCTTGACAGAAAATGTACTTCCATTGAATGTACGTTATTTTCACGTTGTATAAAACATACATCACCAAGGCATCAATATAAATTTAGTCCCAAATTTAAGAATTATCTAGTAAGGGTTTAAATTACAACAAATACGTGATTCGTTGACTAAAAGATTTATATTGCAACACAGGTCCACCAATCACTGTACTTGATATGAAACATTTGATAAATTAATGGCTAATCTTTATGTTGATCGGCCTTTAGAAACTGGGAGTAAAAGTAAAAACACATATAGATTTAGTAAATTTTTAATAAATAGAAAAATAAATATATATTTTTTTATAATCTAGCTGTGCCCCGCGGTTTCACCAGCGTCAATAAGTGTCGTTACCGATGTCTTTGTAGTAATTCTGTATTATTAGGGTTTTATAGCCAAATGGCAAAAACAGCGGCTATGCTTAGTCCATCTATTTCTAGCTCTTGTAAGCACTTTTCACCAGTTCTCTTTCATTTGGAGGCATACTGTAAAATAAAACGATATTTGCTATAATTTAATGACATAAAATTAATTATCGTATCTAATAGTATCGATGAAAAATACCTACTTCACTAGCATGACATAACCTCACAAATAAACAAATTACTTTATTGTTAAATTAATTCGTTAACACAATATAATTCGTAAAAAAGATAGTCTGAAAGGATCATCATCAATCTAATGTGTATGTATAAGTGATAATATACAAAAATTACGCGTGATTTTATAAGAAAATTGCATAAAAACACTTACCCATGAAATCTTACAAATTCATTGTTATCATTCCGTGATGAATGTGATTTACACGATAAAACAAAACTAGCCATATTAAACGCTTATTTATCTGTCCTTTGCACCTTTTGTACACAATCAAGTTGCTTATATTATCCAAAAAATTATATTATTTTTAAAATAAACAATGTCAGGACAAGGACTGACATTCACTACGTATAATACGACTAAATCAAATACTTTGTACAGTTAACCGTGTAGAACCGTTCTAGTAAGCAACTATGTCCTTTTTTAATTGGTCGTGTAGTAAGAGACCAAGTATGACCGTTTGACAATTTCGGAATGTACATTTAGTTTTAAGCATATATGAGTCCATATATGTTTGTCTCTTTTATATATATAATCTGCGTCATAAGAGAGAGGAGCTTGGATTTATCGTAATTTGTGTCTAATTTGTTCGCTCTCTCTATGCTTTAGTAATTACTCTGAGAAAAAAACATACTAATTGAGTAAAACCACGAAGAAAAAACAAAATTTTAATCGTATTAACAATGCTTAAAAATCATTCTGGTATTTGCTGTAAATTTTTTAAGAAGGCTAAAGTTACGCGCGTGTGAAATACTCATTACTTCTACGCAATACGAGTACTTCGTAGCCATACCGATCGTGTGATCATTATGATTATTTGATCACACGGTATGTTGATAGGCTCCTAGCGATACCATAATATACTATTACTTTATATAAGGTCTAAAGTTTTTTGTAAGGTTAAAACTTTAAAGTTAAAGTTGTTGCGTAAGTTGTGGTGATATTTTTGTAATTGTATTATTTGAGAGACATTCTATTATGAAACTATAGAATTATAATGTCGGGTAGCCGCTTACGCGATATTATTACAGTTCATCGTTATTCACGTGTTTGTTATTTGATAACGAACACGCAAAAACGAAGTGATAATTATAAACTTTACATTATAAGCTTAGTATTTATTATTATTTTTGTATAAAATATTTAGTACTCCATGAAAAATAACGAACAGAATAATTTCCAGCAAGATATAAGTGTAAATTCACCTATGGCAGCATTTTAGTAAAATATGGTAGTCCGTGGTAGTTTTCAGGATGTAGTAAGTTATGATTGGGACTTCCCAAAGTTAGTTTAATCTTTTCCAAATAATATGAGCTTTAGGCACAAACTAGGTACGTAATTATGCAATAAAACCAGAATGTTACATTACAAAATTATATTATCCTGACTAAATCACAAATGTATACATATAAAATCTCCCTCGAACTGCAAGGGTTAAATAAAATAGACATATTTAGTGTATTTAATGCATACTACCTAGTATCACCAGATCAAACGGAGGAAATACTTATTTTATCCTTTATTATTTATATGGTTATTGGTCAATAGGGTGTGACTTTATGGCCATTTTCCGAATACGATAGCGCATTGCATTGCCCATTATTTTTGGATTTAAAATAGTGAATGACAGAACCTTAGCTTATTTGTACAGTTGAATAACTTTTGCATTCGTGTTTACACCGTAAATTATGTAACTGAGCGTAAAAGAGTTACCACAGTTTACAAACCAAGTTAAACTAACTATATATTACTTGGTCTGCCAGTCTGCAACCAGCTTAACACTCCACAGACCAAATTTAATGCGCAAATACACCGCCCGACCTGCGTGGCAGCACTGTGCGTGTTCACCAGGTGAATTCACTAGTTAGGTTGGCCTTGCAACGCCATCTGTCTGTTTTCGAATGCATTGGTGTTTTACGCCAAAATTTTAATCCACCAAATAATATCAATACTAAAATTAATTTGCTCATTTGAGTCTTTCGGTACAATATATACCGGCAAACTTATCATTTCATTAATAGCATTAAGTATCCACAATTCTCTATATAAACGTTTAAAAAAAAGTAGATAGGTCCTCATTTATATAATTATATATTTATATTATCCCTATACATAAATAGTAGGTACCTAAAATGTTGTACTTATAGTATAATGTGGTCGACCTGATTGGCGTAGTGGCTAAGCTATTGGACTGCTACGCTAAGGGTTGCGGGTTCAATTCCCGCACGGAACAAAAGTTTGTGCGATCCGCAGATATTAAACCCGAGTCTGGGTGTTTGTGTTTGTGATATTTCATGTCTGTGAAACGCACTCACGATACAGAAGAAATAACTAGTGTGGAGCGACGTTTCATTAAAAAATATATATGTATTATACACACATAACACCAGTTTATGGGTGTTTGCTGGAGTTTCCTGGATCTATCGAAAGCTTTTGTTCTGGTTCAGTATGAACTACTGTCTGTCTGACTTAATGCTTTAGGCATTTTCTACCAGTCAAACCTTTGGGTAGTGCAGAGAGGGATCACGGTAGGTATGCACAAACAGTCGTGTGAGAAGTATATTTTTAATATACATACATACTTGCATACTACAGATTATATATATAAACAATAATATTATACTATATATAATTATATTATTAATACCCAAATTCTCACATAAGAATTTTAAGAGGCTGACTGCCTCGGTGGTCTAGTCGTCGCTAAGCGCGACTGCTGAGCACGAGGTCCTGGGTTCGAATTCTGGGTCGCGCAAAGTGTGGCTGGGTTGTTCCATTAGGTAATTCTCAGTAACAGTTTTCCTAAGTAATGTAACTGTTAACGCACAATTAATATTGTAAACTTCCAATAAATGATTATTATTTTGATTTCTTGAGTATAAACGGATTCTGAATTTGTACCCGGTTTATGGCAATAGGTTCGCCTCTTATAAAATTACATTAGTAGATACTTCTAACTTAACTAGCAAAATGCGAGTGTACTATATGTGCAGTGCACCTCTGCCCACCCCTTTACGGAATACAGATACAAACAATAACACTTATCACGTTTCCATTAAATTGCCAAGAATCATGACTTCATTGTTGCCATTAAAACTGGCAAACTTTTCCAAGTACAATAAAAGGCGAACAGAAGAAAGCTCGGACAAAGTTTGGAAAGCGCCGGGGCCTTATTGAATCGATATCAGTTAGAAGGCTTCGACTATGGCTTCGTTTCAAGGCAAATTAAAAAAGAACGTATGCCGTTATTGTGATGGCATTGTTGGAAGTTTTGCCGAGCTTTGTCGAGTTCTGTATGGCTGTTGTACAAGTTGAATAATGGTGGCACGGAATAAAACTCCGTAACATAAATAATGGAGTATTTTCCTTTGTATCTTTATACTTCTTTAATAAAATAAAAACATATATACAGACATATAGTCTGTCTGTTTGTCCCCATCGCGATTAAACCACTCGATTGATTTTAATGAACAAATGATTTAAGTATACGTAGCTTGAATCCTAGAAAAGGGCTTATACACGTGTTTTATGAATTTTGTACGATTTATCTTGTCTAGTTTCCAGTTTAATATTTAATAATCTTCTATTATTAATATAAGTAAGTACTAACTAAGTAGGTAGGTAGGTACATAATAAAATGTATTATTAAACAACATAAAAACATAACATCACGCCTGTATTAACAGTACATCTACATTTCGCCAGTTATGTTTTAGGTCCCAATGTAATAGGGGGCGAGCCTATTGCCATCAATGAGGCACTAATCCAGACTCCGTGCTGCTACTGAGAAATACCTAATGGAAAAACCCAGACACACTTTGCCCGACCTGAGATTCGAACCCAGGACCTCGTGCTCAGCAGTCGCGCTTAGCAACAACTAGACCAACGAGGCAGTCAACTAAGTAGGTAGGTAGGTAAATAATAAAAGGTTATTATTCATATAACTTTCACTTCACTCAAGTTTTCAGGTATCCTTGAACTTAACAGGACAACCAGAGTCGTACTATGATACCTATATTATTATATCACATACGTAGCTCCTTCACTCTTAACTCTTGGGTCTAATTTTCAGGTTGGCCAAAATGTTCAACCTATTATAATAGAATTCTTATCTGTATTTGATAGAAAGCCAAATAGCACGTTCAAGTCGTTATAAGTAATAAAAAATACCTATCGATTCGATAGTGATTTTAACGAGCATTCAATAATACATATTTTACCCTTCGTTCAAACTCAAGAGCGACTCTGGGTACTTTAGAACACATCATAAAATAAGACACTAAAGAGAGCTTCCCATATACAAAGAGTATAATTTTCCCACTTTTAAATCCATACACACTCTCACTAAAAGATTACAACGTTGGAAATTACAATAATTACATTTCTAATCGGCATTACCGCCATTCTTCGGATGGCGGCAAAAACCAAAATGGCCACCAACTATCTGTCATGGCACGCGCGCGCCACGCGTTCTCTCCCCTCAACCGATTAAATGTAAATCAATCGTAAGGAACTGAAGATAAGTTTAGTCCGCAATAACATATTATGTTACGCACATTTTATCTTTTATTTGCGTTTCCGATTGAGTCGTATCGTTTTACAGTGGTTGATTGGCCGTGTTATTGTGGGATTGTTGTTTTTACAAATGGCTTTGTACGATAGCTCAGCGGGATAATTACTATGAGTATCAGCTAAGTATTGAGTTAATTAATTAATTTGGGGTTTCATTTCAACATAAGTACAGTAGAATCGCTTTAGAATTATTTTTTTTTCAAGACGTCGCCCCACACTAGGAGGATTTCTCCTGTGTCGTGGGTGCGTTTCACAAACACGAAATATCACATACACAAACACCCAGACTCGGGACAAATACCTGTGGTTCGCACAAAGTTTTGCCCCGTGCGGGAATCGAACCCGCAACCCTTAGCGCAGCAGTCCAATCGCTTAGCCACTGCGCCAATCAGGTCGTCCTAGAATTGATTAGTACTTGGTTTAGTTAGAGGCAATGAATGAGTATTAAGTACCTAGCTGTCTCCGTAAACTTGCGGCTTCAAACCGCAGTCATAGGCCAACTAATATCTTGTAGCGGTACGCTTAATTTTATATCTATTACAAAATAAGTAGACAGTGTTATTTTTGTTTTATTGTAGGTATTTTTATTCCATTACAACAGAGGTTGGTGACGTGTTGCCGACTGGGAAACTTCAGATTAAACTTCATTGCATAAGCTACGACGCGAGACGCTACGATTAAAGTTTATTTGAGTGGTGACTTAAATAACTCCTGTATTTTTCAAATAAAAAGCCTATTTACTGAATTAACTTTAATTGGTGAAAGTAATAGTAACGTAAGTTAGTGTATAGTAACCTAATACAGGTAAACTAAAAGAAAACAATAGTAATTATCAATTACAGAATGTAGCTTAATTGTTTTAAACACTCTTTATTTATAAACGATGCTAACATGTGTTTTAAGATAACTACTCCTCAAGTCAATTAACATATCTATTCTTTATACATGCAAACGACAGTAACAGGTATAATTTAATCAAATTTTTCAACACCGACTATTTTTTATTAGTTAGGGATTCTTTATTAAAGCAATTTAGACGACAAAAAAGTCACAGCCGAGCTCAACAACAACCAAACGAAGACCTAATAAAACATAACAAATGAACCCCCAATATTCAAACTGCCCTCCCTTGTATCTCCCGTTAAATAAACACGCTTTACCTGTCAGATCAGACAGTTACAATGCCAGCACACTTGCCGCTGAGCCTAAGGGCAAATACAGGTGGCAGTCTATTGTTACGATTTGTTGGAGTGCTGTTTGAGCAGTGGTTTAGTAAGGGTGGAATCAGTTGGAAAGATATAGTTTGTGGACGTTGATTACTGATTTTTATCTTGATTTTTGGCTGATAACGTGTGAGAAAATTTCACAGCTTGTTTTGTCAAGGATTTCAGGGAGATAATGTCATGTGAATATCTGGCGATAAAGCATAGGACCGGACAATGTGGCGATGTTTGGAGTAGGAATTTATCGTGCTTGGGATGTGAAGATGATAAACTATTGAGTACTTCTTTTTATAAGTATGTGGGGGTTATAATGTTATTTTTAATGTATCGGTGTCATAATTATATGTATAGTTATATGTTAATGACATGTTTTAGCGGAAATATAAATAAACTGCAAAACAAAAAAGATATACCTAAAACATAACTGGCGAAATGTGGGTGTACTATATGTGCACCTCTGCCTACCCCTTCGGGGAATACAGGCGTGATGTTATGTTATGTGTTTATGTTATGTGTTCAAAAAAGATATAAGTAATAACACTAATTATATAAAGGCAAAAGTTTGGGAGTGTGTGTTTGCATGTTTATTACTTTTTCATGCATAAACCGCTGTCACCATGAATTAACACATAGGCTACTTTCTATCCCGAAAAAATGTAGTGGGTAACACTCGCTAGATTGTTATAATTCCAGCACCATATAGTAGTCTCGTGCAAAATTGAGTTTCCTTGCTTTTTGCACAGTAAATGAATAGTCAGGCATTGGTTCATAAAAGATTCTTGGACATTGGAATCCTACTATCCTACTAATCCTACTATCCTACTAATATTATAAATGTGAAAGTTTGTGAGAATGGATGTGTGGATGTTTGTTACTCTTTCACGCATAAACGGCTGGACCGATTTGGTTGAAATTTGGTATGTAGATAGGTTATACCCTGGATTAACATATAGGCTACTTTTTATCCCGAAAAAAAGTAACGGGTAACACCGCGGGGCGCAGCTAGTAAACTTATAAACGATGCTAACATGTATTTTGTTATAACCACTTCTTCGTAAGTCTATTGACATCTCTATTTTTTGTCATGCAAAGGACAGTGTAATTGAGAGTGACACGTATAATTTTAGTCAATTGTTCATTATGGGCCGAGAGACGTCCACTGTTGAACAAGGGCCTCCCCCTTAGGTAAGGTTGCCATAGTCCCCACGCTTGGCAAGCAGATTGGGGATCGCAGTATTGGTGGTGGAGTTACAGAAGACGCTGCTTCCCATCTCCTGGATTTTCCCTGAGTCGCCTCTTACGACACCTACGGGAGGAAAGGGGGTGGTCAATTCTAGGCCAGATACCACTCGGCACAACTGTTCAACATTGAAATTTTTTATAAATAAGGGGGTGAAAGTGGGAGTGAACTTGTCAGGCAAGGATAATTCCTGAGAACTGCTACCATTTCACGATTCCGTGCATAATCAACATTAGGTGCCAATATCCGGTACAGTATTCACAAAGCCGGTATCCCGGCGGTGTGACGTTATGTCAAAGGGAGTTCATCGGTTCATCCAGGCTATCCGGTTACCGGACGAACGGACACGTCACCCGACACTTCCGTTTCCGAACGATCGACTTTCCGACAGGTGAGCCCAGTCGCAGCCGGATCGATGGATTTGAATTTTTATTAAGGTGTTTGGGGCTTACTGGGTTTTGCCTGTGACTTTTGTACTCGTACGCGTTAAGTACTCGCTGCTGGGTAGTTTGTTGCGCCGTCTCTTCGACTGAGCTTCAGCACTAGGAAGCGATGACGGGCGGGCGCTTTGGGGCTGTCATTATGTAATTTGTGTTATCAACTGCCTCGTTGGTCTAGTGGTTGCTAAGTGCGACTGCTGAGCACGAGGTCCTGGGTTCGAATCCCGGGTCGGGCAAAGTGTTATTGGGTTTTTCTGGAGTCTGGATTTGTGCCCGGTTGAACGGCAATATGCTCGCCTCCTATTACATTGGTACCTAAAAAACGACTGGCGAAATGTGGGTGTACTATATGTGCACCCCTGCCTATCCCTTCGGGGAATACAGGCGTGATGTTATGTATGTATGTATTTATGTTTATGTAATTTGACGTCAAAAACTAGTATTGCAGTCTATTTTGAATGAATGATTTAAGTATATTTTATCTGTATCTTTTATTTCGGTTACGTACAAAGACTGCCTCGTTGATCTAGTGGTCGCTCAGCGCGACTTCTGAGCACGAGGTGCTGGGTTTGAATTCTAGGTCGGGCAACGTGTTATTGGGTTTACCATTCGGTAATTCTCAGTAGCAGCACGGAGTCTGGATTTGTGCTCGGTTAATGGCAGTAGGCTCGCCATCTATTACATTGGGATATAAAACCATAACTGGCGACATGTGGGTGTGCTATATGTCCACCTCTGCCTATCCCCTTCGGAGAATACAGGCGTGATGATATGTTTATGTAATTTTGAAATAAATTAGGTTTGATACTTCGCTATCTTTCGCAATTGCTCACGTCACGCTGCGCGCTGCTTCATCGGGTAGGATGACGTCTGCCGGGTCCGCAATACAATAACAACAGCTAATTACCTAACCAGGAAAATAGGCCAAACTCGATCCAAATACGTAAAGCGAACCAAGAAAGTGATTGAATTTGTTTCGAAGTTTATGTAAGCAATTTTTGTTTGGTTCCAAACTCTTTGATTGCCATGGTAGCCGTCGCGACTGTCGCGCGCCGCCGCGCCGGTATGAAACATTGTTTTCCTTTTGCTGTGCCCCACAGTCTACCAGTCACAACTAATCTAATATTGTATGAATTGCAATAAAATCTATATATCTATCGAAACAATCTACCACCCATACTAATTTTATAAACTAGCTGCGCCCCGCGGTGTTACCCGTTACATTTTTTCGGGATAAAAAGCCTAAGTAGCCTCTGTGTTAATCGAGGGTGTCAGCTATGAAATTTCATTAAAATCCATTCTGCAGTTTTTGCGTGAAAGAGTAACATTAATCCATACTTACAAACTTTCGCGTTTATAATGTTAGTAGGGATGTGAAAGAACTCTCTCTGTCTGTCTGTTACGCCTTCACAACTAAATCGCTGGACGGATTTTGATGAAATTTGGCATGTAGTTTAAGACCCAAGAAAGGACAATGCTACTTAACGCGGCGAAGCCGCGGGCAAAAGCTAGTAGGTATTCAATGAAAATGAATTGCTGTTCGTTAGTCTCACTGAAACTCGAGAACGGCTGGACCGATTTGGCTAATTTTGGTCTTTAAATATTTAAAGAAGGGTAGGTTTCAATGGTGAGAAGGCGATACAAACCGTGCGAAGTTCGCCGGGTCAGCTATATTTTTCGAGAAGTCAAACCGTGACGATTATAAGACACGCCTTTATTGAGAGCAAATCTTATTATTGATTACGTCAACCTAATACATTATTTATTTTACAAAAATGTGTTTCACAGTGATCAGGCTTACTGGGCGCTTATCTACCGTTAACATAAAAATTCAGATAATTCATAAGACCCCATAAGTCATCCCCATCTTGTCATAAAAGAACCTTTAGGGCAACTATCGAATGACTTTAACCGCTGCGATGATTGGGTCGTCAACTCATTAATTAATGTCTTGTTTCAGATTGCTGGGGTTTGAGCCCTGGACCTGGTCTGGTCCAATACCATCAACGACCATGACATTCATCGGGCATAAGAAGCAAATGATAAAAATCTGGGAAGACTCAGAAGCATTAATGATTACCTTAGTGATAAGACTTTATTAAAGTAACTTAGGTATATAAATATTTGTACACCAGAACTTGGTAGAATATATGAAACTAAAAATATTGTATACAACTAAATTTGACTATATTCTAACAAATAAATTATTTCTTTCTTTCATTCAATTGTACGTCTTTATTATTTAGATCTTTTTCCCTTTTATTCAAGTCTCCTCCTGCAACAACATACTTACAACAAGAAATAAAGTTATCTAGTTTTAGGAACTCTAGTAGTCATTAATGTCCATTCGAGAACTTTAAAACTTTATTGCCTGTTATCAGAATTGGTCTTTTAATTTGTTTGCAAATCGAAGTGAGAACTAGCAACTACACAGCACTTTGCGGACATCGCAAAAAACAGCTTATAAAACCCTAACCTGCCCTAAGTTTCCAGAATGTTCGAGCTCCCTGTGTGGCATGGACCACCTCGTCGATCGCCAGCTCACGGCATCACTGTTCAGTGGGCCGCATGCTCCAGGCATGGCACACAACTTGCTCTCAAATTCTCACGGTATGACTTTCCATAGAGGTTTTCGCGCGCCAAAAAATAGCGCGATTTTTTGCTGATACGCGTCCGTTAGTGTTTGGCTTCCAGGAATTTAGACATGTGTTGTCTATTAGTGAGTTTTAACTTTCACTTTTCGTTTTTTAGGATACGATTTGAAGCTTAAAGGGATAGATATTTTTCTTTCCTCGTTTTAATAGAGTAGATAGAATCTATCCCAACACCTGTACCATCTTGAAGCCTCAGAAGACTAGCCTAAACTCTAAAACATAACGAATCGTCACGGTCATGTTCTATAAATACAGAAAACATCATAGATCTCCAGAAATACTCCCACACTATTGATGTCTACCTACAAATAAGGCAAGTTCAATCAATTTGAAACAATTTCCTCCGAGACAGGTTGGCTCCGGCGCGCAGGCTACCTGGGTGGCCCCGTGTTACAGACGCCCGCACTAATCGGTATTGATATTCGGATTATTTCGGATCGAGTTCGTACAGTCAAAGGATGAATACGTCAACTATCATTTTGGAGATACGGAGTTAGTTTTCTGTTGTGGCATATTGATTATAAATAGTGATTATCTATTTTGACAACATAACATAACATCACGCCTGTATTCCCCGAAGGGGGAGACAGAGGTGCACATTATAGTAACTACACCCAAATTTTGCCTGTTATGTTTTTTTTAGGTCCCAATGTAATAAGAGGCGAGTCTATTGCCATCAACCGGATTATCTAATAATAAACTGAGTAACACTTAGCCCGACCCGGGATTCGAACTCATGACCTCATGCTTAGCAGTCGCGCTTAGCAACCGACGAAAAAAACGACGAAATTTTTGCTATTAGGTAGATGTATCTTGTAACTTTGCTTGCCTCTGATTGTTTGATGTCTAGGTCCCAATAACAATATACGTAGATTGGGCATTGGCATAAAGTTATTACTTATTATCTATGAGCTAACAATAGGGTCTTTTTTTAAATAGGTACCTAAAAGAAAAATCTATTGGAGTTTCTTGTCAGTTCTCCTCTACAGGAATGACATTCTCGAACCGAACAACTAGTAAATTGACGTTTCATAACTGCCTAATTAGTTTAGGTACATTAAATAAAACATTTCCAATTTGAATTTGAACAGGAGCAGTAGGATAGGTCGCTAAGTTACCCTAATAAAGAGGACAACAAAATGGTAAATGTTAAATTGAACTTGAAGTGTCAAGAGCAGAATAATTAATTATGTTGGTATAACACCTATGATTGAATGTATACACAGGCTACACAATATTCAAAAAACAATTGAAACTGAAACAATATTTTCTATTTTCTAATGTTTATGAAGTGCTTCTATCCATCTACTACAAAAGCTGACAAGCTGCATTCGATACTGTATTTGGCTGTATAAATTAGCAATAAAAACGAAGTCTAACAAATTAAACAATTAACAATGTAAATATAATTAATTACCTCATTACTTATCTAAACATCGGGCCGCTAAACGATCGTCACCACAGAAACACAAGCTTCCGCACGGCCGGCCATGTTAACCCGATACGTTGACAGCCACTTTCCCGCGCACAATATGTCATGTTTTTTTTTCAGACGAGGGGTTGGATACAAACAGCCAATTACGGTAGGGGCGGGAGTGCACTTAGCACACTTGAAAGATAGTTTAGTCACCAACAACGTGGTGTAAGGGCTCGTCCTCCGCACAAACGGTAATGAAAATAGTTTTTTAATTTTTTAAACGCCCGCCTGTGTTGCCATGGCGCATGCTTCGAACGACACGTTTAATTTAATTAGTGAAAGGAGGTTTTGTGTGAAACTGTGATTTGTGATGTTTCAATATATTTTCGTGTTGTTAGTGGTAATAAAGTGAAATTATTTTGGATATTTACTTCAGAAAAGGTGTGTATATTTATTTAATGCAGATATAAGTGATAAATACGTCGAGTTTATCGGTAATTTAATTAGTAATTGACAGGAGTTGCACGTAGACAACAGTAAACCTTTGCAAAATAAATAGTTTATTACACAAGTATTCATGAAGGAAATATTTTAATGATTATAGTTTAGAAATTCATATGAATTAAGTTCCGTGTGAATAAATAACTGGTGATAAACATTGTAGTGGGCAAGTCACTGTTCATGCGGAGCCTGAAAAGTCTGTGTAAAAGAAAAGCTTGTATTGTGAAGGAAATAACTAATTGTTTCATAACGCGGTGAGTTTAACATTAAGTTTACTTTATGCCTCGTTGGTCTAGTGCTCACAAAGCGCGACTACTGAGTTCGAATCCCGGGTCGAACAAAGAACGAATTCTCAGTAGCAGGACGGTGTCTGGATTTGTGCCCGGTTAAGCAATAGGCTGGCCTCCTATTACATTGGGACTTATAACATAACTTGCAAAGTGTTGGTATACTAAACACCTCTGCCTATCCCTTCGGGGAATACAGGCGTGATGTTATGTTATTATTGTAAATCTTATAAGATTATATAACCACTGATGCGCTAAATCGTCATCAACTACTTACAAAGAGTCCTTTTCTTACCCGACTACGGCAAAGCAAAAAAGAAGGGTTATGATTTTAGCAGCCTATGCATGTACTAGATATGTTAGTAAGTATTAATCCAGCAACTCGTTCGGCGATCAAACCGACCGCCCGGGGAACCTAACCTTTTTTTTCTTTTTAATGTAAGGGAAATGCATATCGCATCCCCCGCCGTTGGGAGACGATGGGGGTATGTGGGACTCTCCCTCGAACCCCTATATATGTATAAATTATTTATTTCTGTAAATAAGTTTCTACACGTAACACGTACCAGTCAAATTTCAATAAAAAATAAAAACTCGATGGCGTCGGCATTTGTATTTGTATGTTTGTTTGTATGTGTCTTCCAACGTAGCGGTTAAACTAATGAGCCGATTTGAAGACAGTCTTGGTTCGTCGTGGTTACTGGAAAACTAAGTCAACCCGTTTATCAATGTGAATAAACATTAAGCTTGTGTATTTTCTAAGGGTAATGTCCTGGTTTTTTTATATAATAGCTACTATAGAACTAAAACTACTAATAAAAAGTTTAAGTAAGCCGGTCCTCTCATAATAATAATAATAATAATATATCTCTTTATTGCACACCAAAATGAAAAAAATAAAAATATACAGGGAAAATCTTAAAATTACATTGTACAATGGGCGGTCTTATCGCTCACGGCGATCTCTTCCAGACAACCTTAGTATGGAAGTAATATGACATGAGTAAGGGTAAATGTGGTGTTACAATGGTATTGTTAAAAGTGTAAGTGAGTAGATAATGAAGATGTATATAAATAATTGTAAAATAGAAATAATTATATTATATTTATGTAAAATTGAAGTTTATATATTATATTTAAATAAGTAGGTTAATATTATATGAAATTCGAAGAAAAATTAAATTATATTAGTGACTGATAGTGGTCCTTTACTAGCTTTTTAAATATCATTAAAGATTGAGCACGTCTAATAGTGAGAGGCAGAGAATTCCATAGGGTAGCAGCCTGATCTCATATCACTTCAAATTGTAGGTTAGGTGCCTAAACTTGCTATAAGAAAGGACAGATTATATACATTCTCCTTATTCTCACTTACGGTACAGATTTGATCTTTCATATTGATTTTTGTATGTAGCCTGTTCGGTGTCCCACTGCTGGGCAAAGGCCTCCCCAGTATTCCTCCACAAAACCCTGTTACATGCCATTTCAGGCCATGTTTTTCCCGCAAAGATGTCCAAATTATCTCGCCATCGCCTTTTCGGTCGGCCTGGTCGCGGCGGCCGGCGGTGGGTATCCGTTTTGTGGTAATATTGGCCCACCTTTGCGGGTCCATACGCATAACATGGCCAGCCCACTCCCACTTCAGCTTGGAAGTTTTTCTGCCCATCTTGATTTATTGTTTTTAAACATCAGTTCCAGCATTTACCTTTGGGCTCAATATTACACAATTTTTAAGCACTGACAGTCATAGGTTGGACTGCCAAGTCAAACCGTGGCACGCACCAATATCTTTACGAATTCTTGTACGTATTATAAATTAGTTATTAGTTGCTAAAAACGGTGAAGGAAAACATCGTGATAAAACCGGCACACCTGACAGTTTTTTAACGGTGTGTAAAGCCATGTCAGAGGCCGACAGGCGGTTTAAACTCTGACACCAGGTTGTTCGTCAACCATACGATAAGAAGAAGATGATCAGCAGTCGCACATAGTGACCACTACACCAACGACACAGTCCTATCCCTACTAATATTATAAACGCAAAAGTTTGTAAGTATAGATGGATGTTTGTTACTCGTTCACTAAAAACTACTGAATGGATTTTAATGAAATTTCATATGGAGGTAGCTGACACCCTGGATTAACATATAGGCTTTCCCGAAAAAAAATTGTAGCAGGTAACACCGCGGGGCGCAGCTAGTAGCCACTAAAAACATAAACATACATGATTATATTTAATTTTTTTTCGGGATTGGCTACTTTTATCCCGAATAAAATGTAGCGGGTAACACCGCGGGGCGCAGCTAGTAGCTACTACATATAATACTAAGTAAGATAATAATGCTTACCGGACGCAGTAGCAGTCTTGTGGTCGTGGTAGTCAGTGGGCAGTAAACTGTTGCGGCATGGACGAGCTCCTACAAAGGTGTTGGAAAGCAGATACTTTACGCTTTAAGCGCCTTAAACACCTATTAATTTGATAAACTACTTGAAAATGTTTGCTGATAACGTTGACACGTAGTGTGACAATACATATAGCGACTTCTGAAAGAAAAAACCAGTGGTGATCGATACCGTTTTGTATCTGATATAAATGATATGCGAAGAAAGTATTCCAATGATGTTTTTGTCTTGAAAAATTTAAATATTATACTTTTTTTTAATTTTGACTGCCTCGTTGGTCTAGTGGTCGCTAAGCGCGACTGCTGAGCAGGTCCTGGGTTCGAATCCCGGGTCGGGCAAAGTGTTACTGGTTTTTCCATTAGGTAATTCTCAGTAGCAGCACGGAGTCTGGATTTGTGCCCGGTTGATGGCAATAGGCTCGCCCCCTATACCATTGGGACCTAAAACATAACTGGCGAAATGTGGGTGTACTAAATGTGCACCTCTGCCTACCCCTTCGGGGAATACAGGCGTGATGTTATGTTATGATACAAAAAAGAAAAGTATACTGCAGAACCGACAAGTATGTGTCGCAGAAATCACTGAACTTGGAGTGATTTGATTCATCTCCCTGTGGCAATTCTGTTCTTCCCAATAAGTCAATAAGTAGCTCTTACATACATACATAAAGTCACGCCTGTTTCCCTGATGGGTAGGCAGAGACCACGGATTTCCATTTGCTACGATCCTGGCATACTTCTTTTGCTTCATTTACACGCATCACATTCCTCATACACGTAAAGTTAGTTGATATTATAATTATGTTACTAGATCTAGCCTGCAGCTTAATCTGTGTTAATTGCCTATATTATCGTGTCTTTTTAAAATGGATAGTTTCAAAGATTACCTTATACAAACTTTACCTCTTTATTGTAAGAATAGAATATTTATCGGTTGTCTGGTAGATGTCGCTTTAGGTGATAAGACCGTTATTGTACCCTATTTTTAGATGATGTTGTATTCGTTACCACTTTAGTGTACAATAGAGCGTATTCTATCTATCTATAGATGACTGTTATGTTATCATTAAACTAAATGGCGAAAACATAACTGGTGAAATGTGGGTGTACTATATGTGCACCTCTGCCTACGCCTTCGGGGAATACAGGCGTGATGTTATGTTTTTTAAATGACATTAGCCGCTATTAACGCTCTCCTGAACTATACAGGACTTAATATATTAGTCAATTAATGGAAGAAGATACTGTTTGAATGTTTGTGAGCAGAATGCATGCTGTGCTAAATAAAATATCATCATCATCAGCCGAAAGACGTCCACAGTTGAACAAAGGCGTCTCCCTGAGAACGCCACCATGAACGACAGCTTGCCAATTGCATCCACCGGTTGCCGCCTTATCAACCGGGCAACCGATGGATACAAATTATAATTGTGAATTATAAATAAACAGTTAACTTATCTTTCCAGCATGCCCGCCCGCAACTACAAGCGTCGGAAACTGGTCCAGTGATCCATCATGGTAATCTCCGCCCCTGCGCTGTAGAGATGCGCAATAGGCGGGGCGATGGATTGCTACGTGCCCAACAATCCGCAGTTCGGGTTGGTCGAGTACTGCCCGAACGAGCACGGGCTGTGCTGCGACCCTCTGCACTGTACCTGCGTGGAGAACCAGTTGAGAGACTTCCCAGAAGAGTGCTGTCAGGTGTGTGTGAATTGAAGTGTAGGTTCGGAGATTTGGAAGTGAACTTGAAATCTGAAGGTAAAGGATCTCAGTGATAAAAATCCAAATTTTTGAGATTAACATTAATTGTAAAGCTAAATATTTGACCAATTAACTTATTAGTAGTGAATTCATTAAAGTAATAGGTGAACGAAATTTTATAAAACAAAATCCCACGTTGGGCGCTATTATCTCAAAATCAGAATTTTAGGCAGTGATAAACAGACAAATTTCCTTTGCAGTACATATCAAAATAGTATATTAAATATTTATTTAACAGAAAACAGCAGCAGACCACCTTAATATCCCATTCAGTGAAGACACATTCATTCCTACTTACAATAAAATATACAGGTGGTTTTGTACTTAACTTTAAAGATAGGAGAATATACCTACTATAGGAATCGTTTCTAGCCTTCTAATGTTGATACAACAGTGCGTTTTAACTTCTAAGCCTATCGAGCTTCAAGTTAAGTCATAATCAACAACACAGCATTTTAAACTCGTCACCACGTGCACTCAAAATTGTAATGTAGGTCACCAAAAGATGGAATTATATCCGTCTACAAACAAACAAAGAGTTTGTTAGCAAACAATTGAGTGTGCTGTATCTAATAACATCTTTAAAACCCTTTAATCATACGTAGTGTTGACAGTGTCAAAGATTCCGGGAGCTCTCTCCCGGCCAACTGGCAATCTACAGACAGGTATTAAACAATTTTTATAAGCAAAGGTCTTACTTAAAGTTAATCTTAGGTATAGGCTTAACCATTGTCTACATGAAACTGAGGGGATTGACGCCGTATTTTGAGATACAGGCTTTTACCTAGGTTGGCAATAGAGGCTCCCATATAGATTTGTTATGACTATGATTATGATAACTGCCTGTTAATTAGTATGCGAAAACCATAGTATCTAAGGTAATTACACTGTGTTTGGGTCAAAGAATCAGCATTACTATACAACGTGGCAATGCTGCCAGTCTTCTGAACTCAATATAAAGTAAGTTATTAAGTAATAATAACGTTTTATTATTACTTATTAAAGCGTTATTATTAATTAATAATATACACTCATTGTAAAGGAAAAAGCTTATTAAATGACTAGTGCCATAAGAATGCCTCCACGTGTGACGATACACAACTGATCCTTCTATTCAATTCATGAGTTAGGCTGCAGGCAGCTCCGCTACCAACCTTCTTACTGGCTAATCGTATTTCTACTGCATAAGCTTTTTTACAGTATTGTTTAATATCTGTCTGTAGATTGCCAGTTGGCATACCGCAGCGGAGTTGTCTATCCAGGGTGCACTGGTCATGTTATCATAAGGTTCTATCATTTGGGCTAGCTTGCAATTTGAACACATGTATCTAACTTTTCTGTATAGCTGAATATCGTGTTGCAAAGTCTTATTTGGCACCTGTGCCTTACCTTAACTTAGTACTGATACAAGGAGACAAATACTAATATTTGGCAAAAAAATACCTATGTTTGAAATACTAAGTAGTTCCTTCTATTAATTGACTAAAGGCATAATAGTATAGATTAAACAAACAATATAATTTAATTGACAAAACTTAAAATGTGTGTTTTTATTGAAAAGCATCAAAGTATTCTTCCTCATCGTTGTCAAAAGATAACAGGCCCAGAAGACTGGCAACATTGCCACGTTGTATAGTAATGCTGATTCTTTGACCCAAACACAGTGTGATTACCTTAGATACTATGGTTTTCGCATACTAATTAACAGGCAGTTATCATAACAAATCTATATGGGAGCCTCTATTGCCAACCTAGGTAAAAGCCTGTATCTCAAAATACGGCGTCAATCCCCTCAGTTTCATGTAGACAATGGTTAAGCCTATACCTAAGATTAACTTTAAGTAAGACCTTTGCTTATAAAAATTGTAAATGTTATACTGTCACTGGTATGTCTTAGATGAAAAGACGCGTGTGGGGCTCTTTTGGTATGGCTTTGAAAAGAGACGCCAATAAATATAGGCTCTTTACTTCTTTTCTTATTGTACGGTTGATGAACAACCTGGTGACAGAATTTAAACCGCCTGTAGGCTTCTGACGTGGCTTTATACACCGTTGAAAATATCTCAGGTGTATCGGTTTTGTCAAGATGTTTTCCATCACCGTTTTTAGGAACTGTAGGTAAATAACAAATTTACAATACGCACATGAATTCGAAAAGACACTGGTGCGTACCGGAATTTGATCTTGCGACCTTTGACTAGGCAATCCAAAGGTAATGCCACTAGGCTATCACTGCTGTCAAGACTCTTCAATTAAGAAATGTTTTATCATCACTTGCAATTGAATTAGCTTTAATTTCACCGCAAACAAGACATCAACTAAACCAAGAATTCTTTCCACAGCAGGAAAACGAGAACTGCTGTCCAGAAAATGGCGAAGAGCTAAACGCTTTAGGCGATACCATCGCGTGCTCGGCGCTGTCTCCGGACGAGGCGTGGCCACCCGAGGACATGGGGTCCTTCTCCCTGCCCCCCCTGGACCTGGAGCCGCTGCCCTCGCTGTTCCCCTTCTCGCCCTGCTCCGGATACAAGTAAGTTAGACCTTATCCTCCTTACTTATTAACGATGCTAACTTGTATTTTATGATAACTACTTGTTAAGTCTATTGGCATCTCTATTCTTTGACATTCAAACAACAGTGACAAGTATTTAAACAATTGACAGTTAATAGGAGGTATAAGCTTGATGCTTCATAAACCTTGGGACGGTAACCTACCTTCAGAAATCCAGAACACGTACCTACCTATAGGCTATAGAGCTATAGCTGATGGGCCGGCAATTGATTCCACGCATCGGGTTGTGTTGCTATTTCGTTACAGAGTGTAAGGAATAAGACAGTGTTTAGATAAATAATAACATTGCATAAACATAACATAACATCACGCCTGTATTCCCTGAAGGGGTAGGCAGAGGTGCACTTGCCTACATTGCGCACCCACATTGCACCAGTTATTTTTTTAGGTCCTAATGTAATAGGGGGCGAGCCTATTGCCATCAATCGGGTTCAAATTCAGACTCCGTGCTCCTACTAAGAATTACCTAATGGAAAAACCTAGTAACACTTTGCCCGACCCAGGTTTCGAACCCAGGACCACTACGACATATTATGTGTTTATGTAGTTTAATTAATGATAAAGATTATCCGGTCAGGAAAACATCATTGAGTGGGTCAGTTGCCGCGTATGGTCACGCATGACACACCACGTGACCCATCCCATCATATGGCTGAAGACTGGCTGAAAGAATGGCTGAACCCTACTTTTATGAAACTACATCTTGTACCCATATTTGAAATTTAAGTCATCTTTCTTTCTGTCATCCGTTTACCTAGTGGTCTAATGCCTGATTTCCCACCGGGTCGGTCTATTGTCCCATCGGTCGTGCTATTCTAAAGACAACTCCCGAATACACTTCTAAATCCGCGGTGAGATCCAACACTAGCGCCACTAAACGGTGAGTAGCGAGGTGGCGAGATGATGCTTGTTTTAGAATATGAGAATAAGAGAATGGAGTGTGCATTACCATCTAATTACACTATAATATTAGGAAATATTACCTGTGATGATAGTTGTAAGTGGTTGATAAATAAATAAATATTGAAATAAAATAAATAAATTTAAAACCGCGATAAAATCCGTAAACTTAGTTTCATTTCAATGTGTAGTATTCGCGTAAGTGATAGAAATCATTCGGTATATGTATCTCCTGTATAGTTGATATTGGCCGCGGCACCGTCGGGATAAGACTTCAGCCCTCCTAGACAAATGGCAAAAAGCTTCACAAATAGATAAAATCAACGGAAATGTTAATATAATATTTCGATTAGGTAGATAGCTAAACAATGAAATTGATGACATAATATGTCAATAACTTACATTTTTCATTCTAAACATAACATCAGGCTTGTATTTCCGGAACGGTAACGCAGAGGTGCACATAAAATTCACACACATTTTACCACTTATAAGTCCCAATGTAATAGGCGATCTACCGGGTCGAAATCCAGACTCACTGCTGCTACTGAGAATTATGTACCTACCTAATGCAAAATCCCAGTAACACTTTGCCCCACCCAGGTTTCGAACTCAGGATCTCATGCTCAGCAGTCGCGCTTAGCGATCACTGTACCAAAGGCAGTCCAAAGTTTTATTCATTTATTTATTTTATCGGATCTCCAACGGAGGATACACAATTAAATTTTCATTAAAGTCGAGCGATTTTCTGCTGGTCTAAGGCCCCAGGACCGCATTATTTATGTATACTTATGTAATAATATATCACAGACTAGCTTATACCCGGGACTTCGTCCCCGTGGATATCGGTAAAATTACCTGTACACAGCAACAGTAAACAGTTTTACCTATTCGAATCTGATTTTAGTAACAATTTCATGGGCTTTTTATTTTTTCCTACGGAACCCCAAATATTTTCAAAATTAAAAGTAGTCTTATCTACTTCTTATAACATCAGCTATTTGCCAATTAAAGTCCTGTCAAAATCCGTCAAGCCATCGCTGTGTAGTTGTAGACCGCGAATTTTCCCGCGAAACCCAAAATATTCGAAATTCAAAGTAGTGGCCGATTTTGACGGGACTTTCACTGGTTATAATATGCCTATATTATAACCAGTGAAAGTCCCGTCAAAATCGGCCACGCTGTTTCGTAGACTATATCATATGCATTGAGTAAAAAGGTAGTATGTTGATATTATAAACTGACACGTAAATAATTGCATAGATCATTGGAAAAAGCAAAAGCTTCCTTCAGTATAAAAGCGTGAATGTCAACACTCTTCGTGCGGGACACAGCAGGCAGCTCTATCAACCTCCTAACTTGGCAATCCTTTTACCACAGCAATGATCTATTGTACGTAGCTCAAGTTGATACTGTAGAGAAAATCTATAGGTATTCCTTTAGCCAAGAATGTATTCAGTAAAGCTTGTAACTTGCGGTCTTAATATTTCAATTACAAAGCAATGAGGTTTTAAAAAAATGTAGAGCTTTTTTACGTGGTCAGAAATCGCTGTGGTTTTTGCTCAGAAGCATTTGCGTTATATATGTAACTAGCTGACCCGGCGAACTTCTTACCGCTTTCTCACCGTTTAAAACTTCCGTGGACTTCCACAAATATTTCAAGACCAGAATTAACCAAATCGGCCCAGCCGTTCTCGAGTTTTAGCGAGACTAACGAACAGCAATTCATTTTTACCTATATACATACATACATACATAAAGTCACGCCTGTTTCCCTGAGGGGTAGGCAGAGACCACGGATTTCCATTTGCTACGATCCTGGCATACTTCTTTTGCTTCATTCACACGCATCACATTCATACACGCTCTTCGGTTGAGGTAAAGAAGAAGGTTTTTTTAATGTCACCCCACACTAGTAACACGCGGTGTTATGCTATGTATAAACTAAAAATCAGAACTCTAAACCATTTACCAGGAACAAAAATTCGCGCGATTAGCAGATGTTACTCCGAGTCGTGTGTTTGTACCCAACTTAATTTCTGTTGTATTGTTTGGTCACGTGATAATGATAAACAACACTGTCTCGTGATAGAACTCTGAAAATCATGAACAACCACCTGGAGGATTAAAAGTTTCGATTGTTTCCGTTAGAAAATAAGTTGCCAGCGGCGGACTCTACCGCGCTTGGTTACATTTAACTGGAGTTTAATGGCCAACGTGTATTCGAGCTTCGTGGCACGGCCTTTGATTATGTGTGGAAAATTATACTGTCTTTTTCGCGATGATACCTGGCTTATTGTCTTTTTCTAAAGTTTATATTATTTTGATTTTCATTCATTACGATCGTGTGCCATTTGTATGACAGACAATCAAAATCAATATAAGTACCAACTTATGTAGAAAAATAAGGATTCCATGACACTTATATATTGTTGCCAGTTTTTGTATCATCAGAGAAAGGAATAATTAAATCATCGACTATTAAAAATAAATGTTATGTTGATTTTTTGTACATCAACTTATAGCATAATATAACAACCTACCATATCGACTTCTCATTTGGCTTAGTCAAAAATATAGAGCAGACTTTCATAACCCTATAATTCTAATTAAGTTTTAGTTTGAGCTTAAATCTCATCTAACCTAAAAACAGTTAATCTAAGTTTAACTAATGTGGAATTAACCGTCCCTTTTAACAGGAGCGGTGCGGGGGATTGCCGGGAGCGGGGAGGGGGCGAGGCGGCGGACGTCCTTCTCTCTCTAAAACACGCCGTCGTCCACGGCGACTGTGCCGCCGAAACCGTACACCCTCAGGTACCACCATCCCTTTCACACTCACCCACTGCCCTATAACCGAAACAAGGACAGCCACACAACTCGCAGTTGCTAAATCCTCCTTCTCTGTTTCACTTGAAGGATTTTGATTAGCTGTTCCTGTCTAACAAAAGGGGTGTTTATAGGGAAAATTTGTATGGAAAACTGAAAACGGGGTTCCGCCCTTCAGGGGTTTCGATATGAAATAATTGTAATTAATACGGCATCTTGGATTATTACCGGCTTCTTATTATGAACAGTTATGTACGGCTTCGCCGGATTTATTGAAATTAGAATTTGATCGCGAAGATTAATATAAAATGAAGGCTTAAATTATGATGTAGGGATCTATGGTGACCATGCGTTCCATGTTTGTAATTATAATGCACATCTCCTGATATTAAAAAAATATATAGGTTATAGTCGTTATAAATCATATTTTGATGAGAGGAGTAAGGAGAAAGGCATTTATAGCTAGTAGCAGTGCCGGATTAACAACGAAGCAAGAGTAGCAAATGCTACGGGCCCCGCGCATTTAGGGGCCCCGCGCACCAATGCTTTCTGACCGTAAATAATTTTATATTGCAACATAAAACAACACATAACATGACGCCTGTATTCCCCGAAGGGGTAGGCAGAGGTGCACATATAGTACAAAATATAGTATAATTTTATATTAAAAACTATTATTTTACTATAATAACTTTCGTGAGTGTTATCCATATTATTTACAGGCAGGCAGAGTCGCGAGCCGAACAGTTCGGCTCGCGACTCTGCCGCGTAACCATCTCATGAATAAGGGCTCCGATCGAGTCCGAAACTAGTCGGGCATTCCCGAATACACCCGTGAGTATAACCGGAATATATAGTAAATAATATAAAAACTATTAATATAAAATATTATATTAATAGCTTCTGCCTGCGACTTCGTCTGCGTGGAATAGTTCCTTGGGCTTACGATAACTTTAACCCGCGTCTTTGTTGACGAAGAAGGTAGAAATAATATTTTTTAATAATACGAACGTTGAGGAGCAATTTTAGGTACCTACATGAGGCTTTTATCAGTAAAAGTGGAACTTATTATTTTGCGGCGATGTTAATTTAAGACTGCGATATCTCCTAAGATATTCATTGAAATCGAACGATGTAAAGGGCAATTTTGTTTAAAATTAAATAGTTACGATGAATACCGTATTTATTTTAATAAGGATCATGTTTATAAAAAAACCTTCGCATATAATGCATTATATTTTAGAACAAATTTGGTTAGCATAAAAAAGGTTATAGAGAGCCAAACTTACAAGATAGACATATGATGTCGCGGACTTATTTTTAAAACTTTTAAAAAGGAATTCTGTTTTACATAAATTTTGCGAATCTTTAACGGTTTACGCAGCGCATGCATCGATAACTCACAAAAAGAAAAATAAACCCCTTCAATTTAAATTATATTAGAAAATATCGTTTTATAAGTTTTCTGTTTAACTACAAACAAAAATAAGCTCACTACAAACTTCTGCTAACATACACGCACGTCTTTTAGCCACTTTCAACGTTTGTAGTAACCGCATTTTCGTTGAAAGTGGCTAAAAGACGTGCGTGTATGTTAGCAGAAGTTTGTAGTAAGCTTATTTTTGTTTGTAGTTAAACAGAAAACTTATAAAACGATATTTTTACTAAAATATCGAAATTTTCCCCCCTTAAAGTCGTATTACATAAAAATGCGGTTACTACAAACGTTGAAAGTGGCTAAAAGACGTGCGTGTGCGTTAGCAGAGGCTTGTAGTGAGCTTATTTTTGTTTGTAATTAAACAGAAAACTTATAAAACGATATTTTCCCAAAAACATTTTTAGGGAAAATACGGCAACGGCAAATTTTTGACGTTTTAGGGAAAATATCGTTTTATGAGTTTTCTGTTTAACTACAAACGAAAATAAGCTCTCTACTACAAGCCTCTGCTAACATACACGCACGTCTTTTAGCTACTTTCAACGTTTGTAGTAATCGCATTTTCATGTAAAACGACTTCAAGGGGGACATGTTCGATATTTTAGTGAAAATATGATTTTATATGTTTTCTGTGTTACTACAAACAAAAATAAGCTCACTACAAACCTCTACTAACACATACGCATGTCTATTAGCCATTTTCATATTCGTTTTGCAATTTCGGGTGCTGCCTTTTTTCACGAATTTTTATTTTTAATATTTTTTTTTTGGTTTTACTACAAACGAAATTAGTTTCACTACTATCCACTACATACCTAAACCTATCAAAAGAACCTAAAAAAAGGCATTTTTTCCAAAGTCGGGTGCCAAGTTCACAAAGCTCACACTATCGACTTTTACCACGTTGTTAATGAGAAACTTACGGACGCGAAATCCAACACCACCCTGGGACTTTCGGTCTCCTTCTCCGAAGAAGAGCATGATCCGAGAAGTCGATATTGAAAGTATTATTTCTAATTTTGCCCAAATTAAACCCAGAAAAGTAAGAGTTTTATTTTATTTAATAACCTAAAGCAAATGAGGGGCCCCTTGATAAAATTTGCTACGGGCCCCGCGCTGGCTTAATCCGGCCCTGGCTAGTAGGTAGGTATCCTAGAATAAGCCACGTTGGGGTTAACATAACTTTGTCACAAAAGCTTCTAAATAAATAAGATATGATTGGTATTTAAATAGTATGTTGTAGAATGGTAAATGGTAAATAGATTATGAGAGGTACCTAAATGGCCCAAAACGAATATTTACGTCCTCGCAATTTTCAAATATTCTTTCCCTAAAAGAGCTTTTTTGTTCCCTTTTAGCTTTCAATCAAAGACATGAGTATTGCGTACGTATAGGATTTGTGTCGGTCTTGTTATAAGGTATCTCTCGAGTCTAGGTGAATGGAAACGAAAATAGATTTTTTTTAATCTACTGCCAAATTCTAAACGCTAGTTTAGATTTTCGCGGTTCAGCGGTTTGGGGTGTGCGATAATCGAATAGTGGGACATCGAGTAAAATAAAAATTAATGCGGCCAAAACATGACTGAATTTTGACAAGTTCCACTTTTGAGTACCTACATATTTTTTTATCGGAATGGAACGTCATGGCTTCAATACTCCAAAACTGCACAAATAGTTTAAAAAATCAATAAAGCAGTACGCAAAGCTTTTGGGTTAATAAACTTAGCTAGATAGTGACTACCCAATCCTATAATTTAAAGTCATTTTGAGAACTTATCGAGACTAGGCTACTAACTTTTAAGTCTGGCTAGATTAGGCTAACAGTTCATGGTATCTAGCGCTAGGTAGGTACTATATACTCATGGACCGATGATATCGTCAGAATTGCGGGCAGCCGGTGGATGCAATTAGCAAGCTGTCGTTCATCGTGGTGTTCTAAGGGGGAGGCCTTTGTTCAACAGTGGGCGTCTTGGGGCTGATGATGATATACTCACTAATTAAATGTTCTATTCAACGCTCAATAATGATGGTCGCTTAATTCTCATACCTTATATCCATTTATGTATACATGATAGTAATCATAACAGCATATTGCATCTCCGGCAATTGCCTAAACACAGCTAATTTTTAATTAGTACAATAAAAGAAATGGGGCTCTTGGTACCCATGTCTGACCATATTTTAGCAGTAAAACAAACGACATCCCAAATTGTCTACCAAAATGAGGTATAATCCGTAAAATCGTAACTGAATCAACATAAATTACAATTGTTACTAGAAAATAGTACGTACCTACTCCACATTTTTCAATTCGTTTACGTATTTGGCCGTCATTGATAAATCCCGCGCAAAATCGCGTCGAAGCTCAAACCACGCTCCTTACCCGTGAATAACTTGGTACTTTATAGATATATTTTTAATGATGACATCACTTAAATAATAACAATACCTATCCCAATAAGCCCTTAAACATTTTGTACTAATTAAAAAATAGGGATGTATAGATAGGTACTGCTAGGAGTGCCAGGACTTGCCGCAATTGCTATTGCCGGCTAGGCTGATGCAAGATGGTATCATAACAATGCTATGCCTCAGATGATGGTGAACAATGGCGGCTACCCGTACTACGAGCACTACGGCGGCGCGCCCCTCTTCCCCACCATGAGCGTCAACGTGTCCATGAACATGACGATGCACGGCTGCCCGCCGGAGCAGCTGTGCTCGCAGGTCAGTGGAGCACCCTGTACACTAGCACTACCAACCCTAAGGCAGATCGAAAGATTATCGCCGCACCGCCATTACATAATGTTTCGTTATATAGTAATTATGACAATCGCTTTATTCTACTTATTCGATTTTTATTTCTATGCCCCTTATTCATAAACAATGTCAATTTAAACCATGGACTGAATTATACCCGTCATTTTAGTTTGCAAATAACAAAGATGTCAATAGACTTAATACTGGGTTTACGTAATGCCGGTGTGCTCCTGGTTTATAAATAAGCGGGCTACAGTTTAGCCACTTGTATGACCCATGGACATAAAACTTTCGGTTCTAATTCCCTGTGGATTTTAATGTGAACGGCTTTTTATAATCTGTATAATATTTCATTTATCCATGCATATATATGGTGATATACGTAATACAGTCTACACATACAGTCGGCTGCTACATGGGAGAACATTTTATAAAATGCATCCAATTCTTTCAGATGCAATGGAATCAGAACGCGTCATCGCCGTCAGTGAACGTGGTGTACCCTCAGACACAGAACGTCATCAGCTCGTCCTCGTACCCTTCAGCGACGTACTCCTTCACCGCAGACTTCCGCACCCCGAACCAGAGCGACCCCCTCATCACCGCCACCTCCACCTTTAAGCCTCTACTGCAGAACCCTCAGAAGCAAAACCCGAATTACTCGATATTCCAGCAGAAGCCAAACTTTTCGAACCAGAAGACGCTAGGTCCGAGCCTAAAGAGGTCGCCCTCGAAGCTGTACGCTCAAGAGACGCAGAAGGAGCAGAATATGGGGAATGGATACATTCTGAACCACCAGGGACAAATGCATCCGCAGGAGTATGGGTATACTGCGTGCGTTTCTGCTGGGAAGGTTCAGGTGAGAGAACATTTGGATTATAATAAGCATTTTAATGTTGACATGTTTTGTGTCTATTATGTATGTATGTTTTAGTTGGTACTAAAACTAAAACAATAGCAATTTAGGTGGGTAACCTAAACCTAAAGGTAAACCTAAATTGCTACTGCTTTAGTTTCTACGAATATTTTATATATGGTATAATGTGTGTTATTGTTTGTACGGTGTTTTCGAGTACGATGCTAGAAGAGTTTGATATTTATTTCGTGGAGATGATGTACTAGTACTACCAAGAACGCATTTAAGTTCAGTTTTAGGTTTTGAACTGAACAAGCAGCTTCAGAATTTAATGAGAAATTATTTTCAATTGCCAAAGTCTTATAAATAATTTACTTCCGCTGTTCAGCACTATAACATAGTTTACCTATTAAAGTCTTTGAAATATACCATATCTTGGTAGAATTTTCAAAAAAACTAGATATACATCACGCCTTCTTTTTTATCTCAGGTGGGAGCCCTAAGCGGGTGCTCCGAAGACGACGAACAGAAGCCCAATCTGTGCCGTATTTGCGGCAAGACTTACGCCAGGCCCAGCACTCTGAAGACCCACCTCCGCACCCACTCGGGCGAGAGGCCCTACCGCTGTGGGGACTGCAACAAGAGTTTCTCACAAGCCGCTAACCTGACCGCGCATGTGCGGACGCATACCGGTCAAAAGCCATTTAGGTAAATCCAGGTGCCTTGTCAAGAGCTTCCTTGCAAGTCTTAGTATCCGTTTCTTCGGGATTTCTTCGAATAAGTTTACTTCGTCCATCGTTCGTTATCCGTAGGACAGATATTAAGAATACAATTTCGTGGACTCGCTAGAATAAATGTATCTATGACAATAGGCTCGCTTAACACCACCTATGGAACCATGGAACTGTGATATCGACTCCAATTAAACACCACTGTCAGCCTTATTACTGGTGTGATTACGTATAAATGTTTATGTACGGTATACGTACCTAAACAAGGTATACTTATAATTAAAATCTCTTTGTCTTTGTTGATCTAGGTGTCCAATATGCGATCGACGATTCAGTCAAAGTTCCAGCGTGACGACTCACATGCGTACACACTCTGGAGAACGGCCGTACCAGTAAGTTTCTTTCTCCATATTTTGTTTCATTCTCCATCTTCTCCACGGCTAAGTGTATAACTGGTTGGTTTGGTTTCTTGTTTACAGATGTAGATCCTGCAAGAAGGCGTTCTCAGACAGTTCAACACTTACGAAACATCTTCGCATTCATTCCGGAGAAAAACCTTACCAGTGCAAGTTGTGCTTATTGAGGTAAGAACTATGCATCTATTTAAATATTCTCTCTGTTATTTACAAAGAAAGGCATCCGGCCTAGTCAATACGATGCTGCTAGGAAACTGTGACCTCACCATCCTTCCTTAAATCCTTACATAAATACATAGGGACATTCTCTTCGAAACTGACATGTTTGTTATGAATAGCAAGGCCTTATAAAAGCAATCCTATTGGACACTAATCAAAACCGCAGGCTGCCCGTTACAATATGGTAACAGAAAAATTCAATAGCACTGTTTTACCACTTTGACGAGTAGCCCCTTTACCTAAATAGGATATTCGTGGACATGTGGAAACGAGACGCCGCTACGTGCAATGTAATACGGCATTCTTCTTTCACGACCTTAACTGTCCTGCATTAAAAGTTCATGGTAAGGGGGGCAGGAGACTCCAACTGCTGTTTTTATTTTTAAGTTTTTAATTTTAACATTCTAAAAGCATCTTCCGTTCTAGGCTACCATCTGAGAGCTAGGTAGTTAAAATAACTTGCAATTTTGTTAAAATAATTTTTATCATAGCTTTACTCTTTGTTCCAGATTCTCACAGTCAGGCAACTTGAACCGTCACATGAGGGTACACGGTAATATATCAGGCGGCATGCTCGGCTGACACTTACCGAGATGCGGCCTCTCTGCCGTCTACATATAGGATGAAGATTGAATATATGCGGCCCGATACGTGGACTAACACATGAAAATCGTGGTTCTCAGATTTATGGAAAATACATTAGGTAGAAAATAAATTACCGTTTAAGCTAAATGGTAAACCTCAGAATAAGAATAACTTTATTTATTATTTTGAGTGGTAACCAAAAAGTTGAGTAACTCTTAAGCGGTTTAGAGAGTGCGACAATAGAATATAGATGGCGTTATTGTGACATTGACATATGTCAAAACACAGTTGTCACTGTCACGCTCAAGTGTTTGATGGCTTACTGGCATACCATTGCTTGCTTAAAAAAGCAACAACTTACCGAGTACCGGTTAACCTCAAAGCTTACTTAATTTTTTTATGAAACTACAAAAGATTGGCTCCAAGCTGATTTGCAGTCTTACGTCAGCATACAGCTGTTTGCTAAATGCATTATCTACTAGTAGCATTCTCTACTAAAAATTTGAATTGTCATGAAAGCAAAGAAAGTCTAGTTAGTTGATTTAGCTTCATTAATCTAACTTATGTTCACAGCTACATAATGGCTAGCCCCAACTTTGACATGTTGAAATGTGTATCTTGTATTTTATACAGAGGCAAAGAATAATGTGGTTGGCTGTAGGTTGAAACCGCCATGTATATGTATTGATGTATTGTATGTATTAAAAAATTTAAACTTTAATTATAGGTACCTTAATTATAAGATAAAGCAATCTACACTATAAATAAAAAACTAATTATAAATTATTTCTGCGTATTGTGTACTTAGTTTTATGCTTGATTTCTATTTTGATCAATTCTTATTATTATTGTAAATATATGACCATAGATGACAAAATTATGTGAAAATGTTTGTATATAGTTACTTTAAGGTTTAAGTATAATACTATTATTATAATATACATTCAAGTATTAAATATCTAGTCATTATTATATAGCACTTTTATAATAACGAAAATAACACATTTAAATGTATTTCTGAAATCTATGAATAACTGGTGGTCTTGTGAATAGATCTTAGGTTTAATTCTGCATCCATCAGTCACCGTCAGTATTAACCTAGCATTGTAAATGAATAAACTGGAATACAAAATAAAATTTAAATGAAACCGTTGTTTAAATGAATATAGAACCTTTACATAACATAACACAAACATAACATCACGCCTGTATTCCCCGAAGGGGTAGGCAGAGGTGCACGTATAGTACACCCACATTCCGCCAGTTATGTTTTAGGTCCCAATGTAATAGGGGGCGAGCCTATTGCCATCAACCGGGCACAAATCCAGACTCCGGTCTGCTACTGAGAATTACCTTATGGAAAAACCCAGTAACACTTTGCCCGAGCTGGGATTCGAACCTTTACTTTGAAATTTAACGATCGCATGTGAGAACTTCGCAACGAAAGTAAGGGAAACGCTCAAACTCACCTGCCACAACGAGCGTCCAAACTAAAACTACCTGTCTTATTAATCTTGGGCCCTTTTCTTACTTCTTCTAAGCGCAGCATCCGTCAGTTCAAAACACCACGTCTTTCGTTTAACCCGCCGTTATCAATAAAGAGAGAATTCATGACCTGTTTTTGCTAAAATAAACCCCTCGAGACGGTAAATAAATAAGAAGGGACACATATATACCAATATTTACATCAAAGTATACATAATCGGTCATTATAAAACAGATATGTTCAAAAAACAATAGCTGACACTGCTATGAAAAGTTAGTAATCTGTTTCTAGCTTTATATTATTTGAGAACGCTGCAATAACATTCCACATTAAGGTTTTTTGTAGGTCACGTACACTTAAACTTTCTATAAATATTTTTTATATTATAATTTAGTTTTTATAGTTAACTATGTAAGCTTAAACATTTATAAAATCAATGTTATATACTTAAATGTTTGGTTTACATAAGCTTTACAAAATTCACAACTCATGTAATACTAGTAAGTTTTCAAAGTGGACACTGAACGAACCCAACAGTTTGACACATCATGATAACTCCGTGAGATTTCGTTGTCGGGATAGAGTATTACAATAATTTATGCCTGTTACTGGTCGACCGGTGCTCTGTTGTAAAGAAATTGATAATCCTCTTCTTCATATTACCGCTACATGTTAATTACTCTGTGCTTGTTGCAACGATAGTCAATAAAATCGTCTGAAGATTATTAACATCGTACACACACTTTTACATTTAGTACTGTAAATTGTTAATTTACAAGTAAATATGACTGAAAGTTCGCCGGATGAACCAAGTTCTAATAGAAAGGACTTTATTTGCGGTGTTGTTGAAGGTAAATGTTATTATTTGTGTATATAAATAGATTTTATAGTTTCTTAGTTGTATAGTTATATATCACGGATCTAAGTTTGTAATGGAGTGAATGACCTAAGCTTAACTATTGCAGGCTTTTACGGACGGCCGTGGACTACTGAACAAAGGAAGGATTTGTTCCAAAAGTGAGTATAGTTGGCAAATAACCTTAACTATTTAGATGTGTTATGACCACGTTATGACAAAGAGGTAATTATGCTTATCTTATTCTAGTAATGATAGTTTGTTAGACGTTTCTTGATTAAAAGACACAGTATAGTACCTATTTACATTTATTATCATATTAATAAACCTTAATACTATTCTACCAAAATAATAATTAGGACACACAACACATTAATTATGTCAAATTAAAATAATTTTAGTTGCTTATGAAGATGTAGGTAATAATGATAGTTAGCCATAATTACACATTTAAAACAACAGCTAATTTAGCTCAGCTAATAGTAACACTAACAACTGGACATCATTCATTATTTGTTTCTCAAAAATGTTGTTAAAAAAGTGTTTTTGTTATTCTTGTTCTCTGGATTATAGTTTTGATAATTAAATCTGTTTAGTGTAGTTCACTGCTGGGTAATGGCCTCCACAAAACTATGTCTCATAGAACAAGCTATTACAAAAATACTAGCCTTTTGTAAAAAAAAAACTAAGTTGATGTTGAGTTTGCCACCTATAGTCAATTTTACACTTAACAATGTAAAGGGTGGTAACTAAGCATTAGTTAAGTATCATAATAAGGTAATGGTAACATGAGTAGGTTACAGTTAGAGTACATTGTCTGACAACTGGTAATTTGCGGTGCTGTTATGAAACATGAGCTTGGTAACAAATTCATACTCAAGTATAAGTGTGCATTTGAGGGTTAATGTAGAATTTACCTATTTATTCTTCTAAAACATTGAAATGAAGATTGATAGACAATATAAATGAGATTGAGTCTTTTTGTCGCGGGTGACACAGCGGGGCGTCTATAAATACATTGTTAAACACTATTAATAACGATAAAACTGTTAATAATAGCAATTAAACATTGTAATTACAGTAAACATTGCACTCGTGTACTGTGTATTTACAATCTGTTTTAATGTCCCACTTATTATGTTTAAATAGATAAAATCTCAATAAAATAGAAACATTGTATTGTAGTATTTATTTGCAAAGTATGACTGGGTATACAGTTATGATGATATCACTGCTCAGGGTGTTGTGGAACCATATTGATATTGTCACAAGAGTAGTTGCAAGGGCACAAAATAAGAGATCAGGTCTGCCTTGTGCACTATATTGTATTAAAGAATAAGCTGAAAGGAAGTTATTCCTGGCATACTATGTGTGATATTATGTTTTTGCTAATTCACATCATCTTAATTTGTTCCCACTTACTAGCAATAGGCCCCTACAAGATGGGGTCTTATAACTGGCAAAATAGGTGCTTTAAACACCTTAACACCCAATCAGGGCATACAGATGTTTTCTTTACAAACTACAGAACAAATACAAAATCCACAGATTAAAAAAATGGGGAATGGACATGTACGTATACGCTCCGAAAGACGACTACAAGCACCGGGCGTACTGGAGAGAGTTGTACACTGTGGAGGAGGCGGAACACCTGACGTCACTCATCACGGCGGCTAAGGCCCAAGGCATCTTATTCTGCTACGCCCTGTCGCCAGGACTGGACATCACGTACAGCAGCCAGAAGGAGATCACTACCTTGAAGCGGAAATTAGAACAGGTATGTTAGGAATGTAGCTAATAGATATTTATGAAAATTATTTGCGCGATGTAAGCACTAGTGACTTTTAAAAGACACTATTGCGTGTCCTATATATTCAGTCCTTTTGATCGCCCTGCTGACTAGCCAATTATGTTAATCTTATATATAAAATTCTCGTGTCACAATGTTCGTTCCCGTACTCCTCCGAAACGGCTTGACCAATTCTTATGAAATTTTCTGAGCATAATATTGAGTAGGTCTGAGAATCGGCCAACATCTATTTTTCATACCCCGGGTCAGCTAGGAATATAGAATAATGAAGGAACGTTAACCCGTTGGTCCTGCACCTGATCTCTCTTCTGTCATGTCAGTATTAATGTGTAGAGAGAAAGGTTTAAGATGCATCTTAAGCCTTTCTCTGTACCATTGTTGTATGTTTAAAAGTTGCATGTTTTTCTTTCAGGTGTCTCAGTTCGGCTGCACCTGTTTTGCTCTCCTGTTCGATGACATTGAGCCAGAGATGAGTGAAGCAGACAAACAGATATTCCAAAGCTTTGCACATGCACAAGTAAGTACTCCATAATTATGTTATAACTTAACTTATAGGTTCTGTGTTATAACAGATATTTAAACGATTTCCTCGATTGACTGCCTCGTTGGTCTAGTGGTAGCTAAGCGCGACTGCTGAGCACGACGTCCTGGGTTCGAATCCCGGGTCGGGCAAAGTGTTACTGAGTTTTTCCATTAGGTAATTCTCAGTAGCAGCACGGAGACTGGATTTGTGCCCGGTTGATGGCAATAGGCTCGCCCCCTATTACATTGGGACCGAAAAACATAACTGGCGAAATGTGGGTGTACTATATGTGCACCTCTGCCTACCCCTTCGGGGAATACAGGCGTGATGTTATGTTATGCAAACGATTCCCTGACTGCTCTCCATGGGAATAAAACCAAGGTTAATAATATTATTTATATATAACATCACACTTTGTAATCCCCAAAGCAGAAGTGTATTGTTTTTACACACACATTTCGCCAGTTATGTCATAGTCCCAATGTAATAGAGGGCGAGCCTCTTGTCACAAACCAGGCACAAATCTAGACTCAACACTGCTAATGAGAATTACCTAAAGAAAAATCCCAATAATCGCTTGCCCGAACCGGGAACCGAGACCTAGGCTCAGCAGTCGGGCTATGCGACCACTATACCAACGAGGCAGTTATCATTACCTGTGAACATCCTACTTGGTACATAGGCATTTTTTTTGCTTCATCCAATATTTTCATCTCACCACCCAGGTGTCGATCACCAACGAGATCCACCAGCACCTGGGCTGCCCCCGCTTCCTGCTGTGCCCCACACAGTACTGCTCCACCCGCGCGGTGCCCACCGTCAACAGCTCCGAGTACCTCAACACGTTGGGGACGAAGCTGTCGCAGCAGATTGATATTATGTGGACTGGTATGTTTACAAAGAAATATAATCATTCGTTTTTGGTGGAATAACTTAACGTTGAAAAAAGTCATTTTGTAATGGTAATTTACTAGGATATGATATATAAGAAGATGATATGACTAGCCTAGTCCTGAGCATATCAGGACTTCGTCTGCGTGAATTTCTATTAAAAATACCAGTAGGTAGGTACGTAGCAGCAGTACGCAGAATTGCCTATTAGAGTCTGATTTTGTTAACACCCTAATAGGTTTTAATTTTTTCCAAGGAACCCTAAATATTTTCAAAATTAAAACTAGCCTAAGTTACTCCGTATAGCATGAGCTATATAGTGGAAGTCCCGTCGAAATCCGTCCAGTCATCGCGAAGATTAGCTGGAACAGAAAAAAATGCATTTTTTATATTATTATGTGTGTTGATACTACAAGCAGACACTCCCAATTTTATTATATGTATACAAAATAGTAAAGTATGAAATAAAAAGTCGAACAAAAAACCCCAAAAATAACACCATCCACCTCTTGCTATTACTATCTCAGTTAAAATAGTACCACCATATCAAACAATATTTTTATTGGTTTTTTCTTTACTTCTTGCAGGACCGAAGGTGATATCAAAGACGTTAACGACGGAGTGCATTGAGGAGATCACCCAGGTGCTGAGGCGTCCGCCCGTCATATGGGACAACCTGCACGCCAACGATTACGACCAGAAACGAATCTTTTTGGGTAAGTTGCAACTATCTGATAGCTGTTTAGTTATTAAAATACTGTGCTAATGGTTGCGGGGTCTATATAACATAAATTTATTTTTTGTTTTAAAAAACGTCGCCCCACACTAGAAATTTCTCCTGTGTGCTAAATTTCATCAGCCGGAAAATGTCCACTGTTGAACAAAGGCATCCCCTTAGAACGCCACAATGAACGACAACTTACCAATTTGCATGCTTTAACCAAAACTGTTTACCATGTTTTTATGCAAATAAATATATTCTATTGTATTCTGTACTGATGTGTGCCCCCATCCCCCTTGTCCAGGCCCGTACTGCGGGCGCTCCCCGGAGCTGATCCCGCTGCTGCGCGGGGTGCTGACCAACCCCAACTGCGAGTACAACGCCAACATGATCCCCGTGTGGACGCTCGCGCACTGGGCCAACTGCAGCCTCGACGCGCCTGCGCATAGTTAGTGACCGCCTTACTGATTACACACTACTTGATATTTATCTGACTGATGCTGGATTTATTTGTGTCTATGTAGAGTCAGCAAAGAAAACTATTTTGCATATTTTTTATATAATATGTAGAACTTGAGTTTCTTGTAACATTAGATGGTTAATTCTTGTATGTTGGGCACATAGTTTCTGTCTAGTCTATTTATGATTTATTGTCAAAAATTATATTTTATTGAGTACAAAATTTAACATTACAAAACCGTAAATTAGGTGAACTTCATTTAAAACCAAGTACCAATACCAATACTAAAAGTTTTAAATTATATACTCTATTCAAAACAAGTTTCGTTATGCATTGTACGACATACGTCTTAAATTCGATGTAAACATTCTTACATGTCACTTTTAAACTTTTTTATTTTTGGAGGGTATATCAATAATGAATGTATTTTAGTGTGTAACCGACCTTATGTAATTGAAATAAACTTTTTTTTTTTTTTTTTTTAGTGGAAGCTGTGTCTTGGGACATAAAACTGGAGCGGGAGAGCGAGCAGGGCGTGTGTGAGGACGAGGCGCCGCTGTCGCTGGCCGACCACGTGTACCATCACCGGCAGGCGCTCAGGTATACATCCACGACATTCTTCTTATCGTATGGTTGATGAAAAGCTTGGTGTCAAGGTTCAAGCCGCCTGTAGGCCTCTGACATGGCTTGACACACCGTTGAAAATTCTCTCAGGTGTGCTGGTTTCCTCACTATGTTTTTTTTCGCCGTTTTTACTGATAACTAACTATAGTACGCACATGAATTTGAAAAACATTGGTGCGTGTCTGGTTTGAACTTGCGACCTTTGAGCTGGCAGTCCAACGGTCATACCTCTCGTCTATTACAGCTGACAATACGCCATAATAAATATTCTTCTTATGATGTAAAAGTTTTGATATTCTTTTCGTTGATAATAATTTGTCTTCAAATATATTTGATTGTTTGCAGGCTGGCCATCAACGAGTGGCTGCCGGAGTTCTCCATACCGAAGGCCGCCCAGGGACCAGTGACGAAACCTCAACCTACCATCACAGGTAAAAATTTTACGTTATTTTCTGTTATTTATTTACTTTATATCTTTGGACAACTTACAGCTAAACAAACATATTAATGAAAAGTGTACAAAACTGTTAGCCAATTAAAAGTCTTCGCCAATACAGAACTATATAGACTAAAATAAATTGTGGCCACATGGACAGTACTGCTTACAAAAAAAAAAAAATGTTTTTCCATTTTGCATACGGAATTCACTCAACCCAGTTTTAATTTAACTTGTTGTGTGACTTTTGGTGTCTTTTGAGCTAGAATGTAAATTGATAAAGGAAATTTGGAAAATGATGATCACGAGCGGCACATGAACCCGCGACCGAAGGTTGACTGGTATAAAATGCCTAAGGCATTAAGTCCGCCTTCTACTCAACTGTAGTGAAGCAACAAATAAATAACCAGCAACCCTTACCGGCCCGCAGTGCCCCCGGTGCCGATGCTGCCGATCCTGCCGTCGGTGAACACGTGCATGTCCCTCATGACGGCCACCAGCAACACGTCCACCACCAGCACGGCCGACATGGGCGGCGCCATCCCCACCGTCAACACCAGCCAGCTGCAGGCGCTGGCCGACGTCTGCTCGGCGAGTATCTGCCGCCCCGCGCTGTGCGCTGTGAGTAGCGGGCCCCGCCGGGGGGAGGCAGGGGGGGGGGGTCGGATGCGGATCTCGAATGGATGTCTTACATTATTAAACTAAATCTACTAATCTAAAATCGGAACAAAAAATCTAAATCTAGAGAAGTATTATCAGTGTTATGTTTGGTGATATAATAGATATTACAAACCACCTTGACACCACCATCTAGCTGCTGACTTGTAATACATACTTGTAATACACCTTTCACAATGCCTAAGTCCATAAATCTCTGTAAACATAACCCAAAAAAAAAGAAAAAAGAATTAATGAATTAATTATTATTATCTAGCCACCAAATATCCGCATAGGTATCGACCCGGCTCCTACCCTCCCCCCCGCCCCCCGCCCCCGCCGCCCGGCCGGCCCCCCGACACCCGCGGGTGCCCGCCGGCCCAGCCTCTCGCTCGGCCGGCGGGATGGGCTGAACCGCTTCGGCCTATCAAAACACAATAGGGTTGGTTAGCCGCTGTAGGTCGATCTATTTCTAAATAGACTGTTTCACATTGAAACTACTCATTCGCACTGTGGGAACATTTATATTATTATTCAATTTAATTCTGGCTTAAAAGAGAGAAAATATCAAAGTGTAGCACGATAGTTACTTTTATATTTTTTAGCTTACTTATAGCCTTAATGTCGCTTGCAATACGATGTTAATATCAATAAAATTTTCCCTATTTATTGGTAGGATAAAAAAATCAACTAATCCATATAAAAGTTCCAAGTTTTCCATGACAACTCCTTTATATTTTGGTGTTTAAAAATAGACCACCTAATATCAAAAAAAAAATCTGTTTAAAACAATATTAATAAAAGGCTTATAAAATTCTTAAAATTTTCATCATACTGCAAGCGACAGCACAATTTAAGAAAAACAAAAATAATTGTAATCATAACAATAACTAAACTATTGTCAACAGGTCTCCCCAATCGAAACATTCAACCCTGTACCCAACCCAGTAATGAACTCCCTAGTATCACCAACCAAAGTCATCCTAAACGAGTCTATACCCAACCCTATAATCCCCATAGCTAGTTCCAACATGTCTCTTCCCTCAGAAATCCCTGTTTCAACCCTACCCGTCCCAATTTTGGGATTGAAAGCCTTAGAAGAGAATGGTAAAACAGGGCAGGGATTAGATAAAGGAAACGTGTTGTGTAGCAGTGTTGAAGGGAGTTTTGAGGATATGAAGAAGGAGAAAGAGGGAGAAGATGGTGACCAGATAATAGTTGATGATATAGAGTCTCAGGTGGAGGAGCAGCAGAAGAATGGAGATATGAGTATTGGTGGTGAGTCTTTTATCTTCTTTTCTGTAGCAGCATGACCCAATTGTCACATGGCAATGCATGAGGTTGGCCAGTCTGCAAGGTTGATACCGAGGTTGACCGTGGACTCGTGGAGTCTACCTACTTGTTATTTGAATTACGTCACAATAAAAATGGAGGTATGTTCGAAATTGTTAAAAAGTTAGGTATTACTAACTTTTAAACGATCGCGTTGCACGATTATAATAATATCCGTTTCTAATTCCTCTGCTTGCGATTGTTCTATGTCTGTTTGCGACTACGGCCGGTTTAATTTGGTCGAAACGTCAAGCCAAAAAAAATTATAACTCGTGTTCGCGTTAATTCCCGTATTGTAATTTAACTTTATTTAAAGTTTTTTTATTAGATTTAATGAACGATGACCCAAGTGGTTCACAGGCTTTTTTACAGTAATATTAAACATTTACATGAATAACGAAGCACTATAACCTTCATGACACAGATACGCCACTGACGTTAAGCCCGAGCCGCCCGTCAGTCCCGGAGATAGGCCTCGAGCCGCTCGACGTGGACCCCCCCTCCGCCGCCGCCACCGACCCCGACGTGGTCATGAACGACGGGATGAGCGAGGTAAAGCACTATAATTAATTAAAAAACTAATTAATCTACTCCTAAGTCCTAAACTATGAGATAAGCTATGTATCCTTAGTAGACTTTGTGACTTTTTATATATTTTTTGCATATTGCCATGCTAGGCTTAAATCTAAATTCATAAAGGAAACTTGAAAAATGATGGGCACGGGCGGGACTTGAACTCGCGACTTTCGTCGTACCGTGGCGCCGCTCTGTCAACTGAGCCACCGTGAAAACTGTGCAGTTTTCAATCGAATTTACAGCCTAAATAAAGTGTTCATTTCAGAATGGCTCCATGCAAGTAGAGCCGAGCCACAGTCCACTGAGCACCGACATGATGGTGGAGTCTACGGAGCCTTCAGATGCGGTCGATGAGTAAGTACAGTCTTCTAGAAATATAGAGCTACCTACCTATAGTACCTAACTACCTACCATTAAGTTATTTGTTACTGGTGCTAGTTTAAAAACTTTTTTATATTTATGTAATTTAACTGCTTACATTTGTTTCTGGGGAAATCCTCATTGACTTTCTCCGTCCACGGGCAGGTGGGCCCTGTATAAAATCAAAAAATCAAAATCAAATCATCTTTATTGTGGACTATAGGTATACATCATAAGTACATGTCTTAAATAATTAAAATAAGTTCAGCTATGTCCCGCCGTTGAGGCATACAATAATAAAATATAAATCAGTAGTAGTATAGTGACTAAATATTGTATGTGATTTGCAAGAAATATAATAAATTGAAGGAAGTCAAGGGATGCCTATGTGGCAGTAGCTAGTATGCTATTCACAGGTTATAATGATAAACCAAACCATATTTTCCTTCGTATAAGCCTAAGTAAGTAGTATAAGCTTCGTGTAGAGATTGGTCAGTCAACACGGATGGTAGCGAGGTTGATCGTCCAGGTTGAGCCGGACGTACTTAAGTATCGACACTATGGAGGTTCTAATTGCACCCCAAACCAAGTCTAAAGACAACATTCTCCCTCCCAGGCCCGTCGATAACGAAGAGGAATCAATAGACACGAACGCCTTAGTCGCGGACGACTTGCTGCTGCTCTGCGATCTGTTTTACTTACCGTTCGAACATGGCTCGCGCGGACTGCGGCTGCTGCACGACTTCAACTGGCTAACCTTGCACGCTGCCAGCTTACTGCCACGAGGGAGCAAACCGGAGGTAAGAAGAGATACATCAAATTTAAAAAACTCGACTGCCATATCATTTTTTTACAGCAGGTCTAAACTGGTTATAATATAGTTATATATATTATAGTTCCTATAAAGTAATGATTTCCTGAATTGCTTGTTTTCAAGATCGCTACTGACAATGTAATTCTCGCAGCAAATTTTAATATTAGCCGACAAAATGTAATATAGCCATCAACTCGATAAGAAGTCTCGGGCGATGTATAGTTAAAGCAGTAACAATGTCCCCTATCAGACGAGCGAGTGGCGCCGCCGCCGCAGCCGCTTCGCGTGGTGGCTGAGCCGCACGCGGCGCCTGGCCCGGCGGCTGGCCGCGGCGCGCAACCGGGAGCTGCACGCCGAGCTGCAGCCCTACGTGTGGGAGCTGTGCGCCGTGCTGGCGCTGCTGGACGCCTTCCTGCGCTGGCTGGGTGAGCTGCGCACATAACTGATCAAACCTTTCTAGAATTAGAGCGGATTGGTGAAGACATTTATTTAAATTTTTGAACGAGACGTATTTTACGAACTTTTTCTTATTTTCAGAACTCGGCAAATACCCGCAAAATATCGCAGCGAACACACAAGGAAGTTATACTTGTAAGTTATCATTTTAATGACGCTCCTTCAAAGCGGAATACATAACATAAAACGAAGCCAATGTATCTGCTTAAAATTTTCAACCTAAACCCATAAGTTAATATGGTTGAGAATTCTGTCATTTCTTAAGATTTTTGCTCTTTTCAAGAAGTGTTTATCAGTTGAGTGAAAGGCCCCATGTCCTGCGCAGGGTTCTCGAAGGGCTGGCGGGAGGCGTTCGAGAGCGGCTGCCAGGAGCCGTGGGTGTTCCGCGGCGGGCTGACGGCCGACCTGCGCCGCCTGCTGCCCGTGGAGTGCACCAGCGACGCGCTGCGCACGCTGCCGCCGCCCACCGTGCTGCCGCTTACTGTGCGCCCCTATACCACGCACGATGAAGAAGCGGTGAGTTTTAATCGTTCGGGCGTCTTCGGGGAACTTCGACCTTCTTCGGCTATCTTCGGACTTCTTCGGCTATCTTCGGACTTCTTCGGACAGTGTTCGGATGTTGTCGGCCGACTTCGATAAATTTAAGACGTCTTAGGACTGCTATCTACTACTATATCTACCACTTCATGCATCTTCGAACAACTTCTGCCGTATTTGGACAAGTTCCAGCGCTTTACCGAATCATGCTTGTCCCGGTACAGCATTAGATGAACTTACCTCCTTTTACTCCTGCCTGAATTTTCAATTTTGGTCATCTCTATACGTTTTCCTTGTAGCAATCGATGTATTTTTATAGTAAAGGCACTTTCTCTTAAATTTACATTATTATGCTCCAACAGGTTTGCCTAATCTGCCACAAGACATGTCGCGACGGCTCTGACTGCAGTGACCTGTTTCCTAGCGACTTGCAGACGTTACCGGCTGATAGGTAAGTTACGTTTTAGGTACAATGTTACCACATACATAACAATCAGATTTGTAATATTTTTTTATAAAAATATGTTGATATTCTTTATTGCCTTCCCTTCATTGTTTAGTTAAAAATCTGATTCAGCTTTGATGCGACTTTGTATACGAGAAAAATTATGCAGTAAAGGGCAACATTCAAAACTGTCCATCCAATTAAAAATTCTTACACCAATATTCAGAATAGATCCTCAGGGGGGACATTGGCTACTCTAATCCCAGAAAAAACACGAAAAAAATCCATTCAGACAAAGTCGCGTGTATATTCTAGTAATGCTACAATTTCGCTCGCAGGCTTGTAGCACCATTCCTGACCCTAGTTCCTGAGTTGTGCATGGTGATAGAGGATGATGAGGAGTGTACTCCTCAGGAGGTGATCGTGACGGACGGCGACGATGATGAGAAGAGGATCAACGAACCTAGGATTAATGGTGAGACGGTTACTTACGTTAGGTGATGAAATTCAAAATGGTGGTTAAATAATACGATAGTGTAGTAGTGTACTGATTGACCCATGTTTCTAATACAATTTTCTTTAAAGACAGACATTTATTGTCCAAACTATGTACATAGGTGTCCATCGAGTGTTACAATGCAATATTATTTATTAAACATAAAGAATGTATGACTAAATAATCGACATATATTACATAAATATTATACATAAAATATTCATTTTTTAGAGCATTCTTGAATATTTAAATAAAAAAAAATCTCGCACATAATATTAATAGGTACTATGTTTGGCATTCTTAAAATACGCCAAAATTATATTAAATAGTCAAAACCTCTTCATTTCATATTTCATCTACCAAAGGCATGAAACCCGAGATAGTGGGCTACGCATGCGCAGTACTGAACAGCAAAGAGTTCTACAAGAAACAAGAAGTGGCGTGGATACCAGAGATGTGCACCAAGTACCCCGAGCAGCTGACGGAGAGACAAGACCTCAGTCAAGCGGCCAAGGTACGGTCATATTGTAACTCTTAATCAAGTGTGCAAAAATCATCATGGGTCTCCGTTAATTAAATTCTGCCAAGGAGGGTCTTTCTTATACTCCTTAAGTGCCGTTATAATGCGTAGTGTATATTATAGGAATGCGTCCGACACTTCCACCAATTCAGCGTGTGTGAGCGTGCCCCGGATAGCGTGACGCGCTCGCACCCCGCGCTGCTGACGTGCTGCGTGCTGGCCGGCTGCCGCGACCCGCTGGCGCCCGCCCGCCTGCTGACCTGCCTGCTGGCCGCGCTGCGAGCGCACGGTGAGTCCTATAGCGTGCGGGAGCTTGCTGGCCGGCCGCCCGGGTGACTCTCAGCTGACCCATCGTGTTGCAGGCGCTAGCGGCGTGCACGCCTGCATCAACGCGACGGACCACTACCTGCACCAGTTCTACAGCAAGCTGGGCTTCGCGGAGCTGCAGCGCGGCGCGGGCGGCCGCGTGTACCTGGCGCGCTCCTTCTAGCGGCCGCCCGCGCCGCCGCGAGCCGCGCATGCGCCGCGCCGCCCGCGCAGGCCGCGCCGGCGGAAGAACAAGTAGCGCTCACGTTCTTTACGAGTCAGGAGGTTCAATATACTTGACTTTCTAACGAAGCTAGAGAGATCGCAATCATAGATCGTTTTATAATTGCAGCTAGGATACGAATAAACAGAAACTCATATTCTTTTAAGATTTTATTTCAATTGTTTCTATAGAGAAGTCTAGGATAGTTCATTCTGTACAATCGACACGAAAGTGTTAGCTGATGACGTTGTATTGTACAATTGTGCGAAGACATATATTATGCAAATAAGAATTAACATTCATATAGTTCCTATGATATGCGTGAATTTAATTGTTTTTTTTTTACCAAATTCGCTCCAAAAATCACCATTTTGACACACGACTAAGAAAAAGGTATACAAAATATGACACAATTTAACACAGTGGTAAATTAATTCACCGTTTCGCACTATTGTATAACACAATAAAATAAATTACTACATAAGAATTAAGTTTGTATATAGTACATGTATTACTTCTGTTATGTACTAACTACCACTGCCGTTTCATCGCTAGGCTTACAATGCATGTAGAGTAGGTAAAACGATTCAGCAGCTATTTAACCATTTAGGCTATACCTCAATTTCTGGACTTAAAAAAAATGCATTTAGTCATTTTTTACGTAAAAATGATTATGAGCCTTGTCAAACAATATAAACATATAAAAAAAAACTTATTTTTTTTATGGTACAGATTTTTTTTTTAAAGAACGTCGCCCCAACTTCGAATTTCTCCTGTATGATGGGTGCGTTCCACAAACATCAAAGGTCACATACAAACACCTAGACTGGAAAGCCTAAAAAAAAAAATCAACAGGTGTCTCTTGGTGAGTGGAGGAGAAAAGAAGAGGGAAGTGAATGGTGATTGGTGAGACTAACTGTATAAATAGTCCTGAAAAAACACTATCTTCACTCATCACTACTAGTAAATTAAAGCGAATTTTAAAACATTATTATTTTGTAGAACAACCAACGTTGAATATATTTTTGCTTAAAGTTTAGCAAACTAACAAATAAATCTTCTGGAAATTCTGGAATCACATTTTAAAATTCTTAAATATATTTTTGTAAAAGCCAAAAACAGCTTTTAAGATTATCGCAGAAGGAGTAGCACATAAGACAGTTAATTTTAGTACATCACCCCATACATATTTGTTTCTTATACATACTTTAGACCATTTGCACTTAAGCATAACGTAATCATTAACCATAGTCTCATGTATTGAGACATTTTACGTGTATTTTGTGACAAAGTTATAACATATTTATGGTTTTGTTATAACATATGAGCTCAAGTTTTCAATAGTATTCAATAATAACGTCACTTGAGATCAGTGACTTGAGACGTTCGTCTAAATATCGGTATAAAAATAACGATATTTTTAATAACGCTACAAGTCCCTGCTTAAGATACCTTTATAACAGCAATAATTAGATTCTATAGTACATTACAATAATAAAATAGCTGTTAATTGTAAGTTGTTTCTACTTGAATTTGTACGAATAATTAAGGCCCCTAATTAAAACTACTATTTAAATCTGAAAATTCGCGATGGCAACTTTTCTCACTTTTTTTATTTGTAACGATCTGATGTCGATCTATCCTCCTTTTTAAATTAACAAGACGGTTTATAGTATTCCGCTAAAATACGTCACACAGAAGTTATGTAAAGTAAAATATAAATATTGTATATGATTTGTATATTTAGGTTAAAACTTTGTATAATAGTATAAACGAGATATCACAAGTTCACTACTTTGAAACCGTATATACTGGGTGTAAAAAGGTCTTTACGAAGTCGAAAGAAAGGAAACACATCTATTTGCGCAGAAATAATAATTACACAAAATAAAAAATACAAAACTCAAAAAAGACATTTAAGAAGGAACGCATATTCATTTCCGCGCAAAACGGCTACCGTTCAGTATAATGCTTTGCTCACACAACGCTGGTTCTTTTAAGACATCTTTACACCCAATATAATATCGATATATAATAAAATAATGTTCCTCATTATTGCTCATAGGATTGGACTATTCACATCCAATATCCACTTATGAGTTGATAGAAATAAACACACTGCTTCAGTGAAGAAATAGCTCTTATTATAATATTAAGCAAAATTATGACAATTGTGAGTTTGAAGAGACTACTTCTTATATTGTGATTTCGCCGTTCGCCGGCTAACTATTCTCTCAAAATGCTATATTGCATAAATAGTATTTTCTGTTAGTCTATAAAGTATCTAGAATCTATTAGAAAAGGCAGTAAAATAGCTTCGTTTTAACATATTTTGTTCGTAATTTATCCTTGGAGACAACTATTTTCGTCTACGTATAATTGAGGCACTGTGGGACTGAACTAGGGCTAGTAGAATGATGTCAATGTGCACCGTAGACACAAATATGTTAGTATATTGTGAGCTGTGTCAATCGTTGTAAAAAATACTTTATAATAAAAAAAACTTAATAAATCAAAAAACTGATAGTTGGGAACTTAAATTAGTTGAGTTGACACAGTAATGGAAGATTAAAAATACCATTTCTGTTGATTTTTACTGAAAAATAATTCAAATTAATGTAGTTTCCGGTAATATTCTATTTATTGAAGGGCGTGTGGTTGGAGAAAGCCTAGTCAGATGTTGGTAAGACTGAGAATGAAGGAATAATGTATGTCTTTTAGTTTTGTCGTAAGATGTTTAGTTACGTCCAATTTTCAATGCTTATATGATGGAATTTTGCAATTTCAATCATCTTTTCTGAAATTGTTTTCTAAAGGACTGGTGTCTAAATTGTATAAAATATTAAACTGATTCGTTATATGTAGATTTTAATATGTTAAGTTCCTTTTTTTTGTAATTCTAATTAAAAATTAATGCTGTTATCTTGACTTTAGAGAAGTGAAATCAGTTTTACTTTTAAATAACTTGATTCTTATGACTTGTGTATTTAAGTTTTTGCCAACATAATTATAATGTTTTCTTCCATAATTATTACTCTACTGCTAAACCTTTACCCTCTTATTCATAAAACGAGGATCATACCGTCATTAACTAAACCCAGTATTAAGTCTATTGACATCATTATTCTTTGACAACCAAACAACAAGTATAATTTAGTCCATGGTTTAAATTGATTTTTTATGAATAAGGGAGTTATTGGTTACGTAAAGACGTTAAGCCCGAACAGCTGAATATTTTGGAGAATTTGGCCAATATGAGGTGTTACTGGTTGAATAATAAAAGTTATCTATTTACCTATATGTGAAATAATTGCGATAATACATAAGCAATATTTATAATATAATATATAGTATTAAGCTTTTGAACAATTACAATGTTATATATAAATAGTTTAAATAAATTGTATACAGTGTGTATAGACAATTTAGGATAATTGTTTTTCAAATTCTGTATCTCAACCATGCATTTTTTTACGTGAACTCGCAAGAAGTCACGCATAATATTTGTGTCACGCCACATCAGCCTATTGCAGTCCACTGCTGGACGTGGGCCTCCTCCAGGGTACGCCACAAGGCCCGTTCTCCCATATGGGGTTTCCTGCTAGTTCTTCTCCATAGAATCTACACTTTTGATCAGCTTGATTTGACGTTTTATGATTGCCCTTTTGTATATGAAATAAAAACCTATTCGAATATTTATGTGGCAAACTCACTTCCCTACGTAACAGCTAAAACCCTACAGCGGTTTTAGCGGTTACTTAGAGAAGTGAGTTTTCTGTCCTGAGAAAATTCATGGTAGAGATACTATTTCATGTTTATAGATTTTTAAACCTACCCTCAATTAGTACAAGAGAGTTACTTCCTGTATTAACAAAACCACATTAATTTTTAAATGTATTCATATTTTGTATCAAACCAAAAATAAGAACGTATGATTAAAACATTATTATTACAAAAATAACTCGTTCTTTGGTTTATTGGCATTCTCACTCATTTATTTTTAGTCTAGGTTGTCTTTGATTTATGTTTGTAATCACAATTTGAATAAGTACTGAATTGACAATGTGTTCAATACGTCAAACTAAATAGAATATCGCTCAGGACTCTTACCATGAATTCTTAAAGGAGAAAATTGTCTGTTGTGGAAGCTAGACGCCACAATACACTACGTAGCGGCGTCACGCATTCACAACGGAAAATGTCCTGGTTTAAGTTCATGGTATTGTCTTGCAACCATTTGTCAATATATTTCGTCTCTCCAGGGAGTACCAGCATCATATTATGTTTCATAACCCGTCCCTCGGCCTATGGTATAGCGGTATTCACCACTCCTATGACATGTTACGTATTCTATTGCACAATGTCGCATTTAATTTGCTTTCTATAGAAATAAGTCTATTTACAATTATTAAATATTTTGTATCGAAATTTACTTCATGTTGTAGACAAATGTTTAGTATAAATATATTTGTCTATGCTTTCAATGCTTCAGTATTATAAAAGTAAAAGAAAACGATTTTATTAAATCGTACTAGTTTTTTGGTGTCACAGCGCATTTGTTTAAATGAAAATAAATATATAGTTTTAGACCAGAATATATAGTCATTATTTAAGGCTAATTCTATATATCAAAAAAACATAAATGAATATTATGAATAATTCAATTGTTATGTTCCTTTTATAATGTTAGTTATTGTTTTGTTCGTGAGTTGTTTTTGTCAGCATTACCCAGCTATTATTAACATTTACCAGGTTGTAATGTAGACGAAGTTGACAAATGAGTTAATTTCATGTAATGGCAAACTACTTTTTGTAAAATGGAGTCTTATATCACCATGACTATTGGATATATTTTGTGTTATTTATATGTTTTACCATGGTACCGGTCAATATTGACGATGATCGGTAATAAAAATTGCAACATCATAAATTCTTGTTTATTTTCTAAAACCTATTTCCGTTTATAAATATAGGTATAATTATATAATATCGTACAGCATAAATAAAATATAGTTATTAAATAAAGGCTACTATAGCAAAAAAACAGAACGCATATGCAAAGAATTGAAAGTCAGTACCTAATTATAATTATTCGCTCGAAGAACCGATAACCGCTGGGGAAGAAAGGTTCTCGAGTGGCGTCTACGAACCAGAAGACGCAGCGTTGGCAGGCCTCCCACCAGATGGACCTAATTAGTCAATCACACACTAGGTAGTAATTACCACTACAATCTCCTGACTGACCAATTTATACTAAGGTATAATATAGAAAATAGATCATACAGAGAAAATAATAATAAGGAAAGAACACTCCCTCCATTCATTCTTCTGCCACAGACCTAGTGTTGGTCGTGGAGAGTTCCATCAGTTTTTGTTTAATTTCTGAGATCTGTAACAAAACATGGAGAATAATTTAAAGCTTAATATAATTGTCCTCTTTTCGTTGTTGGATATATTGAGAAAAGCTAAAGCGTATGATAAAAATCGAATATTAAAATTAGTGAAATAAATCATTCAACTAGTAGTCGCTAAGCGCGACTGCTGGGCATGAGGGCCTGGGTTCGTATCCGGGGTTGGGCAGAAGTATTACTGGGTTTTCCCATTAGCTAATTCTCAGTAGCAGCGCGTAGTCTGGATTTGTCCTCGGTTGATGGCATTAGGATCACCCCCCTGTTACATTGGGATCTATAACAACTGGCGAAATGTCAGTGTACTATATGTGCACCTCTGCCTACGCTTCCGGGGTATACAGGCGTGATGTTATGTGGAACAAAATTATTTTTGTCTGTAAAACTTACCTTCTGAATCTCGCTCATCAGCATCTTCTGCTCAGTCCTCGGCGTCATATCCTTTCTGTTCAAATCTATGGCTTCCAGATTCTCAAACAGCTGTTTAATCTTCAAAGCCAGGTGTATATCGTTATTACTCTTCCTCGGTACAGTTGGCTTTGATCTCCTCATCAGTTTCTTTCTATATTTGTCTGGCAAATCCTTTTCTATGTCCTCCCTAGTTAGTAGTGTCATGTAATCAGGGTTTGTGTCGTATGGGTAGTCCTTGGCTTCCATTTTGTATAAACCATTAGCATAGCATTTATTAGCCCTATAGTTTGTGCGCCAGTTTTGTAGTAGGTCAAGGTTTCTGGAAAGGTGAAATGCAGCTTGATAATGATCATAAGATTGTATGAGCATATTGTACTGATCTGTCACTAAACTACTTTTCATAAGGCTAAGCTGTGCTATAAAACCATTAATAGGTAACTATAACGGTATACATTAGTAATGTAGTAACTAAACGATTGCCATTTAAATAACGGTTAAATTCTCAGGCTGGTTTCACAGCAACGACAACAGAACGCAGATACTCGTGAGGTGTGCAACAAATTCACAGCGACGCGGACGTGGTCCGTACGCGAATCTGTGAAACTAGCCTTATCTTCTAAATTGCACACGCACGCGACTAAACTTATGGCTAGCACTAGCCCCTAATAGGTACATAAAGACATATATGTATGTATTCTTTAGCGAATATAAAACGCACTTTCTCTCTTGTAGAATCTTGTCCCTCGTTGCAAGTAAATCTTTTTTCTTCTTCATAGCCAGCTCTCTCATATAATTCTGTTTTATTTTTGCCTCCTGCACTGCTTTTCCATCGGGGCATAGTCGTTTGAGGTATTTAGAACTTTGTGTGTAGGACGGCGCAGCAAACCGACTTTTAGCTAACTTTGGACATTTGCCTTTAATTTTCGAATAATACTCCTCGTCTGAATCATCTGACTCCTTCTCATTGAGTTGGATTAACATTGCTTTTTTCATTTTATCACCATCAATGACCGAATTATAACTCAGAGCTTCCTGGCTATAATTTTCGGGAAAAAGCCCGTTTGTGCTTACCGTGTCTTCTGAAATATCTGATTGGGAGCCAATGAATATACAGTCGATAAATTTGCTGTTCAAAAACTGTAGGACGCTTAAAACTCCCGCGTTTATCACTTCTCTTGGCGGGTACATTAGTGGATTCCCGCCTAATTGCAGAACTTTCAAGTTTGTGACAGTTCCTAATTCGTTCGGAAGTGAAGTAAGTTTGTTGTTTTTTAGCAAGAGATGCGTGAGGTTTTTATGGTGCTTTATAGATTTTGGTATATCGGTAAGTTGGTTGTCTCTGATATCAAAGTACATGATGTTCGGCAAAGATGGAAATAAGTCTTCAGGTAAAGTTGTGATATTATTGTTTTGAAGGTACAGCACCTGCAATAGATATAAAAGTACATATAATTCCTATTACAGAAAATCATACAGTATTGTAAGTAATCAGGCTGTCTATTTGTTGAAATACTTAATTATTTCAATGTCTAATATTCGCGAAAGTGATAGAAATCATTATGTCTATTTGTTGCTGTAAGAGGTCGAAGGTCATCATAAAAAATCTTTGAAAATACCAAATGAATAAAACGGTGTATGTAAACGTATATACACAGTCTTAAATAATCAAATCTATTTAAATTATGTCTTCCTGACTGAATATTTGTGAATGTCTACTGTTGAGTTGAGACTATCCATCTACGCAGGAAATATCAATATTGTTGTGAGCAAACAGATGCACTGTCTGATCCCTTAAATGATTTACAGAATCATGGGACAGTAAACGGTCATGACTGGAATGAGATCATTGAATGGGCATAGTGTGGCGAATGTTCAAAAAATACATTAAAAACAAGGACTAAAAATCAAAAATAACATCCAGGAAAAGAACCAACATTGTAACCCCAAAGAATATCAATATTAAATTATGTCAATGTAACTCAAAACGATGTATGAAATGTAATATTGGTCAAGATGCCGACTTACACATAAATAGTGGTTTTTTAATTTAGGCACACATTTTAATCCTTGACTGGATAGATCCCACGTTGTATCTTCATTTAATACTTCTTCATAAATATTTAAAGGCGCGCTAGTATTTGATGCTTCAGACATTATTTATACTAAAGCAAAGCTTGTTCAAAAGTTGTATCTGATAAATATTGAAATTATGTTTGATCAATAAAAACACTTCATGGCAAATTCAAATATAGCGCCTATATGCAGGACTGCAGTGTCTGTGGTAGTTTAAATAAGGTTAAAATTATTAGTCTATGGTAAATATTCTTGGTTACAAAAAATCATTCAAATCGTTTTGTAGACAAACATGAATACACGCACAAAATAAATTTTATACGTCTATCTAGAAATTTTATATATCTAGTAGAATTATATAACAAATCAACATTTATCTATAGAATATTAACAACTAGTGTTGTACGCTAATGACGCGTTAACGATACTTCGATAAATTGGAATGTCAAATTATCTAATAAATACGAGTGAAATGGGAATACATAATTTGATGACTATTTAATTTCTTGTACAACATTTTTTGGATAATTATTGAAATGTGAGATCTATAAATAGTTTTTAAGAAAAAAAATGTATCGATCTTCGTTCTAACTTGTTTGAAAGATGGAAAGACACATGGCGAATACGTCACTATCTCAGTTGCAAGATGGCGAACGTGCGGGATAGTGACACATCTTTGTGGCTCCACAATAAACTCGGTACTTCGAATGATTCGTGGACAAGCGGGTCAATTTGTACGCAATTAAATGCCGAAGTGTTAAAAAATATCAAGGATTGTTTTCCAGATTTGCAAACTCAAGTGAAATTGAAATTATTGCTAAGTTTCTTTCATATCCCGCGCAGAAATGTTGAGGAGGTAACTTTTCTCTTTGATGTTCTATGGTTTTGCGTAACTGTTTGTGTTTTTTGTCTCTTTCCTTTCATATTTATAGCGGTGAGTAGGAATGAGATGCAATAATACGCATGTATGTAGTAGTTTTATTTGTTGTCATATATTGAATTTACATGTTAAAAAATTGACAAAATGATTTTAATTGCGATTTTACAGCAATTCGATCCAACTTCATTACCTTACAATAAAACAGCATGATTTTTTCTCGTATCATGATATCAAATGGTGTTAATTACGACCTTTTTTACATAGACTCGTTATTTACGTTCTGTAAATTACGAAACAATTCATAGTTTTATTAGTTAAGTACTATGATAAGAGTTCAATAGACGCTTACTTTGTGTTTCTATTGCTGTGTTTACATATCAACACTTAAAACAGACATAACCTTATTAATAATTTCATTCTAATATGGGTCTTGAAGGACGATTTTGTAAAAAATAAATACATTTCAGGGCAGTGGAGTTTATACATTGTTTAAAACATAATAAGGGTATTAGTTATGAGCTTGAATTTATTATTAATGGTATACAGCCCCACTACCAACCTTTTGGCTGATTAGATCCTGACCCATGAGCCAATAGTAATGATAGACCTCATGTAAACTTAAAAAACAACTCTTCTGCAGTCGGGTAAAAAGGAAGAAGGGAAACACTATCTTATTGCATCAAATTTCACAATATTGCTGAATGTAAACTGCGTATTTCGTAGTTGACTCGACTTTGGTAGTATAATTGCAAAAGATACGGTTTTAAATTCAAATTGCATGCAGTCTTCAGTGCTTGTTTGTCAAGAAGCCATGCTCCCATGTTTAATTCATCCTTCATATCTGCCTGTAATGTTTACTTTACGTTTTTTCTGCAGTTATGATTGAATATTTTGTTATTTGTGTCAATACATAGTTGTAAGTGTTGTGAAGCGCCTTAAAAAGTATTATTCTTATACAAACAGCAGGAAATAGATTACATGGTTATAAAAGTACAACACATGTAAGATACATAAGAAACTAATAACAAATAGAAAACACAACCTGTAGGTATTTACTGTATTTTAAAATCATAAAAATTTCATGAATTCATTTTCATCAGCCGGAAGACATCCACTGTTGAACAAGGGCCTCTCTTTCATAAATTAAATATGTCTAAATCTGTTCCTATTATGAAAAACTATTAAACATATCTGACTGAAAACAAAAGCCTTTTTAAAAAGAGTACATAATTAATTAATGTATATATTATATAATGTAATTCCTATTCCAGTGGCGAAATGAATTGGAGGAGATCATTGAAGTTGCAGCTGTGGACTCCGACCTGTGGGTGGCCATGTTGGCTGAGACCCTCAAGACCTTCCCCTCGGCAGGGACCCTTAATACTGAAATAGCAGAGTTTGACGAGACCAGGCCAATCTTCAGTGACATGATAAGTGAACTGAGACGGGCACTGGCAAAGCATTCCGACCTTGGTTTGCTGCCTCTAGAGTGTTTATATTTGAATAAGAATGCTTTGGTTTCTGTGGTAAGTAAAAAATATATTTTCATTAAATTTTTTGACATAATAGATGCGGTAAATTGATAGCTCTATTCTGTATGTACTCTCAAATACTCCTTTTTTAATTTTCTTTTCCACTTTCATCTGTGTCAAGTTGGTCCTACCTTATTGGTTTAGAACTGACAATCTGCTAGTAATTTTGTAGCAATTGATCTATGATAGTTTTGGTTAAAACTTCTAATAATTACCATTAGTTTAATTTCTGCATGTTCCTTAGAGATGAATCTAACATCAGTTCATTCATTCAGTTCAGTTCAGTTCAGTCTTACTGCTTTTGTATGTGATATTAATTACAGTTGTTAAGAAACTTAATATTTTTTTCTGTATTTCCAATCTATAAAACACTATGGGCCTATGCTATCCATTTTCTATCACCATGTCCATTCATAATTTCGATAAAGTCATTTCATTATGCTATCAGTAATATACTTATTTTTATTTATTTCTAGGTGGGCCAACAACCGAACCCTGTGAAGCATTTTACATTGAAACGCAAGCCGAAATCCGTGGCGTTACGTAGCGAACTCCTGGCCAAGGCTACGGAGGTGCAAGCCAATCAGAAGAAGGCACAGGCGCCGACAGTGCCAGTGCGCAGCCGCGGTATGCCTAGGAAGATGACTGATACAAGTGAGTTTTACTGTGTTTTTGTAGCTGCCTTAAGCTGTAGTTATTATCTAAGAATATCACTTTGAATATTGTGTTTTTTAAGTGACATTACATTAGTTGCGAATATAAAAATTCTCTCTTAAGGAAATTTTGAATTCATTTTACAAACATTGAAATTGTTGTGTCACAATGTCTGCAGCCCCGCTGAAGGGCCTGCCGTCCCGCTGGTCGCGCGGCGGGGGCGGCGCGGGCGGCGGCTGGCGCGGCGCGGCGCGGCCGGCGGGGGGCGCGGGCGCGGGGGGAGGGGCGGGCGGGGCGGGGGGGGCGCGCGCCGGCATCAAGCTGCTGGACATCGCCGAGCAGCCCGCCACGCATGCGCAGATCAAGAAGCGCAGGAAGCTCGGTCAGTACACACACACATCATCATCTTAGAACCCGCAACTCTAATTTAACTCACCCTGTATAGTCATTATTTACAATTTAATCACTCTGTACTTACATTTTATTAACTTTACAGTCACACTTTAATCTGATACTCATACTTCTCTAACATTTCACTCAAACTTCAGCTACTCTTTACCCCAAGTCCTCTCATTCTGCAATAACACTTAAATCAATCTCCACTTACCCGATTGGTTGTTTCACATATGATATACAACATTCTACTTAATATACTGTTTCATCTATACTGATTTTGTGGTGACTCATTGGTATGGTTTTCTCCACACAGAAATGGAAGAGGGTGCTAAAAAAGCGGCTGCTGCGGCGCCCTCGTCACCTGACTACGCTAAGGGACTCGACAACTATGGCTTACCCAAACCTGACGAGAGCACCAACGGTAAGAATAACATATAATCAAGTACCTATGTATTCTGCATTATAATAATAATAATTATTTTATTACAAAGCGGGTCTTACGACTATGTATGTTATAATTATTAAATTTCCTTCTAGCAGCAGCAAGCACAGCGGAGACCACGGCAGCCCCGGCCTCCCCGCTGGGCGGCGCGGCCGACACGCCCCCCCCTCCCGCGCCGCCCCCCGCCGACCCCGACCCCGCCCGGGCCAGCCCGCTACTGGTGCACACGGTACGTATCACTGCTGGTACCTTGTACTGGCATTTTGATAGTTACAATCAGTTATCATTAGCCAGAAAACGTCCTCTGTCTACCTAAAGCCTCCCCCTAAAGGGGGGATCGCAGTATCAGTGGAGATGTTACAGAACACGCCGCTGCCCATCTTCTGAATGTTTGTTTAATTTCCCTCTTCAACTACCAATGGAACGAGATATGTCGGTACTATTCTGATCCAGCACTCCACGGACTATCTGCTATTAGACAGCTATTAGACAGATATTCTATTTTATTGTTAACATTTCACAATATCACTTTATTTTTTTGAGTTATTATTGACCAATGCACATACCTAACACTAACACCTAATATTGGTCCACAGGGTACTGGAGCGAAACCAATAGTAATAGGGCAACAGCCGAAGTTACTAATAACAGGGCAGCCGGGGGCCAAGCCTCTGCTGCTGTCCACACAGAACCTCATCAACACCTCCACCGTCATCCTGCAGCCAGGGGGCAAGGCTGTGCTGCTGCAGAACATCAAACCGGTGAGCATACTACTGATAAAGAGACAAAACATATCAAATTAAGTGATCACCTAAAACATTATAGTGATCAATAATGAAAACTGGGTTTTTTTTTCATAATTTTTCCAATCACATTAGATTGTTGTCGCTTAGTAAAGTGTTGTCACTTTGTAAAGTTACCATATTGTACAATGTTTTATTTAAAAGAATAACCTTAGGAGTTTCTTGCCGGTTCTTCTCCATAGGAATGACATTTTAAGAACTGTTTAACTAACATCATAACATTTCATAAGTGTTTGTTATTGCTTTATATGCAACCATTTTTTAATAGATAAAATTTATTTAAAACGTTTTGCAATTCACATAATACACAGTTTTAGTTGAGACTTGTGTGATTAACCATCACATTTTGATAATTCTGTTACACTGTTTAGAGGTAAAAATTGACCAGTCATTTAAATTCATAAAGGAAATTTGAAAAACGATGGTCACGAGCGGGATATGAACCCGCGACCTTCGCCGTACCGTGGCGCTGTTCTAACCAACTGAGCCACCGTGTCGCTGGCATCCATCAAATTTCAAGTTCCCTTTTACCTGTCATTATTGAATGGTTTGTTGGTTATGTTAATGCTTGATACAGATGCAGCAGACGGTACAAGTGCAGCAGTCGCCGCGGTCAGTCCTGCCCACAGTACACACGCAACCACCACTACAACAGATTACACAAACGGTAAGTTACCAGCCTTCTTTTTATATTAGCTATTAACCGCGTTATATGTCTGTTTTTATCATTTTTCTAAATGTGAGGAACATGCATACATACTTACAGAATGTCACGATTGTTTCCCTAAGGGGTAGGCAGAGAACATTTATGATTATTATAACGTAATCGTAACTGGTTGTCAGACGAAGTGATCTATGAAGGATAATCAAAGCTAACGGCGTAACATATTGTTTAAGACACATTTTGGTCCCCAGGTGCAGCTGGCGCAGCCGGTGCAGCAAGCAGCAGCGCCCGGGGCGCAGGCGGCCGTGGCCGCGCCCGCCGCGCCGCCCGCGCAGGCGCAGGCGCAGCCGCTGCTGCCGCGTAGGGGACTCTCCCTAACGGTCAGTAGCTAGCGTTGCTCCCCCAGATGCAGTCGGTGCAGCGGGCGGCGTTTTATCACTCACTATTTATTTGTATTTATGTACATCTTTCTATGCATCCATACCATATTTTAAAGGAACGAATCTTACAGTACTATGAGATCAAAATCAAATTTTACTACATTTTAGAAGTTAAAGATACACAACCATGTAGTCGACTATACTGTGAATTGTTGAATAGTACATTTAAAAACAATTTATTCATCGCTTTATCGCCTATAAAACTCCTACAAAAGAACTCCTACCAACACTAAAAATAAACAATTAAACGTTGGCATTAGCGCCATCTAGCGAGGACTTATCTAAGTCGTTTAATTTTTAGAATATTTGTTATCTATGTATAATATCTTTTTGTTAAATGTTTCAGCGTGAACAAATGTTGGAGGCACAGGACATGTTCCGGAATGCTAACCGCGTCACGAGGCCGGAGAAAGCGCTTATACTTGGTTTCATGGCTGGCTCCAGAGGTAAACACTTCATTACCATCAGCTTATCTGTGATCAAGTCCTGTTTATCTTGTCAGTTGATTTGAACTTTAGCTATAATGGTTCCTAAACACATACTCTACCGGCGGGTATTTGCCGCGTGGGTATGCCGCCGGCACTTGCCGCTAGCGGCCTCAGAGAGCCGAGTAACACTAATACTTGAATACCGAGGGCGAATCAGCGAACCAACAGCGGCTCCCCGCGCCACCCGCCGGCACCCCCGCGGCCCCGCCGGCAGCCCGATACCCGCCGGGAATGCCGCCGGCCTTGCTGGCGGTATGCTAGCCGGCCGTGCCGCCGGTGTAGTGTGTAGAAGCCTTATGAGCACCACAACTTGTACCACCTATATTATTTATTTGCCACCTGATCTACAATAGTGTGTGTAACACTTAGTAATTTTATGCATACGGTCTTGTGTAATGTACTACTTACAATGAGTTGAAAAGTTTATTTTTATTATTTGATACAGCAGTGCAATGGCATTGTGGTAGGAAAGTAGTCAACTTTAGTTTGAGTTGAACTCAATTTAAACAGTTAAAATAGTGTAAATCGTTATTTAATAACAAAAATCATTACCTCTCTGTTTTAAACCTATGACTAAATACCAAATTACATTCTAACATCACACATCTTATTCCAGATAATCCCTGTCCGAACCTAGGCAACATAGTAACAATAAAACTATCGGAGAACATCGAAAATGTCCTGCAATCGGACGACACATACCTCACCATGCTGTCCGAAATGCACTTCCAAATGAACTACAACAATGGCCAATGGACCAGATTGAAGAAGTACAGGCACATAGACGGTATGGTGCCACAGAAGATACCTCCAGGCTCCACAGTGATATCAACGAATAACCAACAGCCTATAGTGTCGATAGCCAATCAGAGTGTGAGTTAAGTTAGTGACTAGTGCCGTGTGTGACGGTCAGTGAATCAATGCAGTGTTAATGAGGTTGGAGTGTAATTTAAATGGATTATGTCTGTTGTGGACTGGCAATGTCGTTGGTAAAGAGATTTGAATATTTAAAAATAATTTTTATTTGAAAAAAAGCAACTAACTACAATCTACTGTTCGTGAATTTTAATAGTAAATGTAACATCATAATGAAGACCCACCCCCTTACCATAGCCTCTTATAGCAGGACAGTTCACGATGTGCAAGCGAGACGCCGCTATGGGCAGTGTTATGCGGTGTCTCGCTTCCAAAACGTAAATTGTCCTGCTATAGTGTTTATAGTAAGTGGACAGGGGTCGGTATTTTTATTAATAGCTCAAGAAATATTACATGCTGAACAATGTTCTTAGATATATACCAATTTGAATTGAAACATCACACTTCTTAAAAATCAATCATTCACATATTAATAAATTCAGAACAAGATTGACATTGCAACTAGCAACCATATAGCCCCACAGTATATTGCTTTTATCTTTATTTAATTTATTTGACTAAGGCCTAATTACACCAATAAATTAGGCCTTAAAATAGTTTATCCATGACTTTACTTAATATTAGTTCAACCCTTTGAGCGCCACAGTCTTGTATGGAAGACAACACTTTCGCGCCCTCCAAGCCATAAGTCTACCGGGACACAATATCTAATCGTTACATTTGAGTAATGTAATAAATGTTACGATTAATGTCCTGGGCTCGAATCCCGGGTCGGGCAAAGTGTTACTGGGTTTTTCCATTAGGTAATTCTCAGTAGCGGCACAGAGTCTGGATTCGTGCCCGGTTGATGGCATTACGCTCACCCCCTATTACACATGGACCTAAAAAATTAAGTAGCGAAATGTGGGTGTACTATATGTGCACCTCTGCCTACCCCTTCCGGGAATACAGGTGTTTTGTTGTTTTTTGATACGATTACATATTGTCGTCTAATATATTCGTCAATTAGTGGCGTGGAGGGCACAAAAATTCTTGTCTCCATACAAGACAGGCGGTCAAAAGGTCTTCTTTACCCTTTGAAAGAGGTCATAACTATTTTTACCAAGACATATTACTAGTTTATTTTTCTATTGTATGGTATAGCCACTACAATTCTGAAAAGACTAAATAAGAGTTTATTATTCTTTACCATTTCACTTTTTTCTTACTTGAACTGACTTTTTAATATTCTGTGGATGTTTAAAAGTGCGATGCACATTTTTGATGGTTTATGGGCGACTAATAAACTTAGATTGGATATTTCTAAATATGGCTTACTTACAATGTACTAATAACCTCGTGAGTAACCGTTTTTTTTTTTATATTTTTCTGGTTGTATTCACAAGTGTATTCGGCAATGCCTGACTAGTATAACTAGGACTCGAACAGAGCTCTTTTTCATCAGCTTGCGATGCGGTCAGTTTGGTTCGCGAGCCCATTCTAAAACTAGTAGGGAGAATCCCGAAGACATAAGGGGTCGTCCATTTATCAAGTGATTTTTTAGCAACTTTTCTACTCCCCCCCCGCCCCTCTGGTGATACTTGGTGAGGTTTGAGACCCCCCCTCCCCTACCTAAAATTACTGTGTAATTTGTTTTTTAGATGGAGTGAGATAGCTCGCTTTTTTTCGACGACCTCACGCCTTTTTAAAAATAATAAATGCATGTGATATCTCTACAAACCTCCGCTTGTGATATTCTGCGATTTGTTCTAAACACCCACCATACCCCCTTTCAAGCCTCACATGATGAATGAACGATAAGAGTACAATCGAAATATATTATTAAAATTTTTGATTTTGTGTTGGACTGTATTAGAATTTTATTATGAGAAATATTGTAGAATTATCATGTTTCTGAAATCCAATAATATTTCATGCACCTATACTATATACTCAGGCTGTGATTCTAACAATTTTACAATGTTTTGATTCACTGTCTGTTACAAACAGACCAACCAAGTTTCCTATTGGGTTATATTTTTGATAAAAACAAATAGTTTTCACAAAGTTTTGCTGCAATGAAAATAGAACCCCATACGAAAATTGTTGAATAAATATTTTTTGTAATATATGATGATATGTTAGTTATTAGTAATAATATATTGTTGCATTAATATAAATACACAACACGAAAGTTTAGGAACCCGTGTGTTTGTATTAGTGTATAACTGAAAATAAATATATTTTGGACTTTATTTCCTAATAGATCAGGTTTAATTCAACAGAAATGCGTATTTAATGGTCTTTCATAAGGGAGACGTATACAGTACAGTTTTAGCTTTTTATATACTTATATGACGGGGGTAAGGTCCAAAATTGCTAACGTCATTTCATCCTTGAAGAGTTACGCGTGTGGCCGACAGAAGGGCTGGAGGTAAGATTTATTTCTTTGTTTGTATGGCAATGTACGTAATTTTAAACAGTTGCGATTAAATGTCACATTTTGACATGTGGACATGTGTCATTTTTGACATTTAAGCCATTGTGACTGGACCGAAGTTAAATTTACGAGAATTCGTCGTCCGGTCTCCTTGGAGCATCCTTCAACATATACGCTGACTAAAGACTGACGCTCAGTACCTCAACAATGAGTTTTCTCACGCGTGAAATGTTAGTATAGCAAAGTATAGAACGCTTCTGGCGGTTACGTAGGAAATTATACTTTGCCATACAAATATTTCCCATAGGTGCTGCAGAGTTTACGTGTGAGAACTCATGGTAGGGGTACTATTCACTGACGAACGCACACTGACACTCATCAATACGAAAAATAAATGTTATCTTCAGTTCTCATGTTGGCTACATAATGATTTGTAATCTATAATGGCGTTAAATATATTATCGACTGACTAAATAAATAATAGTCGATTACTAAGAATATCGTGTTCCTTCACTAAATAAGATTTGCGTATAAATACTTTTTAAAATGTACTTTACACCTATTTTACGTGCGTCAATGTTGCCAGTTCAGACCTTGTTCGGAAGGAGCGAACTCGCCGCGAATCATCTCGGGCGAATTCTTACACGCATTGGTGTGGTTGGGTGCCAATACATCGCGTACACAAACATCGTGCGAATTCTGTAGATAATCTTGAAGAGAATCGCGGCGATTTCGCTCGTTCGACCCCCCGAATACCTCTTCGAGTTTAGAATGATAAATATAAAGATATATGTTTCGACTATGTTATTGATGACGTATTTCAAACCCATATATTTTTCATTCTATTCGATTTCTTTGCGTCAGGCGTTGTGGCGTCTAGGGGGGAGGGGAGGTGCGCAAATGTTAGGTATGGTATTATTACGTACTGTCGAGTTAAGAACGATAAACTTTCAAGTTATGATCTCACAGGGATGTGACACAGAAATTGGACATGTTACTTTCAGTATAATTTCTAGTGCCAAAATAAGTTTCAACAAGTCTTGACATGATTAGTTTGTATAAAACGTTTTATGTATATTAGACTAGATTTACTTTTCAGTAGAATTGAATTATATAATAATATATGCCTACAGAGCCTTTCTACGTTACTAAGGGTAGATATCTAATGACTACTTGCATGTTTTTGGTGGGGTTCCAGAGACCTTATTCATTTAAAAACCTAAACACATTGTTACAATTAAACTATTCAAAATTATATTATTTATTACTTTATAAACGTCATACGTAAGACAGCCATCAAAATGATTGCTTCCTTTACTAACTGTGAAATAATGGCAGCGCAAAAATTGCATTATGCATATTTTGTGGTCTTTAATTCGATAATACTTATCTAGCTGATGTAGTTAAACATTGACTTCCGAGGCCCGCAACTAATCAAAGGCGCATGCGATACGCTTGCGACCGATGCGACAGTAGTCACGTGGTACTTGATGTGGCAATAGAAGGCTTGCTTCGCAGATCTTGAAGCCACGTCATACATTTTTATAGGACTATCTTCGCATCGGCCGCACGGAAATCGCGTACGAACGACATCGTGCGTCTGCGATTGGCTGTATCCGGCTAAAGTCCTACGTGTCTCTATTAAAAACATGCAAGCATTTCTAGTACGCAGGTGCGTCGACTGTACAAGTGTACATCAGTGTGAAACATGCTTTAGATGTTAATCCTTTAAAATAAATGACCAATTGTGCGATGTAAGATTGTTAGCGAGTGTTGATATCGCGTTTTACTGTAAAATAATATTAACGACACGTCAATTTATGCAGTGTTTTGAATGCGAATTTTAGTGTTCTTTTGCTAATAAGTAGTTGAAAAAATCATGCCTTTTACTACGGAAGTATTCGCGTCTGCCTCGAAATAAGAAACTACTAAACTTAATTGCATATGACATTATAAATTAAGAAGCCTAATTATGGTTTATTCAAACGATTTTGACTTCTATTCCATAGTTATAAAGAGCAATAAAAGCAAAAAATATCTGCACTATAACAACTGTTAACTGCATCCGTACTCTGTTTCATTAACAACTAGCTGCGCTCCTCGGTGTTACCAACTTACCCTTTACATTTTTTCGTGATAAAAAGCCTAGTATTTATCCAAGGCAGCAGAAACCTCCAAACCAAATGTTATCAAAATTGGTCCAGCCGTTTAAGTGTAAAGGAATGATAAACATACAAACACTCACAAAGTTTTATCTTTATGATAGTGTGATGCAATAGAAGTTAAAGTCCGTTGAAAGTTAAAAGAGTTTCTTAAAATCCTAATATACATACGAGATACATTAATTTTTATTTATTTTCTTATTTCCGTGGAAACAACAATAAATAGATGTAAATTATTTTCTAAAAATGTCAGAAGTACTTTAGCGTTAACTGCGATGATTATAAGTTTATGTACCAAAATAATTGTTATTACAATGCGCGTGAGTTTGGGCTAGAGTTGGCCATACGAACGGTGCCTTTATGATAAGCCTTATAGTTAGACACTGATACATCTGTATTATAGTTTAAAATGCAAGTTATATCGTCAGGTCTTTTGAATAGGGTTGGTAAATAAGCGAGTAGTCCGCTTATTGGAAGTATTATGAAGTTAGAATGCCTGTATGTTTTATGTTATAACATTCTTGAACGTAAATAATATCGTATGGGTCGCGAACTCTGGTCCAAATTCACATTATTTCTTTTTGTTACATAATATTTTGAGAGATATTTTGATATTGACCTACTTAATTTTTTTTGCTTCTCGTAAACGATTGCCTTGATTTGATTTACTAACGCATTGAGATATGATAGATTTTAAGCTTGAGCCTGGCTAATAAGTAAGTATATACCGAATAAACTTCCATAATTATGTACTGTCCGATTGTCTTGTGAAAATCAAGACCAAATTATAGTTACTAATTAAATTTTATACAATAAATAACTCTCAATATATTTTGGACTAAGAATTAAGCAATTTAAGTTTTTTATTGGTAGGCAAAAGAGTGAGTTCGGCGAGAACCGTGTTATTTTAGTATTCGCGTTAACTTTAAGTTTTGTTGTACGATGTTTTTTTTCTATAGATATTTAATATCCACTTTGTAAATAGTAGATAGTACAAAAATATAAAATGAAAAAGTTAAAAATTAGTTTGTGATTTTTATTTGTTTTCTTAATAAGGACTATTTACAGTATTGAGGATTCGCCGGCAAGGTGTTTTCGATAGGTGTCCACTAGAGGCAGGCATCGGAATATCACTGGAAATATACAAGGAAATGGGAGATAAGTAATCAAAAAGATATAAAATAAAAAAATGATACAAGTCCTACACCTACTACGGTTTCTAATACGTGAATTTGAGGGCGGTTACATTTCGACTAGCTGCGTGTCATCACACACAAGCTTCCATCGTAGAACTAAATAATTTATTATTAAAAATATATTTTAAACACAAGCTTTTAAATCAAAAGTACCATAATATTGTACTGTCACCAAACCTATTTAAGTATGCCAATTTTCATTTTAATCGGATGTCAAAAAGTGGTTCTAATTTAGATTGCAAGATGTGACCTAAACAAACTCACATACATAGGTACCAAACATTTCAAGTTAAATAAAAGCTTGTAATAAAAAAACAACCATATTGCGTTGATAGCAGGTTAGTGGTTTTCAAATCATTAAACACGAAGTTATCCTCATGAATACGTTTCTTAAAATTAAAAAAAATTAAAATATTTCTTCAAAGAAGTTATGATACTTGCACGAATTTGAACTTAAAACCTTGTGCATACAAATCCGCTCAGTCAACAGCTAGAACGACCTACTTCTCAAAGAGACTTACAGACGTGATGTACCTAGATATTTTTTTTTATAAGAACTTACCTCCCTCAAAACTGTAGATACAAGTTTTTCATTCTACTAGGTGGTATAAAATTGCGCGAATACGGTGGCACTTACCAAATAAGAAGCACACTTCAGTGATGAACCAAGCACAGCACGCGGGGCCTTCTTGCTTGTATTTGTAGAGGAAGTCTACGATGGTCACCATCAGACCCATGACCACAAAACCGAGGGTGTACCACACATACAACTGCACTAAGATAGCACTCTCCTGGACAAATGGAAAGTAAGTCAGAAGCAAGCAGTAAAGGGCTTCAATATAGATGACGTGATTTTGCATAGAGAATTGGGACGGCTAGCGGGATATTGGGTAGGTTTGATCCATAAAATGCAAGGCATATAAAATAGAACTAATAATCTAAGAACATAACATAACATCACGCCTGTATTCCCCGAAGGGGTAGGCAGAGGTGCACATACAGTACACCCACATTTCGCCAGTTATGTTTTTAGGTCCCAATGTAATAGGAGGCGAGCCTATTGCCATCAACCGGGCACAAATCCAGACTCCATGCTGCCACTGAGAATTACCTAATGGAAAGACCCAGTAACACTGCCCGGCCAGTAGCGCTTAGCAACCACTAGACCAATGAGACAGTCAAAATATAATAATCTAAGAATTTAATAATAGCTCGTTGGTAGGTGTGTATTAAAATGTCTACCTAGATAGATATAATAATAACAGCCTATAACTGTCCCACTGCAGGGCAAAGGCCTCTTCTCGTATAGAGAAGGATTGAGCATTGATCACCACGCTAGCTCACTGCGGGTTGGCGATTTCAGATAATTAAGTCCGTTTCCTTACGATGTTTTCCGTCACCGTTAGTCCTACCTAGATAGATACTTGTTGAAAATATAAATCGCCGCCGGTCGTTAGTAATTCCCAAAGTGAAAGAGAAGAACTTTCATCGTTTTATGAGAACTAAATACTGACTTCTGTGTTTGTCCACTTGTTACCTTTTACCACTCGCTTTCCCGGCGACAAATGGTTATCTACTATACACACTAAATAAGAAATACCTATTAGTAGATACATATTACGTCTCACTTGAAGATCCTGTCTGTCCATGCTGTTGATGTAAAATATACATACATAAAGTCACGCCTGTTTTCCTGAGGGGTAGGCAGAGACCACGGATTTCCATTTGCTACGATCCTGGCATACTTCTTTTGCTTCATTCACACGCATCACATTGTCCTTTTTGCACAACATCTCCGATTTGGTCTAGGTATGTTCGCCTAGGTCTTCCCCTTTCCGATACTCCACTAACACTCGCCTCATATGTTCGTTTTGTCATTCTTTTTTCATCCATCCTTTCTTCATGCCCAAACCATCTAAGCATATTCTTCTCAATTTTTGTGATTACATCTACATTCACTCCGCACCGCTCTCTTATCATCTTATTTTCCACTCTATCACTCAAAGTCACACCACACATACTTTGATGTAAAATATGGTTATAAAGAAGGCTGTTTACTAACAACTATAGACGCAAGCAGTAGCAATAGATTGGCCATCTGGAACAGCGTGACGAGGAGTTGCTTGGCGCACTCCACCTGGCTGCTCATCTCGCACTCCTGACAGGGGTTACCGCAGTTTTCACTCGTCAACATGTCCAGGACACATGCTATCTGCAGAACAGGCAAATAGACATGACGTCCTGATTGGTGCAACGGCTAAATGATTGGACTGCTGTACTACGGGTGGGGGTTTGGATTCCTTCACGTGACATTTGGGTGAACCATTGTCTCCGCTGATGTTTGTCTCGCTGCTGATAGGTATTTGTTTAGATAGGTATGTGATATTTCATGTTAGTGACACCCACGATAAAGGAGACATTCCTAGTGTGGGGCAATGGTTAAAGAAATGAGAATTCAAAACCCTCCTTTGGCCGATCTTTTCTATAGCAAGTTATTTCAGGAACTACGTTGTGTCACCAATTATGGCGCCTACAGACATCGTCCTCCATGATCGGATGCATTAGTTTCGCACCGGCTTCGTAGCTTCCCCAGCGACTTACATTTAAGTAGTTCTATTAATCTTACGACATACTTTATTGGTTTTATGACTTGTGTAGTTACTGTAACTAAGTTAATCGTGTGAGGCAAATTAAATGGCTTTAAAGGGGATTGTATTTTGCTATCTTACGGACGATACAATAGCTATAAGTTCACATACCAAACTTATAATGGAGATGAGCGCTATCATGCTCCTGTGGGGTATACAGCAGCAGCTCCCATCGCCGCATCTCGTGAGCACTGTCAAGGTATCCATGTGGAATCAGTGGAGTCAAGGACAGGTGAACCTTCTCACATAGCAGCTGTTTCACTGCATGGATGATTGTTTACCAAAATATTGACAGTTTAACGTGTGACGTTGTATGACAGTGACATCTTCATAGAATGAGAGGACTAATGAGGATTATCAAGATTGGTATTAAGTTCTACGGTTCTTTTACCGCATGTCAGGTGCCTTACCATGTTCTTGGATTGCAGGTCAGATTTCGCAATGGAAGCGAGAGGCCGCTATGCGCAGTGCAGTGCGGTGTCCCACTTTCACAGCGGAAAATGAGCTGCAAAGTAAGTTCTGAGCAACTCTGGTCTTTTACCAACTCTGTCAGGACAGGTTGACTTAAAACTCACTGTCGTTCTTCTTCTTCTTCTTCTTTAACACTATACTGTACTCACATAACTTACTGTCCTTGTCTGGACATTCAAAGAGACCCTGACCCCTGAGTTTGTTTCGGCATTTCTTTTAAGGTAGTCAATAAAGAAATGCCGAGGCCATTTAGTATTTTAAAAATATAGACCAGAAAGTGTATTTCTTAAACCTATTTGCAGATATAAAATCATCTTATCACCACATGGTGGCTACCTAACTAGTGAGAACATGGTATAAAAATAACATCACTCATAAACCTACCCACAGAATTATGTTATAGGTCCCAATGAAATCCGACTTCAATTACCTTAGGCCTAATAACATATAACTACAATAGATATATTTTATAACTAGGTACTTACTCTACTAACTGACGAATGAATTGGGTATAAATCGGTGCAGCCATTGAGAATTGGGTATTTAGCTACTTACCAAATTAAAAATCCCAATAACACATTGCCCGACCTAGGACACGAACCTAGCACCTCACGCTTAGTAGCCACGCTGCGACTACTGGACTAACGAGCCAATTATATTGTCAATCAATAAAAAGTATCAATCCTATATATTACTTTTTCGCGATTCTATTTGACGTTACCATTTTCCTGTGTCAAATAATGTTAATGGTGGATATTGCAACAATGTCGCGAATCGTAAGCTTTATTTATGTGACTGTGTTACTTCTGGACAACGTAGGCGGTGAGATTGTGAAAGAAGGAAGAGGAGGTGGTAAGTAATATTTAAATAAAAAATATACCAAATAATAGCACCCTATAACTGTCCAACGACAAGGTATTTTACTAACACAAGGTAGGCACTACACACTATGTGCACTACTCATCTTGCTCCGTGCGTCTTGGCGATTTAAAACCGATAAAGTCTGTCTTTCACTTTGTCTCTAACCAGTCCGCCGTGCTACAAGCTGACCTGACTGAAAATCTTTAGTATAGCACCTTAACCTAACCTAATGTAATAATAATAATGTTCTCCTGGCCGAATTTCGATCACGACGGCCTATCGCACCTGAGACTAGCCAACTACACAGACATTATAGTGCACAAGTATGCAAACACAGGTGCATTTCTTGTTCCCTCACTGTCATAGTCCGATGGAACGGTAGATCGACGCAGCCGGAGAGAAATAAGGCGCAGGACCAACGCGCAACGGCTTAAAGTGTCTTTCGAAGCACGGAGGGGCTCGACAAGTGAAAACGGTCACTCATCACAAGACTTAGCCTAACGTAGCCCCTCCCTAATCTAATGTAATAACATATACCTAATATCATCATTATCATAGAAGACGTCCACTGTTGAACAAAGCCATCCCCCTTATACTTAATATACGTAGGCCTAAATGTAAAAAAAAACCCTTATTCATTTCTTATTAATAATCAGACGAATTAAAGACGTATAGCAACGTAACAGTTATTTCCCAGCTTAGGAAGAAATTGACGAGTTATTGAAGCTTGTATGTTTTGATTCCAGCCGAGTCCGCAGATATTTCTCAGCTAGACTTCGATCTAATAAACCCAAATGTGGAGAAGGCTTTAGTACAGCTGGAAAACATGGCGGCGGCGGTCAACAAGATTCATCTCGAACCATCTGATGAGCCGGACGACCCCGAGCCTTTTTACGAAGATATAACTATTATACTCGACAGTGTTATAGAAGCGGTCAAGAACTCCAACAATGCATACAAATTCCTAAAAGCTAAAGGTCTAGATAGAATCGTTGCTCAACATTTGAAGCTAGAAAATGATGGGATTAAAGCCCGCATACTGCTTCTATTAAAGGTTCTGTTTGAAGTCGCGCCGACCACAACAAGCGCAATAATCCCAATAACTATAGTTGACAGACTCCTTGACGTGTTCGAGAGAGACAATCTTGGTCTAAAAGCTCATGCGTTAGACGTTCTTTATGCGTGGCTTCCAGAAAACCCTCGCGTGCAAGCCAGAGTGATGAAAATCAAGGGGCTTGCACCATTTTACGACCAAGTTTCTAAATTAGACACGTCGGTCATAAAAACTCTTTTAGACCTGTTCAACATGATACTGAAGGAGCACATGAAAGTGAGGACCGACGTGCAAAGAACCGCAGTGGATAACGAGAAGATGAAATTCTATCTGCGAATAGGTTTACTCGAACACATGGGGACCCCAACGGTCTGTAATGGCCTGCTGAACATCTTTGCTAAAACATGGTCTTATAACACTGTCGATAACAATATAATAGTGACAGTCTTCGATATGATTAAGAATATTAAGCAGTATTGCTTGAAGATCTTCCGTGGGAAGACGAAGGCTAAGAAACTATTTACGGACCTTCAGGAGTACGTGAAGGAACCGAAAAACATTGAGTACTTTGAGTCCAACGGTCTGAACGTGACCGATATCTCGTTGGTTATTGAAGAGTACGTCGAGAAGCTGAGGTTTCCTGTCAAAGACGAGATGTGAGGTACTTGTGTTACTTTCTGAATAGCTTAATAAATACTGTTATAAAGTTACAAGACTATTTTTTTTTGCCTGTTTGCTGAAATTTACAAATTTTTTATGTTGGCGAGTACCTATTTTTTTGTAAAATACGTATTAATGTTATCTTGTATATCTTTATTATAGCTACGCATTTAACTGAGGAAATTGCCTTGTTTATACATACCTACATACATAAAGTCACGCCTGTTTCCCTGAGGGGTAGGCAGAGACCACGGATTTCCATTTGCTACGATCCTGGCATACTTCTTTTGCTTCATTCACACGCATCACATATACATACACGCCTTGTTTATAATGCGCGTCAGTCCAAATACCTAGGTAAAATAAGCCGTATGTTTTCAAACACCATAACTCCAAACACGTAACTAAGGGTCCTGCTCACCCTACGGCTTTTAAAGCGTGGTACAATATAGCCCAGCCCCACGTGTGGTCTACCGCTACTACGATAGCACTTTTGCGACCATTGTGCTCGTCCCTCACACACAGGGGTTCAAAACATCAACAATTGCGCATTGTCGTCTGATTGTTACTGGTTAATTTATAGCTCTCATGTTGATAAGTTTGATTTCATTTATTTATTGGTTGCAAAAGTGATAGGCTCTGTGTAGAGAGAACGTAATGACATTAGACTTCACTTGGTATACCTACTTATTGATTGTAGTTTTGGAAACGTAAAGTGAAAACAAATCCCAAAATCAATGTGCGGATTTATAAGAGACAAAAAAAAACTTATTTCAGAAGATTCTGAATTATAAATATATTTTGTTTAATATCTACCTTTTTAAATGAATTATGTAGGTATTGTAAATGTAGCGTCGCCTAATTTTTAACTTAATAAGAGATACGCAATTTTTCTCATGTAAGCGAATTTTATTTTATTTTGAAAAATAAAGTTGTTAAACCTTCACTTCCTTCATAAAAAAATACAATTCTAAACCAAGAATTAAATTATAGATACCTGTCACTGTCGTTTGCATATCAAAGAATAGAGATGTCAATTAGTCTTTGGGTTTAGTCAATGCTGGTATGATCCTCATTTATAAGTAACTGGGTATACCTTATTAAACGTCCATAGTATTCAATGTAGCTCAGTCAAAAGTATGAAATATCGACTATTACTATAATCTATTCGCTCGTTGAAACGAATTTATAAATTCCTTGGTTATAGGCCTATTCAGTCACTCTCCCACAGATATAAGAAACGTATATTTCCGCAATCGATTAGTTATTAACATGCACGCAATTATAAAACTAACCAAATATACAATGCTTCGGATCCTATTCTAATTGTAATGTTATCGATTTGAGCCTTATGCAAGTTGGGTCATCATTACCACAATGCACAATGACAAATGGCGCCATGGGTGGCCGCCATGACAGTTTGTGGTGCTTTCCCGCGCTTCCGTTGAGCGGGAAGTTGTCATTAGCGATAGTTTTTATTGCTGTGTGGTTACAAAACATTTCATTTTGAATTTATATTTATTGTAGATGTAAATAAATTGTTGTGCTACTAATGATTTTGTTGAGGTGATGTGACCTGTAGATATGTTTTTTTTTGCAAGACCTTAACGAAACAACCTTAACAGCCCGTCTAAGACGGCTTTATTCATCTCTTCATATCCCTACTAATATTATAAATGCGAAAGTTTGTGAGTATGGATGGATGTTTGTTACTCTTTCACGTAAAAACTACTGAATGGATTTTAATGAAATTTCATATGGAGGTAGCTGATCGCCTGGATTAACACATAGGCTATAGTAGTAACGTATAATTTAAAAACTACAGCCGAAAATCGCCCTAGCCCTCTCGCTCAGCAATATATTAAATGCCTATCCAAAACCTATGTTTCGCGGCTCATTATTTTGGTACAGAGTTCTGACCTCATTAACGTCCATACCGTTTTATGAGGAAAACAACTTGTCCTAATTCAAAGGAGAAAGGTCTGAATCATTAGTTTATCTAATCTTTCAATACCAATAAAGAATCACACTTAAAACTCGTACAATAACTAACTTTTTCAATAAAATATTGCGTGGGAGTCCCACCAAGGTGTGTCACAAATCGCAATAACAGCTCGAATAAACAAACACAAAAATCGAATCAAATCGATCATCGTTTAAAAAAAGGTTGCTATTCACAGGCCGTCAAACTACTAGAGGTGCAACTGGGTGCAACCTGTCATAAAGCGAGGCGAATTTGCGCAAAAGTCAAGTACTTCGTGGGAATAACAAATTCATATTTTTTGTGATAAAAATTCATGAATGAACATTGTAGCGTAATGGACGCGGTAAATAATCCTATTTGTATTGTTGGTGCGATGTTTAGCGAGTGGTAGTAGTAGGGTGTCCATGATTCGTCAGTTATGTTGGGATACTGTTCCTGGTAATTAGAGCTTGTAAGAATGTCTTAGCATCCAAATAAATATGATTTTATGAGATACTAACGCTTGAAGAGCTACAGCAAGTTTAAATAGAAACTTTATGACATTGGAATGTTACATATTTAATTAATTAGTCTAATCTTTTTCATTAAAATAACTTTAATAATACTCTTAAAGTATATTTTACATGTTTACAAATGACATTCTAATACTCCTAAACTCCTCGTCTAACTACTAAATTCAACCGGACCGTATCTTATCCACTCCGCACATGGTCACCGTACTTCAATAGTAGCTTACTTACTTCAGGTAGCCGACTGTCCGCTAAAAAGAGTATTCTGTAGGCGTGACGCGGCCACCTGACCGATATTCCCATGGACCATTCCTTTGTAGGCTCTCCTGAATTTATTGCAAGGTAAAGAGTCAATTATCCCTTCAAATTCGTTTAATAGTCTGACAAAAGGTACCTACTCAGTAATGGCTACTGAGTAATAAAATTCAATTAGGGTTGTCGTATGAAGACGTATTGCTAAGATTAAATAAATTTCAATACGTTAATATTAAAAATATATTTTTAGCACAAGCTTTAAAACCAGCTAGGCTCAAAGTACTAGAAGATGGATTAAACAAGCCCAACACGGTTGGATGGCCTCATTTCGTCATAGAGTTCCTATGACCATGTTCTGGCTCAAAAGTACCATAAAACTGTATTGTGACCAAACCTATTTAAGTAAGCAAAATTTTATGTCAATCGGATGTCAAAAAGTGGTTCTGATTTAGATTGCAATATTTCACCTAAACAAACATATAAACATTGCAAGTTAAATAATAGCTTGTAATAAAAAAGTTTACGCCCAAGAGAAACTGTTTATCGGTAAAGAACTTATACCACGTCTATATATATATCGTGTCTGAGTCAATTTTGATAAAATGAAAACGGACAATTAGCCGATTTTTCATCACTTTACATTACATACTAAATAATATATAACTTAACCTATAATATCTAATGATAAATGTATTACATTGTCTGGACATTCAAAGACCTTACCCCTGAGTTTGTTTCGGCATTTTTTCTCAGAGGTAGTCAATAAGGAAACGACGCCATCTAGTCTTTAAAAAAGAATGACTTGTAAATTAGTATCCTGTAAAACTATTTGCAAAATAAAAATCATTTTTCAATTATGAAAGAGGCGATCCGTGAGTTGCGAAAGGAAAGGAAGGACTAGCTCTCTAGCTGTGGACTGTTATAGAAGAAGTCTAGTATAGACAAAAAGCTTAAGCTACTACGCAAATAGTACTTATCTGTTAGGTACTGATTAGATCATAGATTAGACCATCCTACCGAAGAGCAATAGCCTCTTCTCATTCGGTGCTAGGTAGGTCAACAACCATAAATCAAAATCCACAGAAATTTCGCTTAATCGGCTCTTATTTGTCGAATAAAGTCCAATGCTAAAGACGACATCCACAAACAAAAAATGTTTACACATCTTCTATCATTAATTCCCTGCCCATTGTTGCAAAGGTTTCATTCACTATCAGGCTGTATCAAATCCCACCTGTGCGTAAAAGAAACAAAATGTGATTTTTTATCTTTGCAACACTGGCGTTATTTGTCAATAAATTATCTATACAGAAAATTTGTTCGGATTGTAGGCGGGCTTGTTATAAATAATGTTAGATTCCTTCTGTTTGTCGAAAGAATTAAAAAGATTATGTTCGAAGGTTAAAAAGTAGGGTCACACCTACGGCGGCTGTGATGGCCAGTTTTTTGGACGTGGGAACGTGTTGCGGGGTTCACAAAAGATCGCGAAATAATATTTACAAAGGGTAGACATATTTTTGATCGGATTTAAGAACATTTTGGAGATTTACAGCGGCTGTAACAAACGCGCCGCTTTTTACTTGACCTTGACTTTAACTTAAAAAAGAAATAGGTTTGGCATTCAAATTAATTATATAGGTACCTACTATACTTACGACAGAAAATTCGCCGTTCCCGTTACTGTGAAGTTTCTACAAAGTATTTACCAAACTCTAGCTCCGAAACTACAAAAAAATGACCATGAAGAAAGCAAAGATTCCTGACAGCAAAAAAAAACAAAATTAAAAGTAAATTACTCTCATTTAAATAACGGAAGTCAAATCCCAACAATAAGCCTCACGCAGCGCGCAATGACAACACCTTATTCAGCCAATTACAGTGGTGTGCCCAGCGCTAAAATATCTCAATTTTTCTAAGATTCCCGCTGGGCAAACGGACGTCCGAATCACAATGTCTTAATATATTTGGGGCAAACTGTGAGTGAACGTGGGAAACTTGCTAATTTGTTTGTTGCGTCCACGCGAAATGGGTATTCCTTAATTTATTGCATTTTGTCAATTTAAACTGTATTTGCAAACATAGTAATACCAATAATAAGGTTTCTATTATATTTTGTGTTGTCTTTTTATTTGTAACATGGGTTACGTTGGGCACTCAAAGTGTTAGACTCAGAAGACGAAATATACTTCGGTATTTTATTCATAAAACTTGGAAGCCTATAGGCCTAATAATTCTCCGGTAGGGTCAATTTGCCATTTGAGCACGTTTTCTATGTAGATGCTTAGCCTCGTTTCAGATGCGAACGAATACTCGTTCTTATAAGGAAATCAAGAAGTTTGGGTAATACATATTACATATTACTGTAGTACCTACTTATATAATAGTACCTTCATCAAAGATCAAAGGATCAAAATCAGGCAATTTGTTGCACAGTCAATCAAAAACGATCAATCATACCTCTCTATATTTTGTAAGTTATGAAAAAAATATATTATGTCAAATTGAGATGTATCAATTTAAAAAAGGGCTTACGTGTTAAATTAATGCTTAGGCGTTAAAAATGTAACTTCTTTTCCATTTTAGGATTTATAGATGTGGCTAATCGGACATTGTGAAACAGGCTCATCTTATCATTCTGGATTTTTGTACTTAAATGCAGTATTTTACGCATAGGTATTCATGACGATCCCAGCGGGCCAGTGTCGGCGGGTTGGAAGTGTTCTGTGTGAGTTTCCGCCCTCCCGTCACAAAGGCGTACTGGTAGTGTGTGAGGCTTTTAGTGCGTATGCCTCCAAGGATCGATAGAGAGGCTCGGCCTCTGGTAGGGACCACGGAGGAGAGCCTTACATAACCCTATTATTTCTACCGGCGGCAGGGTATGCGTTAGCTGCATTGTCCTAACCTCCAACATAAAAAAAGTTGAATAAAATCTTGTATGCCCGAAAAGGCTTAAAATAGACGAGTATTCATATTGAGGGAAATTCGCTTCGCTTCAATCTCCGCCTCCTGTTTCATGGGTTGTTGCCTTGAACAAGAATCTAGCACAATGTTAAGAACTATTCCATAAGTACCTATTTCTCAAAATTCCATTATTGACCCAAGCGTACGTTTTTATAAACATTTATTTTTTGACGTAAATGTCAAAATATTTAGCGATAACTAATAGTTGTCCATTCACATATTATATCCACCGGAAGTCCGTACTCCTGTTTGGATATCTTGTGCAAGACATTTTTTTATCGATTCGAATTGTATGAGTGATGTATCGATTTTATAGTGCCATTGAAGGCGAATCGTAGTTCTTCTGCTTTCCAATCGTGATGAAGAGGCAGGATTGTAATTTTGCGATTTGTAACCGTTTTTGAGATTGTGCTTTTGTATCTGAGTTTAAAGAAAAATATAATGGCAAAGTTCTAGAAGTGTTTTTAATTCTAATGTTCAAAAATCAACACATTTGTGTATTCTAATATATTCCCAAAAATATTATTAATAATAAATGTTGTCTTGACCGAATGTCGGTCACGGCGGCCTATCGCATCCGAGACTAGCCAACTACGCAGGAGATATTATAGTGCACAAGTATGCGCGCAAACACAGGTGCACTTTCTATTCCCTCATTCTCATAGTCCGATGACACGGTAGACCGACACGAACGGAGCGAGGTATTGGGTTTTCCATCAGGTAATTAGTAATGGTATGCTATGACTTAAGATTTTTTTTATTCTACTATTTATTGAGGCTTTTATCCACAATGGCATGCCAGCCTCGTTGTTACAACTTACTTAAAACAAATACAGAAAGTGTAAATCAATTATGATTAAACAAATTTACGAGTATGTCTGCTATATGACTTAAGATAACTTAAGTAGGTCATACTGCGTGTGGTAGACGAATACTTAGTTACTTACTTACCGCCGGAAATATTCAGGACCTAGTCCACTACTTGTAATCATTATAAAGAATATTTTGATGACCCAGCACTAGGTCAGAACCGGTTCATTTTGGCCTAAATTTCAGTAAAAAGGTTATTTTATGTAAGTTCTTAGTATTCGTATTATCCTATATATAAAATTCTCGTCTTATATATAAAATTCTCCTGTCACAATGTTCGTTCCCGTACTCCTCCGAAACGGCTTGACCGATTCTCATGAAATTTTCTGAGCATATTGAGTAGGTCTGAGAATCGGCCAACATCTATTTTTCATACCCCGCCGTTAGCTAGTTTACTATAATAATATGCCGGTTATACTCACATTGTATTCAGGATTCCCGACTAGTTTCGAACTCGGAGTCCTAATTCATGAGCTGGTTACGCGGCAGAGTCGTGAGTAAAATGAAAATAAGTAGTAAATATTATGGATAACACTCACGAAAGTTATTATAGTGATAGGTAATATTCGGTTTAATTGAAGAACTTTATTAAGCACTGATCAGTTGATCCTGCGTACTTAAATTGGAAAAGTATTTTTGAGTGTTATTTTATGTTAGGTACTTTTACTGTGTATTTTTTTCATTAATATTTAAAATGTACGACTTGTTGAATGGAATATTCTGCTTCAAAGATTGAGTAAGAGGAAAATATCAATCATTAAGTGAAGTATTAATAAACACTGTTAAGAATAACGAAATAAATAAAAATAGCACATAGAATTCCAAAAATATATTTATTTATCTTAAACGTAGTCGTTTATTTTCACAACCATTTCAATATGTACAATAATCACTATATACCTAGTTACATGTTTTATATTTACAAGCTGTAACTCTATATTAACAATATTTGTTACAAAAATATATTTATTTAATTTTGTTCTATAAACTTTTTGTTATGTACAATATACTATAATCTGCATGTTTTATTTGAAACATACAGAAAAACCTATCAAATTGCGTTCATACTTTAATTTGATTAAGAAAACACGGTGTACAGTCAAAAACATAAGTAGCTGAACATGTAAATTTTTAAACAACTTCTTAAATAGTAAAAGTCTTAAATATTCTCAGATCATTATTATATTTATATTTGCAACAATAACTTGAATTGATGTTTATTGCTTTCAATTATTTGACATAAGGTTTCTAAACGTGTTAAGCTACTTATGTTACTGACTGTACCTACAAAAAGAGGCTTTTTTTTTTCAAATACATGGCTTAACAAAGAAACACCGATAAGTCTGGTATATAACGGCCCTTGTCTTAATATTTTATATAAAGCCACAATTCTTGATAACATTTCCCGTATCTACTGCGTGGCAGCAGCTAATTTCCTTGGTTTTCTCGCGTCAATACCCGTATAAATAAGGGAAGCCGGTTACATGAGGCATGGCGGAGAGCGGCACGAACACAGGCATCATCCGCTCGGCCTGCACGTAGTGCGTCCGCGTGTGTTTCTTCAAATGATCCCGTCTTCCGAACTTCTTGCCACAAGTCGAACAAGGGAAGGGCCGGACGCCTGAGTGAATCCTCTTATGTCTGGTCAACTCTTCGTTTCTCGTGAAGGTTTTCCCACAGTTCTTCTCGTCGCATTTGTAAGGTCGTTCACCTGTATGTATTCTTATATGGCCTTTCAGCTGCCCGTTGTTGGAGAATCCCACGTGACAGTGAGGACACTTGTACTTCTTTGGCCTTTGTTTCTTCGCGTTGTGTTTGGCTTCGTTCTCTTGGTGTAAGATTCTGGCGTATTCTAGTTCCATCGCGTATCCTTGTGCGAGGGATTCTAGAAGTAATGGGTCTGTCGGGGGAACGCCAAGAGCGTGGGCTATGTCTGCGGTTGGGAGGTAGTCTGGCATGAATGTAGGACTGTATGCTGGCATTTGTGGTAGTGAAGGGTACATTGGCAGTTTAGAGTCCACTTCCACTGGCTTGTCTAATTCTTCCTTTTTCTTTGGTTCCTGAAGAAGCCTGTCGCAACATAATGTGAGTTTTTCGACAGGCGAGTTGTCTTCAATTATTGTGGGCTTTACATCTTCAGCGTCTCGCGTAGTGGTAGACACTGTGGCGTCTTGATGACTAGAGTCCGACTTTTTGAACGTCCCGCGAATTTTTCTCAGACGATTTTCCCTTTTATCGTCATGCATTTTCCTCTTCTTCGTCTTAATTTCCGCATCGTTAGTATCACAGTTTATCTGTCCATCGATTTTACTATCACTCACATCCCAAGGCCTAAACAGCCTGGAGTAACGTTGTTCAGAAAACATATTAGAGCACTATGGTATCACTCACGTTCGAAATGGAACTGGGCCCCTTTTTCATTTCAACAACTTTTATATACATTCCATTGACAATAAATTTAATAAAGGCGCCCAAAAGTAGAGGGATCTGTATCTATTGAATGGACGAAAGAGACGAAATATTTTTCAATTGTTGCACACTTAATGTTGACTTTTTTTTCGGGAATGGCACAAACGATTTCTCGCAAACTTGTATTCAGTGTTCTGACGTACAGAGTTGAGTTTCGGTTGCATGTAAAGTTGGTTGTTAGGGCGTTTTCCTTAGTTGACGTGTCATAGTGTCTGAGATAGGGGTGTGTATTGTTATTTATGTTGATTTTTGTGCGTGCTCGGGGGGCGGGCCCGGGGGCCGAGCGTTCTGCTCGAGTGGCCGTCGACCGCAGCTGCAAGCCTGTTTGTTTTAATGGTTTCTGCAATAGTTGTGATCCCCGAGCCATATTAATGTTATGTACGCACGCATGTGCTATGTGTAGAGGGATATTGTTAGCGGTTTATGGGAGAGTTAGCAATTTTATTACGTTATCCGTTGGGAAATGTGTAAATTAATTGACGGCACTGAAGTAAAGTTTGTTAAATTGGACAGTGTCGATGTAAAACCAGTTGGTTTCAATTGTATACTTTAGGAAAACACGATTAATATATTCATAGGAGAGCTCTTGTTATCTAAAGTTCTTAATAAATCTATAACTTTTAAACATGTGAATATAGTGTAAACATAGACCAAGCGATTTTTAATTATTTTTTTTAATACACTTTGGTTCTGGCGGTTGCGTTAAGATACCAAAGGTTTTTCATAAAATATAATCCCACATTTAATGAGGATGAGAAAATTAGAAGTTGTGTATGTAAATTATGATTCATAGATATTCGGAATTCATCACAGTTCACTTTAGGCACTTTAGTAATTCTACTACTATAGATCAGCTATTGCCCGCGGCTTCGCCCGCGTTAAGTAACCTATGTCCGTTTTCGGGTCTTGAACAGTATACATGCCAAATTTCATCAAAATCCATCCAGCGGTTTAGTCGTGAAGGCGTTACAGACAGGCAGACAGATTTATTTTTACTTTTACAATATTAGTATAGGTATAAGGAGATAAAAGTAGAGCATTTACGGGTCGGCGATTTTAGACTAATATTCAATCCGCGTTCCATAAGTTAATGCCTATGATCTACAATAAAATTGATTTGATTTGAATTATTTCTCTACCAGTCACTAAGCCACCACAACAAACACAAATCTATCGGTTTCCTGGATTAAATATAAAAAGATAACTGTCCGCGGCCACAAAATGGATGGATGGGATCAATCTAAACAAATCAAGTTACATCACACAAATACAATAGAATTGATTGGAAAGCTTTTCAAACGTTTTAGGACAAATATCCGAATGGAGTTTGGAATTGGCGCGATCTGTCAGAAATGGCTGCCGTGATCGATTGGCTGCGTTCATATTTATTAGATTGTACAAAATTATGTTTACGTAAAAAGTTGATGTTTTTAACATTTTTTTATGTTGATACCTGAATAAGATTTAATTGTGAGAATTTTTAGGATATTTTTTGTGATATTAGGCAAGCACAAGTGTTTCTTTTAAGATTATCTAAGATATGCTCCTAATATTTAAGTAAATAAGCTAAAGAAGTTAGGTGCAAAACACTTAACTTGTTTTTTCATTAGTTAAATAAAGTAAAGGAGACCCATACATAATTTTCCTGCATCCGTCAAATTTCCACCTATGTATATGTTATATTATTTTTTATTTTACTTGCTTCCTTGATGAAAAGCAAAGTAATAATGTTGGTATTTTAGGTCTCCTTCTTAATATTTTAACATAACTTACACCCAAACACATCATCATCAAGCTTATAAAATGATTTAATTATATTAATGATCGTTCAGTCTGTATAAGAACATGCCTTTACCCTGCATTGGTAAAATCATTGGATGGTGTTGTTAGTTCGACTATGTTTTGTTTTTGGATCTAACCCACCTTTCTTCACCTGTGATCCTACTTTATCTGACTACCGATATCGCGATGAAACAACCAATTACTGCGATTAAATTCTCAAAAATTCCACTGCTACAGGATTTTGTCCGTTGCAATCACAAAAAGGCTCGATTCGTCAAGATTTTGACAAGACAAGGCATGCGCCGTTAGTCCCAGACATCAGAGAAGGTTGGTTGCCATTATTTTGATGTTTCTTACGTCGCGCCTCAAGACGTGGCTCCTATGATCGATGTGTCGCTACCCCATAACAATATCGGTAGTTTAAGGCGTTTCATTGCTTCGTAAAATAAGCTCGTCGCTCGACTGCCTCGTTGGTCTCGTGGTTGCTAAGCGTGACTGCTGAGCACGAGGTCCTGGGTTCGAATCCCGGGTCGAGCAAAGTGTTACTGGGTTTTTCCATTAGGTAATTCTCAGTTGCAGCACGGAGTCTGGATTTGTGCCCGGTTGATGGCAATAGGCTCGCCCCCTATTACATTGGGACCTAAAAAACATAACTGCGGCGAAATGTGGGTGTACTATATGTGCACCTCTGCCTACCCCTTCGGGGAATACAGGCGTGATGTTATGTTATGTAAAATAAGCTTGAGGTCCTGGTTTCGAAATAAGGGTTTGGCAAAGAGTTTCTGGGGTATTATTAGGTAATTCTCAGAGTACGGACTCTAGATCTGTTTTCAGGTGATGGTAATAGGCTCTCCCCCTATTACATTGAGACCTAACATAACAGTGTGACACCTCTGCCTACTCCTTTGGGCAATATAGGCGTTTGATATGGCTATGTCGCGCGCAGCACGTAGCGCAAACGATTTTTCTTTATCTAGGTTTGTCATCTAAGTTTAGTCATGACAAAACTCATACATGGACGGGTCATGCCGTGGTTTAGATTGGTCACTCAACAAGGATAAGAGCCAAATATTTGAAAATCTGGCCGGAAACTAAAACTCAATCTATACTGAAGTCTCGGAATGCAGAAGAAACAATGAAGTAAACTAAGTAGCCACTCCGGCAGTTATTAAACAGCGTACGTACTTTAATTGTATATATTATGTACTTCCTCGTTGGTCTAGTGGTTGCTAAGCGTGACTGCTGAGCACGAGGTCCTAGGTTCGGATCCCGGGTCAAGAATTTTTACTCTAAATATGACAGTAAAATCCTAAATTCTATAAGGATGCGCTACACGTAGATCACCAACATAACTTCCAAAATATCTAAAGAATGCAATAACAAAATAAAACCACAATTCTAATTTCAAAACCATATCAATGAATGAATATAATCGATGAATGAAAATCGAATTATGCCATTCACTCGACATATTTAGTCGAATCATAAATCTCTGACTATAATACTAAATACAGTCCGTTTGCCTCTAAGTCTTTATAAAATTCATATAAATCTCCAAAAGAATGTGTTGTATAATATCTTAGTATCGTTTAGTCGAATTTCTCGAGAAGCGTGACAACTTCATATCGATTTTTTTCAAATTTCGAACATGTTTTTTGGTTGCACTCATTGTGGTCAATTACTACGGGTGTCATAAAATGGTGCAAGACTCGTGAATGGAGAACGCATCCCGCGTAGGTGTAAATGGGGTGTTCCAATTTCAAACAAGCGTTTATTTTTAATATGTATTTATGGAATTTTGAATTTTATATTGTTCTCACCTTTGTGCACGTACTATGTACATTACATAAAATTAATGGATTTTTATTATTTAACTAGTTTAATTTTAAAATGTACTAAGTGCGGTGTATCTAAAATAAAGCTTAGAGTACTGTAAAAATGTTTCATAGATAGGATTTAATATATACCTTAACCCTGTCTAAGCTGTCTGATACTCTATGATGTACTGTAATAAATATCATAAAATCCGTAAAATAAAAATACAATAACTACACCTAAAATCAAAAGTGACTATAATCTCACATGGCTACGAAAATAACATTAAACCAAAACGCAAGCAAAATAAAAACTTCGCACAGCAATATTAAAAGGACAATTAAGAAACAGCCTGTAGATCAGAAATCGCGCATCTCCCGTGTGGTCCGACACCTACCGCGCCACTAGGCAACTTGATAACCAGACACAAAACAAAAACTCTCATAAATTGCCGGCCATTGTTGACAGCCATTGATACCCGTAGACATGTAGACTACGCGACGCCATTGAGATGCAATGTTTACGGATCTGTGTGAAGGTAAGTAGAAATGGATGGGTATGAATGAAACTTGAAAGAGTATCTTGCATATGAGGTGACATTTTAACGACCTGATTAGCGCAGCGCTAAGGGTTGCGGGTTCGATTCCCGCGCGGGACAAACACTTTGGGCGAACCACAGATGTTTGTCCCGAGTCTGGGTGTTTGTGTGTGTGATATTTCATGTTTGTGTAACGCACCCACGACACAGGAGAAATTCCTAGTGTGGGGCGCTTTTACATAAAAAAAAATACGTAAGAAAGAATATGTATTTGCATGAAGTAGTCCAGTAGTAGCTGAGCGCGACTGCCGAGCATGATGTCCTGTGATCGAATCCCTGGACGGTCAGTGTTATTGGGATTTTCCATTAGGTAATTTTCAGCAGCACGGAGTCTGGCTTTGTGCTTGGTTGATGGCAATAGGCTCGCTCCTTATTACATTGGCACCTATAAAATAACTGTACAAAGATAGATACAACACTGCCTACATCTTCAGGAAACAAAGGCTTGATGTTATTTATTTTTGTATTTAATAGCCATTAACATCACACGTAAGTTTTTCAAAACTCTTCTAATTGCCCATAAACATTGTGATAGTAAATTTTTCGAAATACATTTTCTTTTCTTCTTAAATCCGCCTTTTGCTTGAGACCTACTGACCTCTTTCGTAAGTATAGTTTGTGAGTCATTTGGGTTGAAGCCCGGGTCACGAGTTCATAGCGCGCAGAAAATTAATACACCATTTTGTAGCTAGGTACCAAGGCTTACTTACTATAAGGACTTTGACTCATGACAAGACATTTAAGAAAATACCGATCTATAATCATGAATATTTAGCTAGTTTCATATAAACTATGGAGAAGCACCGGCAAGAAACTCCAAAGGTTACTCTTTCAAAGTTTTTTCAATACAGCCTTAAGCTTCATAGTCTACTGTTATTCTAAACTAGCTGCGCCCCGTGATGTTACCCGCTACATTTATAACCTATGTGTTAATCCAGGGTGACAGCTACCTCCATATGAAATATCATCAAAATCGGTCAAGCCGTTTGAGCGTGAAGAGGTACCAACCATACAAACACACTCAAACTTTCGCCTTTATGATATTAGTGTTTGCTATAAATAGGTTTATACTATCTAGGTATAGAATAGATAGAATTATTTCAAGTATTCAACGGCTATCCTACTATCCTACTAATATTTCCTACTAATTTCCTACTATATATATTATATATTATATTTATATATCCTACTATCCTACTAATATTATAAATGTGAAAGTTTGTGAGTATGGATGTATGGATGTGTGGATGTTTGTTACTCTTTCACGCATAAACGGCTGGACCGATTTGGTTGAAATTTGGTATGTAGATTGGTTATACCCTGGATTAACATATAGGCTACTTTTTATCCCGAAAAAATGTCGCGGGTAACACCGCGGGGCGCAGCTAGTGCTAAATAAAACTACAAAAATACAAATCGCGTGACGGCCATTGTTAAGACGTCAGAGTCGCGCCATTCATGCAACCATAGACTACGTGACGCCGGGTCTCGATGGCTCGATGGTGGATGTTTATGGCTGGCCACATTATTGTCTGGTTTTAATGTGGCGATAACATTATGAAGATGGTATTGAGTTAAAGTTGACTCATTTTGCGCAAAGCGACATAGATTTGATTTAGGTGACGATGAATAATAGTATGACCTAGATATTTTATATGTCTGGATAGTTTTGAATTATGTAAGTTTCGTGTCTGTTAACGTAAACTAAGTATCATCATCATCATGATGATGATACTTAGTATATTGAGTATAATTTAAATTCATTCAAATCCAATCGTCTACTGCCTGGTGAATTGGTTAAGTCGTAACAACGCCTATTAGACTAAACTTTATATATATAATCATTAATTTGCACGAGACTTTTCCCAAAAAATCATTGATTTGAATTTCTAGAAAACATACACATATACATGTCTCATGAGAAAATGAGAAAGTTTATAGCTGGTAAATCAAATATCTACATGTTTCAAATAACTTTTAAAAATGCATGAACGGAATCTCTTTATTGAATTTCTTCTTTCTTTTTTTATTGAATTTAGAATATTAAAATTCAATAAAAAAAGAAAGAAGAAATTCTTCCACATCCTTTACAAAACTAAAGCAAAACAAAAAAATATTTTCTTCTCTTCCCAAATCAAAATCGTCAAGCGCATCCATTTTATATTTTTAATTTCCTGTCGGTAACCGCAACAAGATTTGTTCATGGCCCCCTATCTTAACCGAGGGTCAGTAGGGAGGAGTTTGGAACAGGGGGGCCATGGGGGCTCGACGTGGGGTTAGCTCCTGGTATTATTATTTTAACTTTTCAATTTGTTACTTAGTTATTGGTTTTGGAAATTGTGTGTGTGAACACATACATACGAAAATGTTAAAAAACTTATTGATAAATAATAATAACTGCCTATAACTGTCCCACTGCAGGGCAAAGGCCTCTTCTCGTATAGAGAAGGATTGAGCATTGATCACCACGCTAGCTCACTGCGGGTTGGCGATTTCAGATACTTAAATCCAGGTTTCCTCACGATGTTTTCCGTCACCGTTAGTCAGTGGTGTCTTAGAATAACTTAGAAAGTATTTATAACAATGAAAAAGTCACATTGATACTTGCCCTGGTTAGAACCTGAAACCTTGTGCATACAAATCCGGTATGTTAACCACTAGGCCATCACGACTATTGATAAATCAAAGTATTTTCCTAACTGACTACCTCTGAGAAGAAATATCGAAACAAACTCGGAGGTCAAGGTCTCTTTTAAAGTCCAGACAAGTTCAGTAAATTGTGTGAGAACAGAACACGTGGTCTGATACAGTGGTGGTCTTGAGTTAGTTGTTTTCCATATGCTTGACAACCACTAAGCCATAAAAAAGATATAATTATCTTTTAAGGACTTTTTGGCTAGAAAGCTTATCTTTTTTGGTCTATAGGAAATTCATTATTTCTTTTTGCTTACATACTTTTATCATCACCATAATCATCAGCTTATCTCAGTCCACAGCTGGACATAGGCCTCTCCCCCAGAATACAGAACAAACGCCTTTAATTATATTAGCAATATAATACACAAACACTAGGCCAAAAAGCATAGGCTCTGTTGGACCAGCTTTAGGCCTTTTCTGGCCCTGTCATTGCAAGCATGGAGAACTAGGCTCTATTCCCTGTTAAAGTATGTTATTTTTCCGTACTAGCATTTGGATTGGCATTTTGGCTTGTAGGTAGTATTTTACATGACTTTGAACTGAGGGTTATTTTACCGTACCTTAGATTTAAAGGGATCCATCTCAATTTGGCATCAAAACAAATTTACCAGGTAAATAAAGGGTTGATGAGCTTGATATGATCATGATTGATCGCTTATTTATGAGCGCCTGTTCCGATCTAACAAGTGTAGACCACAGACTTTTCTGGTTTGAAAATAATCATTGAAATCAATCTAGGTTTATGTACACTTAAAATAACATAACATAACATCACGCCTGTATTCCCCGAAGGGATAGGCAGAGGTGAACATATAGTACACCCACATTTCGCCAGTTATGTTTTTTTAGATCCCAATGTAATAGGGAGCGAGCCTATTGCCATCAACCGGGCACAAATTCAGACTCCGTGCTGCTACTGAGAATTATCTAATGAAAAACCCAGTAACACTTTGCCCGACCCGGGATTCGAACCCAGGACCTTGTGCTCTGCATTCTGATTTTTTGGTCCCGACGTTTCGAATCCTTTACAGCATTCATGGTCACGGGCAGACTGACTGTTAATAATTAAAATTGTTGAATATAACCATTGATCGTCGTATAAACCATCAGCAATTTTTCACGTTAATAACCGTTGTGTGAGGTATTTTTCCACAATGAGCTTTGCTTATTAAATAACTAGCAGTAAGAGTATGTACATATAAGAGGAACCTAAAATCACACGATCACATATTTTTTTAAATTAACGTCACATCCACATTACTAATTTCTCCTGTATCGTGGGTGCGTTTAACAAACATGAGATATCGCATACACAAACACCCAGACTAGGGCCAAACATCTGCGGATGACACACATTTTTGTCCTAGCAGCAGCAGTCCAATCGTTTATCCACTGAGCCAATCAGTCCGTCATACTTCATATTTTTGCTATTATTACTCCCATGGCATGAAAATGATTGCTACATTTCATTCATTTTCATATTCATAATATGAGATTGATGAAATGATTTTTATTTCGCATAGTCCTAACGTCACACTTGCTACTGCCACTTACGAATGAATGAAATACGAACGAATGATCTGCGCATTCACAGAATGAAAATTGTAACAGTCTGATTTAAAGTAAGTAGCAGGTGTGATAATGACAATAATTTCATATGATTTTCCACATGCTATTCATGAAACATTCCTGCCTACTCCCTACAAATCTTTCCTTAATATCTACTCTATCACTGGTTTTAATATCTACGTAAGAAAGAAATATATTACTCTTTCTTTTCAACTCCTACACCTACAAACTGTCACTCCACAACAAAACATCTCAATGCGAATCCACAAACATCTGTACAGGGTGCGAAGCCGGTGCCGACAAACAAACAAACAGACACGTAACACAATAGCCTCAGAGACGCCGCGCCCCGCCCACTGCGGCGCTGTTCAAAGACACCTATCGCTGGAAGATTGAATCGTTTGCAAGTACAAGTTACATGGTGTTGGGGCGTTTGACTGCCGTTTGGTCTAGTGGTCGCTAAGCGTGACTACTGAGCACGAGGTCCTGAGTTCGAATCCCGGGTCGGGCAAAGTGTTACTGGGTTTTTCCATTAACTATTAGTTCACATAAGTTCCTATAGTAGCTCATAATAGGTTAAACAAGCATAGCTAAATGTTCGCTCGTATATATCTCTACCTTCCCTGATGCTGTCATACAGCAAACCAGATAAAAACAGATTTTAACAATTCTCCTAACGCGGTAGTACAATACAAGATGATTCCTTGATCACCTCCAAACAATAACCCAAAATCAACCAAAAATTCCGAGCGCAACAAAACTGACGCAACGCCGTCCCGCCACACTGCACCCATCCCCGCACCTGAACGAGTTTGTCGCGTAAAAACCAAACAAAAATTCGCCACATCAAACTGGCCGACGGCTTTTAATCTAATTTACAATCACTATAAGATCCTAGTCTTACAATAAGCTCTATTGTGTATCAATAGGCTTGTATGGAATGACATTTGTGGGCGGGGCGCGGTGACTTTGTTACGCGGCATTTTCAAAACCTGGTCGGTTATAATCGTTAGTCAATACCTTTATTGGTTGACACGTATGTTTGTTAAGTGAGCGCTCTTTATTCCATGCATTAAATGCTTTCAACATACCGACTTCGGTGAGATGAAATGGATTCGAAAGTGGCGAAATATTTTGAACGGAATTGATGTCGCTGGACTTTTTGTTGTGTGTTGGTACTGTTATCTTAATAGTGTGAAGAAGATAGTTCTGTAATACGGGCGTGTACGGGAATTAACAAAAACACATTATTATTAGTTTTTTGACAATTAGAAGCTTGTGTTTGCGTTAATTCCCTTGTTGTAATTTCAGTTTATTAAAGTCATAAAACGCGGTAGTTAAAGTACGAGCTTGTACGTTTATTTAAGTAGCTCTTGGTTAAGTTTCGTGGACTTTATTAATTTATGTACGTTTATTAGGTGACAAAGAATATTTTCCAATTACGAAAGAATCGAATTACTATTTGCCGGCCATCTTGCAGATATTTCACGTCTAAAATTGTTTATCGACATAGGCCAGAAAACATGTAGACACCAAGACAAATTAAATTTCTCACTGTGGTAGCAAACATATTGACACGAAGTAGAAGTAATAATAATTAATTTACAAAACCCCTTAGAGCATATCCCATTTCATACAGAAACTGAAGAAAAGTCTTAAACAACCGAATTTTTATTTATGCTATTTAAACTTATTTAAAACGATGACTACAATATTTAAAGCATTACAAATATCTACCGACACAGTAAGCTCTCCCCTCCGAGTCACCCAGAACGTCAATCAGAGCGTCCCTTCGCGGTCATCCTCGTGGCCTCACGTCACACACCCATGGCAAATTCACGCGCGACTTCACCGCGCCTATAGCGGACACAAATCATTTGTAATCTGTTATATTGCTTATGTATTCTGTTATATTGCGGCTGAATGTGCGGCGCCTTTGCCTTTCGGTTGCACAGATGGTATGTTTTTTTTATTATTATTAGGTTGTATTCTAAAAGAGTTGAGAACACTTCAAACGTTAGCATTATGTATAAGATTTCAACAAATATTGGATGTGAGCTTCCGTGCGTGACTTATACTGCGTGTAAAAATTGGTCGTGTCTTATGTAGGAGTAAAGTCTATGTTCACCCTGAAAGTCCATGCTCAACACTAGTAAAAGTATTTTGGAAATCGTATGGAAAGTTCCAGAAATTACCTTACAAACACACAAACAATTTTACCTCTTCGTTAAATTAGTGTAGATTACAGTTCAACACATAAGATAGTCTAAACATGAATTTGGTTTTTCCACAAAATCTAGGAATATTAAAGGTAATCTTACGTATTTTCCCTTTGTCAAATTAGAAAACTAACATAACGAGTTCTCTAAATGTTTATTGCATTTGCCTCTTCTTCTACTTATGGGAATTAGATACAATTTTGCAATTGGATAGTTTGAGACTGCGTCGCTATTGTAGCGACGATATTTCGGGTGCGAATTTCAATTTAAGCGAAGCTGCTATACTTTATTGCAGGAACAACCTTATTGCGGAAAAGTTTTTCTAAAAATCGCCGGTTTTAAGTCCGCTGTAGACATTTTTAACAAAACCAAGAATCTTACGCTACGATATAATTACAACGGACTACCTATAATTTATTCTATTAGTTATCCAACAGAGATTTACGAGCCAATCCATATGTTATTGGGCTATCGTACCGGTTGCTAGCACGCATTACATTAGGCAACCCTGAATCCCGGCTAAACGAACATCGTTGAGTGTCACATGTGGTCGCACACAATACGATATGAGATATTGGCTTTTCAACGCGCAGCTGCCACTTCACGGCAAAAAATAACATATAAAACAACTTTGACACGGGCCAAATTATAGTCTGGGCAACTGCATTAAAGTCTGAAGAAGAGGAATTTTAATAGTAGTGTCCAAGAATGGAAATCGATTTGGTTGATATCTTAGATTTGTTGAATAACAATCAAAATTTATTTATTAACATCACGCTTGTAGTCCCCGAAGCAGTTCTCGAGTTATAAGTGTTCAAACAAACCCGATTTCGTTTTATATCTATACTAATAATATAAAGCAGAAGAGTTTGACTGCCTCGTTGGTCTAGTGGTCGCTAAGTGCGACTGCTGAGCACGAGGTCCTGGGTTCGAATCCCGGGTCGGGCAAAGTGTTACTGGGTTTTTCCATTAGGTAATTCTCAGTAGCAGCACGGAGTCTGGATTTGTGCCCGGTTGATGGCAATAGGCTCGCCCCCTATTACATTGGGACCTAAAACATAACTGGCGAAATGTGGGTGTACTAAATGTGCACCTCTGCCTACCCCTTCGGGGAATACAGGCGTGATGTTATGTAATGTAATGTAGAAGAGTTTGTTTGCTTGAACGCGCTAATCTCAGGAAGTACTGGTCCGATTTGAAAAATTATTTTAGTGTTTGATAGCCCATTTGTTGAGGAAGGCTATAGGCTATAAAACATTTGAAATCCATGCGGACGGAGTCGCGGGTGGAAGCTAGTACAGGTATATAGAAGATGAAAACGCATTCTGTATCTTCCGAAGCAAGTCAAATGCAGCCAGCCTTATGATTTGTGTAGTTTTGGTAAAGGTAACGTGACTTACATGTGCACACTGCTGACACTTTATGTTGTAGATTATTGTAGTTTTTTTATTATTGTTGCAGAAAAATCTAGAACCCTTGAAGGCAGACAGAAGCACCTCGAAATAGTATTATCTCTCTCTTATTACACTCGCATACTTTCCACTGAATTTGAGCAGATACGCAAAACATTGGAACCATTACAACTTAATAATGTCCAATCCTATACAAACTCCACACCTGTTGGTCCCGAAGTGATCCAAGCACACAACTAAACAAAACAACAAACATTGCTAATCGGATTACGAACAATAAGCTCTAAACACTCGAAACTCATGAATTGAAGTGTCAAATATAAGTTTTAACCCAATTTACTGAACGAAAACCGAAAAAAATCTATACAAACCATTCTTTACATACACCACGTTACAAAATGCAGTTACCGCAACCCTTATTTCGATAATTTTAAGTCTTATTTTTGTGTGAGTGAATTCTACAGTAAATTGGTAGTCCCTTTAGTACCGTTGACGCATATCATAGAAGATATCTCTTTGTGTCGCCACAATGGCTAATGTACTCATGATCCTTTCAACATTGTCATCTATACTAAGTACTTGAACGACCGCACTTTATTTTTAAACGTGCAACAACGTCTCAACCTCTAACACAAGGGAATAAGGTTGATATTTGAATAGGAGTATAGTTTCAAAAAGGTATTACAATTTTTGTGTACGAGTGTAATGGAAATTTTGACTTTGGTAAATCGTGTGACGGGGCTGTAGTGTGTGTCGAATTGCGAGATGTTTTAATTGACAGCTCAGCTTGACTCCGAATGAAAGTTGTGGAAAGTGTCGCACAAATGTAACAGACTGTGATTAGTATGGATTATTGTGTGCTTTTATAATCGCTGACAATGTTGTGAATGGATTTGTAAACTATTTTTAGAAATGTGTTTTTGAATACCGATAAAGATTGAAAACATTTAGGAGTTAACTGTGAATAATGTAATCAATAAATTTAATTGTTTAATTAAATTTATAAACTTGAATTAATATTAACTAAAGGCTGGCCTGTTTTTCGGCCAAAGAATTAGCATTGCCATTCAACGTGGCAATGCCGCCAGCCTTTTGGGCACCCTACCAGTCGACAGCGATGAGGACGAATACTTTGATACATAATTTTTAGTTTAAATTTTTTATTTTTGTATATATTTATTTTTAAGAATTGTAAATAACCTTGTAAATAAAAAATTTAGTTAATACTAGAATAGTTATTAAATATTAACTAAAGACAGACAAATACTTGAAGTTAAACGCTAAATACTCACAAAGAATAGGCCCACACAGCACAGAATAAATAGAACATAGAAATATGCTTGCCACCTATCCTGTTGGACTTCTGACAAATCTCATGGAATAATGGAACCAAGCCTTTTTTGTATCAACCTAAATATACAGCAATCATTTGTTTTTAGTGTTTTTATTTAGTCTTTTATTTTTCAGAATATCTTACAAGAACCAACAAAAAGTATTTCCTACAATATTTTTCCATTGTAATACCATAAGTACATATATACAAATAAAACTTCAACCGCCATAAACACGAGGACACCACATCTGTTCCGCCACACCCATGCGTTTAACAATTAATATTAAATCGTCACCCCGCGACAAGGTTACGGCGTGCGGACAATTATTGAGCTAACCGCGGTGTGGGAATGATGTTAGAGGGCTGTTCTTATTATTTTTTGAGGCTTATATAAATATCGGTTTGATCATCTTCATCATCATCATTAGCCTCTCTCTGTCTACTGCTAGACAAGTCAACATAGGCCTCTTCTATGGTACGCCACTGAGCTCAGTTTAAAATAATATTTTTAACATCACGCCTGTATTCCCCGCAGGAGTAGACATACGAGTAAATTACACTCATGGCAAGCCTATTGCCATTAACCGGACGATGATGTTGATTTCAGAATCCGTGCTGCTACCGAGAATTAACTAATGGAAAAACCCAGTAACACTTTGCCCGACCCGGGATTCGAACCCAGGACTTTATGTTCAGCAGCCGCGCTTGGCAACCAACTAGACCATAGAGATATATCAAGTAATGTACAAAATAGGTGATTTAACACTTTATTAGCTTTGAGTTACATTTCATTTTTTTTATTTAACTTTTATAACGTGCCCTGACATCTATACTTAGTGGAACCAAACTTCTGCGTTACGCGTATCTTCTAGTTCCAACTTTCGCTACCTCCTAATAGATGGCGCTGTTCTTAGTTTTATGCAATTGTCGCTTAATACTTACAACTTATAAGAATATCAATCTTGTTAGTTTTAATTTGAATAAAAAGTATTCATATATAAGAGATTCAAACTCTACCCTTATTGGAAAGTGGTTTATTGGAATAGCGTATGCAGTAGGTAGTTGCAAATTGATATTTTGTTAAACTTATAACACTTCGTTGAAATATGTCTAGTCTACCAAAGCATCATCTGAGGAGCTAATAAAATGTATGCTTTAGCTTCTATGAGTGTCCTGGTGGCTTAGTGGTTAACCTACCGGATTTGTATGCACAAGGTTGCAGGTTTAAACCCGGGGAAGCATCAATGAGACTTTTTCAATGTTATAAATACGTTCTTAGTTATTTTAAGACACCACTGACTAACGGTGACAGAAAACATCGTGAGGAAACCTAGATTTAATTATCTGAAATCGCCAACCCACAGAGCTAGCGTGGTGATCAATGCTCTTGCTCAATCCTTCTGTATATAAGAAGAGGCCTTTACCCTGCAGTGGGACAGTTATAGGCTGTTAATATAATTATGCATTAGCTACTGGAAATTAGCGACATCTCTTGTAACAAAATGTCACTTTAGATACATTAATTTTGATTTCGTCTGTAGATGGCGCTGATTCGTTTTTAAAAGTGTTTTAACATCAGCCTAAGCTTGCTAAGCAACTGTATGGATTAGTGATGGACAGACTAGATTTACAAACAAGGGTGCAGGTTCAAAATTGATATCAATGTGCTTTCCTAAAGTTGTATTTCCCAAAGTACTTTTTTAGTTATACAATATTTACAGTTGAAGCTGAAATCGCTATCTAGCAATGGGGAAGCATGGTAATCCTCTGAACGAGAACTGGCCTTTGCCCGCTGTTGGGACAATCTTAGCAGTTATTTTTATATTATTACTAGTTGCGCCCCGCGGTGTTACCTGCTACATTGTTTCGGGATAAAAAGCCTATGTGTTAATCCAGGGCGTCAGCTACCTTCATACCAAATTACTAAACACCCTCAAAAACTTTCGCCTTTATAATATTTGTGTGATAACTTTTTATTTTTGTATATATTGTTTTTATTCTGTATTAGATTTAAGTTGTAAATAGTTATAATAATACATGGAAATGTTAGTTAAAAGATTAGAATAAAATTGTCTTCGTTATTTCTAGTCTGAATTAAGATGCAATTTTACTCGATGTAAATATTCAGATTAAATTCGTAAATTTTGTGTGATTAAATATACAATTCGTTAGAGTATATACACCAACTAAACTATATAACACCATAAACTATGAAGACTAAAATGATAAAACTAATACGCAGTCTTTGTCTTTGCTCTGAAAAAGGTTATCAAATATTGGATCCCAATAAATTGTCCTTACGCCCCGGGATCGGTAGCCATGACAGTACGTAAGTTATATCGTACGGAATATTGGAAAATCTCCTCGTGTATGGCGCTTTGACCAAAGGGAAACAAATTCTAACACCAGTCGCCTTAAGACGAATATTGTTGACCATCGTATAAACATAACATAACATCACGCCTATATTCCTGAAAGGGTAGCCAGAGGTACACATATAGTAAACCCACATTTCGTCAGTATTTCGGTCCTAATGTAATAGGAGGTCTCGATACGAATACGCGATATAAAAGCGTTACTAGTAGACGGATATATTATAATGATAATCGCCAACACCTCTGCTTAACCCTTCGGGGAATAGCGTGATCATATACCTCTATACTACTTTATTATACCACATAAATAAAAAGTTATTCTCTAATAATGAACCTGCAATCCAATTTCGAACCTATGCGTACGTGTTAAAACATAGATTCGCTTAGCTCAGATATTCCATATAATTTCAATACAGTGTTTAATATTCCCGGGAGACCTTTGCTAATTAAGTGAGGTTGCTTGACAAGGCTGCCTGTCTACGGACGTGACGTCACAACTGTATTAGTCCCAGCCACAGTTAGAGATGAACTAGAAAGGGATGAATAAAAGATAGATCGATTTTATAACAAATATCTCATTGGTCTAGTGGCCGCTAAGCGCAACTGCTTAGCCTGGATTCGAATCCCGAGTTGGGCAGTGTTACTGGGTTTTCCCAATAGATAATTTTAGTAACAGCAAGGAGTCTGCAATAGTCTCGGCCCCTATTACATTGGGACCTATAACTTAACTGGTGAAATGTGGGTGTACTATAGGTACACCTCTGACTACCCTTTCAGGTAATACAAGCGTTATGATTTGTTATTTAAGTAACATACATACAACATGCTACAGCCAGACAACATAACGGAAAATCTGAAAAGTAATATCTATAAACATTTCCAATACCTATTATAATTTTTTAATTTTTAGTTTATTCAAATAAAAGATGAATAATTATTTATTTATTCACTAATTTATTAAAACAACGCGATCAAGAGGACACGAATCAAGATAGGGTTTAGTGCTACGCGGCGGCTACGACACCGCTACGTCAGCTACGCCGTAGACGATAATCAATCGGCTACGCGACGCGTATTATATTGTGATTTTTATCGAAGTTTATTGTGTTTTAACAATGATAACGATTATATATGTGTTTAATTATGAATAGTGAATTAATACTGTATTGTTGGAGTTGATATTAGTATGCAGAAGGCATTATTATAGGCAATATTCTATGCTACACCATGCTAAAGAAGGGATTTATAAACAGACTTTATTTATTATTATTAACAAAGTTTTATTAAAAATATAATTTGTCTAAATATAGAAATAATCAAGTACGGACACACTCAGTAATATTCTGGTAAATAAACTCTATTCTATTATACCAGACCTTGATATTCTCCTCTCTTATATCTAACCCACTTATCACGACGTTTCCCATTAATTATTACTCCTGAGACGTCATAAAAGATTTAAACTAAGTACGGTAAACCTCAGCAGAACCAGGTTGAATACATTTAATCAAATGTTTTGACAAATGAATGAAAAATAGGCGCCATCGTGTCTATTCTTCCGTCAATGCTGAAACAATGCTTAGCAAGACACAAACGCTTTTACCACTAATTTAAACAAAAATAACCCTTAACGTACAGAAAATAAGGGTGTCAGTAACTGAAAGAAAATGACGCCCTCGATTTTCTGCGGTCGTCAAACGAATTTCAACTTTAGCTGCTTGATTATAAAGGTTAAAAGTTATAACAATGTTGCAACTTTGTTTGTATGCGTGAAGCGCGCAGTCGCCCCGTCACGCCGGCAGTTAGCTCGGGGGCGCCACTGGGCTCGGCCGCGTCGGATCTCCGCAAAGCTTGCACCACAACCAAATCATAGTTAATTGTGTGAATAAAAAAAAAACCCAATTGTCAATTCCCGCCTTCCATTTTCAAACGCAAAACAATTTTTTTTAGACCAACGTGTGAATTATTCAGCCTTGTAAAAATAGTTTGTTTCACTATACAATAAATCTGGCAAGTTTTTCTTGATCAGCCATAGTAAGATGTACGTTTTATGAGTGTAACAGACAGCGGTGGGAAACGTTTGGCCGTGTCGGTATTACGTAACTGTTCCGGGGAAAATCGATATCCTGGGCGTATAAATAGCGGCGTACGGTTGAGATCAGCTGGCCGCTCGCCAGCACCATGCAGCCTACGGTGAGACTTTATACTATTTTACTACTATACAGGCAACACCGATAAAATTTGTGAAGGAAAAATTATGAAGAAAAAAGTTATCAAATCATATTTTTAGCAAACGTAATTTATTACTTAGTAATTGTTTTTATAATATTGTAAATTTAATTTTACAGAACGAAGTAAAATTTTGGTTTGTTATAAAGGAGAAACCTCTTATACTTTATTCTTATTTTTTTTTATAATACTCTTTAATCTATCAATGTAGGTTATAATACAGAATTTAAAACAGTTTAATTTCCTCAAATACTACTCCTATTTTTTTTAGTTTATTGTTATATTTGCGATCAAAGTAATAAATGCAATACCTCTTCTAATAAAGGACAACTCAACCATTGTTCTTAATATAAAAATGATCAAGAAATCTAGTGTTGTGTCTCATCTTATATAAGTCTAACATTTTAAAAACATAATTGTTAAAACTGCTGGACTGCCTCGTTGGTCTAGTGGTCGCTAAGCGCGACTGCTGAGCACGAGGTCCTGGGTTCGAATCCCGGGTCGGGCAAAGTGTTATTGGGTTTTTCCATTAGGTAATTCTCAGTAGCAGCACGGAGTCTGAATTTATGCCCGGTTGATGGCAATAGGCTCGCCCCCTATTACATTGTGACCTAAAAACATAACTGGCGAAATGTGGGTGTACTATATGTGCACCTCTGCCTACCCCTTCGGGGGATACTGGCGTGATGTTATGTTACGTTTATGTTATAATTGTTAAAACAAATGAGCATAGATAACGTCTTTAAATTATAAGCAACTTGAGGTTATCGAAAGAGGCAAATCAAAGGTTATCAATGATGATATAAATATTCGAATTCTAATTTAGTTTCAGCACTGTACTCTGTAAATATCGCGATGGCCTAGTTAACATACAAGCTTTGTATGCATAAGGTTGCAGGTACAAATCCGGGCGAGTATCAGTGTGACTTTGTCAATGTTATAAATACTTTCTTAGTTATTCTAAGACACCGAAGAACGGTGACGGAGAACATCGTGAGGAAACCTGGATTTAATTGTCTGAAATCGCCAACCCGCAGTGAGCTAGCGTGGTGATCAATGCTCAATCCTTGTCTATACGAGAAGAGGCCTTTGCCGCAGTGGGTCAGTTATAGGCTGTTTATTTATATATGTATATACTGTACTCTGTTGACAATTTATCGACAATTAAATATTTATGTTGATTACATATTGGTCCTCTGATAGTAGTTCGTCTCAGCAGGTATTATACGTACCTATTGACATACTTTCTAGTTCGTAAGTAATAATCATAATTTAATAATTCTTCTGTACTGTTTGTCACTTAGCTCCTAAACGACTGAACTGATTTGGATGAAATTTTGTGTGTACCTATATTTCAATGGGTTCTTGTATGGTTTGAAAACACAATTGTTACAATTGGACCCGGTAGGTGGCGCTGTTTTCCGGGCAGGACGATGTCTGCTGAGTCTGCTAGTAATAACGTTATTAAGTAAATTGGTAAATTGATTGGGTTTGGCTTTAAAAGGATTTGGCTCTGGACTGGTCGTAGCTGCTTTGTCATCACTACATGCAGTGTTAAATGTATTATTATTTGGTAACAAAAGGGCCCAAAACAGGAAACTGTGGGGTTAAAGGGGGGAGGATTAGGCCTAGCAGTAGGTCATATCACATAAAAACTGATGATGATGATAATTTGGAAATTTAAAGTTAACTATCTTCTAGATAAGCAAGATTAGCACAGGACCGCGGCGGATGGCACTGTTTAAGGGAGGATTATACCCACCAGTGGGATATTGAAGGCTGTAGATGATGATGATGATGATCTTCTAGATATGTTCTCAAGCACTCCCAAGAGAATGATATAATATTACTTACCTATCTATACGTACAAATTTTTCTCTATATTTCGTTGTTTTCCTATCAAACCATACTTCACAAATTCATCTACTATCAAATTCTGTTTTACCCTAAACCTTTTGAACATATTTTACGCAAAAAGTATGAATAAATAATTTAAATTTAATTTTATTCTTTATTGCACACAATAAAATATATAAAGATATTTTTACATAAAAGTTAATGTACACAGGCGAGCTTAAATCAATAATTGAGTTCTCGAACAGCCAACCTTAAAGTGAAGGAGAGATTTTGTTGGTGAGAACAGAAAAGTGCACAACAAAAATATCTATAAAAAGACCTCTGGAGTTTCTTGCCGGTTCTTCTCCATTGGAATGACATTTTGGAATAGAATAGAATAGAATAGTTTGCTTGAAATAATGGTGTTTACAGGTAGTTTTTGTAAAAATAGTCTCACATATTTCGCCTACTTTCTTCGGCATGCAAAAACATAATACACATTAAAATTAAGTTATCAAATATATCAACTTAATACAAGTATATCAACTTAACCTATAACATATTATAACTATTACCGTGCAACTAGCATCCTAACGTTTCATAAGCGCCTGTAATAGGTTTATGTGAAATAAAAACATTTTGAATTTGAATTTGACATAAACATAGAGGTTCCTATATAACTTGAGAACCTTTCAATTAACTTTTTTACCGTTTACTTCATCTCTTTGTTCACGAGACATAACATAAATACGGTGCATTACTTATTCCACACCACTAACATGTTGGAGCAGGTTCTTACGGCTAAAGTGCCCCGTGGAGGGATCAAAGCTTATTTGTAGCCTTTCGTAGCCGTTTTGTAGCCTTTTTGTAACCTTTCGTAGCCTTTTTGTAGCCTCTTCGTAGCCGTTTTGTAGCTTCGTTTCCTATAGCCTTGAGTATGTTGGTTCTTGTTTCGACTTATTGTGCTTTTCAATCATACATGAAAATGGAGGCTGATAGCTTTGTGTTGAGATGTTGGAAAAGTTTTGATCCAGGTTTGGTCGTTATAAGTGGTGCTGACGTGCATATACTAATGACTTGATTGGCGCAGTGGTGAAGTAATTGGACTGCAGCGCTTAAAGTTGCGGGTTCGACTTCCACACGGGATAACTCGTGCAAACCGCTGATGTGTTCCCGAGTGCCTGTGTATGTGTTACTTCACGTTTGTGAAACGCACTCACTTAGTAGTTGATAGTAATTGTTCAAATTAGACGTTTAACACCTCAGTCTGCCCGTGACCATGAATGCTATAAAGGATTCGAAACTTCGGGACCAAAAATCAATTAAAAACCGCGATAAAGTCCGTAAACCTAATTTTATTACAATGTCCAATATTCACGTAAATTACAATAATTACAGACTATCTTACACATAAACCTTAGTACCTCCATTGGCAAAATACCTACACCAGAATACAGGGTGTTATTTTATTACCCTTACACATAAAAGGTGTACCAATTATCGAGGGTCAGCAGGAGTGTCACCTTCCGATTGACGGTCAAGAGTCAAGTGTTAGGCGTTGACATAATCGGATACGGTGACCTCGCGCCGCGTACTTTGTGGGTTTTCTTCGTCATTATAGTATATTTTACTACTTTTAGTTGTCTTTATGTTTACGAATTGTTTAAGAAAATGATTGGGTATGACATAATGTTTTGATTATGTAATCTATGAAATTTGCCAATCCCTACTAATATTATAAACGCGAAAGTTTGTTAGTATGGATGGATGTTTGTTACTCTTTCACGTAAAAACTACTGAATGGATTTCAATGAAATTTCATATGGAAGTAGCTGACACCCTGGATTAATACATAGACTACTTTTTATCCCGAAAAATGTACGTAACGCCGTGGGGCGCAGCTAGTCCTATTATATTTTTTATCCTAGTCGATTTCTTTTCGTTTAGCGTCTTGCTTCTTACCTGCGATGCTACTCTGAAACATTAACATCATCTCGAAAGTCGTGATAAAACCCCTTAAAATAAATAAAGATAAAAAATAAAAAAAAATCTCGAAAGCCATCTCAAACGTCACGCTATGCGCTGTCAAAACTCACCGCGCAATTAGAAGTGAGTTCGCAAGGGATGTCTTTAGAATAGGACGGCCTAACATATTTTAAATGTCATATTAATTATGTTGTTTGGTAAGGGAGCAACCGTTTTACATCCTACTGTATCAAGGACTTAATAAAGTTCAAGTCAAACAGCCTTCTTCTCCTTATCGTATGGTAGATGAACATCTTGGTGTCAGAGTTTAAACCGGCTGTAGGCCTCTGACATGGCTTTACACAACGTTGATAAATCTCAGGTGTGCTGATTTCCTCACGATGTTTTCCTTCACCGTTTGTAATAACTGATAACTAATTTACGCACATGAATTCGAAAAGACATTGGTGCGTGCCAGGTGACCGTTGACTTGGCAGTCTAACGGTCATAACACTGGGCTATATGTGCTCTTACACAGTAAAGCCATGACACCATCACCATTGGCCTCATATTTTATAGAACGACACACACTTGACAATGACGTCACGCACAAGCTATTTATGACGTAATCCACGTATTTGTTTAACACATTTCGCTAAACGGTCCATCAATCTTGAAGCCCATTTTCCTTGTGTAAATGTGCTGAGAGGCGAAAAAATCTCGTAAACGTATACTTTTATTTTAACTAGCTTCTGGCTCCGACTACACTCGGTTTAACTTAAAATCTTCCAAAATATGACTTTAAGCGAAACATATATGATGTCTAAATTGGTTCTAATTTAGATTGCAAGATTTGACCTCAACAAACTCACAATACAAACATTGCAAGTTAAATAAAAGCTTGTAAAAATAAAAACCGCTTAACAAACAAACATTCTAGTCTAAAGCAAAGCTACATAGAAATAGTATTGCTATAATTAAATCAGAAATGCTAGAACCTCAGTTCTAACTTCAACTTAGGTATGGATTTAATTAGTTCTGTAAAGGGAATTAATAATTCTGATGCAGCATTGATTCTCTGTAGACGGCACGGTGAGGCTGCTCTCAATAGATGGAGTTATCAATGGTCTTACAATTTAAACAATGAAGGAGATTAGTACGCTTGTAATGGAATGATATTGATTATTACTTAAGTATTAGTCATAAGTATCTTACGTACTAATCCTACTATTATGCTAATTGATTATAATATGTATCTACTATTCTCACTTGAAATGAAATGGTATTGGATAGGGTTTTGTGGAGGAATAATGGGGAGGCCTTTGCCTAGCAGTGGGATACAGAACAGGCTACATAAAAAAAATGTCACATAGCATCACGCCTGTATTCCCCGAAGGAGTAGGTAGAGGTGCACATATAGGGGTGTACTATATGTGCATCGCCAGTTATGTTTTTTTTGGTTCCTATGTAATAGGGGGCGAGCCTATGGATGAACGGACGCCTAGTTTAGATAATTGTAGGATCCTTTGCTACGCCTCGTAGCACTCGTCTACGAGTTATTTGACACGACATGAACTATACTAGAAGAATACCATAGCCAACATGTTCGTTCTTATGGAGAGTCTTATGAAGTACCCCTAGTGCAGGCATTAACAAAAACTTTAAATTTAAAAAAAAATGTCACATTTTGCCAACATCAAAAAAAAATTTTTTTTTTAAATTTTTTTTGAAATTTATTTTTCTATAATGGTTGTTTAGAACACATACAGACCTACAATCAAAAACAATTTATAACTCCTAAAAAATAAATAATTATTTCATGATTTCAATTATTTTACACTAGTAGTTGGTTTGCCTAAATAAATAAATACACTCTTTATTACTAGTAAAAAAAACTATCACTTTTTATTAAATATGATAAAAACACTTTAACATTTTTAATACCAGTACGATGACCAGCTTAAACGCGCTGTTTGGTATTTATTCGTTATTCTGACGTTCCCAGATTGTACTGAAGCCCTAGGTCACGAGCCGAAGTATTAAACCAGCCGGGTCGTGAACTCGTGACCCGACTACATAAAACGCTCATGAATAATCTGAAACTAGATGATAGGCGCCGGGAACCGAAGATTTAAGAGCTTCTAAATCTAGAAGCTATTTTCAAACTTAGGGTCTATCAATAAGTCTGTTATCTACAATGTAATAGGGGACGAGCCTATTGCCATTTTCCGGGCACAACTCAAGACGTGGTGCCGCTGCTGAGAATTACCTAATGGAAAAACCCAGTAACACTTTTCCCGACCCGGGAATCGAACCCAGGACCTGGCCAGCAGTCGCAGGGCTTAGACAGTGCCATAACCGATTTTGATGCATTTTCTTATGGAGGTAGCTAACACCACGGGGCGCAGCTAGTTATTTTATAAATTAGGATAGGTGCCTCGGTAAGGGGTTCAGATAAGATACTTTGAAAAATACCTAAAAAGTTCGTGGTCAAAGTTCTCTGCAGAACCCTTCTTCCAGCCCTAGTCCTGGCGCATTCGCCAACAAATGTTGGACATCTTCTACAGCGCCGTATTCTTCACAATTAAGGTTATGGCCAGCCCCACGAGATGCCTAAACCTGTTATATAAAAATGAATTGCTGTTAGTCTCGATAAAACTCAAGAACAGCTGGACCGATTTGGCTAATTTTATTCTTGAAATATTCGTGGAAGTCGAAGGAAGGTTTAAACGTTGAGAAAGCGTTTCAAAGTTTGCCGGGCCAGCTATCTATGATACATGGCAATCTTTTATTTTTCATTCCATTTAATTTCTATTCGTCTAGCGTTTTTCCACTTCTCTATGACCCCAGCTATCTTTTCTACTCTTCTCATAAAAGAGGTATTTCTCATGCAGTGTCTTCAAGCTATTGTAGGATACATCAGTAATATTTTTGCTCTAGAACAAAAAATTCTTTAACCAATTAAATCTAACATATTGGTAGTATTTCGTCTATAGCCAACATAATTAGCCAGGCACATAGAATCTCATCGTCTTTTCTCGAACGAGACAGTCCGTGACCTATTTGCTTCATACATTTATCGCTCTATAATTCAAGTACAGCCCCCGTACCATGAACTCTTCAAACAGGACAGTTTCCGATGTAGAAGCGAGACAACGCATTACACTGCACATAGCAGCCTCTCGCTTCCACAACGTAAACTGTTCCGTCTTAAAAGTTCATGGTAGGTAGGCTGTAGGTACCCAAGTTACTTCACATATTTTTGGCAAGCATCGCGACCTAGTAATCCCCTTCGTCCACAGTCTTGGCGCCGTATAGACGATGTGTTACGCCACTAGTGACGTCACAGACATCAAAGCTGATGGCCACTGGATGGACGGATTTCTGAACATTGCAATATGCAATAAAAGTGTGGATGGGACGTCGAGGTTTCATTTATATAGTAGTTTGGATGTGTTGGTTCGTTATAGCTCTCTTTTAATGTCTGTTTTATGGGCAAATATAAGTATTTATTGATATAAGTATGATTCAAAATGTCACGTGCTTGGAACAGAATTAATAATAATAATAATAATAAATTTCTTTATTTTCTCATCACAATGAATACCTTAATACAAAACATGTAGAGTGACAGATATAAACGTAACATTGTGAGAGACTGGTGCCCATGGTAGGTTTTATAATAAAACCTGTATTACAGGTCACCAGGTCTCCCCCTGGTGCTAGCATTCAGATCAACATGACAATTTTTGTATCTAATATTACAATGAGATGAGTGTGTGTGTTGTATGTGTATGTGTGTATGTGAGGAATGAGAGAAGTGTTCGTGTGTGTGAATGTGGTCGTATTCGTGCTAGAGAAATAGGTAGAAATCAAATGACATAAGTTCGTGAATTCCTAAGTAAAATAAGATAAAAGATTTTCTGTATCCTGGTAATTTAGGGTCTTAAGATATGTCATGACTGATAACTTACAGCGTGTACTAGTAAGAGGATAGATGTTCAGGGGTGAATTAAGTTTATTGTAAAGATGTGAGCCAAGGAAACAAAAGAATTGCTGTGCATGTGAGGAGTGCACCTTTACTGGGGCACAAATTTTATCTTTACGACGCTTATTAATTACTACGTTAGGATCGTAATGAAGTTGGGAGTGTTGCATTAAGGCTATGTGTAGAATGAATGTTTGCCTTACAGTAAGAACATCCCACTCCTTATATAACTCATATGTCGGGAAACGAAAGGGGAGACCAGCTCCTACTTTGAGTATAGACCGTTGAGCTCTCTCAACTTCAATAAGGTAGGATTTACTGGCCCCACCCCAGGAGGTAATGCAATAGTCTATGATCGATTGACACAAGGCGGAATATACCATCTTTATAGTTTTTCGGTCAGCAGAGTATCTCAGAGTCTTGAAAATATAAATGAGCTTACGGAGTCTGGTGACAAGAATTTCTAAATGGGGTTTAAAATTTAGAGCCTGATCTATTGTGATACCAAGGTATTTAACTTGATCTGACCTACTTAGAGACGAGCAAGAGCACGAGGAAAGAGCTGCATTGCATTCATGTGCAATAATTTTTAGGGAAGGGTCAGGCAAAGCGTTTATCCTGTGAGCAAATGCTATGTATTTCGTCTTTTTAACGTTCAGAGTTAAAATATTAGTTTGGAGCCACTCACTCACAATAGAGAAGCCTGACTGCGCCGAAGCGAACACTTGCTCCCAACTAGTATCGGTAAACAAGAGGGCGGTGTCATCTGCGTATGTAAGTATTTTGCCTTTTTCAAGAGAGAGATTGCAAAGATCGTTGATATAAACCAAGAACAAGGTTGGACCGAGAATACTGCCTTGAGGCACGCCATATTCAACAGGCAATTCATCACTAATCCAGTTATCTATCCGGACACGCTGTTTTCTGTCGGATAAATAGCTTTCTAACAGTCTTAGTGGAACGCCTCTTACACCAAGTCTCTCCAACTTGTGAAGAATGAGTGGGATAGAAACAGTGTCAAACGCCTTGGCGAGATCCAAAAATACGGCTAAGCACTTTTTCTTATTATCGAGGTTGGTTATGATAGTGTTGACCAACTGGTGAACTGCATCATTCGTCGATAAACCCCTGCGGAATCCAAATTGTGATGATGAGATGAGTTTATTTACTTCTAAATATTTTATGAGCTGTTGGTTTATTAATCTTTCCAATATCTTTGATAACGTTGGCAGTATAGAGATGGGTCTGAAATTATCAACACTGCTTCTATCCCCGGCCTTGTAAATCGGCTTAATAAGTGCAGTTTTGAACGCATCAGGGAATATTCCACTAGATAATGACAGGTTACATATGTGAGTCAAAGGTCTGACAAGAATATCTGCGTACCGATTAATCACTTTACTAGAGATCTTGTCTATGCCAGTTGCACATTTATTCCTCAGTCCCCTGATTAGATTTAGAATTTCATCTTGGTCAGAAGGTAGCATGACGAATGAGTTAACAGGAGGAGTAGAGTGGTAGTTGTTTACCGGATCTATATAAGACGTAAATTTGGTAGCTAACTGCTTCCCCACATTAGCGAAAAAGTAGTTAATTTTATTGATGTCCGCTTGAGGTTCACTAAATGACAAAAGGCACGACGAATGATCGGTCACGCAATTAGTATTACTAATGTTTTTTATGACCTCCCATAACTGTTTCTTGTTACCCCTGGATTTCTCAATCTCATTCCTCTCGTATGCTCTTTTCACTTTTTTTAGAAGAGAATTACAAAAGTTGCGATAACGTTTGTAGGTGACTTTGAGCGTTTCGTTATCAGGTTCACGTTTAAGTTTTTTAAAGAGACTGTCTCTATTCTTCATACACCTCAGTAATCCTTTAGTGATCCAGGGTTTACTGACACGTTGCCTTCTGGGGGTATGAATAATAGCGGAGCTATCTGTTACTGCACTAGACACAGAAGCAGTTAGTAGATCTGCCGCATGATTGACATCGTTACATTGCGTTATGCTTTGCAAATTGAGATTTTGCATTGTTGTATCTAAACGTTTAAAGTCAATAACGTAGGATGTTTTCTTTGAGTACTTAAGATTAGAATCTAGTGAACAAGTAAGGCCTACACTTTGGTGGTCGGTAATTGAGGAACTGAATATTAGACATGTCGCCTTCATCTTTGTTTTCAACATTAGATGGTCAAGGCATGTTCGTCCGTGAGTTGGAATATTGTGACCAGATAGAATAGCATGGCTTGCCAGAATATTTAAATAATCGTAAGACCGTCTATCAGTCGACCCCGAAGCGATGTCAATATTTATATCACCACATAAGAAAATATTTTTATAAGCTTTTAACGTAGATAATAAATGATCGAGTGAATCAACAAAAGCGGTGGTATTACTGTGGTTAGGTGGACGGTAAATCCCAATAATGCACGTTTCAGCATTTAATTTTAATATAAGACAGTTTGCGTCAGTTAATGTAGGTTCTTCGTAAGTTACACTGATATTTTTATTTACGTAAATTACAACACCCTCGTTCTGGGTTTTGTGCAATGTTGTAGATGCATAGTTGTAATTATTTAAGGCTGGTATTGTTTTAGCCTTAGGGAGCCAACATTCAGATAACACTAGAACATCCCAGTGAACATTTGATCTCTGAAGAAGTGTATTTAGATTAGACATGTTGCAATTAATACTCCGAATATTTTGCGCAAGTAAATTAAAAGACCTGTTACCCTTAGCTACATACTTTTTTGCATCCTCTATGTCGCAAGACATCACCCCAGCCACCCGAAAGCCATCCAAGTCGGAGTTTATATTTTCAATATTTTGCATTACTTGTTTACTAAGATTATTAGACGAGTTGTTATAGGTTCGTCACGACTATTGCGTGACAATAAAATTGTACGTAAGTTTAAATGTATTATATAAACTCCGATATGACGCACTCTGGTTGCAGAGTATGACTTCTGCTTGGCGATTGGTTGGAATGAAAAGGGTGATGGTGAATGCTTATTTACGGTTACACGAGAGGATGATGTGAACGACATCGAGGTGTTGTTGAGTGAGTATGAGTGTTGAGTGAGAGTTGTAAGTAGTGTTGTGTAAGTTAGTCTTAAGTATCTTAAACTAGACTTATCTATAAATGTAAAAAATAATGTAAGAACAGTAACATGCATGATTGACTCAAAATAAAGTAAGTAAAAAATTAAAGTATACATAATAAAGGATTTCTGCAAATGACATAAACTTAGTCACAGAATGATTTTATGAAATTCAGATTCGTCATCAATTCTAACTGGCTTCGAGTTTTCACTCTTTTTAACATAGATTTTTCCATGAGCCGTCCAGGCCGCGGATAGTGTTCCATTTTTGACATGCTCACGAGAAACATAGAATATACGTCTAGCTTTAGAAGTGAGGTATTCTGATAGGTAAATATTATGTGACTGCCCACTAAGCTGAAGATGCCCGGTGTTTAGAGTAGATTCTTTGTGTTCGCGTTTGTTTTTATTGTAATTCTTGAACTGTCTGATAAGAGATTCCATGCGTAGTGTAGATGTAAAGTCGACAACTATTGACGCAGATTTGGAGCGATAAATATCCCTGATATCTGACTCGTGAATGGGGGTTTCAGGGCAGAGTTCTGTACTGATGGTTTTTATTGTTTCGGTAAGTGTCCGCTTAGATTCATCTTCCTGCTTAGGGATGTTTCTTACTTCTAGCTTACCAGAGTGGGTAGATTTTTCAATATACTCTAGTTTTTTTTCGAGCGTAGAAATTTGTTGTTGTTGTTCTTTATTTTCCTGTTCTAATCTATTTATCTTTGTTAGTAGTTCTGCGTGGTTGTTTGTTAAAGTCACGACAGTTTTTTGGATTTCTTGATTTTGAGTAATTATTGTCATCAGCGCATTGTTGAGTAGCTCGTACTTATCTTCTTGCTGAGCTTTGAGCTCGACAAACATGGTTTTAATTTCAGTCAGAGACGACTGCGGCTGTTGGACAAGGTCGTCAAATGTGCGCTTCTGACGCTTTGTGATATTGAAATAATTATTATCAGACTCTGGTACAACTGCTGTATTAATCGCTGAATCCGAATTATAATGTGCGGATGTGTTTGGCGTATTAAGTTGTGATAAGATGCTAGGGGGAGTTCGGTGCGTAGACATTGTTGGTTTTTTTTGACTTTGTATATTTTTGCGTGGATGCGTAGAATGGAACGTAGATCTTGCGGATAAGTGACAGATAGATATTGTCAGTTGAAGTTGATGGATGACATTGACAGTTGACACTGACAGCTGACATTAACAGTTTACATTGACAGTTGACATTGACAGTTGACATTGACAGTTGACATTGACAGTTGACACTGACAGTTGACATTAACAGTTGACATTGACGTTGTCAGTTGACCTTGTCAAAGAGACTTCAGAATGTTTCTGTCCTCTTCTAACTACGTATCACTCCAGCTACTCACTGCGAAACAACTTCTGTGCGCCTGGTACTTTTTGAGAGAGGGGCGATGCGTCATCAATGGCCGACCGCTGGGTGATGTTATTGCACTTCCACTGCACTACGCGACTGTTATGCGCACCTAGTATCTCGCACAATTTAATTTTGTGATTTTGAAGTTAATATTTAATTAAATTTATGACTTAAGAGTTGTACGGGTGCACACGTCTAAACGCTTACGCGGTCCGAGGGGAAGGATTATTTGACTATAGTTCACTTAAATCTATTCTAGTATCAACGTGTCCTACGTCTAACACCACTCACTTCTACATACTTTCTCGTACGATACGATTATAAATTATATTGTTTAGGAAAGCTCATGCCTTGGAAAGGCTACTGTAGATTGGTAGTGGGAGTGTCTGTCTACAATGCCGCAATACCAATGATCTCCACAATGATGATCAACCCATACTAATGATCTCAGCTATTAATTGATCATCGTCACGCTGGAGGCTAATGCTCCTATCACATTTCCCGTGGTTTCTCTATATTGGAAGTGACCTTGTCCATATAAAGACAATTAGTGTATAACATCACGCCTGTATTCCCCGAAGGTGTAGGCAGGGGTGCATATATAGTACACCCACATTGGCCAGTTATTTTATTATATTATATTATATTCCATTAGGTAATTATTTCTGAGAAATACTTATTGGGGTTTTTCCATTCCCGACCCGGGAATCCAGAACCTTTTGCTCAGCAGTCGCACTTGCCGACCACTAGACCAACGAGACACGTATAGCTAAATAATCCTGAATACAGCTTTAACTTATACCTACTAACATATCCAAACCCATCTAAAACTCCACGTCTATACCCACTCCGTTACCAAATATAAGCTTAAACCTACATTATATGTAGCTGAGTCGGCTAAAAGAGCCATGGACGTGGCTCGGACGAAAATACTAAATATTTACGCGGCCCGTAATGGGAAGGGGGAGGGACGGGCGTAGGGTTGCCACGCATTGTGTGCGATGTCCGGAAATAATCGGATTTACTGTGTGCCCTGTCAACATTTTGCCGTGAAGGTGGGATAGGATGTCTGTTGCCTGTCGGCTGTCATATCAGCATCGGAGCTGGACTTTACTAATAGCTTTAGGGCTGCTTGCACTTCGATCGATGGAGTTTCTCGCCGGTCCTTCTAGAAACGACACTTTTGGATCGAGTAACTAGATTCCCTGTTTTGTTAGTGCTCTTTTGTAGACTATAAGAAATAAAAATGTTCTGACTATGATCGAGATCATTTTTTTTTTATTTAAATTCTATCGTGTTTATTCAAAGGGGTTTAAACGCGTCTTTTCGGGTATAAAGTCGCCTATATTATCCTAAAAGTCCATTCTTAATATACATACTCTGATAACCGAGTGGTATGACGGTTGAACTGCCAAGTCAAAGGTCGCAAGTTCAAACCCCGGCACGCACAATATTTTTTTTAAATTCATGTACGTATTATAAATTAGTTATCAGTTGCTAAAAACGGTGACGGAAAACGTCTTGAGGAAACCGGCACACCTGAGAGATTTTTCAACGGTGTGTAAAGCTATCAGAGGCCTACAGGTGGTTTAAACTCTGACACCAGGTTGTTCATCAACCATACGATAAAAAGAAGAAGTAAGTGTACAACACAACAAAGTAATTGAAACGCGTGTAATCCTTCATTTTGTGCGATCGTTCGGATACATTCGATGGCACGTCCGTCGTGTCAGCTATACCTTTGTTAGGCTAAGGGGAGGTTGGGTTTCAGCTCCATTAGCAGACCACGTTGAGGATTAGTACTTATACCCCTTAAAAGGATAGTATCGATGTGTTGCGAGTACTATAACAAATACCGTATTAAATAGATAGATTTATCTTTATTGTACACAAAATAAACATAAGGATAATGTACTTTATAAATTTAGAATTCAATTAATATATTTAATGTAAAATTAAGGTTAATGATAATTTAAGTATTAATTAGGTTACCAATCATATTTGCATGTCATTTAATAATGATAAAATGTGTGAAACTAACTGTAACACCCTTGAACGCCATTGTACACCATATTTTCGCGAATACATTTTTGACGACCTGATAGCGCAGTGGCTAAGCGATTGGACTGCTGCGCTAAGGGTTGCAGGTTCGATTCCCGCACGGGGCAAAACTTTGTGCGAACTACAGATGTTTGTCCAAAGTTTGGGTGTTTGTGTATGTGAATATTTCATGTTTGTGAAACGCACCTGCGATACAGGAGAAATTCCTAGTGTGAGGCGACGTTTTTTTAAAAAGAAAAATAAAGTATTTTGTACATTGGCCGGTCTTATCGCACTAGGCGATCTCTTACTGACAGCCTTGGGATGGACAGAGTTGAATGTACCTATATACAAAAGGCAAGGGTAGTGTGCGGTGTAGCAAATATTGATGTAATAACTTAATCTAATCAACATAATACAATTTAAAAATGACTAAATACGTACCTATGGTAAGTATTCAATGTAATTGTTTTGTCTACAATAACTATTTACCCAACTAATATTATTTACGTCTCACTCTTATCGTAATATAGATTTTTTACTTAACTTAGTACAATCAGCAATATAAGTAGCTTAATATGAGAAAACTTATGCCAAACACTATCCGTGTGGTATCCGGCCTAGAATTGACCACCCTCTTTCCTCCCGTGGGTGTCGTAAGACGACTAAGGGAAAATACAGAAGATGGGCAGCAGCGTCTTCTGTAACTTGACCACCAATACTGCGATCCCCAAGCCGCTTGCAAGAGTGGAGATTATTTTAACCCGCCTTCTAAGGGGGAGGCCTTTGTTCAACAGTGGACGTCTTTCGGCTGATGATGATGACTAATGGAGACAGGACTCTCTCGTCCGGAGACATTACTTTAGACATGTTTTAATGGAAGAAAGATGGTTAAACCTTTCAGTCAAGTTTACTTAAACTTATACCTAGTAACAAGGTATATAATAATATAGTATGCTTTACTATCCTCCAAAGTTTTCATTAAACATACGTTTTATTTAAAATCAATTTGAAACTTTAATCTATTTGATACAATTTTGATTAATTGGCAGAAGATGTAACAACTTTTTATGCTGTATGAAATGAATTAAAATCATGGTTGTACCCTCTATGAAACGTAAAAGTGTGTTGAGAGACTTGTTTTTCAGCTGGCAACCCTAAAATCGAGGTTGTTAATTTCATTATTCCCAATGTGAAGCGGAACCGGCGCGCTGCTTCGCGCCAAAACCTTTTGAAAATTATTCATTCCGTTTATTTATAGATTTACATTACTTGCTACAGCGCCTGCGTCAAAAATTTAAAATATTTATGGTAAAAAGTGCTTTACCTAAAAATTGACATTTTTTTTTTGCGCCTTTTGTACTTTAACAGCGTATACCAAACCGGCGTTTAATTATTTCAACTAATAAACTGTTACTTAAACATGCATAACATTACGCGTGTATTCCCCGAAGGGGTAGGCAGAGGTGCACATATAGTACACCCACATTTCCCCAGTTGTTTTAAGGACCCAATGTAATAGGGGGTGAGCCTATTGCCATCAACCGGGCACAAATCAGACTCCGTGCTGCTACTGAGAATTACCTAATGGAAAAATCCAGTAACACTTTGCCCGACCCGGGATTCGAACCCAGGACCTCATCTCAGCAGTCGCGCTTAGCAACCACTAGACCAACGTGGCAGTCAAATTAAAAATATTAATGATAAAAAGTGCTCTAACTAAAAATTGAGATGTTTTGTTTGCACCTTTTATAATGCAACAGCGTTTAACCAAACCAGCATTTAATTATCTCAACTAATAAACTGTTATCAGTGAGATAAACAATCATAATAAAGCTAAATCATAATCTATCTTGATAAGACTCGTAGCTATTCTATGCTACGGTCCGTAGCACTGTCTACGCTTGCTACGGAATATTCCCTTTAGGATTCCTTCAAGCTAATAACTTACCGAAAACCCTTTTACTGATAATTATGATACATAAATAATTGGACGACCTGATTAGCGCAGTGGCTAAGTGATGGACTGCTGCGCTAAGGGTTGCGGGTTCGATTCCCGCACGGGGCAAAACTTTGTGCGACCCACAAATGTTTGTCCCGAGTCTGGGTGTTAGTTTATGTGATATTTCATGTTTGTGAAACGCACCCACGACACAGGAGAAATTCCTAGTGTGGGGCGACGTTTTTTTTAAATAAAAAAAAAAATACATGACACGGAGTTGGTAATCATAGATTCAAACACATAATACCTGACGTCATCCATAAGACGTAAATAATAAAAGGGAACTTGAAATTCGATGCCAGCCCGTCATCACCCACTGATAGGTATAGGCCTCCCTCTCTGCCAATCTTCTATGTTGAGCGACTCTTATCCAAGTGTTCCCAACGAAGTTTATACCTTCAACCCAACGTGCTTTTGAAGTCGATATTTATTATTGTAATACTCGTTATTTCTTGTCGGGCTATCAACCATGTAGCATGTTGGCAATACCCGGTCTTTTAAAAGGCATACGGGGACACAGGTCCAACACGCAGAAGCCCGTTGAGAACTTTAATGTGAAAGGTAATGGGACACCAGCTAGGGCCAACACACAACTGCTCTATAACACAGCACCCATTAAAAATACTGAGAAGGTGCGGGACTATTGAGAAAAATTGATACCAAAATGATTTGGTCTATTGTGTTGGGATGTTTCGTGGAATGGTTATTTTTAGTTTATACTGAATAAAAGCGGCGTCTGCCTTTTGTCATGAAATATGCAGTATATTATATTGTTGTAATTATGATAATGAGCCAATAATATCCCACTGCAGGGCAAAGGCTCTACTCTCTTACCATTTGTCTCTGTCAAGGACTGTCAATATCCAGTCCTTCATAAAGGAGTCTAAATCATCTAGCATTCTCCGTTAGATGAGGTCGATATCACACTAATATTATAAAGGCGAAAGTTCGTCAGTGTTTGTATGTTTGTTACCTCTTCACGCTCAAACGGCTGAACCGATTTTGATGAAATTTCATATGGAGGTAGCTGACACCCTGGATTAACACATAGACTACTTTTTATCCTAAAAAAATGCAGTGGGTAATACCGCGGGGCGCAGCAAGTTTACTATAAAATAACTGTTGATATCAGACTTGGTACGCCAAATCAAAATAATTGTATAAGTTCAAAATAAGGTAAGAAATAATAGCCGGCTACAGTCTGAGTGGGCTTCGTGTAATCTGTTTACCTTACCCTCGGGGCCTTTTCAAACCGCCCGTAAGCCACCCCTTACCACAGACTAAAAAAATATAATGTTCTGACCGAATTTCGGTCACGGCGTCCTGTCTCAACCGAGACTAGCCAACTACGAAGATATTATAGTGCACAAGTTTGCGCGCAAACACAGGTGCACTCCCTATTCCCGCACTCTTATAGTCCGATGGGACGGTAGACCGAATCAACCGGAGAGAGATCAGACAAAAGACCAACGTGCCTCCCTAAGCACGGGGGGATCTCGACATGTGAAAACGGTCACCCATCACAAGACTGACCCCGGCGAGTGAAGCTTAACTTTGGAAAACAACCGATCTGCGCGGTAGCCACGTAGCAGCGAGCGTCTCATAAGACTATAATAATACAAGATTTACCAAAATAACAATTGTTACTCACTCATTTACTTATGTTTTGAATTGTTTGATTGTGTTATTCTTTAGTTACCTAATTATTTTCTTTAATATATTTTTTTTTTTAGTCCTTAATTCAGATTTTATGTAGTTCTGTCTTTTTGTTTTACTGTATATTATACATATGATAAAATTCTACATTATTATGTAAGTGCTGTGCACACCTGTAAGTGACAAATTCACTCTACATCTTATGTTTAATTGTTAAAGTACCCCAAAAAGTGTATTAGTGAATAAGTCGTTGGAGTGCCATAAATAAATAACCTTTACGATTAATTGGAAAAACGAGCAACTTATTTCAGTACTGTCTCCCGCAGCTTACTCTAAGAAGATTACGATTTAGATAACAAACCGCAGCTTAATACACAACCCTGTATATCATAACATAACATAACATCACGCTTGTATTCCCCGAAGGGGTAGGCAGAGGTGCACATATAATACACCCACATTTTGCCAGTTATGTTTTAGGTCCCAATGTAATAGGGGGCGAGTCTATTATCATCAATCGGGCACAAATCCAGACTCCGTGCTACTCAGATTTACCTAATGGAAAATCCCAGTAACACTTTGCCCGACCCGGGATTCGAACCCAGGACCTCGTGCTCAGCAGTCGCGCTTAGCAACCACTAGACCAACGAGGCAGTCAACCACAACCCTGTATATCTATAGTAAACGTATACACACGCGATGCAGAATTTGACGACATGTTATTAGTGCGCGCGCATGTACGTAATGTGTTGCTTCATAATCCCATCAATTTATCATACCAGCCATCTACTGCACCGCTCGTAACTCCTGATGGATCGCTTTGAGCATTTATAGCTTGTAAAAGCTTTGAGCCACGCTATAAACCTGTGAATACCACTAGAAACAATTAGGCAAGACACAGTGAAGAAATTAAGGTTTATAGATACATACATACATAAAGTCATGTCTAATTCCCAGAGGGGTAGGCAGAGACTACGGATTTCCATGTACTACGATCCTGGATTCTTTCGCCTCATTCACTCGCATCTCTACATACACGCTCGTCAGTTAAGGGTACTCCTCCCTTGACTCTTGTAGAACATTTCCAATCTGGTCCAAGTATTTGGTTTTTAGATGGTAGATTAAATTGCCTATTTGTACTAATATGTATAATAAAAAAGCCTCAATGGATTTGTGCCCGGTTGATGGTAATAGGCTCGCCCCCTATTACATTGGGACCTAAAAACGTAACTGGCGAAATGTGGGTGTACTATATGTGCACCTCTGCCTACCCCTTCGGGGAATACGGGCGTGATGTTATGTATAGTAAAAAAAACAAAATACATACAAATATAGAAACTCTTCAGAAAGATTCTTATTATTCCTCTTCAAAGATATAATAAGTCCGGAGATTAATGTAAGACACAAAGTAACCCCTCTTGATCCACACAAATCATAATAATATATTTTAATAACTTGATCTACAGCCTCGAGTTTGATTTGCGCGCGCCGCGGGGTGCCCATATTATAACTTCAAGAAACTTTTTTCATAACAGCTGTTTCGGCTGAGTTGTTGTAAGGGTCGTATGTTTTATAATATGGTGTAAGCAGCGGTTCAGGGTACATATACATATGTACGCTTCACGCCTGTACTCTTTGAGTTAGTAGGTAGAGAGGTACAATTGTACACCCATAATAAACTTTCCTCACAAACTTTTAGACGTTTTTCTATTGTTTCTTTACATGCCTTCTTGGTCTTACGGTTCCTAAGCGAGTGCTGAGCATGAGGTTTTGGGTTCAATTCCCGGGTCGGGCAAAGTGTTATCATTTTTGGATTTAGATTTTAATCCAGTTTGGGTTTTTCCATTTGGTAACTCTAAGTAGCAGTAGCGGGTCAGTATTTGTGTCCGGTTGACGGCAATTGGCTCGCCCTCTATTACATTGGGACTTATAACATAACTGTCGAAATATGGGTGTAAGTACAATCGCCTCTGCCTACCCCATCGGGGAACACTCATCATCAGCCGAAAGACGTCCACTGTTGAACAAAGGCTCCCTTAAGTAAAGGGAGGGATTGCCATAATCCCCACGCTTCGCAAGCGGCTTGATAATCGCAGTATTGGTGGTGAAGTTACAGAAGACGCTGCTGCCCATCTTCTGGATTTTCCCTTAGTCGCTTCTTACCACACCCACGGGAGGAAAGGGTGTGGTCAATTTACACTGGCGTGATGTTATGTACAGCAGTCCAAGGCTGTTCGTATGCATATCGATGCGCGAATCACATCAACTGTTACTGAATATAAAACATTTCATAATATTGTCGTAACCTTTCAATTTACAACTGGCCTTCGGTTCTTATCAACAGTTACAAACTACGTCTCACTAACTACATGTTTGCGTGTACCTCGCATTGTTTTAACTAATTTCAAAACGATATGCGGAATTCGCATTATGAAATTATTTATATATCTGGGAAGCGTTTTTACGACTTGTAAGGTTATCATCAAACGTAGTGTAGGACGTCGAACTAGGTGGGGTCACAATATACGCCAATGGCTTGGTTGGAAGTAGAAGGCTGAAGATCGAGCTGAATGGCGTGCCATAGGAGAGGCCTATGTCCAGCAATGACAGAGATAAGTTTATGATGATGAAAGTAAATCATCATTATTTACAGTTTTTAGCAGTCAAAGGATGAACTCATCGCCATACATAAGCAGCTTAATAGAGGAAAGAGATACCAAGTTACGGCTTCCTAGCGCCAGCTGCGAGAGACAAATTGAAAAAGACAAATATTGGCTGCTATACAGGCAATATCACACACACGCACCACCAATGCCGATGGAAAATCACCACATGTCAACGAATAAAGAGTGCCAATAACACTACGTAAAAACAAACGAAAGTTCTACAAAATATAGGGCCCACACCATCCTTTGTGCGCAATTTCCCATTCCCCGAAGTCGAAAGGAAAATAAAATATCAGCTACATTTATCCCACTGTGAATTATAAGGGTCGATAATAAAAAGGTCAATATGGTGCTCAAACACAACCGTCTATGTAATATTACACTATTTTTGTTCCCAAACCTTAGAAGAGGCGGGACGGATACTCGATACGCTTTTAGCTGGCAAATGTTTTTATTAGGCTTAAATAGCGCTTGGGGTGAGAGTTTATTTATTTATTAAGGTCTTCCCACAGCTTATGCGTACAAATTTCTATATGAATACATACATAGGTAACTAAAGGCTTACGCACTAGCCAATTACGGGCTAACCAACATTATTTAACAAACTGTACACTATACTATCTATCTTCTAGAGTTCTTAGTATCTCTTTACCTATCAAGTTATATACGATTTGTATCGGGTTAATGTCAGTAGGCTTTCCCATTACATCATCATACAGTAAATTGACGTATCTTTTTTACTATAATAACTTTCGTGAGTGTTATCCATATTATTTACTGTATATTCCTGTTATACTCACGGGTGTATTCGGGAATGCCCGACTAGTTTCGAACTCGACCGGAGCCCTTATTCATGAGCTGGTTACGCGGCAGAGTCGCGAGCCGAACTAATAATAGTAAATTAATTGACGTATCATACGTGCGTACTTGGTTTACATGAAATAAAAATATTTTGTATCCGAATTCGTCGAAATTTGGGGTGAACTATATATATATAACACCTACGTCCACCCCTGGGAATACAGACGCGATGTTTTTTCTTCTACCTAATACGTAAACTTTATCACTTCATTGAATAAACCCTTCAAGAGAGTATGTCATTATTATGATACTAAGAAGTGGAGATCACTATTACTATAGAGATAGGTCTGTACTTCCAATATTAACTTGGAAATTTCGAGCGATATAGACGCAATGAATAATGTTTTATAATAAGTTTTCTCTAGCAAAGTCATAGGACAACAATTAATCAATGCAAACGATTAAGAAATAGGGTGAAAAAATTTAGATTTTAATCTACAATCAGTGCAGGAAAAGGTCTTTATTCAGCAGGCATGCCGTGGCCATAACTGTACCACCCACAGCTAGGTATAAGGCCTCCTTTTTTACAAGCTTTTTCTCATTAAAGCCCAATATTACCTAAAAAAGCAATGCACGCTTCAAAATATCACAATCATTATCATCAGCCTTCAATATCACAGTTATTAAGACCTCCTTTGACGCCACTCGTCTCTCTCATCACGCTTTTCGTTTGTATTCAGTCAATACACAGCAAATAAACGAGAATACCCAACATTTTTAAATTCAACCCACAAATCCTTAATCCTTGTCCTCCCTTTGAGCATACTTGTCGAGTTATGACGGCCGTTCAAGCGAACAACGCATTCATTCCGTTTCAAGTGCAATGTAAAGAAGTACGTCACTGGTATTGATCGGACGCCCCTTCTATGTGTGCGTTCAATACTACAACCAATATTACTAGAGCCCCCGCTGTTTCCACCCTTCCGGCGGTGTTAACAGGTTCTCATACAGCGAGGGGAGGGAAGGAGGTCTTTCCAGAATGGTTTATAGCGGATTAATGCTAGTGTGTGTCGTTTTGTTTGTGTGTGTGAGACTCGGTTCGAGTTGCGTGGTCGTTAATTTATTTTATGTTAAGTTAAACTTTGAAATATGTAACTCAATATTATGTTCGTTACCGAGTTTTGCGTGTTGTGGATGAATGGAAATTTCTGTTGGAAGGTCAATTTGTATAGAAAGTGTAGTCTAGTGCTGTATTGTGAGAATGGTAGATAGGGTTTTGTTGGCTCTTTATACTTTGCTCATACTGTATACCCCGAGGGTGTTGGCACATTTGTGAAAGCTGTTTTTATCCAATTACCAGAGATATTGCCGATCGGTTTCTGAGAATTTCTGAGCACCCTCCGCCTTCCGACGTGGGCATCGATCCAATAAAGTTAGGTATTAGATAATTTGATATTCTGCTAATAACTATTTCTACGACCGATAAATATACCTTATATCTAAATTGATGGCCGAGTGGTATGATCGTTGGACAGCCAAGTCTTAAGCATCAACCCCAGCACGCTCCAAAGTATTGTCGAATATATGTGCGCATCATAAAGTTATCAGTTGCTAAAAATGGTGAAGAAAAACATTGTTAGATAACCGGCACACCTTAAGGATTTCTCAACGCTGTGTAAAGCCATGTTAGGCCTACAGGCGGTTTAAACTCTGACACCTAGTTGTGCATCAACCATCCGATAAGAAGGAGATACCTAATACAATAAGGCACACTTCAAAAAACACCATTTCTATTATAGTAAGCTCAGTGAACATCCCACTCCATCCTGTTTGTATATTGCCAGAAAACGCCAAATCCTAACCAGTCACGCGTACAAATCAAGCCAAGAAAAGGTAACAGCAAGAATCACAACACTCAATACGTCAACGTGTAATATAGACAGCAATAGCAACTACCGTGAAAGTGGAAATGTACGTGTTTGTACTATGTACACTCCCGGTGTTAGGCGGGTAGATTTTCGTCCCTTCATTTCACTTCACACGTACACTTGGGGCACAGAAGTGTGGAGATAGGCACAAAAATTATGCTTAAAACTAGTAGGTAAAGTCGGGCTGCGGGTGATGACGCATAATGTTAAGTGTTTATAATAATAATTATTATAATAACAGCCTATAACTGTCCCACTGCAGGGCAAAGGCCCCTTCTCGTATAGAGAAGGATTAAGCATTGATCACCACGCTAGCTCACTGCGGGTTGGCGATTTCAGATAATTAAATCCAGGTTTTCTCACGATATTTTTCGTCACCGTTAGTCAGTGGTGTTTTAGAATAACTGAGAAAGTATTTATAACATTGAAAAAGTCACTTTGATACTTGCCCGGGTTTGAACCTGCAACCTTGTGCATAGAAATCCGGTATGTTAGCCACTAGGCCACCATGACACACAAGTTTTTATAGTATTTTTAAATTACATTAATATAGTATTATATGTATAGATATGGGCCTTGAGCCTGAAATATATAGATATCATTATTATTTAACCTCGAAGAACGACTGATTTCCGCGGCAACCACAAAGCTACAAGCTCCATAAAACCAATACCTACATTCCAGACTTAAAAGATAGCTAAACACAATGCCGGTTTTCTAAAAAGGTATTTGACTTACGCGTTCTTTTCAACAATAAAACGTTTGTTCCCCTCGCTCCGTCCTCAAGTGTACCGCGACACAATAAGCGTAATCTCTCTCCAGGGACGTGTCAGATCTGTGTGCAGTACCCAACGATAACATGCTCAATCTTGGGACTTGTGGTGACTTGTTCTTAATAGTGATGTGTATGTCTCATAGTAGAAAACTGTTTTGTTTAATTTCTTGTAGAGATCTTATTATATGCAAAATAAAAGGTTGATAATTATAGTATGCATGCATTTGTGAAAAATGCTTAAAATTGGCAAAATACATACATAACTATTGTAAGAACTAAAAAAGTGTATTAATAAAATTTTAATAGATAAGTTAAAGTCAGTCGCAATTTTTGTACACCCTAAAGAGCTAGCCAAAATATCGTAATTTAACTAAATTTAAACATAACATCACGCCTGTATTCCCCGAAGGGGTAGGCAGAGGTGCACATATAGTACACCCTCATTTCGCCAGTTATGTTTTTAGGTCCCAATGTAATAGGGGGCGAGCCTATTGCCATCAACCGGGCACAAATCCAGACTCCGTGCTGCCACTGAGAATTACCTAATGGAAAAACCCGGTAACACTTTGCCCGACCCGGGATTCGAACTTAGGACCTCGTGCTCAGCAGTCGCACTTAGCAACCCCTAGACCAACGTAGCAGTTATAAATATAGTAGTGTTACATATCTACATAATGATTCATCATTCAACCCAACAACTCCTCAGAGAGCGACCATATCTCGGCGTGAGGACAAAATATGGTAAACTACTTACCAGAGGACCAACGAGATTTAGGCCCACATCTTATTGCTTAGTCCCTTTGACGATAGGCCGCGGTTGCAGGGGAGAACCCGACACCCGTGTTCATATTTTATTTTAGTAATATAGTCCTGACCGAATTTTACTTTGGGCGACGAATCACCACTGGGATGAGTGAGGTAAAGTACAAGTGTGTTAATACACTGCACGTTCTATTTCTGCTCTCTATATAATTCTTCTGTACGCGTGTGAGTCTGGACTTCTCCTAAACGGCTGGACCGATTTGAATTATATTTTGTGTGTGGTCAAGTGGATTCGAGGATGGTTTAGATTGAAAAATAAGCCCGGCAGATGGCGCTGCAGTCGGTATTTAAGTTATTTATGTTTAATATCTTAATCGCTTGGTATATCATGCAGGACAACGTCTGTCGGGTCCGCTAGTTAGGTATAAGTTTAACCTTCTATTTCAAACCTTATTGGGCCTCTACAGACATTATTAAATCATGAAATCATCTTAACTCTGTACTCTTCCATATTTTTCATTTAAACAAACAGATGAATAAATCTAAATAGTACAAGAAATTACGTGGGGTCCGCGGTTAATTAAAACTCGTTCAACCGTTCGACGCCTGAGTGTGGAACTATCTGAAACATCTAAACAGGGACATTTAATTAGTGGAACTTACAGAGCACGCACCGCGAACGCAAGTTATTTCTTTTAAGATTCTTTCGTCTAACAACAAACTTAAAGCCATAGCGTGATTTGCATTATTTCATCATCAGCTGGAAGACGTCCACTGTTGAACAAAGGCCTCCCCCTTAGAACGCCACAATGAACGACAGCTTGCCAATTGCATTCACCGAATACATTACATTACTTAACAATTTCAAATTTTAAAAATATTTTATCTGTGCAATATAGTGTGTAAATGACGACCAGTATTTTCGCATTGGTGCAGTAGCTAAGAAATTAGACTGCTGCGCTAAGGGTTGCGGGTTTAATTCCTACACGGGACTAAAATTTGTGCGATTTGAGATATAAGTATGTCCCGGACTGGGTGTTTGTGTATGATGTTTCATGTTTGTGAAACGCACCCACGATACAAGAGAAATTTCTAGTGTAAGGCGAACCCACAAATACACAGCACCCATATGGGTGAGGGTATATAGATGTATATATACAGGAGAAATAACTAGTGTCGACTGACTTTTTAGAAGTAAAATAAAGTTGCCTTTAAGTCAGCCCACATCCTAATTCTTTTATCAGTTTACATTCCGCTGACGTCACAGCTTAGTGATTGATCGCGACGAGGCAAAGGAAATGCTATGTCATTCCTAGGTACGTTCTCTTTACACTTTTGTACTCCTGGCTCTCTGGTAACTGAAAACAGCGTTCTAATTAATGTTTAATTAGGTTAACGCTAAAATAACAGCGTTCTAAGTGGGAGGCCTTTGTTTAACAGTGGACGTCTTCCGGCTGATGATGATGAAAATAACAGCATATTTATATTTTTAAAAGGATTTGTATGTCACTGCCTCGTTGGTCTACTGGACGCCAAGCCACAGCAGAGCATGAGGTCTTGGGTTCGAACCTCGGGTCAAAGTGTTACAGAACTTTTCCATTACATAATTCTCGGGTAGGTTAGTTGCATTAGGCTCGCTAATTATTACATTGGGACTTAACTAGAATATGGATGTACTACAACTCTGTCTACCCCTTTAGCAAATACAGGCGTGATGCTATATTATGTAGAGCTTTGCATGTAAATACGAAACGCAAGACTTTTATAGTTTGACGACCTGATTAGCGCAGTGGCTAAGCGATTGGACTGCTGCGCTAAGGGTTGCGGGTTCGATTCCCGCACGGGGCAAAACTTTGTGCGAACCACAGATGTTTGTCCCGAGTCTGGGTGTTTGTGTATGTGAATATTTCATGTTTGTGAAACGCACCTACGATACAGGAGAAATTCCAAGTGTGGGGCGACGTTTTTTTTTTTTTTTAAAATAGTTTCACGGCTTGCCTGTGTGAATAAGTCTACAATTCAAATCCAGTTAAAATCGTATAACACAAAGGTGTTCTGTTACACACGGTGTAAGCAGAGACCTACAACAAACAAATACATAGGTATATTAAACAACAGAACAGCGGCCTGTGATAAAACGGATGAGGACTGTTATTTCAACCGGAACACTGGCTCTGATTCGTATTTCAGTTATTTGCTTTGTGAAAAAATGTTTTTGGAAGCTTCACCCGATAAAATAACGTTGAAATAGTAATGTCACGATGTACCGATGTATTGCGTTTTAAAATTAACTATATACGTATAATAAACGGGCAATTATCTAGCATTAAAGTGCACGTTATATTCCCACTAGTAATAGTATTGTGCTGTGTGATATCCGGCCTAGAATTGACCACCCCCTTTCCTCCCGTGGGTGTCTTTCGTCGACTAAGGGAAAATCCAGAAGATGGGCAGCAGCATATTCTGTAGTTTCACCACCAATACTGCAATCCCCAAGCCGCTTGCCAAGCGTGGGGATTATGGATTATGGCGACCCCCCCCCCCCTCTTTTAAGGGGGAGGCCTTTGTTCAACAGTGGACGTCTTTCGGCTGATGATGATGGTATTTAGTTGTGTAACTGTACATTATTTTATAATAGTATAGGTAAAAAAGATTAGGTTAGGTTTGTCAAAAAAAAAAAAAACAAAACATAACTGGCGAAATGTGGGTGTACTATATGTGCACCTCTGCCTACCCCTTCGGGGAATACTGGCGTGATGTTATGTTATGTGTTTTTTTTTTAGTATAGGTACATTTCATTACCTCTAAATAAAATACTTTAACAAATCAAAATGGAACCCACTACGTACATTGTGCAGGAGTTGTTATCAAAACCTTTGGCCATATCACCTGTATTCAATAACCTCGATGCACGACATAAAATCAGCGATAATTTGCCACTCGATAAACTCGAAGTTTATGACGGTTACTTTTATGGACAGATATCGTAAAATTACGATTGTATCGCTATATAGAAGACTAGCTGCGCCACGCGGTATTACCCGCCACATTTTTTCGGGATAAAAAGTAGTCTATATGTTACTCCAGGGTGTCAGCTACCTCCGTATGAAATTTCATTGAAATCCATTTAGTAGTTTTAACGTGAACCAACTGGTGGATGCAATTGGCAAGCTGCCGTTCATTGTGGCGTTTTAAGTTGGAGGCCTTTGTTCAACAGTGGACGTCTTCCGGCTGATGATGATGATGACGTAAAAGAGTTACAAACATCCGTCCTTACAAATTTTCGCGTTTATATTATTAGTAGGAACTAGCTATGAGTATATAGTTTAGATTCAATCGCATTACTATTTATTTCTTTTGCCTATTCACAATAGACAATGCGAAAAATACATCGGGAAAATAAACATCACACACACATTTTAAAACATCAATATTTGCATAAGAGAAGTATACAGATAAAATAGTTGAGTTTGGGATAAAATTGTTTGTGTAATTGTCGTTTGTCGTGATCAGACTTGGAACCAATCTCTATCATAAACATATCCGATAGGGTACTATAATAACTTTCGTGAGTGTTATCCATATTATCTACTATATATCCCGGTTATACTCACGTCGATATTCGGGAATGCCCGACTAGTTTCGGACTCTAACGGAGCCCTTATTCGTGAGCTGGTGACGCGGCGGGGTCGCGAGCCGAACTCACTAGTCTAACTACCTAGTCGGGCACTCCCGAATGTCGACGTGAGTATAACCGGGGTATATAGTAGATTATGTCCGATAGGGGTTTATACCCGCAGCCGTCAGCTATTTGTATAGCCGTTGATTGACAATTATAAGAATAACTAATAGTTTAATAGATTTAGCTTAGAACTTCTTATTATATCTTAGAGTTTAAACCTGTAGGCTTTTGACATGACTATACACGCCGTTGAAGAATCTCCCATCTTCCTCACCATGTTTTTTTTTACCGTTTTTTTCGAATAGACACACATAAATTCGAAAAGACATTGGTGCATGTCGGGGCTTCAACTTGCGTCCATACCACTTGGCTATCCGTGCCATATATTTAATACAAAACCTTTTAACGCTAAGCATTATCACAATCTTCGCAATTCCTGTCTCTTGTCTCATTGTATTTTCCAGGACAATAAAAAGGCCATATTACGGCTGAATGACACGTTACTTTCGGATCCATTGAAGCATTAAAAATAATAATGTCATAATGTAAACACGTGTAAAATGTAGGCTGAATTTATTGAAGAAAATGAAAATATAAAGAGACGAATGATTCTATTTAGAATGTTTTGTCAACCGCTGTGTGGATACTTCGATTGCTTCAATTTATTTCATTTGGATGAGGACTGTCGAACGTTTATGCTTACGGAAATATAATACACGCTCGTTCTCTACTGATGTAAGCTAATCATTATTTATTGAAAGCCTAAAAGCAAAGTTATTACACGAATTTAATGTATAAATTTACTGCCTATCAAGGGGGAGGATCAGCTAGATATTAGGGTAGCTAGCGAGGTTGAGATAGCTCATCAGTTGAATATTATTGTCGACTACTACTTACTACCTACCTGCTTGAAAATAACACCAACATTTGAAAGAAACAAACTATCCGGCCTCATCTAAATATATTGATTACTGACATAAACAACCACTAATACTAGTAGCATATCTTCACCGCTCCACCCAAATAATGGAGCAAGAAGGTTCAACCTTCTTGTACATAATTCTTAACCTTCGGAGCTACTTGCCGATCCTTCTCCATGGGTATGACATTTTTGTAACCGTGTAACTAGCATCAGACAGATAGTGCTGCTGAGCCATTTATTCCTCCCAGCTTTAGTACCAAACAGCAGTGACGGGAAGTCTTTATGTAATAGACGTTCAAAATTGTTATTTAGTCTAATTTGATTATATATTTTTAATCTTCTATAAGCTTCTGTAATTGGTTTAGTTATTAGAAGAAAAAACATTTAGATTTTTCATAATTCTGCAAGTAGGCGTACTTTAATTATATTTCAGAAAATTCTCCTTCTTAGCCAATAGCCACATAGAATAGGTCATACCGTGGTGTAGAGATTGGTCAGTCAACAATGGTAGCGAGGTTGACCGTCAAGGATGCGCCGGACGTACCTAAATATCGTCACTCGTGGAGGCTCTAATCGTCAAAATTGTTGAAATTCTCCAAGAAGTTTGAATACAATTGTCACCCTTTCTTTTTCAGAGGATGCGAAGACCTCGTCGACACAGATGGCTGACTGTGTCCGTGTTCTTCATCGCCTACTCCGTGTTCCAAGCGGTGTACAGCCCGTCAAACGCATCAGAGCCAATCGACGATCCCGTTGAAGAAACCCCCGATAAGTCCACATACAACCCTCAAATCACTAAAGACGCGACCACAGGAGGTAATATCGTAATTTTTAATTTGACCTCAGAATCACTTTTATAAATCTTACACTACTTCATAAATCATCTTCATCATCATCAGCCGGAAGACGTCCACTGTTGAACAAAGGCCTCCCCCTTAGAACGCCACATTGAACGACAGCTTGCCAAATGCATTCACCATAAATAACTGTCTAGAAATGGTAGCTGTTCTTGAGCTTTGTTTCATTTAAAAAGATCAGCTCATCATCATCAAGATGTGTTTAATTGAATTTCGAAACTAATTTGAACAATACTAATATAGTCTATATAATATAATTTTATTTATCCAGCTTAACGTTTGTAACACATTCCCTGTTATATCTTAGGCATGTCACTTCCAATAACTCCGCCAAGCAGGGGAGAGGATGACGCTCCACTTGGAGGCAAGAAGGGGATGAAAGGACTTGCCGACGAGGATGAGGCAGACAAGAAGGGACAAAAGGACGCGGGATATACTGAGGTACGTATTCTTATATCAAAACTTCGTCCGCCTTCCTGTATATCGACTATCCAACACAAAAAAATATGTTTCAATTCGAAACAGTAGTACCGGAGATTAGCGCATTCAACCAAACAAACTCTTTAACTTCATATTTATTAGTATTTGTCAGTTTGTAAGGTATATAAGGAGGCTTTAGTGGGTTAAAAGATTGGAGGAGTTAAATCCCAAAAGATATAAGTTAAAGGCACAACAAAGTATCTTAATATACCTATATTCCAGATTTAACGAAAGAGAGGTTCCAAATTTAACGAAAAAATTGAACATTGAACAATACTAGTAAACGACAATTTGGTATTTATAAAAGGTGTAATCATGGCGAATGTTAGTTTTGAGATACTAATATTATGGTATCTTCCAGTTTTACCTACATTTCAAACTGTCAAAGTCTGTAAACATAAACTCCGTTCAGTCAGCAGCGAGCCGAGCGATCCAATTAATATTTCAGTATTTACTTTAGATTCTCCTGTCGGAAGTCAAACAATTTGAAACTTGTAACAAACCAATATTCTGGCTTGTGATGGTTGATAGGATTGGGGTTTGAGGCAACTGCCATAGTATTGTAATTGTAAAGTTTTTTTTTTTTTTAAATTAACGTCGCCCCACACTAGGAATTTCTCCTGTATCGTGGGTGCGTTTCACAAATATGAAATTTCACATACACAAACACCCAGACTCGGGACAAACATCTGCGGATCGCACAAATTTTTGTCCCGTGCGGGAATCGAACCCGCAACCCTAAGCGCAGCAATCCAATCGCTTAGCCGTTGCGCCAATCAGGTCGTCCAAAGTACTTGCTTTGTAAAGTACGCATTGATAGAAGAGCTACCTCGCGGTCAGTCTTATGATAGGTAACTGTTTTCACAAGTCGAAACCCGTGTTTCGGAAGGCACGTTAAACTGTTGGTCCTGCGCCTGATCTCTCTTTGATCGCGTCGGTCTACCGTCCCATCGGACTATGAGAGTGAAGGAATAGGGAGTGCACCTGTGTTTGCGCGCATACTTGTGCACTATAATATCTTCTACGTAGTTGACCAAAATTGCGTCAGAAGAACATCATATTTAGATATTATTTCTTCATTTACTTACATAATATTATTTCTTCATTTACATTTTTTTTTTTCATTTACATTTTTTTTTTCATTTACATATCATTTCTTCATTTAGTTGTGTTGTCATGCATTTAGTTCTTTTGGTTTTCTTTCACATGTTTTAACCCGTGCATCTCGTACAAGCAAGTGAACGATCTGCTGCCGTTTTCCGATGAGGAAGGAACTAACCAGATGGTAAGGTTGTTATAAGTTGCTATTCTACCTACATTTGACCTTTGGGTCAAGGAACTGGTACTTTGGTAAAGCCAGTTGACAGTTTTCAAGAGTTTAAACAAAGAGATAAATAATAATCAATGACTTCTTATTCCAGGACCTAGAAACAGAAGAAGCCCGGGAAGAAGAGAGGAGGAACTGGAAGACCAATCCTACAGTAAAACCTCTGCGCGTGAACTGTTCGCCGCCCGCTATCGAACAGGTACTTAAACAGTAACCAAATGTTTATTAGCAACTAGCTTCCGCCCGCGACTCCGTCCGCGTGAATTTCGAATGTTTGTAGCCTATAGCCTCCCTAGATAAATGGGCTATCTAACACTAAAATATTTTTTCAAATCGGACCAGTAGTTCCTGAGATTAGCGCAAACAAACAAACTCTTCAGCTTTATAATATTAGTATAGATACTTAAATGAAAACGTCGCCCTATACTACGAATTTCTCCTCCGTCGTATTCGTGTCAAACATGACACATGACAAGCGCAAACTCGCAAACCAGGGACAAACATTTGTCCGTTGTGGAAATCGCACCCATAGCTGTACCTGCCTCAGCAGCAATCCAATTATTTAGCTACTGCGCTAATCTATTCCATGCAACAATGTATTACTATATGTATGTATAGTATATAATACATAAAGTTCAATATTGTATAAACAAATATTAATTCAATTCTCAACCCGCCCTCCCCCATTTTCAGTCACTTAAAGTGTAACAAATGTTTTCTGTGCAGTTCCCGAAGCCACTGATGGGTCAGAACGCCCGCAAGCACGGAGGGCTGATCATCCACATCCTGGTGGCGGTATTCACGTTCATCGGGCTGGCCATCGTGTGTGACGAGTACTTCGTGTCCAGCCTCGACAGGATCTGTGAAGGTAGCGTCCGGTTCCACTCACATGTTTATTGAGAAATGCTCGAGTCGTTTACCATCATCAGCTGAAGCTTCTGCAACTGAAAAAGTATGAAATTGTCATTTAAAAAGGAATGATTTGGACTTGGTAAATCGCAATTACCCTGTCCCCTACTACATAAGATTGTATAAAACATGTTTGAATCTGTTTGGTGTCTCACCAGAGTTGAAGCTGGCTCCTGATGTGGCGGGTGCCACCTTCATGGCGGCGGGCAGTTCAGCGCCCGAGCTCGCCACAGTGGTCATCGGAGTCTTCTGCGCTCAGGACGATATTGGTAAGACTCCATAATTCTGCAAGTCAACAGTTCGAGATTGTGTCGTATCCGAAGATGATGCTTGATTGTAGTTTTCAGTAATCATCGCAGCGGTATCCAGGGTTATCTGTATTCTATAAGCATAGATAGGTGTTAAAATCATATACTCTGATATACCCTCAAGCTCTCTAACACGCTTTTATTTCTGAAGTCGGTTACAAAGATCAGTTATAAAGCACCCATTGACAGTCCATTACATATATTTTATTTATGTCTACAGGCGTGTCGCATATGTATTGTTTAACTTGTACTAAGGAACTGTCCCCTAGCCAACAAGTCTTAAAGCACGACAGTTCACATTTTTTTTTTTCTTATTTAAAAAAACGTTGCCCCACACTAGGAATTTCTCCTGTGTCGTGGGTGCGTTTTACAAACATGAAATACCACATACACAAACACCCAGACTCGGGACAAACATCTGTGGTTCGCCCAAAGTGTTTGTCCCGCGCGGGAATCGAACCCGCAACCCCTAGCGCAGCAGTCCGATCGCTTAGCCTCTGCGCTAAACAGGTCGTCAGTGTAGACATTGTGGAAGCCAGACGCCGCAAATGAAGCAAAATGCGGCGTCTCGCTTCCACATCGTAAACTGTCCTGCTTTTAGAGTTTATGGTAAGGGGAGTGGTCCTTCTGTCCGCAGGCGTGTCGGGTGTGATCGGCTCGGCGGTGTTCAACATAATGTTCGTGATCTCGGTGTGCGCGCTGTGCGCGGGCACGGTGTCCCACCTCAACTGGTGGCCTCTGTGTCGCGACTGCTTCTTCTACGCCATCTCCATCCTTGTGATGCTGTGTACCATCGCCAACTCTATTGTGTCCTGGTGAGATTTATATAATATAACTCTAATTTAAATTAAGATTTAAATTACATCTTACTTTAAATGTATGTGATGTCTTTTATATTTTTAAATCCCCTTAAGGAGCCAAACACTTTTGAATTCAACGATCTAGAAGTATATTTGCTGCAATCTTCATTAGTCTTCAATCATTCTTATTACCTAAGCAGCTTCAGTTTAACCTAACTGCAAGATTACCATTTTGATGGTATTTTGTCGGACCGCAGCCCTCGTGTGTTGACCGCACTAAACAAGTTCGTGGAGGCCAACCCGGATTGCGATCTATTTGCGAATAAATTCGCTATTTTAATGTATAAATGTCTACAATTTTGTGAGGATAACAATATTTAATTGTTTTATGTTATTACGTATTTGGTTTGTGTAATTGGTTTCTAAACCGTGTAAATCAAACAAAATAAATAAAAAAATTAATAAACTATAATCCTATTTCCTTTGCAGGCCCGAAGCGCTGTTCATGTTAATAATGTACGGAGTGTACTGCGTCGCGCTGCGGTTCAATACGGCGCTGGAGCGATGGGCGATGACCTTACCGCTACCCTTCAAGCTGCCCACCAGGGAGGAGCAGGCAGCGCTGGTAACCTACAGGTGAGTAGAGTAACAGATATGCTAGTAAACCTAAACTTAATCTCCAGAAATATATACTAATTCAGATGAATAGTTTTTTAAATTATTTTATTTATTCTATTCCATTTTTTATATCTATTTGGAAAAAAATCTACGCAAGAAAAAAAAAAAGAAGTCGCCAGCGGAAGCTTGTATACATATAATTACAATCATTTAACCTAATATTTCAGGAGTGCTGGAGGTCAGCCGCCCGCGCCGGCTGCCGGTGGGGACGGGACGTACGCGCAGATGGAGGGACAGACCAAGGAAACGCCGCTGCAGGACTCACGTAAGACTAGCCTTGTACTCTGCCCCAGTATTGGCAAGGGTCTCCCAAATATGGAGGATCACATCAAATCCAGTGCGGACATAGAAGACCTAACCTATCGCGCAAAAAATAAGTTACTTGCCACTGTGCCTGCCATACGCCACTGTGCCAGGAAATACGCTCTTAGTCTGCCATAGCCTATAAAGTCGTCTATCCTAATTTATTATCAATACATAACACAACTGATTTACTTATTTTCTCTCGACAAGAAACTTATCTTCGCATGTTGATATGATATACGATTAAACTTATTTCCTACTTTTGCTGAGGCCTTCAAAATTCTACTAACAAGACTTGCTACATATTTTACTGAAGAATATTATTTTTCTCCCCTCCACAGCAACGTATAACCCCGACGGTGCGTACGACAACGCCGCCTACAACGCCGAGCCGACCCCCGTGTGGGACCCCAACCAGGAATGGGACCCCAACCGTGCTTGGGACAGTTCGGTACGACATATACTTCTGTAACTATACACACACAATGATAAATAATGTTCTCCTGACCGAGTTTCGATCACACCGGCCTTTCTTATCTAAGACTTGCCAACTACGCAGGAGATATTATAGTACACAAGTATACGCGCATATACAGGTGCAGTCCCTATTCCCTCACTCTCATAGTCCGATGGGACGGTAGACCGACACGACCGGAGAGAGATCAGGCTCAGAACCAACGGCTTAACGTGCCTTCCAAAAGCACGGAGGAGTCTCCACATGTGAAAACGCTTCCCTCCGCGCGCCCGCACGGTGCAGTGAAGGTTAACTACGCTGCTCGGTTATAATATTTTTTGTCCCGTTTCGCGATCGATTCCCGGCTCGTGAATTGTTTCCAGTTGTGTGGTATAGTGTTTCGTGCATGGTTTGTAATAAAATTTGGTATAATTACTCTGTTTTTAGTGGTAAATACGTTAATTAATCTCTCGGTAAGTCTTTTATTTTTTACTAGCTGTTGCCCGCGACTTCGTCCGCGTAAATTTCAGATAAAAACACCAGGAGACTATAATCTGATATTGTAAGTAAGTGAAAAACACTATAAATTACTTATCGAAAGGAATGTACATAGTATTTTAATGATAAAGGTATTTTTAAATTAAGATGGGGCTAGTTTACTTGCTTAACCGATTTCGTGGTATGATCGGTGAATATTGAGTGACTAACAGGAAAGTTATTGACATGATTGGTTTGCTTATAAGGAATGTACACATAAAATTTTGAATGTACCTTTGTTTTACTGTATCTATGTACTATATTGATGGCATGCATTTCTCTAAACTACGTTCGTAGTTTTGTCCTCAGCAGACAACATATAAATAGATTGTGAACTGGTAACTCGGAAGCGAGCATCATACAGTTAAATAATAATAGCAGCCTATAATTACTGTCCTACTGCAGGACAGAGGCCTCTTCTCGTAGAAAGGGATTAAGCATTGATCACCACGCTAGCTCATTGCGGGTTGGCGATTTCAGATTACTAAATCCAGGTTTCCTTACGATATTTTCCGTCACCGTTAGTCAGTGGTGTAGAATATCTAAGAAAGTATTTATAACATTGAAAAAGTCACATTGATACTTGCCCGGGTTTGAACCTGCAACCTTGTGCATACAAATCAGGTATGTTAACCACTTGGCCACCACGACAGTCATACATATCATATAGTTATCCGAGTAAAAATCAGCTGGTTTCTATTCCTTAATAATTAAGTCTACCCCTGCGTGAGCTATGACGTGAGCGATGATAGTTTGTACGTCAAAATGCGCCAAACGGTTATATTGGAATTGATTGTAGCAGACATTTAAACGAACTGCTCATGTCCGTCACCCATATGTTGGACCTGTGGGCGACGAACTTGGGCAGTTCGTTGCCCAAACAGAAAAGGTGCGGGCTGGCGTTTCACGTGCGCCTTTTAAGAAGGGTCGTAAGGCACGTAGGCCGTACGTGGTGAGCGGGGCCAATCGTGAAGAGGCGAGTCAAAATTTGTTTCAAAAGACGTGTACGTGTGTACATGTAGCATACTGAGGTTTTAGCTGGTAAGAGACCGGCATAACACTCCGTCCGCTCAGTGTGGAGGAAGTCCAGGAGGATTTTCCTAGCAACAAAAATACTTTGATAATTGTGTGGAATTTAGAATTTGACTGCCTTATTGGTCTAGTGTTCGTAAAATGCGACTACTGAGCGGGAGTTCCGTGTGTTCGTCTACCAGGTCGGACAAAGTGTTATGGGTTTTTCAACTAATTCTCAGTAGCTGTACCGACTTTGAATTTGTGCCTGGTTAATGAAAATTTAATTGGCGTAAGTAACAGTACAATAAAGGCGTGATAGTATGGTATGAGTATGGCCACCGCTACAATTTGTTTTAATTTCTGCATCTATGATGTTTCTCTACAAAACGGTAACTTTGAGGTGGATCACAGACCTTTAACTTAACGATGGGTGTCTACAGTACACTTTGCACTTTGCTAGAGAGTTAAAACATATAAACAAAAAAAACTTCAAAATTTTATGTCGTTTGAATATGTTCCAGTGAATAAATATTTATGTTGCCGAATGCGGGAATAACACTATCACATCACATCTTAACCAACTTTTCCAGGAACGTGAAGTAATGAGAAGAATTCTGTATACTCCGTCTAAATATTACCATTTATTAATATTTATGTATATCCAGTGTATAAAGTGCAATATATAAGTAAAGTTTTTACGGAGCATTTAAGTACGAAAATATTTATCTATAGTCACCGAAGAACAGGAATGTGACTCGATCCATTACATGGTGGTTGTTCCTGCTGAGTTCTGTCTAAAACTATTGTACATTCTTAATTTAGGATTACATTTCAGCAAATGTCTCTTAAAACTATAGCGTAACTCTCCAAGAACAGACGTTTTGTTGCTTCAAATTGATGTGTATATTGAGTATGGTGAGCGCTAATTTGCCACCTAAGAGAGAGAGAGAGAGAGTAATTCTGAAAGACAATTTTGCCCCGATTATTTGTTTCTTAACCTTATGCAATAATGCTGATACTAAGTAATAAGTGTTTCAAAGTGGTCTGTGTGAATGATTGTTGGTAGACAGCGCCTAAATGGTAAATTGTTTCTCCAGCGTTTTCCATATTTCTACTGTATTGATGAATCAAAGGTGTAACCCAAATTCGGCAGATGAAATAACTTCGATGTAAAATAAAAAATCTAACATTTTGATGGAAAAGCTAAAATAGAAAATATTACTGAATATTGTTATTAACTATTCTGTGGTTAAAGTAAAACAAACAACATTCTATACATATTTACAATGGTGAAGTTACAAACTTATTAAAGTAGAAAAAAATTAAAAATTAATTAACTGTAAATAGTTTGGAATAATATTATGTTAAAAATATGTTATAATTGTCTTTTTATTAATATTTAAGTTCAAAAAAATCCAAAAAGAAATTAAAGCCTATGCAAAAAGAAAATCCTTTGGCAAGGATCGATCTCTTTACATATAAAACGCAGGGCGATCGCTTAACCGCCACGCCATGATACTTGACGTAAATTTTAAAATAGATGTTTCTATACATGTTATGATTTACTGCTCAGCTCCTTATGGATATAGCGTGATGATTTCTACTTCAGAGGTTCATCTGTAATGAATCTGCATATTGTAACTATTGGTTTTGTCTTAAAGTGCTATAGAATGCGCCGCCACGCCGGCCGTTACCGCCGCAACCGCTATGTCCCTGCCTTTTATCTGTAATATCTTCGAAACTATTTATTTAAATTACTTGCTGTAAAGGGTAATTTTGATCTTTATTAAATGGACAATATATTGAAGGTACTTAATTCGATAAGGATTTATGCTGTATTGCTCAAAATCGCTTCGTAAATAAGTCATTATTTCTCGTAAAAAGTAAAAGATAAAAAATGGTTATTGTGGGTTATTCCTAAGAGATAGACATATGCCCTCGCGGACTTTTTTGTAGGCATTTTTATGGTGTACAATACTGTAGTACATTGTTTTGCTATATCTCGTAGGGTTTAGCCAGCGTTTGCAATGTAAACGTTGTTATTTTCGACATCACATTAGAAAACTCTAAAATTATCAGTGTTTCTCTACTATATTATGCATGTATTATAGACATAAACCTTCCTTTTGAACCACTCTATCTATTAAAAAAAACCGCATCGAAATCCGTGGCGTAGTTTTAAAGATTAAAGCATATATAGGGACAGACAGACAGCGGCGAGTGACTTTGTTTTATAATATGTAAGGATAAGGATTTTTTGGTTGCGGGTACCGCGAAATAACTTTGTTCGTACGTTTTATATTATTGTCTTTTGTTGCGGCAGTTATATTTGTGTTAAATCATTAATATTTTAAGCTATTATAGTAATTTATATTGAGGTCAACTATATAGAGGTAGTTATATTATGTCGGTGTTTAATGATGAACCGCCCGACCGGGGCAATAACTTGTTTTGTAGAAGTCAAATGACGTCTAGATCACCACCTTCCGCGACTAGTAAACGTCTGTTTAGTGAAATATCTCCGTCATATATTTCACCCGAAGCATCGAAGCGGCAGCAACGATCCGAATCGGTCAGCAAGACCCCGTCAATTTTAAACACTAGCGACGCGAGTCGCGCTGATTATTGTGATTTAGTTTCCGAGGCATCCACCTACCTCTCGAAAATCAATGATCTCGTAAATGATCAGGGTTCGCGTATAAATATTGCAAATAAATCCGCGATAATGGACATGACTCAGCGTATAACAGCTATTGTTTCTTTACTAGCCATTAAGTCGTCTTGTAATGAAACCAAATTATCGAACAGTGAGCGCGAATTAGAGAGATTTAAGTCAAATACGGGTAATACAAATATCAAACCAAATAATAATGAGTCATACGCCAACAAACTAAAACTTCGTTTGCCGCAAGCCGTCCCGGCGCCGCCGTCGCGCGCCCCACTGCCCTGCGTTGTTGCATATCCAACGACTGAGCGTTCGGCGGAGTATGCAACATCGTCCGCTACAAAACAGGCGTTAATGAATGCTATTAAACCTAGCGACGACGGCTTTCAAATCGTAGGCTTAAAAAAAGTAAACAAATCGGGTGTCGTACTCCGCGTTGCCAACGATAAACAGATGCAGAAAATTAAGTCTGTTGATGCAATTAGATCTGCCGGTTTAAGGCTGGAAACCCCAAAAGGTCGACAGCCACGTATTTTAGTCAAGGACGTCCCCTCGTCAATGGAGGATCGTGCTTTTCTAACCGCGCTTTATCGTCAAAACATCAAGGACGAAATAAATTTAACTGAAGACGACTTCATTAAAACAACAAAAATTATCCGTAGGCGCGCATTAGAAAATGGCCGGAAATGGATAGGTATTGAAATCGACTCCTCAGTACGTAAACATCTCGTTTCTACAAAGGACAAATTGTTCATCGACTGGGCCACCTGCCGTTTTATTGATGACATTGAAGTAGTCCGGTGTTTACATTGTCAACAATTCGGTCACGTTAAAAAGTATTGCGAAAACAAATCTCCCGCCTGTGCTAACTGCGCTGAAGCACATGAAACTAAGCAGTGCCCCCATAAGGATAAACCTGAATTTAAACCGACTTGTGTAGCGTGTAAGCGTTACAAGAAACCGTGCGACCATCGGTGCGGGTCTCAAGACTGTCCTTCTTACAAGGCCAAACTCGAACAGCTGATTCTCAACACTAATTATTAATATGGATAATCTTTTCATAGGACAGTTAAATCTTCACAACGATAGGGTAGCGACGTCCGAGCTTGACAAACTGATTATAGATCATAGGTTAGACATTGTCCTTATCCAAGAACAGTATCAAAACGCTAGTTTGCGAAATAGAGTAGTTCAACTGGATGGCAAGGCACGAGCTGGAATTTACGTTTCGCGTTCAAATAAATTAACTATTACATCTATACAAAATCTTATGACGTCACACTGTGCGGTCGCGGAGATTTCTTCTACGTCCTTTAAAGTATATGTAGTGAGCTGTTACTTTCAATACTCAGACCCTGTTGCTCCTCACATTCATCATCTTCGCCATGTCCTGCAGTCACTTGCTGGCCGCAGAATTATAATTGGCGCTGACGTTAATGCGTCTTCATCATTGTGGTATGGCAAGGTTAGGGCTTCCGATACCGATCGACGCTGCGCTGTCGAAGACTTCATCGCTGAGATGAACCTATGTATTCATAACACCCCTGATGCACCACCTACTTTTTGCAGCCAAATGGGCGAGTCATCTATTGACGTCACACTATCTAGTGCCGACGTTCGCTTAGACAGTTGGCGCGTCCTCCCTGACGCGTCATGTAGTGATCACCGCCTGATTGTGTACGAATTTGTACCTAGGTTAACGCAAGGTTCTCATAATATAAACGGTTACAGATATAAATCTAAGGGAGCAAATTGGGATTTTTTCAGTTCATTTTTTGCTATTCATGTCAAGGACTTCACTCGAGAGGGCCTGTCAGCTGAAGAAAGTGCTGATATTATGTCAGACACTTTCACTTACTGTGCTGATGTCGCCATTGGTCGCGCATCTATTACCAATATACACCGATGTGATTGGTGGAGTAACTATCTCACTGAACAGCGCAAAAGTTTTCGCAAAGCGCGTAGAAAGCTTAACAAGCTTAAAAAACAACAAGTAACAGGAGATACCTTCAACGACGTTTTAACTACGTTTAGAGTCGCCAGGTCACGTTATAGGGCTGCTATTGAAAAAGCGAAGGGCAATCTATTGCGTAAAGTAGTACAAAGATTAGATAGGGAGGGTCCGTGGTCTCCACTGTACCACGAGTTCAAAGCAAATAGGTCAGTTAACCTGGCATTTATCCCAAACATCAAATTTAATAATAAACACACCGCGAGTATTGAGGATACCACGGAGGCTCTCCTAAACTCTCTCATACCTGATGATCTACCGAACAGTGACAACGACTATCACAAGCAAATAAGAGCGTTTGCTTCCGAACCACCTGCATCTCCAGCATCAGACCTTCCATCTACTGACGAGTTCATCAACGCTGTGAACTCACTAACTCTTAATAAAGCGTCAGGTGAGGACAAAATTTCCAATAAGATGATTAAGGAAGCGTGTAAATTATCCGGTGATTCTATATCAACGGTCTTTAATCGTTGTATTGCTGAGGGTACTTTCCCTCGTGCGTGGCGTCGCGGATTTTTACGTATAATACCTAAAAGTGGCGATAAGCCTCCGGATGACCCTAAGTCTTACCGGCCTATCACACTACTACCATCGCTAGGTAAACTGCTAGAGCGGCTAATTGTTCCACGCTTACTGCCGGGCGGTCCAAAATTTCATAATAACCAATTTGGTTTCACAGTAGGTAAATCTACTACTGACGCTGCGATCTCAGTTAGGAAGTTAGTAAATTCTTCTGAACTAAAGTACGTGTTAGGTATCTTTCTAGACATTTCCGGTGCCTTCGATAATGCATGGTGGCCAATGCTACTACTCAAGTTAAAGGCGCGTGGGTGTTACAACAACATCTATAGTATTATTTACTCGTACTTTTCACATGGATCAGCTAAACTAAAACTTGGCCATCATTCGCTGTCGAAGGAACTGACAATGGGATGTCCTCAGGGATCAGTTCTAGGTCCATATTTATGGAATATAGGATTTGATGACTTCCTCGCGATACCACTTCCTTGCGGCTGTTCACTTACAGGCTATGCGGACGATGGCCTTCTGCTCGTACAATCTAATACAAGAGCCGGACTTGAAAATCTAGCCGATACGTGTTTACGATTAGTTTCTCAATGGGGTGAGCGGAATCGTCTTAATTTTGCTCCACATAAAACCTTTCAATTACTTTTAAAAGGAAATCTCAAATCGTCACCCTCTATTAAGTTTAATAACGTAACCATTAAAAAAAGGGAATCCGTGTGTTATCTTGGTCTTGTGCTAGAGAGAAATTTTACTTTTATCGAACATATTAAAACCGTCGGTGAAAAAGCAAAAAAGAACTTTTCTGCCTTAACACGAATATCAACGTCAACTTGGGGTCTCTCATTTAACACTTTAAAAACCATCTACGGGGCAACTTACATAGGATGCATATGCTACGGTTCACCAGTTTGGGCTGATCGAGCCACAATAGGCGCGGCGCGACGTAAATTGCTTCAAAGTCAACGGTTAGCGTTGATATTCTTATGTAAAGCCTATCGGACGGTCAGTACTGAAGCTCTGCCGGTACTAGCGGGCGTGCTACCTGTCGATCTCGAAATACAAAGACGTGCCGCGATGTACTTCTCCACTCGAGAATAAACACCGAATTTCTAACACAACGGGACCGCGTTAAAATTATCAGGTTATTTAAATCCCAAATCGAGGTGTATAACGAGCTATTGGACGAATGGCAATCTAGGTGGGATACATCTATCAAGGGCCGCCACCTTTACCAGTATTTTCCATCCGTTCGCGAGCGCCTGGAAAAGACTTGGTTGGAGGTGGATCATTGCGTGGCTCAGTTCTTGACGGGTCATGGTAACTTTAAGGGTAAGCTCTTCTCTTTCAAGCTTGTTGCTTCACCTCTGTGCCACTGCTCAACGCCAGATTGTGAATACGAGCAAACAGCACATCATATCCTGTGGGAGTGTGGTCTATGGCAGAATGAACGTAATACCTTGTTAGACAGCATATATGTTACATCCGGTGTAATTTATTATGAGGACCTTGTTGCGACCAGATCAAATTTCCGTGCTTTCAGACGTTTTTGCCATACCTACTATTGGAATCAAAATAACAATTAGGACCCATTAGTTTATAACTTTTATACCCGTGGTGCTTAGCGACTGGGCTTATCTCAGTTGTGGATCCCATATTTATTATGCTTTTGGCATATTAATCTTTGTGTCTCCCGCTTGCTATGGAGGGAAGTCGGAACTAAATTTATATTCCTACTCCTCCTATATATTCTTCTATGATTAATTTCGTTGCGGGTTCCAAGACAGTCGAGTCATTTCTCTGGGACGCCTCGAGCTTCATTGTCTCGATGGTTCTCAACGGTTATCATTGTAGATCCTGGCTTACAGGAGTTGCAATGATGGGCACGAGTGGTGGGCTTGTCCCAATTAAAAAAAAAAAAAAAAAATGTGAAAACGGTCACGCATCACAAGACTGACCGCGGTAGCCGCGTAGCTATGAACCCCATAATACAAACTCTACTTTTTTGTTCTCTATATTCATTAAAGGAAATGTACTGATTTTACATGAACAGGCTCCGAGCTACGGCGCTCCCCAAGTCGTGCAGCAACAACAGCAGCCTCAACAACAACAACAGCCGGCAACAGGGCAGCAGCAGCAACAACAGCAAGTAGAACAACAGCCGCCGGCTCTGGTAACGACATAAGCTCTTAATTACCTTAGTTCTTAGATACTCAATCGTAATAAGTGGGAGGCAAAAGACTAAGGTCACATCACATCAGCCTACTGCCATCCACTGCTGGCCATAGGCTTCAGGGTACGCCAAAAGGCCAAGATACCTTCTAATTTCTATGTTTTACAACCTTATGACCGTTTATGTCTCAGTTTCTAGTATTCGCAATGAATTCTTCATTCGTTTGGAAACTGGAGAAATGAGTTTTCAATCAATGTGTAATTGATCCTCACTTATATAATAATCTTTATTTTTTTCTTAGTTCAGAAAAATAATTCATGTTGTTAGCAGGAATGCTTATACTAGCCTTAATTTTTAACTATTGTGCTTCTACCTATTGTGTTGCAGCCCGCAGCACCCGCTTACTACAAAGCTAAGGAGTACAACCCTGAAACGGCGGTGGATCCTCTGGTCAAACCCATCGGAGCTAGTGAGTAACCGTCTACAATCATTCAAATCTTTCTCACGTCTCAATTCAACTGGAGTCTGAAACACTACGTGGCGTGGTTCTGTTCATTTAGTGGATCCAGTGGTACAAGATTAGCTCAATTTTTGGCCATGTTGCCTACGCTGGGCACAAAACGAGCTCATTTGGTAAGAGCTGCGCCACGGATCGATAAAGGTCGCGGGTTTAAGTCCCGCTCGTGGCCAGAGGTCACAAGGACTAGTAGTAGATACTCATATTTTAATAGGTATGATCTTATGACTTTTCCGTCATAAAGAGTTTGCCTAAAGTCGATAATAGATACGCATCACCTACAAAGCTCAGCTCCTTAGAAAGTACTCCTACATATTTCAAGTTATTCGTGCTTTCCAGACCACTTCCAGCTGGCCTGGTGGTACCTGGTGTTCCCGATCCACTGGTCGTGCCGGCACACGATGCCCGACTGCCGCGGCCGCTGGTACCCCGTCACCTTCATGATCAGCATGCTGTGGATCTCTTTCTACTCATACTTCATGGTTTGGATGATCACCATTATTGGTGAGTACCGTCGTCAATTCTGAAAGTTTATTGTTGAATGATGTTTGAAGTTTTGGGAAAACGTAGGGAAAAGCTCTATACCAAGTGAGATGAGATCAAGGCCCGACTACATGCGGCATACCATTATAATTATGTCAGAGCCTCAGAGGGGACTGACCTGCAGCGAATGTGGACGTACATTTCAAGCAGAAATCGGATAAGTCAGCCACCTGAGAGCTCACCATCGCTTCTCCAGCTGTCACCAGTAAAAATCCCAAGTCGCTGAGATCGAATACGGTCGGATATATGTATAATGTATATATATGAAATTAATTACATAGGAATGTTTTATTTTAAAGAAAAGTAATCATAGTCTTACATTGCTGCATGCTAAAACGGTGTGGCTGAAAATTTTAACATAATCATCAGTCTGATATCACATGAATACGTGATTGCGGCTTCACGTGGTAGAAGGCACTGGTGTAGAATTAATTGACTGATAATGGCTACGAATAAAGGTAGTTTACCTTTTTATTTACTTTAGGTCATTTTACAATTGAGTACTATTGTTAACACAATCCTTAGGCTACACGCTGGGCATCCCAGACACAGTGATGGGCCTGACCTTCGTAGCGGCGGGAGTATCTGTCCCCGACGCGCTCTCCTCGCTCGCTGTCATCAAGGAGGGGTAAGTACTTAATGACAGTAACTTTCAAATTTAAAACTCAAAAGCATTGGTGACGTCATATTGTCTTCTATAATGGTATCATACTGGTGGGTACATCTACAGGCGAACAACAACTTATTCCGAGACTTGGATAAGTATCTGCAGGTCCCACAATCAGCACAGTCTTGTGTGTGAATCAAGTTCTAGCTCCTGGTCTAAGAGACCTCGCGCTCTAGACGGCAAAGACCACAGCCAGTGGCCGAAACGACAGATTAACTAAGTTGACCGTTGTAGTCAAGTGCACGATGTGTCTATGGTGTCTTTAGTTAATCTGCTACATGGTCAATCATGATATGATTGATTGTCCGTTTCATTTAGTTGAATGAAACCTTGATTAACAAAACCTCATTTTCCAGTTATGGAGACATGGCGGTTTCGAACGCAGTCGGCTCCAACGTGTTCGACATCCTGGTGTGCCTGGGCCTGCCCTGGTTCATCCAGACAGCCATCATACACCCGGGCAGTCACGTCAACGTGTACCATAAAGGTAAGAGAGAAAGGGAAGTTTAGACATTCTATAATTTTTATAGAATATTAAAAGTCATTGAAAGACTTTAAAATCTTGAATGTAAGCTAAAATCTTATAAGATTACGAAATACTGTAAAGATTGGTTGAATGAACTACCTCACTCAAGTTATAGAGGACGGTAGTTTATTGTGGACTGTAGACAGTAGTTAGCTAGATAAAACTCCACTGGACCCAAAAAAATTATAGAAGCCTACCGTCGCGTCAATCAAATGCAATAATGAATTTCATATCACAGTGTTCTTTAAAATTAAAAAAAATACCTTATATGTCATTTATGTGTGTTCCAGGTCTGATATACTCGACCCTCTCTCTGTTCTCCACCGTGGTGTTCCTTGTGGTGGCTACTCACGCCAACGGCTGGAAGCTGGACCGCAAGTACGGCGCCGTCCTGATGGTATGGTACATCCTCTTCATCACTCTAGCCAGCCTCTACGAACTCAACGTTTTCGGCTACTACACGCATCCTGATTGCGTCTCTAGCTACTAATTTTAAAACTGGCAACTTTTAATTTGACATTACGTTTTGTTACGTTGGCACTATTTGTTAGTCAATGTAGACAGCTTTAGACGTTAAAACTTTAAATATATTAGATTAATGTATTTAATGACAATGTAATATATGTATTATTCCTTTCAGGATTGTTTTTTTCTTTTAGTAACATGAATTAAGTTTAATTATTTCATTAGTAGTTACAATTGTTATACTGTATTTATTTATATACATACTCATATTTTGATATTATTGATTGTATATCAAATTGTATAATTCCAATTACTTAATGATTCAGTAAATCAATGTATAGTTTAAGCTATAGTTTAAAACACAGTGATACTTAGGTTTTAGTTTGACTTAAATGACGTAGGTATATGAAAAACAGTTTTTGACATACCTACCAAAATAATATTTCAAATCTATCCGGTATTTTGTTTTCACAACAATATGCTACTGTGGCCGGCCTATAATTAAATATAATTTTATTTTAATGCAAACTTTAAATTCCACAACGCTATGGTCTTATGATTAAAAAAGCATTGATGTTAGTTTCAGTAGACAATGTCCCTCTTATTTATAAACGAGGATGATACCTGGATTAACTAAAACCCGTCTTAAGTCTCTTGACTTGAATGTAATCTATGGTTTAAAATGACTTTTTTTATGGATAAGGGGGTTAATGTTTAAATAATATTTAAGTACTTTATATAACCGGACAGGACTAAATAGGTCCAACGTAAATTTGTATGTATTTACTCCTTCACAATAGAAATGCTAGTAATATATTTAAAATTAATTGTAAGCTATTTAATAGTTTTGATTTAAACAGTTACTTAACAGACTTGAGTTACGTTGTAACACTGAAGTAAGTTTAGTAAAAGGGGCAACTGTCAAGGTATGGCGCGAAATTTGAATTTTCTTTAGTTTAACGGTAAATTACAGTTTTGTATTTCGTCGTTTGTGGCTGAAGCATGACATGCAACAATTTCTATAACTATTACTTATTATACTAAAGTTATGGTCGAAATTAGATTTTTATTACCCTGCGACTTAGTACATAACAGCAATTTGCAAAAAACGTAAGAATATTCTACTTCTCGGATTCCTCGACTCCCAGCGCTATTCATCAGTTATCGCTTGCGCCAGAAAATCAACAAAAAAGCGACTGGCCCAACTAAAATAGCTACTGATTATCGCTTTATACGTAAGAAACTATGAAATGAGATATATATATATACGTAGTAATGTGTAAGCTGCAAATATCGTAGCTTTAACTGTAAAGCACTTAAATTGCTTTCGCACAAAATGCAGTTTTATATCCGAAGCTCTGATAAGAATTTTCCTTAAATTTCTATTTTTATTTATTAGGTATCACAATACCAACTATTGGCGAAAGCGTGAATTATGTAATCGTTGTTAAAAAGTACTTCCTAACCCTGCATAAATACATCTTTAACATGTTTTTTAAAAATCCTTTGCGGACTGGCTGGCTGAAACTCCTAAGAATTGCCAGAAGTAAAAACTCGATATTATCGATGATGAAACAACTGTTATATTTAATTATAAAGCTAAGTGAAGCTTGAGTTATACCCTGTACAAAATAAATCTAATCTATATCCATTTAAGACCCTTCTACACTTTGTACGTATGCATGTAGATGTTTATTACCCAGTTGAATGTCTGCCGTGTACTATCGATGTGGCTCGAAGCAAGAATATTTCGCTTTAATGTATAAATATCTTATGAATATTTGCATAGATTTAGTAAAATTACATTACGATAATGTAATCTAGTCGCAAAAATTGTAATGACGTGTGTACTATAAGAGTTTTTTAGTTTGTGATATTATTTTAAAGACTAATACTTAAAAGTACATAGTCAGTTTTCCAAATGTATATTTAGCCTAAATTATTTATTAGTTATAGTGTGAAATTAATTTTGTAAATTATTTATCACAAGACATCGATGTTTGACGAATTTCTACAATAGTTATTTGAGAGGATTTAATTTTTTTATTACATTTTGTACTTTTTACTACAAATGTTCAACATAGGGACGGAGGATGTAGTTTTACGTAGACAGTACAATAAACTAGTTGTATTAGGTTCCGATCTTCCACGTATTCATCTTTATAGATATTTTTTTTGTATTCCAATAGTCTAAATATTGTAAATAGTCTACCCGAGTGGTAGAAACATTATACTAACCTTCCGTCTGCTATCGTACGATGAAAAAAAATATCTATGTCTATAGCTGAATAACTTATCTTCCAAAGATGTTTTCCATGATCATCCTGACTACCTCTGCCTTCTTATTCATTTTTTAAACTTGTATGCACTACCCAATTCCAATTCTGTGATCTATTTAGCTCTATTATCGTAAAGTTAACATGTATTGTGTCTATTTTAGGAAAAAACATATATATAAAAGTACTGTTTCAAAAATTGTATGTAGGTAATTAATTAAAGTATTGTTTTGAAATAATAATCTTGTCGTGGTAAAATATGTTTCATGTGAGTACCTTCAAAATCAATGGTCTTAACAAACACGTTAAAATTAAAAAAATGTGCAAAAAGAAATAACAACTTTTTCATAACATTCCTTCAGTAATTAAACCTAGTAGTAGTACTATTGAATACTGGGACAAAGGATACCTCCCACGTGGAGTCAATCTTACAACAGACCATCTGTTTTAGAAATAAGGTTTTATATGTCCGTGAAAGCTTACATTAGACCAATAAGCTTGAGCTTTTAACATCGCTCATTGTCGGCCATTGAACTTGCGTAATTGTTGTTCAAGCATTGTTATTTGTACTGCTATCATACGTTGAGCCTAGTAAGAATTTATGGACCTTGAAAAAAATATACTAATTTTGTAGGGTGACAATAATATCTAAACAAAACGTCATTTTCAAATCTGACCATTACAATCTGACATGTTGTCATCTGAATTAATGGTAATAATTATAATGATCTACCTAAAGGTTCGTTATTTCGTACCGCATAATAGATAAAAAGCTGATAGATGACGGTTAATATAATTTAACCATCAAATTGAGATACCCATCACTCTAAGATAGCATTACAAAGTGCTATAAGTCTCAACGCTATTGATCTTAAAAAATATTATTGTCAATTAATAAGACACGTTTAGTCCTCCGTATGAGTACCAACTTAAAAAAGATGTCCCTTATTAGTAATTAAAACATTTTACAAGCCTTTACTTGTCGATGTTTAGAAGAAACCAAGATATTTATAAATCTTCTTAGGGTTACAAGGACTGGGCCTTTACCAAGAACTCCCAGTAGGACAGTTTCCGTGAAGGAAGCGCGAGGCCACAATACACTGGTCATAGCGGCGTCTCGCTCCCACAACGGTAAACGGGCTGTCCATAATGTCGTCCCGTTTTTTTTTTCATAAAACAGCTTACTTTCGTAATATTCGTGTAATATGCAAGTTGCATTAAAGAAGTAAAAACATCGACACGCATTGTTAGATGAACAAAGTTCTCTTTATTTGTTATAATGTAGTTAATGTCAATTAATATGTACTTCTACTTCTACGTGTAATCGTGTAACGCGTGCTGGAACATTCCTTTGACAATAATCACTCAATGTGGCTTCTCTAATACCATGTGTTGCCAGTGTTAGAAGAGAAAGCTTTATAAATACCGCGTAAATATTGTGACAGCGCGTCAAAAATGTCAGTGTTTTTGTGATGTTGGTAACTCTTGTCATTTTTAAATTTAACCGAATAAATGTATTGCCAGCAGCTTTGCCCAGCAGTGGGGCACATTACTGGCTAATTAAAAATAAATGTATTATGAAATCTTCTGCAATATAAACACGATTTGTATATTAATTTATAGAAGTAATTATATCTTTTGCAAAACACAGGGAAAGTCTCTAAATATTGTTGATACCATTGCTTTTTGCACTTTTATGCGAAACTTTAGCGCTAAAACCAACATTTACTTACACAATATGAGTTCTAATGTAATGTACGCATCAATTAATAATGTCAATTTGATGTTGAATTCAATTAAATAGATAATAAGAATATACACCGTGTATAATGTGTAAATTATGGGCTACGCCTAAGACACAATTTTATTAAAATGGGCAACAACTGTTCCCTCAAAACACGTTAAAACTCACGTGATTTTCACATGTATGTAAATAGTAGTGGACCATTATAAACATGTACTTTTAAACGTTAGGATAATGTATGCAGCTGTTTTATTTACTTGTTAGCTAAAATGTTTGTATATTATAATTAATATCGTAGACGCGAAGGCTTTCCTCATATCAATATTGTACCTACTATCTGCAAGGTAAATGTGCACACCCTATAGACGTTTTCCAAAGTACCAACTGTTAAACAATACCGTATTTATATAATAAATATATTCCTAAACTTTAAGTTAAAAACATATATACTACGCTAAATTATATAGGTAACTAATAAATGTATCTGTGTGTTTAAATTAAATAAAATTTGCAATCTAAATAAACCGCATGAACCAACCAAAGAGAAACAGCCATGAAGGTGTCCTAGATGAGAAAAGTTCTTTGTTCTCTAACTTTCTGGATTTCGTACATGGAAGAAAGTTGTAGACCCCTTAGTGTCTGTCATGTACCTACCTAATAATATTTTTAACCATAAGTATTTAAAGACTTAATACCTAGACATTTTTAAATAAACGCACCAAACAATTCAAAAAATTATAATCCGCAGTAACATCGAAAGTATCTCGCCAAAATTATAAAATATATAAAGTAATTAAACACTAACATTGAGGTACATAATTATATTAAATAAAAACAGTAGATAGCAATGTAACAAGCTAGATAACCACAGCAAGACTTAATTGGGCCATAGGTCCTAGAGTAAAGTTAAGGACACAAGTAATGAGGTTCGTTCACTTTGTTAGTTGTCTGCCCACGGTAGGAAGGTCTTCTGGCTGCGTTTGAAATAAACACAAGACTTAAGATTGAGCCAGGAAATGTCTGAGTTCTATAACTATCTGTCCGATACGATAATCGAACCCGCGTACACAAATAGTGTGATAAGGACACAGAACACAGACATGACTTCATTATTCAGCAGATAAGCTAAACCATTTCAGAGTCAGACACTATAATTACAAAGTGAACAATCATCAAAATTAAATTCACTGCTAAGGTTTTATATCAATAAAATTTTCACAAAACGCGTATTTTTACCTGTAAAAGCAATCAGCTTGGTATACATAGTGTTTAGATCACCTTGCTAGTAATGTGTACTCTAGATAGTTAATCATAGCCTTTTCACCTGTTAATCTTTCAAATATATAATTCGTGCATGTGTACCTATTCATGTGCTAATATTAATTTTGTTATTGTAAGTGTTCCTATGCCTGTGATGGCAATGCTTGTTCAGGGTTGCTATTAGCGTAGTAAGAACCACGGAAGTTAGACTCAATTCTACCAAGCATTTTGTCAGAATACGATATCCGTGGTTAAACTGAAATAATGCAGAGTAAAGGTACCTACTGTCCCGCTCCAGCATACCCGCCTACTGCGTGCTATTACTGCGGTGGTACTTGAAGCTCAAGCATGCTCGCAGTGTGTAGCGTAGCTCAGAATAATACCGTTGCGGGTAGAATGATCTTGGATTCATTAATATTTATCCTGTTCAAATTGAAACAAGTATAATTGTTCAGAACATAAGAAGACTTACAATAATTTGTATAACTATCATATATTATTTGTCCAATTATATTTTTAAGATAAAAGTTTGCATCTCTAAGCATATAAAGGCTAATTTTGCCTAACTCGTCAAGTTCGGCACCTATTCAAGTCAACGATATACTTCCTATACTAAGAACTACTTACGCAGTGCTTTCGTACCAATTTATTTCACTATCTCACTCCGTGTTGGCAATTGCAGACCTATTCTCCAAGCTTGTATGCTATAAAGATGCGAACTAATATATACTTTGGTGTTACGTATTCACAGTATTACCTTTACCTATCCTGTTTGTTATGATGTTCAAATCGGTGTTTTTCTCGAATGTTACGACTTAGATTAGGTGTTCTGTAAATAGTCCGCGAGGGCTAATAACGATTATGTGAAAATTTATTGTTACTTACTGTAAGTTATATGACAATGTTGAATAAAGTGTAAAATGTATGTGCAGTTTATATTGGAAATCTTCCCCTGATCTGAAATGACCTTTTACCATAGCTACTCATTGCATCAAATACCTAGATTTATTCGTCAGACTGCTGAATTCTCTTTACAGTTCTGTCTATGCTTTGCGGGGAATACAGTATTACAGTATGCAGCTATATTATTCTGAAATCTGAAACACACACATCATTACGCCACTCATCGTTTGGTGGCGCTAGTGTTGATTGCCCAGAACTCCGCGCATTTAGAAGAGAGTTCGTAATTTAGTCTTTAGAATAGCACGGTAGGCGAGATTTTATGATAGGAGGAAAGCAAGAAAACCAAAAATTAGTTTATTACTGTTTATTAATTTATAGAGTGTTGACACACTGAGTATACATACAACTGGAGACAAAATACCGTGTCCCGATAGTCCTGATCCAACGTTACTGAGTCCCGAAATAAAACTGATTTTGCTAGGAATGAGATCCATAATATCACCCACTGTGGTCAAGCATACCAACATTGTAACTATACATGGTGAAGCTATACGTGTAAATAATTTTGTCTCCACTTGTTCGCTCACACATCACTCGCACTAATCATTCCAGGAAACTTATAGTTATGTCTTACAAATAACATGGTGTATTATGATACTTTTAGCATTCAAACTATGAAAGCATTGCTCAGTTACCTTTTTTAAAAATATCTTAAGCGCGGTCGGCTTGTCAGGCCGAGACTACATAACTGAGTTTCTTTATAACGGGAATCACTTCATTAACATTCATAAAAACATTATATGCAAAGGAAGGTTGTATAAAAAGTAGAACATTACAGAAAAGGTTCCGTGTAGTCTTAATGCATGAGGACTTGAATAATAACTGGAATGTTTTTCATTAGAAAAACTGAGGCAAATATAACCTCAAATGAAACTCATTCTAGTCACAAATCAAGTGTCGAGTCGTATGAAAAACATCAGAAAAACGCAGCCCCGGTTGGGCTTTTCTCAACGGGGAGCTTGCGAGAAATATCACGAGCTCTAGCGTCTATCTGTCTCTTATTTAAGTAACTTCTTATTTAGTACGGCACTCGTCATAGTATCCGTAGTTTGACAGGCTGATATTTCTCGAACTACCCACCGCAGAAAAGCCCCGCTCTGTACGTTACACGCAGTATCACAATACGCCACAAATCAAACTCAATTAGTGCTTTCTTAAAAAAATATGTAGTGATTAAAACAAGTTTACTAGCTTATATATTTACAATTTTATAATCTTCAAATAAGATATACCGCCTTACCAGCGCCCCTTGAAACGCACCGTATATATGTCTATGTACAATTTATAAGTGAAATATGCCAAAATGAAGCGCAATATTAAAAGTATTCTTACATCTATGTCTGCTTAGTCTGACACGGTGCGTTTCAAGCGGCAGTGAATCAATTCACTTACTGCTACCACATAGTTTTCACTTTTTTTTTCGTTTTTACCATTTTTCACGTTTTGTTATAGACTACTTTATTCATTACAAATCTGCACATTTTAATGAACAACACTAGCCAACATTCAGTTATCGTGCCGTACCGCCGGCAGTATTTCAAAAACACTTTGCATTTTCACAGAGAACAGATTGAAATACAACCGACAGTAGGAAAAAATGTAAACACTAGCTTATTAGAAAACTAACATCAAAAACTAAACAATCATTGAGTTACATAACTACAAACTGAATTATTAATGAATATGTGTCTAGTGTAATTGTATCAATATCTGTAATCCAATTTACAGTTAAATATTATACATTAAAAAAAGACGAATGGATCTGTGCCTACACAGAAAGATCATAAATATATGCCACGCGCTGGTGGTTCTCGATCATGACCACAGTGCAGCTACCTATTCCATACAGTAAATGTCGTTTTCATAGTCATAATGACACAAAGAATAAATTAACAACACAAATTAAATGTCAAATTGTCGAGTGCATTCAAATCGGAACACACTAGCTAACTGTCATGTCCCAAGCTGCATTAGACACATACAATAACGTTATAGTTAGACACTACGGCTTGAGGCGTAAGCCCAACCATTACCAGTTCGCGGTGACCGACTGTATGGAGGTATAGATAGGCTGTGGTATACGAAAGGCCTCTATAATCGAAATAAAGCAAGTCCGTTGTCATCGAGGCGTTCGGCTGCCGTCGGAGAGCTGCGGCACGCACACACGCGCACCGCGTGTCGAGCGCGTGTGACGCATCCCATGCACACGTAAGCACACACACACGCACGCACACACACATCATATGCTATCGCGCTCTCTTCATCACCGGACCACCCGGGGCTGCCGAACGTCGTAATCTCTTTCACTGTTGGACAAACAAAACATTTATTAGTATCGTGTACACTTATTACAATGTCAAAACTATTCTAATATTATGTATGCCTATAACTATTCTAAGCAAATATAACTAACTATAAACGTAACATTGCAAAAAAACAGCTTAGCGTTGAAATACTATTAATTATTGGTATGAATACTACATACAAGAATTCAAACTGTAGTTTTGTGAATGTCAGCTCAAAGTTTGGTAATACTACCAATTTTGTGTAACAATAACTATGTTAGGCTACAGTACAATAATATGAAAAATTACCACATAAATCACGAGTCCTCCAAGTTTTCTCATATAAATCATACGCTTGTGATACTTGAAGGTTTTTTATTCAAATTATACAAAATTCACAATGTAGCCTGTCGTTATGTTGAACCTTATTTCACACATTACAGTATTTTTAGTGTTGGCAACACTCATTTTATAATTTATACAATTTTTTGAACAATTAATTAAAAGATATAATTTGCAAGTGTTAAGTCGAAAGAGTTTTTATTTTAGTTCGTAGCAGACAATTATGTACCGTCAGCATTACTATGATGGTAGTAAAAACTGTAAGGGCTTTATTTAAAATAATTGCTGACTGTACACAATTGATGAATGTATTTAATATACTATCAATAATGTTTTTAAACCTTATAAAGTAAAAATTTACAGTGAACAAAACACACACATACACACAACGTTACATTCTATCACAGTTGTACACAAATATGCCATAAAGCAAACAGTTCTAAGGACCGCGACAATTTGATTGGACAATGAGGAGTTTCCGAAATCATCCGCTGTGACGACAACGGCGCGAGTGGGCTAAGAGGTCCGTCAGTAAATTCACTGCTAATAATATAAGAAAACGTCTAAAATTGCAAGAAAAAAGCTTATCATCTCTATTGCCACTCACGTATTGGGGTAAACAGTGTTCCTCAATGCAATAAATAAAGGTTTGATTGTCAAACATTTATTTTGTATACAACTAATTAGCGCGTCTACTAAAATTTTCTACGACTTGCTACATGAATATGCACCTCGAGCTGTCAATCAATACTACCCCATGAAGAAAAGTAAACTCGAATTTTCGAATCTTATTTTACATTATTTTATTTTACATGTCGTATTTGTAACGACATTATGTTATAAAAAATCTTTTTTATTCTTCGTGAGTATATTTCAGAGAATCAATACTTTGCGACATTTCATATGAGTCACACAAGTCACGTGTACTGCGCAATTTGTTACTAAAGTTAAACTTATCAATTGTAAATAGTCCCACAAATACTTCCCGATAAGATGTTTATGAACACAATACACAGATTTCATACTTTTAGTGACAATTCCTTCAGTATGAACCACAATATGGAACAAATTCATAGTAGTTTAGTGCCAATAAAACTCAATTGTCTAATATTTAGAGACAGATACTAGTACATACAAGACAATACATTACAGTCATGTCTTTCTAAAGCAGGAAATTAAGCTTCAAAAACACTTTTGACCTGTTTTTATGAAAAGAATAACCAATAGTGGGTATATAATTTGTTATAATCACGCCTAATATAAAATGCGGTGCACATTCAAGTAACAGTGTAAGGTGAAAGGATAAAGAGGGACGTTTATGATATCGCCGTGAGCTTCTTCTTGAGTTGACTGACGGACTGGTGTCCTTTCACCGGCTGTTTGTTAGCGGCTGAATCATTTGTAGCATGCACGGATTTCACCTAGGAAAGGAGGTATGTTAGGAGAGGAAGGGATGTTAGGGGAGTAGGAGGAATGTTATAGGTAATATACAAAATGTAACCAGGCCCAATATCATACGTAATCTAATTGACTATTTTAAATCATTCTTAGCCAAAAATATGTAAATGTTATACTGTTCAATAAAAGTTAATAATTGATTACTTTGTGCCATTCCTGCGGCAATATTTATTGGCCACTTAATTTATCCGAAATTCGACGATTTTTGAAGACATACACTACGTCACAAAAACTACTGACGATGCAGAGAAAATTGTAAGGATTCGATTGTACAATTAGCAACGTGAAATTGTTGAGAGTTAAGGTTGTTACATTGTGGCTAAGTCATTTTGGAAACCGTGGGAAAGTTTTATTCGTTCATAACAGCAAATACAATGTTAACCTTCGTGTGATGTTATGAGCTAATAAGTGCAAACATAGACTTGTGTTTTTATGATTCTTTTAAGTGCTTTGATATAGTTAAAGGCTGGACTTATGCACTATTACGTACTATTTGTACATACGCATGCAGTTTAAAAGGCGACTCATTAAACTATCACTATTTTCAGTTCTATTAAGGGATCGGCTGTGAAAAATCTCATACAGGTACATAAGATCACTTATTACGTATGGACCAATGTACAATTGACTTAAATACCGTTTGAAGTTATGGGATTATTGGGAGTTATGTGAAAGGGTACAAGGGGTTATGTAAATGTGCTGTGATGAAGTTTTATTGATTAAGATGTTCTTTGTACCTCATTGTTAGGCGGCGGCTGCGAGGGCTGCTGCTGCGCGCGGCGCTGCACGGAGGGCGAGCGGCGGTCGGCCGGCGCGGCCCCGGCCTCCATGTGCTGCTTGCGCTGCCGCAGGATCGTCCAGTCGAACGTGTAGTCGTACTGGTAGTTCATCGTGCGGAACAGGATGCGGAACAGCTGCGAACACAACGGGATTAGAAAACTTCCATATTCAGTTCGTCTTCAGTCGACTTGATTGGCGCAGTAGGGCTCGGAACCAAACTGTGTGATTCGCATATATTTGTCAAATCAAGACGTTTTCTTTCACGATGGAGGTGAATAGACAGCGTAGCAGCAAGTTATTATCCAAATGCGGCGAAGCCTCAAAAGAAGGGTTTTTGATATAGCAATCAAGAGGCATAATACTTGATCATTGTCACATAAATTAACATTAAACGACCAGATTGACGCTGTGGCTAAGCAATTGGACTGCTGCGCTAAGGGTTGCGGGTTCGATTGCCGCACGGGACTAAAATAAAGTGGACTTAATACTGTCAGCCCTACTACGGTTTTCACTGATCAACCAACTGCTATACAGCATATCGTATTTCTATTAAATAGGTCATAATCGCCGCATAGAAAGACAGCCATAAAGTTAGTCCGATTAACAATGGTCCACTCAGTTCCCATATAACAATAGCCACTCGCATCAAACATGACACATTTCCTAGTCATAGTTGGTACAGTCAGCATCGTAAGTAGCTCAACATTTTTTTAACACACCATTAATTAAATAACATCTTCATATATAGTAAAAAGTCTTAAAAAATCTCATTTAGACGCTTCTATAATTTGAAACAGTATCTGATGTTAGTTTCTTTCCTTTATTTCCTGAGATAGAAGCTTCCTAGTTCAGGAGACAAAGCTCCTTTCGTGTTGTTGGCATATTTGGTTGCTAATAAACGATTATTATTAATTTGACATGTTTATTAACATGTTCAGCTACTTATGATGCTGACTGTACGTTTATAGAAAACACAGTGACTCACCTGTCTCAGATACATGTAATCGGGAGCCTCGTCGAAGGTCAATCCGCGGGTGTAATTTAAATACATCGCAAACTCAGCCGGGAATCCCTGCGTAATTAATTATACGTTAGTTAGGTATACTTGCTAAGGATTCGAATGTCGAGTAATATTATTAAATAAAACCGCGATAGAATACGTAAACAATAGTTTCCGTTTCAAATAAACTGGGTAAGCACTAGGTTTTTAATACTTGGAAATTACAATTTATTATAAATAATTTATTGTGTTAACTCCACTATTATACAAAAGGTATTTCTATATTTCTCTGATTCTGAATATCCCTACTAATATTATAAACGCAAAAGTTTGTAAGTATGGATGGATGTCTGTTACTCTTTCACGTAAAAACTACTGAAGGGTTTTAATGAAATTTCATGTCATAAAATTTATTATATATTTTATTTTATACTTTTATAATATTGGTAGGGATATTAAGACACCTGACACCCTGGATTAACACATAAGCTACTTTTTATCTCGAAAAAATGTAGCGGGTTACACCGCGAGGCGCAGCTAGTATAAAAGAATCAAATGTAGTTTTTAAAAGATAATATTTATTCGTCTCGCTCAAGTAGCACTATAGTAGCCACCTATTTATTACAAGGACGTAAATTACATTTTATTGTGTAAAAACAGTGACAAATTTAAGATGCCTTTACTGTAAATGGTAATTGCAATTAGTCATATCTTTAAGCCTTGATAAACAACATCGCGCTATTGGTGATGTAACAAAAGAGCTAAGATTTAAATTGGCGACCTTATCGCGAGGTCACAGGTTCAAATCCATTACGACTAACGCCTATGCAGTAGATTATAGCTAGTCTGGGTACGACACTTTTTCAATTGATGTTTCTATGGAGCTATGTTTGTATTCGTTACTGAGTTACATTTTATATTAGCATCAAATTAAATAATTTACTCGCAAAATATGGGTGCATAGATGTACCATCTAACAATCACATGTAAGTATCTGCATATTATTACTGTCCCCTTACCATGAACTGTTAAAGCAGAACAGTATACGTAGTGGAACCGAGACGCATTACACTGCTCGTAGCGGCCTCTCGATTCTACAACGTGAACAGTGTTCTGCTTTAAGAGTTCATAGTAAAGGGGCTGCTACGAGAGTTGAGAATTTAACATTCTTAAAGTTGATATTAAAAGGAATCTAAATCCGAGAAAAGGTGAGCATAAATAATGTATGATAAGTTATCATAAATCAATAACAATATACGTATGATATTATCAAAACCGCGACCTAAAAACTGAATCACAGATATGAATTATTATATTTATTATCAATAACGAGAAAAGTTGTGAATAATAAATGCAAAGAAGTACCAATACTACTTACTTCTATAAGTAACGAGCTAATGTAGAAACAATGCTGTAACTACAATGTGCTGTTTACTGAACACATTTCGGTTATCAACATAATTTATTAACATAGTATAATAAAAACTATTTGTTTAACATGTTGACACAAGTCAAAGTCACTTTCATAATAAATATTGGTGTTTCTTTATCTAAGTTCTAAGACCTCTAAGCTCAATCAAGCTCTAAGGTCATATTTAAGAGGGAAAGAGGACAGAAAAAGGTCTACTGTTAATTTGGATGAGTCAGTATAAGATGTTGGTATACTGAGCTAGTTCCCTTGCCAGTTGCCACATATATTATGCCACATATTTTATGTAAGATATGTGTTTATATTGTTTGAGAAAATCAATGATAAATGATTTTATTTTGCAAATATGTTTACAAAAAACACTTTTACGAGTTATTCTTTTTTAAAGTTTAGGCATCGGAATTTACTAATTGACTACCTCTGAGAAGAAATACCGTAACAAACTCAGGGGTCAAGGTCTCTTTTGACGTCCAGACAAGTACATGTAGGTATAGGCGTGAGATATCTTACCTTACAGAGCACTTCAACGGGCGTGGACATCTTTTTCTCACTGATCCGCTCATACTTTTGCTTCTTGGTGATCGCCTTGAGACCTTGCCACGGCAGCGAGCCTCTGCACACGAACACAATAACGTTACAACGCAATCCTCCAGTTTCTCTCGTGTAGTCATGAGCTTTACTATATGCCGTGATAAAGCGAGGCGGAACTGTAATGCTACAGTTATTTTAACCGTCAAGACTGTACGAATCAAGAGGAAGTCGGAGAAGAAACGATAATGTCGTATCAATAGGACTGTTTTTCCATTTGGTTTGCTAATTACACAAACACATTTACTTCCACACAGAATGTTAAACATGCTACATTATACAAAACAAGGTAACTTTGAAGTTTCCACAAGATATCTATGAATTTAAATACAGAAGGTATGTTGTTCAATTTAATGACAAATTTGTCTGCAAGGAACCATTGATTCGTGATTCAAAACTACCATGAATCATAATACACAGAATCGATATCAGTTGAAACAGATAGATTCAGTAGGAGCGGTCCGTGACGTCACTTTATTAAGAACCACATCACGCACGATTTCGATGAAAATAAAGTGCTGTCACATAGTCTTAAACAATCGATACGATAGCAATAGCATGGTGTTATTTCTAACTAAAACTACAACCAAGAATAACTTATTCGTTATTATGGCAAACCGAACTTTTACTAAAATTATAAAAGTGATGTAAGTACTAAAGAGTGAAACTCTATGTCATTTGCAGTACAAGGAAAACTAAATTCATAATAGGGCTCTCTGACGCTGAAAAATGTTTAGAGTATTTTTATATATCATACTAAGGTTCAGTACAAAGTAATATTATAATCTATACTACAAACAAAAGCCCTCAGCAACTGTTCACTATTACTACCAAGCCCCCATGGTTCGCGATCACATTTAGTTGTATCTATATAAGGAAATGAGGTCGCTTACCTGTTGAAATACATAAGTACGTATCCAAGAGACTCCATGTCGTCCCGCCGCGACTGCTCGATGCCGAGGTGGGCGTTTATCGAGGCGTACCGAGCCGTGCCTGACACAAACAATGCGTTATTTTGACAACTAACTAAATTACTATCAAACTTTTTAAGGTAATTGAAATGTAAACGCACATAGATTAACATTAGAAGTAGTAGTTTGTGCCTAGCAACAGTAAAAATGTCCAATATAATGTAATACGTGAAAAGACATAATAATCTTCTTCTTTTTAAGAAAATTGTGCACACAAATGAGTGTAAGATTTAGAGTAAATTATGTCACAAATAAGGTTCATATTAAAGAAGTGCAGAAGGATACTTTTCAACCAATATTGTAAGGTTTGAATACGTTCATTTATATCTACGTCATACAAAATGATAAGAGTTTATTAAAATAATTATAGACTATACGTTTATAACTAAATGATAATGTTATCATAAGATAACGGGTTCTTTAACATGGTGTACACTACGTCAAATTAAATTGCGGAAATGCATTATAAATCAACAGGAAAATACACATTAATATAAAACAGTTCCAGTGTTGTATTCGGTAAACGTAATATTTTACCATTGCCATACAATTAGCCTAATCTATTTTATCAATGGTTTGCACCCGCATTTCACCGCTTATCATAACTCTCTTTTAATAGTTGGCAAAAGCATATTGCCATTTATCGGGCCTAAACCGTCGGTTCGTCGAATCGAAAGTGAATTTTTCATTCATTAATAATATATGGAAATATGTTTAAAAGTTACCCGCAGTTTTCTGTCCTATCGTTTAGGAAATCTTTATCACAAAAGTTGGTTGTGAAAAAAGGGTCAGACTCCAAACTAGGCTGCTATTTAAATTTCTAGAGCAGTAAAACTGGTGCACTGTAATCTATATAAGCCATCATTGGGCAATGGGCAACTGCGGACAAAACGCGGATGCCTGAAATACCGAATACTGATCATGACTCATTCCTTTTTCAGAAAACAGTGCCACTGGGAACTTTATAGTACAATATACGCGTTTATCGTGTACAGGCGTGTTTTCAGACTGTTTTGCTTTATTCCCGTTACAGTTAAGTGGAAAGATTAACTTGACATTGCTCTTGTCTAAAACTAAATTACACAAAATGAACCTAGAATTTTCGAGGTATTATAGTTGCATACACAAATTATTGTGCTTACAATAGTTTTGCAAGCCATTGTTAGCAAAATAAAATTTGACCGTAATTCTTCGGGTAAATTATGGCAACCTTGACACAAAACTGACGTAAACTCACCGGTAAGATTCTTATCCTCGCGGTAGGAGATGTGAGCCCGCGTGCGCAGATCCCTGAATTTCTTGGCGAGACCGAAGTCGATCATGTACAGCTTGTTGCAATGGCGGCCGATGCCCATCAAGAAGTTGTCTGGCTTTATGTCACGGTGGATGAAGCACTTGCAGTGGATGAACTCCACGCGGCCCAGCATTTGGTCTATGGCCAAATTTATAAATTAGTTCTCATTGTACAGGATGTCTCTGTACGTTCATTGGACGGTTGAATAACAACAGCTTCAAATAAGTCATATTTACGGCCAAAAAACTTCGAGAAGTACTGAAATTTAATTTAATTTCAGTACTTTTCGAAGTTTTTACTTATATGAAGTAATTACTTAGGTTGATTTACCAAGCAAGAGATAAAGATGGGCAATAAGAAAACACTGAAGATGAGCTAAAAGTACGAAAGACGACAAATCCATGTAAAATGGAACTGTTCATTTATAACGAAGATATTATGTGGTTTTAGGAGCAGAAAGTAAAATTATTTTAGCGATACATAACGACATAAAAGATATATAAATAAGCCGTACAATTAAATTTATCTAAATTCATGGCAAGCGTCTCATAGGCTTTGTAATTATAAAAGTGGTCAGTAATAAATGAACAGCCCCACATTACACATATCACAATGTACACAAAATGTTGAAGGCAAAATGGAGTTACCTTGGTATTCCGACGTGTGCATAAAAATAACAGTACAGGAAATGAGAATGGCGTAAATAAAAACTCCTAATTGAAAATTACAATGACACTCGACTTTGATTATTTATGAAGTGCTGTCTTGATAGTACTATACATAATTAAATTATGCAAAACAAATGTTTACAATGAGCATGTTGGATTGTATGATAAGAAGATCGTAAGCAAAACGATTAGCGAAAATAACAGATGTTGTCGTTACAATGTTACTCTACATATCTTCGAAATTTCCATTAGGTTTGAACTTTTCAGTAGAAGCATCTTGGTACTACAAATGATGTCGTTGCAGTCTGCAGCACATCATTTATTGTTAAGCCAGCTGTATTATAATCACCTCTAAACGTGATCACATTTGTACTGGATTGAGGCTTCGTTTACACCGTGATCGAGGGAGGTGCTGAGACTTTGCTCTTGTCGGTAGATGGATGATCCCCCTACTTCCGATACCTACCTTCTTCTTATTTTTACAACATAATTATAGTAATAATACAGACCTGCCAGCATGAGAACAGTCTTGATCGTGAACTGGCGCGAGCAGAAGTTGAAGAGGTCCTCTAGTGACGGACCAAGAAGGTCCATCACCAGGATGTTGTGATCCTTCTCGTAGCCGTACCATCTGTCAACAATGAACATACGTACATTAGTTTACTGCAGCGCTAAAGTGGCCTCATTGAACAATTCTAGTAGTCAATTGGTGAACTGGTGAATCATTTGCCGAATTCCCCGCAATTTCTCTAATATTCATTAGACAGTTAATTACTTATACAATTTTAACTTGGATAATATAGAAACATACGCAGGTCGTGGACATTATTATGCTTGGTGACTTTTGCTTGCTTCTGACTACAAATGACTCATATTCAAAAAAATAAAAATCTAAAGCGACCTTTTTAGCCTCCAGACAGTTTTATTTGTTATTACGATAGGTTTGTTATGCGCGAAGGGTTGTTAAACTAGCTGCAACACTTTTTCTTCAGGAAGTTTAGAAAGTGACTGCAAAATCCATACAAATAGGTACATCTTTTGTTTTACAGACTCGCACACTTAACATAGAAACTGTGTCAATGGCTCGAAGTTTCACGGATCATATTTAGGATAGTTATGTCTTTCACAAAGATATAATTCTTCCCTTTTCTCCAATAATAATGGTAAAAGGTGTGCTACATTAAATGGGAATTATAATATATCGACTGGTGATCGTTAAATTTGGTTTGAAATATTGAATTAACATGTGTGACACGTGTGGGTTTTCTACAGAATTTAATGTAAATGAGTACTGACACAGGGCAAGGCAAGGTTATAACGAATTTAACATAATGATATTATTCAAATATAGCGACGAATATAACCATATGATAATAAAATAAACAGTACCTGATCTATACAATATTCTTATACCTCTCCGATCTTAAAATCTTTCGTTTTATGTTTATAATTACAATATTGTTTTAAGGATCGCAATTCCAAAGTGTTAACAGAAAGTATCCGCTACATCTCACCTACACAAAACAACCGTCGATTTGAGCGTACTTACATAATGTTACGTACATAAGAAGAACTCAAACCTCAAGGCGTGTTCTAGCACGATCAAAGATAAGTAAGGCAATCGCCTAGCAACAAGTTGCGTAAGCACAATAGGTTTGATCTTAACTCAGCAATTTGTTTTGGTATTAGGCGGACTAGATCGGCAGCTGGCTTGACTTGTAAGATGTGGTTATTTCATAACAGTTATATTTATCCCTTTCAGGATAAGCGGCGTTGTTATGCAGTTATGTTTGTGAAGAAATCGAGGCCCAAAATGAAATTGCGTCTGAAGTATCACATCCAATGTGTCTTTATTAGCTATCAAACAATGCCCCGAATGCTGAACTAGTGAAAACCTATATCCTGGTATCCCATAATCATCGCATCACAGTATCTTATAGGTAGGCCAGTCCCACTTTTGTTGGGACATCAGCTTCAGTGTTCCCGCGTATATCAGATTTAACGAGAGCTACTCCATACATTCGCAACAATACAATTTCACGGTAGGTGTGACGCTGCGCTGCGACGCGTAACGAACGTTTAGGCGGATGCTAAAGTTTTCTCCGCAATTTAGTCTAGGCTTAACTCCATCGGTATACAATTTAGACAGTGAGTAATGGTAGCTGGCTAAGTGCCTACACAATCGCTGTGTACTGGTTTTATAAATGCCATATCATCCATATGTGAAGTCATTTAAATAAGAAATGTCCCAGAGAAACAAAAACAAGAATAAATTGAAATTGAGAGCACCTATGACTTTTATGATTCTTGGACAAAGAAAGACAACTTTTTGTTTACCTACCAGATAACCTAAAATGTTAAGAAAACAACCACCTAAACCTGCGTAATCAAATTATTTTGTCGTTAACAGAACCAACAGCAGAAGCATGAAGTATATTTTTTATTAAGGAAGTACTCTAAGTAGAGGAAGCGGATAACCTAAATTATAATCGTATGCTATAAAACCAAGGAGGTACATATCCATATGTTATGACTGTTGTGGATGGTCGGTGACGTGCAGTACAGAAAAATACTTCGACCGCTTCACGTAACGGAATTGTTACAATTTATACTTCACGAGAACGACTTTTTGCCGCACAAGATTATTATAAACAGTTTTCAATACAGAATACAGGCATGATTGTAAACAATACCATGTGAAACGTTATACCGCTAATAATGCCAATTGGAAACAAAGAAAAACAAAATGGAGAGCCATCTAAGTTCGCTGTAAAATTCTCTGGAAAACATTTTACCACGAATACTTTCTTTCTAACACTGTTCAAATCTCAAAGACCAAAAAAATTCCCAAGCGATTTTTCATATTAATGATAAAGAGCTCCTTTGTCTTGACCATACTTAGTCCCCATCTTTGGGGCGAAGTGGCTTCATTAGAGGTCTTTGGAAACAAAAGTAACATAATTATAGCTATAGTTAGCAGAACACGAAAGACTAGGCGACTGCGTGTAGGCTGACTAGACCCGTTGTATCTCAAATAGCAACATTACATACGAAGGTTATACTCATATTCAAGCGAAATAATAGCCTAGCTACAGCTAACAATGATGTGACATTCGCCGAATGAATGAACACTTATATTTTATTCGAACCTTGAGGTAGACATATTATGTATGAAGAATACAAAGATAGTATAGAAATTGACCTTCAGAATATTAGATTTATTTTCGTCTGAAATTATGACCGCGAAAATTTATGTCAAGTTTATCATTTGTACAATGTAGGATGATAGTGTGTATCTATTATTTTTGGATGCTCGTCGCGAATTTTGTCACATATTTTACGCTCAGCGATGTTTCTCGTCGTGCTGCTAGAATAATACAGTTTTTATAAGAAAGTGATTGTTACTGTAGTTAGTTAAATTCAACGCTGATAAAATTATTCACTTAAAATCATTTAAGTAAATGTTGATTAGAAGGAAACTTTACAAATCTTGAAAAATAAAGTTTCATTATTGAGAAAGTTTTAATTGCAAAAATTTTCGCTTTGATGTTTCATACTGTCCTCGGAACTGAAAACACAACAACTTCGAAAATCACGTTTTGTAAAAACACGGTTAAAGCACGTTACACGTGGTTACATTTTTAGTTGTGTAATAAGTACCTTTACTGTACCGATAAATTGTTTCTTTCCATAAAAATTATGAGGAAAATATTTCTTTTTATGATTAAATTACGGTCAAAAGCTTCAATGTGAGTATAATTATGTCTTAAATTTATTACTTTATATATATGTACATTTCTTTTTAATTACATTAGGGCAGTATAGGTAGTATAACTTAGCCTATTGAATTTATCAAACAATGCGTCTTTGCGTACTAGTATGCTGACGTAATTACCGCCAGTGTTATTAACACCAAAACTGTGACCTTAATGCGTGCAGCTTAGTTCTATATCAACAAGGTATTCACCCTGATTTTCTTGTAACCTGTACAAAATGTATGGAGAGAATATAACGATCTACAGTCAGTATGTAAGTGGCTTTAGAAAACGATGGTCTTGACGTTTGATCCCGCGAAAAGAAATCTGGTAGCGGCCGGTAATCGCAGTGTTCCGATTGATGTTGGTAATAAACCTTAAGAGCCATTTCACAAAATTTTGACGTTCGAATTTCGGTAGAATTGTCATGTGTGCGTGACACACGCACACAAAAATAATGCTAACAGTGTAGCGCAAATAACGAGACGGACAAAAAAATCTTGATCGTTATTACAATTAGAGATTTATGAAAATATTTTAAATTCATTAGTAATTTGATCATATTATTTATTTGTTCCTATTTTTAAGGCGGTTTTTATATTTTTTATTTCACAATTTTTAGTGATGCCTAGGATTCATCCACCGTAGACTTGAAGGATTAGTATTTGAAATCCTTACAAAAAGCTCCCTCAAACGATATCTCACACAATATATACTATTAAAGTGGTAGAAGGGGGGACAAGGCACCACCTCCCCCTCATTCTTCCTAGTTTGTGGTCAGTCATTGACAATTACTTAGGCAATATTACTTGTAACGACAGTTCTGCTATGATTTTATAAGGAGTTCGGTTCCATATCTCCAAAGATCATCATCAGATCTACATGAAATTTCAATGGGACTATTTCGAAATAAACTACTTTTCAACAAAAAAAGAATTTTGCAAATCCGTCTCTAGATGACGGAGTTAAGCCCGAACATACATAAAAAATATATTTAAACATCCGAATTATCCTCCTCCATTTTAAAGTTTTCAAAATAAATATACAAAGGCGAACTGATTAGCGCAGTGGCTAAGCGATTGGACTGCTGCGGTAATGGTTGCGGGTTCGATTCCCGCACGGGGCAAAACTTTGTGCGAACCACAGATGTTTGTCCCGAGTCTGGGTGTTAGTGTATGTGATATTTCATGTTTGTGAAACGCACCCACGACACAGGAGAAATTCCTAGTGTGGGGCCACGTTTTTTTTTTTAAATAAAAATAATAATAAATAACTTAATACCTTAGGCATTTTTTACCAGTCGACTTTAGAGCGATATGGAGACAAATATTAGGTAGATGACATATCGATGCATGCGATGTGATTACGTATGGCTCTTGGACGTGGTCGCTAACGGTTGGCCTTTTGGAAAGGCTCAGAGTCACTCAACGAGCTATGGAAAGAACTATGCTCGGGGTTTCTTTGCGCGACAGGATCCGGAATATGGAAATTCGCCAAAGAACTAGAGTCACCGACATAGCTCGAAGAATATGCAAGTTGAAGTGGCAATGGGCATGTCATATCGCTCGAAGGACCGATAACCGCTGGGCAAGAAAGATTCTCAAGTGGCGACCACGAACCGGAAGACAGCGTTGGCAGGCCTCCCACCAGGTGGACCAACGATATCGTCAGAATTGCGGGCAACCGGTAGATGCAATTGGCAAGCTGTCGTTCATTGTGGAGTTCTAAGGGAGAGCCTTTGTTTAATAGTGGACGTCTACCGGCTGATGTTGATGATGATGACGTATATCGATACTCAAAATAATAAACATACATATAATACGTTACATACATACATGAAACAACACCATACATATATATACATAAAGCAATACATTTAAAGTTTCTTAGTAAACATATATTTATTTACATTCATAAATTGATGTTAATTATCTCTACTATTATAACTATTTACAACTTAAATCTAATACAAGATAAAAACAATGTATACAAAAATAACAAGTTAAAAAGCATCAATAAATTCATCCCCATCGATGTCAACCGGTAACGTGCCCAAAAGACTGGCAGCATTGCCACGTGTAGTTTGCGCAAACTAACAGGTATGATTGCTTGGCACTTAGTCGGAATTGCCGCCATGCCAAATCTCTCGGACCAGTCCATTGTAGATTAAAGATCGCAGTTGGTTGCACTCATTGTCTAGTACACATCATCAACTCCAGAATCAGAGTAAGGCTACAAGTTATCGGCATATGGAATACGCACACCGAAGTGATTGGATTATAAGGTTAATAAAGATAGAAAACAGCAATGGGCGGAGAATACCGCTTTGTGGAAGGCCAGATTTTAGGTCACACCAGGAAGAAGAGGACTCTTCCACCTGGACCGACCACTGGCGTTCCCAAAAGAAAGATATCTATTCCAGCGCTTTAGGAGACACCAAGAGATGGGATAGGGTGTAGACGAGGATATCGCGATTGACTATATTGAAGGTATTGGAAAAATCAACTAGGGCTGTAACTTTAGTATCTTCTATGCCTGCCTTAATGTCGCCAATCGCCTGGCCTGCAACCGGACTGCAAGGGAGACATGACGTTATTTTGGTTGACTCTTTGTTTATTCTCATGGACATAGGCCTCGACCACTTTAGATAGGAAAGAAAGGATAGATATTGGTCGGAAGTGACTGGGTAGAGAAGAGCTCGATATTTTAGGTAAAAGGTTAACGAAAGCTTTGCGGTACAAGGAGGGGAAGTATCCGGTATCCAAGGAGCACGATATTATGTGTGTGATTGCCGGAAGAAGGTGGTCTATTGTAACGATCATTCCGCGATAGACGTTATCACAGTCTAACGCTTTGGATTTGATGGAGGATGATCTTTTTGATTTCTCCCTCATTGACTGGAGATATGTGCAAGGGATTAATGTTGGGACGCGGTAGACCATCGACGTAAGCAAGTGTCAGAGGTTTGGTTTTTTGTCTAAAGTTGGGCTAGTGAAGAAATGCGAATTGAGATCGTCTAAATCAATGGAATTCGACAGGTCAAATAGTCGTGATTTGCCAATACTGAGAGTTCCAAGGAACTTCCAGAGATCGGCAAAAGTGGAACATAAATAAATGTAATTTAGAATATGGCGGCGTTTGGTATTGGATATTACTTGATTATACCGATTTCGTGCAGCTTTGAAAAGATTCCAGTCCTCATCTTGAATTTTCAAAAAGCACGATCCCTACGCTTTATGGCCAACTTTACACCATTCAACATCCATGGCGCAGGTGGACGCTTCAGCTTTACCTTTCTAACGGGCGCGTGTATATCGTAAAGCTCGATGATTACCCGGTTGAAAACGCTAACCTTTTCGTCGACCGCTGGAGCCTCCATCGTAGGTTTCCAGTCGATTAGAGAAGCATCTGAACTCAGTTTGCTTACATTGATTCGCGCGAAGCTGTGCATGTACATTGTACAGTACCTTGAGCTTAGGTTTATGAGGTTTGAGGATATACGATAAAAGTATAAGGTCGTGGTGAGAGAATCCAGCGGCGACGAGTCGGCCATGAGAGGAAACCAGGGAAGGATTGGAGGTATGAATTAAATCGAGCCAAGTGTGCTCGCCTATATCGTTGTGGTGAGTGGCTTAAAGCGGTACGACGAGTAGGCTGGCAGAATCGACTATGTGCAGTAGTTTGGAGGATCGGGAGGTATGCGGAGTAAGGTTAGTGTTGAAATCTCCCATGATGATGTGGTGTGCATAATATGAACTTATCGATTATAATACACTTTCGAATGCAGTGAAATCGTTACGGAGGTAAATAGCGGCGCCACCCCTTCTCTTACCGACCCTATAATTGCAAACAAGGACGAACCCGAGTAGGGGGTAGGAAGTAGATAAGATGTGAGGTTTGTGCAAAATTTCCGAAATCAGGATGGCATGAACGTTGGCTGGGAATACTTTGCGCATTGAGGGGACAACATTTTTGGCCACATTTTTCGCGCATCTTATACCTCAGTGTGTCTGCTACAGAACAGAAACTTACGACATCAGATATATCTGATTGCATGGTTGCTGATTATTAATCAAATAAAATATTTTAAAAGAATTTAATAACATAATATTATAATAAACAAAACCGTATGAAAATAATACGTAGAAAATGAAAACGTTGTGGTCGTAGTATAAATATGCGTTTTCAATACGAATTTTCGTAATTCAAAATTTGAAAAAAGTGACACAGATCCTGCCTCTTTGGGCGCTCAGGCCCGACTGATCGTTCTACGTTTGTGCATTGTAATTTATTGTGATTTTGAGTGATATTGAAAATGGTATTATATCTAATTAAATAAAGGAATATGAAAAAACATTGTATTAATAGATTTCCTAGAGAGCATAGTTCATTATGGCATAATTTTAACAGTAATAAATACCTTTATTTAAACCAAAAAGTCGCGATAAAATTACCATATAAAACCGTGAAAACCGGTTTAAGTTTTTATTTTTTTATCAATTAAAAGTGTTATTAATTGCAAATTTTCCACCGTATGTTACAACAAAAGTATATGTCCTATGCCTACTGTATTTTTTTCATTTAAATTTATTGATGTAAATGGTAGAATTTGAAGCCCGAAAATGGCTCTGCGATGGATTTTCAGAAAACGTGTTGCGGGAGATAGCTCACCACACAGCAATCAAGTTATATTTTAAAAATCTAATTCCATTCGTAACAATGGGAAATATTGGTCTAAATTTTACATGTATTTAGAAATTCCTTAGTACTACCTAAGATGGTAAATTTTGCATCCGAAATTTCGGAAAACTGCTAAAAAATGTGAAATGGCTCTTAAGACTACGTAACACGGAGCGTTGATAGTAGGGCGTGGCGTTCTCCGACTTCCTTGACAATTGGTAGCCTCTTGTAACAAACAATACTATTAAGATTTGGCCAGTGTCTTCAGTCAGATAGTATTAAACACAAAGATGTTCTATTCAACGATACGCACGGTTGCTAAGCAACGGAGAACGATAATGTGACCGAATCTTTGAAGTAACCGTTATGCCCAATAACCAGGTGCAAAAAACTGGTTTTCATTTTCATTATCAAAAAAACCTCATTACACAGCATTGCAGTTTTTGCTGCCGTTCTTGTCGGTAATATTGTCGATGGATATGGTTGATGGCAATATTAACGCCCTAAAAGAAAATTTCAAAAACATTGAAAACGGTGTTAATAGGCACGTGTATAATTTTCCTAATTTCAAAGCACGTTGGCCTAATTGCGACTAAAAGTTTGCAAAAGGAAAAATTAAGTATACAACATCAAAGTGGTCGCCGAAGCCACATAAATCGTATTCGCGTTCAACACGTAACACGAAATTGCAAGTTGGCTAACCCGCTTTCTATGGCTTTAGTTATAAAGTTATATACAACGGTTGTTATATATCGAAATCTGATAAACCTTGTAACGATTTAACATTGAATTGAGGTCAGGCTTCTATTTGATTTTGCTTCGAAGGTCCTCAATCGATTCGAGGACTCGTTAACTATGGTGTAGAATATTTAATTTATATTGAGAGTTGCACTACTAATTGGCTTGATGGATCTTTGCCAACGTAATTTGGTGATAAACAAACTGAAAATGCAATGATGGATGTGTTGATTACGGACGCTTGACTGAAAGTAGGGTTTGTTGTAGAGGTTTTTAATATTTGACTAAGTATAGATGTTTTGTCTAAAAGAAACGAGTTTGGATTGAGTTGCCGGGTAAGTTATCTTTGCTAAAAATGAAACTATTGATACTGATATTGTACACAACCTGTTTTATTAAAGTATCTTCAAAATAATAGAGTTCAAGTGATAGATATATGTTGCTGATAACAGTCATACTAGTAGAAATTATGATACTCTCCATTTACGCGTCGACTGAGAGCTAATTTATTCGATCAGATTTCGTTTACCGAAACACCTATCGTACTTCCAAACAACTATGTAGATGATTTCTATAGAAAATGTTTGGCTATAAATTCACGGGTGGATCACTTTCAGGCTTGGTCAGCAGAACAGGAGTTTGACACCAATATACAGTTGTGAATAGTAGCGACACGGTTCGCCGCATCCTACCACACGTTTATATTTAACTGATAAACTAAGATTATGGGTAGTCACTTAGCTCTGCAATGTTTTCATATTGTTATTTAAAGGGAAATAGGCGTGACTTTATGTATGTATGTTATTTACAGTTAGGTTCTAGTGTAGTACCTAGTCTTGATCCTGTTCTTTGACAGACAAATCTACTGATTTCTGAAAGGTGTGGTATTGGTATATTCGTTTATCTCATAGTTCTCCAGCCGAAACTAAGAAACAGCTCAAGCTATTTAAACTTTACTTTTTTCTTACATCAGTTTTCATCACAATTATTTCGTAGACTAGCTGTTATTTTTAACGCAACCAGAAGTATACTTCTGTTAGGATAAATACTTACCTTATGTGTGGTATGCCGATGCCCCCTTGGAGCATCTTATAGACTCGGCTTTCATAGAGAAGTTGGGGGTGCCGCGCCTTTATAGATTCAACCTTCACTGCTACCTCCTACAACAAAAGAGTATAGAATTAGTGCCACTATTAACTAGGACCTTCAAACATATCTACAAACTGGCCATGAAAACTTGACGGCTTGTTAGCTTATTAAAGGTACAATTGGTTATGATTATAAAACACACAACATCACACCTGTATTCTCCGAAGGGGTAGGCAGAGGTGCACATATAATACACCCACATTTCATGTTGCCTAGATAGAGCCTATTGCCATCAATCGGGCCAAAATCTGGACTCCATGCTACTATTGAGAATTACCTAATGGATAAACCCAGTAACACTGCCCGCCACGAGATTCGAAACCAGGACCTCGTGCTTAGCAGTAGCGCGTAGCAATCACTAGACCAACGAGGCAGTCCGGTTATGATTACACAGTACAAAAGTAGGACAAATATTGTTCAAAAGATGATTTAGTAAAGCTAGTGCTTCAGTGCTTGACGACGTTTATAAACTACTCCAGAAAAAGCGCACAGGAACATTGTTATCAAGCATTGTGCAGCACTAAATCAAGGTGTGCGGTTACTAAATGCATCCAAAACGCTTTTCGTACATAACAATATAGCTCCACCGTCTACCACCTGTCACGTCATTACATTAAACATAATGAACATCCGGGCTTTCTCGCGTCCGCGGCACGGGAGAGCATGACCATGTATACAGAATTTCGTATAAGTAAGATTCGAAGTGCTTTGCGTGGCACGTTTTGAGAAATACTAATTTGGGATGCAATTTCCATGTTTTGTCAAGGACAGATACATTTCATAAAGAATTTGTATTATATTAATAACTTGACCATATCCTCGAATAGTTAGTATAATTACCAAATATCACATATTTCATCAATTGTATTTTGGCTGCTACACCCACACTTCATTTCTTACTGTATTCGCTTAGAACTTTTTTAGAAGTTGATACTAGAAAGAACATACAATAGGTAGTATCATAGTTTTCGTAGATACAGACTGAAAAGAGTCATTGATATGTTATCACCAGGGTGCACTCATCAAGTGCTACAAGATTCAATGTTTTGTTAAACGTTGTGCCATTCCTTCTGTGTGCTATGAATTAAATAATCTAGGACTATTTAGGTGGCTTGCTCGAACGGCGCGATTATTTATAACGCCCTAGTTTGCAGTAATCAAAAGCTTACAATAACAGTGGATTTGTCTATTTATACGATGTAGTCTACAAACCCTAGGCAAGTTAAAGACTATGCATCAATTACACTCATTACTAGAAGTCCCAAAGAGGATACATACAGAGATGTTATCATTTAAAGGGTGTAGATAAACAGATCAAAAACAAACAGTGTAGGAAAAATGCGCAACCAGGCACTATGACCCAAATACGTTGGCAAAATATTAACACACACCAATATGCAAGATAGTAACAACAGTTAGAAGTTTTACTACTGCTTTGACCTGAATTGTTTTCAAACATTAGGAAATATATTAATGTTATCTAGTTAATCTTCTAGATAAAACAGTAACAAAGAAATGGACAAAGGCTGTGAGACCCAAATACTGCTGATATGGCAGGCGAAAATTGAGTGTGTATGTATGCATACAAAACAATAATAAATCCTCTCTGACAAACCGCAAGTGCGGATTGGTCAACCGTCAAAGTCCATGTTAGGGCGCCAAAGGTAAGGACTGGAAGAATAAACATATCCACGACTCACAAGTCTCCTTTTAAGGGATAGTGGAAGATCGCACTGCAGTAGATCCTTCATGGCTCAATAGCTCTTCCAGGCGCTTTTGGAGCGTCAGGCAATTTTTCTTTCGTGTCTTGCCTGGAAAGAGACTATTTGGCGTAAATAAAGGTACTCATCGACCTCAAACACATCGAAATCGAACTCCACGCCCTCTATTTTGACTTTGCGATGTGTGGTGTTCGCTATGACCTTGGCCTTTTACATGTTTATCCAAAGTCCGATCCGGAGGCTGACCCTGCTAAGGTCGTCTAGCATTCGAGTCAACTCTAAGATAATCTCACATACAAACTTTCTTTTTCATAACTATAACAATATAGAGAACAGTCGGCTGATGATGACAAAAGAAGAATATCATCCGCGAAACGGAGCTTACTTTATCTCTTATGCCCAAGTAAAATACACTCTCCACCCAGCCAACTACTAGCGCTCTAAAGAACATTAGCACCTCCATACTCACGCTTTGGAGATGATGGGTCTCCCTGCTTGATACTTATATATATTAATGTGAACTGATGTAGATGGATGCAGTGCTGTTGTTGTATATTATGTTTTGTAAAAGGTGTCTATCACCCGATTTTTAAAGCTACATATATGGACTTATGTCTGATACTATCAAACGGTTTTGAATAATCTATAAATGACATATAGGGGAATTACAAGGCCCGAAGTTGGTTAGAGAGGCGATTTCTTACGGTACAATTTTCTATAACATTTCGTGTTCATAATTTTCCTCGTCCGTATGTTTAATGCCCATACTATTTTCGAGGCAGGGTTTTGTCGGTCGTTCTTTGCTGGCTAAGCACTGTTTTGCTGACCTCTGCGAACTATTTGGATTTGGGTGACCAGAGTATTGTATTCAGGTGTATATGAGTAGAATTTTTGTCCTTGTACATAATTAATTTGTTTGTTTATGAGAAAGGCAAAACTTATTTCACTTTTTGTCATTTTGTCTGGGGATAGCCATGACCATCGGCGTTGAGATTTTTTATAAAAACAATCCTGTAACCTAGGTTTTAACTTTGACCACATGCGAATTGAAGAAGCTTAGATCCGCGATCGTTTATCGAACAGAGGTCGTAGAAGAATTATAATAGTAAAAGAGGTCGTAAGGTCAGAATATGTCGCTGTAATCATGTTCTTTCCTAACTAACACCAACTTTAGCATTTATGGTCCTTGTACCACGTCCAAGTGCTCCAGCTTTCGTCATTTGCCTTGTTGAGGAGTCGTAAAATTCTTTAACTTCGTCGTCGGGTACTGGGGGCGCATTGTTGTGTGCCATGAGAGAGTAAGTGTACAGTGAACCAATTAGCTAGCTTCATCGACGCCGCCATTGACGTGCAAGACGTTCTTTAGCCGCAGTCGTCACCCTGTACTAATATCGACTGTTCCATCAAGACATAAGATTGGGTATGTTAATCCCATAAGCCTATGATGGTATGTTTCTACTAGGTTCAATATCGAATGCACGACTATTAAACGTCACAATGAGGACAAAGTCTACAAATGTAATTAATAAATCATTCAAAAATAGAGCATTAATTAAATTGGAAACTGAACAGCCATTACCTACAATTTGGATACTTTTAACTCTTTGTACATGTATTTACAAAACATTGTATAATATAATAATTATGTGTAATTTTAATAACATAACTGAAACATGCAAATTATAAACAAATATTGTTATCAGTTGCTTATTAAATTTTGTAAAAACTGTTATACTGATATTGCCCATTGATTTTAGAATATATATCACAACAGTTTCTAAGCGGGGTAGATAGAGACCAGAGATTACTTAGACCTGACTCTCTTTAGAACAAACACTTATATATTCTCAACTCTGATGAAGCAGCCACAATAATTAAGCAATGAAATATCCTTGGCCCATATGTGGGTCATTACACTGGGAAAGAGTTAAGTTATGAACTTAAAACTGTCTTCAATGTTATATCAAATCTGAGTAACACCTTATTATAAGGCTTACAGGCCATACATAACCAGGTATAAAATCCATGATTCTCTCACTCAACACAGTAACAAATTCAAGTGTTTAGTCTAATAACCATTTCAATCATTACAAACACACAGTTTCTTCTATGCATGTGAGAACTATTGACTAACTTAGAGATTAACAATCATGTTGTTAATTAATATCAAAAGAAATCAGTAGAAAGTTTCCTCTCACTAAAGATGTCATGGAAGAATAAACAAAACCAGATTTTTAGAAAGATTCAAGGTGGTTTTTTGTTATGATTCATAATAATTATATTAAATGTAGTGACTAGTATACTAGGAAACTACTGATTCAAATTATACACTTCAAGAACCCCAAAACTTATTATTGTAGTTTCCTTGAAGGAGACTAAGGAGTTGTTTGGTAAATACTTGCCAGACAATGAGTCATAGTGTCCTAAACAGGTACATACTTGTTTAGTCTATGCATACAAACAAAGCCAAATGTAAATATCTATTAAGCTCTCTATTATAACTTAAACAAACCTTATAACAGTTACATATTTAATAATATTTATCGTTTTTATAAATGTTTCAAGAAGATGTAAGTGGATACACCTTTTTTAATGACTAATTTCAGATTGCAAAGGATATACATGAACTACACATTAAAAGTTAGCAAGAACAACATAATGAGCAGTTATCTAATTAATGAGAGCTCACAGCTGGTGTTTTAATCGTGAATTACAAGTTTATAGACACGATATGAAACTCATCCAGTGAGTTTCGCAATCGCCACCTAAGCCATTGTTACAATGGTATATTGCAAAACATGACAACAGTTCTGTGACTGCAAAAATATCAAATTAGCATACAGCTAAAATATCAAGATCTACAATTGCCTTCTCGCACATAATACACCCAAACTTAAGGCGTATCTTTTAACTGTGTCCTAATTACGTAAAACATCAAGTCCGTGAGAAATATCTAACGGCACATACTGAATTGAATACTAGTGTTTAACGCTGTACTGTAAATTATCGAAAAATACGCCCCAGACCGCCATTTTCAAGAACAAAAACCCCGAAATACACGGCCGTCTTGACACAAGCAATCGTTCCTTTAGAAATGTTAAGTAAAAATCAATATTAAGAACGTTATTTACCTCTCCATCGTGAACATATATTCCTAAAAAGATATCTCCAAAGCTGCCACCGCCGATTTTGCGAATAAGGTTGTATCTATCATTTATCATTACATGTTTTCTGGCTAACAACATGCGTTCGAAGGTAGCCATTTTCTTTTTCCTTCATCACTCGTTGTCACTAAAATTATTGGTGGCCCATCGCACCGAGTGAAATTTTAACACAACACTTAGTTAATTTAACGTTTACAATTGTTCAAAAACACTATAAACCATAGAAACACTACGAAATACCACTGAAAATCATTTTATTACGAAGTCTAAAAAGGTGTCGTCAGCCTATTTCATGTGACGTCACAATGGCAGTGTTGCCAGAGCACTGAATGTTTCGACTACCATGACGGATGACCGTACACTATAGTGTTGCCAGCACGTAATAGACAAAACCCGGTATTAAAAAAAATTACAATTTAATGAGTCCTAAATGATTTTTATATCATTGATAAGTATGTTAAAATTTATTTTATTTATTGATTAACTTACTCAGTTTTGAATTTATTAGTCTCTAATCTTACTCTTAACTTGAGAGCCGGACGAACTCATATGAATGCGGTTTAATTATTTAAATGCTTATTTTCTTTGATCATTTAGGTGTAAGATACTTTTGAAAATTACAGTGACCAGTGACTAAGAATAACTAGTCATTACGTAGACCGACAGACGGTAGTATTATAATAAATGGGTGGGCAGTACTATGCGACCTTGCGATTGCTTTTATTTTGCGAACGTAATGTGCCGTTCGCCAAGTCGTATGAAATTGTGGTTTGACTTTAAGCACAGATCAACCGGTAGACTTATAGCAATTTAAATCCTTTATTTATTAACTTATTTTAAACTAATTAACACTTTTCCTAGTCGATACAAGTGAGAAATACTCTAAATACGACGGAAATATTTTTATCTGCTGCTAAGGGAGATTTCACGGCTATTCTATTCATGGAGTTAATTTATTCCATACCATGAGATATCAAGGACGTAAGCTACTTTTATACCGGAGAACCTGCCATAAATTTTTAACACACGGGCGCGCCAGTCGCTGGCGGAAGCGACTGTTCTATAAAATACCAAGCTGAGGAATATATTGTTGTACTTTATGGAAAAATCTTCGAGTAATTTTAACATTAGTATTACTTTGTGAGTTGACATGGAAATACCGATGTGTTTAACATTCAGACATAAGTATTTCGATAAGATACTTTTTTTTTTTCTACTGAAAAGTCGTCGATACGAAAATTGATTTTCATAAATTACGTCAAGTTTTGACCCGTGATTTGGCACGTTTATTCGTAAGGGCCTAAACACCTAAACGCGTTGCAAGTGTGCAACGCAACGCGCCGCTGAGCGTTGTGTTGCAGTAGCGCGACACAAAGCGTTCTACTTCTAAGATAACAAAGCGGGGCGTTCCATGACCAAAGATATCAACAAATCTACTACAACGTCTGACATTGTAATTTTTAAACTGCTCCAGTGTTAAACGTCTCGTTTCCAAGCGTGCTACAAATAAACTAAAGTTCCGATTCCGAATTTCCAACGGAAAGCGCGGCGCTGCAACTCTGAAATCGGCGTTGTCGCCCTGGGCAACGCAGAAATTCGTGTTGTGCGCCACAAATTCCAGCGTCATGACGTCGCACTTGTTGACAACAACTTCAATTTATTTCTAGCATGCTTGGAAACAAAACGTTTTACACAGCAGCAATATAAAAAATTAAAATAAAAGATATTGACGTAGATTTGTTCATATTATCTTTCATCAAGGACCTCCCTTCGTTGCGAACGCAGAACGTAGAACGCTTTGTTTTGCGGCACCGCAACGTAGGTAACGCTCATCGGCGCGGCCGCGGCGCCGCAACACTTTTATGTGTTTAGGTCTATAGGTCTGAACTTGTTAAGGAAGGACACTTTTATAGCAATAAAAAATTTTACGTTATCACTTCCAATTAGGATCTACCTACTCTTATTGTACGAATATTATAGCTTGTTTAGCTAAATGTGTAAACAATGAAGATTCAAAATAGAGATACCCTGTATCATCATCATCAGCCTATCTCTCATCATCATCAACCTATCACAGTACCCTGAATACTTGTTGGTTATTAATATTAATTTGGTTTCTTTTCAGGCAAATGATATCATAAACAAATATAGGTCAATATTATTATGTCCTATTACAACGAAGTTAATTAGACAAAGATGGAAAAAAGGATGTTTAAAATTAGTTCACTGTGTGCATCAAAACAAACAAATTGGTCAAACAATGTAACCAACAATATAATTATGTATGTGTTACATTATAAGACCCTACTTGTAGTATTGGATGAACTGTGCAATCATTATTATTATAATGACAGGAATAAGTTAATAATGATTATAAATTATAATCATGACTTTAATTAAATTGTCACTACACAACATATTTTCCTGTTAAAAGATCCTAGCTTTTCATAGTAAAATGATTTATATATGAATAATTAAAAATAGATATCATTTGTGTGTGGTATTTAAGTATAAAATATTCAGTGTCATGTTAATTGATGTATGCTCTATGATCTATATAAGCAACTAGAGGTGCCATGCAGATCGTCTAAGTTTAATTTGCATGTATACAAGTGAAACTACAAATCATAACTAGGCTCTGTATTATAAATAATAATAATTTATTTATTTGTTAGAATATTGTACAGAAGGTGTTACATTTGACGAAGTCCATAATATTCTGCTGTTTCCAGCATACAAAATATTATAAGTATTATCGAAATTCATCTAGTACTTTAGTTATGAAGGAGTAACAATCATCCATTGATCAATTTACCCATCCACATTTATAAAATTAGTTAGAATTAATGGGAATGGACTAACATCAAAACTAAATCAAAGCTCTGCAGTATGCCTTGTAGTAGTGTAAGTCATATAAGTGAATTATCTAAAATACTTTTGTACTTTCCATACAAGTAGGTTTAACTCAAGTAATGTAATGAGATGGGACCTGTATTTTTTCTTTTATATTTGTGAACAAGGCGGACTTATTGCCTTAGGCACTCTGCACCAGTCAAACTGTTGGTAGCGCAGATAGAGATCATAGTATCTACCATTATCTGTAATTTCCTTTGTTAATATACAGTAGTATCTATAACATCTTCCTTACACTCTTGGTAATGATTCTGTATGAAATACTACCGGTGACTTCTTCCATACTAAAGTGACCTACATCCTTACCTAAATTTCAAAGATAGTGATACAAGATCTTTTAATGATAATGGTTCTTTAATAGAACCATTTCTTGCATAACTTTTGCTTGTCACATTTTGTAGACAAGATTGTAAAAAAATGGCCGCACACCTTTAGAAGGTGTCCTCACAGATAAAGGAATAAGATCTTTATGTCATTTCAATGTAATATTGTCAATTATTAAACTATAATCATTTTGATGTATAGAATAGTTTTATAGCAGAATTCTTAATCCTAAACAAGGCTGTAGCCTATTAGAAGGGACAGAAACATTAGGAATATATCCTGTATTGAGTAATTTTAAAACATGTAACATCACAACAGTTTTGTGAGAGTGATTTATGATTGTTTTTCTTATTTTGTTTTATTTTATAAAGTGTTTTGTTTACTTTTTGTTATTTATAGTATATACAGTTGGTGATATTGGCCTGCGCATGCATTCTAAATAAATAAATCACATGCACACAGCACAAATATCTTAACTGGGTACTAGCACTAATGGATGACTCAAGTATTTCCTCAGCTACAGTAAAAGTGATATAAACAGATCAAGACAATAGAAATAATTCAATGTCAATACAAACGAAAATGTTTTTAAATCAGTATTTCTTCCTAATGGTAGGCAATGACCTATTAATCTCATTAAGACACAGTCTGGTGAAATTATTTAGTAATCAAATAAAACCTCTGTTATTACAGCTTTGTAAGTTTAAATAAAGAAGGTTTCAAACCTGACATTTTTAAGATAGGCTGTATGGTGCAGTACTGTAGTGCCAGTAAAAGAATCACAAAAGAAAACAACAACATGACTAGAAAGTACAATGGGTTGCTTATCAGTTGACAATTCCTTCGGTCAACCTTAAGATGAAAATGAACAAAGATAAAATTGAGATAGGCAAAGGTACCTCTATAAACATACTAAGTATATACTGATTACATAAATGTATAATTGTTAATGGTCATTGAACAGAGATGATGATTTTTATTGGCCTACCTTCAATGAAAGTGATTTAAAAAGAACATGGGTTATAAGGTGCAGAAATTAGATAGGTTTATGTAAGTAGGTAGATTAACATTTTATGGAAGCATGTGGTATTTTTACAAGTTCATGAACTAGTGACCTAGTAAAACTTCAAACTTGTAATATACATTAAGATTTTATAGCTACTAAATATATACACTCTAAATAAGCCGTTTTAAATCATTTAGGCTATAGGCGCAATGTGGTGAAAGCTAGCGCGGAATCTATTTCAGGTAGAAACGAAAAATCATTATTGAGCGTTTTAAGCATATTTTTTTTAAGATACGGCGGTTCCCTTGAATTTCATTATTGATTAGTCATACAATCGCCAGCGACCCTGGAAATATCATATCGATGGCCAATCTTCATTTCCCTACAATATACGTCATAGAAAATAATCAACACGCACCCCTCTCCCCGCCATAACGTGCCAGCGATGACGCGTGGGCCTTCATTTCACTATGTTACGAAAGCAGATTAGTTGTGAACAAATAAAATAAACGTAGGTATTAAATCACGTTACCTCGCCACTAGCGATGTTGATCGCTAAGTAAATATCACCAAACGAGCCTCCGCCGATTTTTTTCAACACCTTATATTTTCCAGTAATCAATAGTTCTTTCCGTAAACTCATAAAAGTCGACATGGTTGCAGATTATTAATAATCGTCCCGGGGATTGTAAAAATATAACTCGAAAGCACAATTACGCACTTTTGGAATAAAAACAATAATAAATTCACGGCTACATTTTACGAAACTGTGACTGAATGGAGGACGTAATGCGTTCGAAAAGTAGGCCACGCGTATTTCTTGGTACTTTCTTCCGATTAGAATTTTAAAAAATATTTGTGTCTCAAAGGTATTTTAAATAACACAACAAATATTTTTAAAATTAGTGTGAATCTTTTGAAGTGCAAATATGCGTTTGATACTGATAAAACGTGTTTTCCATTTTTAAATATAATAAAAATCAATAAAATATTGGCAAAGAGGTAAGATAATCTAGTTTCTAAACGTAGCCATTAATAAGTATTTAATGTTGCCAGATTACATAAAGTGCTTTTTTATTGTTTGGTAGAATTACAAAGACTAGAATGTTGTCGATATTTCTTGTTGACAAAAAAATTGGACTAATCGGTTTCTTCTACATATTATAATAATTAATTTAAAAAGTCAGTAACAAAATAGTAATTTAATAGTGTGTAAACTTTACTAGAACCTTTTTCAAGGTAAAATTTTTTTTTCAAATAGAAACTTAAAAAGTTATGAGCCTTTTTCGCATATCTGATTACCTAGACTTATTTTCATATGTTACAGAGAAATATATTGATTCGTTGTCTGTTTTAATTGGATACTTCAGTAATTTTTGCTGATTTTATTAATATAATAACTACTTCCATTTATTTATTATTTAAATCTTAAGAGATATAATATTTAACTTGCATATTTTTTAACTGTACTATAATCTTTTATCAATTCTAATTGGCTACACTGGTCTTAAGAATTATGCTATGATTAATTCTTTAAATGGTTTTGCTTCAGTATATTTAATTATTATAAAATATAATTTCTACTAAATTAATAACCTTTGTGTAGTTTACACTACCTACAAACCTAAGTATATTGTTAATGTATTTGTTATATGAATTGCTGGCTTTTTAAGTAAATAAAACTAAATAGGTTGTGATTAAAACAAAATCCTTTGTCATCATTTTTTAATAATGCAGCTTGTATAGTGAAATCACCTGAAATGTAACACATTAAAAAAATAAATAAATAGGTAGTCAACATTCTGGGCACAATGATCCAGTTATCATAACCATGCACATAAATCTTATAACTATATTATCATGTAGGTAGGTATCTGTATAAAAGTTTCAAAACAAAACCTTTTAAACTAAATGTAGATTATAAACAAGCGAACTTTACAAGATATTCATTGCCATGGCCAACGGTCTTTGGTCACCGATATATATGTGATGTAACTAAGAATAAATTGATAATAGTGCAATCAAAACGTATGTAGGTTAACATTCAGATGCCCTTTGCATACCAATATTATTAACGATTAAACAACCACTTTTATAATTTGTAGGCACTCAATACATTACCAGTTAGTTTAGCAGTTGATATTATAAGGATATTTAACCACTTACATCACCATTTGAAAGGTATAAGCCTAAATAAATGTCTCCAAAAGAACCACCACCTATTTTTCTGATTATCCTATATTTACCGGCAATTAATAACTCTTTTCTAAATGTAAGAGCATATTGAAACGAATCCATGTCAGGTTTGTGTTCGTTATTTTAACATTAATTATAAATTTTGATACAATTTAACACAAAATTGTTTAAATAAACACTCCGACTCTCTAACAGCTGCGGTCGGTGTTGCTAAGTTATTAAATAGTTTTGACAATTATTTCAAAACAGCAACTAAAATCGATAATCAAGAAGGTGAAGAGATTATAGGTAATTCAACTTTTTGAGAAGTGAACCTTTGGAAGAAGGTGGAATTATTTTTTACTATAAGAAATCATGAATCCAATATGTTAAACTCGTTTTAGTAGTAATCATTGTTACGTCCTATGAATTTGTAACGCGCGCGCATATACATAAAATAAATATCCACTAAAGCCAGTAGCCGTACATACGTACTGTCCCGTTAGCCTTTCATCCATGGTACTTACTGTACATGCTATACAAAATTGTCTGCTATCCATGGCCTCGTTTATAAGACATCAAGTAAATTGAATCAATAACAACATACGGCTTTATTGAAAAAGTCAATGTAAAAATACAGAAATCAAAAAAATATCCAAGTTTAAATAATATTTGTGATTTATTTCATACAAAGATTTTCAATATTTTTATTGCACTTGAAAACTACACAAAATCACGCCTATTTTTATCAAAGGGGTAGGCCGAGTTACCTACATTTTGTCAGTTATGATGTAGGCCCATTGTATTCCAATAAGAGGCGAGCGTACTGCTATTAACCACAAATAATCCAGACTACGTGCTGTTACTGAAAATTACCAAATAAGAAAACCTAATAACACTGCCCAATCCAGAAATCAAATCCAGGACTTCAATAGTCATACTGTGCGGCCACTAGTCTGAGATGCACTTTATAATCAAATTAATTATAATTGTTTTAAATATGAAAATAACATTTTGACCTATTTTTATAGTTATCGGCCATGGCATATCTTGCTTTCTCAGTGCTCCCTTACTCATTTCTGGCGTAGCACAATATTGTTGTAGAATTTCTTGGTTGCCTCTCTCAGATCTGCGTCGTTTGGTAAAGGGTTGTGGGACATAAAACACATTTTTACTATAATGTACATGATTTTTATTCAGTAATAACATATATCTGTACGTTTGCACAATAAATATGTAACACTTAAAATGACAAAAAATTGTCAAAACAGTTTTGTTGTAAGTAAATTCGAGAAAAATCAACATAAAAATAAAATGATTTTTAAAAATAAAATTTATAAAAAATGCATTCATGCTTATTCTATGTATATTGTTGCGTACTTCTTGATTCGTTATTAACATAATTAAGGCATATATTATTTCACTTACTACAAAGTCTAGGATACCAGTTACGTGTACAGCTAGCAATCTAATACGCGAATAGGACCCCTAATTTACCAAATGCATCAATTTGAAGATTCAACTAATACTTTTCATTAACTTTTGACACCTAACATTACTGACAACATTATAAATAAAGTCTAATGACATCGCCTATCAAACTGTGTAATACTAATTTAATATTAGTGGAAACTACTAAATAGTAGTACTAGTCCATTTCTGGCAACATTTAAAATCAAAGTTCGTTTCATTACGTCAAACATAGGTTTTGACAGCTGAATGATTGATTCGTTTTTTTTAAGGCGCAGGCATGCACTTGAGCCTTTCGAACGCGGCCTTCTCTAATGCTTCGCGGTGGTCGGGATGAGCGACCTTGATCAGTTCGTAGGCGCGCTGCCGCAGCGTCTTGCCGAACAGGTACGCGATGCCTTGCTCGGTCACTATGTAGTGCACGTGCGCGCGAGTTGTCACCACACCAGCACCTGGAAATAGCACAAGCATTTGTTATTGTCTTGCACAATTGAAGTTATAATTATACAAGAATATTGCTTACGAATATTCCTGTATTCTCAATGTCTGCTATCCATACATGTTTGCATAATTGATATTTTTCGATTGTTAAACATACTACTGGTACACAGATTTCAGTTTTACAGTCATGCTATAAATGACATGCAAACACGTACATTGCCCAAAATAAGCCAACAACCGGTGGATGCAATCAGCAAGTTGGCGTTCTAAGGGGGAGGCCTTTGTTCAATAGTAGACGTCTTCCGGCTGATGATGAAGCCAACAATCGTAATACTGACCAACTTTAAGTGTAGGCACGATCTTGCTCTCTCCCCTCTTGGTGCTGGAAACGAGCGCGATGATTGGTTTCCCGCGCCCGTCCACAGACTCAGCCGCGCCGCGGATGAAGTCCACCTGACCACCGAAGCCGGAGTACATGCGCGTGCCTAGTAGAAGTTAATGTCGATTAGAAAAATAGTCATTTTCTAAAAAAAAACAGGTTTTAACTGTCAAAGGAATATAAATAAAGTTGCTTCCAAGGATGCAGAATTTATTTATATAGTGCACATTTTAAAACAAAGGCGGACTTAATATCATTACGCATTTTTACCAGAATTCTAGCGTTTCTGCGAACTCTGCGTTGTCTTTTCATTAGTTGGCACCACTTCTAGATTCTAAGAACGATTTTCAATTGTAAAGACATGAACACTAAGAATTGCTTACGCTGTGGGAGGTAAGCCAATCAACTGGATGACAACTGACTAGGGTGTATAATGAAACATAACTTATGTCCACATGCCAAAAGGAGCATCTCTACAGAGCATAAATTTTGCCTTTGGGGTAGACTGGAGTCGGTATACATACCAATAGAGTCGGCGCACACTTGTCCAGTGAGATCGACTTCGATGCATGAGTTGATGGCCGTCATAGTGGGCTGCAGGGAGACTATGTGGGTGTTGTTCACATAGTCAATCTCCAGCATCTCTGTAATATTATAATTGCTGTCATTTATGGTAGATAAATAATTTTTGTAGCATATTTGGTAGAAACTGTGATTACTTAAAGTCGACTTCAGAAATCTGAGAAATTGTATGGAAAATCTCGGATTTGATACAAATTTTGTCACGGTTCGATTATTATTGGTTTAAGATTACCATTCTTAGCACGGAATCGAAATATTAATAATATTTCGATTCCGTGCTTTACTATTTATCAAACAAGTTTCTGTGGTCGACTTAATATTTCAACGTTATATTTACAGCTGCGAACATGATTTTGCGAGTGTCTATGCTATACATGATCATTATTTGAAAGTATCATGTGTATAACCATATTTAGAAAATCTTTTTCTTTTAATGCGAAATTATGTTGATGTCAAATAAATTAATGTTGATGATGATTAATGATGATGCCACAGAAAAATAAGGGCCTCAACGTTGTATACATATTTGTGTAATTGTAATTCCGACGTCCACATTCTAATTACAGAATCATATGTATAATTGCCATCACTACTATGACCGAAATATTTGTATGAAATGAAATACCACATAAATCAAATACTACAAAGCCGATGTTCAGGCCTATAATATAATCATAATTATTATGTAAACGAGACTACTTTATCTAATACATAAAGCTTAAGCTTATCTATCTATATTAACTATAGGTATAATGACTATTCTACGTGATCATAATAATAATTATGTACTAATAGTTTTCAAATAATAATCTAATAACAACGAAAGAAAACTTAAAGAACCTTTCTCGAGATTAACACTTGAGCATTTTATTTATTCCATCTTGGTAATTTACTTCCTATAAATAAAAATAAATCAACATTACTACTCGAATTGCCACAGTTGCCACGGTAAATATACTCCCACTGTTTATAAGTAGCCATAGGTGAGGTATCATCATCCTGTTTGGCCTCTCGCATGTATTACAGACGATTTAAACAGTTTCTTGTAGGGTTAGGCAATTTTTTAGTGACTGAATAACCCAATTCTAGGTATACAGGGCCGTCCACATCCCATACAGATGAGGTGTATTATGTTAATTAATGTCACCTTCATTTTTGAAGTATCATAAATTTTTTCTTGTACTTGGCATAGTACATACGACGTTAGTATATACATAGATGTTGTCTGAATGATGTCTGGTCGGCACTTCTTTTGGTAGGTATTTAAATTATTTTTTTGACAGGGATATCAGTACATAGTACGTAGGTAACAACAGAGTGGTAGTTGTTTTTTATGAGCAATCAAGGTCACTGCCACCCATCCTGTTTGGTACCTTTGACTACTACAGGCTGGAAAGCCTTTTAATATCAGAAAGTTGTATCAGCAGGTCGCTTGTTAACAATTTCTGTAAGCCTATATATATATACCTCTTCATACAAAATGAGTAAGGCGGACTTAATGCTCTCTCATGGGTGTTTTTAAGGCCCACTTAGTACATTAATTTAATACAAAACGAAACATTCTAGAACAGGGTGAGCATAACATTATGTTAGCATGCCTTTTTTTACTGGGGAAACCTTTATAGACTTCCTCCGTCTTGGGGCGGACAAAAGGGTATACCGGACTTCCACCGGCTAAAATCCCAGGGTGTCCTAGCTACCCTAGGTCAAGGGGCTTGGGATTATAGCATGCCAAAGAACTTACCAATGAAGGGGTTGTTGTCAACAAAGTCGTACAGTTCTTTGTTTCCAACGAGGAAACTGCCCACGATGCGGCCTTTGTGGGTCTTCTTCCTGGAAAATATAAATACACATTAGCATGAAGAATCTCACTTGGGGCTTTTATTCTACAGTGGACGTCTTTTGGCTGATGATGATGATCGTTCCTATCCATCTCCCTATATGGCTCTTAATACCATAACAAAACGTTAAGTTTCTCACTTATTGTTGGTGACACATCCACGCTTGACGAGGTCGATGACCCCGACGCTGAACATCTCGGAGTGGATGCCGAGGTCCTTGTGGTTCTTCAGGGCGGAGAGCACCGCGTCTGGGATGCTGCCGATACCTGAAAGCAAAGAACATTTAGAATAGAAAGACTCTACCAAAAATCATTGGAATCAAGAATCTCGACTTCTCATACATTTTGCTGCACTTTGTGGGGTCTATAATGTTTTTACTATAAAAAAGGAACTCAGGTACAGTTTTAATTTGCCTGAATGCTTGTCAGCTTACGCACACATATTATGACAATGTGCATTTGCATTGATAAGTATGGCTCACCCGCTTTTGTTTGATGATGTCTTTGCATGATTTGACGTCATTGCTATGTGCCTAATTTCCATATTCAAAATCAACACAGAAAAATAACCTGTTTTTTATATATTACTTTAACTTTCTAACATATTTATGTAGGTATTCATATGTAGTATTACTATGGGTACATACAGTTTAAAAAATATGAAGTATTAAAAATAATGTAATTCTTATATGACAACCTCATCGGCGCAGTGGCAAGCAATTAGATTTCTGCGTTAGGGGTTTTGGATTTGATTCCCGCACGGGACCAAAAATTGTGTGATTCGCAGATGTTTGTTCCAAGTCGGATGTTTGAGTATGTGGTACTTCATGTATCAAGTGTTTGAATTGTCAGTAATTCCGAGTGTCCTCGTACGAAACTCATTTATTTATTCTTAATGCACATTCGTACATAGGCGGCCTTAATTTTCTACCAGTCAACCTTAGGGTGATGCAGAGTTGAACAGTGGTAGATGCGCTGAGTGTAAAACTGACGCAAACAAACCAACTGACCCATCTGCAGGGTAGCGCCGTCTTCCACCAGGTTGTCCCCGATGAGCTGGCCGATCCTGGTCTCCTCGGGGCTGGCCGGCTTGCCGCCGTGCTCGGGCAGCGGCGTGTTGTCCTCCACGGCGTAGTCGACGTGCGACATGTGGATGATGGCGTCGCCGAACGTGCGCGGCATGTGCTTGTTCACTTGGGCTGGAAGTGGTGGTTTACAGTAGATCTGTGGTTCCTAACCTACAGCTAGAGAAACTAGTTTACTCCCCATCTTCCTGGTGTTACCATTTAATATAATAATATCCCTAAATACAAATCAACTTTATAAGTCGTATAAAAATTGAACAAAAATATTGAATTTACCAGCTTTACCCCCGCAGTATATTAATTTTACCCCCACAGGGTTTTTTTACTTGACTACACCCAGTTTAGGAACAGAGGCTTTGGATGCTTAGCTATTTATTTTTAATTGGATAATTAATAGAGACTAGTGTTTACAGTAAGTAGAACTGTATCACAAATCAGGCCTTTCCTCCATGAGATAATTTATACAAATTTAAGTATTTACGTGTTTTTCGGATAGTAAATATAAGGAACAACTTAAATAAACGAATTTAGATAATTGTTTATACACAACAAAGCTACAAACTTAGTCTTTGGCCGTCATTAGAATGATAAACGTTGAATAGTTATTGAATAATAAATTGTCTTACCAATAATAATCTTGGAATTGACGAGCGCCGACCTGACGCAGTCGACGGACGTTCCCAAGCTGCAGTATCCGTGGTGGTCGGGGGGAGACACCTGGAAATAAAAAAATACTTTTATCATCAAAATATTAGATTACGTGACTTCGTCTGCGTTGATTTCCAATGTTATAAGAACCTTCCTCGATAAATGGACTGTCCAACTCAAAAAGCTTGTTTCAATTCGAACCAGTAGTTCCGAACAATATAGTCAAGGATCCACGCAATTTGTAGAATAGTTGATCTGACTTCTAGTACACTATAGCTAAAAAGCCATGTCAAGTAATCATTGAATTATTATTGATTGGCCTGCATTTGCTATTAAGCCTGAACCAGACCTTGATTAAAGTTAAGCAATTTAGAGTACAAAAAATCAAGTAAAAAAAAATACAGGTAAGTTTATTTTCTTCAAATCCTTGTACTTAAAAAAATCCTTAATACATTCATTCGTCATACATACTAACGTCCTCATCTGGTATGATAACTTGCTAGCTTACTGACCTGGATAAGAGCAATGTCGGGCTGGATGATCTTTCTGTGGAACAGCTTGGGGATGTCCTGCAGGAAAATGGGGATGGCATCGGACCGTCCCTCGGCCACGGACTTCCGGACGTTGGCGGCCATGAATAGCGACACGGACCTGGGGATCAAAGGTATATAATTGCTATAGGATAACATAATTTCACTCCTGTGTTGTCCGAAAGACCCATAGCCGGTGAGGAAGAAAGATTCTCGAGTGGCGACCACGAACCGGTGAAAGCGGAAGGCGCAGCGTTGGCAGGCCTCTCACCAGATGGATTGACGCAAATAGCATGCTGCCGTTCATTGTGGCGTTTTAAAGGGAAGGCCTTTGTTTAAAGTCTTCTGGCTGATGATGATAATTTTCCTAAGAAGTATCATACAAATCTCGCCAGTTATGTTTAGGCCTATTGTAATAGGAACGAGCCTATTGCCATTAACTGGGCATTGGGAATCACCTAATAGAAAAACCTAATTCCCCTTTACCCGACCTGGGAATTGAACTCGGGACTTTCTGCTCAGCAGTGGCCTATGCTACCAATCGACCAACCAGATAGTCCTGCCGAAGATTGGCTACTATTATATTAAGTTTTTTGGCAAGTGGTGGCTTAATTTCTAGCCCCCTTGTTCATAAAAAATACAACTTTAAACCAAGGATTAAATTATACCCGTCACTGTCGTTTGCATATGAAAGAATAGAGATGTCAATAGACTTAATAACGGTTTTAGTTAGTGCCGGTATGATCCTTGTTTTTGAATAAGAGTGTACAATTATTATTTCACTATTTCAAACCAGTTCATTACAGTGATTGATTTACTTTGGAAGCAAAATATTTATCTTTAAATAACATTAACAAGCTGATACAAATCAAATTGTTTAATTATCGTGTCGCTATTTATCATAAATAATATATGACGAGCTAAATTATGCCATAAAATAGGCCATATTTGTAAGATAATGACGTCCTTTTTCCTATGGAGATGAACCGGCAAAAATCCCCAGAGATACTTTTCCCAGTGTCGTTAAAAACAAGCATTCAACATCTCGGTAAGAAACGCGGTCGAACGATTGTTATCGATTAATTGTTGGCTCGATTAGTGAAGCAACAAGCTATGAAATGGGGACATTGTTCTAATGTAAATTATAGCTATTGCCATTCGTAATAAGTGGTTTTATATGCCCATTTGATTTACATACGTAGAGAAAATTCAATAAACTGTAACATTGATTTAAATTGAGCCAAAATGGCTACCTACATTATATCATAGCAAATGGAAATTCGTGATCTCTGCCTACTGGCAAACAGACGCAACTGTATATAAGTATAATAAGGACCGAGGTATAGAAACACTACTAATAATTATTTAGAAAAATAAGTGATAAAACTTAGATGTTATGACATGAAATTACCAACACACAGATCAAGTGTGGCGATCAATGTTCCTACCCTCTGTATGAGAAGAGGCCTTTGCCGTGCAGTGGAATAAACTGTAGTCATAGGCCGATATTACATTTTAAATATAGGTATCCATAGCATTGTAGTCTTGTTTGTCATTGAATGGGCAGTTAAACCTAGCAACACTGTTATACTACTTCTAAGATAATATTTATCTGACATCTTACATATGATGGGATCTTCAAGTTCCGAGATAAGATATACCTCAGAGTGTGGCTGGATTATGTTAAATGTCACGATGTTTTGGGTAGATACGGATCGGCACCTGGCTGATATGACTTGGAATACAGATATTCTGAGGTCATGGTATGATTAGTAGCGTATAAAAATAAAAATAATGAAGGGATGTAACAATGCCTCAAGGCTTCTTCTTCTTCGTATCGGCATAAGCCAATAGCCACATGGAATAGGTCATAGTGTGGTGTGGAGATTGGCCAGTCGACAAGGATGGTAGCGAGGTTGACCGTTCAGGGTGCGCCGGACGTACTTAAGTATCGTCACTCGTGGAGGTTCTCTAATTGTACCTCAAAGAAGAAAGTTTTGTTTGGTCGATATTCGTCCCGAAGAAACGGTGGTCTGTCGAAATATTACGGACTACCATTACAAGTATTGACGCAGCTTCAAAACATATAATATTATCCTAACAGCATTCTTTTTTCCGGAGCCTGTAGTCTCCCACTGCAGGGCAAAGGTCTCCCTACTTTCTTTCCATTTGTCCCTGTCAAAGGCCGTTACTGGCCAGTCCTCCATAAAGGAGTCCAGTTCATCTCGCCATCTCCGTTTGGGTCTGCCTCTCTGACGTCTACCTTCTTGATGCTGTTAGCTTAATGGAACCCCCATTAAGCTAACTTTAAGCAATAAGGAAAAAGTAAATTAAGCATTAAGAAAAACAAATTCCAAGTTATTTCTGAGGTACGTAGGTATAAAATTTAATTAAAATCCATTCGGTTGTTTTTACGTGAAAGAGTAACAAACATCCATCCATACTTACAAACTTTCGCGTTTATAATATTAGTAGCGATTCAACTGCAGATGGTATTTAAATATTGTGTGAAAGTAAATAGACTTGACATAATCAGTAGTGCAGTACAGTTATCTTATCTCCGTTCATTCACTATTAATCATGGTAATGTCGCGTTAATTGCTATTATTGTTTTACTAGTCAAGTCTGATAACATAATTGTGCTCCAGTTCATTGCAGCACAGAGGAGTCGTATTTTTAAACGAATTTAATTGAAATGATGGACGATACCTTTAAAATTATAAACTCACATCCTATTAATGTTATAAAAAGCGTATTTTATATGCAGTTAGATATCATTTATATTTAAAGAAATAGCCTTAGTAAGGGTTTTTAGGTCTGGCTGGAAGTCTGGTAACCAGTCAGAATTCTGCGGAGTTAGCTAGAGTGGAGTGTCTAAAAAATCTTACATAAGTACATACATACATACATAAAGTCACGCCTGTTTCCCTGAGGGGTAGGCAGAGACCACGGATAATCTTACAATAACAATATTATAGCCTATGAGAAGACTTTACGTGTGGAGCGGTTATAAACTGTTATAGAAATAACTCTACGACAAGCTAATATGATAGTCGGCTGTACGACCTTTAGCAACAAAGACAAACGTATAATTTAGTTAATTAGCCTCAAAGTGCCACGTCCACGTCTCGTTACAAACATTACACGAATACATTAATATATTATACGGAAATCTTATTCATTTGTTGTCAAGAATTTGTTAGTTTTCTATATCCGTAACCAGAGTTTCAGGCTCCCGATTAACCTTAACGCAAAGATGAATAAGGGAGATAGACTTTTCTGCAATTCAAATTTTGTCCGTAGAAAACTTTTGGCAGTTGAATCATCTCTCTAAAAAACGGCGGTTCATACATAAAGTCACGACTATTTCCCAGAGGGGTAGGCAGAGAACACGGATTTCCATTTGCGGTTCACTAGACAAAAAATAGGTTGTGTGAGTGTAGTTAGTCTCAGTTTTCTGAAGAACGACGAGGATATACAGTCCGACTGTGGTTAGCATACTTATGTGTGAGGAGTCCTCCGCTTATCTGTCTCATTCTTGCTCGTAAGTAGATAATATTTCCGTTTCACCTTCAATGGCATTCAAAAGACTGATACCGACACCAGATAAACAATGCAACTATTACATATTGTTAAGTAAGTACTTGAAACATTTACTATGAGTAGGTCTGCCATCACCTAAATTGCCGTCACCGGACTAAAACTCGAAAACCCCGGACATTTGGGTGATAAAGAGTTTAATTCCCGGACTCCTGAATAACAACCAAAACCACTTACGAATGGATTTCTAACTATATTACACTAAGTGTCCACGGGTTTCATCCGGACACTTTTGAGAACCCCTCCAGAAGATCCTTGGACGCACTCCAAACTGGACAAATCCAGGAAAACCTGGACGGATGGTTGCCCTAACTAAGAGCACGCCTCACATGTATGACATATGTATTGTATTCGTTACCATACACATTGTATTTAACAAGACTTTTGCGGATCAATTAGTAGAGTCATTTCGCCAGAACTTGCCTCATACTAGAAAACTGTGTGAACTTACTTCTGACATCATACTATTATTGCTTATCACGTCGTTATTTCCAAAAGGGGTAATATAGATAACTAATAATGGATGATAACCGTTTACAATTTCTTGTCAACTTGAGTTCTCCACACAAGACATACATTCTTCTACCGCATTTTCACACATCACATTTTGTTATACTCTATTCCTATTAGTTTAGCATTTAGCCCGGCCCCTGAAGTTATTCAGTAAACAAACCTGAAGATATCCTTATATTCGGGGGCTACATAGGCGGCGTCCTTCTCGGTGTGCATGTGAACCACCTTGATGTCCCTCAAGGAGCCAGCCTTGCCGGCCGCTGTCATAGCGTCCAGCAGCGGCACAGGAGTCGCGGCCGCACCCTGCGCGTACACCGTTTGACCTGGAAGGAAACAACACATTATTAATAACATAAGCTCTTATTGCCCAATTCAGTGGCAGGCAGTCGTGGAGGCCTAGTGGTTGACATACCGGATTTGTATGCACAAGGTTGCAGGTTCAAACCCAGGCAAGTATCAATGTGACTTTTTCAATGTCATAAATACTTTCTTAGATATTCTAAGACACCACTGAGTGACGTTGACGGATCATGAGGAGACATGGATTTAATTATCTGAAATCACCAAAGCGCAGTCAGCTAGCGTGGTGATCAATGCTAAATCCTTATCTATAAGTGAAGAGGTTTTTGTCCTGCCTTGGGACTGCTATTATTATCGTCCCATTGCAGGGCAAAGGCCTCCCTTCCCTCCTTTCACTTGTCCCTGTCTACCGCCACTGGACGTACAGTCCTTTAGGTAGGAGTTCTTCACGCCATACAACACATTACATTAGGTAATTCATATTACTCTATTGTCTAGAACGTGTTGTTGTATGTGCGTAAAGTGACTTTCAGGCTTCTGAGGATTCTTGAAAAGAGGACATGTGTGCAATCGATTAAATGAGAAATAGCTACTTGAAAAAGGGCAAACTGAGGACCCTCAACCGACGAGCATGTATGAAGAATGTGATGCGTGGTCTCAGCCTACCCTTCAGGGAAACAGGCGTGACTTTATGTATTTTTTATTATCTACTTGAGGTAGGTAGTTACATTTTATTGACACATATATTAACATAAGTAATGACGAGTTTCGACTGATTTCATTGGCTGAACAAACAGTTTTGATATAGACTAATTAATTAAGTACATCGTTATAAAAATAGATTCTATTTACATTGGCTATGAGTAATTTTTATGTGATATAATTCAAGTGTCACCATTTGGCATCACGTGCGATTAGAAACATAGTGCAAAATAAATAAACAGCTTGCTCTATGTATAATTCGTCCATATTTAGGGGACTGTTACATTGTTATAAAAAAATATAAGAAACCAGTGACCCAGCGAGCTTCCCTAGACTTCCACGAATATTCCAATACCAATATTAGCCAAATCGGTCCAGCAGTTCTCGAATTTTAGCGAGACAAATAACGTCGTAAATGAAATGAAATTGAATTCTGTAATTCAAAATTGAAAGAAAAAACTTGCATCACTTTTTCTGTTACCCAAAATTAAAGATAATAAAAGTAATGTTTCCTTTGTAAATCTTGACCCCCAGCAATAGTAACGACCGATTACAATAGTAAACACGTCACTATGTCATTAACCGGAAGAATCTGTTAATTATAATGTAAGATAACCGTATCTGTTTACGTATTTACTAACTATTACGTTGACCTAACTATTAATAACACGTTCAATTTAAGTTATAGTTTTAACAAGGAAAAATATGGTTGTACATACGGTCCATCTACGTTAAAAGTTATGTTTTTTTTTGTCCCAATGTAATAGGGGGCTAGCCTATTGTCATCAACGAGGCACAAGTCCCGACTCCGTGCTGCTAGTGAGAATTACCTAATGGTTAAAACTTTTTATTGTAAAGATATTAACAATTCATATTTCAAAAGAATAACATTACAAAGTAAGTTTATTTATTCAAATTGAATTTCAATTGAATAAAAATAATATAGTTTAACCTTATGTCACGCTGATCTTAACAAACATAAATAACTTGAAAGTCTTATCAATAGGTAAACAGGTAAATAAATTGTTGTGTAGAAGATTGATAAGACACTGGTTGTCCGTTGTACTACGAGATCGCGAACAATAAGATGACGCTACTTTCGCACGTGTATGCTATATAATCCGCATTTCTCAATGGTTTCTGCTTTTGCGAATAATATTCTATCCGCAAATTGGATTAGGAGGATTCAATACTTTGTTAAGCTATCCTTACTCTCTGTATATTACTACATCATGGTAAGAATTCTGCCTGGACGGGACGACGGAGGGGTATGGCCGATTACTGACTTGGTTATCGGACCTGTATTCTTTTATGATTGATATCGTTGCGGGTTCCAAGACAGTCGAGTGATTTTTTGGGACGCCACAAGCTTCATTGCCTCGATGGTTATCATTGTAGATTCTGGCTTACAGGAGTCACATTGATGGGCACGACTGGTGGGCTTGACCCTTACTTGGTTCTTTACTCGAATAATGTAATGGCAGATTTTCCTAGAGTTAGTTGCAAGATGCAAGGTCCTAAAGAAAGAAGTCCAAACATGCAGAGAGAGAACTGCGTGGTATGGGTTCGGAAACTGCATGGAAGTCAGTTAAGAAATTGAATGTATTTTCTTTGACGTCAGTCATATGAAAACATGCAATTACCATTCGCCTTTGTGTTTGTATCTTTGTAAGACTCATTTGAATTCAACAACTTAATCATTTATGTACAACTGCTGAACTTGAACTAGATACAATTATTAGTTTCAAGTGCAAATGTATCGGCAATAGTGAAGCGATCGCTCAGTGCGATAAGACCGCCCATTGTACATTATCCTTACACTGCACTTATACATTTCTTTTTTGGTGTGCAATAAAGAGAAATCTATCTATCTAGTGTGAAAGAGAGGAGCTGCACGTTTCAGTAAAGGAATGAAATGGAACTAGTTCAGTTACCTTTAATTAGATGTATTCATTGATTTATCAAAAGCCTTTTTGCGCGAAACCTTCCATTGAAAATGAGATATTGAATGTGCAGTATTAGGATTCAAAATGAAGTGTTATAGCGAATAGTATCACCACATTGCACCACCGTATGCCTTAAATAAAGGATCTGTAAAAACTGTTTAATAATAGTGCTTTTATAAACCACTACAAATCAACCCAATATCCTAGGCAAGTTGCAAAACTCTTGATGAATATATGGGAATGACACTGTGTTTCGATTCCATATCTAATCTATGACATAGGTTTATTTATCCCATTGATTTTTCAATCTTATCGATTTCCATTTAACAAACATTTTCAATTCTTTCGGGTCACAGAGGAGTTGGCAAAAGAAGAATGTAATAAGGCAACAATGTGGAGCCATTCAAAAATATACAGTTACGCAATCCAAAAAGAACATTTATTACATGAAACTGGAAATGGCTTATCATAGTAATCCAGCTTTATGGAAGACAAACAGTAAAATTTTACTCCACAGCAAATCCGCTTTAAAATAAGATTAGATAACAAACATGTTTAGCAAGGATTACATAAAATGATACATACTAACATTGATCGAATTAAGTCAAAATCTAACGAAAAACCGAGAAGATTAATGAAAATACTAGCCTGTAACTAAGGAACAGTTACAAGCTGGTATTATTATTAGTTTGAGGTGCTCAAAGCTACGTGGCTACCGCACAGATTAGTACATCGGCGAGGTTTCAGAATCGAAGGTTCTGGCTTCACTAACATTAATTTGATCTCTCAGGACATGTTTTTTGATATATAACGCCATGTTTGCATGCCGAATGGTAAAATGTGGCTGAACTCTATTGTATCTCAAGAACTATTGTACATTACCCATATTTGCAAAATAAAATTATTTTCTATTCTCTTCTCACGAATCTTTCCTATAAATAGATATATAATTTTGTCGACTGCTCACAAGTATAACTGCATTGAATCAACGAGCTCGGTAATTTGAAAGGGAACAATTAAAACTGACGGCTTTGGGGCTTCCAATTAGGTACCGCTTTTAGAAATGGCAATCAACGAATTTCTACATCTCAACGCACCTTATTTCAAACAGTTCTACTTTTATCTATTTTCTTTCATTCGTTCTGCATTCTGAGCTTTACTCTTAATCGGTGACTTCAATATTATTGACCTTATTCTTTATATCAATATAGAAACGAACTGTATAAGAGTAGGTATGTTTATAAATTGTAGTTCAAGCTTAGAGATAAAAACAAATTATGACGTTGTATTTTTTGTTGATTGTTCATTAGTTGTACAAGCCCACCAGCATTTTGCTTATCAACCACTCCCCCAGTTAATTTATGATTGCATATTGTTTACAATACGGTTAATTTGACGTAGATTGGGACCTAATAAATTAATACGGATAGCAATATTTTTATTATATTGTTTACCACATGAAGTGCAATATTTTGAAATATTTTATAGTAACCCTGCATAATACCTACGGTGTTTTGTCGTTTTCCTTAAAACTTTTAGGTTAGGATTTGATGATGATGACATTTCTAAGCTTCTAAATGCCCGTATCTATGCGTTCTTCGCATAGCCATGAGCTTATTAACACAAGGAAAAAGTGGCAGTAGATACTTCGCTTACCGTATTAATCAGTCTCAGAGAAATAATAGTAAAACTGAAGCAATAGACCAATTGCTACATAACATAATAAAAATAAGTCCGTATAAATGACACTTTCGAGAATATTAACCAAGATGAAATTAAGATGATCTACATTTCCCCTGAAGCCAATGCAATCAACGTACGTCACTGCATACGTCCTAGATACCAGTTCAGTAGGAACCAGATCAGATAAACTTACTTCATTATTCAGTTAGAAATAACTAGGACAATGAGACGTTTTAGTCCATGAAAATAAAAGATAAAAATACTTTTCGCTTTTTAAAAACAATTGAAAAATATTAACTTTATTTTTAGAACCTCTATCAAATGAATAAAATGCTCTATGGCCAAGTTATTCTTTTTTTAAACGCAGGTTTTCCAGGGTTTAGCATAATAACCTATTGTATAGAAGGGAGGGGAATCTTATGAAACAAGACAAATACAAACCATAAATGTAGGTCAAGCTAACCGATCGTTAATAGCAACGACCAAGCTTGATGTGTATTTTTTTATTTGCCGCTTACGGCTTTTTCAGTCAACAATGCAGGAACAAAACTGGGAATTAAAGACAAGTCCAGGCTTTAGAATACTTTTCTCGACCTCCCGTCTTGCGTTACGTTCTTAAGCTTTTGAAAATGTATCTCTCCTTCAAAACAAATGTTATATTGATCCGTTAGCCATATTTAGCGTTAGTCAGAAAACTATAAAATGCTTAAGTCTAAGACAGGTTTTATTGGGTAGTTGACACTAGCAATCAATTGACATACTTTTTATGAGCTGTCAAAACATATTCCTCCGTAGATTTTGTATGGCAATAGGAACTTGTGACGTCACTAGTTTACAAACTCAATTGACTTACAATTTATTGATTTTAAAGCATATAAAAATCTAATTTTAGTTATTTTAATATGTATAGGGTTTTTAGGGCTAATAGAAAGCATTTTTAGAAAAGTAGTGTCTTGGAGTGATTGGTTAATGATGTCAACTAGGTGGGAATATCAGTAACCACGTAAGAATGTTTTTAAGCGCCCTTTTATAACACTTCATTACGTTACGACAGTTTTGTTTTTAGTATTCCCAGGTTACCGATCTTACGGTCACTCTGACTTGGCTTGTCGCCAAATAATGTGTATGAATCTGCCCACGCATCACAATTCAGATTGTTATCTCAGATTTGCAACATATTAACAACTAGTTGTATGGTAACCCAGTGATCAAGACTCCTAATTATGTATGAATTTTAGGTTACTGCTTCATAAACTTTATACTTTGATGGTTTAGAAATCATAGTCCTTCGTGAACGCAGTATGTTCAAAAAGGGGTACGAAGTTTAGTCTTTACATAAAATTATTACCTAGGTAGATACAGCCTCTTTACTATGAACTCTTAAAGCAGGACTTCTCCGATGTGGAAATAAGACGCTGCGCGCCGCTATGTTCAGTGTAATGCGGTGTCTCGCTTCCATAACGTAAACTGTCCTGCTTTAACAGTTCATGGTATGGGAGCAGATTTATTACTTATATGTACATCATCATTATCAGCCGGAAGACGTCCACTGTTGAACAAAGGCCTCCTCCTTAGAACGACTTATTACATATTTTTTTTTTTTTTTTTAAAACGTCGCCCCACACTAGGAATTTCTCCTGTATCGTAGGTGCGTTTCACAAACATGAAATATTCACATACACAAACACCCAGACTCGGGGCAAACATCTGTGGTTCGCACAAAGTTTTGCCCCAACCCGCAACCCTTAGTGCAGCAGTCCAATCGCTTAGCCACTGCGCTAATCAGGTCGTCTAATATGTAGATAAGATTATAGTAGGTTAGTTTCGTAAGAGATATGTATACATGTCTAACAGGTGGACCGACGATATGGTAGACGTGCAGGTAACCGGTGGATGCAATTAGCAAGCTGTCATTCATAGGCGTTCTAAGGGGGAGGCCATTGTTCAACAGTGGACGTCTTCCGACTGATGATGATGATTATAGGTACTTGTTTTCAGTTTGACACTTTTGTTTTGGGGAAAAACGTAAACAAATGTACTACCTAAATAAATTTTAATTAGTTATTTTTATGACGTCATTCGTTTGCTTTGCCACTAATTTACAAATGTATTGTTTTATTATTGTTGCAGTTTCATCATTTATTACTGTAGGATTTTAGTTTGATACGATAGAATACTACCTACTCAGTGATGTAAGTTATTTTTGTTGTCACTGAATCTTACGACTTGAACTCTACGGATTTTATGCTAAGGAAAAATACGACATGTGTGCGATAATGTAAGCACAACTATTGCAAATGTATATTATGCGACTCACACAAACAAACAAAGATTTTACTTGGGTATACGTATGTATACCCTTATGGCTATGGTTTATTCTTATGTTTATAACGCTCGTGTGTAGAAAATAAAACCTGATACGTGTAGGTTCGGTTAAATGAAGGTCAAATCAAATACCTACCAGTTTGGTTTTTAGGATGTTTAATCTTATTAATATTAGATCGATCAATTCACACCTTCTTTTATAGGTGGGCGATGATAGATTATGCACCATAAGCGATCTTTTCAAGGTATTATTTAGATTTTAGTACTTCGATTACAATCACTATAGAGACCTACTCCGTTTAGGCGAAGGCAAATGACAAAGTCGATTACGAAGCTTTATTGAACACAATTAAAACTGGAACAGACAGATAGGATAGTGATATATCAACAGGAGTTTGTAGAAACTTCGATAAACTAAAAGACGCACCTATAACCGTCTTCTACTATCTTACGTGCATCCTTGATCTACAACTGCTATTGCTTGCTTCTCTACTACTGCGAAATAAACTGAGTAACCGTTTTACGCTGTATCATTTCAAATTGCTTACACAAGACATCACATACTATGGACATTTCCATAAGTTGTTAGAGAGCCTCCACGAACGATGACACCTAAGGCCGTCCGACGCACCCTGAGCGGTCAACCTCATTATCGTCCTTGTTGCACGCAAAGCCTGTTTACATGCGACATTTAGATAGCTCAATCCGATACAGCAGCAACTAACACACGAATGAATACATACATATTCTTTAGCACATTATTATACAACTAGATACTCAGAGTTTTGGCAACAGCATCCAATCGAAATTCAGATCGGCCCCGACCTGTGTCAAGGTGAACGAGCTTCGTGAGCCTACTACCAGCTAAAACTGTAAAGAAATATATTAACTTAACAATGCTCGAATGCATACATGAGTATACCGTAAAGTATATGTATAATTATGTTGTCATAAACGTTATAGTTAGTATATTTAACATACTAGCGATTTAGTATAGGAACTGTAATATTTAATGTACAGCTGATTGAGCGCCGCTCTGACTATAGCGCCAAAAAAAATTGAAAACTTTTGTTATAAAAAGTTTTTACAAACACACACAGCCACACCTAAACATGTGTTATATCAAACGAGCTACAGACCTAATATTTGCTCACTTTATCGACAATTCGCAAGGAAAACAACATGTTTGGGTAACGTTTCACACGCGGAATGATACATAATATAAATAGAGTAAACCGTCAGAATAAGAAGTTTGTGTATTTACAACGTGACTGGTGTAATGTTTAGATTATTTCTCAAAGAGATCGTCCGGTTGAGGTTTGAACAGAAGAGCTGATATTATCAAGTTTACAAACGATCCAGGATAAATTTCTAGTGTAAAAAATTAGTTTTGTAGAAATAAAAGACATACTAGAAGCCTTTCTATGAATTAAAACATGTAGTAATGTCGCTTAAAGAATTAACACGATTGCCGAAGCCCTAAACCAATTAGAATTGAGGTTTATTGTAAGAAGTTTTGAACAGTATATACAATCTGTTGGCGACACTTATTGTTGATAATGTAGGTATATAAGTAGGTAGCAGGTTCATATATATAAGTAGGTAGTTTTAAGTAAAATTAAGAAAAAAATGTGGGTATACAAATAAATGGTACGTTGGAAGCGAGTGTGCGACTGGATGTCCGAAGGGAAAGTGAAGAGGCGGAGGGGGCCAACCGCCACAGTCAGTGCGAGAGCTAACGGCCATCCGAGCGGACACTCGCATTCGTGACGGCAAAAATACAAAAAAGATATCATATCATTCGTACTATCCTTCCCACCCTTAACAAGTGGTCCTTCGAGCCGGATCAGTAACCAGCAACCACTGCAACTTGTAATGTTCAGCACTCCACCGTCACACAAGATGGTACAAACACGTGGCGCAAAGGAAAAGGAGAAGCAGTTACAAGAACTATCTGTCAAGGAAGGACCTTCTGGACAACCAAATGATGTGATATCTGAAAGAGTGGTTGGTAGTCTCAAAACGGAAGCCGGCTGCCATAAATCTACCGTTACATCCAAGAAAACGTCTATGGTGTCGAGCCGAAAATCATTAGAAGCTCGCAAAAAACAATTAGAATTGGAAGCAGCAGAGGCCATCGCGAAAATACAGAAAAATATTATAGAGAAAAAACTCGCGGCCGACATAGCAGCACTGGAAGAAAATTGTTCTCAAAAATCGCGAGATAGTTGTGATGAATCAGTGAATGTGTCACAAAAGGTAGAACAATGGCTAGAACACAGTCACGTGGACACCAAAGAGCATCTTTACGCTAGGGGATCATCACGTCAACCTAACAACGAGCAACTAAACGCAGTCACCGCTGTAGTGCCACCCACATCTTCACCCGTTGTTACGCCGCCTACGGATTTTCAACAGTTAGCACAGGTTCTCAAAGATATCGCTATAGCCGCTACTTCAAACACGCCGAATACCAAAATGTTAAGCCGATTATGTACACCAAAGGACCTTCCAACCTTCTGTGGCGATCCAATAGAATGGCTGAGCTTCAAACAGGCGTATGACGAATCGAGTGAAGTATGTCACTTTACACCCCAAGAAAATATGTGGCGGTTAAGGAAATGTCTAAAAGGAGCAGCGCGAGACTCAGTCACAGCATTATTAGTCAGTGCATCTTCTCCCGACACAGTGATGTCCACGTTACATCTTCAATTTGGCCAACCGGATGTGATATTACCTAGGATTATACAAGACATCAAAAAACTACATTCTATGAATCCGGATTACTATAAAGACATTGTTTCGTTCTCCATAAAAATCAAGAATTACGTAGCAGCAGTCCTGGCCCTGGGTCAACACGAGTACCTGCAAGGAATGAGTATCACGTCGTTAGTGTTATCAAAATTGCCTCCAGTGTTGATTTCAAAGTGGACTGATTACGGATATACGCGGATCAATCAAGGAACAAAATCACGGCTTGAAATATTATCGGACTTTCTCAGCGAAGAAGCATTGAAAATAACAAAAACCTCAGTGACATTAAGTTTAGTGCATAGTGACTCTAAGCGTAGAAATAGTGATAATAGTCATGCTGTATTAGTACAAGGCGACGCCGGCGTCGGAAATAGTGAAACAAAGTGTAGGTTTTGTCGCATATCTAAACATAATTTGTCCGAGTGTAAAAAGTTTAAAAAAGCGCTGCGCCGCGATCGATGGAATTACGTAAAGCGGTGCGGTTTGTGTTATAAGTGTCTAGTGTCGCGTCATAACAAAGAAACATGCCCCGCACCTGCTTGCGATATAGATAATTGCGCGCAGGCGCATCATAAGTTGTTGCATTATAAAAACGCGGCGAGTCCGCAAAATAGTGTAAAAGTTACGCAGTTACCGGATCCTGAGTCTCATATAGAAAGTGTTACAAATGTTAATTGTATGTCAAAGGTATTGTTAAAAGTAGTTCCAATTAATATTCACAGTCCAAAGGGTATAATAAAAGTTATTGCTTTATTAGACGACGGATCATCTGTTTCTTTGATTAGCTCGGAACTTACAAAACGATTAGGGATTCGCGGAAGTAAACAAACAATGCGTGTGCGCGGCGCGTGGAATAATACGGAGCTTGCTTGTGATTGTGAGGTAGTACAGTTATGTGTGTCAAATGTAGATGGCGATATGTTTAAAATAAATGCTCGTAGTGTTAATGAATTAAACTTACCAGTACAGAATATGTCAGCTATAGATGCGAATAAATACAATTATATATCTGAAATTAAATGTCACCTAATTAACGGTATTTGTAAGCCAGATATTTTATTAGGTCAAGATAATTATGATTTGTTGTTGCCTATCCGTATCGTTAGGGGTAAACCAAATGAGCCTTATCTTACACAGACGCCGCTAGGTTGGTGCGTTCATGGTTGTGTGTCTACACATGTTGACGTCTACCACTCTTCACTGCTTGTCTGTGATGAATCAGTTAGTACCTCAAATAGTGAGCGGATCCTACGTGAAATACAGGAAGAAGTTCGTCGTTCGTTCACATTGGAATCTATGGGAATCACAACAAGGCCTCGTGAAAATTCTGAAGACGTTCAAGCTATTTCATGTCTGGAGCGGACGTCTAAGTTGGTTAATGGAAGATGGTTTGTTGGACTTCCTTGGAAGGATGTTAATAGTAAAATGCCAAACTCTTTGCCTAATGCTATGAAACGTTTGATGAACGTCGAAAAGAAAATGAAGATTAACGAAGAATATGCTATCAGGTACGCTGAAAGGGTAAATCACTTATTTGAAAATGATTTTGCCGAGGAAATATGCACGCCAGGATCATCCCCGCGGACATGGTATTTACCTCATTTTGGCGTGGATAACCCAAACAAAAGGAAGCTGCGCTTAGTTTTTGACGCCGCTGCTAGAAGTCACGGAGTTTGTCTCAACGATTACCTCCTGAAGGGACCGGATCTATTGATGTCACTCTATGGTATAATGTTGCGCTTCAGGGAAAATAAAATTGCAGTAACAGCAGACATTAAGGATCAATTTCTAAGGATTAAAGTTATCCCGGAAGATCAGGACGCACTGAGATTCATATGGCGAGACAAACCAGATAAACCGATAAAAACATATGCGATGACGTCACTCATTTTCGGTGCTAATTGTTCCCCGTTCATCGCTCAATACATAAAGAACAAGAATTCGCTCAGATTTAAGTCTGACAAGCCGGCCGCTGTCCACGCGATATGTAAACAACATTACGCAGACGACTACATCGATAGTTTGGAAGATGAAAGCACCGCGATTCAACTTGTAAAGGACATTGTTTACATTCATAGTCTTGGCGGCTTCGAAATAAGAAACTGGACTAGTAATTGTACAGCAGTATTAGATTGTTTACCGAAAGAGACTATTAGCACTTCGTGCGTAAGGTTCAAATTGGATCAGCAGGAAGAAGGCGAGCGTACCCTTGGGCTTATCTGGTTCCCGAAGGAAGACTGTCTGGGATTTGATGTGTCGTTTAAGCGAATTCCTGAAGACATAATCAACGGTTCAAAACGACCTACTAAGAGAGAAATGCTCCGAGTTATTATGTCCATATTTGATGTTTACGGCCTTGTCTCACCATTTACAATTAAAGGCAAAATAATGCTTCAAGATACTTGGCGATGCGATGTACAATGGGACGACGTCATACCGGACAATATATTCAACAAATGGACTGAATGGTTACAAATATTAAAGCGCATTGGTTCATTACGGCTGCCTCGCTATTATCAGTCATCTACGGAACGTAATACGGAACAACATGCACCGAATGCACTTAATAGCAACGAGTTCAGCAGCCCCGCGCGCCCGCCGCCGCCGCCTGTCGCGCCGCCTGCGCCGCGCGCCTCGCTATCGGAGCTATCCCCACCGTCTAATGATTTAACAGCTGATGAGCGTACGACTGTCGCCGCCACCGGTTATACAAACTTACAACTACATATATTTTGTGATGCGTCGACACAGGCTATGTGCGCCGTCGCTTACTGGCGTTGGGAGAATAACGGTATACGTACGGCATTTATATCGAGTAAGTGCAGAGTTGCGCCTTTGAAACATATGTCAGTGCCGCGATTGGAATTACAGGCCGCGCTCCTCGCTGCCCGGCTCGCTGACACAATTCAAAAGGAACACAATATGAAGCCTGTAACAAGATACTTTTGGTGCGATTCTAGTACTGTTTTAAATTGGATTGGAAACGATGCGCGTAATTATAAAGTATTTATTGCTCATCGATTAGGTGAAATAGACGAACTTACGAGTATATCTGAATGGCGATACGTACCAACGAAAATAAACGTCGCTGACATAGCAACAAGAGAAACTTGTGATTTTTCAGTATTCGAAAACGAATGGTTTCATGGGCCGACGTTCCTACTTAGCGATGATTCATCGTGGCCCAAGAATTGTCAGGCACCTAAAGTAAACAAAGAGGACTTAGAATGTACTTTGTTGGTACAGTCAACTAAAGAAAACTTACCTGCTGTTCCTGACCCGCTAAGGTTTTCATCATGGTTACGCCTACTTAAGTCTACGTGTGTTATGTTATCATTTATTGATAAAAAATGCAAAAAACTTACCGGTAACATTAATGGTGATATGATGCTGCGAGCTGAAAGATTATTAATCCGGTATGCGCAGGCACAGAGTTTCACCGAAGAAATAAAAATCCTGGAAAAAAAGAAAAGCATGCATAAAAGAAGTAAACTACTTACCTTATCTCCTGTCCTCGATGAACACGGAATCCTGCGTGTGGGCGGTCGCATCGAAGCAGTTCGTGACATTCCAGTAGACATGAAGCATCCTGTCATTCTTGATGGACGAAATCATATAGCCCGCTTAATTGTTACGCATTTTCACATTCGTGCTGCTCATGGTAATCACGAATCAGTAGTAAACGAGTTAAAGCAAAGATATTGGATATTGCGCATTCGACCAACAGTGAAGCGAGTTGCCATGGAGTGTATGGTCTGCAGAATAAGAAAAGCTCAACCTAGACCGCCCAGAATGGGTGACCTACCAGAGGCAAGGTTGGCCCATCATCAACGTGCATTTACTTTCTGCGGTCTAGACCTTTTCGGGCCTATGGACGTGGCTATTGGTAGAAGAAGGGAGAAAAGATATGCCGTTCTTTTCACATGTCTTACTGTAAGGGCAATACATATCGAGCTTGTTCCTAGTTTAACCTCGGATTCACTGATAATGGCCCTGCGTAGGATGGCTTCGAGACGGGGATGGCCTCAACATTTATATTCGGATAACGGGACCAATCTAAGAGGCGCTGACAGTGAACTTAGAAAATCAATTCAAAGTTTAGATCAAGATGTTTTAAAGGCAGGAGCAATCAACTATGGAACAACCTGGACTTTCATCCCGCCGTCTAGTCCACACTGGGGTGGGGCGTGGGAACGCCTCATACGAACAGTAAAATCCTCATTAAAGGTTGTCTTAAAGGAACGCGTGCCCCGAGAGGAGGTACTGCTAACACTGTTAGCCGAAGTGGAACAAATTGTGAACGGGCGTCCCCTGACGCATGTCAGTGTGGAACCGGGAACAGAGGAGGCCCTAACTCCTAACCATTTTCTTTTGGGATCGTCATCAAACCAGCCAATACTTGGAGAATTTAATGACACTGACTTCTTCTTGCGAAAACAGTGGCGTATAGCGCAACGTCTAGCAGACCAGTATTGGTGCCGATGGGTAAAGGAGGTGCTACCTCTACTAATTCCACGAAGAAAGTGGACAGAAGAAGAGCAGCCTTTGAAAGTAGGTGATCTGGTGGTAATAGTGGATCCAAACGCTCCAAGGAACATGTGGATGCGAGGTACTATCGAGGGAGTATACCCTGGCAAAGACAAGCGTGTAAGGGTGGTCGACGTTCGTACCCGGGCAGGCGTCATTAGGCGATCCGCGGCACGTGTCGCACAGATTCCTGTAGGTTAGGAGTGCTGAATCAGCACTAGGGTGGGGATTGTTGGCGACACTTATTGTTGATAATGTAGGTATATAAGTAGGTAGCAGGTTCATATATATAAGTAGGTAGTTTTAAGTAAAATTAAGAAAAAAATGTGGGTATACAAATAAATGGTACGTTGGAAGCGAGTGTGCGACTGGATGTCCGAAGGGAAAGTGAAGAGGCGGAGGGGGCCAACCGCCACAGTCAGTGCGAGAGCTAACGGCCATCCGAGCGGACACTCGCATTCGTGACGGCAAAAATACAAAAAAGATATCATATCATTCGTACTATCCTTCCCACCCTTAACACAATCAACGACGGAAATCAGGGCTTCCAATATGGGCTAAATAGAAAATTAAGTGTATTATAAATGTATGATAATTGTATTATGTACGGCGAGATGTTGACAGCATAATACGTAGGTTACTGAAAAACGGACGAACTCGCAAACTCATAAAGATAAACGTGTCTAAAATTATAATCCTGGTTCTACACTGATAGCGAAGTCGTATAACCGTTGAACTGCCAAAGGTCTCAACTTAAAATCCCGGCAAAAATTAGTTATCAAATGCTAAAAACGGTGAAGGAAAACATCGAAAAGAACCAGCGCATCTGAGACATTTTTCAACTGTGTGTAAAGCTTTGTCAGAGGCCTACAGGCGGTTTAAACTCTATCACCAGCCCCCTCACCATGAACTAATAAAGCAGGACAGTTTACGATGTTGAAGCGAGACGTACGTGCATTGTTACGCGGCTGGTTGTTCATCAACTATACGATAAGAATCCTAATTATACACAACCGCTGGCGTTTGAAAATACCAGGTAGGTATATAGTATACTGGGTTTACATTTTTAGAAATAACATATTCTAGATGTATAACGCGTTTAACAGTCATCATTATCAGCCGGAAGACGTCCACTTTTGAATTGAAAGACCTCCCCCTGAGAACGCCACAATGAACGACAGCTTGCAAATTGCATCGTTTAACAGTGACTCTGGGTTATGAATGCACATTTCTGCGCGTAGTGGTCAAATTTAACATTGAGTGGCGTCCTGCGACGGAAAGGTGAAACCAAATAAAAGGTCAATCACCCTTATTATGTTCCATGTTGTACGAGATCCACGCACATTGATAGAAATATGTGGATACAACTTCGTTACCGACGAAAAAATATCGAAAAATCAGTATTGTGATCGAATATCCTTTCTAATTGTACTTGAATGTGAAAACAGCAGGCTCTGAAGTACCATGTCTGTCATTTTGCCGCTAAACTGCCAATTGAATTTTGATATTTTTTTATTGGGTATCATTTCTAGATCTTATTGAACTATGTGTTGTGGGATAATTTGCTGTGGACATAGTTTAAAGATCAAAAGTGCAGTCACACACTAAATAAAATTAAAAAAACTAAGTTTTTATTTAAGTTGTGGCAATTTTATGTCAATTTCTTCATACAACTAGCTTTTTTATTTTGAGAGTACTACTTACTTCTTTCAATTAACATTTGCCTGACAAATAAGCACTTATAACTTACTATGCATATTAAAACAGCTATTTCAATGAAATTCTAATATGTTAATGTTATTTATTTCAATTAAAGAATTAATGTTCAACAATGTAAAAGCCATTGTAATATAACAAAGATATGAGTCAATAACGAATTAACAAACATTCAGTACAATTAATTATTAACCCATTAAAACTAATTAAAGATCAAGTTAAACTGTTTAACAAAACAGTCAACATACATTTACCTATATAGGTCCAATTCTAATTATAACCCTTAGTTTGAACCTACAAGTTGTTGTAACTGAAAAAAAAAATGCTTTTGTCTTTGATTGAAAAGTAGCTGATAATACAATGATTCTTATGGTTGTATGCTGTCCCATACAAAATGTAACACCACCAGTTTTATGGTTTATTTGTACTACAAAAATATATATCTTATGTTGCTAGCTCACTATACATCTCCCTCTACACTAATAATGATTATATAATACAATATAACCAGTTATTTGTATTACAACCAGCTGTGCTAAACACAGTAATCAATTTCATAGTAAATTCAAAGCTATTAGTACACTACTAAGGTTGAAGGTTGTGTAAACATAATACACAGTGCACTTTGTACTAGAGGTAATGGTAGCTATTTCCCTTCAACTAGATAATAGGCTAATAGTTCATTGATTCATTCATGCTCCCCTTCTGTTTAGTCATGCCACAACTACATTAATAGGAGCAATATTTCTTAGAGAGTCTAAACATCACTGAATTTAGTTGAATACATACTCTTCTGAGTTTTCCTCTTTAGCATAACCATTGTTGTTTATGCCTTCTGGTATGGTTTAAAAACAGAACACTTAAATGTTTTGTTTACTGGCCAGTTTAATATTCTAATTTTACCTGTAGTAATATATTAACTACTTTGTAATGCTATATCAAGGTCTTATTAGAATAATAATATTAAAAAAACTGGTAAAACCGGTTTTGTCTGGACATGCATATTATTTTATGTAAGAATATATTTAGGGTTTCTCATAATGTGCCTCAGAAATTATGATGGCAAGTTGCCCCTCATGGGTCCCTATTACTAAGACTTATTTTGCATAGTCAGTCTCTACTTGATACAGATTCAGTTAATAATATTATGTATTTTTGATGAATATTGAATTCGATTGAATCGTGATCGTACAACGTACAAGCTAATATGGTGTATTACTAAAATTTTATATCTATTCCGGGGCGTTACCGGCATGTCAATATTTATTACACATGGAATCCGGGATTTAACCGTAATTTAATTTACCGTATTTATGGCAAAATTAAGTACTTCGCTGATTATTTGGTGAGGTATTGCGCATAATTTATTCATAGAGTAATTTGAGTTGATGGCAAACAAGCAAGCAAGTGTATAAGACTAAGAAATTGTTAAAATATATTCGAATCGAATCTATACAAACAAATAACTTACCGGATTTCAAGCATTTTTGAAAAGCTTCCGATGCCGTAAGAAATTCCGGAGTCCTATCCAGGGGCTGCGACAACTCCTGCGTGTATGTAAAATAACTTCTATTATACTTTGCACTACTTAACGCGGCACTTATTCTTCCAAAATTACGACTTGATACATTCGGTATGACTTTACCGATCGCAGACATTTCGGCGGTGCTTATTTAATATTCACCGAAGACTAGAACCGAAAAGTGATTATTACTAGAGGGTGAGTTTATTAATAGTCTAATATTCAAAGTATAATATATAACGTCCGATGCCAACCAACTCAATAAATTAAATTAAATCGGAACCAGCAGCAACACCTAAACAAACGTCACCAAACGTCACACCCTGCCGAGTGCCACAGATTAACTAAAAATATTTATATAGTTTTAAAACATTACCTTGTCAGCTTTTATGCTATCAAAAAATAGATGATCTTATTGACAAAAAAAATTAAATAATTATTGAATAATGCATTATAATAAAATTCCATAAGTCTTGTATTGTTGTCGTAAAATTAGAAAAGTAGTATTTCTGAAATTGTAGCCGTAAAGTGTGAACTCTGTGCCATAGACTATTTTATGGAAAAATTAAAAAAAAATATACGATTTAGTTGCCATGTTTTAAAGTTTTCCCATTTTAATTGTAGTTAGCATTAATTCAGATAATTTTGTATTCAAGCTAAATGCGTTTTATAAGAACATTCAAAATTTAAACAAAAGCTGTGCATTAAAATCTGATTGCTTAAGAATCGCGGAATTTGCAAAAGCCATTTTGGTTTATGTGTAAACTTGGCCGTAGATTAAAAACCTTATTTCCCTAAGGCTACGTGCTATAAATATTATGCGTCCTTATTGATATTATTAAGGGTCTAAAATACATTGTCTGAAATGACTTAAATTTTATTAAGTGAACTTGAAGTTTTTTACGGCAATCGTGCCGAAAAAAAAGGAGTGAAATGTTTGCAGGGTTCATGTATGTATGTGCGTTTCTTTATTCCACCAAAACTTTTGATTTCCTGAACCCTTAGTCCAGTGTAAAGCCTATGGGCTTTAAAAAAATTAGAAATTAAAAAACACGACCGCTATTCCAAAAACAAACTAAAAAGTAAAAATCACGTACCATCGCAGTCGGGGGGCTTTTCGTGTTTTTTAAATGAGTAACTAAATTTTTATTTCAATTTCTAATATTCGCGTAAGTGATAGAAATCATTAAACTATATTTTTTTCTAAACCAATGTCACGTTTATATGTATATCACTAGCTGCACCCCGCAGTGTTACCCGCTACATTTTTTCGGGATAAAAAGTAGCCTATGTGGTAATCCAGGTATCAGCTACGATATGAGATTTCATCAAAATCGGTCAAGCCGTTTGAGCGTGAAGAGGTAATAAAAGTACAAACACTCACAAACTTTCGCCTTTGTGATGTTTAGTAAGAGTGATCACAAGCGAAAGTTTTTTAATGCTATCTACATACCCCTCAGCTCTAAGTTATCCATGGACTTACAATAAGGAAAGAAACTGGTTAGTATTAAATTTGTTTTAGGGTAATTTGTTTAAAGGTAATCGATTTTTCGGGGAAATATAACTGCCATAGAGCAACTTTTGCCTTGTGATAGGTCACGTGACGGCACGTGAAGTAACATAGACAAAAGATCCATTCGTCAGTTTTCGGGCGAGGAGGCAGCGCAGTTTGCTGTTTTATTGAGCGGACTGCCTAAAAGTGAAAACTGTAAAATGGCTAAAACTCTAACGGCACATCAGGCAAACAAGGAGCATGTCCTGGCAGTATCCCGGGATTTCATATCCCAGCCCCGTCTTAGTGAGTATCCCAAATTTTTGTTCATCTATTTCGGCTAACGTCACATCACTTGTCAATGAAAATATCGATTTTGCTTTTGGGTTTCCATGTTACGCCTTTGTATTGTTGTCTTTCAGCCCTTAATGACAATAACAAGGGTGCAATATCTATATTATTTGTAGCGAATAAGTAAAAATTGGGAAATAGGCCAGCCTTGAGGCAATTATCTTACGGTAATCCGGGGACTAAATTCCATTGATCATGGGATGTCTAAGGCCTAAATGATCAACTTTAAGTAATAGAGACGTATTAAAACTAAGAAATCTCGACTTAAAACCATAAATTCTTATCGGAAAACTGTTGTAAGTAGGATTCTCATAATGTCACCTGATCAGACCCCTATTTTGTGTCGTCACATATTTGACTATTATTCGATTCTAAACTACGGATACAAGCAATTATCACTATTATGATTATCCCTTGGTTATTTTTGATGAAGTAAGCAGAGTTTTCCAGATAATTTGTATAAAATCACAAGTATATTTTCTTATTAGAATAATACATATAAAATACAACTTCTTCAAAGGCAACTTTAAGAATCAGCAGCTGAATACACTGTTTACAGTATTCCATGGCACTCATGTCTGATGAGAAAATTGATATTTTTCATTAAGACTGAAATTTTATATTTTGCATTAGTAATAAGTTCTAAGTTCACATCTATGAAATATAAAGTCATAAAAACCATTGAGCAAGAAAATGTATAACAAAATGTGTATAAAACATGATTTAAACAGTATTTCATGATATTCTTTGTCTTAAAGTCTGAATTCTATCAAATCAGCTGACTACATTATAAAGTACCCACTTTTATTAATATTTATGATAATTATATAACTGGGGAGTAAATATTGATTTATTTCAATAATGCTGGCAATCTGTACTTTGTTAGTAGTTTTAATTTCAAATAAAGTAAAAATTACATACATACATAAAGTCATTCCCTGAGGGGTAGGCAGAGACCATGGATATCCATTTGCTACCATCCTGGCATACTTCTTTGGCTTTCATAAAGTAAAAATTATTTAAAGAATTTAACATTCTTATGGTAAGATCGATTATTTTATTTTTTTATTTATGGTAAGATCATTTAGCCAATAATTAACATTCTTTTGTCTTAATATCCCTTCTACATATTGTATGGTTGAAGAACAACCTGTGTCAGATATTAAATTGCCTATAGGCCTCAGACATGTCTTTATATACCATTCAAAAATCTCTCTTATGTCTCTAAGTTGTGGGTTCAGAATTGTATCTGTGAAATATTTCTATTAGTATTATCATTTTACTTGTCTTAGACAACTTAGTATATACTTAGGGCATTCAAATGACTAGGCTAGAATTTATAGTTGAGACAAGATGGTGTTTTTTTCTTTAAGTCAGTAAAGCATTGATACTGCTCTCATACAGACATTGAATACTACATATCTTAGTTTGTAATTGTTATATAATGTGTTTATAATTTAATTTTAATCTCTTAAACAACATTATGAAATAGAAATGATTGTATTCTAAATCAGCTGGTTTTTATTGATCAGAACTAGGCATAGTAACTCAGTCATACAATCAGCTGTCTGATCAATCATACACAAAGACAATATAGAGTGTAGATTTAGTTATCTATGATAAGATTGACAACCTTTTTGCTCTAAGACATGCAAATGCTAGGTTTATTACATTGTTTAAAGATTTTGAAGTCTAAAACCTATAAGAAATAAATAAGAATTCATGGTTTTTCTATGTACAACACATATAGTTATTTTATATACATAGAAGGTTGCACTGTTTGTTCATGGATATAGTTCTACATGATTCAAATGGTTGCCTAGTAAGGAAAAAATGCACTTCTACCCACATATGTCCCTAATTTTACACTTTCTGTATAAAATGAGAATTGTTGGATGCTCTACAGATTTTAATGTCGATTAAAGACTTGTGTTATCAGTTAAGCAGCTGATTAGACTCATGAACACAATATATAGCTAGTAAATAGTAAAAGTTAGATGACGTCACCCTTAAGACGTAAATACTAAAAGGGAACTTGAAATTTGATGGATGCGAGCAGCGACACGGTAGCTCAGTTAGTTAGAACAGCGCCACGGTACGGCGAAGGTCGCGGGTTCAAATACCGCTTGTGTCCATCATTTTTCATTTTTCAAATTTCATTTATCCATTGCTATCTGAAAGAAAGACAAACACATTCATAGATGAATAAGGGCATAGACATCATTCTCCAAGTATTAAAATATGCACTTTGTAATTATTACATAACGATTAAATTCCATTGTTCTGTGTTGATAATGATGTCTTCTGTACAGCCTACAAGACGGTGTCGGGTGTGAACGGACCTCTGGTCATCTTGGATGAGGTCAAGTTCCCCAAGTTCTCCGAGATCGTACAGCTCAGACTTGCCGATGGCACCCTTCGCTCCGGACAGGTAAATAGATCTAAATGGTCTAATATTACATGATTTACACTAAACATTGTTGCTACATATTGATGTCATTTAGATATTACATAATTATAGGAAGAAAGCATATCCAAACAATATTTTCTTAGTTTTTTTTCGACTGATGACATCAATTTTGTAGTCAAATAGCTGCTGTCATACTCAAATATGACCTAATTTGGTTAACACCAGAGTTGCCGAGTGGTATCCGGCCTAGAGTTGACCACCCTCTTTCCTCCCGTGTGTGTCGTAAGAGGCGACTAACGGAAAATCCGGAAGATGGGCAGCAGCGTCCTATGTAACTTCACCACGAATACTGCGATCCCCAAACCACTTGCCAAGCGTGGGAATTATGGCAACCCTCACTCTAAGGGGGAGGCATTAGTCAACAGTGGACGTGATTCGCCTAATGACGAAATTGTCATGGTTGTCTCTAGGTGCTGGAGGTCAGCGGCTCCAAGGCCGTCGTCCAGGTGTTCGAGGGTACATCAGGTATTGACGCCAAGAACACCCTCTGTGAGTTCACCGGCGACATCCTGCGTACCCCTGTATCTGAGGACATGTTGGGTAAGTTGCTTCGAAGACTATTGATAGATAGATAGATTTCTCTTTATTGCACACCAAAAAACAAATGCATAAGTACAGTGAAAGGGTAATGTACAATGGGCGGTCTTATCGCACTAAGCGATCTCTTACAGACAACCTTAGGATGGACAGAGCTGTATGTATAAAAAGGCAAGGGTAGTGTGCTATGTAGCAATACTTAAAATATTGAAATTTGCAAAATCGTGAGAGACCTCCCCGAGTGTGCGCGACTTACAATTAGGGTCAGGCCACATTGATCGGTCGACGGTTTGTTCTTAAAAAACGAGGGCACAGTATTGAACGACGATGCCAAAGGATGCGTGCGACGAACGCCGTCAATCTATGTGGCCTGACCCTTTGGCACTGTCGCCGCCTACGCTTGGGAAGCTCTCCGTACTTGAATATGAATTTAAACTTATTTATCCGATGGCTAGTATTCACATATACACACATATCGGTACCACAGTTGGTTAGAGCCCTCCTGTAACTTATTAGATAGCCGCGGTCCTATTCTATTCTCCTCGTCTATCCGGTCCTATTCGGTATAAAAGTATTACACTATTGGACAAACTACTGTAGCCATTTGTGTGAATATATATATTTTTTTGTAATGTTGGACGACCCGATTGGCGCAGTGGCTAAGCGATTGGACTGCTGCGCTAAGGGTTGCGGGTCCGATTCCTGCGGGACAAAAATTGGTTTTATGGTGTTTGTGTATGTGATATTTCATGTTTGTGATACAGACCCACTATACGTGGGGTGACATGTAAAAAAAATTTAGAATAAACCATAGCTTACAGACTTTTAACTAATAATTATATTTTGTTTGTTAGGACGTGTATTCAACGGCTCCGGCAAGCCCATCGACAAGGGACCCCCCATCCTGGCTGAGGACTTCTTGGACATCCAGGGACAACCCATCAACCCCTGGTCCCGTATCTACCCCGAGGAGATGATCCAGACTGGTGAGTTTCAAACCCTGTTTAAATATAACGACAGTTACTATAGTAAAGTGTTTAAATATGTTGATAAAAGTGACTACTTACATCATAGCAGGTTAAAAAAAATACCGAATATGTATATGCCAATGACGAACATAAAAAAAACGCCGAATACGAACATTAGGCCGATTATTCGGAGCACCTCATTGACGTGGTGTAGAGAAGATTGTCAAAAAATTGTATACTCAGCAATGACTAACAAACTATTTATATTCGATGTGTCATAAAATGTGTACCATTATCCAGGTATCTCCGCTATCGACGTGATGAACTCCATCGCCCGTGGCCAGAAGATCCCCATCTTCTCCGCCGCCGGTCTGCCCCACAACGAAATCGCCGCCCAGATCTGTAGACAGGCCGGTCTTGTCAAGGTAAGTGTCATAACTCTCCTGTATGATGTAAATGAAAATAACTTTAGATAAATTAGTCAGTGGAAATTATGGAAAGGAAGAATAAAGTAGTTCGCAATAATATAACTATCTAACCTTATTAGTTATGCCAATTATAACTATCTAATGTTACTAGTTATACCTATCTCACTATAACACACTATACTAGTTCACTTTTCGGATTTGAATTTATCGTCACACGCCCTGCCGTGCAGTTACAGACATTAAATATCATAGACATCCAAGTAAACTAAGACATCTTAATAAACAAATATTCCACTCGTATGTAGTATCGCCCACGACAAACCCTCTGGTGACTGCCTCGTTAGTCTAGTAGTCGCATAGCGCGACTGCTGAGCATGAGGTCCTGGGTTCTAGTGGCTCGGGCAGTGTTACAAGGTTTATCCATTAGGTAATTCTCAGTAGCAGCACGGAGTCTAGATTTGTGTCTGGTTGACCGCAATAGGCTCGCCCCCTATTACTTAGAGACCTAAATCATAACTTCGGAAATGTAGGTTTACTTTATACTGCTGCCTACCCATATGTTTAACAAACCCTCTCCCACAGATCCCCGGCAAGTCAGTTTTGGACGACCACGAGGACAACTTCGCCATCGTGTTCGCCGCTATGGGTGTGAACATGGAAACCGCCCGGTTCTTCAAGCAGGACTTCGAAGAGAACGGCTCCATGGAGAACGTGTGCCTCTTCTTGAACTTGGCCAACGACCCTACCATCGAGAGAATTATCACCCCGCGTCTGGCTCTTACCGCCGCTGAGTTCTTGGCCTACCAGTGCGAGGTGAGAAAAGAAATGTTTGGGATGGGATAATACTTGCTCAGGTTTCCAGACTTGCATTGTATACTTCTGCAAGATGTTAGCACAAGTTTCTGGACTTGCACAGTTATTTTATTATAGTGCATGATACCTGGTCACAAGATTTTGGACTTGCATTATTTTATTGTGACTAATAGTGATGGCTACCTTCAGAGAAAGTGACTGGCATCTGCTTTCATTAGAGGAGTAATTGAACTACATGTAAATAGGTATAAAATTGGTAGAATATAAGTGATAGTTATAGAACAATGAACTGTGGGCTTTGGGAGATGACCAAGAGAAAGTTGTTTATTGTATTACATACAGCCGGGATGAATAGAATCTATGAAGAATTATTTAACATTACTAGCAACATAGGATATCTACAAGTCTTGTTCAGAAAGTCGGTTAACATAATGCAATTCCACAGAAACACGTGCTGGTCATCTTGACCGACATGTCTTCGTACGCCGAGGCTCTGCGTGAGGTGTCCGCCGCCCGTGAGGAGGTGCCCGGACGACGTGGTTTCCCAGGTAAGTACATACATACAAAGCGTGTATTATAATTTTCTAAAACATAACTGGCGAAATGTGGGTGTACTATATGTGCACCTCTGCCTACCCCTTCGGGGTATACAGGTTGGTCGTAATGTTATGTTTATGTAATATAATTTCCAGAAAATGCGCGGATTTAGAAAACTAAACTTTTTGTTGTTGCAACTAGAAATAAATTAAAACAACAAAATAGTTGGTAGTTGTGTTGCCGTTGCCACTTCTATAGAGCGGTTAATTAAATTACGATACGCATAAAATTATTTGTGAAAATCTGTAAAGAAAACCGAAGAAATTCCTAAAACTGGACGATGTATTTTTTAATTCACTTATTTACGACGTGATTGGTGCTATGATTTGCGGGTTCGATCTCGCATGGGTCACAAATTTGTCCGATGTCTGCGTGTTTGTGTATGTGATATTTCATGTTTGTGAAACGCACCCACGATGCAGGAGAAAGTACTACAGTAGGGGCAACATTAAAAATCTCATACATTATCCTCCCTCAGGTTACATGTACACCGATTTGGCCACCATCTACGAGCGTGCCGGACGTGTAGAAGGCAGGAACGGATCCATCACTCAGATCCCCATTCTTACTATGCCTAACGACGACATCACCCATCCTATTCCCGATTTGACGGGTTATATTACTGAGGGACAGGTAAGCAAACAATAATAAGAATATAATACATACACGTACACGTAAGTGAAAAATCCGCATAAAGTTCTAAGGAAAGCCTTTAGGTATCATTTTGTGGATCTACTCCATCATGGTACCGAGATACATACACAAACTATAGAAAAAAAATGCTATTTTGGCTGCCAGTATCTTGTGCTAAAATGAAAAATTTTAATTTATACTTTCATCAGAACAATTTAGAACTCATTGCAGATTTTTTTCACATCATTACAACAGTGTATTTGAATCAATAATATCTGTTTTTAATGTGTATATTATTACTAGCTGACCCGGGGTATGAAAAATAGATGTTGGCCGATTCTCAGACCTACTCAATATGCTCACAAAATTTCATGAGAATCGGTCAAGCCGTTTCAGAGGAGTACGGGAACAAACATTGTGACACGATAATTTTATATTTATAAGATATTGAATATTGTCCCCCCACAGATCTACGTCGACCGTCAGCTCCACAACAGACAGATCTACCCGCCAGTCAACGTGCTGCCATCTCTGTCGCGTCTCATGAAGTCCGCTATCGGCGAGGGCATGACCCGCAAGGACCACTCCGATGTGTCCAACCAGCTGGTGAGAAATATTACAACTAAAAATTATGCATCAAAGCTGCTATTCCCCTTGCTGTCCACTGGTAGGGTTGAATGGCAATGCTAATTCTTTGGCCGAAAAGCAAGCCAGGCGTCACGTGAAGAGTCAACCAACCGTCAGACCACTGTTATAATACTACTAAACCGGAAATAAATTAAAAATGATCTGGGGACAATGAATGGCTTTAGATTTGCTATATCGAACTTATGATGATAGATGAAATGTTTGTGTAGAAACTTGGTTTTTATATATGAAATTCAATATATATTATGTATTAAGCCTCTTGAACGTCCCCTCGAGTTTTGGTGTAAATACATTTGATGTACAGAATCGTCTCGTCTACAGATTTATTATATGTATAGATGAATCTTGAAAAGGATCTTGTAAGCTTATTATAATTAACTATTGACGCGACACGAAAACTGAAAGTACAATGAACGAGTATATTTTAATAGTACACCTCATCCAACTTATATAATATGCGTAATAAATTAAATTTATTTCCAGGACTTGTTTACATTGTTAGATAACTAGTTAGTTACAAATAAAGCGTAATAAATAGTGTAAATGTATGTATAACACTGTTGTTTCCGTCCCCAGTACGCTTGCTACGCCATCGGTAAGGACGTGCAGGCGATGAAGGCCGTGGTGGGAGAGGAGGCGCTCACCCCCGATGACTTGCTCTACCTCGAGTTCCTCACCAAGTTCGAGAAGAACTTCATCTCGCAGGTAAGGCTCTCACTGCCTATTTATTGTCATATTCATTACACAAATTACATGGTTTGAAAGTTTATACTTTAATAAATACACAAGGAAAAATTAATGGAAGAACGAGATTTTTCTTTATAATTGACTGAAATGATATAGTTTCATTACAGTGTACCAACACATTCATGCAACATATTTTGTTGATGACTAATATTATGAAGGATATGATTTTTTACGTACAAAATAAATACCTATGTATTTTAAAATACATTTTAATGTCCTGTAACTTTGACCATGGTAAAATGAAAACTTAACTTTTAACATTATGAGCAAAATATATAAATAAGTGCTTGTCTGCCCCAGGGTAACTACGAGAACCGCACAGTGTTCGAGTCCCTGGACGTCGGCTGGCAGCTGCTGCGTATCTTCCCCAAGGAGATGCTGAAGCGTATCCCCGCCTCCATCCTCGCAGAGTTCTACCCGCGTGACTCCCGTCACTAAGCGACCGGCTACCGTGGCAGCAACACTAGCTCACAACACGAGGCCCGACACACTCGACCGTCGAGACACCATTACTCTCACACCCTCCCGGGCTAGCGCTGCGACCATGATATTCTTGTAAGATAAAATACTGTTTAATAGTAAGTTGTTAATAGTTTATTATAATGTGTATTACATACATGTATTATGATCATGTGCAAAATTATATAAAATGCGTTTAAATCGTAAGTTACAGCCATCGTAATGCTGATTAACAAACCGTCTTGTGTATATATTTTCACACATATTCTAGAATGTACTGAGCGGTTAAATTATTATACATTTGAATAGATGCCATTTCTTTTGTCTTTATTTTTGGTGCTTCGAACACAGTATAGAAATATATTTAAAGCTAAAAAAGTTATTTTGTGGCACAAATTGTTAACGTGTTCAAATTATGTGTAATAATCAAAATCTGTTGTAAATCAATATAATGTTACTATTTATTATGTGATATCGCTTGAACTTGTGGTGTGACAGATATTTATGTAAATAAAGCAATAGCCCAGTAACAAAGTGTTACATTCCAAATTGAGTTTTCTTATTCACTGCAAAGCTAGACTCTGTATACAGCGATGAAAAGTGAATTAGGATACTGTTGTTTTCAATGGAAATAAAAATATAGAAAGTTTACATTTTTGTTTTATTTTGACGAATATCCTGGTTTATTTTTATTGTGTTAAGAAAGCTTATAAATTACTAAATTGAATCATGCCATATTCAATCGTTTTCTGTAAAGGGGGACTTTATTTCTCAAAGGGGTATGTAGAGGTGTATACTTGTATAGTACAAACCCAAATTCTCCAGGTATGTAATAGGCAATATAATAGTGGCGGGCCTATTACCATTAACAGGGCAAAATCCAGACTTCGAGCTGCTGCAGCTCAAGGGGCGTAGCACATAATATAATATAATTCCGGAAAGACTCCGAATTCCGAACGTAACCGTATTAACTCGAGCCGTGCAGCGTAATCGCTAGCCTCAGGACCGGCGAGCCGCAAGCGCGGTGACGCCTAGCCGTTGTCGAGTCGACGTAGCAAAGCAGCAGATCCGGTTTTGTAACGTCTGAGATCGGCAATCAAGTAAATAAGGCGAAACCAAAAATTAATTGCGTGCGTTCTTGACAATCAGTGCCACTAGGCACATTTTCATATCGCCTGTCGATAAAAAACAGTGCTTACGTAAGGTTGACGCCTGATTGACGGCGCGCGACGAGGCGAAAGGCGATACGGTGACGATCCCTTTCAGATTTGATGTGTTATGACCCTAAGAATGATCTTATGGAATAGCTGTATACGACTCGCTCGTTGCGGGAGTCAATCCCATAACTAGGTACACGCTTAGCAAAGACGTTTCGTGACCACTAGGGACGAGGCAGTCACATGGACCAAGTGTTGTGTTTAAAAAAATACAGCTATGTTATTTACATTACAACCAAGCAACAATATACGTAACTTGGAACTTATTTTGAGAGAATTCGCCCGGGTGGTGGCAATAGGCTCACCCCTTATTACATATGCACCTAAAACATAACTGGCGAAATGTGGGTGTACTATATAATTATGCACCTCTGCCTACCCGTTCGGGGACAATAACCGTGACGTCATGTTGTTTGAAATAATTACCTCATACATGTATGCTCTACAACCCTGTACGTGTATTTTCTTATCAACGCTGCTATTTTTAGGGGATTCTCCTCTACAGAACTAAATACTATCTATATTAGGTGTTAGGTATTTAGCTGGCTGCGGCAGACCTGTAATCTTGCGAGTCATGATTGTAATGCAATCGACCAAACAGAAGATCGTCCTCAATAACCAGAGCCGGAGTTTCGTAAATAAAACAATAATATATGTAGTTTATTATATTTTATTTAAATTGTATCTGACACTATGTACATGCTCCGCGTAGCGATGTAAATAATTTGTATTCAGTTTTCAGATGTTGATTGGAATGAAGAAATTATGTCTCTACATATAGATACGAAAATTTTCCCCTCGAACCACGAATCTCGTCAGGCGTTGTCCAGTAATAAATACTAGTTTATAAAATACTCCAGCTTATACCTATACTCTTGGGATCGTTCTGTGTATTCATTACTAACATTTATGTGAATAAGATTATAAAAATGCATTTGCCTAGCCGTATAAAACATGCTTGTTGCTATATCTGCATCAGAAATTTTGCTTCGAACAAATATGCATTTTTTTATATGGCTTATAGTTAAATTAACCGGCAATCCCGGCGATGGCTTCTGACGCGAAGTACTTGACATCTACATCAGGGTCGACGTTCAGCTTCTCCAAGACAGGCTTCACCTGTGGCTGAATGACGGCCGGGTCTAAGAAGGGCGCCATCTTTTGTAAAGTTTTAGCAACGTTGAATCTTACGTTGGCAACATTGTCGTCGGCCATGGATAGAACTGTGGGCAGGAGTACTCTGGTGGTGATGTCCTTGCCGCAGACTTCGGACAGCACGTTGATGCAGAACAAGTATGTCATTCTGTGCAGGTAGTTCTGTTCGCGGGACATGGCCAGTACTTTGGGGATGACGTTGGTCTCGGCCCACTGAGATCCGTATTGTTCTACTAGTTTCTTAAGGTTGAGTGTGGCGGCCTCACGGATGGCGTACACGTGGTCTATCAGCCAGGACATGCAGAGGCCGGTCAGCTTCTCGTCGAAGAACTCCTGTCCGAGCTGGCCGGCCAGGAGGGGCATGTGCTCGATGATGGCGAGGCGCACGCGCCACTTTGTGTCTTCAGCTAGCTCGACGATGGCCGGGAGCAGGGATTGTACTAGCTGTTGGATGCCTATGACTTCGTTGACACACTCGAGGTTGGAGATGATGTTGAGCCTGACTTCGGGGCACTCGTCCTTGAGCTGTGTGAGGAACAGAGGCAGGAGGTGCTCGATGGTGTTGGGCCGGCCGACGATGGGGCTGAGGCCCATGATGACGGCGGCCAGCGCGGACTTCACGTGCTGGTTGGCGTCGCAGACCAGGTCCTTGATCTGTGGCAGGATCATCGTCATGATGATGTGCTCCTGGTGCGCCTTGTCTAAGTTCATGCAGAAGTCCTTCACCTGAAAACAATTAACATAAATGAAAAATATTCAATGCAATTTTATTGTGATAAATCAATCAGTCGCGAGCCGAACTGACTAGAGTTCCACTCGCAACTCTGCTGCATAACCAGTTCATGAATAAGGGGTCCGTTCGAGTTCGAAACTAATCGGGCATTCCCGAATACACATTAGTATAGTAAATAATATGGCTAACACTCACGAAAAATATTATAGTATGTGAATTGTTTAAATACATGTCTTAAATAGTTTTTAGTTGTTCCAAGACATCGCCTTTTGTGAGGATACATTGCTATTATTTGCTATGTATATAATATAAAACAGTATTCCCTCCTTACCTTGCCAGCGGCCGCGGCGCGCACCTCGGCCTCAGTATCCTTAAGCAGAGCTTGGAAGATCTGAGCCAAGTCGGAGCGAGCCAGTTCAGGCCCGACGGCTTGCTGCAGCTCTACAAACCTGGAAAATGGATTTTTAATTAACACATGTTCATAGTAGAGATTACAATTTATACAAAACCCTTATAATGTTTGATGTTTATGGTGTCAAAGACATTGGAAAAAAAGAGGTGGGTTATACGCGTTCCGTGACACGTAAAAACTAGGTTAAATAGCGTATCTCAACTGATCTCTTCTTCTCTCACAATATTGTACAACATGCCGTTTAACTTCCTCATGTCACAATGACATAACAATATTATGTGCCATTATATTATTTCATGAGGAATGTGATGCGTGTGAATGAAGCAAAAGAAGTATGCCAGGATCGTAGCAAATGGAAATCCGTGGTCTCTGCCTACCCCTCAGGGAAACAGGCGTGACTTTATGTATGTATATTATTTCCTAGGTAACAAGTATGTATGTTATGAATAATCTTCGAAAGTAACCACCCGATTTCCAAAATTATTTGACCTTATTTGAAATAGATCTTCAGCCTATGTCCAAGTTACTTGAATCCCGGAAGGGAGACGATTTTTTTACAGACGAGGTCGCAGACTAAATATAGTATGATAGGCCTTTGCTTTGCACTCACTTGTCGGCGACCATGTAGCGCACCCTCCAGGAGGTGTCCCCGGCCAGCACGCGCACGGTGGGCATGACGAGCTGCTCCATGTCCTCGGGCGGCAGCAGCGCCGCCACGGCCGCGCAGGCCTCCGCCGCCAGCAGGCGCACTGAGTCCTGGTCGTCCTGCATTACGGTTATAGAGGTGAGAATAGTTGCAGTATGACTTTTTGTATCTCTTTTGCATGTTGCCATGCTAGGCTTAAATCTAAATTGATAAAGGAAACTCATCACTCAGTCACTGCTCGAATCCATCGAGTTGCAGTATTTTACTATTGTAACTAGAGCACACAAACTTTTACTGCAGATCACATGAATATTTGTGCCATTACACACACATAAACAGTGGTGTCTTATGTCTAAAAATCCAGCTGCCCGCAGTGCAGACCAGACCGGAAATTTCGTATGAGCTCTTAGAAAGTATTTATGACATCAAAAAGTCACATTGATACTTGGTTGAACCTTGTGCATAGAAATCCCGTCTGCCATCCATTATGCCGCCACGACATCAGTTACTAGGTCCGACAATACAACACAATCTTGTGTAAACAAATCTGGTCTGCAAAGACCTACGCAGTGGACTGCGACGGGCCGATGAACCACTATGCCCCTCTATTACATCATAAACAAACACACATAAACATAACATCACGCCTGTATTCCCCGAAGGGGTAGGCAGAGGTGCACATATAGTACACCCACATATCGCCAGTTATGTTCTTAGGTCCCAATGTAATAGGGGGCGAGTCTATTGCTATCAACCGGGCACAAATCCAGACTCCGTGCTGCCATTGAGAATTACCTAATGGAAAACCCAATAACACTTTGCCCGACCCGGGATTCGAACCCAGGACCTCGTGCTCATCAGTCGTGCTTAGCGACCACTAGACCAACGAGGCAGTCTATTACATCAGTAGGAGATGATCTTGTTAGTGTTACCTCAGCCAGAGTGACGAACATGGGTATGAGGTCGCTCTTGACGTACTCGACCTCCACGACGCGCGCGAACTCGCCCAGCTTGTAGGCGGCGGCGCGGCGCACCATGGGCGTGTCGTCCTGGCACAGCGAGCGGAAGTGCTGCCGGAGCTCCGCCTTCACCGGCGCCGACACGCGCGGGTAGCACACGCTGGAGAGTCATAAATATGATTTAAAAACTAACTGCACATAGCGGCGTTACCCGCTACATCTTTTCGGGATAATAAGTAGCCTATGTGTTACTCCTGGGTGTCAGCTACCTCCATATGAAATTTCATTAAAATCTATTAAGCAATTTTTATGTGAAAGAGTAACAATCATCCATCCATACTTACAAACTTTCGTGTTTATAATATTAGTAAGGGTACAAAAATAGTTATAAATAGTTATAATAGGTTATTGTTCATTGTAGCGTTCTAAGGGGGAGTTTTGTTCAACAGTGGACGTCTTCCGGCTGATGACTCATAGGGTTAAATTGACTTAACAATAATTAGTTGCATTATAATATTTAGCAACCTATTGAAAGTTTTCTAATTTGTGTGCTACATAGCTGTGTGGCTTTGATTCATAATGAAATCTTTTTCAAGGCTATTGTAGCGTTTTTTATGTCCATTGCAAAATATTAAACAACATTTTATTGTCTACATTCATACACAATACATTCGTTCCGTCTATATAGGCTGTACTAGTTAGTACAACCCGAGTTCGTAATATATAATAATACAGCATTCTTTCTAGAATATCTGAATGGATTTCAGTTACAGAAGCAATCTTAGACAAACTATACATGAGATGAAGCACAATCCTGGTTTTGGTCTGTCCCAAGATTTTAGCCACAACTTCTTGACCTGCACTTATTTAGTAATAAAATAGTAGTGTAAAGACAAACCCGATTGGGGCGGGCTAAGGGCTTAGACTGATGGCGCTAAGGGTTGCCGGTACGATTTCTGTTTGAGCCAAAAAAAAAAGCGATCTGAGGATGTTTTTCCTAAGCCTAAGAGTTTGTGTATGTCATATTTCATGTTTCTGAAACGCACCTACAATACAGGTCAAAGTCCAAGAGTGGGGCGACATTTTATTTGAAGAAAAAAAATCCTACATCATTTACCTGAATAATCCACAAGCAGAAGCTCTGGATGTGAACCAGTCTCCGCCAGCTAGACGCTGGACAAGTGGTACAAAGTGCTGTTCCAAAGCTTGTGGGGTGTGGTGTGCTGCTACTGCACGCAGGGAGGCTACCGCCTTGTCTCGTACCACAGTCTCTTCTACGGTGGCCAGAGTATCCAGTGGTGGGAGGAGGCAGTGAGCGAATTCACCACCACCCACAAGATTGATGAAGTTACCTGAAAGGTAATAAGAAATTAAATATTATTTGTATAAAAGTAAAGCTGTCAGTTAATTATGCCAAAATAATGAAATATGTAATTGAATGCAGCACAATATAATTTAGAGTAAAACCTAGGAAAGAATATAAGATACTAAGTATGTAGATGATTTTTATTTATAACTGTCTGTTCCGGTAAACTTTGCACTGCCTTCTTACTGTTTCAATCTACCCTGGATTTCCACAAAGATTCTAAGACAAAAAATAGCCAAATTCGTCCAGCCATTCTCCAGTTTTTGAGAGTCTAATGGACATAAAATCATTTTTACATACATAGAAGGTAGGTAATACCTACTATGAGTGGAAAACTAAATGGTTTAAATGTTGGTTACAAGAACTCCGAATAGCTGTTTTATTATTAGATATTCAATATCATTTTTCTAAAATATATTAATATGGTACAATAATAATTTTAAAATGTTATATCAATTAATACATATATGTATAAATAAACCAACAAAATGGAGGTTATTGGGATCTTAAACATGGGTTTACATCAATAAACTAGTTATAGTGATGCAAATAATAAGGAAAAATATTTAATATTAGCAAGTATTGTAGTTATACTAAAACCCTACTCAGTACATTAATGTATTATATATTCAAAATGGTTTATTTCATGTAAACCAATTACAGGCACTTGTGAAACATTCAAGATTCTTGTTACCTAATCTAATAGCTAAGTTAATATTAGTGTGACTAATATCTAGATTATTACAATATCAGTAACCCTCAAAAAGTTACACAGGGATTTGCTAATACACCCATAATTAGCTTCACAATATAGTAATGATATGACTTCCATATAAAAGAAGGCTTTCAGCCAAATGCCAAAAAGTTTTTGTTAAATAAAAGTAAGAATTACAAAGTGTGGTGTAACTATTAATATGCATATATGCCTGTTATATCAGGTTACATTGTAAAAGGCATACAAGTCGAAAAAAATACCTTTCCCCATGTGACATGGCTTATATTGTCTGTTATAGAGGCAAAGGCTGAAGATGATGAATAAAACATAATAAAAATGATGACTTCTAAGAAATCACATTTCCTAGAACAGAACCAGTATCTTAACACATGAATCTGATTAAAATATTTGCACTTATTACATACTAGAATGAATATTTATGTAATGTAACCTACCCTACGCATGATAGTGTAAATTGATCACCAACATCAATTTGTAGCACAGCGACTTTGTTAACAATTTTACTAACTTGTTTGATAATGGTCTTGTCTGCTATTGATAAACAACAAACAATCTTCAAGAATTTTATCAGTTTTTTTTGTTATTTCAGGGTGATATGAAGAATGTACATTTGTTTTATTTATTAGCGACCAATAATAAAGTAATGTCACTCTGTCATTGGATTACGGAAAACGTGTAGCCTTACACCAAGGTTTAACTAATTCTAGCTTATTTGTATAATCAATAACTAATAAACTAAATGTTTTTGTAACTAAATTAGATTGATGGTATACACACAAAAAATCTGATTAAAATGCACGGGTGTATTACGATGTACTTACCAAGTTGCTCGGCAAGGGCAAGAAGAACTTCATCTTCATCATAAATAGTCTCCGTCAGGAACGGGATCAACTCTGACCTAGTCCTCTCCACACCCAGGGCCAACGCGATGGTGGATAGCTTCTTGATAGAATTCAAACGAAGCTGTACATCCTCGTTTTTTAACTCGTCAATGAGCACCGCAATAGGATACAATGATTCATCTGTCCCAGAGTCGCTCGCTGCCATCTTTATGTTTGTTGCGCTGCTTTGATTTCAAATTTGTCGAACTAACTAGATTTTTATTTGTTCAATGAAACTCAACTAATTATTCCCATAAAAACGAACGCTGTTGAACTCAAATGCAGCAAAATGGCAGCTTGTTTTCTTTTTAATTTTCAACTTCCATTTTGGTCGATATTCTAAGGCTAAGGGAAGAAGTCATACAGCCAAGTTAGTCTATGGATTTTATTACAACAAAAATGATTTTTAATATGAATATTCATTTTATTTTAGGTTTGTGAATTGTAATATTATTATAGAAAATTATTTGTAACAAACTATACAAATGTAAATGTTCTATAGAATTAATATAATATGCTCATAACGCCATCTAGTTTAGTAAATGCAAACCATTTCTTCACTTGTGTAACGTCTACCTCGGCTTTTACGAGTGTTATAATGATGAAGTGTTCCAACAATGGGATTGGAGTATGAAGACGTTATCATACCAATCAAACTATATACTAGTCTAATGATACAATCAATTTAGTAAAGGTACACCTACATAGTACTATCAATTCTACTATCCCTATCACTGTGATCCCCTATGTTAACGACCATCTATTACTACGAAGTACGAACTCTACAACTTTCATGAAACCTTCTAGAACACCAAAAATGTATCTTGCAACTAAACTCATTAGCAGACATGTATCTATTTTATTCTTCATTGTCACAATCCAATAAGTTTCTATTTAAGTGGATGACAGTTGACATATTTTTTCTTTACACGAAACAATGTCACGCGAAGTAGAAAAAATATTTTTTTGATGTTCTTTCCTACATTTAGTGATTAATAACAGTGTATAAATGCTATGGGAAAAGAAGATGATAATCTTAACGCGTCTCTGGCACACATTGTGCTGTGCTGCATGGCCGGGCGGGGGATCAGTCGCATGCAGGGGAAGAGCTTCACACACCCCGGAATGCATGCCAATTTCTTCGTACATGGAGTTTTGGGATTCTTACATTACCAAAGTTAGTATTTTCAGTCAAATTTTAAGTTTTTTGGGTGTGGGTCACACAAGTCATTTTGACGTAGACACCCAAATTATTAGTTAGTTCGTGCGTAAACAACAACTTAATTAATGTCCTTTGTACTTAACTACAGTGATTTATAAAAGTAAGAAATACGTTCTGAAAACGATTATAGTAAGAAGTTTTTGGAAAACATACTTTGTTCTTAACAAAACATAAAAACACATAACATAACATCACGCCTGTATTCCCCGAAGGGGTAGGCAGAGGTGCACATTTAGTACACCCACATTTCGCCAGTTATGTTTTAGGTCCCAATGTAATAGGGGGCGAGCCTATTGCCATCAACCGGGCACAAATCCAGACTCCGTGCTGCTACTGAGAATTACCTAATGGAAAAACCCAGTAACACTTTGCCCGACCCGGGATTCGAACCCAGGACCTCGTGCTCAGCAGTCGCACTTAGCGACCACTAGACCAACGAGGCAGTCATGTCATCAGTTCTTAACAATATATAAAATTAGGATTTGTTCTAAATAATGTAAGTTTGTGTAAATAATTGTTATATTATAAACCTGTGAAACTAACAGAAAATAAAGATTATTATTTTATTTGGATGACACCCAAAACCTCAACTTATTTGTTGATGACATTTTTGATCAGCTTCCTTTTGGGTTCTCTTATTCAAGGCAAAGCGAAATTAAAGACATGTTATTATATAATATACAAGCGTTTTATCCTTTTAAATTAACAATTGTCGGTTTCAGGCGGAATTCTCGACAACGATCTTAACGCAGCCTACATGATCAGTCTGAGGGCATCGCGTTACCTCGCGCTGCCTTGTCTCATGGCTGATCTCTACCGAAACGACCAGACGCTCGCGACCATCCACCTCGTCTCTGGTGCCATTCCCTTCGCCCTGGCCCTCGCTGGCAAAGACAACATCCCTCTTGGAAACCTCATGATCGCCTGCAACATAATCTCCCTCTGCCACTACTCTATTCAGCACAATAGAGAGTGGGGGTGGTATACTGCGGCCGCGGGCGTCCTTGCCTACTTCGTGACGCCTCAAACCAACCACAAGATGTTCTACCCCCTGGCTCTCACACTCATGGAGTACTGCGCGTATAGGGTGTTCCACATTCATTATGACACTCCAGTTCCCCCACCTCGCTAATAAGTCTCCACTGTACGCGTGTCCTCGGAAATACATTGTTTCTTTTTAATTTATGGTTTTATTTGTTCTAGTTTGGATATGGTGTCAGTATATAACAGAACTAGTTATATGCGGAGCTCATAATTGCATAAGCACAGCATTATTTGAATTATTTATGTACGTATTATCAATAATAACAAGATCATTGTCTACGGAATATGACATCAAACGATAATTCAGTTTGACGATATTCCAATTGTTTGTAGGATAATTATTGTTTAGCTATTAATGATGTAACAGGTAACTCATGTAATCTACGTATTTAGGAAAAAAACATAATTATCCGGATTACCAGGTACCTACCTTCTTACCTAGTACTAGCCTAGGGACTGCCTCGTTGGTCTAGTGGTTGCTAAGCGAGACTTCTAAGCACAAGGTCCTGGGGTTCAAATCCCGGGTCGGGCAAAGTGTTACTGGGTTTTCCATTAGGTTATTCTCAGTAGCAGCACGGAGTCTGGATTTGTGCCCGGTTAATGGCAATAGTTTCGCCCCCTATTACATTGGGACCTAAAGAAGATAACTGGCAAAATGTGGGTGTACTATATGCGCACCTCTGCCTACCCCTTCGGGGAATACAGGCGTGATGTTATGTCTACTTACCTAGTAGTAATATTATTGTAATCTCAGAAAATTTCTTAGTTCTCCTTTTACGCCATCATTTTCTAACGTAGGAAATATCTAACAACATTGGGTGTACCGTCTCAAAAGGCAGCAGTCATAAATTTAAGTCATTAGGTATAAAGGCTTTATATGGAGAAGTTTTTGAATGTAATAAAGACAATAGCATCACTTCGAGTTTTGTTACGCGCGTTCTGTTCAGAACAAACGAGGGAAAGAAATGCTCCACTCAGGGACATGTCAAATCCATTATACAATTGTAATTTATCATTTCATTATTCTACTTACGAAAGGGAATACGGGTTATGTTATTTGTGCTATTTTTTGTCTTTATTTCGGGCGGAGGCTTATACTAAATCTTCAGTAAATCACCTAAAAAACTATGCAATTGGACATGTCACAGTGTTACTTTGTTTTGGATTGAACTCTCTTCGACTCGTAATGGGATTTTAAAGATACAAACCTTTCCATCCAGGAAAGAGAGTTGCCATAAGAACCTCGTGTTGGCCAAATGAAGAAATGTTGGTTTATAGCCTCTTGATAAATAATAATACTACCTACCTTTTCGCAGTCATGTAGAGTATCGAAATTGGGAAGGCAACACGACAAGCAATATGCTTACATTAGAAATAACGCGTCTCTAAGCATACACACAAAATTAATCACGTACTGAACGCTCTTATATTCATTAGCCTTCGCTCCCGATCGCAATTCCTTTGTGAAGATCACGTAGTAACAAGAAAAAGCCATTCCTTTGTCTTCAGACAAGGAGTAACCAACCGTGCCGGGGACTGAGAGGTTGCTTACTGCGCGCACCATGGCCCATTGTGGCACCCCCATGGAGACAATCACATTAAAACCTATGCGTATACTTTAGATGTTTACATTTCTTGATATAAGGAGAAAAGGAGACATTTTTCTTATTAGATTTAGCTCAAAAAAGTCCCTTTTTGGTCATAGTTCTTTCAGGCCCTTCGTATAAGACTTAGGGCAACTACTGCTTTGATTGCATTTACGGATGGTCATATCCAAATTGTTTGTATCTGACAAGCATTGATTTATTGCATATTAGCTTGTTAAGGTATGTATCTTAGCTAAAATGCGATATATAATAGAGGAGGGGTTATGCTTCCACACTTACAAATAAATAAACTTATATATTTAAATAGAAAAATGTTTTAACAGCGGAAGGGTCTGCGTTCTTCCCGGCATTTTTCCCATTTATTCTTCTACTTTTTGTGACTTGTTGCAGATTCTAAATCGACAATTTTTTCATCGCTATTATTATGAAAATCAGCTACACAGCGAGAAGAAAATCTTATGATCTTGTATTAAAGATGTAGAACTCCATTTTAGTTCCTAAAAGATATGATGACGAAGATCAAAGTGTAATTGATATGGGAATCCGCTAAAAAGCTTTTTGTAACCAATTCTATTTTGGGTGTAGCTCTCCCGTGAGTTTTTAATCCCACACTTTGATATGGCACAGGTGATGTTTATTTTTGCCCGGATTACGATATTACGTGTGTATTACTTGAGATATTTTGATGTCTTAAGATTATTTGAACCACTGGGGAATCAGTGACAGTCTGTTAGTTTTTAGGTTGGTGTTTAGAATTCATCGCGTATTTCATGTTGTTCTTTGGAGACTATATTTCACGTATAGATGCTCGGTTGTGTGGGTTTAGGAATTACGGACCAGATTTATCCCAAGTTGTAACAAATGATAAAAATTACGTATTTTTCTATTCAATATTACTGTGAGTAACCTGGGAAAAAGCTTTACTATCTGCTACGCCCCTGTGGACCATACATCCATAATTTCAATTTTCATTTCTTCTAGGTTCATTGAAAATATTTTTTACCTAACCAAATCATTTTGGATTGATCAACATGATTTCTGAATATCTCGGCCATCAATCGATGTCATTTTAATAATATTAGACAAGTACAGGTATTATATATTAGTATATCTAAGGGACCTAAAACATAACTGGCGAAATGTGGGTGTATTATATGTGCACCTCTGCCTATCCCTTTGGGGAATACACGCGTGATATTATTGTTATGTTATGTTATATTAGTATATCGTCAGAATTGCAACCGGTGGATGCAATTGGCAAGCTGTCGTTCATTGTGTTCTAAGGGAGGCCTTTGTTCAACAGTGGACGTCTTCCGGCTGATGATGATGATGATAGCTATTATGGTGTGTAAGACACCAGATACAATCAACTTTCTTCTCTAATCCGATAACAATTAAGAATAACCCAGCAGGAAAAATCAAAGAGGTTTTCTTCATAAAGTAATTCTTGGAGTCCATTAATTCTGTCATGAACACCAATTTCATTATCACGTATCACCTTTCCAGACGGTTCTATTGTTTGCAGACGATTATTTTATACAATCTGCTTGAATATCAACATGTGTCGGCGTTCCCCCAGCCATTAGACCGACACCGATACTTTATGTAGAAACAATAAATGCGAATAAGGCAAAACGATATTTGATGCTGACTTCTGATAGATTTTATTGTGAGGTGTTAGAGTAGGTTTTGCATTGGCTTACGCTTGTTGCTATGTGGAGACGATTTTGGCAACTTGAGAACGGTACTTCTTGTTGTAGAAGTTCTATGGCAAGCTTGTTTTGTTTAATCTCAAATGAGCCACGAGTCACTTTAAGATCGAAGCAAACATATTAATGAAAGAAAAGAAAAGAACGCATTTATTTGCGAGGAGATAAAGATGAGCCAAAAAGAAAAAAATCCCTAAAAAAACATTTATGAAGAGGCAGCATGCGTAGCTTCCACGCAAAACGGCTACCGCATAGCATAATGCTGTGCTCATGCACACTCACAGAGCAGCATAGACACAGCGCTGGTTTACAGCGAAACCCGGTAATCATCGTCGTCTGCAGCCTTCAATATCCCACTGCTGGGCATAGCCTTCCCTTGAACTATGCCATCTACCGCGGTCTCGTGCTAAACGTTTTCCTCATCACCATCAACTTGTATGTGATCCCTGCTATCCTGGCTGCCCAGCCTGTTCTAAACATATAGTTGACATCTATATACATCGAAAGAAGTAATTGAAATCTTTCAATCAGATTAAGCATTAAGATAAATTCATCATCTCTTGTCACTCGTAAATAGCAAAGGAAGAACAAGAATATTTAAATGGCAACGGAATGCTGGCTGTACGGAACAGAAAATGTCAGCCATTTTTCTTCTATTTTTTCCAACACAAAGAGCAGTTTTTACAAAACGATCTCGCCAAATTAAATAAAATGCTAATACAGAGAATCGTTTAGCAAGTCCAATTAGACGAAGAACTAATTCGAGCTAAGATTCATTTGAAAAACGGAAATTAGACTGAAATTGGAAGTTGGGGGCGGAGCATACGTGACCGGATAAGTATGGAACTTGTTTTAGATCTATAAAATATGATCATATTTCTGTAGTCTATCACTAAATTTAGGTAATGTCTAAGCCTATACCCAGCGGGGAACTGCAGGCTGTGATGATGGTGATCACTACACTGTTTTTTTGGCTATTTAGACAAATTTAAGACATAGAATAAGTAGAAAGATTTGAGTGAATAAATAAAATGGTACACATTTGATAAAGAATAGAAAGGAACAGTTAAAACAGTTTAACAATAATAAAGTACTTGCCAGAACCTTATAATAATAATAATAATAATAATAATAAAATATTTATTTGCTTAAACATAGGTAACATAAATGCGTATTATTGCCGTCGGTACAATAGTGATCAACTACTACAGCTAAGAATATGATGATGAGAGATTCAAGCCAACTTATGTGGTATAGCTTAAACCTAGTTTAGACCCTTCCTACTGCCTCTCTAGGGTTATTACTAGATAAATTCAGGTGTAAGTCGCGACTGAACTAATGACTTAATTAGGCGGTTAATGGCCTCAGCTTGGACTAATTCTTTGGATTACTTACGGAGATTAAAGTGGGATGACCATAATTATAACTCAAGGTGTTAAATTCAATGTGGCGATTGTCTAGGAAATATCTGTAGGACAAGAACTGATTCACCCAGTTACTACCTAAGTGTTTGGAAGATTGTGCGTAGCTTTGTGATTGAGTGATCTGTAGTTATTTGTTCCGAGTCTGCATGCTTGTCAATGTAAGATTCACTTCTACAAACAGACTACTATATAGTTTAAAGAAGATACTAAGAGAAATGTCTGGTAAAGGAGAACTATTTATTTCGTCTTCAAGATTTAATTATGCGTCGTCAAATATAGTTGAAAACTTATTATGCCGACTGCGTAGCAGATCCTTTTAATTAAGTTATTCACATTATACACAGAAAACTAAATAATGTTATTATGTGCTCTTATAATTGTAGACTATTTTAACTAATATCCAATGCAAAAAGATCAAAACTTTTGCATAATTTTATTGTACAACTATCTGCGCCCCGCGGTCCCCCTACCTTCCTCCCTATCCGTACCCCCTACATTTTTTCGGGATAAAAAGTAGCCTATGTGTTAATCCAGGGTGTCAGCTACCTCCATATGAAATTTCATTAAAATCGGACTAGCTGTTTGAGCGTGAAAGAGTAAGAAACATCTATCCATACTTAAAAACTTTCGCGTTTATGATATCAGTAGGGATTGACATTGGCAAAACTGTCCCGAAGTACGCAGAGGATGAGAATGACGCATAAGCTGCAAAATAAACAATAAAACGGTTTAGGGTTATGATATACAGACGTATTGAAGTCTTCATTAACACGATCGTATAAATCCGAATGAATCGCACGTCCCAATTGATAAGTGTTACGCGGGCCGAGCAGAACAGTGCCAAATGTGGCCAAATGTTCCAAAATTACTTACTTGTCTTCATTTCTCGTTTGTCCTAGATTATGTAGTGTAGGGCTACGTCTGTTTCGTGGTGATATTTTCTTTATTAGTTTGTGCACTTATTACATTTTTTCATTGGGCGTAAATATGCATAGACTTAGACTTCTCGTTGTTCTAAACTTGCATGTTGTAAAAGTTTTATATTGAAAAAATAACTATTATTTTTTTAACTTGCCGTGTGCCCCAATTCCTCCCTTAGGCAGTAAGGGCCTGACTTCCTGCCATTTCTCACAGTGTTTATGTCCCTATATTAGGTACACTTCTTCGTCTAAGGCAGATCTGGGCCAATCCTAGTAGCTAAAAAATACGATTTAATTATTTATATTCTTAGATAATAGACATATCAGGTATTACTTGTAGGGCCGTTAAAAATACTACTTTTCATAAGGGCCGATTATTAATCATCAGATACATTTTATTCGAAGGATAAATTTGTCATTTTGAAAGTTAATGTATGGAAAAGTCAAAACGTCGAATATACTCTGCTGGTTATTATCTGACTATTGAAAATCGGTCCTAAGTAAATAATTCATAATTTCTCAAGTATAGTTTTTTGGCAACTCTGTTACCAACCCTATAATATGGTACACTAATGTTATAATGGTACATAAAGCATATGGCACTGTTCTTTATCGTCATAAACGGGAATTAATTACGTGTATTATCTCCGTGGAATATTCGCGACACACGAAGCCATTGTTCCGAATTACACGCGCAATGGAGTCTTGAAAGCTTTCATAATAGGCTTCTACTGTAGGTTCTCGTTATATGCTATTTAGTTAAACATTTTTTTTTATCAGACTAGGTACCTATACCATGGATGCAATTGGCGTTCATTGTGGCGTTCTAAGGGGGAGGCCTTTGTTCAACAGTGGACGTCTTCCGGCTGATGCTGATGATGATGATGATGACTTATACGGTCTAGTGTTAACATGTAATGCTGAGGCAAAAGAATGGCCAGACATCAAGGATGGTATGGCGTTTGGAGGCTCTTTATTTCCAGAGTATTTAACCTCGCCACCATCATAGTTGACTGGCCAATCTATACACCACGACATGAACTGTTTCCAAGTGACAATTCAGGCAAAAGGTTGTTTTGTACAATAATACATTGTAAAATAAATCGGCTTTGCTTAGAATTCTTTTGATGACTGTACTTACATTACCATCAATCTACTGTCTTATCCAAAAGGGAGCGACAGACGATTGTAATCTGCGCAGCTAATCACGCGAAATGGTCGAAAAAACACCGATAAATATTTATGAATGTCTTGCCGATGAAAGGATGATGAATTACTGTAATTTGCTAATACAGTGCCGCCCTGTTGTGACTAAATCCAGGGTACAGTACTGATTGTGCTGCTGGGTAGTTTGTTGCGCTGCTTCTTCTACCCAGCTATAGCACTAGGAAGAGACGATAGACGGGAGTATAGGGCTGTCTTTATGTTATTGACGTTCAAAAAGTAACTACTATTTAATCCATCTTTAATAAATGATTTTTTATCTTGGTCGAATTAAACTATTTATTTTGCTACACATAGTAAAGAAAAAACGTAAATAATCTCTGTAAATGTGGGCGTACTATATTATATACCTCTGCCTACCATTTCGGGGAATACAAGTGTGATGTTATGTTATGTTAGAATCTTATCTATAGGTCTGTAGTTATGTATAATCATCTCAGGTTGTTAGCAGAGACCGCAATCATTACTCAAAATTTCGTTATTTTTGTTCGGATAACGTTATCGTTTTACGTTATAAATAACGTTATCCGAACAAAAATAACGAGATTTTTATTTAACGTTTCAAGGCCCTGGTTGTTTGCATGTTATTTTAAACGAAATCGAATAACATCAGGACATCCATCATAATAGTTTGTCTAGTGCTATTAGCGTGGCTCGTGGGAGATAGTCCAAAGATTCATTATCTCGTAGTGTTAGTTAGTTAATTACTTAGGTAAGTTCGCAACTAAGATACTAAGTTTTATTCAATTTTATGAGTTTAATGCACGTCTTTTGATAACATTTAAGTTTGGTGAACTTCATTCTAGCGATCGATTTTAGAAAACAAATTTTGGCTATAAACTTAACCCTCTCTTAGGCAGCTTCTGCGAAATCGGGCAAAAAATCGACATCATCATCAGCCGGAAGACGTCCACTGTTGAACATATGTATGCCATATTCCTCAGGCATGACTAGCGGCTTGGGGATCGCACTTTGATGATGAAGTTAAAGAATACGCTGCTACCCATCTGCTAGAATTTTCCTTAGTCGCTTCTTACAACACTCACAAGAGGAAAGGGGGCGGTAAATTCTAGGCCGGATACCACACGGCACAAAAATAATAGTCCAAAAATAATATACCTAATTAATGGTACCGTGAGTAGACTTTGTTTACCCTTTAAAGGACAAGAAGCGTGAACATATCCCTCTGAACACAGAAAGTAATAAATTATGAAAAGTCCCCACGCACCGCATTAAAAGCTAAAGCATGTTCCCGCCAATTTTTGAACAAGATGGCGGAAAACGGGGCAGTGTGTCGTGATTCGATCATTTGTTACAATGACAGTCAATTATAAGGCTGTCGTGTGGTCTATAAACAACGATTGTTAATATACGTTTACACATTGTCGTTATTATATTTTTAATCTATTGGAGACTGCAAACGTTATAACTCACATAATCGGAGATGGTTATTTATTCTGCTGTTCCTTTTTTAACGTTTCTTCGTTATTGTCGTTCGTATACCGTAAAATACGCCAACTTTGCCACTTAGGGTATCATTGCCCGAAGATAAATTTATAAGCAAATTCTTCTGTTGCAAAAATACCTTCATACTGTGGTAACATTAATAGACTGTGATAGAAAATAGGTTTTATGCCTGACAATACTGCCTATTGTGTGGGTCGCTAACTTCAACCAGTAGCTTGTGGGAACTCGTAGAAGATGGTGTGCAATTTCGCGGGCAGATTGTGGTGCAAATTCAGGAGTTAATTGTGCACGATGATGAAAACACAGGTACGTTTCTTTTATTATATGTTATAGTTAAGCTCTTCAGCGGTATTTTAATGCTATTATCACCGCTGAAAGTTATTTTAAACTAAAGTTATAAAGGTGGGCAAAGTTATCCCATACTGTAGCGATCCCCTATTTACAACATTGCCCGCCATTAAAAAAAGCTTAGGGTTGGCACTTATCATTTTTTAAGTTTTAATAGAATATATTATTTTGGAACAATTTATTTTATTAGGTAACTAAGTAGATAGAATAAATTAATACAGTACTATGACAGTCGTCGAAATGAGGGGGACAGCTGTTTTCACGATTTCAGAGTTGGTCCTCAGAGATTACGTATTTAGTGCCGCATAATTTTTACTTTACTAACTTTGATTAAATTAAGTTTTTAATTCTTTCTTCTAACAATTTTGTAATACATATTTTACTTTCAGAAAAATAAGCCTAAATCTCGCACACCAAAGAGAAAATCAAGATTTCTTATTGGATCGAGAACGTACAGAAACTATACGGACGAAATGTTAAAACTGGCTTGTGAGTTTGTTGAGTCAGGCCAGATTTCTTCCCGTGATGCTGAACGCCACTTTGGTATTCCAAGACGAACTATTATGCTTTAATGATCTCAATTACTGAAATAAATGTTGATTCTAATAAATAGGATATTGTTTTTTTTTCATTGTCTTTAATATATAAAAAAGTCTTGCTCATATTACGGCGATATGCCAAGTTGCCAACCCTAGTACTTTTGAAAGGCGAAATGCGGTTTGTATGAAAAAGAGAAAAAAGGTCTGGGTAACTTTGCCCAGCTATTTTAGTTAGAAATCTTTCATGGTACTGTTTTACTTTTAAAAGTAAACGCCATTTTTTCCAAAATTCTTGCATTGGATTCTAATATAATCGGGCTAAAGGTCATATTTACGTCAAAAATCAACGTTGGTAATGTTGGCAAAAGTGCAGATTACTTTGCCCGGCCTCAAAAACAGTCAAATGATGAATGAAATGTTGAAAAATTATAAAATTTGATATAACAGTACACGCGCATGATCTACGAAAGACGTATGCTACCAGAAAATACTATCATCCACATAGTTTTTTTTTGCAAAAATTGAAATTATCCAAAAAAAGTGGGCAAAGTTGGCTGGTTTCACGGTATGTATTGCAGGTTAAGAATATGCAAGTTGAAGTGGCAATGGGCAGGCCATATCGCTCGAAGAACCGATGACCGCAGGGGAGAAAGGTTCTCGAGTGGCGACCACGAACCGAAAGACGTTGGGTGTTTGTGTATGTGATATTTTATGTTTCTAGTGAAGGCTAAGTTTTCAAAACAAAACAATAAATACATTTGTTGTTGAGACAGGACTTCATTAAAAACATATTTCCGGTAACCTACCTTCGGTATTTATAGGTTGTTAGTAATTATATATATATTCGATCCGGTATAGCATGCGATTCAGTCGTTATCAAGTTAAGGTCTATTAGCTTTTTTATTTAAAAACCTTTGCCTTAAAGGAGGTATCAATCTTGACCTATGATACGTATCGTTAATATGTACCTATTACCTAAATTTTTTATTGAAAAATAACGATATTTACCTTTGTAATTTATGTCAGTAGAATTACCGAATTACCTCGGTAGGTCACTACTCTGATATTTACTTACACAAATTCAAATATATTGTTAACTAGCTGCGCGCCGCGGTGTTACCCGCTGCCTTTTTTTAGGATAGAAAGTATCCGAGGAATCCTATGTTTTAATCCAGGGTGTCAGCTACCTACATATGAAATTTCATCAAAATCGGTATAGCCGTTTGAGCGTAAAGATGTAATAAACATACAAACACACTCACAAACTTTCGCCTTTATGATATTAGTGTAACTAGCTTTTGCCCGCGGCTTCGCCCGCGTTAAATAGCCTATGTCTTTTCTCGGGTCTTAACCTTTCTACATGCCAAACTTCATCAAAATCCGCCCAGAGGTTTAGTCGTGAAAGCGTAACAGACAGACAGAGTTACTTTCACGTTTATAATATTAAGTACAGATAAGTAAGTAGCTATTGTTTGTAGATATATTTGCTGTTCAAATTAGGTTAATTATTGACGTAACTCAGAACTAATTCCATAACACATCTAATTACGACAGAAGCCTGTCTTTTTATGACTGTCAGCCATTTGTCAGTGACGTAAACAGTTTATTAGTGAGATAATAAAGATCAAACTACTTTTACTTGAGGTATTCGACCTTTGTTGACGATTTAATTACTGCCAGAAAGATCAGGATATAAGTTGACAGGTGCACAGAGTATTAAAGATTGGTGCTTACTTTTTTTTGGAGATACATAGATAATATAATTTCAAAGATAAATATATACTTTTTTAACTATCTACTTATTTGTCTATGGTTATAGTTATCTGTATTAAGAATAACTGTAACATAACATCACGCCTGTATTTTCGTACAGAGTATAGTGCACCCACATTTTGGTTATGTTATAGGTGCCAATGTAATAGGAGGCGAGCCTACTGCCATCAACCCGAAACAAATCCAGACTTCGTACTGCTACTGAGAATTACCTAATGGAAAACCCCAATAACACTTTGCCAGACCCGGGATTAGAACCCAAGACCTCATGCTCAGCAGTTACGTTAAGCGACCACTAAACCAATAAGGCAGCCCTATAACAGTATAACTTACAAACTCACATAAATACTAGTATCAACAGATTAAAAATATATTACATTAAAAACTCATTTGATGTCATTACATTTCGATTCGAATTTCGAAAACATGGCTGCCAACTGCGCGTTGAACAGTAATACAAGTCGCACGTTCGAAACACGAAAACTTTGTGTTCGCGTCTCTCTGTTGTTCGTAAATAATATGTTCTCGTGACATTTGAAAGAACGTGAAATATTGAACTTGGACATATTTTGTAATATTTTCTTCTGTTAGGAATTTATAGAGCCAAATGCAATATCAGTCAGGCAAGTAGACCAGATTTAAAACTAAATTCAGCTATTCATTCAGATTATTTGGACTAGTAGATATTTTATGCTTGGTTTAAAATAAGGCATTTAGTTTTTTTTTAGAAGGCAAACATACCTAACAACTTCCCAAGGGGGTCATATATCTTAAAAGGGTAGGCAGAGATGTATTACAGTGTAACCATAATTCGGCAGACATGCGCAAAATTTTATAAGGGAAAAGAAATTACTCAGTGGAGTCTAAAATTGACCACTCTTACTTAAATATATCAATGGTGATATTAATCATTATCGTCATCAGTCGAAAGACGTCCACTGACGAATAAAGGCCTCCCCCATAGGACCACTGTACGGCAATTTGCAACCGGTTGCCCGCAACTCTGACGATGTGATAATATTGATTCTGAAATATAAACTAAACCGTGTGAATTTTGAAATAAACACAGTTTAAAGGCGAAAGAGTTTAACGAAGTATAAAAAGATACACAATCGTCTGCCTTTCTCAAAAGATAACCATGCAGCTGTAAGCGTCGCGAACACGTTTTATTTGAAAGCTGTGAGATGCTGTAATAAGCGGAGACGTTTTCTGAGTTTGAAAAACGAAAGAACTTTTCTTTTCCAACCAATTGTTTGTCTTCCTATAAAAGAAAAGATGGCAGCTATGTTTTGAAATTGGAATGACATTTGGAATAGGCAACTAGTGTTATTATAAACGCCTGAAAAGCCGAGGTAGCACTATGGTTAAACAGCGGCGGTTTTTAACGCCTTTATTTTGCAAAATAAAGGATTATTATTTATTTTGTCTTAAATATTTATATGTATAAAAATCTTTTGGGTTGGGGTAAATTCCAATTGGCTAGCCACCTTTCCATTATAGAAATGTAATTTATACTCTTGATAAAGTAGACCCTGCCTCCTTACCATGAACGCTTGAAGCAGGACATTTTTTGTTGTGAAAGCGAGACACCGCATTACCCTGCATGTAGCGGCGTCTCGTATCCACGGCGGAAAAGGTCCCACTTTAAGAGTTCATGGTACGAACCCTGTTTACAGACGTACTGAGCTCAATGCAAGCGTACGTAGGTATGTTTATACGAATCTAAATATGATAATTTCTCGCCTACTATCAGAGCACTAGGCTGGCTGAATAATGTCTGACTAAGGAGCTCCGTTTAACAGCGCTATGTTTAAAGGACGATTTTTGAGGAAATGAAGACCTCGTTGTCACCCAGTCGTGTTACTGTACAAGTATATAACAGTATATCCAGTGTTTTTACTGGTCGGTTACCGTTACCAACAAAATTCTGTTTAATGACGTAAATGGGGGGAAAAGTTTGACAAGGACGCCAAAGGAATTGAAATAAATCTTGTTTATTGCAAACACTGTGAATCACACTAATATTATAAAGGCGAAAGTTTGTGAGTGTGTGTGTGTTTGTTACCTCTTCACTCTCAAACGGCTGGACCGATTTTGACAAAATTTGGTATGAAGGTAGCTGAAACCATGAAACCACAGGCTGCTTTTTATTCCGAAAAAAATGTAGCGGGTAACACCGCGGGGCGAAGCTAGTGGTTCTATAAAAACCAATAAAATGTTGTTACTTCTAGTTTGCCTCCTAGTGTACCTATAATGTTCATTAATTAAATATTAAAATTGTTTTGCGATTGAATAAGAATTTTTCTGGCTTGTGTATCAAATAAGACCATTTAGCTTTAAGTTAAAAGCTAGAAGTTAAAAGTCACAAAAAAATAAGTGTTCCTTCTTGGATATCTATACAATAACAATACAGTTATACACCGAAGACCAAAAGTAGTTTGACTTCTACTTCTTTAGTTTAATATGTCACTGGTTCTGCATTTGTAAAGATTCAGTTCTCAAAATATAATTTCCTTTTGGCTAAACTTGCGGTCTCATTTTCTTAGGAATGGATTATTTTAGTTTTTTGTATAAAATGCAAAACTGTGGCTTTGTCCCTAATTTAAATAAAATACTGATGTTATCACGATAAAGAAACTAAGACTAAAAAAACTTTTTTACTGACGAAGGACGTCTGAATTTGAAGTGCTGTTTTTTTGCAAAAGCGTTAGACCACTTACTTTGAGTGTACAAAGCCTTTTCTATCATGTTTTATATATAAAATTATAAAAGTTTTACCATTTAATTGGCCGCTTTTATTTACTTTCTTCCACTACATTAAATAAAGAGATCGATCATCGCACAGCCAAAACCTCTGGAGTGAAAAAATGCGTCTTATATCTATTTATCTGCTAAATTGTTCAAAAAATGGTGTACTATTTACAGCCTACTAAGGGCAAATATCGTATTCTAAACTAAGATTCAACACTAGCATCTGAGTCTGCGTGGTCAAGCTCATATGCAGCCTCCATGGCCGTGCGTCCCAATAAAAAAAGATTAATAAGTCCATCCGGGCTTCACAAAGAATTTAATCAGTGGGTAGGTCCACTTTTTATACGTTCGAAGACAGCCATTTTCTTTGTTGGCGACTAAATTGGCAGTTAGTTAGGACAGTAAACCGGGGAATAGGCTAGTATGAAAATATATTACGGTCAGCCATTTTTGTAACTGACAAACAACGCGGCCTAAACCACTAAAGATGGAAACTGGTCAAGCGAAAATTGAACCTGCAAAAGGAATGTTCTGTACCAATTCTCAGTAGCAGCACGGAGTTTGGATTTGTGCCACGTCAATGGCAATAGGCTCGCCCCGTATTACATTGGGACATACGGTAAGTGGCGAAATGTGGGTGCAACCAGTACACCTTTGCCTACCCCTTCGGGAAATTCAGACGTGACATATGCTTTAAAGATGTTTGAGAATAATTTTTCTTTTTCTTTTTTAAAAAAAAAAAAAATTATGTCTACCTCAAACAATCTAGGAAAGCAAATTCAATTCTTCACATAAATAAATCAATTTATTCTATAAGATCACAAGACCAATTCATCAATCATTTATGAATTCGAAAAGTCTAGATACAAACAAATACTCGTAGCACTTTCGTGACACAGATCAGCTTCCGAACTTTCGATTCAGTGTATTTGGTTAATTTGCTCCGAAATGGGTAGGTTCGAGGGTGAAACTGGATCAAATGGGGCCTTACAAAAGTTTCTCATTGCTTCGAGAATGAATAAAAGGGGAAGAAGATGAATGGCCGTGCTTGGACGTAGTTTTAGATGTTTCGGATAGAGATTCGTTGGTACTTGTAGACTTGTTTCGGAAATTGAATTGCAATTTAAGACGGCTTACTTATTACTTTGATTTATGGGACTTTTAGACGAGGCGACGTTTTTAGAAGTAAGATAGCTAATTAGAAAAATAAATGGTGCTTATGGAGGCTTAAACATCGCTTTAGTAGAGTCATAGAGTATCGTAACTAAATGGTCTCGAATCATTATCATATGACCTGAGTCAAACCCTATAACGGGACTAATTTGCACCGTATGATTCTGAAGTAACGTAGAAGTAGGTATGTCTGATTTTTTTATATAGGTAACCATGGGTATTGTTTAGGATTCATAAATGACTTTCTTTTGGGAAAATTGCTCAATGTGGTCATTCATCATCATCAACCGGAAGACGTCCACTGTTGAACAAAGGCCAAGATTTACTTCTGTAAAAGGGTTTTTACAAACATTTCGACACGTCAATTTAATTTGAGCAAGAAACTAGATAACGTCTTCATTTCCTAACCGAGAATCTTTGAGAGGTAATGCTGAAACAAACTCAGGGGTCAAGGTCTCTTTTGTCCTGCAGTAGATTATACTATTGAGAGATCATCAATGTTTTCTGTTAATTTTTTGAAGCGAATACTGCTGAAATCTTGACTAAGCCTAAAGTCTCTGTAGAGTTACCTTAATACAATTTCATTTTGCTCTCTTCAATAGAACGACGCGTCTCTATTGCAACCATTTGCCACTATATTATCTGAGACTTATAATTTGGTTTGCAAGCAGTTAGGATCCTGAATATATGGCTCGCCTATCCCAAGGGTCACACTTGGCTGTCTGGAGCCCAGCGTAATTAATCACAAGAAATGTAAGAGGCGGAGGGTGTAAATATAAATGTACGAGTGCAGGGTTTACTGGGCTGTGGAATGTTTTGCGAAGCAATCTTTCCCAAAACTGTCTTTCTAGCTCTTGATTCTAAACCTTTTACATAACAAACACGCCTGTCATTAAAAAAAATGATCATGTCATTTGGTTGTATTAATCAAAAAACTTAAGCTGTAAGTGCAAATTACACGTGCCTAAATCCAACAACATAACATTTACAATCTCTTAACACTGTTAAATATTTGATACACATGTATATATGTACATATATACATTTAGTGTGTAGAGTAACGTCAGCATCACAAACTATGCAGCTGTAGCTAATTTCATAAAAAAAATTAGATACCATTAATTTAATTAAAGAACGACTTCTTATATGTATAGTAAAAAGTCTCTCTATATTCTCACATCATTTGGACGTTTCTGTAATTTGAAACCATATCTTAAATTGACGTTTGTTTTTTCAATTGTTTGAATGTTTCTTAACATGTTTAGCTACTTATGATACTGACAGTACTAGTAGGTTTATGGTGATAATGCTGATCATGAGCCCTATTTATACCGATTACTATACATTAACGTAACGGTGTCTAAGGACTGCCTAGACTGCCTCGTTGGTCTAGTGGTTGCTGAGCGTGACGGCTGAGCACGAGGTCCTGGGTTCGAATACCGAGTCGGGCAAAGTGTCACTGGGTTTTTTCATTAGATAATTCTCAGTGGCAGCACGGAGTCTGGATTTGTGCCCGGTGGATGGCAATAGCCTCGCCACCTATTACATTGGGACCTAAAAACATTACTGGCGAAATGTGGGTGTACTGATGATGTTATAATTATTATGTTAAGGATGTTGCTCTATGGTATTACGTCAGTGGAAAGACCTTTAACTGGTACGAATCCATGTACTGGACTTATAGGGTTGTTTACTCGGCGTATCTATTAGCTGATGCCCAGAGCTTAGAAGTCAATGAATCCTATTTCCTTGGGACCGCAATCCAAAAATAATTCCGTCCTCTTCTGGAACTATATCAATAAAACATAATCCGTTTATTGGCCATTAATCCTATTTATAGCACTTGCCTAATGCGACAAACAGCTATACATCATAGGCGGTCGGTTAGCAATGTAGGCGAAACACTTTCGTTTGCAATGTCACTATTTATCTCACGAGATAGGTTTTTCGGTTATTTCCGATTGATTTGATCTCGATTTTTATTACGAGCACTTAGTTTGAACTCGCAGGGTTAGCAGGCCTCTCACCAGGTGGACCGACGATACCGTCAGAGTTGCGGGCAACCGGTGGATGCAAATGGCAAGTGGTGGTTCATTGTGGCGTTCTAAGGGGGAGGCTTGTTCAACAGTGAACGTCGTCGGGCTGATGATGAAAATAGAATCCTTCTGTTATGCTTTTTCTTTGATGACGTTAAGGCTGATAGAGGTCAGAGAAATCAAACCCTCAAATATTTCAGTAGAGAAAAACCGTTATAAAAAGAAGAAATTTCCAATATGTTGATCTAAGTTTTTTATTCATATCGTTTTAACCCCGGTGTTCCGGATACAAACACCAATGAATTATTTATCCGGGTCGCGGGTATCGTTCGCGGATAATTTGTGTCCCCGCGAAGCTCAGTTTTATTGCAAAACCTTTTTGGATAAAACATATGATGCTATCTTTAATATCCAGTCTTCTTTAACGACAAAATTTGTACTCTTAATTTTTTTGGAAGGTATATTGGAGTTTGATTGGGATTATCATCATCAGCTAGAAGATGTCCACTGTTAAACAAAGGCCTCCTGGCCTTGATCAGGATCATCGTCATTATCATCAGCCGGTGAATGCAATTGGCAAGCTGTCGTTCATTGTGGCGTTCAACAGTGGACGTCTTCCGGCTGATGATGACGGATCAGGATACTGTCTTGAAAAGAAGAGATAGTTAAAAATGTTGGTTTCCTTAGTGAGTGCTGGTTTTTGGTATATTGTTAGTATTTGATACTTGTTTTGTTTATTCATGTAACAAAAAATGCGTATATAAGTAGGTTGAATGCCTGATGCATTCTCTACCAGTCAGCCATAATGGTTGTTAGTTTAAACAAAATTACAATAAATAAAAAAAAAGTATTTAGTTAACGAGAGCAATAGTGTTTTCCGCCTACCCCTTTGAGAAATACAGGCGCGATAATACCATAGTGAAGTAGACAACAATGTAAATAAAACCTTCACAGTAATATAAACCATTGATAGTCTCGTACCATATTATACAGGAATAAAAAAAAACAAAGAAATTGAAATCGGACTTAATTCATTGTCATCCGCAGAGCTGCCGGTAACAAAGGCCGCTATTAATTATGGCAGACCAACGCTGCTGTCAAATTAATAGGATCTGAATAAGACACCACAACTTCCATTGTTATACAAACTTCATTACTGTGATATTGAGTAGTGGCCTAGTGGTTAACATACCGGATTTGTATGCACAAGGTTGGAGGTTCAATCCCGGGCATGTATCAATGTGAGTTTTTCAATGTTATAAATACTTTCATAGTTATTTTAAGACAGCACTGACTAACGGTGACGGAAAACATGGTGAGGAAACTTGGATTTAATAATCGCCAACCCGCAGTGAGCTAGCGTGGTGATCAATGCTCAATCTTTCTCTATACGAGAAGAGGCCTTTGCCCTGCAGTGGGACAGTTATAGGCTGTTATTATTAGTGTGATATTCGTTATATAGGTATTGTGGGTACTGAAAGAATCTCAGGATGTTTGTTTTCTTTATATTGATGCTAAGCTTGGTTTAGAACCATTAAAGGTCACCAGATATTAATATTGGCCTCAATTTTAACAATATTGTTCAGTTTTTAATATGGTATCGGTAATTAACTAAAGGCAACGTTTGGCCTATTTACAGTGAATGTGGTCATTTTATCCATTTTTTTTTATGTTGCCCCAAATAAGGAATTTCTCCTGTATCGTGGGTGCGTTTCACAAACATTAATTATCACAAACACGAACACCCACACAGACCAACATCTGCGGTTCGCACAAATGACTCCGCGCGGGAATCGAACCAGCAACCCTTAGTGCAGCAGTCCAATCGCTTAGCCATTGCGCCAAGCAGGTCCTTGTTTATTTCATAATCATCATTGGAGATGTAACCTATTACGCAAGGTACTCAACATCACCCTTTACTAAGTATAGGCTATACTATAGACATTACTAAGTACACCCTTCTATTCCACCAAACAGCTAATTCGTGTTGACAGTTTAATAGACAAGTTCTTTCTTTCCTATACATTAGTAATTTAATTTGGGTCAGCCCATGTGTTACCAAAACCGCTCCCAACTGCCCTCTGTCAAATAAATAACAAGTCTACGCTGCAAACGGCTCCATTATTGGACCCGAAAGATATAATTAAAAATCTCTGCAACAGACAAGTTGACAAGTTCATTAAAATTCATCCTAAGATAGTCTCGTCTCGAATGCAGGAATAATAATTAAAATCATTCAACCGTGATCGGCGAGGACGATTGTACCGGAGAATCTTTCATTTTAAACCCAAATATAGCTTTGGGAGATTGATTTCTTAATAAGATTGTGTCGGAAGACTATTGAGTTACATAACAATTGGCCAAGTTGTTTCGTAGTTGAAAACAAAAGATTATTTGACAACATAACATAACATAACATCACGCCTGTATTCCTCGAAGGGGTAGGCAGAGGTGCACATATAGCACACCCACATTTCGCCAGTTATATTTATAGGTCCCAATGTAATAGGGGGCGAGCCTATTGCCATCAACCGGGCACTAATCCAGACTCCGTGCTGCCACTGAGAATTACCTAATGGAAAAACCCAGTAACACTTTGCCCGACCCGGGATTCGAACCCAGGACCTCGTGCTCAGCAGTCGCGCTTAGCGACCATTAGACCAACGAGGCAGTCTATTTGACAAATATTGTCAAAATTGTAGGACTTTTAAAAGTAGTGCTAGTTGCTAAGAGTAAAGTAAAAAAGTAAAATATTAATATTAATCATGATTTGGATAAGATAAAGAAACATTTATTTGTTTGAAACATATTGTGTTATATTTTAAAGTGTGGTGTTACAATAATGTTTGTGTTATCAACATTGTCCTGCTATATCGGGCGTACAAATTTATCTAAAATATAATATCAAGAATTTTGGGACAACAATTTCAAATATCTATCTTTAAAAATATTTACACTTTTTTACACAGAAATTCTTTAAGTTTCTTTTTGAACAGATTTACTGGAAGGGTTTTATACGCATAAGGTACTTTGTTACACATTTTTGATAAATTATTATCATTCTACAGATACTTTAAGTATCTAACAATATGATTGGTTGTTCAAAATGGTGTAATCACACTAATATTATAAAGGCGAAAGATTGTGTCTTTGTTACCTCTTCACGCTCAAACGGCTAGACAGATTTTTATGAAATTTCATAATGGAGATAGCTGACACCCTGGTTTAACACATAGGCTTTTTATCCCGAAAAAATGTAGCGGTTAACACCGCGGGGCGCAGCTAGTTTTTGATATATTATTATCATTCTACAGATACTTTGAATATCTAACAATATGATTGGTTGTTCAAAATGAAGTAATTATTCCTATAATTCCAAGTTAGACTTTCACAAACTAGTGTCGGCAGTGGAAGTTGTGAGGTCTGCATCCTCCATGTTTTATTCAACAAAACTTCAAGTCGTTAAAATATTGAAATCCGCTCCATACAACAGTTTTACAAAGGGCTCATGCTAATAATATTGTGAGGTGGATTCCACCACAAAAGCTTTAAGCTTGAACAGTCGTAGTTTTTTTATTTCTTTTCTAGTATTGTTAATGTCATCTAGACCCAAAATCAGCCATGGCTGCTGATTAATACTGAGACTTAAATGAATCAAGTACAAAGGAAAAATTGAACTAGTGGAAGACCGAGGATTTGTGCTTGCTTCCTACATCCTTGCTTATCGTACTTCAGTTATATTTCTGCGTATACCTTTATAAATTACTAGCATATGTCATGACGCTTCAAATAAGATATTATTAAAAAAAACACAAGCTTTTAAATCAAATGTACCATAATATTGTATTGTCACTTAACCTATGCAAAATTTCATTTCAATCGGATGTCAAAATGTGGTTCTAATTTACATTGCAAAATTTTGACCTAAACAAACTCATATACATCCATACATACAAACATTGCAAGTTAAATAAAAGCTTGTAAAAATTAATATAGTCTTATGGTGTTTTTGTCTGAAGTTCACGCAGACGAAGCCGCGGGCAACAACTAGTGTATTATATACTAGTGTCGTGATGACGGCGATGAAAGAGAAAAAGGGTATCGTTTACTAAAATAACTTCTAAAACCCATGACAATATATCAGGCGAGTCACCTTAGTCAACAACTAATTAATTAGAAGAGAACCCGCAGATTAACTATCTACCAGCTGGAATCGTCATATTTAATGCTGTTCCATCAATTTCTGTGTTTTTGACATAATCGTGGTGTTAATGAGGTGGTTTTATCTAATTTGTTAGATCAGCACCAGTTTTATGACTGTTTTGAAGTTGCTTAAGTTTTAGAGTGTCATAGTAAATCGTTCCGTTCCATTCGTTGATTTATTTCGTTTAAGTAGCTTCTTGCTTCGTCTATCGATTTGTCAAGATTATCAGCATTTGTTTATTTTCTTTAACCAATTAATGGACATACTTATTGACAGCTGTCAAAATTCTCTATGTTGCCTTTTCTTTAAGTATGCGTATTTTAAAACAAAAATAGGTTTAAGATAGGTTTATAAAAAATCGAAGGATAAGCTAAATTTATTTACTAGAAAAGTTATTTATTAGCCAACCAACTCATCATAAAAATACATAATACAATACTAGTACTTTATATAATTAGTAATAATGCTGTTTTAAATTTTAGTCTAACGAAAACTTAGTTTGTGAACCCGTAATGGAAAAGTTCCATTAAAGCTAAAGTATTGTCTAGAAGCAGTTGGGAGTAGCCAAAGTTTAAAAAGTTACGCTATTTATTTTTCAAAGGTACTCTTGACCTGTTGAATTCTGGCTTAGACAATACGATAAAGTTGGGAATCTATTACACAGAAAATAAGCACCTATTTAACTTTGTATTTAAGTATAAGAAGACATTGATGGTATTAGAAAATGTTAAACCTTTTAGAGTTTTCAGTAACACAATCTCTGATTTATTTAGGCGATAATTCGATATGAAAAGCACAAAAAGACTTGCAGAAGGGTCAGAGAGTGAGGATCAAAACGTCTGAATTCAAGGAAGCTAGGTGGCGATTATATCTCAGAAATAACCGATCAATGATGTAGCACTGTTGAACTGCTAACAAGCAGTAAAAAAGCATAGAGATGAAGTCGTTTCTTTTCGGCTTTGACAACAACGCAAAAGCACAGGCACACGCCCAATGGACTGCCAAGACAAAGTTCTAATCACGGCAAGCACCAATGTCTTTTAGAATTCATGAGAATACTATAAATAAGTTATCAGTTGCTAGAAACGGTGAAGGAAAACAGAGTGAGGAAACCGGCACATCTGAAAGATTTATCAACGGTGTGTAAAGCCATGTCAGAGGCCTACAGGCGGCTTAAACTCTGACACAGGTTGTTCATCAACCATACGGTATCAAAACGCTGTCATAATTTAAACAAAGAACGACATAACTTCATTCAGTTCTAGTTGCATTGTTTACCTCGTGCACTATAAATTAAAAAAGTAGGTTAGTTATAAAATGTAAAGCTAGCCATTCATCACGCCGGTTAGGGGTGACAGGTTTACGACGCCCGCGACAAATTATGACGGGGTTTTTTTAATTTTCTGAAATTAAACGGTTTCGGTGCTCTAGGGAAAACGATGGGAGATTTATAGAGGGACTTGATATATTATTTGGAATTACGCGGATTAATAGGGATTTTGAAAGGGCTTGGTTTAATCGCTTCCGCGTAAATCATTGAAACTGTGAATAAAGGAAATCGCGATGTGAGTTGTAGAGTATGTGTGCTGCAAGTAGAGCCTCCACGGGTGATGATGCCTAAGTACCTACGTCTAGCATACTTGTGCTAGTTATCTCCTGCCTAGTTAGCTAGTCTCAGCTGAAATAAGCCGCCGTGACTGAAATTCGGTCAGGAGGGGATTTATTATATTAATATTACCTACGTCCTGACCCTGGACGACCAATCTCTCTGGACGATCCTGCCATCTTAGCTGACTGCATAATTTCTACACCACGGCATGATTTTCTCGCATGCGGCAATTAACTCATGGCAATATGAAGAGGATTGAAACTAAGCGTAAGAGGCGTGTATCATGATGTTACAATCAGCCTGTCAGATTTATGAGCAGCTGAATGTAGAACCCCTGCCAATATAAGTGGGACAAGCGTTATTTCATGTAAAGGGTAGGTATATATTAGGGGTCACAAACCGGGATTTTGAAAACCGAAAATACCGGGTCAAAATCACCAAAATATCGAGCGAATAGGTACCGGAATTTTTGGTATCCTGGATACAGGTTTGCGACTTCGATTTCTTTCGTAAGGCCGTACAGTACCCTAGTAACTAAAAATAGAATAGGAGCAGACTCTAGACACTTATTATTGGTTTATGTACTTATTCAGATAGAGTGTGAACGTGGGCGAAATACGAATCGACGTATTACTGTAGTATTAGCTGGGATCATGGCTTTACCTGCCACTTATATACATTGTGGGTTATTCATATAATATTTTACAATTTACTTAAGCTTATTAACACGCTAAACCTACGTTAAAAAATAAATATAATTATACAAAAGAAAAAATTAAAACTAAAAATTATGCATCAAAGTATTCCTCCTCATCGCTGTCGACTGGTAGGGTGCCCAAAAGGCTGGCGGCATTGCCACGTTGAATGCTAATTCTTTGGCCGAAAAACAAGCCAGTATTTTGGTCATTGTGGGTATAATTATACTTTTATGTAGGTGGACTGATGATGTTGAAATTGCTTGTGAAAGAAGCAGTGACGTTTACATATAATCTTATCAATATATTAGTGATAGCATCGATCGTATAAAAATTTAACACGTGCCTGTAAATGTCAAGGGAAATCAGTATGACACGTGTAAAGGTACTGTCTGGGTTCAAATCAACCGGTTTAACGTAAATAAGGCAATATATGAACTTGATTCCCCTGTGGGTTAGGTACCAGGTATTGGTGCTAACACTTGAAATAGACGTGGTTCCATCAGTCTTGGCCTAGTAATCCGTTTCAGAAGATTACGAAGATAATTAAGGAGAAAAATATTTATTGATGGGTTTTTATATAGGTTGCGGTGGTTAACATATCGGATTTGTATGCACAAGGTTGCAGGTTCAAACCCGGGCAAGTATCAATGCGACTTTTTCAATGTTATAAATACTTTCTTAATTATTCTAAGACGTATCAGGACACATGAGAAATTTCTAGAGTGAGGCGTCGTTTAAAAAGAAAAAAAATAAATATTTTCATTAAATTTTAGCGGCGTCGGTGATCAATGATAACGTTAAATATTATGTTGCTATAAACAGTGACAATGATAAATAGCTGCTCACAGCTATAACTGTTATTTATAGCAGTTAAACAAATGCGGTGTTAGTTGATAAATCTATTATTTATTGTTCTAAATTGTAATAAATGTCGTGCCATGTAATCTTTATTTGAAATTGAAAGAAGAACTCGGTTCTTCTGTCATTTGTCTTCCCGCCAAAATGTTGGTGAAATAGGTTATAATTTTTTTAAACGGGGCCTTCATTCATTTGCTGTTTGAGTCATCTATTCTGTTGTTTTCTATCGTGAATATAAAACATGCTCTTTGTTAGGTCAGAAATTAACTATTATCCTTTTACGTCCCACGTATGACTTAAAATGTTATATATTAGGTAACTGAGACATGGTGACAGGTGTACGATTATTCTGTAACTTGTGTTAGATATTCATGCCATTTCTATCTCAAATTGTCTACCTCATGTTCTTTGAGTCTTCTCAATGAATTGATTAATAGATCACATTACTTCAATATACATATCTAGATCCGGATTTGTGCCCGGTTGATGGCAATAGGCTCGCCCCCTATTACACTGGGACCTAAAAAAAACGTAACTGGCGAAATGTGGGTGTACTATATGTGCACCTCTGCCTACCCCTTCGGGGCATACAAGCGTGATGTTATGTATACATATCTAGTTGTATCTAAAAATAGTTCAGTACAATTCTATAATATTTCTTACACGCAATATTGAAGTATGATTTTTCCGAAGCTGTTACAGTACGTAGCTACTACACAACATCGATCTCTATTTCAATAGTACTTTACTCGATCAGCACAGCCCTGAAAATAAATCCTACCACACCGCTCCATAGTTACGCAACATTTGAAAGATTTACCGAGCTATAAACCGATATATACAAATTAAATGTTCTCTTACAAAATACCGTTCATTGAACCCCGTCTATTATGATGCGAACAGACATACTCAATCATCGCTCGCAATATTTAGCCGTTAGTGCCAGCCCTTTGAAGATTGTCCAAACATTGTGGAGACTGTAGCAATGTTTGCTGTATTCTGATACTGTTCATGTTCAATTGGGAAGTTTGATTTCCGTTGGAGACTAGGTCACTTTATTGTGAAGGCAGATAAAGTTGCTTAAGATTAATATTTTTTACAGTACCGTAGTGGTCGACACTTTAAGGAGCTTATGTGTTTATTTGATAAAATATACACTAGTTTAGAATAAAAGTATAGAATTAAAATAGTGAACTAGGTCCTTAAAATATTGTAATGTACATTTATTGGTAACAGAGAAGTAAATATTAAAAATAAAAACAAAAAATCCACCATGCTAATGAATACAGAACGGCCACTCTTGTCTCTGTAAGTTCCGTCACTAATATGCAGTTTGCCAGCACTTAGACTGCACGATTCAAATGGATGTCAATCACCGGTCAAGACTTGAGACTTTTAGCAAACAGAAAAGTCTGATGTAGCTGATGATGATGTTACCTGGGTTCGAATCCCGGGTCGGGCAAAGTGTTACTGGGTTTTTCCATTAGGTAATTCTCAGTAGCAGCACGGAGTCTGGATTTGTGCCCGGTTGATGGCAATAGGCTCGCCCCCTATTACATTGGGACCTAAAACATAACTGGCGAAATTTTTGTGGACTATATGTGCACCTCTGCCCACCCCTTCGGTGAATACAGGCGTGATGTTATGTAGGACCGAGGTCAGGCTTGGAACATTTCAGTCCCTATGGGAACACAGTATGAAATAAGTAAGTTGTAAATAAAATCTCAACTTATTTGGTAAGTAAAGTTAGCTCAATAGTAGGCCAATCTGACCTCACAATTTCTGGAGTTTGTGTGTATAGAAACATGGGGCGGACTACACAGGATTATAGAAAAGGGAAGATATGTTATATATAAATCCTTCTGGGGACGTATATGGCGGTCCTATATAGAGCAGCTGTGTATTGTCCTTAGCTGGTAAGCTCAACTAGCCAGAGAGAGTAGCGACCTACGCAGGAGTAGTGCACAAGTATGTGTCAAAACACAGATGCACTCTCTAGTCTGTCATACTCATAGTCTCTGACTGTAAAACACGGCCAAAGAGACAAAGATCAGGCCCCTTAGCCAAATAGCGCTTGACGATTTGAAATCGAATATAAAATGACACTAATATTATAAAGGCGAAGTATTGTTAGTGTGTTTGTTACCTCTTCACGCTTAAACGGCTAGACCGATTTTGATGAAATTTCATATGGAGGTAGCTGACACCGTGGATTAACACATAGGCTAGTTTTCATCTCGACAAAATGTAGCGGGTAACACCACGGGGTGCAACTAGTGAGAAATATATGTAATCGATAACATAGTTAAAACATTTAAGTCATCTCTATACATTAATCGTTCTATTCGATTTCTATTTGTATAGCGATTTGCCACTTGGTTAGGGGTCTGGTGCACGAACAAAGACTAAACATACTTTTCTAATACCGCATCCTTCTTTACTTTGGGCTGTTCTGAGAATTTCTTGCTTGATAATCCTACACCTCTTTTTGTTTTACCATACCTGTAATTTTCTGAAACACCATTCATTTAGTCTTTAAGATCCCATTGGGTGTGCATATACATATATGCGTCCGTTCACCGCGGTCCTGAGCCAAACTTATCCGGACATGTAAAAAGCCTTCCAGTGAGTCAGTGACATATTGGACCTCCATAATTCTTGAATCTTGGATCGTATCAAATTCGTTACATCTGTATTTGCGTATTTGTCGAACCCCATTCGGTAACAGATTGAAGGACTGTGTGCTTAGTGTTAGCGGTTGACCTTCGGATGGTAAATATGTCTATCTTCACGCCTATTCACGACATGGGAAGGCAGTAGGCAAAAGTGAGCTTGCATTGCCATACTTTTGTTTGACACTAGGGTTCAATTTCGCATGAAAAACTAAAAGTTTAAGGTTGAATTTGCAGGCGAAGTAAAGTTTTTAATTTAATATGTAAGGAAATTCTAAGAAGCAAGTGGGTGTTCAACTGCCTTCAGGGAGCTACAAGTAAGACTTATATATAACTAGCTGCACCCCGCGGTGTTATCCGCTAAATTTTTCAGATAAAAACTAGCCTATATGTTATTCTGATGTATAAGCTATATTACTTATTTATTAAAATCCATTCAGTAGTTTTTACGTGAAAGAGTAAACATACTTTTCACGCAACTGTTTGTGCATACCTACCGTGATCCCTCTCTGCACTACCCAAAGGTTTGACTGGTAGAAAATGCCTAAGGCATTAAGTCTGCATTGTACATCTTTTTTGTATGAATAATAAATAAATAACAAACATCCATCCATACTTACAAACTTTCGCGATGTATAATATTAGTGTGATACAACACAAATTAGCTTCAGAATTAAAAACTACAACGGAAAGTTTGTGATCGACCGAAGGACCTATAAATAATGCAAAAAGGTGTGTCAAGAACGCGCACTCAATCGTACCAACCCCACGGTTTAAAAATAGCATACTTAATAGCAGCTTGACTGAAAACCTATCAAATATGACCCATTTATACAGCTTAGTTCTGCGTAGGTTGTCTACGAGTCTGGAAACATAAGGGAGTGTAATGCACCCGCAGTCGCTAGCGTTTATTTAACTTTTCTGTCAGAAGATTTCTTAGTGGATAAAGATGTCTGTATATTATAATATTAACATTTATGTTCATCACGTTAAAATTCCCTGAAAGTACAATGTACTAGATTAACGATTAACGCTTAAAATGGCCCGAGAAATAATAAATTTGTGGTCTTATTTGAAGTTAGTATGCTCAAATTTGCCAACATTAAGTCATTATAACTTCTTTCTGGAAGAAATACAAATGTTTACGTAAAGCATTCTCGGCCACTTATTATAAATTTGTTCTTAACCCTTAATTTTTTTATACGTACGGGAACGCACACAATATTCTCCAGTCATGTGTACTGTAGTAAGTTTGTGGGCGCGGGCGTGGGCGTGCGGAGGAAACATATAATTCTGTTAGGTTAACATTACAGGCTGCATCGCTGCGTGTTGTTGCTTGGGAGTTACAAGGTTTAATCAAAAGGGTACGCTTCTGGGACGTAAAACTTAGGTGCTGGAAGCTTCTAGGTATCATATATGGCACGAAATAACGTACCTTCGTTCTTTTCGTTTGTATCTGTATGTGTATTTAACCAGGCTCGTAGAGTCGTATTTTCTATTTAAGTTCAATATTTTGTGTATTATCAACAGTCTGGATGTAACTTAATAATTTAATATCGTTATATAAGAGGGTTAAAATTTACCTTATTGTTCTAGCCTACCGGACTTGTATTCTACAATTACAAGATACCACAGCATCCGAACTGAATATACAATTGTTGACGACCTGTTTGGCGCAGAGGTTAGCGATTAAACATCGCGCGTAGGGTTCGATTCCCGCAGGGGAGAATGTTTTGTGTGATAGGCAGATGTTTGTCCAGAGTTTGGGTCTTTGTGTATATGATGTTTCATGCTTGTGAAACGCACCCACGATACAAGAGAAATTCCTAGTATGTAGACATGTTGAAAAAAAATAGGTATACTTTTTACCTGTAACAGGGGTTATGACTTCAACCTTGAGATTATCATCAGCCTCTATACCTTCAAGAATAGGTTAAACGTCACGTAAAGCTAACATCAACATCTCTCTATTTAAAACTGAGTCTCCAATATGTAGAGCGCTTGTTTTTCTCTCGTCTCGTTCCAGAGCGGGTTCTGATCCCGACACATGTAGCTAGCGAGAGATTAATGACACTTCCGTTCCACTGCCTTTTTCATGACACCCTATTCTGGAAGACAGTGATTGCGAGCGGCAAGCTTGAACGTTCTATTTAGATCGTTATTGTCAAGAAGATTTAGTAATGTAGAGAGAGATGGGGTGTTGTAATTTTAACAGTTTCGTGGTAGTAAAGTACGTACTTAAAAAGCATATTTGAACATTGGAAAATCAGTGTATTTTTTACAGTAAAACATTCAAAATTCAATTCAATGGCCTGTTTTTCGGCCAAAGAATTAGCATTGCCATTCAACGTGGCAATGCCGCCAGCCTTTTGGGCACCCTACCAGTCGACAGCGATGAGGACGAATACTTTGATACATAATTTTTAGTTTAAATTTTTTATTTTGTATATATTTATTTTTAAGAATTGTAAATAACCTTGTAAATAAAAGTAATAGTATGTCATTAATTTTTCATGTCGTACTCTTTTTTGACTAAGTTTGGATGCATGTACATTGTACAGAGCTTTTAGCAGTGATGACATCTAATTAAATCTGGCGTAAGTACACTGGTAGTTTCTAAACCATGGCCTGACCTATTTCTATAGTACAATTAGCTCATACCGATAATCAAGAAGATTTTCTTCGTATTAGCATGAGCCAATAGCCACATGGAATATGTCATACTGTTGTGTAGAGAGTGGCCAGTCAACACGGATGGTAGCGAGGTTGACCGTCCAGGGTGCGACGGACGTACTTAAGCACCGTCATTCACGGCTCTCTACGTACGCCCCCATCAAGAAGATGATTCTAAAATACATTATTAAGTCTGGAACCGTCCTAATAAACGCAAACAGTTTCCGAAAATAGATCTAAAGCTTCACTTAATCCGGTTCAAATAAATCCTTGCAACAAACTGTTAAATCTTCTAACTAAGTACACAATATAATCATTTGATTGGCGGTTGCGGCAGTATTGAACGTGCCATCGTTGATCCAAAACGTGACCTTTTCATTAGTTCCTGGCTTTATTTATTGTATCGAGTTATGCCGACACACGCCAAAGAGATTAATTTTAGTAATAATGTTTGGGGATCAGTTCCTTACCTTCGGTGTGCTGGTGATGCGGGTGTGGTTTGAGAACAGGTGGCGTGTTGGATAGGTAACGTGAAATTAGGCAAAACTTAAATTAGAATATAGTAAATACACAAGTAATCTAGCCCCATCTCAATTTGAAAAATACCTGTATCATTAAAATACTATGTATATTCCATTCGATAAGTAATTTGTAGTGTTTTCCACTTACTTACAAAATCTGATTATAGTCTACTGGTGTTTTTACCTGAAATTCACGCGGACGAAGTCGCGGGCAACAGCTAGTCAATACATCAAATTTTGCTTGGGTACCATATTTCGATAGTTTGCATGTTTTTGAAACCACGGTGACCACGAATTTCCAGTTGCATCCTGGCGTATTCCTTTCATTCACTCTTCTAACATCCTTCATACAAGATAGCCGGTTAAGGGTACTTCTAACCTTCCTTTCTTTAGAACATCCCTGATCTGGGTGCAGCGTCTCGCTCTCAACGGAAACTATCCTGCTTAAGAGTTCATGGTAAGGGGGCTGGTAAAGATATGTGATCACAATATGTAACATATATAATTAAAGAATTCAGTTCAATACTCAATACGTTATTGCATTCCATAAAAGTAAATAGATGGACTTATAATAGTACAGATCTTTATGGACCCTGTCGGGCACAACAAAACAGCGGAGAGAGGAAAAGAGTTAACCTAATTATTTACATTTTTAAACTTATATCTAGGTATGTATGTAATTTGTCCTAATAAGTAGTCTTTACCTATATATTGTAAGTATGTAGTTCGGTTGGAGACCCAAATACGTCACCGGCAGCTTATGAATAAGGGCTCCGTTTGAGTGTGAAACCAGTCTAGAATTCCCGAAAACATGAGTAAAACTGGAAAAATGGATAATAGTTATTATTACATTAAACTCCAGAATACGACCGCTTCAACTAATGGAATTTAGAAACTGACTAGATATATTAAAACGCCTGTCATCTGCTCGGACACATATGTCAGGCGAGCTCAGCTGGTGCCACAAAAAAACTGCAGTAGGTACATTGCCGATTTTGTATAGATATTGCATATTAGGAAGCGAGGCTGCTACGTAATGGAAGTGTACCACAGTGAAGTTTTGGACAGTGATGGAGAAGGATTAGTTTGGTTTGGATTTTAATAGTGAAGGTTTATAACTCGCGATTTTGTGTGAATTGATTGGGTATACCTATAGTTTGTTGCGAGGTTTTTAAACTGGATAGTTGTTATTTGTGACAGAAATATAAATACTGAGTACTTGCAGGTGTAATTCTAAAGGTTATGGCTCCATCGATGGAAATTCGATGATTTTGCCAACGTCAAGGTAGGAGGTAGTAATAATGGTCGATACTCAATAGTATAGGTAACTGTAGTGCCTATTGATTTTTGTAGTGATGTCATCCATTAGCGCAGTAGTTAAGCGATTGGACTGCTGCGCTAAAGGTTGCGGGTTCGATTCCCGCACGGGGCAAAACTTTGTGCGAAGTTGCGTACCACAGATGTTTGTCCCGAGTCTGGGTGTGTGTGTTATTTCATGTTTGTGAAACGCACCCACGATACAGCAGAAATTCCTAGTGTGGGGCGACGTTTTTCTTTAAATAAAAATAAAAAAAACCTACGCACTACATACTAATAAAGTATATATTTATCTGCATATTTATGCATGTAATATTAATATTGCCAATAATTAAATAATAATATTGGATAGGTACTTACGTCAGTCAAGTGTGTGTGTGTTTCAGAGTATGTGTGGGCTTCAGCCTGAGGGAAAATAATATTATCTGGAGCAAGGCCTATTTGAAAAGGATCAATCTATAAATGTACATTAAATAGAAAACTAAAACAGATTAACAACCCTTTGCCTCTGACGTCTATATTTTTTGGAGAACCAATTTATATTTTGTTACAAAAATATTCTTTTCTCATCAATTCAATTTTTTAAATAAATAAATAAATAAAAAAACATTTATTGCTACTTAACACGGAGACACACGTATAAGAGAAACATAAAAATAAACAATCATTTCGTAGCAATAGGAAGTGGGCTCAGCGAATGCTGTACCGGGACGAGCATGACCCGGTACAGCGCTGATTTTCAGCCACTCCTACTCCCTATGTTCTTGTTCTTTTTATCAAATGGATCCCATTTCTACGTTATAATTGTAAGATATTGTGCCCCTGCATCTCTGAAGAAGGTTTTTTATGGTTTAGGTATACACAAATCCCTACTAATATTATAAACGCGAAAGTTTGTAAGTATGGATGTTGTGTTACTCTTTCACATAAAAACTACTGAATGGATTTTAATGAAACTTTACTATAGTATTGCTTATACATCAGAATAACACAATAGGCTAATTTTATGCCAAAAAAATTTTGCGGGTAACACGCGGGGCTCAGCAAGTTTATTTTATTTTCTATTTTTTTAAAAAAACGTCGCCCCACACTAGGAATTTCTCCTGTGTTGTGGGTGCGTTACACAAACATGAAATATCACATACACAAACACCCAGACTCGGGACAAACATCTGTAGTTCGCACAAAGTTTTGCCCCGTGCGGGAATCGAACCCGCAACCCCTAGCGCAGCAGTCCAATTGCTTAGCCACTGCGATAAACAGGTCGTCAAAATAAATTTTTCGTAAATATTATTACAATAGGAGGCAAAATGATCAATGACAGCGTCATTGGTCGCAGTCGCAAAGCCGTCTCAGCAGATGAGTCGTCACCTAGCAATTTGAGAATAGCAACCTTTCATCTGGAGATGAAACCTCTTGCGTACAAGACGTCACCAAGTCACTCAACTGGCTGACTGCTGTTATTATTGGGTATTTTAATTATGCAATTCTCAGTTTCATGGATTCTGGATCTGTGTCTGATTTATTGCAATAGGCTCGCCCTGTATTACATTGAGAATTTAAACATAATTGCCGCAATTAAGGTGTCTTATACTCCTTGGTAAACCTTTATCTTCTTATTCATAAAAATGACAATTTAATCCATGGACTAAATTATACCCGACACTGTCGTTTGCATGTCAAGGAAGAGGGATGGCAATATACTTAATACGGGGTTTAGTTAATACCGGTATGATCCTCGTTTAGTTTAGAGAGTTGAGGTGTACAATCCAGAGGTGAATTTATGAGTTAGTAGTTGTTTTATTATGAAGGAAATCTATCGACCTTTCATTGCTTTACCATAATATCTTGTTTTATAACTGTAGTTTCGTACGTCATATTCTGCGTCAAACTGCAAATTGAACCTTTTATGACGCATGCAATCTTTCAGTGAAGCTAGGGTCGCGAAAATAGGTGAAGAATATTACATTTAATAGTCTTTCTCTAACTTGCTATAATTCTAATAATTCCCATATGGCGGTGGGGGTGGTGGGGGGGGGATCAGCTTTCCTTGTTGTTAGCACTTACTTCAAACTCCTCAATAAGTTCGTTACCCACATCCCTTAAAATCGTACTGCTAGGTATAGGCCTTGTTGAAACCATTTATATGCCTTTCACCCCAGTCCTGTACCAATGACATTATCATATCCAGCTATGTCCTGTGATCTTTATCGTCGATCTCACCACCCAGACGACAACGCTTCGATTGCATATAGAAATCTAGGTAAGTATATTTTTATGTAAGAGGTAACCTTCGAAGCTTTTACATAAAAAACATAAAATAAAGTTTTTATCATATACTTTACTTACATTTTACAATATACTTATGCTTATTTACACACTATATTTTACAGAAATAGGTTTTTTGCCCAAAAAGTCAAAAATTTTTTTGGCCGGGACACTGGAAACAAAGCTGGACTATAGCCTCTGCGGTCTATTAATCTAGGATTTAATATTAGTACAATACACTGTAGAATCATTAGTCAAATCCACTCATCTGTCTATAGTGACTTGAAATGCAGCGTTTGAAACACATTGCAGTTTACTGAGAATTGTGTTGCGTGTGGATAGGATTGCGTTTCAATGGAAATAGGATAGAATTAGAATGGTGCGGCGTGTGAAGCGTATGCGGTAGAGGAAAAAAAGAGGTTTGCTTTTAAAACGTCGCCCTACACTAGGAATTTCTCCTGTATTGTGGGTGCATTTCACAAACATGAAATATCACATACACAAAATCCCAAAGTCCGGAAAAACATCTGCGGATCGTACAATTCTTTTCCCGTGCGGGAATCGAACCCGCAACCCTTAACGCAGCAATCCAATTGCTTAGCCGCTGCGCCAATCGGGTGGTCAAATTATTATCTTCTTTTTGTTTAATTTAATCCTTTATCTCAAGTATATTACATACATGGCAATTGTTTTTTTGTGTCTATTTTGCGGACACTTGAAAAGGTTTTAGCAACTATTTTAACACAGCAATTTCAAAAATAAGACAGTAATATTTAAGGTAGATCTGGTTATATTACAAAATCAAGCATTTAAATCAATCACAATCAGGATTTAAACTTTACCTACGTATTGATTTATTACCTTCATATTTTTGAACTAGGTACCCACTCCTACCCACACTAGAAATATCTCGCGAAACGCCTCTCATTTCGCATACCAGTCTAATTATAGGGCTGCTGCACCACCTCCACCATATCGGATCTTCAAGATTATGAAGATCTAAGTATCATAAAGAAGTATATTTTTCAATAGCAGCCCCGTGTTGGCCACCCCACAAGGTGGACCGAAGATATCGTCAGAGTTGCGGGCAACCGGTAGATGCAAATGGCAAGTTGGCGTTCATAGTGGCGTTCTAAGGGGGAGGCCTTAATTCAACAGTCGACGTCTTTTGGCAGATGATGATGATGATCTTTAAAATTATAAGTCCACCTATGTACTTTTATGGAATGCATTAAAGTATTGAGTATGATGAGACCCTTGTTGTACATACCTCTGCTTACCCCTCTGTGAACTGCAATCGAAATGATATACTATAAAACTGAAAATAGTATCGTTCTGAGAACATGTCGCTGACAGTGCGTCGTTATTTCTATGATGGTTTCCAAGAACGACACCAATGCGCCGGCGCCGGTAGCGCAGACGGGGAAGATAACACATTAGTGTAACTAAATGCAGCTACTTGTTTACACATTTTTGAGAATATTTGTGAGCGGTCAGTTATTATTATAAACATAACTTCACGCCTGTATTTCCCGAAGTGGGAGGTAGAGGTAACTGTAAAGAAAACTGTACACCCACATTTCGCCAGTTATGTTATGGGTCCCGATGTAATAGAAGGCGAGCCATCAACCGGGTACAAATCCAAACTCCTTGCTGCTACCGAGAAAACGCAATGGAAATTATGATATATGAAAATACCCAGTAACACTTAATAATATTATAGGTGACACAATGTATGACCCTGAACTGGATTTCTATAGAATATTGAGAGAAATAATAGGCTACGACGCTACGTAGGTCTTACCTGGAACTATCAACAACTACAAAAAAAAATAAGTCAACTATAATCAGAAACGAATTATAGAAAGTTAAAGCGCCTGCACAGATTTTTTCTTAAGACGAGAATTTAAATGTTCAAACACGAGGCCTTTGCCCAACTGTGGTACACTATGATATAATTAAAAGAAAATTTCATACCGGTTGATAAATGACAGAGTTATGAGGGAACATAGGTACATCAAAAAAATAAAGGTTCCGGCGAATTGAGAACCTCCTTCGTTTTTAGAAGTCAGTTAAAAAGAACAAATATGCAAAGACACACACGGCAGTGTCCAGCCAAGTGAAAAAAATTATACAAAATATAAAAGATAAATTATTTTTTATCCTATAATTGTTACAATGTAATATTTATTTAACAATTGATTTGCGACTACAAGACTAGTAACTAACGAGGCAGTCTTTTAATTTATGATTGGTATAATCTGCGTCCAAAATAAACATCAATACAGATATAAATCAACACAAATATTTTACGTAATACTCGCATGATTTACTATGGTATAGTAAATAACTGAATATCTAGACTGAAGCACTAGAAAAAAAATACAGAAGGTTAACTCGAATATGTCAACTTGATCCGCAATTTTTCGTGTAAGGGATCTCGCGCACCAGACGGCTATACCATATATAATATATATAGCAGTGATTGATGAGGTACTTCTTTTTTTTCTTGTTATGTTGTGCTGCCTCGTTGGTCTAGTGGTTGCTAAGCGCGACTGCCGAGCACGAGGTCCTGGGTTCGAATCCCGGGTCGGGCAAAGAATTACTGGGTTTTTCCATTAGGTAATTCTTAGTACCAGCACGGAGTCAGGATTTGTGCCCGGTTGATGGCAATAGGCTCGCCCCCTATTACATTGGGACCTAAAAACATAACTGGCGAAATGTGGGTGTACCTACTGTATGTGCACCTTCTCCTACCCCTTCGGGGAATACAGGCGTGATGTTATGTTATGTTGTGCTATGGGTAGTTCTAAGTATTACTAACTATGCTATAAGAACCCTGTTACCAACAAAATGGACACCTGGTCTGAGGTAAAGTATTTATTATTATTATTATACCCACGAACAGTGGCCGCAACGATCGGATTAAATAAATGATTGTTTATTTTTATGTTTCTCTTATACGTGTGTCTCCGTGTTAAGTAGCAATAAATGTTTTTTTATTTTATTTTATTTTTTTATTTTTTAAAGTGCACTTGGCCGCAACTGTCAACATAGTTTATCTGATCGGTGCGGCTAATAGTCATGGTCTTGGCCACCCAGTGCGCGAGGTCCCTAATGAGAGGCCTGGAACAGCACAGCTACCGTGTAGACCAGTTAATCTACATGGTAAAGCAGAGCTTGTCGCTGTCAGTCGCTGTATAGGTGACCAGTTTTAAACCTTTGAAGTCCTCCTGCCTCCTTCCTAATTTTTTTTCTTATAGGATGGAAAATATTGATAAAAAAATATCATAAAGATGCTGTTTAAGTACAGGGATCGAACCAGCAAATACACGGGGATTCCACGGAGCCGATACAATTATCCTTTACAACAAAAAATAACACCATCTATCTGCTATCCTGAATGTATCGAGTAGCGCGCACGTGCCTGATTTAGTGCGGGCGTTTCGTCGATATAATATTGTTACTGTTCCGATATTTATGGTGGGCGGCAGCGTGGTACTTCCTCAATCAGACCTGTCTTTATTATTACACAATCTGCGGTCAAATGTTTCTGTCGACTGTGTATTGGCTGACTTTTGTTTCATATATTTACGGCGAACGCACTGGCAGTCAAGAGGCGTAAGCGACGCCATTTTGTTTTTTTATAAATATTGTCATCACGCCTGTATTCCCCGAAGGGGTAGTGGTGCACATATAGTACACCCACATTTTGCCAGTTATGTTTTAGGTCTCAATGTAATAGGGGGCGAGCATATTGCCATGAACCGGGCACAAATCTAGACTCCGTGCTGCTACTCGCTGACTTTTCCATATAATCATAAGCCGGAACGTCCACTGTAACAAAGTCAACCTCCTTAGGTAAAGTAGAGGCTCGGAGATCGAATTAGTGGTGAAGTTACAAAAGACGCTGCTGCCCATTTTCTGGATTGTCCCTTAATCGCCTCTTACGACACCCACGGGAGGAAAGGGGGTGGTCAATTCTAAGCCGGATACCACTCTTCAAATTCTGTATCACTGCCTTTGTATACGCTTGACATGATGTGTATGGACTTTCTGTGCTTATTTATCATGTGACACCAAGACCAGACACAGAGGCGGCAGGTGTAATGACTGTCTGAAACGGCCTAAAATCCAACAAACAGGTGGCTTAGAGTACGCATTTAACCACGAAATTTTACAACACTTCGATATACATTGCTGTATTTATATTACTTGCCAAAAATCACACAATAGACAACCGGCAATGGATATCGAAAAAGATTTTTCAATTGAGTTTCGTAGTAGGTGTGAAAGCGCGATCGGTGTCCACAAACACGTTGGCACAGTGGGCTATAATTCAAATAGATAATTTATCGCACTGCCAAAATCGCTAAGGTGGGGCTTGGTATATTTATACGCTGTGACACCCCTTTTATCTTGAGAGACTGCTAAAGTAATTACACCTTGGTTGATATTTTGTTTAATTGATTGCGTTAATAAATATACTTGTATGATATTAGTTGTTTTTCTTTACTTAGTAGGCAACTATCTATTAATTTTAAAACACAAATTAGAGTAGGATCAAAACAGGTATATTATGTCATTGTGTACATTTGTAAAATATCGGTTCTATTTGTGACTATTCTATCAAAAAGAGTAGGCGAGATAGTTTTAAAAATATAGCACAGATTATTTTTAAAATTGCCTACCTCGTTGGTCTAGTGGTCGCTAAGAGCAACTGATGAAGATGAGATACCGGGTACGAAGCCCGGGTCGGGCAGTGTTGCTGGGTTTTTTCCATTAGGTAATTCTCAGTGGTAGCACGGAGTCTGGATTAGTGCCCGGTTGATGGCAATAGTCTCGCTCCCTATTACATTGGGACTTACGTACTTACATAACTAACGAAATGTGGGTGAACTTTACAGTCACCTCTGCTTTCCCTTTCGGGGAATACAGGCGTGATATTATGTTATGTACTTTTAAAATTTCCATATTTACCTTAGGACTACAAAAAAATGATTTGGACAAATATAAATTCTGTTTCAGCGTAAATATACGGATTAAAGAAAAACAACAGATAATGGGGAAGAAAGGTAAGCGCCGAGAAATTTTATTTGTTATTTTCCTGAAAGAGTGAAATGTGTCCTTTAACATAACATAACATCACGCCTCTATTCCCGAAGGGGTAGGCAGAGGTGCACATACAGTAAACCCACATTTCGCCAGTTATGTTTTTAGGTCCCAATGTAATAGGGGGCGAGCCTATTGCCATCAACCGGGCAGTAATCCAGACTCCGTGCTGCTACTAAGAATTACCAAATGGAAAAACCCAGTAACACTTTGCCCGCGACCTGGGATTCGAACCCAGGACCTCGTACTCAGCAGTCGCGCTTAGCGACCACTAGACCAACGAGGCAGTCATCAGGAATTTCCTTTCCATTATAAAATCGTCAAAGACTAAGTATTGCGTCAATCTGCGTCCCATTTAAATTCGTTCAGTATCTTTACTCAATTAGCTTGTTAGCATCTTGATTCAATTAGATCGGCGTATTGATTACATTGTCAGCCAGTGCGCGGCGATAAAGCATAATATTGGCTGAAGTTTTCTTGGGAATCGCTTCTGTTTTGCATTTTGTTTTGTATTTCATAATAATATTCAAATCTTGGTTATATTTTTAGCGCAAATGCATGTACATTTGTAGTTTTACTCGTAGTGTAGGGCTTTAGGACATAGTGGTATAGAACTAGCAGATTTTATCCTTTCTTCCTGTTCTTTTCCACCATTGTTTTACCCCAGTTCATGTAGTCCTCAGAAATCACCTTCTTTGATGAGCCCTAATTTACTACGTAGTGGTTAAACCTATTGCTGTTTTACGTGTTACGGGGTTTTCCCGTTAGGTAATTCTCAGCAGCAGCACGGAGTCTGGATTTGTGCCCGGTTGATGGCAATAGGCTCGCCCCCTAATACATTGGGACCTAAAACATAACTGGCGAAATGTGGGTGTACTATATGTGCACCTCTGCCTACCTCTTCGGGGAATAGAGGCGTGATGTTATGTTACCTCGCACTATTTCAAAACTTGGTCAAATGGTAAGCCAAGCTTTTGATTGCTACTAAGAATTACTCAGATTAAGCTGATATTTCTCATTATTTCGAAAGATTAACAATGATACTCTTGTATAATTACGTACCTACTACATGTATTAATGTTTACGCACATCAAGCAACATCTTTCAATTGGGTCATTTATTCACACATACGAGAGAAGAATCGTTATAAAAATACTTGGCATGAATTCTTATTGTGGTAGGTTACGTATTACAGGATTATCTTAATTGTATTTTTATGAACATGGTATTAATAACTTACCAGTTTAATAAAGTAATGTGAAGAAAAACGACTTCGGGAATCTTCGTGTCTCATTGTACTTCGTCGTGCATAATCGTCTATCTTCGTGTCTCATTGTACTTCTTCGTATCTGATGGTACTACTTCGTGTCTCATGGTACTTCTTCGTGTCTCATCGTACTTCGTCGTGTCTCATTGTACCCCGTCGTGTCTCACCGTACTTCTTCGTGTCTGATCGTACTTCTTCGTGCATAATCGTAAATTTTCGTTGTGTACTTCTGCAGTACATCTGTCTGTTTTGTTTTGAGTATGACTTTTGATTTTAGAACGAGGAAGGAAAATCGACGAGCTAAACTTAAATACGTCATCATCTCTGTGCTATTGACTGGATTGTTAGACTGGTAGTTGCTAAGGGCAATTGCTGAGCATGAAGTCCTGGATTCGAATCCCGAGTCAGGCAAAGTATTGTTGGATTTTTACATACATGATATTGACGATGTTCTTTTATGAGAAATATCTTTTTATAGCTCGATATTTAATATATTTTTCCTGATAGTGACCAACCGTGGGAATGCCGCATTTCCTGAAATTCAGATAAGCGCTGTAGGTCAACGTTATATTAACATTATGAGTCATTCAGTAATAGTTGTTTATGAATAGTTTTTATAATTGTGTATTGTTCCTTCGTCGCCGAATTTACTATAGAGTGCGACCAGTGTGTAGGTCTTGGGCTTCTATGGTTATATCTCTACGGTTGGGGAATCCAATGTCATTATCTTCGTCAGCCTGTCTCAGTTCACTCCTAGACATAGGCCTCTCCTATGGCAGGCCAGTGAGATCCATCTTCGGCCTTCCGCTTCCAACCGCTGCCAGCCATTTTTCGTATATCATCACCTCACCTAGCTGGAGGACGTTGTACATTACGTTTACCGAGTCGTGGTATTAATTTTTTGGTTTTAACTTCCAAGGTCTTTCAAGTGGGCAAATACGGCATAGCTACTTACTATACTACTTACATCACCGACATAGCTCGAAGAATACGCAAGTTGAAGTGGCAATGGGCGGGCCATATCCCTCGAAGAATCAATTACCGCTGGGCAAGAAAGGTTCTCGAGTGGCGACCACTAATCGGAAGACGCAGCGTAAGCAGGCCTCCCACCAGGTGGACCGACGATATCGTCAGATTGCAGGCAACCGGTGGATGCGATTAGCAAGCTGTCGTTCAGTGTGGCGATCTAAGGGGGAGGCCTTTGTTTAACAGTGGACGTCTTCTGGCTGATGATGATGATGACTTATACATGTACATAATATACAGGCTTGCCTATAGTGTCAGTACTGGAACTTACTGACAACCGTTTCTAGGTCAATGTGTCACACAATTAAACAATAACAATATGAGTCACGCGCCGTTTAATGAAGTTTGTCAACACGAACGTGACGCTCACACGTCACGACACATCATTGTTATAATTGTAGTTTAACGCGATTGTATTAATTTGTAATTAACACGGCGCGGAAGAGATGAATTTAATTAGTGTAGTTATAGTTTTGTAGTTATGTATTTCTACATGTACATTGTACAGATGTCAAAAATCTGATATCTATCATATCGTATCATACTCTGGATCTCTCCACTTTGGTACATAAAGTCACGCCTGTTACCCTGAGGGGTAGGCAGAGGTGCACATATAGTACACCCACATTTGGCCAGTTATGTTTTTAGGTCCCAATGTAATAGGGGGCGAGCCTATTGCCATTAACCGGGCACAAATCCAGACTCCGTGCTGCTACTGTGAATTACCTAACGGAAAAACCCAGTAACACTTTGCCCGACCCGGGATTCGAACCCAGGACCCCGTGCACAGCAGTCGCGCTTAGCAACTTCTAGATCAACGAGGTAGTCATACTTAATACTAGTAGTATTACAAGACAACAATAGGCTTTTAATAACAGAACAAACAAGCAATGATAATGCAAGTTCACTGCATGTTGGCAATCTTAGGATGTTCGTAAAGGAACAAACGTCTATGTAGCTAACCCACACAAAAGAAAAGATTAAGAACCTCTAGACGTTAAAACTGAAAAAAACTTTCCAGGTTTCAACTATAAAGCTTCTGCCATAAATTAGTCAACAAAACCAGATCAAAAGACATAGAAACAAAGTAAAACAATAGAGTAATGTGTACAGCATACATTTAATCAGTTTTATTTCCATCTCTGTTTGTATAGTGCGTGTTATTGGCAAGTTAAACATGCCGTCCAAATTTTATCGTTCGATACTGACGATAATCATGCATCTATCTTACTAAAGCTGGCTACACACGTAGTGTCGGACGTCTTACAGCTAGGTGGGGGAGATATGGGAATTGACTGACAGCGGTTGGAAGTGGAAGGCGGAAAGTTTGGCTTTTTGGCCGCTTGGTGGCGTGTTATAGGAGAGGTCTATCTTTAGCATTGGACGGAGACAGGCTGATGATGATGTCATACGTTGTAGAAGCGTGGGTACTGGCACAAAACACAGCAGTGGGTAAAACCGCGCTGTAGACGAAGACGGTAAAGATACGTCGCGTTGTTCTGGTGTGGCTTTAGGATTGCTAGTTTCTTAAGAATAAGGTAAAGACTACAAAGCCTTGTAAGTAATAATAGGTTCATGGGTCATGTCGTTCATTTCATGCGTAAACTTACCTGATTAGCGCAGTGGCTAAGCGATTGGACTGCTGCGCTAAGGGTTGCGGGTTCGATTCCCGCACGGGGCAAAACTTTGTGCGAACCACAGATGTTTGTCCCGAGTCTGGGTGTTTGTGTTTGTGATATTTCATGTTTGTGAAACGCACCCACGATACAGGAGAAATTCCTAGTGTGGGGCGACGTTTTTAAAATAAAAAAATAAAATAAAAAAAAAGGGCATTTCGCTGGCTTCTTCATCATCATCACAGCAGAATATGCCTTTTTCTCTGTCATCCTTTTCTGCTTTAATCGTCTCTCATAGAGGTGTTCTTAGATTTATAAAATGGGTTACTTTCTATTAAGTATGGGAGTTATATTGTGTAGCAAAATATTTGAGTGGAATCACGTGGGCGATGTTTTAATTTTTTAAACCATTTTTAACTTTATTTATTTTGAATCGTTTATAATTGTAGTGTATGTAGCCAGCCTAATAGTATATAACGTACAGATTTATAGCCGTCTTAAAATAAAATGATTGATGCGCAAAATATTTACGCGTTTTCAATATTGTACTGCGAAGGAAAAGTAACACGAATCTATCGTCTATCAATAGTTCTATGGGCTTCTGACCTCATCTTGTATTGAAGGAAATTAAAGTCAAAATTCCTCACTTGGAAAATAGTCGATCAAAGGCCTACCATTACATATGCGATACAATTCCGTTTAGGTTTCAATACTACTCGTAGATCGTAACAAAACAATTGTAAACAATAGGTGTTTGGAGTTTAGTTGTTCGATTTTCTGATGTCATATCATAGCAGCTAGTCTGTCCACTTCGTTAGAGCTGGTAGACTAACAATTATTGCTATGTCTTCATGTTTGTAAACTTTATCCAACGCACGCTACGTTATACAGCTTCACAATACAATGTTTACAGAAGTGTTAATGTCACAAAAACAATGATGGACTAGTAATAATAATAATATTTTACAATATACTTAAGCTTATTATCACTTATACTTAAAAATAATTATGTAAAAATCACACATAGAGTGGGGGATGTTATAACTTCAAAAAAAGGAATTCGTTCAAATATATTATTCTAATTTTATATTCAGAAGGATTACTTCCTTCTGAAAAAAGTATAACATTCTACAATTTAAAAACGTTCATTTTGAAGTACTATTTGGTCGCACCCCTGGCTTATGTTTATATGTAGTTGGTCCAACCTAGGGCTGTGCAGGTGTGTATTCGGTGCACAGATAATCTTATAATCCAAGATCCAGAGTGAAACTTCTGAACAGTTTTGAAGCACTAATCAGTGGTAACCCTGGCTTATGTTTATAGGTAGTTGCTCCAACCTAGGGCTGTGCAAGTGTGCTTTCAGTGCATAGATCATTTTATAAATCTATGATCTAGAGTGAATCTTTTGCAAATTTTGATGCAATATTCGGTTAGAACCCTAGGTTATGTTTGTAGGTACTTGATCACTAGGGCTGTGCAAGTGTGCATTCAGTGCACAGTTGTTGATAACCCGATTGGCGATTATAATATTTATTGCACACCAAGAAACACAAAATACAGAAAAACCTTTTACTTAAACAAGTGCAGGTGGCGGTCTTATTTATATTCCAGACAATTTTACAAACTATCTAGAGTGAACCTTCTGCAATCTCTGTGGCGTGGTCTTCGTAAAAATGATTTACATACTACCCTACATATTGGCATACATTCGGCTTCCGTCCGCATCGTGTTCGTTCGTTTTATGTGTTTCTTTACATTATCAAGAGTTTTATAGTTGTGGCGGTTCCGAAACGTATTGGGTAATGTAGATTGGGAAATTAAGTCTTCATTCGATTGGCAATTGTTATGGGTTACGGATATACAGTGCTTGTCAAAGGATGGTTTTGATTCTTGTAAATCTCGTGGATCTTTGAAGTAAATTCGACTAGTTTTGAACTGTCTCCTTGTAACCAGAGTACCTGACTTCGTAATTTAATATTGATTTTTGAAAGAAACGTAGAATACATTAACGTTAAGATTAACTTTAAGATAGAGTTATGCACTCACTGTTTTATTTATTAAATGTTGATTACATTAACTGCAACATTTAAACATTCTAAATGTTTTATTTCACTTAAACGAATAGCAGAGGCTTATTATTTCTATATGTAATTCGCATTTTTTGTAATACATTTTGAAAAACTATTTTAAATTAATATAAAAATTAGAAATTTATTGTGAGACAAAAATGATGACTGATGGTAGTATCCCATCCCTAGGCTGAGATTTACGCTGAGTTTTACGTGAGAGGGATAGAGAATGCCCACTCCACAAACTTAAAAACGTTCTTTTTGGATCCTCCGTTTCTTTTTGGATTTCACTTATTTCGCCAGTTTTCGTATTAATTTTAAACCCTTCAATTAATTCCAACATAATTGTTAATGTAGTCAACATCCGTAGATAGCTCACAGCTATCATTACAGCTATACCCGCGAATGCTAATCAATTAAGTGAACAAGTTCCAGAGAACAGTTCGATAACACTCCATCAATCACACTTGTGTGCAGGACAAACAGAGTTAATCTACGCATCGATCACATCGATCAACATAAACAAAGGTGGCTTTACTGTTCATTAGTAGTGTTTACGGTAAAACAATGTTAGGCCCAGGCCGCACTGCGGTTGAAACGCCGCGGTTTTTAAACGCCTGGTTTTGTGACACATATGCAAAATATGCACTTGCGGTTGTAGACGCGATTGTAAAACCGTGCTGTCACAAAATCTCTTACAGAAAAACCGCAGATAATTTATTCTGTAGTGCATTTAAGATTCTTTTTTTTATAACAAAACCGTTCTCAGCATGTTGTATTAATTTCTTATGAAAGAAACCTTACTGGAATTTCATTTAATTACTAGTATTAAAAATATTATTTACTGTATATTCCGGTTATACTCACGGGTGTATTCAGGAATGCCCGACTAGTTTCGAACTCGAACGGAGCCCTTATTCATAAGCTGAATGCCGAATACACCCGTGAGTATAGCCGGAATATACAGTAAATAATATTTTTAACATATCCTTGTGTCACAAAATCATGCGGTTAAAAACCGCAGCGGTTTAACCTTAGTGCGGCCACAGCCTTAAATGAAGGACATTTCTTCGGAATCGTGGATGCATTTCACTAATATAATACTAATGCTCTTATGAGTTATAACTTATGCCCGCGACTTCGTCCGTGTTGGTTCCAATTTTTTTATACCCTATAGCCTTCCTCGGTAATCCTACACAAAATATTTTTTTTCTAATATTATAAATGTAAAAATTTCCTCATGGAGTTACATTTGAACGATTTGATTGTTTCGTTGAATCAATTTAGGAATTAATTTCAATTAGCTCAATGATTGGCGTCAAACGGTTGCCCCGCAACGCTTAGCTTCCTTGATTACACATTATATGCGTAACTTATAACTCGTAAGAGTATCTTCTTCCAATCGGATAGTTGATAAACAACCTAGTGTCAGAGTTTAAACCACCTGTAGGCCTCTGACATGGCATTACATACCGTTAAAACATCTGTCAGGTGTGCTGGTTTCCTGACTATGTTTTCATTCACCCTTTTCAGCGATTACTAATTTATAGTACGCACATGAATTAGAAAAGAAATTGAGGCGTGCTGGGGTTTGAACATACGACTTTTGAGCAGTCCAAAAGTCATTCCAGTCGGCTATCAGTGCTTAGGGTATAATAATGCTAGATTTCCCTGAAGGCGTATCACTGTTGCACATCTACGCCCGGTTTATTATTTATTCAATGCTTCTCGTTGGCTTTGGTAGAACGATTGGCATTAGCACACACGGCGCAGTAATCACATAGCTCTCGGGTCCTAAAAATCCTGGAGTGAAATGTTTTATTTTAGTTAACCCTTCTAACGCGGGTGCAGATTTGGATATTCTTCAAAATGAATTAAGCTTGATATTTCTAATGCTACGCCCTGGTTATGATTACGAAATAGTTAGACTTCTATTTGGTTACATAAATGGTTGCGAAAAATACTAAGACTGACCTATTTTGACTAATCTTGACGTTCCAATTCATCATCATCATCAGTTGCAGTCCACTGCTGGACATAAGCCTCTTCCAAGGTACGCCATAGAGCATATGGTTAAGTTGCAATAATTAGTTTATAAAAAGTAGCGAAACAATAGAAGAATATCTAAGACTAGACAAGCCCAAAACTCGTACTAACATTTCTTTCTATCTAGTCAAGGCAGGAAAAAAGGAAAGATATATATATCACATACATATAAATGCGTTCAGTAGTTTTGTCTGTCCAGATTTATCGTACACAAGACACCCGTTTTTGCCATGACATAGACAATTTGAAGCGACCAGAAAAAAACAAATCCGGATTTATTTGCAATGAAAAAATACACAATTTCAGTTACGTCCAGTTTGAGCCAGTTCTGCCTAGTTTTAGCGAGTTTCTTTTGTCGACATTTTCGTAAACAAGCGGATTTCATTTTAATTTGTTTAATACAATGTTTTGATGAGTGTCGACGGCCTAATAATTTATTCTGTTTTTTTTTGCGAGAAGCGATTCTTTAACAAACTTCATGAAATGTTTATAATGATAATTAGGTATATGCAAGAACGCTGGTCGCTCCCAAAAGGGAGGACTGGACCTATGCTAGGTATGGATCCACACTTAGCTGATGAGAATGATCTACTGGAGGAACCTGAAATCAATTTGCCTGACCCGTGAATCGAACCCGCAGCTTTCAAATCTAATGGCGACCCCCCTTACCTAAGGGGGAGGCCTTTGTTCAACAGTGGACGTCTTGCTGACGATGATAATGATGGGCATCCTTCCGAAAATTCCATATAGGTTTACCAAGCCATTTCTTTCTAAGTAGCCTGTTCAGGGTCCCACTAGGCAAAAGCCATGGAATTTTATTCTAACGAACTGTCTATAAATTTATATTCCTGACGTGAGTGATTCCTAGGAAATAAAGAGGAAAAATATGAGGCAAATGAATGAACGTCGGACGTCATATTGTGTGATCACTTGTACGACTTTCTTAGTAACGTTTGACCTTCACCTAATTCTTCTTATGAATGGAATTAACATTATTTTAAAATTTTGAATCATTATATTGAGGATATTTAAAAACATAATATCACGCCTGTATTCCCCGAAGGGGTAGGCAGAGTTGCACATACAGTACACCCACATTTCGTCAGTTATGTTTTTAGGTCCCTATGTAATAGGCGAGCCTATTGCCATCAACCGGGCATAAACCCAGACTCCGTGCTGCCACTGAGAATTACCTAATAGTAAAACCCAGTAACACTTTGCCCGGCCCGGGATTCGAACCCAGCACCTCGTGCTCAGCAGTCGCGCTTAGCAACCACTAGACCAACGAGGCAGTCCAGGCAGGCAGGATATTTAAAGTTTTTTTTTTTAAATATAAATTGCTCTAGTAATGATAATCTTTACTTTCTTATTTTTTTTTTCTCTGTAACAGCTTTGTATCATCATCATCGTCAGCCAGAGGTCATTGAACTGTTTGTGTTTTAGAACACCACAATGAACGACAACTTGCCATTTGCATATCCTACTAATATTATAAACGCGAAAGTGTAAGTATGGATGGAAGTTTGTTACTCTTTCACGTAAAAACTACTGAATGGATTTTAATGAAATTTCACATGGAGGTAGTAGTCGCCATTCACACACATCATGGATTAACACTGGGATTACGGCTGCTTTCATCCCGAAAAAATGTAGCTGGCAACACCGCGGGGCGCAGCTAGTATGAGATAATTAAAAGCTAAGACGAGCATTTTTAAAAACCACGCTACGCAGCGGCTAAGCGATTAGACTGTTGCAGTAGGATGGATTCGATTTCCGTACGGGACAAAAAATTGTGCGGATGGTTATCGTAAGTCTGGGTGATTGTGCTTGTAATATTGTATGTTTGTGAAACGCACCCACGATACAGGGTTCAAATGAATACAGACAAAATCCTAGTTAGACGTTGTCGACAAATTTTATATAAAAAAACTTATTGGTTAAAAGTAGTCATTCTGAAGTACTAGGGTACCAAACTACCTAAAAGTCAGTATCAAAACAATGAAAATTCAAACAGCGACAAAATTACAAAAAAAGAAGTCTTATATCACAGACTACTAGCAATAAATTCTTACGGCCAATATAATTAGCTCTCCTTACACACACCGCGTACGTGTCATAGACAATGTTCAACATTTATATCTCGAACGCGGCTTTCCCGCCCTCGACGCGTGTTCCAAATGAAAACTCCGTGGGTGTGAAAATTCACTGGGCCAGTAACGGCCAGTTGTCGCGCAGCAAGCGTTGAGTGCGGACGTCTTCGCGTCGCTCCTCCACAAAGTTTCCCGCGCGAAAGTTTACTCGTAACAAGTGATAAGATTATTTTACAATAGTGTCTAAACTGTGTTTTTAATGTAATAATTCGTGTAATGTGGTCTTTCGTTTGATGAGCGGCATTTCGAATTATGTAAGTACTTATTTACTTTGATAAAATTATTTTTGGTTTTGCAAATAATTGATGCCATCTGAATGGGTTATTTGGGATAAGTGTAGGCATAATGAGTGGCCTTTGAAACGGTATTATTCATTTGAATTGACATAGTGAAACGTCTTCAAGGAGTCAGAGACATGACATATTTCTGTGAATTTCGGAAGTACGATAAACTTGCTAATGTTCAGTGTCCGCAATATAGTCAAACAAATTTTTATTCGTGTTTTATAGTGATAGCTTTGATAGAAAATATTTATTATAAATGTAATTTTTTTGTATGATTTATATTTTTTTATATTAACAGGACCATTAGGCTAATTCTCACTTCCCGGTGTTCTTTGCCAAAAAGTTCGCAAATATAAAACTTCTATCGGAAAACATTTATTCGGTGTATAAATTTGAAATTTGAAGTTCCTTCGCTTTGAATCAAACTTCAAAAAGAATATTAAAGGAATATTATTATTAATAACATAATAGGCCCCCTAGACAAGTGGTAAGAAGAAATCGAATAGAAATAAAAATAGGGTTTGACATCTGTCATAGATAACATAGTCGAAACATTATGTCATCCCCATACATTTATCATTCTATTCTATTTCTATTCGTCAAAATAAAATATCTGTAATAAAACTAGTTAATAAAACATATCTGTAAAAGTGTTTAAATACTAAAAAAACCATAACAATTATATCGTCTCACACGGGTTTGAAATACGTTCAGTATTGGGAATTAATTAAAACGACACTATAATAATAATAAGTCTTTATTAGAAGCATATATAACAAGTTATTAGAGCTCGATAAATTTCTAAGATTAATATAGGCTCGAGAAACGTGATTGTGAACAAGAGCTCCCTGACTCCTAAACCTGGTATATCCGTGTATCTTAGGAATCAGTGTTACTCCATAATATATACGCCTTATGCAAAGTTAAGAATTAAAGAAAAAAAAACACTTGTGGAAACTACATTTAGTTTAATTCAAGGCCTTTTCATCTCTTGTTAATTTGTCCTTGACTCATACTAATGCGAAAAAAATCTTGGACAATACGCAAGTTGTCAATAGTTGCGTATAATGGCCACAGAAAAAAAATTGTCACGACTCACACTATAAGTACAACCGTTTTTATTGAAAGAGGTTGGTATCTACCCGTACCTACAAGCATAGGCAAATTACCCTTTCTTCCATAGTTCCATGATATAAGGCAGCTAAAAACAGTTTACGCAGTTTTAAGAAAAAGTCGTTCTAATTTTGAAATTATTCTAACGTAATCAGAATAAATAACAGTTAATTAATCGCTGTAACCCACTCGTTTTAATATATCATAATAATGTGCAAACATAAAACTAATTAGTGTTGCCCACAGTAAAAATAGTATGCTTGTTATACGTGGTTATACTATCCTTATTTCTGCCCTAGGAGATTTTATAATGGGTTAGCTTTAAAAATGTGAATATACCAGGTTCTTCTTTTAATTACGGGAAATAGGGCCAATAAAATATTTGTAGTATTTTAGTTTTAAATATTTACTAGAATTAGCATCCAACAAAAAAACACTGTACGGAAATCGAACCTGTAATCTCTAATACAGCAGTCTAATCAATTAGCCGCTGCGCGATTTAATAGTTATATTGAAAACTTTTTTACTTACCGACCGATCTCTACGTTAAAATTTGCATCAAGTATGAAACAGGCATGACACATAGGTCTATATATTATATACTCTACTTAGATACTAGGTACAGACAGGTGTTCCGTTTCACCCTGCCCACACATTTATCTATATCCGTACAGCTTATTAACTACCCCTAACGATGACATTAAACACGAGCCGGGTATTATGAAACAAATGATCTTCGCTAACTTTATCATCCCCCTTTCACTCTTGGAAGAAAAGCCTAAGGGATGCAACACGGGAAAATAATTATTTATTCAAATTGATAAAGGAAACTTGAAAAATGATGGACAAGAGCGGGCCTCGAACCCGCGATTTTAGCCGTACCATGGCGCCGCTCTGCCAACTGAGCCATCGTGTCATTGCTCGCATCCATCGAATTTCAAGTTCCCTTTTAGTATTTACGTCTTAAGGGTGACGTCAGGAATATATATCAATTTTTTAAATTTGCTACTCGCCTCACATTAAGATTTTTTCCTATATTGTGAGTGCGTTTAACTTATATGAAGTACCACAGACACAAACATCCAGACTCGAGACATACATCTGCAGATCACACAATTTACTGTCCCGTGCGGGAATCGAACCCGAAGCCACTGCGCCAATCAGATATGAAGAGGAAGACATTCTTACATAGTTCCCATGGCTGTCGCTATTAGCCTACGGGTGTGCTACACCTCAATTCCGATATCAGTATTACAAAATCTAAATAAGTAGCAACTCCATAAAAACTAGTCGTATTCGGATATCCGAGCACTGTATCAAGTTTAATAAACGCCCATAAACCATAATTCATACACTGAACTGAATGGTAATAGATGACGGAGCATACATACAAATCTTTCGGCACATCGTATGGACAGTGGACAGTGGGCATAAAAAACTGACCCCTTCATGTGTCTTCATTAAGATATCCCGAAACAAATGTTCTATAATGTGTTGCTTGTAGGGTGACCATGTTGCTTGTAAATTTGGGATAGTCTGCATTGTTATACACTGTGTAGTTACATTAAAAATAACGCATGTGAGTTTTTTAAAATTGTGTATAAAAGTTTCCAAATTTAAATTTAAAATAGAATTCCAAGCTCTTAATATTGATAAAGTTCAAAAGTGAGAAATGTATACTATTTAAAACACACACAAATGGCGAAATCAGCCGACACCCATCTAAAACTAAAGTTTAATTCAAAACTGCAATAAAATCAAGCCTTGAAATAGAGGTATACATTATACGGGAATATCACATTAAAAGCCATTAAAGCACTTCATAGCTAAGAAACGAAAGTAATACAGATATAACCGTTCGTTAAACGTTATAAAAACACTTTGCGTACCATAAATGACTTAGAAACTTATCATAAATCATTTCACGAAAAACCCTCGTACAAAATGGGGGACGATACTAAAAGGATTGCCAGTGTAAAAAAATACGCTGACATCGTTTAGAAAAACTTCTACATTTATATAGGGATGCTAAAATGTGATCTTTTGTGAATAAAAAGACACGTTTAGAAATGAATTACGATGTTGATTCAAGTTTAGAACTGTCAAATGTCAGTTCCACTTGATGTAAATGCTTTTGTATATTGAAACTGTTTTGTTGTGTCCTCGTTATTATTTGTTACCTTCAGGGGTCTTGAGAAAGGTTGCGGTCTTAAAAGGAAGGGAAAGATTATAATGTTAAGGCTATGTTGAGAGCGCTTGAGGGTGATCTTAATCAGACTTTCACGTGGGAGGAGATAGTGGGTGAGTTTAACAGAACTTTAAGATATTTATTTCAAAGACTTGAAGCAATTGAAGTTCTGCGTGTGAGATTTAGAACGCTAATTGTGGCGTTCTAAGGGGTAACAGTGGACGTCTTCCAGCTGATGATATTGATGTGAGATTTTATTTGCTAACATAACTGCTATGAATATACCTTGTACACCATGTCATTAATCGGGGATATATGACGGCCAGTAATAATTCACTGCCCCGGATACGGAAAGGAATTGTCCCTCCACGGACTGATAGCTCTAATTTTAAGTCAAACCACGGAGTCCTTAAGTGTTGATAACAACAAAATTACTCTATATTACTAGTATATATCGTATGGAAAGTGTATTTTACTTAGACAGCCCACGTCTCGTTATATAGTCTTTTGGAATTGAGCCAAATAGCAATTTTTCATATAATTCCTCTCAAATTTGACTGATTTAAATGTCATTATGGTTTCATTACGAGCTGTGAGTGAACTGGGTCTAGATGGTTGGAAATTGAAATGCGTTCAATTTGCTAGATTATTTATTGATCATAAACATATTATCTCGTATATGTTTAGGTAATTGTATGCTGAATTATTTATTTGTTTTCGAAAATATAGACAGCTTTCGTTCGTAAAAAAATGTGAATTTATTAAAAAAATCTCGTAAACATGTTTGTGATTGGTAGTTGTGTTAAAATACTGATTTATTCTGCACGTAAATCCCTACTTGATAAGTCTATTGACATTACACCACAGACAAAAACACATAAAACCTATTTTATCTTCAAATAAATTATTGAAGAATATACTCGAATGTTACTTACACGAATTTCTTTATATGTAATTAAACCTGGTACTATTATTAATCTAGGGCAAATAAACAGTCTACTTTAACTACATTAAGTATTTTTAGATTTTATAAAAATTATTAAATTTTCTTAGCCGAATTTGCGTCATCAGCTCATATTTTTATATACGTTATTTTAATAACATTTATTACTCGTAATGTGAGAAAAAATGTAATTAAATAAAAATACGAACATAATTTTTTTATGGAGAGTCTCAAATATCTTGATGATATTCCAAAACTACGAAAACCATAATGTCGTCTATTATGTTACTTAGATCGTAAAACGCCGAGTGTAAACAAGTCATTAAACGTTAATTGACTAACTTCTATTTTTTGTAGAAGTATGGGAATGAGAAAAACAAGCAATCACGCTGATTCTGTAGACACTAAACTACGCGTAACACTAGACGAGACCAAAAATATAATTATTCTCTTAGCTAAATTGATAAAGAAAACTTAAAAAATGGACGCGAGCGGGACTCGAACCCACGACTTTCGCCGTACCGTGGCGAATTTAGATTTAAGCCTAGCATGGCAAGATGCAAAAAATATACAAAAAGTCATAAATTATTCTTTTAGGTTTAGATAGGTAGGGCTGGATCAATAACATGAGGTTACAGGTTAAATACGGAGATGAGAATATGCCTAAAAAAGTGATGCATTCCCGACTTTAAAGACAACCAGGGACTTCTCATTGTGTGGGTGGCTATGTACGTGACTACGGGGGAGCCAAGTAATTAAGTAATCTCCAAAAAGCTCGTCGAATAAGATGGAACGGTGAATGCATGGGGTTAACATATTAAAACTACGACTAAGAAATAATTTTCATCATCAATAGGTTGATAGTAATAGGCTCGCTATTACATGGCGAAATGTGGATGTGCTTTACAGTCACCTCAGCCTGCCCACCGGGGAATACAGGCGTGATGGTATGTTATATTGAAATAATAGACTAGTGTATTAGACTAACTGGGGAAATAGGACTGTCCTGCCTAAACTCATGGTGCACCTACAGACGGATGGTGAGGCAACACGGTGTGCACTGGAGACGATAAATCTGGTCAATTGAACACAAAATTGATACTAATCGCTTGAACGGATCCGTTTTATGTGGCCGAGGTACGAGAATAGCCACTAGTAGTATAGCATAGCTAGGTAGGGATGAATGGAAATGAATAGTGCAGTTAAACGTAAAGTGAATGTAGATGAGAACCAATGTAGACTCTTATTAAAATAACTATTTAATATGCTATCAAGTTATGTTTTTAGTTTTTGCAGTTAATATCTGGCCAAGTTTTTATAATTCATTGTGTCGGATAGATGGCTCGTCTTTTTTTCTTGTGTTCTTTGGAAACTGTATTTGTTTTTATCTTTATTTATTTCTTCTTATAATACAATTATGTATACTACCTTCCACCCGCGACATCTTCCGCGTGGATTTTTCTGCACGGTCTGAAGTATATAGCTATATAGCTTCCTCGATAAATGAACAGTCCAACTCAAAAAAAAACAATTCGAACCAGTATTTCTTGAGATAATCGCGTTCAACCACACAAACATACTCTTCAGCTATATAATATTAAATATGGATGCATAAGTTGTAAAAATGGAAGAACCGGGATTGACTACGAGTTGTTTTAAAGTTGCTTGGTTATTCCTTCATCTGCCAAGGTGCCTTCCAAAGGCGTGTGGTGGTTTTACGAGTAGTATTGTGTAGATTGCGGGGCGCACCTGGACAAGATTGGCACAGGACCGCGGCGGATGGCATTGTTTAAGGGAGGCTTATACCCAGCAGTGGGATATTGAAGGCTGTGGATGATGATGATGATGATTGTGTCTGAACGTGACAAGCGGAAAGTTCGTAAGGTTTATTTTAAAATATAACTTTTTAAACAGTAGATCAAGTCTCACCATAATAGAGATGCAGGAGTCGAGTTTAATCAATATAATTTATTCCTTTTCCTTTCCATTAGTTCTTGAGTATAGTTAGTACCGCCTAAGCTTTGGCAACGAATATAACTAACCAAATTACAGTTTTGTAAACAAATATAATATTGAAATCGTCTATCTTTGCTAATCGCGGGGATTTCTGCAACGAGTTTCAAGAATCAGTTAAAGCATCAAAGGGTAGTAAAGCATCAGTAGGTACTTACTGTGTTTGTTAGTTAATCCGAGTAGGTAACTTTACCGCGTCTTTTCTGACTAACCAGAATATATTCTTTGCTAGGACTCAAGCTATCATTATAAAAGTACATAATTGTAAATAAAATGTATCATTATTTTATAAGTTTTATACTCGCATTACTGCTCTGTATTAACTATATAGATAACTGTTACTATTTTGGTAGTATTTTATTTGAAAATACTACCAAAATGGTAATAGTTGCTTATACCATTAATTAAATGTTACTAGATAAATAGACCGCGCTATTTAGTGGTAGAATTTAATTCAAACTTCAATGATAATATATTTTAAAGACCTGGGTCTGTAACCATCTTCTAGTGTCTATTAAAGGGAGACATTTTAACTTATAAGTAGTCATTTAAGGCTGCATCGAATATTTGTTTAACTAAAATGGTATGGAACCTTTTACATTTAACTTTGATAAACCTACTTATTATGTTATATTTTTTAGCAAAAGTATTATGTATTTATATGTGATTTATTAAAATTAAACAGATACATATGACTTTTGCTGTCATTTTAGCATGTTGCCTATGCTAAAATTGAAACTAAATTGATAAAGGAAATTTGAAAAATGATGGACACGAGCGGGACTTGGGCCCAAGACCTTCGCCCGACCGTTTCGATGGATGCGAGCAGCGACATGATAGCTCAGTTTGCAGAGCTACGCCACGGAACTCCGAAGGACGCGGGTTCAAGTCTCGCTCGTGTCCATGTTTTTCCAAATTTTGTATTGAGATACATGTGTAATGTGTATTTTAAATTAAACCAACTTAAAAATGTTTATTTGAAGGAAAACTTTTTCGACTATGTTTATGGATAGGTATATTACCTACTGTTATTATTATTACTCAAGTAAGTACCTATAATATATTGTAAACTACCTACAAATAAAATAACATTAATTTGAATAACAAAAAATAAAAACAATATACATTTATTATTCAAAGTTTGACGATTTGTGAGTACTACTTATAATAAAAACTTTTTGAAATATCAAACAAAGTTAGTCATGAAATATTTAAGTGAATGCTTGAAGCAAGTTAGGACTCCAACTACATTATGACTATACAAGAACTAATGGTAATAGTCCTTTCTCGAAATTCTAAAGCACTATGTTCTGTTTTGCATATTAACTTATTAAAAATATTGCGAATAGTCAAAGAAATTAGAGACTATGGTTGAATAGCTGCGACCCGCGGTGTTACCCGCTACATTGTTACCGGATAGCCAGGGTGTCAGCTACCTCTATATGAAATGCCATCAAAATTGGCTTAGCCGTTTGAGCGTGAAGAGGTAACAAACATACAAAAACACTTACAATCTTTCGCTGTTAGTGTGACTAAAGACGACGGAGGGACAGCAACATACGTAGCTGAAGTACAACTTTTAACACAGTAAATCGCCTTTAATATTCTCAGATCATCATTAGGACGCTCTTATAATTTGAAACAACACTTGTTTGACACTGCTACTTATGTTGCTGATTGTATAATTTAAGCACCTTTACGGGAAACACATGGCAGGAAATGGCAATAAACAGGGATTTGTGGAAAAATAAAAGGGAGGCCTTTGCCCAGCAGTGAGATACCTAACAGGCTGTTTAAAAAACTTGAATACTGTATATTCAACTATCTGAAATCACCAACCTTTAGTTACCTATGTATGTATTTATATAGAAATTTGTACGCATTAGCTGTGGGAAGACCTTAATAAATAAATAAAAAAACCTGCAGTGCCCAAACGCAGTGATCAGGGCTTGTTCCTTATCTTGGTGTATTAGACATGTCTTTACCCTGCAGTCGTAGGTACCTTTATTTTTGTAAACATTAAATTATTTGCCTCGTTGGTCTAGTGGTTGCTAAGCGCGATTGCTCACGAGGTCCTGGATTCGAATCAGGTAATTCTCAGTAGCAGCACGGAGTCTGGATTTGTGCCCGGTTGATGGCAATAGGCTCGCACCCTATTACATTGGGACCTAAAACATAACTGGCGAAATGTGGGTGTACTATATGTGCACATCTGCCTACCCCTTCGAGGAATACAGGCGTGATGTTATGTTATGTTTATGATAAAAAATTCTTAGTTTTGGCGTACATTGTTTGTATGAACCAAGAGTCATGTTGTTTCAAAAGTTCGCGTGATAAAAAAGTTTATGGTAATCGTTGATTGGAACCAAAAACGAGACGGCAGTAAAACGCATTCCTGTAGATTATACACCATAATAAAAAGTCTCATTAAAATATGACATAAATGTACTAAACGTAATATTTTACTGTTATCAATTTATAATTGAAACCATAAACACGAGACGTTTCTTTATAACAATAAAATAATGTTGATTAACATACCTACCTACTTATTAAGTCCATTTCGTGTAACCTAATTGCATGGAGTCGGGATTTGAACCCGGTTGATGGCAATAAGCTCGCTGCTTATTACATTGGGACCTAAAAACAACTGGCGAAATGTGGGTGTAGTATATGTGCATCTCTGCCTACCACTTCGGGGAATACGGGCGTGATGTTATGTTTGTGTTTATGTAATTGCATGGCCGTCGATAAGGCAGAGGTGTATTTGGCAAAGGTAGGATCAGATTTAGAAATTCATAATGTCTCTGGCACATAGTAATAAAATAGCTATACAGTAGGTACACATACGTTGGTAGTCTGAGAGACCCCTAAGAACTGTCGCTTAAAGATTCATCCAATACGCAACACGGAAAAAAAAACTAAAAACAAATTATCCGTAAAATTACGACAGTAACACTAATGACGTCATCCTCTTAAAAAAATAAATTCGAAGATGTTCCCCAAAGCACTTCACTGTATTATAGTGCAAAACAAAATTCTGGGAACACATAAAAATGCAGTTGGAGGCAGTTAGGACATCCAATATTAATAGCAACCTGTTTGCAGTTGGCACGTGCAGTGCTCTGCGCAGGTGCAAGCATAATAACAAAAGCCGAACGCAAAATTATCGAAACCTGTTTGTTTTTATATCAATTGTTTTTATTTAACTTTCGTAATGTTTTACTTATAATGTATTTTATTTAGACTGCCTCGTTGGTCTAGTGGTCGCTAAGCGCGACTGCTGAGCACGAGGTCCTGGGTTCGAATCCCGGGTCGGGCAAAGTGTTATTGGGTTTTTTCATTAGGTAATTCTCTCTCTCGCACGGAGTCTGGATTTGTGCCCGGTTGATGGCAATAGGCTCGCCCCCTATTACATTGGGACCTAAAACATAACCGGCGAAATGTGAGTGTACTCTATGTGCACCTCTGCCTACCCCTTTGGGGAATACAGGCGTGATGTTATGTTATGTTTTTATTTTATTTCGCTTATGATGTCTAAAGAAGGCAGATTTTGGCCTGATGCTATAATACCTATACATTTCGCTCACCTACATTCTACCAGACCGTATTATAGTTATATATGTAGTACAGTCGGCTATATAAGAAGCTTTGTTAAGAAACCAACATCAATTCAAGTTATTGTTATATTGTTTCTATAGTCTGTTTTTTTACAATTACTATTATAAATTGTAGAAAATTGCTTGCATTAATGAAAAATCACAGTCACGTAATAATAACATTAGCTCTCAAAATAAATAAATATATCAACTATTAATGCACCTCGGCCACAGAGTGAATAATCTATAGCCACACGTTACAAGCCAGACGTTACACTATATAAATATATTCTTAGTCTAGTGTACATAGTAGTTTCAAATAACAACAGTAAGGATATCCTATTACGTTTTCCACGTAGTCGATATCCAAAATACAACATTGCAATTCTAAAACCTGATCTACTTTCGGAGTCTAACAAAAATTGCAAATCCTAGCACTAGGCACTCGACCGAAATCCGATACAAATTCGATGTTCTGGTATAAAGTAAGAATAAGACGACATCCCAGCTTTCCTGCCTCCCATCCCAGTTTTCTGCCGACTTCATAAAGATACTGAACTTATTTCCCAGAGAGACACACTCGGCTGAATTTGCTGTGAAACCTAACTCGTGGTTTGTGATAATCGTGTTTTTGTTGCTGTTGTCTTCAAAGGAATATAGATCTCTGCCTTCCTATTTTTATGCATGAGAGTAGGAAAATGTATTACACCTAACGTCACAAATTAGTTTTAAATATTAGGACAAAGATGCCAATGCCCATTCTGCAACAAATTATCCTCGTGTAGATGCTTATATTAAAGTCCCGGCTAGCTTCAAGTTATAGTCACTGATAACTTGCTTCCAAAACTTTAATGAATTTAATAAAGCGATGTCCAAATACCTTTGAATCTAAATTACCTGCCTACACTGCACTTATATGTAAAGAAAGCTAACGTTGGTGATGTAGATGTGAGTATTGTATCTAGGTGGTGGCAATCGTAGGCAGACGTAGTTAATTGTCTAAGGTTGTCTGGAAGAGATCACCGTGAGCGATAAGACCGCCCATTGGACAATTTTAGTTTTAAGGTTATCTCTGTATATTTTTATTTCATTTTGGTGTGCAATACAGAGATATATTATTATTTGTATCTCATTTTCTTTACTCGGGCTGTCAACCATGCGGAAGATACCCGGACTTTTAAAAGGCTTACGTGGGGACACAGGTCCAACACGCAGAGGCCCGTTGAGAACTTTAATCTAAAAGGGGATGGGTTATTATTATTATTAATTGATATTTTCAGTATTTCTCTATTACATTTTTATCATTAACACGACTTAACGGCCGACATAAAGTTGGGAAAGTTCGAGAAATGAGTTTAGAAAAAAAAATGTGAAAAGGAACTTCGATTGAATTTATGTCAGGCCTCTAAGTGTCAAACTCCACAAAGTTGGTGAATTTAAAAAGTAATTTAAAGTTGTAAGACACTTAATAACTGTCATTCCGCTGTCATCTTAGAAGCTGGATCGCTGTAAAGTTGGCTTAAATGTTAAACCCTTTGGATCTTGATGATAGATAAACTTTTTTTTGTAGGAGCTATTGAGCTTCGTCAGTGAATAAATCAGTATATTCACTGCATTGCATATTCAAATTTTATTTAGATTCGTTACCTTATAAATTGATGTATTGTTGGCACACTTTTTTGTTTCTAATAAACCGACGAACTAGTGGCGTAGTGGTTGAGTTTGGTTTTAATGTAAAAACGGTGCATTACTCGCCAAATATTTGTGTAATAAATTATCCATAAGTAAACTGTTCACACCAACGATACAGTAAATCAGGTATCACTAGTGTTTTTTTCAAATCACATTTTTCAAATGTTGTTTGATTTGAATTAAGCTAAACATGGGCAACATTCTAGAGCGCACTTATCCAATCACTAAGCTGAAGCAGAAATCAGAAAGTCTTCGTTGTTTCAAGTCTAGGTGTTTAGCTTATGTCTTGCTTAAGGATACAGGACGATTTCTCAAGAAGAGAAAAAAAAATGAATGGATCATAGATTTTGTATCCACGAAGTTCCATGGAATCAACCAAATAGACCCGAGCTGATCCGAACTCACACGAACCAACTCGACAAAACAACAGTAGTATAATATTAATAATAAGTAGCCACGGCTCGCGAGCCTTTTCCGCTGTTACCAATGACCAATAACCATTGGGTATCGTAATAACAGTTACTCATGTAGCGTGAGGTTTGTTTAAATATCAAGTTGGTGCGTGTTCACGTGTAATGAGAGCTTTAGTTTCAATAAATAAAATTATACCGAAACTGTGATACAGAAAATTATAATAATCAGTTTTCGGTAAAATTATTTCTAGATTAATGTCACTGTCTGTACTGTCTTTCTAGGCAAAGGTCTCGTCTTACGAAGAAGCATTGATTACCATGATTGCTAGTTGCTGGTTGGTGATTTCAGACCACTCAATCCCTGTTTCATCACTATGTTATCCTTCGTCGTTTGAATTGTTTCCAAAAAAACTCAAAGGCAAATTTTCTAGGTTTTAACCTAAAAACCTGAAAATATCAACGCGGATTTCCGGAATGAAAAGTAGTCCTATGTGTTCTATACCTGTTTCATCCGAAGCTGTTTAGTCGTTTTTGACTTTTTTCGTCACTTAGTAACTAACATTTAAACTTTCACGATTTTAATATTAGTGGAAAGTAGAATAGTATTCAACCGAATTTGGAAATACTAGTTCAGTGTGTGTTAACAACATAAAAGAGTTCAATCTCCTCTTCTATGAATTCGGGTAAAAATATGAGCGAGCTGTCGACAACTTTTGTTTGATGGCCAGATTAAAGTAGGAGCTAATCGATAAGCCTCTGCCAGTTATAAGTTTGACCCCCGTTCGGACAAATATTTGTTTGGCCTACAAAAGGTTTTGGGGAATATCCTCGGCAAATCGTTTAACCTCTTACACATTATAAATAATGTTATGTTAACATTTTGAGTTCCGAAGAACGATCATAAATGTTTTGGCTTATTTATCAATTAAGTTAAACTTGCTGTGAGATAGGTGGTCAGTTCTAGTGTGTTCTTATTTTAGCAGATATTAGCGGATTTATATATATAACTGGATCTTATTTTTCTTATCGTATGTTTGATGAACAACCTGATGTCAGAGTTTAAAACATATGTAAGCCTCTGACATGGCTTAACACACCGTTGAAAAATCTCACAGGTGTGCCGGTTTCCTCACAATGGAAAAACAAAAACACAACTTTCACCGTTTTTAGCAACTGATAACTAATTTATAATACGCACAATTATTCAAAAAAACCAATGCTGCGTGCCGAGGTTTGAACTTGCGACCTATGACTTAGCAGTCCAACGGTTACAACTTGTCGTTTATAACAATTAGAATGTTTTAAGGACATCTTTTACTTTTAACATTTGAACCGAAGAAGAAAAGTTTTTCCTTCACAACACTATAGGACTATTTTTGATCAAAACAAAATCTAAGTGCCTACATTCTAACTTTAAAAGAGAAAATTGTTTGCGTCATTGGCACCGACTGGTAAATATGAAGAAAACACTAGCATTACTTTATCAAACAGAGTTAGACCTCACTAGAAACTTAGTCAAATAAACAAACAAACCAAATTAGTATCAACATCATTGTAGTTATTTGGACGACACTTTATTAAGAACTGAGGACTTTGACTGAAAGAGAAGTGTTATTACATTCGCTGAGAAAAAGTTGTGGCTTTTTTTATTCAGTTTCTTATAAAAATACTTATTATTCCTGTTATTCTAGAAAAATATCTGATGAGATTATAGTGAGTTGTACCTAATATTCTTCTGGAGAAGTTATATCCTGAAGGAATATTACTTTAGTTCATTGTGGAGTTTTAAGGGGGAGGCCTTTGTTCAACCGTGGACGTTTTCCGGCTGATGATGATGATGACTGTGCCTTCCTCTCTCAGCCGATCACGGTCCACGGCTGGACATAGGCCTCTCCTAAGTTGCGTCACAACTCCCGGTCCGCCACCTTCCGCATCCAGTCCGACCCAGCTACTTTTTTCAAGTCGTCCGTCCATCAGGCTGGGGTTTAGTACCTACTGTAATAGTTATTGTTTAGTTAATAAGTTATTGTTATTCAATATGTATGGAGCCATATTTTATTTAGCCAAACCTTTACATAATTATGTAAATCCGTGTTGTGTTCGAAGATGGCTGACCGTTAGGTCAATGACGAATTGACGTTTGAAACATAGTTGCAAAACATGTGCTTGTTTGTGCAAAATTAAGACATTATTTTGGTAATAATATCTATTTTGAGATCAATCAAGGTCCATGATGCTCGAAATGTAGAATGAATTATCGTAATAACTCAATTAATTATAAATAAAACGACAACTATAATAGGGCCCTAGACAAGTAGAAAAACGCTAGGCTAAAAGAAATCGCATAGAACGAAAATATTTAGAATTAACATAATATGTCATAGATTACATAGCCGAATCATTATGTCATTCCCATACATTTCTATTCGACCAGCGTTTTACGTTTGACTAAGGACAAGGAAAGACTCCAGGACTAATTCCTAGTGAAGTTCTCTTAAATAAAAAAGAACTAGAAATGAAGACAACATGTCAATGGGTATGAACAATAGCTACTTCTATTGCGTCGAGTGCAGTATTGAGAACTGATGAGCTGAGAGATGCATGTACTAAATGGAAACTCGGCAATCGTTGCAAGTTTTAATCACGAAGAACTGTAAGGATCCAGTGTATAGAATGCGTAATAGGTGAATCTCATTAGATTTTTTTATATATTATGTGTTTTTCCCGAAGTGGGAGGTATGGTATATTACTTAATTAGAAAACAAACTTCCCTTTGAACACAGGACATTAAGCTTGGTAGTGGTATTAGCAATCAAATCTTCTTCTTATCATATGGTTGATGAACAACCTGTAGGCATCTGACATGGCTTTACACACCGTTGAAAAATCTCTCAGGCGTGCCTGTTTCCTCACAATATATTTCTTCACAGTTTTAGCAACTGATAACTAATTAATACGCACATAAATTCCAAAATACATTGGTGTGTGCCGAGGTTTGAACTTGCCACCTATGACTTGGCAGTCCAACGGTCAAACCATACGGCTGTCAGTACTATTTAAATTCAATCAAATGAACGTTTAGATCTATAGGATCTATCATAGTTTCCATTCATTTATAACAGAATATGTTTAAAAAAAAATCCAAAATAAAGTCAAACCGTAAAACGTTATACCTTTTTAATTACAACTTAAAATGTAAATGGTTTACGCGCTTATTAACGTATAATTAAGATTTTGATTATTAATAAAATTAGCATACACTTATAACTTAATGAAATGGAGATTAAAATTGTATTAAAATCTCAATGTTCTTATTTAATTAATATTGGTCCGCGGAACCGTTATGTTTTGCTTAATTAAGAATTTTTATACAGTTATACATCTAAATAGTAATGATTTTAATTAGAATATTATACTGATAAATAATTATCTCTCTATTGGACCTATAACGCGACGTTGCTTTCGCTGGGACAAAATAAAAATGATTTTTATTCATCTTAAAAAGGCGATAACAACAACCCATTCAAAATGTACTTTCAATGGAGAAGAACTGGTAAGGAACTCTTTTGAAACCAGTTCCAGAAGTACAATGAACTGGCCAGTTACTTGTGCGTCGGCTCGTCGAAGCCAAATAATACACATACATAACATAACATCACGCCTGTATTCCCCGAAGGGGTAGCAGAGGTGCGCATAATTACACCCACATTTTGCCAAGTATGTTTTTCCGTCCCAATGTAATAGGGGGCGAGCCTATTGCCATCAACCGGGCACCAATCCAAACTCCGCGCTGCTACTGATAATTACCTAGTGGAAAAACCCAGTAAGACTTTGCCCGACTCGGGATTCGAACCCAGGACCTCGTGCTCAGCAGTCGCGCTTAGCAACCATTAGACCAACGAGGCAGTCACCTCGTTGTCAAATAATAACAACAAATAAATAAACCCATAGACAAGTCTCCAAAACTTCTTGGTTCTTCTTTATACCGGTCGTTAAACTAGCGCTGCCTTCCATCCATTGTAAGTTGAGCAAACTTCTGTTTTTTATTGACTGCAAATTAAGAAGTTCCGATAATTATTCGCTTAAAATAATTACTGCTTCGGTATTTTTGGCAGTATATTTTTATGATGCAAGTTTTAATTGCTTTCTTTAGTAAAGGATGGCTTTGTTTAAACGGATGTTTCTTAATAGTTCTAAGTTTTTATGGCGTTTGCTTTTCTTTGTAGTTTGTTGTTAATTAAGTTACTGGCTAAGTATTAAGAATCACACAATTTTTTGGCTCGTGAGGGAGTCGAATCTGCTACTTTTATCACAGCAGTCCAATCGCTTAGTCACTGTGCCCGATATGGTCGTCAAATTTATTTCTTCTTCATGTACCGTATTAAAGTGTCCTAACTGTATTTGTTACGTGATATCTTCAACTCGAAATATTTCCCCAGGTCTGAAATTGCAAATCTGCACAGGTCGATAAAAGGTTACGTTGCGCTTCTTGAGGTTGGCCCGTGGATGGGTTACCGATGGAAAGAAACTGACAAAAAGTCGATCAACGGTAACTTGTAAGTTACCGTTGCGTAAGCCTTTGATGGACTTTTTATACTGAAACCAATCAGTGCCACGGACAGCACATAAAGATATCGGCCCATTAAATATTCGTACATATACGAGTTCTATTAAATGATAATCAGTTAAACCCATAGCAAACACACGATGTATTTTCTTCTGTAGCTCACGTTAATAAAATCAAATGCCTAAGCCATTGAGAAGATGAGAAGTTATGGGAGGTATTCTCCGAAAATACTGCAACAATTCCGATGCAAATCGTATCATTGTAATCAAATTTATCTGCGTAACAAAATAGGAGCGCCTTTTTCTACAGAAATGGATACAATACAAGTCATAGCGATTGTTTCTTAACACTAACATAAACATGGCCATAAAACAAGTTAACATAATCATAATAGAACCTTTGACTTTTTAAGAAATGTAAGTTTTCAATTCATCTGTACGTATGGCCGTACGTATTTGCTACGACTTAAAAAAAATATAAGTTTCCCTTTTTGTTTGTAAGAGTATTCTCTCGCGTTACTCCCATGTCAGTTTGGCGTAAGTCGAGAAAGCCTTCATCAAATCATGAAGACTTTCGTATATAGAGAATACTATTGAAGTAGGTTATTACTTCTTCCAAACAGGCTTTGCGTAAGCTGAATCGTGGGTGCTGTTACGGATCAGATATGATTCTAGAACATAAATATACTATTTAGATAAAATATTATGAATTAATGTAGAAACGTGGTTGCGATTACAATTATGATTATGCATTGCTAATTAATGACCTATTCATACAATTTGGGGTTTTTTAGATACTACAATGACTAAGGCAATCTTGACATCATAAGCCTATTTCAGTCCACAGCTGGACATAGGCCTCTCCTATGACAACCTGAAGATCGAGTTTAATCTTGGCATAATAATCATAACAGCCTGTAACTGACTCACTACAGGGCAAAGGCCATTTCTCGTATAGAGAAGGATCGATCATTGATCTAGGTATATCTAGCCTTAATTATTGATCCCTGCAGAAGCTACTTTACCTGGGAAGAGCATTAAGAGATTCCTTTCAACTTTAATTTATGCTACAAATCCTCTCGTTAATCTTTTTAGTTTTTAATAAACTTGTGATATAAGAACCAGAGGGTACAAAACGCTTCGGGCCAGCAATTAAGTTGCAGATTTCCCCTGACATCGGACAATTTTATTATAAGCTCGTTCGGATGCACAGTAAAAAGATCTAAGAAGTATGATCAAACGCCTTTGCTTTTTATTAAAGGCGACCTACATAAGCGATGTTGTTTTTTTCTTAAATTCCAAGCGGCGATCCGATGAGTCCAAGCTTTGCTACTTAGTTTTTTTACGTATTTAAACTCTGTATTATTTAATTAGAGCTAAAAGTTCTATGACGTAATTCAGTATCAAGTGAAATATGACGGTATCTGATTTATTATAACGGTATAATGAATCGTCAATATATAACAATAACGTCACCTGTAAAGGCGACTTTGGGTACGTGAAATGGAATCAGTTATGGTAAAAATTCATCATCACCATTAGCCGGAAGACGTCCACTGTTGAACAAAGGCCTCCCCCTTAGAACGCCACAATGAACGGTACTGCGGAAAAAATGGTAAAAATTTTACCTGCACATCTACAATCATCATCGGCCTATATTGATCCACTGTACAGTGTACAGTATTAGTATAGACTTCTTTTCTCTTGTATATATTTTCTTAACAACTTCAATGTTTATAAGGAAGTGGCCGCTATTATTTACGTAAATAGGTGCAATTAAAAATTGGGCTCATGGTAATAAATTGGACAGGGTTATGTGGAGGAATAACGGGGAGGCCTCTGCCCAGCAGTGGAACACCGAACAGGCTACATAAAAAGTAATAAATCCATTTTTCCAAACCAATACTCCAAAAGACATCACAACCTTAAAGATTTCATTAAGGTATCAGGGCTGTTATTACTATCACAATCACCTTCCAGTACTAAACAGCTAACGGTGAAACATAACAAAGATAACAAACAACATATAGTGCTTCAGTAACACAAAATATCCCTACATCCTTCTCGTTATCGCTACATTTCCGACGCCATCAAGCAAGACGGCTGTTAAAAACTTGTTTTCTGGTTGTAACATGGCAATCGATAAGAATACACTCTGATAACGACCTATTACGTGTTGCATGAGGATGCCTTTAACATAATGACAAGGATTATCGAGCAGTTCCGAAATTACAGCCTACTTACATGTGTTTTTTTGGTTGACATTTTGAGTTGGGTCGCACTGCAAGTCCTGTTGAATATCTAATCTTCTGGAGTTAAGGCTAAATGGGAAAGATGAAACTATAAGATACAACCAGCGACGGAAAGTTCTCGGAAGTGTTGGCATTGACCGGAATTTGGTTAAGCGCGTATCATTGACATACACAAGTGTGACACATAACCAATTCGTAGGTTGTTCGGATATTTGTAACATCAGGGTAATTGAAGATATCTTACGGCTTAAAACTTTAGCTAATTGTGCCCGTTAAACCTCAATAGGCTGGCCTCTTATTTTACAATACTTATTCCGTCTAGCGAACTTTACAAGGGCCCACCTGTCTACAACTTCGATGAACACAAGCAGACCAATAAAGATGCAACATCAATTGTCCCAGATACTGATCCACAAGGACACTGCGGTGATTGAATCAACAAAATATAAAATATTTATCCTATGTTTGACTGCCTCGTTAGTCGTTGCTAAGCGCGACTGCTGAGTGCAAGTCCTGGATTCAAATCCTAGGTCGGGCGATCATTAGGGTTTTTCCATTAGGCCATTCTCAGTAGCTGCACTAGTCTGGATATGTGCCCGGTTGATGGCAATAGGTTCGCCTCCTATTACATTGGGATCTATAACATTAATGGCGAAATGTGGGAGTACTATAGAGCCACCGCTGCCTCCCTATCGGGGACTATAGGGGTGATGTTTATGTTTCCCTGTACACATGTTGTGTAGTGAAATTTTTCCCTCGGTTGATTTTAACAACTTACCACGGTTCTACCTCGGCTGACGTTTCCTAAATTCGTTGCCTAGCTCCACAACGTCACGGGAGACGTTATGTATTGTCTTTCCGGTACATTAAGTTAATGTGTTCCTGAATACCGGTAGTAAACTGGGTGTAGGCTGAAAATTTTACTTTTCTCAGTATATTGGAAATCGTTACGGCTCATAAAAGTGTCTGCCCAAATATTATATGGTTAAAATGTTTTTGTCAGGAATTTTAGGTAAAATTGTATTAGTACATTGTTAGCAAGTTGTTTTTTGTAAAGTGTAGGCTTAAACTGATTGTAGGCCTGTTGCTAAATGTGGTAACTTGGGTTTGTTAATCCAAATTGATAATGAGAATTTGAAAATTGATACGCACAAGTGGCCCATGATTTGTTTAATATTCTTTGTCAATTTCAATTCAAGCCAGACATGGACAATTGGGTATGGTGGATCGACGATATCGTTAGTTACGGGCAACCGGTGGATGCAAATGGCTAGTTGTCATTATGGCGTTTTAAGGGGAGGCCATTGTTCAACAGTGGACGTCCTCCGGCTGATGATAATGATGGGCACCATGTTCATAAAATAAATAATGAGTATAATCGTTGAACGGTCTTGGCTCTTGACTGACTTAGTTGACGTTTAGTAAGGATACAGGGTTTTACTTTACTTTAAATTGCTCCTTTAAGCGCCATCTCTATAAAATAAACAGCAAAATCGCTAGAACTTTCGAATTTTCCGCGAAATAAAGTCAAATAATCCTTCCATCGATTATGTTTTACTCACTCAGCCACAGTAAACACTATCAGCAATCTGTGTCCACTCAACAAGCCACTCGTGAAGTGATCCTCCGACGCCAGTGCATTATTCACTTCAGTATTATAGCCTATCATTCCATTACCGCGAGTAAGGGCTTACGCATACTATCGATTTGAACTGCAATTGAACTACCTTACTTGTCTTGGCGAGGAATAGTAATAATATTATTATGTTCTTCTTAACCAACCGTACGATAAGAAAAAGAAGAAGAACGAATTGTTTTATATACAGAACAACTGGCTTTAAACTGAAAGGAAAAGAAGAAAGGTGTTAAAAAGATGGAAATTATTGTGATTTACCAATTTAAAAATATTTAATTTAAATATGTATATTGTATACCATCTAACCCACTATTAAACTGGGTATTAGACCTCTCTTTGCCTATCTAATTCTCTTTTATTTCTTGCTAATTGCATCTATCCATTTGCAGCAATCCTTTTCATATCTTTGCCGAGATTGTATATGACTGATAAAAATCTGACTTACTCTCTTATCTGAATATAAGTTACAAAAATTACTTCTACGCTAATCCCCATTTCTGTTGAAATTTATTCCGAAATTAAAGCAGCACAGAAAAGAGACAAAGCTCGCGATATTTCTATAGAAGTATAGATAATAATAGCGCCCTGCAGTACTCCTTTGGCATTATGGCAATGGTATCATCTATCGTTTGCAAGCACTCAGATTGAGTAAACATTGTCATAAATTAGCTCAACGCCACTGAACAAGCGAGTTTGTAAACGGATCCGCGTCAAACTGCGGTGCATTATCCACTTTGAACGTAGTCCATTACCTCAGGTTAAACTAAGGGAGAAATCCGACCGTCATCGAGGAGAAATGTCGATTAAATTTAGGAAATAACAGCTCGATAGGTTAATCAGAATGCTCATAGTGCAATATTACTATTTACACATTTTGTTACAAATCTACTGTATAACAGATAGTAAGTAAGCGAATATAATTTTAAGTGTGTTGTGATAAGCTGATGATGATGTAAAAGATCTATTACAAACAATACCATGGCTTGCACAGTTGTTGGAAATAGATACGGTTTTGTAACACTAGCTAACTTAAATTATAATTGCCGGCTTCAGTATAGCTCGCGGCAAAACACTCGCACGGAGACGCTGCAAAGGGATCTAGGGCACTGCTCGTAAAGAAATGACGCATAATAAAATAGAAAAACTTTAAATTACATGAGTATGACATAGTGATACTGTTGATATAAGGAAAAGTATGAGGCTTTCTCGTTATACCTGATATTCGGTAAATACACATTCACAGTACCTACATAATTGTGGTACAGATTTTTATATCGCAGATCTTGATTTCAGCTTTGTAATCAGACAATCCGTAATAGCTTTTGTGTTATAAAGAGAATATTTACCAGTTTTACTAGTTTGTCGATATTTTTATTGTCAAGAATTAAGTTGATCTAAGTACTATCTGATACGCTATACCTATTACAAATAAGTACCTAAATAGCTATTATTTTCGAGTCTCCAAATAAGGATTCCGAAATTATTAAAGCCACATGTATCTACGCCCTTACAATGATTTTAAATGTACACATCATAATCCATAACTTTATCTTGGTTTCTATTACTGCCAGTAGGTCAGTAGAATTCCAAATGGGCTTTAACCGACTACAGAACGGAGGGGAACGGTTTCGTTGTGTGAGTTTGTTTGTCTCATCTTTATTGTATATCGAGCCGATTTAGGCACTCTAAATATGGTCAAAGTGAAGGTTGTTGTAGTAAAAGGACATTGAGAAACGGAGATTTGGCAACTTCGCATACCTACTGGGGTTCTCATGGCTGGGAAGTCGAATAGTTTTATTTTTTAATGTTAGAGTGACGCCATATTTAGTATCAAGTACGTGAGTGTATTTAAATAGCTTTTTTATCGGAGTGCGATTTGAGCCGTTTTATTTTGGTTGTGTTACGTTATTTTTTCGGTTTCGTAGATTTTGGAGATCAGATGTATTAAGTAGGTAATTTGCGTGTTCTTGTTAAAAATTGGAAGTTTATAAATATAAATGCGAGTTTCATTTATGGCATTTGAATAACTTTATTGTTAAAGGCGTCAAGGCAAGATAAAATATCGAGTATTTTAAAGTTTAAATTAAACTATATGCTACATTTGAGGTGGACTAACGATGACGTCAGAGTTGGGGGCAACCGGTTGATGAAAATGGCTAGCTTTCGTTCATTGTGGCGTTCTAAGTGAGAGGCCTTTTTTCAACAGTACACGTCTTCCAGCTGATGATGATGCTACAATTAAGGTTCAACAGAAAGCGCTGATTAAAACACAATAGACACGCATACCTAATCTCCATTCTATAAGCTACAACAGACTTTTTATTTTAGATAAACGCCAGCCTTAAGATTGAAAACAGATAAAGCGAGATGGTTTTTTTATTGTCGCCTTTTGTTTGTCGTTAAATTCGATATTAAAGTGCTAACTATAAAGTTGAGAATGAGATGTGTAGGGATGGATGACCTGCTATCGTTTTGAATGCCTCGTAAAAGACTGTACTTGAAACCTGATGAGTGTCTGTACTATAAATGTCGGAAAGAATATTAGAGTTTAAAGTGATTTGGGGAGAGACGAGCCGTAGAACAAGTAGCTGGTAGATTCTTGCTGCTGCTCTAGAGATGTTCTAGGAACAACAGCAGTCAGGGAGCAGCATAGCTCCAATGCTTAGTGGCACTTGACAGGCGGTGGAATAACTATAGTCGAAGAAGTATTTGGAACACTCTTGCTGCTGCTATAGAGAGTTCCTTGGTCAGAGAGCACTATAGCTCCAACGCTTAGTGGCGGTTGACGGGCGGACGAAAAACTATAGCCAATGAGCTAGTTGGTACACCTTTGCTGTTGTTCTAGTAAGTTCCTTCAAAGGTCAGGGAGCAGCATAGCTTTAACGCTTAGTGGCGGTTGAAGGGTAATGGAAAAACTACAGCCGAGTAAGTGTCTTTAGAATAGCACGGCAGATCTAATGAAAGCCATTAGCATAAAAAGAAGACAAACGACAACGATCGCCAAAGGGAATCGAGTATCATACGGTCTATGCGATTGTAGTGTGGATGCAGTTAATTAAAAACCTTAAATTTGAGTTGTCGAGTAACGTTATTCTACCATACGATACGGAATTCAAACCTAAGCAGTGGAAACGTTAGTCAATGTCCTGTTAGAGCATGACATACAACAATTTGACAACCGTACAACAATGTAAATAGCGTGAAACTATTCCAAGTAATTCCTAAGTCAAATAAAATATGACATTATTTACGATTTATGTGCGAAACTTTGTTCGCTTACCTTTAAGCCAAAAACCCTGTTATATCTGTTTGTCTGTAAATAACTTGATACAAACGATTGTTACCAAGATATTGTGTGTGTAGATATCCGTTTTGTTTTGTATGTATAGCATTGGTTAGAACATTTTTAACGTGACTTGATGTTGGTAGTTCTATAGGAAAAGAAAATGAAAGTTGCGTGGTCAAGAGGTTGAATTAAAGGCTGATAGAGTAAAGTGCATTTTATTTAAAGAAAAAAACATCGCCCTGTGGAACTTCTGTATTGTAGGTGCTTTTCACAAACAACCAGACTCTGCACAAACATGTGCGGATCACACAATTTTTGTCACGTCCTGGAAGTGAACCCACAACGCAGCAGTCCGATCGCTTAGCTAACCGCCAAGAACAACGAACATCAACGAACCAGAGAAAGTATTTGGGTGCTAAAATCGGTAATACCTCTATGTGTACAATACAGATTACCTAATCATGAAGGTAGGAAGTCCTATACGTACATGTATACCGGTAACGACCACCCATTTACCGTATCATATTGTAGCTAATGCATTAATGTAATATTAAGTATGGAGTAATGCTAATCTCATAGACATTGTGAATTACGACAGACTGGAAGGAGATATATTGTTACTGGCGTGTTGCTTGCAGTCTGTATCAACATTTCTAGAAGGTAGATGTTCTTATGATTCTTAAATATGACGCTTTTATGTTACTCCGTGTAGTAAAATGTATTACTTGTGATGTTTATTATAACGAATTTAATGCATAAAGCGAGCCTCCATAAGTGACAATACTTAATGGCTAGTACGGCTGAAAGATAGTTTTTTTTACCCGGGTAAAGCTGCATTCTCTGTCTCAAAAAATATTTCTTGCCAAAAGTCACGTCCCAAAAGCGTCAGGTGGTGTATAATGCAACCAGATTTCGGCAGTTCTGTTACAGATCTAATGTAGTTCTAGGATATAATTTTGCCCAACGACACATTAACGTTATATCTTTAAATATTTTGACATTTTGGCCATATTACCATGTTTTTTTTAAACATCGCCCCACACTAAAAATCACTCCTGTGCCGTGGGTGCGTTTCACAAACATGGAATATCACATACACAAACACCCAGACGCGGGACAAACATCTGTGGTTCGCAAAAATTTTTGTCCCGTGCGGGAATTGGACAGCACAGCAGTTCAATCGCTTAGCCACTGCGCCAATCAAGTCATATTTTATCTGCACAACATTTAAGTTATCACTAGTACAAGTTATTGTAAGTTATTGTTGAATAGTGTACTGTGCCACTTGTTGTAAACGTATGATAAATGTCGCCTGAAACTTGGGAGCTCCATCAATGCATGTGAAGCACGATCTTATCGATATACCGGATCTATTGCTTTGTATCTAGGTTTGTAAAGGTTGGGATATGGTGGTGGTAATGGTATGTCGTGGTGGCCTAGTGGTTAACATACCGGATTTGTATGCACAAGGTTGCAGGTTCAACCCTGGGCAAGTATCAATGTGACTTTTTCAATGTTATAAATACTTTCTTAGTTATTCTAAGACATCACTGACTAACAGTGACGGAAAACATCGTGAGGAAACCTGGATTTAATTATCTGAAATCGCCAACCCGCAGTGAGCTAGCGTGGTGATCAATGCTCAATCCTTCTCTATACGAGAAGAGGCCTTTGCCCTGCAGTGGGACAGGCTGTTATTATAATGGTAGGAGAGCGAGAAATATAGTAAAAAGTAGGTACATAATGTGTTATGCGTATTCTTCAACATTAAGACTAATAGTAAATTGCTTTGAATTGTCTACACAAAAAATAATGGTAAATGTAGAATGTATGGTACCTATAATGCCAAAATTATCCAAATAGAAACTATTTCGACTATTTGAACGTGGAATTGTAATGTCTACTATATAGAAAGTTCATATATTCGTATCATTAAAATATACTCTTTAACAATGATCAATAGTAATTTTTATTTAAATTCTACCTAGCTGGAAGAACGCTCTCGCTACCGCTTGAATACCGTATCATTAAAATATACTCTTTAACAATGATCAATAGTAATTTTTATTTAAATTCTACCTAGCTGGAAGAACGCTCTCGCTACCGCTTGAATCAAACTAGATCCTTATTTTCATTTCACAAAACATTTTGATGTACAAGTCGGTACAGAATACCGAACATTGAACCGCTGAGTTCTGCTTATCCTTCATTTGCATCGCCTTCGTGCGCTTTGATATATTTACTGATATTCAAACGGTTTACGTGCTAACTTCAGTTTTGACGTTTTACATTTAGTTTGGTTACATTTTTTGCTCGGTAAAAGCTCTGTCAGTAGCTTGATTAGGGTTTCTGAATTGATAACGCTTGTATAATTAAGGTAATATTCCTTTAAGAATTATTTATTTACGTGTATTTTAGCGATGTTATCGTCGATGTATTATCACTTTGTTGGTAACCCTGCTAAAGCTATGTTGCTTAAAATAAAATGGACAATTGATCAAAATCGGATCGGAAGTTGACACACGGTATTTCTCGAGGAATTTATTGTATTTTGGTTCTGGTTATTTGGATCTATTTATATCAAACTAATACGATGATTGTGATTTCATTTGTAAGTAATAATTCTAGTGTTGTTATCAATTTTATTATGAACCGGTAGCTAGTAGACGATCGGCCAACAGTATTCATAGTTTTATTTTTAAACACAAATCTATTGTATAATCTGTTAGGCTCATGTGATTCCGATCTACAACCAGACAAAAAAACAACAGCCAAGTGACCAGGGAAGGCCCCAGTTTTGGCTAGATTAGCGATTCGGCGACATCAAAGCATTGGCCGATCGCCAGTCTGACGCGGGTACAGTCGCGCACGATGGCTATCACGGAAAACGAAAAAGCTGTATATTCCAATGACATACTGGACGGTAATAATGTGAATTTTAGCATTGACTAGGTTCAGCTTGCGACTTCGACTGCGCGTTTTTTTCGGAATTAATGTAGCTTTCCATATGGAAAATTCATTTTAAATTGATAGAGTTTTGGAAATTGAATGGATAAGTTCGAACATATTTCCCTTGAATACAAACTAACAAACATATAAGCGCCTAAAGGGCCAAAGTCCCCCAGCCAGGGTCTCTCACCCAGGTATACTTTACAGTTTTATAATTATCGTCCACCCAACCCTTGCAAACATACAAACTTTACCTTTTAATTTATTAGTATAGAAGATACACACTGGGCGATTATACTGTGACTTTTATCACAGATAAACGGTGTGCAAAGGTCGAGAGATGTTTGATAATGATCCTTTTGATCTTAAGATGATGAGATTGTTTTTCGCCCACTTTTTGTTGGAGTTTATTTTGAACACAATCGAGTGCTTGGAAACAATTTAATGTCACAGTTTTATTGTTGGCTTAAAAGAGATATCGTTAGATGTTTTTCGCTTCGAATTGTTTTGCGTACAAAATTAAAGAATAGAATAGTGGTAGAGATTTCTAATCGGTGTATCTATTATGTATATATATCTAGCAATTAGGAGAATAATTAAGACTTTTAATTAACTTAATACATTGAAACTTCATTGTGTAATGCTATCACACTAATATTATAAAGGCAAAAGTTTTTAAGTGTGTTTGTATGTTTGTTACCTCTTCACGCTCAAACTTCCGATTTTGATGAAATGTTATATGGAGATAGCTGACACCCTGGATTAGCACATAGGCTAATATACTTTTTATCCCGAAATGATGTAGTAGGTATCACCGCGGGGCGCAGCTACTACAAAATAGATTAAAAAACGAATGTATTCATGTTGCTTTGTACATATTATGTGATCTAGTAGGTACACTAAATCAGCATCCTAGCCATCAACAATATTTTAGTTTTAGATAAAAGAACAGTTGTTAATACCGTTTTATCTACAAACTTTATAGTTTTTTTACTTTCTCGTAAAAAACAATTGTTGGTGTAAATTATATTTTTCTGGACAAGATTGTCATAATTATTGCCAATATTTTACAAAGTAATCAAAATAAAGTGATACTTTTACTAACAGTTATTATGTAGGAATAAAAATCTTTTTATTATAAATGTCTAATATTTATATAATGTTGATACAAAATGTGGATTTTTTTTTTTAATTTTGACAAGTATTGGAAACATAACATTACATAACATCACGCCTGTATGCCCCGAAGGGGTAGGCGGAGGTGCACACACAGTACAGGCACATTTCGCCAGTTATGCTTTTAGGTCCCTATGTAATAGGGGGCGAGCCTATTGCCATCAACTGGGTACAAATCCATACATCGTGTTGCCACTGAGAATTACCTAATGGAAAAACCCAGTAACAAGTATTGGAGATATGAAAATTTTGGTTTATTTAAAGTAATATAGGTATATTTTTTTTAGTTTTGGCAATCAGCAATGATGTCTTTTCTGCCAGTGTCGTGAAGGGATCACACATGGGTATATTGTGGGCTCTGGTAAAAACGGAAGGTTAAAACTGTTTTCGGTGTTATGTGCACCTCTGCCTACGCATTCGGGGAATACAGGCGTGATGTTAAGTTATGTAAAACGAATGTAGGTAAGTCCGTCTGCGATGATGATAAATAGACAAGGATAAGCAATAAAACTTGCGTAAATCATTATTATTAGCACTTTTCCGCTGACCTGTACAGTATATGTCACAGTCCATTAACAGTTATACAAATCGTATAAATATTAAATTTGACGTAAACATGTGCGTCGTCTAGACGATTGGTCGCGATTGTACCTAACTCCCACAGATTACAATTCGGATCATCTTTATACAGGGGTTTATAGGCAGTGGCTACAAAATCTATAATAAATAGTAAATTGTTGTGTTTTACTGTGTATTAGAGTGGTGGCTTTATGTGGCTATAATGTGTGTTTATGTTCGATTGGACTAAGATAAAGGATTGCGTAGTCTTTGTCGTAATACACATGTGTTTTATGAGCTCGATTCGTTCGGGAACATTACATCTTACAGCTGTTTAGATCCTTGTGACTATTATTTACTTAGTGTTGTATTACAATCGCTTATTTCTTTTGTGAATGAAGTAAAGGAAGTATGCCAGAATCGTAGCAAATGGAAATCCGTGGTCTCTGTCTACCCCCGAAACAGGCGTGACTCTATGTATGTTATTTGTTGTGTGATTACATATGCGAGTTTGAAGTAGGTTTTGATTCCGGTTCTGACAAAATTAGGCACTAGGCAACTTTTTCTTTGTTATGTATTTATTTGCAGGAACAGTATTTTTTTTTATATTTACTTGTGCCCCGCCTTGTATAAAAGGCATGCCAATATTGTCATTGGAGTATAATCCCTCCTATTATTATAAACGCGAAAGTTTGTAAGTATGGATGGGTGTTTGCTACTCTTTCACGTAAAAACTACTGAATAGATTTAAATGAAATTTCATATGAATGTAGCTGACACCATAGATTAACGCATAGGCTACTTTTTATCTCGAACAAAATGTAGCGGGTAACACTGCGGGGCGCATCTAGTATTATTATCTTTTTTAGTAAGTTTTTTTTTGTTCGATTCGGCGCTCCTTTGACTGTCTACCTCGCTACCATCCTTGTCGATTTGGTCTGGTTTTAATGGTGATTGCAAGATTTGACCTACACAAACTCTCTTACATACATTGCAAGTTAAATAAAAGCTCGTAAAAAAGTTAAAAAATTCCACGCTCAGGAATCTCGAGCAAAAGAAATACACAGAACTCGAAATCTAAACAGGCGTTAATTTATTTTCCATTTAAAACATTTCTGACACATGTCAAACAGAAAAATTAACAATTTGAAACGTCTATTATCTATGAAAACACTCGTACTTACATTTCCTACATCACTATTTTCCATTTACGTCACTTGTCCGTTTCCTGTTGTCAAGTATGTCTGTCTGTCACAGATGAAATGGTTTTTGTTACATTTTGTGCCAGTATCAACTTTTGCGCATAAAAATGATTGATATTTCAATGTTGCGACGTTGGTATTTGGGTCGCTACGAACGATAACATTGCGAATTGTGTTAAAAAAGCTGAAAAATACATAAATCATGCCTGTAATCCCTGAAAAAAATCGGTTAAATAGGTTTAATTTACCTCCAATGGTGCAAAAAGGTCTCTTTTCTGAGGAGTTCACTCACTTCACCGCTCAGCATAAGTCGCATGTAGAAGGTGGCGAGCCTATTGCCAATAATCGGGCCACTAAAATAAATATAAAAAAAACATACCCAATAATAATAATTTATTTCAGTAACATAACTTCTACAGTACCTACAATTTACGAAGGGGTCTCCTTTTAAGTGAAGAAATACTTGTGTTAAGTAAAAAATATAAAGCCTAACTCATATTTATGAGTTCACAATAAAATACCGTTTTTCGCCCTAATGTTATGACACGCAATCTGTTGGAAGTCAATCAACAGCTTTGACACTATATGACACGTCATATCATCATATTATACCAACATTTACATATTTCGATGGTCTGTGTTAAAAGTAATTGCTATCAGTATAAAAGAAAAACGATATGTAATAGGTCGATTGACGATTTTGCTTAGTTATTTGGTTTAGTAAATCAGGCTTAGTGACTTTTGTTGACGACAGTACATATTTGTATTTGAAAAAGTCGGATACAAGCTTAAAATTTTTTAGTGTATAATTAACTATAATAAAATAAAGAATAGATCTATAAAAAAACTATATATAGCGTAAAAAAGAAAGTTAAAATTGGCAACTCAGTGAATCACTTCTAAAAACTAAATATATCCAAAGCCGGCAGCGTGTCTCTATCCCACAGTATATTTCTGTGCCGTCACTTGTCATTTTTTCTAATCAGCGTGTCGCGATGTTAACGTATAGTCTGACCTTTTTCTAAACACCAATTTGCTTCGCGCTCTTTTTGCCAAAACATCAATCAGGGTGTCTTCGCCTCGTAAAACACTGTTCAACGCTAAATATTACTTTTGGTCAGTAAAATGCTGAAGAATTTATCGCCTCCATGATGAATTGACAGCTTTTTGTATTTAGAACAATCTGTGTCAATGGTGCGTGTTTGTTTGGTTTGTTACTTTTGAAATAAGAATACGTTCTTTTTTCAAGAACTTTTTTATGTTGTGTAATTATATAAATTTAAATACAAGTTTAAAAAAAAATCTTTCTATTTTTGAATTCAGTTAGAAATATTACAGAGAAGTAAAAAAGTTCCTTTATTTTTTTAAGTTATATTTATTCATAAACAAAAGCAGTGTACGAAACACGAATGTATAAGAAGCAAATTGAGTATTTTAGAATCATAACACGTGGCTCAGTTATGTCTTACTCCCATTGTATGTAGCGTGATACTACGTGTTTGTCTTCCAGATATTGGAGTTATAAGAAGGAACTGCATCTTATGTCTTACCTAAGTTATGTTAAGCTCCTATGTAAGGCAGCCTATAGCCTACAAAGGAGTAATTAACAGTTCAATACAAGTACCTATTATGCCTTGCTTACAAAGCTTTAAAAATCCAACTATTTCAGAAGTGTACCATAGTATCAAAACTTCCCGATGGTACACTCCGGTACGCGCTTTTCCTATAAAAAGTCCACACTACAAAAGTATATGCAAATCATTATTAAACTTTGTGTGCGTTCGGTATTTCAATTCAATTCCAATCAATTTAGGAGCTTTTGAAACTGTCGATGCGTAACCAATTCTTTGAACTATGCTTCGACAATTCTGGCCTCATTATTACTAGAAAGTAACAAGAAACAAACGTAAATATTTATGGACTGAATCACAGTAAAATAACCGTTTGATCTGTAATTTAGAGCTGATTATTCACGCACTAGTTTACATTCTAAATTTTATATCTTCTTAGAATCTTCTTACAGCTTATAAATTCGCGTGGAAACTATACTCCATTAGAAATGCCATTAGATAAAGAAACAAAACTATTTATAGTTTATTTAACCGATTTTGAATTCTATTCCGTAGGCATATGACTGATTGTCCACTGCTCTGGCGCGGATTCGGCAACGATTTTTTTCTGTTGGAAAAAACAAGTGCCGATGGATAACCGGCCATACGAAATGTACTATTGCTATTAGCAATAAGACCGCCACTTGCACTGTTGTTTTAGTTGGTTTTTCTGTATTACTGATTTTCTGGTGTGCAATAAAGTATATTCTATCTATCTACTACAGCTATGACGCCGGCGGATCCGTGCCGGTGCCGGCGGCTATGGACACGGAAATTTTCGAACAGAAAATCTCGTTGACGGATCCGTGCTCGTACTGGCGAGTAATGGAAACACGACACGATAGCTTCAAAAGCAAAAAGTGTTGGAATTACAAACGTCAACTGCAGCTGTCATTTTGACATTATCGGTGACATGACCAATGCAATAATGACGATAACAGCTGAATGGAATCATTAAGGGTTTCCCAAATACCTAATGTTATTTCAAATGGCGTGTAACTATCCATTAATCTAGTCCCGACATTCTAAATAGTTTGCGACGTATTTAATGTCATCGGAGGCGGTTATATTTCGTTACAAAAGACTTTGTTTACTTTTAAGTCTTCGTAAATCAATGTTATAGTTATACTCGTGTCTCATAGCGGTTTTGTTGTGAATATATCATATTAATTGATCGTTAAGAGAGCTCTGAATCCATTAATACTCCTGATTTCGTCTGCGTCGCCGGCCGCTTTGCGTAGCTCTCCATTGATAAGTAACGATGTCGTCTATGACACAATAAGAACGCCATTAGGTTTTTTTATAAGAGCATTTGGCCTTAATAATTCGAAAATATATTGACTAAATTCAGTATATTTTCTATTATGACTATTCAATTTATGACTATACATAATGGCCTAGCTAGCACTATCTTACCTAAACAATATTAATGATATTGTTTATGTTTTTTTTGATATAATAGATTCGTATTGGTCACAAATTCTTGTCTACTGTATGTCTACTCTAACTAAGGGGGAGGCCTTTGTTCAACAGTGGACGTCTTCCGGCTGATGATGATGCGTTATACGTAATACAGAAACTAAAGCACGGTAACAAGGGAAACTATAGGCATACTAGTCGTATCTACGGTCTTAAGATCAGCAAGACAGACGAAATGATATTGTTATTTGTAAAACATAACATAACATCACGCCTGTATTCCCCGAAGGGGTAGGCAGAGGTGCACATATAGTACACCCACATTTCGCGACTAATGTTTTTAGGTCCCAGTGTAATAGGGGGCGAGCCTATTGCTATCACCGGGCACGAATCCAGACCGTGCTGCTACTGAGAATTACCTAATGGGAAAACCCAATAACACTTTGCCCGACCCGGGATTCGAACCCAGGGCCTCGTGCTCAGCAGTCGCGCTTAGCGACCACTAGACCAACGAGGCAGTCAAATTATTATCAAATAAAGATAAATCTGAGAACAATTGTCAGATGACAGTTGTAACGAACTTGGACTTGATTAACACGATGTACAGACCTCTAAGTTTGACCATTAATATAAATGTTCACATTCATACCCTAATCCTATGATAGGACTTAGGGTCTTGGGTACCATTTCAAATTATCGTACACACGCAACTGTTATCGCTAGTGTTAACCAGAGGAATATTGCCGATAATACCTAAGAGATTACCATTGGTAAAGTTAAATAATTTGTCCTTAGATGTGTAATGACGATCGAAGATTATCGTCTTCTAACTAGCAAGGGGCAAGGGACTCTTTCCACTCAATGAAGGATAAATGGTAATTACCACACTTGCGCAATAAGTGACATAAAGATTTCCTACACTAGAAAAGAACAGAAAGAAATTGATGAGTGCATAATCAGTTCTTGCGGTTTTTATTTTAAACACGGAGCCCCACATTAACGTGCGTTTCACAAACATGAAATATCACATACACTACCGAGACTGGGGACAATCTGTAGATTGCACAAATGTTTGTCCGATGCGGGAATCGAATTCGAAATATTCACTGCGCCGTGTTGAAACGAAGATGATGAATGACGATCGAAAAATCGGTCCTAAACAAACGAAACAGGATTCTATTGGGGAGAACCGATTTGTACCATATTATTTTTTAAATGAGTAACCTCTGGAGTTTCTTGCCGGTTTTTCTCCATTGGAATGACATTTTGGAACCGTGCAACTAGCATCCTAACGTTTCATAAGCGCCTGGTTTACGTGAAATAAAAACATTTTGAATTTGAATTTTAATAGAATATATCATAAATACTAGTAGATCAAAAGTATCTACAAAATGAATAAACATTGCAACGTAAATAATCATTAAGACGTGTGAGTGAGTATTGAACTATTGACTAAGTCGATACAATATAGTCAACACTTAAGTTGTTACTTGCTCAAGTTAAGTGCGTTGCTGTGTCCGCCATGTTTGTGTACGTCAAGCAAGCCAAATAGACTGGCCAATAAATGTAGCCGTTTTTTGGGTGAAGCATTTTCTTTTTAGAAATAAGAAGAGAGAAGAAAAGTTAATAGCCTTTGGAAGTTAGTAATAATGAATTATAATAATACTGGCTACTATTGATATTACATTATCACGCGGCTTCGCTCAAGTTAAGTAGACTATGTCCTTTCTCGGGTCTTAAAGTTTCTACATGCCAAATTTCACTAAAATTCGACCAGTGGTTATTCGTGCAGGCGTAACAGACAGACAGAGTTACTTTCACATTTATATTATTATTATGGATGTAAATCTAAAAGTTTTTTTTAAATTTATCATTAGATATTGTTAAATAACTTGAGACTTTAAGTACTGATGAAAACAACATATCACGATACAATACGTCACATGAGACAAATATAAACCCGCCTTCAGAAAGCACCCTGATTTAATGTAACTGAATAAACAGTAAACATTAAAAAGCCAAACATTCATGCATGCATGCCTTGACTGTCTTGGGCAGGCATTCTGTGTCCCACACAAGACAGCGGAGTCGTTTACAAGGATGCACCCTGTCACTGTGTTTTATTAAAGAAGTAAGGAACCGTGGCCCAAGTTGTACAAACATACGCTTGCATTTCGAATCAAATTGCCATACGTTGCCTACAAAAAATCAGAGTAAAGACCTTTCAATGACAATAATTGAGTTACCTTACGTCGCCTGCAAAAGTCAGTGAGGACCGTTCAATGCGCTCACCACCTTATACATGGGTCATATAATATGATGGATATCACGCCTGTATTCCCCGAAAGGGGAGGCAGAGGAGTATCTATAGTACATCCACATTATGCCAGTTATGTTATAGGTCTCAATGTACGAGCGAGCCTCTGGCCATCAACCGAGCACAAATCCAGATCCTTGCTGCTACTGAAAATTACTTATGGAAAAAGCCATTAACTGTCCGACCCTGGATTCGAACCCAGGACCAACTCAGCAGTCGCGCTTAGCGATAACTAGACAAACGAATTCACCACTTTTGAATTTGCCCAATAGTGTTAGACCACTCCTCTACTACTTCTCTCTTCATTTGACTTTAGCAAAATGAAGATGTGCTTTCAAAGTTTTTAGTACCAGTTTTTATTTTTCCATTACCGTCTCACTGCAGGGCAAAGACCTCCCATTCCTCGTTTAAGGATTTGGACTTTTTGCGAAATAAATGTAACACGAAGTCAATGTTCTGTACAGTTAGTACATCATAAAAATATTGATCTTAATTGTAGGACATAAAGTAATTTAGTTTCTTATTGTTTTATGGTGATGGTACAGTAAAATAAGACAATTATGAAGGCATTTTGTCTGGCGTCGCGACAGTTAAGTCAAGTTTCTTTGGCATTATATTTTCTTTAACTCAGGTTCTTTATACTGCATAACGCCTAACTTTCCATAGATTGCTTGATATTTACGTGCGATTTGTTCTTGGCTTAACTTCCTTCATTTTCAAAATTTTGATAGACAGAGGGGCTGTTTTAATGTAATTTGAAGATCAAAAAGTATTTTTTTAAGTCTATTTTGAATAAATATTTTTTTCTTATTTTCTTTTTTATCTTTATTTAGTAATAGTAGTCCTGCTCTTAGACCTTGCGATGACTGTTTATACGCCATCGGTAAAGATAAAGAGGGATCAAGCACAATATATTTGTGTAATCTGAAATTTTATCGAATTATTCATTGCCATTTTGGACCATGCCTTTTCAGCAAAGATGTCCAAAATATCTGGAGGAATGATGGGTGGGCTTTTACCCAGCAGTGGGACTAAACGGGCTAAACTAAACATAATAAGATCCAATAAGCAACAATAAACAGAATCCTAGTGCGGAGCAAAGGACAGAAAAAGTTACAACTGACATTAATTAACTCACTCAGTCCAGTGTTCAATGTTTAGTGTTAAAAAGGCAATAAGACCGCTGTGGGTTCGATTAATGGCTGGCTCGCCGGGACATGGGACATATTAATAAAGAAAAACAAACTTGGTAGGTTGGTTTTGACGTCGAATTATAAAAATGTAGAGAACAGCTCATCGATTACGCTTTACTAGTCTCTTCTTAGAAGATAACCTAATAAATTGATCCTAAGAATCATGACTGCCTCGTTAGTCTAGTAGTGGCTAAGCGCGACTGCTAAGCACGAGGTCCTGGGTTCGAATCCCGGGTCGGGGAAAAGTGTTACTGGTTTTACCATTAGGTAATTCTCAGTAGCAGCACGATGTCTGGATTTGTGCCCAGTTGATATAGCAATAGGCTCGCCCCCTATTACATTGGGACCTAAAACATAACTGGCGAAATGTGGGTGTACTATATGTGTGCCCCTTCGGGGAATACAGGCGTGATGATATATGTTAAAAATCATGATGCCCCAAAAACGTGTAGGTAATAGTGTAGGCATAGCCTGACCCAAAATCAGGGTATAACAATAAATCTCGATACATTTTAATATAAAGCACTCTATTAGATAGGAAAAATGTTAAATTGAATATGTCTTGTGAACAAATAATCTCCAGCGCGAGTTATTTACGGCTCCTTGTGACTTTATTCTGTTATTTACGTGTTTTGCTATTCATGAATTCATATCTTTGAGTTCTTACACTTGTTTTGGGGAGGTGAATATTTTTTGTGTTGACAAATATATATTGGTTTACGTAGGTGTGCTTTTTGCATATAATATACACTACGGTTTGATTTATATACGCGATTTGTACTTACAATTTATTTACGTGAGAGTAACAAATAACTGAAAGTTTTGAATGATTTATAGTTTTAGGCATGAATGCGAAGACATCGCGGTCCCTGTGCGCACTCGCCTCGCTTTAAACTCGTTCGCAAATCGCCGATATGATAGCAGCCTAAATGAAAAGTAAACTTGTAAGTGAGTCCAAGATTTCTTCATAAAATAGTTCTGAATTAAGTGTCGTCGCCTATTTTAAGACAAACCCTTACATAACTACTTTCTTTCTTCCATTCTTTCTGTTTAAATGTCTCTGAACACAATTTAACTTTGTTGAGCCACACTATTTCATTGTTTCTCGTTACTTCGTTGTAAGCTTTGTTGAAAAGTATTTTTATGTTATGAGATCTTTTTTAAGTTACAATAATAATATTTAGGTAGAAAAGTATCTAGTGTTACTTGAATGAAGTCTATTGTTCAGTCAACTATAGAATCCATTCCTTCATTCATAATACTTAAATAAACAATAATTAATTGTTTGTTTTCCCTAACAAATAAATAAACCAGAGAAATTATAAAGAGATCTTCTTTGTATTAAGTGATCGGTGACCTTCAAAACTACATAATCATGCTTTTTCAAAAAATCTGTTACCAATATTCGTAACGGATCTTCAGGGCGGACATAAGTAATTTTAATCCTGGAAAAGAAACATGCAATATTTTCCTTATTTAACTAAGTAGTAGGCTAAATTTAGTTCTAACTAAACAACTCGAACGGAATTTGCATGTTATCAATCCCGTTATATTGAGAATAACTATCTACCTAAACAAATGAGAGCATAAACAACAAATTAATGACTCTTAAAATAAACTGACGCGACTTCCGTAAGTTTTATTATAAACTCATGTATGTAAATGGAAGAGGCGTGTTGAGAACTGAATAGGATCAGCCCATAGATTCCCGAGAGAGCTGTTAACAAAGCACTGTGATATAACATCCTCAAACCAAATTGGGTCTCGGCTCATCTTAACGGAGGCTAGCCAACGCAGGGCACGAGTGTGCTAACACAGGTGTTAATAGCATCAGACTTATAGTCCAATGGGAAGGCGATCCGTCTTGACCGGATAGAGAATTCTGGACTAAAATGTCTACGTACTTTCTGAGGTTTAGGGGTGTAAGCACTAACTTTTTTCCAGGGGTGCTACTGACAGTTTTTTTAACTTTCGCGAAAATTTAGCGTTTTTCAATCATGAAATATCACATACACAAACACCCAGACTCGGGACAAACATCTGAACGCACAAGTTTTCTGTGCGGGAATCAACGCGCAACCTTTAGCCCAGCAGTCCAGTCACTTAGCCACTGCACCAATCAGGTCGTCAAATTATATTTAAGGGTATATTTATAATATATACTTGCATATAAAGGCTTCGAGAATAGTATAAAGAAAGACAGGTCCAAATTCATATTTCAAACCCAAGTTTATATCCTCAGACGTATTTCGTCAACCCTCTTAGTGTAACGACACGTAAACGGTAAAACCTAGCAGCTTGTACGTGTCTGCATTAAAATACTTACGTATGTGTAACAAGGACGAACCATTTACAAGAAGCAACATTTTAGGGCCTCATTTACACACCGTAAGCCCTAAAATGCCGGTTTTCTTGAACCTGAAGATTTTTTCTTTGTTGCTTCAAAGTCATTTTGTTCGATCCGATTATCTATTAAGATGAATTAAAATGATGCGTTATATAGTATATTATCTATGGCGTAATGTATGTAAATTATTACTCTTTTATTACCCGAAGAGATAAGCAAAAATGTACTCAATGACTAAGCAATAGAGCTGATGTTTTTTGCACCAAAGATACAGGAAAAGGCGCTGAGTTTTGTGAAAATTTAGTATAATACAGACTCTCTTATTCATAAACGAGGATGATACCTATATTCACTTGATTATCATCAGCCGGAAGACGTCCACTGTTGAACAAAGGCCTCCCCCTTAGAACACCACAATAAACGACAACTTGCCAATTGCATCCACCGGTTGCCCGCAACGATATCGTCGGTCCGCCTAGGAGGCCTGCCAATGCTGCGTCTTCCCGATGTATTCACTTTAACCCGCATTAAGTCTATTGACATCTCTTTTCTTTGATATGCAAACGACAGTGACAGGTAAATTTAATCCATGGTTTAAAATCAAGATGTTTATTTAAATAAAGTATTCTTAAGTGTCGTGGCGGCCTAGTGGTTAACATACCGGATTTGTATGCACAAGGTTGCATGTTTAAACCCGGGCAAGTATCAATTTGACTTTTTCAATGTTATAAATACTTTTTTAGTTATTCTAATACACCACTGACTGACGGTGACGGAAAACATCGTGAGGAAACCTGGATTTAATTATCTGAAATCGCTAACCCGCAGTGAGATAGCGTGATGATCAATGCTCAATCCTTCTCTATACAAGAAGAGGCCTTTGTCCTGCAGTGAGACAGTTATAGGCCGTTTTTATTATTTTAAGGTATTCTTAGTCCAGACATTTGATATATTGTTAGCCTCTTCAACAAAAATACTTAATGGGATCGTCAGTCAACGAATTTCAATTAAACATTGAAAGAACGGGTAAACAAAGGTTAGCAATGGGTGCCACCAGTGGTGAGAGAACTAAGAATAACTGATGAATTAATCTTTGGATGTGGTATAATCAAATGTGATCTCTTGCTTTAATAATTCTGTGGATCGTAACTTATTATGTTGGGAATTTAAGTATGTTACGCACGTTTTTTCTAACGAGTATGCGCTGGTTGACATCCTCATTTTGCCACACTAAATTTATATAATTTTTGTTTTGGGTATATCTGAATTTATGTAGTACATCAGTATATTAGCTTTTGCTATATTTTTAAGCCTATCCCTTATTATTGCACCTACCACTTTTTCTTTACACAATTATTTGTAGAAAATGCCCTAGGCATTAAGTTCTATGTTAACTTTTTTATCTTTGTACCTTTTAAGTCTATTGATCATGATCATCACAAGTCTCTGACATGCAAACGACAATGACAGGTATAATTGAATTAATTAATATTACAAATGTGAAAGTAACTCTGTCTGTCTGTTACGCTTTCACGACTGAACCGCTAGACAGGTTTAGATGAATTTTGGCATGTTAAAAGTTTAAGACCCGAGAAAGGAAAGGCCGCGGGCGAAGCCGCGCGCAGAAGCTTGTTTTTTATAAGTTAGGGTAAAATGTTTCTTACTACATCGATGTCCGCCAGATTAATTAAAGCAACGTCTGCATTCAACACTCGCTGCAGTTGCAACTAAATATAAATAACGACATCACGACCAGACGGGTATGTTACAATCTGTACTGGGGTTTGGTTCTTGTTGAGTCTTTTGTCTCTAACAGCTCCAGAAAATATCGTTGTTACAATTTGGACGGCGAATTTGAAATTGTTAGCTATATTTTGTTTCGTGGAAGCTTATTTTTATACCGGATGTTTATAACTTGTTGGGCTAAATGAAGAAATAGTGTTATTCTTTACACTTTCATATAAATGTTATCCTATCAATAATATCTTGATTACACAACTTGACAAAAGTCACACAAATCTATACATTTATTTGGTTTAGAAGAAGGAAAGAATACTTAATTAATTTGTGGGAATACATTAATTATTTCATATTCTACCGATTCTGGTGTACAAACAATTGATTTTATCTAATAGTAACGTATATAATCTAAGGTAATCATTTTTAGAATAGTAACACTTGGAATTTCCTGGAATTTTTACGTTTAAACATTGTGTACATTTAGGGATTTTATACCATTTGGCAGTTATTATTTTGAGGACCGGTATTCATCTGAAAGAGTCTAGCTACTCGCTGATGTGTTACCTCGAAGAAATCGAATCTAAATATGCACAAGTATGGGCGCAAACACAGGAGCAATCCCTATTCCCTCTCTCATAGACCGATGGGACGGCAGAAAGACACGACCGGAGAAAGATCAGACGCAGGACCGACGTCTTTATGTGAAACCGATTATAATATTTCTAATGCGGTCAGTGCTGTAAAGAGTACTCCATTCCAAAGCTTAGTGTCAAACTCAATCAGAACCTCTGCTGACCTGTCCTCGTTTTGCTTATAAACTATATTAAAAAATATTTAGCGTAAATCCGTTGGCGCAACTGCTTTAACATTTTCAAGCTAAATTCTCTAAAACCCGTTAGATGGTACAAATCTCATTAGGATTATCCGGAGAGGCAAAACTAGATAGTTGGTGTTCTCGGTACTGGAGCCCCGCGAATGTAGCGTGGACGCTCTCGATTTATACGATTACTGGCCGACGTCACGTTAAAACTTAGCTTCGAGGATATTAAAGATATCTCATTATATGAGTCAGTGAATTTTGTGAATAATTGCCATTAAAAGCTGGTCGAAATATGGGTAGACCGAAGCCATATGTAATAATCAGTAATCGTAAAAAAAATTAAGTAATCGTAAAAGCCGTATGTTATAATCCCAGTTAGTTGTCCTTATGGTAGAAGCCGACTGGTATCTAGCTTAGAATTGACCACCCCCTTTCCTCCCGTGGGTGTCGTAAGACGACTAAGGGAAAAACTAGAAGATGGGCAGCAGCGTCTTTTGTAACTTCACAATCAATACTGCGATCCCCAAGCCGCTTGCCAAGCGTGGGGATTATGGCAACCCGGGGTGGATTACCCAAGGGGGAGGCCTTTGTTCAACAGCGGATGTCTTCCGGCTAATGATGAGTTGTCCTCCTTGTAATAATCTAACGTGACCTAACCTTTGTTTTTTAACTGGGATTTATTTGATGAGCTACCTAATCCACTACTCCGTTAAAGCCTAGCGGAGCTGGCGTGTGGAACTGCTCATGGATTCCAGCTGTTTCCAGCAATTACCATGTAGTTATGACATGGAGAAATCAACATGATTGTTCTGAAAAGAGAAACCAGATACACATAATACCGACATCGTATCCAGTCGTAATAATTTCCAAGTAAATGGTCCAAACATTACACAGTACACAAACACATTAAGTTTTAATTATGAGGTGAGGTCATGTTTTAAATTAAACCTTCTTCACACCTTCCGCACTAATTTAATGTTATGTCAGGCCGTAAAATGTTTACCTCCTTTATAACCCTAAAACCTGAATACTTTGTGTCCTTATGTATTACGTATCTTCTGCCAACCTTATTCGCAGCAGTGATAGACGAGTGGGATGACCATTGGACTGCCGAGTCAAAGGTCGCGAGTTACCACCCCGACACACATACTAGAAAGAAAGAAAAACGTTTATTGGCAATACTGTCTTTCAAATTCATGTGCGTTTTATAAATTAGTTATCAGTTGCTAAAACGATAAAGGAAAATATCGCGAGGTAGCCGGCACACATGAGGGATGATCAACGGTATGTAAAGCCATGTGAGAAGCCTATAGAGGGTTTAAATTTTAACACCATGTTGCTCATCAACTATACGATAAAAAGATTACCAGCTATGTAAGATCCGCTTCTAGTCCACCAAGGCTTTATACCAGTATCATTTATGGAGTGACTGCCTTTTTAGTCATCACAACCCATCTTTGATTGGCTGATACAAGAAGCTGCTACTTATCTAATAGAGTAGTATTATGAACCTATCTTCATTAATAAACATAACATCATCACGCCTGTATTCCCCGAACGGGTAGGCAGAGGTGCACATATAGTACACCCACATTTCGCCAGTTATGTTTTAGGCCCTAATGTAATAGGGGGCGAGCCTATTGCCATCAACCGGGCACAAATCCAGACTCCGTGCTGGTACTGAGAATTACCTAATGGAAAAACCCAATAACACTTTGCCCGACCCGGGATTCGAACCCAGGACCTCGTGCTCAGCGGTCGCGCTTAGCGACCACTAGACCAACGAGGCAGTCATCATTAATAGGAAGTACATAATTATATGCAGGAGAAGGCCGTATATTTTGTTGTAAATTATTCCTCTCTCAAAATCTCTAATAGCCAGCATCTCGTACGCAGTAAACCACAAATGTCTTAAGTAAGATTAAAAATACACTGAAATCGAGTTAGGCTTTTAATATAGTTGCGCAAGATGAATGTTTTTAAATGTAGTGCTTGAAAGTTTGCCTTGATTGTTTAAGTTGGGATATCTGGTTAGTTCAGCACTTTAATTGTGTTTTACTTGACTGGTTTTGTTTATAGTTACTGCAGACAACAGTATTATGAGATGAAACTGTGTTGCAGATCACCGGTATAGTGTTTCTAGTACATTACTGGGTCAGAGTGGATTTTAATCAAATTATAATGTACTTTTACTTACATACTTACAGTTTTATAGTAAAAGCCTCATTTGATTAACCAATGAGTGTCTAGTCAATTTATTTCTTATAGAAGGGAAGTTTTGACTTTTAATAAGCTTAGTCAAGTGCTTAGCTCATTTGATTTGGCTTTTTATTTGTTTGTAGGAGATAAGAGTTTAGATCAAACTCAGATGTTTATTCCGAGTCTAAGTATATTCTGTAAAACCCATACTACAGAGGAAATTGCTAGGAACGCATTAATTTGAACACACGAAGTTGCTAAATTCACTGCGACAATTTAATCCGTTCACATAGCTTTATTTATAGATGGAGTCTAGACTAGACGCAGCTCTCCCACGCATTCGAAGTGTCTAGGTGGTTAATATTTAATTAGTTATTCGATTTAATTTAGCTTTACGTTATACCTTGATTTAGTACTAAAGAGTATAAAGAAGAAGAGTGGATTCCCAAAAATCTATCTGCGGTGCATAATTTTGTCTAAATTTTTTCGCCTTAAAAAATTTTTGGCGTAAAAATAAATTGTAGTTTATTTTATTGTAAGATCTTCATTAATCTTAGTGGCAGATAAATAATTTGAATTTCCTAAATCCTGATAATAAGAAGTCGTTTCGACAAAGATTGAAGATCCGCAATAAAGAACAAAGAATAAACAGAAGAGTGGACACTTCTCACACAGACCAAAATTTTGTGATGACTGAATTCTATCCTTGTATAATGGTTACCAAAGTTTCAGATACTAAAATCTAGTTTGGACAAAGACTAAAGCTAGTTACTCGGAACAAAGAATAAACAGAAGACTGGACACTTCTCACACAAAGACCAAAATCTCCGAGCAGTGAAGGCTGAAGAGCTATCCTTGTAAAACTGAACACGTGTGTCCCAATGACCGGGGCATCGCAGTATTAGTCCCTTGATCGAGTGATTTACGACCGCCCGCAGGGACCCTGGGGCTAGTTGGACCATTTAGATATATTTATTACGTTAACACGCCACTCCACAAGGAATTGTATATTCTTATATTTTGGTACTGTTGGATGTGAGCGCAAATTGGGTCACCCAGTTATTTGGGCTTTGTTTTACAAGCTGACATACAATGTGGGATGTTATTTTTCGTTTTGTCGCTTGCTATTTACTCAGATTAGTTTATCGTATACTTTGGAGTTTTACTTAAATTTAACTAATGCAAATAATTATACAGTTTATTTATTTAGACACCAAAGATCCACACAAAATCAGGTACCAATTAATATAATATTGAAAGCAGGGACTTGAACGCTGCAGTTACATATGCATAAGTACCATAACAAACAAAGCCAATTTTTGAATTCCAAAATATTGCCCAGCTTAGCTTCATACAGCGTAACTTCATACAAATAGTAGAACTTTTTATTAAGGAGCTACTCTATTAACCTACAGCTATGTTTAAAATCAGTGACATCTGCTTTCATTTTGACTGATCATCTAAAATGACAAGGCTTTTACGAGATCATTTCAAAACGTTTTGATCAATACTGAACTTTAGTTTCAATTTATCAGCAGAAAATAAGCTATGCTGTAAAAAAACAATGTCCTCAATATTTTTAGGCGTCTCTCGAAAGCTTACGAAAACGCCTGTCTTAATAACGATAAGAAAATATACGCGGCTTAGTTAAAAGTTTTCAAAGCGTTCACTTCAGCTTATATCAATTCTTTCAAAGTAACATTTTAATATCACTTAAGAATTTAATAAAAGAACGCTTAAGTTTTAATGGGCTATCATTAACTGCCGGGTTTTTAATTTAAATTCGCGAATCGAATTGATGTTAAAACTCCATGGTGAGTTCCTTATATGGAGCAGTAAAATATGAAGCGGCTTCGAAATAATATAGGAGTTTCCCAATTTCTATAGTATGTTTTCTTATTGCCTTGCTGGGCAAAGGCCTCCCTTAGCTATATGATCGTCATATCTACTTAATTTGATTATTATTCTTTTGATTGAAATAATTTTTTTTCGCGGCGGTCTTCAGTGATACCAATGGAATACTTTGGAATGGACTGTTACTTTTCTCTTAGAACCTGTGTTATATTTTATTGAGCCATGTATTTAATTATTTACCAGGTGAAGTTATTAGACTCCTGTCTTTGTAGGTAGTGTCACCTTTGACAACGATAAACAGTTTATACACTAAAAATGGATCCTCACGAAGACCCAAGTGTAAAATGCGTGACATCCGATCTAGTAGGTCTAGTAGAAACGTCATCCAAAAATTCCTTTTAGTCTGAACAAAGATATACTGTGTCCTGACATTAAATACATAACTTACATATGTACACAAGCTCCCAGACTTTGGACAAATGTCTGCAGACCTGTACAAATGTTTGTTGAAGGGAATCGAAAGCGTGTAAATGACGGCCGACAGTGGCCCAGTGTAGATAGACACATTTTTTAATATCTGTCTGGAGTGTGCCTCTCCAGGGTAACTCCATGTCAGAGGCTTACAGGCGGTTTAAACTCTGACACCAGGTCGTTCATCAACCATACGATGAAGACATGCTGGGTTGTAGAGATTGTCTAGTCAACAAGGATGGTCTGCCTTACTTAGGTACCTATATATCATATTATCTACTATATATCCCGGTTATACTCACGTCGATATTCGGGAATGCCCGACTAGTTTTGGACTCTAACGGAGCCCTTATTCATGAGCAGGTGACGCGGCGGGCTCGCGAGCCGAACTAGTCGGGCATCCCCGAATATCGACGTGAGTATAACCGGGATATATAGTAGATAATATGGGTAACACTCACGAAAGTTATTGTAGTAAACCTATAGATTATCTTTTGACGAAAGGTTTTTATGGTAGAAATACGACGTCATAGTTTAGTTTTAAAAATAACAAGAGTACGAGGGTCAAACTGAAAGTTCTTAGAACTGGCCACTTATAAACAATATAATAAAAAAATAATTCTAAAATTTGAAAATAGAACTCTTTGCCAATATTACTGAGTATATATTTCATTAATTTGTCATTTGTTTTACGATTTGGCGGCAAATTGAAAATTGTCTGTGTCACGTCAACATGAATTTAACACGAGAAAATTTTCGTGCAATGATTTTTTATGACTTTTGATGTCATTTAAGTCAACAAGAAAGTTATGATAGACTACGATTGGCCTTTCACGATGAAGCCCCATCTCGTGCGACAGTTTACAACTGGTTTAATGAGTTTAAACGTGGTCGCACTAATCTCACTGATGATTTACGTTAGGGACGGCCTTCTACGGCGACGACTGAAGATAACATCTGTGTTGTGCGGCGTATGATAGAGACTGACAAAAGAGTGACCTATCAGCAGATTCGGACAAGCTTAGGCATCGGTATGAGTCAAGTGCACAAAATCCTCCACGAACATTTAGCAGTCAGGAAGCTTTGCGCCCGGTGGATACCTCATAATTTGACTGAGGCTCAAAAACTCCATCGTGTGGATTGGTGCCGTAAAATGATTGAAAGATTTAACGGAGGTGACTCAAATGCTGTGTTCGACATACTAACAGGTGACGAAAGCTGGATTTACTGTTATGATCCTGAAACCAAAAGACAATCTGCTCAGTGGGTGTTTCCTTTCGAGAGGTTGCCAACTAAAGTGAAGAGAGATCGAAGTGCGGGAAAAAAAATGGTGGCCTCGTTCTTTGGAAGGATAGGTCATTTCGCAACAATTGTGTTAGAGGATCAAAAAACAGTTTCTGCAGAATGGTACACTACCAATTGTTTGCCACTTGTCTTGGAAAAAGTTCGAAAGAAACGACCTCGCAGTAGGATCCTCCTTCACCGCGACAACGCCTCGTCGCACACCGCTAAGTGAACGATCGACTATTTGGCGACATCAAACGTTGAATTACTGGGTCACCCGCCGTATAGCCCCGACCTCGCCCCTTGTGATTTTTATTTATTTCCAAAAATTAAAGAAAAACTTAAAGGAAAGCGGTTTATGAATGCTGAAGAAGCGGTGGCTGCGTATCGCGATGCCATTGAAGAGAACCCTAAAGACGAGTGGGCAAAGTGCTTTTCCCAGTGGTTCCATCGCATGCAGCGGTGTATTGACGTGAATGGACAATATTTTGAAAAGATATAATAAAACTAATAACTGGCTAATGTAATCAGTTTTTGATTTTCTAAGAACTTTCAGTTTGACCCTCGTATTATATCAGCCATCCTTTTATTCTCGTTGCACTTACATAACATCAACTAATTGGTGCAAAATATCGGGCGCGTGCCTCGCCTGTGCCAATTAGGCGTGCACCGTGCATGCTTGATATAGGAATAGGCACCAATAGCTCATGCAGTATACCTATAGGCACTTATACCGCTCCGTGTCAAAGAAATTAGTTCAGAAACTTGGTGAATGTTCTGTTCATAGGTAAAAGTCCAAAGTCTAGAAATTTACAACTGTATTTATGGTGTTTTAGTCTTACTGGTATTCCGCCAATCTTTATAGTTGTAAGTGGCATTCTAAGGGGGAAGCCTTTGTTCAGTGGACATTATTACATAAAAAATCACGTACCTATACATACACATAACATCATGCCTGTATTTCCCTAAGAGGCAGGCAGAGGTGCACTTATAGTACACCCATTAACGCCATATATGTTTTAGTTGCCAATGTAATAGGGGGCGAGCCTATTGCCATCAACCGTACACAAATCCATACTCCATGCTGCTACTGCCTAACCTAGTATCACTTTGCTCGACTTGGGATTCAAACCCAAGACCTCATGCTCAACAGTCGCGCTTAGCACTACCACTAGACCAACGAGGCTGTCACGTACCAAAATATTGTTTTGAGGACTTGAGAAACCTAACCAACACTGATCCCTATCCTGACTGCACTGAACTGACTAAACAATGTTAAGAGCTTCCTAAACTTGTCCTAACTTGAGTGGCACAGATTTGCTTACAGAATCAAGTGAATATCAGTGATGCCATGCATACAAAAGCTTTTGTCTAGTTTTATTTCAGTTATTGAACTCAAATAGTCACTAATACTCTTACTCTTAGTTAATGGTTTTAAAAGTTATGTATGCAATATAAGTTACTAAACTGCGCCATTATGAATCTATTTGGTAATTGTATTTTGTTGCGAGCAAACAAAAATCACAAATGATTTAATGTTCGCTTAAGAACGGCTCCATTATGAGGCCGCTCAAAATCTGAACCGCAATAACATCCAGTCCAAAAGAAATATGTTAAAAATCAATTTCAGAATACGTTTTCCCAAAACCGCAGTATTTTATTTACGTGATTGAACATTGCCTTTCAATCTAATTATTGTTTAAAAAGCTCTTATTAAAACACCACACACCGTTTACCCTCAACGTGCAGATCCTACGATTAAAAACTTTCATCTTACAGAGAGCTTTTTGTCATTATACGGCTAGACTAGACATATAAGAAAACGGTGGTGCTTGTAGTAAGGGTAGTATAGGCTACCGGTGGATGCAAATGGCAAGTTATCCTTCATTGTGGCGTTCTAAGGGACGCCTTTGTTCAACAGTGGACGTCTTCTAGCTGATGATAATAGGGTACCAAGTCTTTGTCAGCTTCCTTCATGAATAGTAACAGTTTTATTGGTATTTTACTATTATAAATTTCGTGAGTGTTATCCATATCTTCATTCATCATCTTCATCAGCCCGTTGCAGTCCACTGCTGGACATAGACCTCTCCCAAAGTACGCTACAGAGCCTGATCTACTTCATGCATCTTTATAGGATGGCCTCTGGCCAGATGGCGGGACGACCTGCATAAGAGCCGGCAGCAACTGGATGTATTTGTATATACTCTTGGTATTGTTAAATGGACTGCCTCGTTGGTCTTGTGGTCGCTAAGCGCGACTGCTGAGCACGAGGTCCTGGGTTCGAATCCCGGGTCGGGCAAAGTGTTACTGGGTTTTTCCATTAGGTAATTCTCAGTGGCAGCACGGAGTCTGGATTTGTTTCCGGTTGATGGCAATATGCTCGCCACCTATTACATTGGGACCTAAAAACATAACTGGCGAAATGTGGGTGTACTATATGTGCACCTCTGCCTACCAGTTCGGGGAATACAGTCGTGATATATATATGTACGTGTTTTTATTGTTAAATCGTTCTGTTATTTTATTTTGGGTGTGCTAATGTACTTTATTTTCAGATATGATTCATATACTGACTCATGAAAACATTTTTGCACTTCTCATATTTCTATGATCTTATCAGATTTCGTTGTATGTTTCAAGACAGTCAAATCATTTCTATAGAACACCCTGAACTTCATTCCCGGTGGATTCTAGAAATATTTTGGGTAGATCCTGGCTTAGGGCGTGGACCCATCACTACGGTACGATGTCGTGCTGCGCCGTACCGTAGACATGTGTTCACGCCCTTACAGGCGTTAAAATGACAGACACGAGTGGTGGAATTGTCCAAAATATGTCCCATGCAACCTAGTAAAACATAAACATAACATGACGCTTGTATTCCCCGAAGGGGTAGGCAGAGGTGAACATATAGTACACCCACATTTCGCCAGTTATGTTTTTGGTCCCAATGTAATAGGGGGCGAGCCTATTGCCATCAACCGGACACAAACCCAGACTCCGTGCTGCTACTGAGAAATATCTAATGAAAAAACCCAGTAACACTGCCCGACCCGGGATTCGAACCCAGGACCTCGTGCTCAGCAGTCGCGTTTAGCAACCACTAGACCAACCAGGCAGTCTTATACGATACGACGATAATATATTTTCAAAGTCACTTCAGTGATGTAGTCAGCAGAGATCCACGATAAATCAAGCGTTACATTGACCACGAGCACACACTGCTTACTAGACAAACTTTGTTTTCTAACAAATAAGAATAAATTAGCCTTAAATATCTTAATGTTGACGGGAAAGGGGACGATTGAGTAGGATGTATTGATCGAATCAAATAACAAACCGAATTTCTTCACTAGTTTTAATGTAATGTGAGACAGTATATCATGTTACATCTGACATCACAAGCAACTATCACATGAATGACGTTGGGTGGATGAATGAGCTTCATCATCATCTTCATCAGCCGGAAGACATCCACTATTGAACAAAGGACTCGGGGTGTTGCCATAATCCCCACGCATAAATCACTTTTATTTAACTTAAAAAATCTGGTGATGGAAATAGGCTCGCCCCCTATTACATTGGGACCTAAAAACATAACTGGCGAAATGTGGGTGTATACTATATGCGCACCTCTGCCGACCCCTTCGGATACAGGCGTGATGTTATGTTATTTTTTTATGTGTGTGAAAAATCTGGTTTCCTCTAATATAGGATGTAATAACATCATTAGAGAAAACTTGTTCGACTGTCAAACGTGTCTAAATCCAATTCAATCCAAATTTCTAAATACTATTTAGTGATAACCCTGTATAACTTAGTTTTCCCATTACTACACCTTTCCGGCAGGCGTGTTTGTTTCCTCGTAGTTTTATTCCCGGTACGCATATATTTAACCTAACCCGACACTGCGCCGTCCGGGGCGTGGACGAAAGGGAATTAATCCGCTGTCTTGTCCAGGTTGCATGTTAGGGCTGGCATATTTGTTTTAAGAAAGAATCGTCCTTTTCCTGTATGAATGTGAAAAACAAAAGAGAGGAAGGTTTTTTGTTTTGTTTTTGAGTTGGGTTACGGATAGATAACATCGTTTACCTGCCTAAAATGATTAAAGACTGCCTCGTTAGTCTAGTGGTCGCTAAGCGCGAGTGCTGAGCACGAGGTCCTGGGTTCGAATCCCGGGTCGGGCAAAGTGTTACTGGGTTTTTCCATTAGGTAATTTTCAGTGGCAGCACGGAGTCTGGATTTGTGCCCAGTTTATGGCAATAGGCTCGCCCCCTATTATATTGGGACCTATAAACATAACTGGCGAAATGTGGGTGTACTATATGTGCACCTCTGCCTACCTCTTCGGGGAATACAGGCGTGATGTTATGTTATGATTAAAGTAATACTAAATTTGTATCAATACCAACTTATTGTATGTAAATATAATAGCTCCTTTAGTTTCTTTACTGTTTTCTTAATTAGCGATTAGTGGTGGATTGGGCCGAAAGGGAAGTTATTTTTTCTCAACAATTTACTTACTTTACCTACCCCTTTAAATATTACAGGCGTAATTATAATAATGTATGTATGAACACACGTTTAAAAATATTTCATTATTTTGGGCCTAAAAATAAACGCCAAAAACTAATATTATACGCAACTTCAACAGTTACAGTAAACAGGATCTCCGAACAATAAATTGAAATAAAAGTTATCGTAACATCAGTACGCTCGATTTCCAGTCTACATACACGTCACCCAAGGCTAAGAACTATAAAGATGTCCCAGCGTTCAGATCGTGCTAATTATCCGGATTTCCTGGAAGCCTCTCTAGGCAGCGATTACCATCATCAAGAAAACTAATGTTTCATGTACACACACACGGATATTCCTTACATTAGTTTCAAGCACACACACACGGACTGTGAGGATGTTTTCGGAAAACTTGGGCATTCTTGAGGGTATTGTAAGACTAGGTAGGACTATTGTAAACAAAGCTTCTGCTTCAATAAACTCTTAATTTATTGTTAGTGGATGCAATAAGCCTGTAGTCTTAATTAAGATTATATATAATTAAGACTTAGTGGACTGTTGGCTTAGCGGTAACTGACCCTAACTACTTTACAGGAGGTGATTGGTTCGATTCCTACCTAAAACAAATCTTTGTGTGATGAATCTTTATTATATATGTATTTAGAAATATACGTTTTCTGGTTGCCATAATAGAGGATCTGCCTTGTTTGGGATGAGATGAGCTTGTGTGAGCTGTCCCAAGATATTACTATTGTAATATTTCTATCTCTTTTTTATAATCTAGTCAAGTTTTTATACGAAGCTTAAGAAATCCGCAGTGGAGATAATTGAGGTAGGCACAGCACTCCATAACGCTATGAAAGTGACTGGTGCGTCAGTGTGTGCGGCTGTCGACGGATGTAAAGATGGAATTTAACAATTAGTGAATTTACTTCTTACACCGATAATAATCTCTTTGAAAATGATGTGGAGTGTTTAATACGGGCAAAGGCGTTCATTCATAGATCCTTTGTTGATTTTTACTGCGATTTTGACGGTAATTTTAATATTGTTATTATTTTAATAATAATTCTCGTTACCAGTGTTACACGCTTTGAATAAATTATCAAAATTGCGCTAGAAACAATTTACATACAAACATAAAGTCACGCCTGTTTCCCTGAGGGGTAGGCAGAGACCACGGATGTCCATTTGCTACGATCCTGGCATACTTCTTTTATAATAATAAATAAGACTAGACAATATGTGAACACATAACCGACAATTAAATGAAAACTGATGTTGAGAAACACATGACAGGCGATCTCACGACCACTTAATATGAGAGTAACATAAACAAAGATTTGCTAAATCCTTCCTACGCAGGGATATGTCACCTAAATGACTTAACGTAATGTAAGTTGGTGAGTTTCACGCAATTCTACGGACCCCAAATTATACAAGTTCCGTTGTAAAGGCCTACGTTGGTGAATGAGTAATTTCGGAGGCCCATAACTCACGATGTAAGTATAGGATGACTGGGTACTCCGCGGTATAGAAATAGGTTTTCTATGTCCATTGTCCAAAACTTTACCACTGTTGAACACAGAGTAGAAGCTGATACAAAGATTTTTAAAGTTTGGCTTTAGATGACGGTACATAAAGCCAGTTTGATCAGTCAAGATATGACCACAAACTATAATAAAAGGTAGAATATATTTTATTGACGAAATCGGTGAAAGTAAGCTATGTTATTTTGGCGATGAGGAAAGAATGAGTGCCTCGTTGGTCTAGTGGTTGCTAAGCGCGACTGCTAAGCACGAGGTCCTGGGTTCGAATCCCGGATCGGGCAAAGTGTTACTGGGTTTTTCCATTAGGTAATTCTCAGTAGCGGCACGGAGTCAGGATTTGTGCCCGGTTGATGGCAATAGGCTCGCCCCCTATTACATTGGGACTTAAAACATAACTGGCGAAATGTGGGTGTACTATATGTGCACCTCTGCCTACACCTTCGGAGAATACAGGCGTGATGTTATGTTTTATGTTGTTTTTTAAACATCCCATGGAGTTGGTTTCGATGATAAATTAAAAGTACAAAACAACAGGTATACACATTCTTAAGTCGTTGACCACTTCTCTGTCTATTTTACATGTATCCCTAAATACGTTTGTGCAACGTCCAACCTAAAATTACGCATAGGTTTAATAATTAATTCTAAGTAACAGCACAAACAAGACCAAAATTCTTCCGCTGACGTCACCAACTAGATTATCGCCCAAGTCTGGATTAGCAGGATGAATCCCACCATCATAATGTGTTAAATTCCCAAACTAATTTGTATGATAACCCCGCGCTGTAATTTTGGGGTTATACTGTAAATTGCTGTTCTAATTTACTGTAGAATTTTGTGATATAAACGGTTAAGATAAGTAATTTGCTTTTCGGCGGGATTCAACGCGGAATTTGGGGAACATTTTGGGTTAGATTTTGACTTAGGTGTTTTATTTGTCAGGATTTCTTTTTTTTTTTAAACGTCGCCCCACACTAGTTATCTCTCCTGTGTCGTGGGTGCGTTACACAAACATGAAATATCACATACACTAACACCCAGACTCGGGACAAACGTCGGTGGTTCGCACAAAGTTTTGCCCCTTGCGGGAATCGAACCCATGCAGTCCAATCGCTTAGCCACTGCAAATCGCTAATCAGGTCGTCACTTTAGGCATAAATGTATTGTGATTCGGGACTAAGAATGATATTTACTGAGTAAGCGCTCTGTAAAGCTCTTTTTCATATAACACATTGATGTAGCTAATACGATGACGAAATACGATCCACATTTCTAATACAGTCGAATTGATAATGTTGCGTCAGACAGATTTTCTCCAAAGAGAAAAAACAGAACTATACCAAAACCAATTATCGTCAGTCGATTGCCTGTGACATATCAGCGCTATATCCAGATCATTCTAGTAACTTTATTTATGAATTTATTACCTCATATGGAGATTCATAGGGCAAGCATATGACAGTACTTTGTAATGACCGAAGTAGTGTAATAAACGCTACTCAAGTCAAACAAAGCCTGCTTATTAGTTCTAGATGTGGCCTTGTAATGTTAAAGTTAGAAAATAGAGCAACCCCCTTACCATGAACTGTTAAAGCAATACATTTTCCGTTGTAGAAACGAGATGCTGCTACGTGCAGTGTAATGTGGTGTCTCGCTTTCACAATGGAAAATGTCTAAAGCTCCTAGTTAAATTGTTCATGGTAACGGGACAGATGTTATACACATAACATCACGCCTGTATTCCCCGAAAATGTAGGCAGAGGTGCACATATAGTACACCCACATTTAGGCAGTTATGTTTTTAGGTCCAAATGTTATTAATAGGTCGCGAGCCTATTGCCATCAACCGGGCACAAATCCAGACTCCGTGCTGCTACTGAGAATTACCTAATGGAAAAACCCAATAACATTTTGCCCGACCCGGGATTCGAACCCAGGACCTCGTGCTCAGCAGTCGCGCTTAGCGACCACTAGACCAACGAAGCAGTCAAATCAGCTATACACAATCGCAATTATATACTTTCGTCGTGCTTTGTTGATTCAGACTCCTAAAACGATGTTTAATTTATAAAATACGATGTTAAAGAATATATTTATTCCTGTTGGACTTAACAAGTAACTTTTTACTCACTTAGATGGAGAAATCTCACCACAGTGTTTGTGATTGACGTTAGAACTTATTAAGATGCTGTAGACCTTCAACAATCACAGATAGGGACTTACAGTAGAAAATCACAGACTGTGAAATAGATTGATCATCATCATTATCATTAACAGATTTTAGGTGACCTACTACTGGGCACTGGGCATATGTCTTCTCCCTTAAACGGTATTTTGTCCTGATTTGGGCCTTTTGCATCTAGGTCTTTCCCTGGACAGCAACAATATAAGATATATTATGATTGTTTGATTAAATTATGTGTATCGTGTGGTTCAGAATTTTAGTTGTCGTCTAACTTATAGGAAACCTATGTACCTACCTAATTTCTAAATATGGCGCACAACGAGAGTAACCCTTCATCCTCCAGTTTGAGCTATAACCTGTGTTTGTCTCTCCTTTTCAGTAGAACAGTGCATAATTAACAAGAGTGTCTCTTTGTTACAGATACAATTAACCTGAAAATGCCGCTGTCATAATCCAACCTCACCAAAAAGGAACAATGTGAAATTATGAATTGACACACATGATTTCAACAACCAACTTCACACACTCACCGACCGATGTGAACGCACTACATTACGACTGTAGAAATATAACATTCAGTTACAAAAATGCTACACACAACTGCACCTATGAAGCTACAGATGACTACGAAAATTCTGGTTTCGGGAAGGCAAATTTTACGAACGCGTCGTACGCGATGTCGAATGACAATTTTACGGAGTACGCTGAGATCCCGTATTACATAAAGGCAACGTCAATGACATTCTGTATTGTGATCATGTGTCTCGGTGTGATTGGGAACGTCATGGTGCCGATAGTGATACTAAAGACTAAGGATATGAGGAACTCGACTAACATTTTTCTGGTGAACTTGAGTATAGCTGACTTGATGGTGTTGTTGGTGTGTACGCCCACGGTGCTTGTGGAAGTGAACTCTAAGCCGGAGACGTGGGTGCTGGGGAAGGAACTATGTGAGTATTCTTTATATTTATAGTATCAATGACACTTTACTACTAAGCCACGTTGATTGAGAAATCGATGACGTTTTATTAGTCATCGAAGGATCAGCTACACAAATAATTATTTTGGACACATGTTCTTTATGCTATTTATAACTACATACGATGGGATATAATAATAATATAATATTTGTGACTAAGACATTGATACATACGGTAACTTAGGACACTCGAATGAGGGACAAGTGAAGTGGTTTATTTTATAACATCGCATTGGAGTGTGTATAATGGTGTTACAAATCAAAAATAAATACATAAATGTTCTATAGAATCTATAAGATACTTATCTATTTATCTATCTACTCGTTTATCGGGTACATATAAAACAAAAGTGAAATATGTAAGAGAGAACAACAAATCCATTATCATGTGCATATTTGGCACGCAACAGGTTTGATAATAATCTTGATTGTACTTGTTGCATTGAATGCTAGAGGTTTAATTATATGCTACGTTTATTAACAGTATTTATAGCCAGAACATTTTCAATGTTGCTGGGTTAAATATGTTTTTTTTTATTAATGATCAGACAACGACAACCTTTGATCCTGTTTTAAAAACAAAGCTTCAGCGCCTAATTCAAAGTTAGATAAAGATTTTTATTTTGTCAAAACCTGAGTAGATGTACAAGTACACGGTGTTGTAATCTACGGACTTTAAGAAGCACTGATAGCCGTTCATGCGCGTATTATAAATTAATTATCAGTTGCTAAAAACGGTGAAGAAACACATCGTGAGGAGACGGCATCTATGAGGATTAAACGGTGTGCAAAGCCATGTCCGAGGCCTACAGGCGGTTTAAACTCTGACTCTAGGTTGTTCATCAACTATACGATAAGAAGAAGCATAGATTAGTAAGTAGGGTCGACTGAATCGAAAATGACACCATGGTCTTGCAAAAAAATACCAACAGAGTACTCAATATTTTAATGCCTTTAAGGGCTGCTAAAGTAGACACTTTTGTTACCGACACGATGTCCTGTATCCTGTATTTTTTGTGTTTTACGTGATTTGTGATTTACGTCTGCGCAGGGAGTGGCTGATTTCATACTAGTTATATAGAAATCAAATATTCATTGGTAGCTTGTACCCGACACATATACACACTTAATTTTATTTGACATGGCTGAAACATTTGTTTCTCTATTAAACTAGCTCACGGAAAGCAAGTGTAAATTGAAACGTGTTCTATCTCTGATGTTACTAATGGGGAAGTTTGAGTGCCTACTGATTGTAAAGGACGATTAGTGCGGTGTCAATTATTTTTATGTTTTTGAATGCGACTTTAAGTTGTTAGTATATAAGGTCTTTTGATTTCAAATGTGTAGTCTACGCCTACTGTTTGACATGCGCAGCTTCTTCTATATTAATAGATAATAAATTATTTGAAACGCTGTCTTAAGGCATATTTATGATTTGTGAATATTAAACTGAGCACGAGGTTGAGCAAGTTCAAAGCTCGGGTCGGGCAAAGTGTTCTCAGTAGCATTTCGGTGTCTAGATTTGTGTCCGGTTGATGGCATCAGGCCCCTATTACATTGAGACCTATAATAATATAACTGGCGAAATGTGAGGGTACTACGCAGTACACATCTCTGCCTACCCCTTCGGGGAATACAGGCGCGATATTTTGTATGTATTCTGCATCTCGCATAACAGATACCAATAATAGGTGCTTTCAGCTTTCATATTCGAATAAATGTATATTTGAAACGAGATGTGCACCAATACATCACGCTACACGCGGAACTTTGTCCTTGGTGTATTACAGAAACGTTACACTTATTGAGAACAGTTTAGGGAATTCAGGGATGGCACTTTTGTATTGAGGAAATGTAGACTTTACGTAAGTGCCTTTTACGTATTGTACAGTGGCGACCATATCTGGATAAGCAATCTCACAAAGCAATGGTTTCACGTTAAGTTTGACTTACGACCTTCTATTTTCAAGTAAATTCACACACACATCGACATTGTGTCTACAAGTGATTGTAGTTAACTGCATACATACATGCATAAAGTCACGCCTGATTTCCAGGCTGTTTCTCTAGGCACAGACTACGTATTTCCATATGCAATGATCTTGGTATACTTCTTTCGCCTCATTCACACGCATCACATACCTCAGACACGCTCATCAGTTGAGGATACTCCTCACTTGGCCTTCTTGCAGAACATCTCCGATTTGGTCTGGGTATGTTCGCCAAGATCCTAAAAAAATATTTGAATTTCATTAAATTGAACTCAATTGTATAATTAGGCTTTAGCAGTCCCATGAACCATTTACAAGAGGTCCAGAAAATAAACTTTTTCTGGACCTGGCTAAAAAGCCAGAATTTTAGTTACCAGTTGGCCAATTGTAGTTTACAGTAAAGATGTAGAACTAAAATGCATTTTAAGTAACTGGACGAAGCACCTTTTCACTTTCAAAATGTTGTCTTGAAAAATATAGTCCCCGCTCTCATGGGCCATTAAATAAACATTAGGGTGTGTACTCTGCCACCTTGCGCTCGTCTCTTAATAAGTGACGGTAGCTTGTATTATGATTATAGTCCGTTATTTACACTGTTGGAAACGCCCGTCGCTTCACACATATAATAGGGGTGTTGACTGCACGAACATTATCATCGGATGGAAGACGTCCACTGTTGAACAAAGGTCTCCCCCTTAGAACGCCACAATGAACGACAACTTGCCATTTGCATCCACCGGTTGCCCGCAACTCTGACGATCTTGTTGGTCCACCTGGTGAGAGGACTGCAATCGTATATCGGTTCTTTAATACACAAACAATTACGTTGGAATTAATTGAAATCTGAAAAAGGTTCGAAAATTTATTTTAATGTTAGATTCTGAAGGCATGGATGATTTTTTCTAAGAAAATCTATATCCACTTATTTCGCTTGTAATTGGAAGCCGTAATAGATTGGCCAGCCTATTACCAATCATTGGACCAAACGAGGCTTGAATTCGACTTACAACTAGTTTTATCAGCGACAAAAGAGAACCGACCTCCACCACTACGGATCAGAGAAAACTTTAACAATTTATTATAATTCACAAGCTTTTACATACGTCTGCACTCACATAATTAGGTTAAAAAAAGTCCTAAAATCTCCGTCCACTACCAACGGTTGCCATAGTTACCAAAACAGCCGTCTGAATATAATTCCATTAACTTTGAATCGTAATCTTTATTTCTCGGATTGAACATAAAAGTTTGTTAAAGAACAGTAAGCTAAAATTATGTGGTCGACAACCGTGTTCCGTCCGGCCTATATATTTTACGAATTCCGTCCGAAAAGTATTATTTTTATTGCATTCAAACATAATATGCCCATAAAAGGGTGGACTTAATAATGAATTTTGCGTTAATCGCGGCCTCAATTTGATATTTCCTTTTACAAATATGAAAAAACTGCGAGTAATTTTCGGCCGTTTTAATGGGTAACAGTTGAGCGTCATCAAGCTCTCATTTAAGGTGAATATGCATAATGTATGTATTTAAAGCGAAGAAAGCGAATTATATCTTAATAATAATATCAGGCTGTAACTGCCACTGAAGTGCAAATTCTTATACAGAAAATCGAGCATGAGTTCCATAAAACTTTCCATTAGTAAGAGTTATCAGTTTCCATTAACCAAATATATAGGTCCACTTGAGTATCTAGACTAAAAACAAAGTACTGTCGCCCTAAAAAGTCCTTGATCGAAAATGAACGCACCGCCATGCAATTTGGGTCATCAATCGAAATGTAGCTCTTAAAATCTATTATTTCCATCATGGTAATGGATTCTATATTCATTTGGTGGAAAACTAGAGTACAGAGCTGATAAGTAATGATAAAGGTTCCAATTTTAATAAGAGGAATCAGAAGCGGTGAGGCCTAAAGGTACGATTCTCTTTTGTTTTACCGAATGAACTTGGCCGCATGACATTTAGCTAAAACTAATATAGGTACGGTTTCATTTCGCTTGTTAGTTCGCCGCCATTTTTATCTAGTTTATTGCTGATTATGAACTTGTAGGTGGAGGTGGAAAGCGTCTACGAGAGGTGATCATGCCCCTGGGTGACACCGAACGATCCTTGTTGACTTGCCAATCTCACAGCATGAGTGTGCCCGGTGATGGCAATAGACTCGCCTCCTGTTTCTTTGGAATCTATTTTTACCGGCAAAATGTGGGTGCACTACCTCTGCTGACTCCTTCGGTGTATACAAGCGTGATGTTATACAATCGCCTGTATATCGACGACTGTCTTCCTACTGCCAAAAGTATTAATGATCCCTAAAACAATACACGATAAAAATAGACCAAATAAAAACTAAAAGCCGGTCTACATTTAAGTACACAATGGTATTATCTCTTTGCCAACCGCAACACTGACACTATTGTACCTATTTCTTATTGGCACAAGATGTATGGAGACAGTGTGGCGGTATTTTATATTTTCAAATGATTCTGGTATTTATGGAAACGATTTATTGACTAGTGCCTTCGGTAACTTCTACGAGGAAAAATCGTAACGCGTTTTTTTCAAAATAGCTATTGTCCATTCCTAGTTGTGTACACTTTTTCCCAATACTTTAGAATTGTAACTTATTTAATCAGGATGAAATATAGGATGTTACAAGTATGCGCGCAAACACAGGTGCACTCTTTATTTCTTCATTCTCATACTCCAATGGAAAGGTAGATCGATAGGATCGGAGAGAGGTCAGGCGCAGGACCAACGGCTTAACGTGCCTTCCGAAGCAAGAAAGGGTCTCGCCATGTGAAAACGGCCCTCTCGCAGGTCGACTGATCTGTGCGGTAGTTACGTAGCAACGACTCCCCCTACGGGCATCAGACTTACTCTATCAACAATACTGTATAACATCCTCTTATACTTTTGTAAGGTGTGACGTCACAACATAAAAATCACGTCTCACCAAAGGGATACGATCCTTTTGCAGTATATTATGCACTTACCACATTCTTCATTCATGCTCAGTTTAGCGACTCACTGGAAATTCTTTGTTTTTAATATAGCGTCATATAGTCTAGCCAACAGCGTTTTACAATGGCTCCGACGCATAGCGGTGTAGCTCTCGGCTTGAATTCAACGTATTAAAATAGCAAATTCGCTGTTGCATTCTTTGGGAATTCGTTGGGACATTTTTGGGTTTAATACTACGTAATATTTTGGAAATAACCAGTGGTAAAATTTTTATTATTTTTATGAGACATGGTACTTTGAAAATCTAAGGATGATTAAGTACAGACCTATCCATGAACTGGCTTAAGGGTAAAGGACTGTAACTGATCCATTTAGCGATACAGCCTATAATACCCATGAATCCTATTAGAAAAATATCACAGGGTACCTCAAGCGGCTCGCGGATCGCAGTATTGGTGGTGAAGTTACAGAAGACGCTGCATCCCATCTTCTGAATTTTTTATAGCCGCCTTCTCCGACTCCTAACAGGATGAGATAGGGAGGTGCAATTTTGGCCCGTCAACCCACAGGCGTCATTCAAACTAGCCGTAAACAATATTATTAAAAAAAAATGCCACGACCTAACTTAAATCCAAGATACACAAACACTCCATATATACACAAGTTGTATATTGTCATCATAGTAAAGCGATTGAACTTTCTACAGTATAGTATTGATAGTGCAACATACCGCGCGCAGAATAAAGCTGTTCATAGATACAGATTGGCGCGTATTGTTCTGAAGCCAGCGATTTACACGTAAAGGTGGGGCTCCTCTGTTAGCGGAACACGGATAGAATTGTGACCTACAAGTTTATCTACCGAATTTAACTTTTTATTAAAAAAATAACGTCGTCCCACACTTTCTCCTGTATCGTTGCTGCGTTTCACAAATATCACGTACACAAATACCCAGACTCGGGACAAACATCTGCGGATCGCACAAATTTTTGCCCCGTGCGGGAACCGATCCCGCAACCTCTAGCGCAGCAGTCAGAATAATAAAATACTAATTTTCATACTTACAAAAAGTAACTTTTTTACAGGGATAGATGATGACCACATGATTTTATTGTCTACAATCCTGTCAGACAGATTTCTTGACATCCATCGTCATCACTTTCATGTGGAGGTATCTAGACATGTTTCGCGACGTCTATTCTCATTACTTTCTTGTAAAGGTACATATATCAATATCAAAATATAATAACAAAAGGTCGGAAAAGTTGCCTATAAAGAAAATTTGATTCCTTAACGTGATAAAGTACCATAATACACCTGCAATGCCATCAATATTAAGTCTTGCGTTCTAAAAATATAATATCCTTTACCGTCAAGTAATTCAATCTTATGCTTTATTCTGGCCTTCTATGAGGTCGCCTTTAAGTAAATTTAGGGCCTTATTGTGTAATGGTAAAGTCTGGCTGCCTCGTTGGTCTAGTGGTTGCTAAGCGCGACTGCTGAGCACGAGGTCCTGGGTTCGAATCCCGGGTCGGGCAAAGTGTTACTGGGTTTTTCTGTAATTCTTAGTAGCAGCACGGAGTCTGGATTTGTGCCCGGTTGATGGCAATAGGCTCGCCCCCAATTACATTGGGACCTAAAAAAACATAATTGGCGAAATGTGGGTGTACTGTATGTGCACCTCTGCCTACCTCTTCGGGGATTACAGGGGTGATGTTATGTTTATGTAGTTTATCTGTAAATTTCTTTTCGTCGCTCGCACTGAAAACCCACTAAAGACTATTCGCAGCACATGCCGCTTGTGTTAAACGACCGATACAGACAATAAAACAACGAATCCGACCTTATACCATCGACAATAAGATTTTAATTCCGTTGTCATAAGTTCGGGTAGAAAACCACGGAGCGCCCCAATTAAGTGTAATAAAGTTAACGCTCGGTAAGGTTGCACGTTGCGACTTTTTGTTATAAATGCGATTTTTTATCGGCGATTATTTACGGATTTTAATCGGCTGCTGTAGTATTTATCACGTTAAACAGCTTTTAGGTGCATATTATATGTATATAGATAGATATAATTTATCTATTTTTTTTATTTTTTTTATTAAACGTCGCCCCACACTAGGAAATTCTCCTGTGTCGTGGGTGCGTTTCACAAACATGAAATATCACATACACAACTACCCAGACTCGGGACAAACATCTGTGGTTCGCACAAAGTTTTGCCCCGTGCGGGAATCGAACCCGCGACCCTTAGCGCAGCAGTCCAATCACTTAGCCACTGCGCTAATCAGGTCGTCAAATTGATTTAGAATTTATGTTTAATAAACAGCCCCGTCACCATGCACTCTTAAAACTGGACAGTAATGCGGCGTCAAAGGGGGCGAGCCTATTGCCATCAACCGGGCACAAATCCGGACTCCGTGCTTCTACTGCGAATGACCTAATGGAAAAACTTTTTTTTTTTATGTAAATTCTCTATCGCATTGGGACATACCTGTAATGATAGCGGATAAGGATGAATATAAATAAATAAATAAAAAACCCAGTAACACTTTGCCCGACCTGGGATTGGAATCCAGGACCTCGTGCTCAGCAGTCGCGTTTAGCAACCACTAGACCAACGAGGCAGTCACTGCCGAAAATGACCTGTAATGAAACTTCATAGTTACCCCGCTACATTGCAAAGTTTCTGAGATGTAACATTTAAAGTTTGTAGGTTAATCTGGTCTACAATGTGGCAACACCATCACATAACTCTATAATCCGATATTTGAACAGTTCTCAACATAGATCACGTATCAGCTGTAAGTTAGTGTCATTTGGCTCGCTACTTATATTAAAAACGTGCTTAGAGATGGTAGCCAAAAGCTTTGTTTGAATCTTCAGCTTAATGTAACTATTGTGTAATCAATTATTTGTTTGTTGGCTTGCTTAGTTTCTTAATTCTTTATTTGTATTCAAAATTACGTTGCATATGATAGATCTGTTTATTTAGAAAACTTGTGTCAGTAAATCGGCAAATAATGGTAGGTTAAGATTATATTGGGCTTCTTTGATATTTAAATATTTAGATTAAAAAGAATTGCAATATGACTAGTAGACACAAAATCATAAATTTACCTTACGACTTTTCAAAAATACTATCAATTTTTTTTTCACCTTATAAATAAGTTATTGCAAAATTTTAAAAACTAAAACCTACAATTAAGTCGCATAAATGTTTCATTTTTGCAGCCCAATATTAATTCTTACACTGTCGCAAAAAATGTTTACTGTCTAACCAAAACAAGAATAAAACAATGATAATAAACTTTATATGAAACTGTTCCAAACTTCAGGCACATGGCCGAATTAAAACGAATTTCCGTGGAAACGCAAAGTGGCTTTACGATCATTTCATTAAGTGGCCATTATTATGTCGAGCTGTAAAGTGATAATAATGACGCGGTCGCGAGCGGATTTCAGCTCCATTATCGTTAACTTAATGTTCTGAAGGCATTTGTTAGCAACTAGTTGCTATTGCTATGGCGACACGTAATTAGTCGGTTTTATTTCAGAGGTAGTTTTATTTGAATTAGGGTTTGATTTAGCAACAAATTTTTATCGAAGAAAATATTTGTCATTTTAAGACAAATCTAGCTTATTTTTTTATAAAGGTTACTTTAAATATAAATAAAATAAATTTTACATATTTGTATATATTAATATAACTTTTACCCCTACGTTTTGAATGTAAAAATTACAACAATAAATATAAAGTAAGCATTATAATATCGCTACAGTAATTTAATATTAATATCCAACAATATAACTAATTAACACACGTATCCGTAGGCTTCGAAATGGAACAAATGAAGACATTCACATCACTAATTTAATATTAATTAAGATCCAACCAACAGTTCGTAGGCTGTTTTGGGTAATCAAGCGTAGCTAATTTGTCTCGGCCATAAACAGAGTACGTACTCAGAATAGTCCCAGATGTATTGATTAATAGAAGTCAGATTAATAGGAGGTCTCTGAATTAGGTTTGTGCTTTTACCCATTCTACTTCGCTGTATGCCTATCGTGACGCTTACTCGTGGCATATGTAAGGTACTCATATAACAACATAACATCACGCCTGTATTCCCCGAAGGGGTAGGCAGAGGTGCACATATAGTACACCAACATTTCGCCAGTTATGTTTTTAGGTCCCAATGTAATAGGGGGCGAGCCTATGGCCATCAACCAGGCACAAATCCAGACTCCTCGTATATGCTTATATAAACCATTTTTCGACGGTGTTTAAAGCCAGAGGCCTACAGGCGATTTAAACTAAGACACCAGGTTGTTCATCAACCATACGAAGAAGAAGATTGATTGGGCATAACCAATACCGATATAGGCACATTTATAAATAGCTACAAATGTGATAAAGTGTGAGATTCTAATGCTGTTTAAGAGGGTTCAAGTATGACAGGCCTTTTTATTTTACACATAAAATGTTAAACGTATGGGCCCCAATATTTCCATATGCCCAGTGGGTAGGATCATCAAAACCCTTTCGTTGACATACTTATCATAACGTAGCCGAATTATTGGTCTATTCAGATTTTTATGATCAACTCAGATAGTTTTTCTTTTAAACTTTTCGGGAACAGATGACTGGGATGAACTTTTTTGTGGGTACGGATGTAGAGGCAGGATATACATGCACAAAGCTACAGGACAAATATCTTGGGATCAAACAAACATAAAAAAATAATGTCATTTATGCAGTCTTCACAGATAAATAGACCTGACTTGGTCGAATTCCGAAAATACCGGAATATCGAGTCTGAATCACCGAAATACCGGAATTTTCATGCAGGCATGATTGACACATAGGTTTTTCATTCACAAACCCTAATAAGCGTAGCTTCACCTGGATCGAAGGACCCACGGTTTTTACTTCTAGCCCCGTGAAATAGGATATCATCATCACCAGCCGGAAGACGTCCACTGTTGAACAACACCTCCCCCCTAGAACACCACAATGAACGACAAATGAGATATACAAGATGGTAAAAAGATACAGCCTTCCATTGTCCCACCGCAGGGCAAAGGCCTGTGGCAAAAGTATGTCATATTAACGTAAGCTTATACGTGTAACACAAGTATAAGAATAGAATAATCTTATTGTAACAATAACGTCTCGCTAAAAGATTTATATTTGGCAACATACCATATTTCTGGAGACAGCGGGACAAGCTAATAAGAATGCAAAGAGTATTAAATTTCGTGGTGACTCTAAATTGGATGGGAAAAGGGAATACGGATTTATTTAAAGACTAGATACAGCCTGCGACTTCGTCTGCTGGTAATTTTTTGGGTTTAATGTAGCCTACATCTTAAAGAAGAACCAATTTTGAAATTCGGATGGATAATGCGAAGCTCCTCCTTTACATCCAAAACATCCACATATAATTAGGTTTAGATAGTAGGTAAATACTAGCTTGAAGGAGTAGCCAGACATTTAGTAGGATCTTGTGTAATTTGGGGTTAGCCTATTGCCATTAACCAAGCACATCCAGACTCAGTGTGGCAACTGAGAATTACCTAATATGAAAACCCAACAACGCCTTGCCTAAATTGATCCTAGGATGTTACGCTCAGCAGTCATGCTTGAAAACATCTAGACTAATGAGGCAGCCGAATTGATTAATTCGCTTTTAGGTATCTTCCTTTATCATCAGCTTGAAGACATCCACAGTTGAACAAAGGCCTCCCTTAAAGAGTAGAGAGGGTCGTTATCCCCACGCTTGGCAAGCGGCTAGGATATCGCAATATTGGTGGTGAAGTTACTGAAGACCCTGCTGCCCATCTTCTGGATTTTCTCTTAGTCGCCTCTTTCGACCCCCACGGGAGGAAAGGGGGTGGTCAATTCTAGGCCGGATACCACTCGGCATACTCGGTATCTTCCTTACTGATAGATAAATCAATTATTCTTGGCTCTTATCCGGGTGATTTAGCTCGACGCTAAACCTCACGCAAAAACGGTTATTCCAATTTGCATCTGTAGCCAAATTGATGGTAGAGCAAAGTGCATACCGCAGTGTAAGCGCCAAAAGGCAGTCCACATGCGCGGCTTGGCAGATGTTTAAAAAATAAAGTTTACTTTGCACTTATTGCGACAGAAGATTTTCTGACATACGAGGAATAGTGCAGAATTATGACTGCTTAAGTGGACCTTACTATAGCTAAAATCCTTAAATTAAGATTTGATAAAGCCGAGGCAAAACATCCTAAAGAAGATAGTCTAAGTTTAGTACAGAGTTCAAATAATGGGCGTGCATATTAGCAATTGTACTATTCATGTTTATATAATTATTACTATTTTTTTTTTACTAGCCTGGAATGTCGCACTGCTGGGCAAAGGCTTATTACTATTGGTATACCAATAAATAGATAAATAAATAGTATAGGTATAATAATGTTTTGTTTCATCTTTGCGTATGGAGCCAGCTAAATAAATAAAATATATTATCATCACAGTCGATTGACAACCTCCAAATCTATAAAGTTGGTATAATTTCTTTCCTTACTCTGTCTTAATTGTGTCCGTATCGTATGCCATTTATTAATGGAGCTCCTTATATCAATACAAAGCCTCTGGTCATCTATCGAGCTAGTATCTGCACAATACACATGCCTTGTCTCCGCACGTTCTGGAACCATAATTCTCGCAGCAAGCAATATCCGAGCCGTAGAGGTCTGAAACAGGAATGTTTGACAATATCTAGATATTTGGCTACATTAACGTAGCGTGTAACTGTTACTGCATTCAATTTGGGGAAGTACCACTATGATGTACGGCTAGAGCTGTAGTTGAAATACATACAACTGAATAGTAAATACATCCATACTAATAATCTTGAAGGGAGAGTAAATTTCAAGACAGACAACTCCCAGAAAAGTGGCAAAGCTTTTGACGAAAACAAATCGAATAGAACGAAAAATATATGGGTTTGACATAATATTTATTATTATTATAATAATGTCATTTCTGAGATGTCATCGATAACATAGTCGAAGAATTATGTCAATTTACTATAACAACTTACGTGAGTGCCTCACCATTTACCCGATTTCAACAAGGAAATAAGTTATAAATAGTATTCTACTTAACGTTTTCGGTATAAAATTGTGAATCCTAAAAGGACAACAAAATGTCTCCGACTCTTTATTATTTAAGTATCTTATTTATGAAACAGGGGATTGAATTGGCAAGACAAATGCGTAGGACGCTACTCTACATAATTATGTATATTTTAAGTGTTTACACATAATTAATGGTTCAAAGGACTAATAAGAGGCGAAATAATTGAGATAGATTCTTGAAAATTATATTTGATGTAAGCAAAATATTGTTGTTATGATTCTATTTATATAATCAAGCCTGCCCCGGCAGCGTAGGTAGAAGTGTATAACAATATTATAATAACAGCCTATAACTGTCCCACTGCAGGGCAAAGGCCTCTTCTCTTATAAAGAAGGATCGAGCATTAATCACTACGCTAGCTCACTGCGGGTTGGCGATTTCAGATAATTAAATCTAGGTTTCCTCACGATGTTTTCCATCACCGTTAGTCAGTAGTGTCTTAGAATAACTAAGATAATATTTATATAAAAGTGTATAAGATAAGATAATTATCATTTATTCAAAATAGTCTCAGTTTTAAGTACCTACTTTTTGAACGTCAATCATATCAAGACAGCGCCAAAACTCCCGCCACTGCTTCCTAGTGCTATAGCTGGGTAGAAGTAACGCAACAAACTACCTAACAGCACAATGTCTGTCATTAAAAAAAATTAGGAAGTAAATACAAGCCAAGAACAAAGTTATACAATCTATCCTACTCTATTCGTTATAAATTTATTAGGTTTACTAACTGTTGCTCGCGACTTCGTCCGCGTGAATTTTGGATAAAAACACCAGTAGAATATAATCAGATTTTCTAAGTCGAACAAAATCCAAAGGTCAAAGGTCAATATATATTGTTTTTTAATTGGTGTTAAAATTATTATAAATAGTTGTAAAATATGTGTAATTTTGTAAAATATTAGAATTAAAACAACAATAAATGACAATATAAAAAATCCGGTAAAAATGTACTACTTATTTATAACACCAGCCACTTGGAACATTAACAACATAAAATACCTCAGCAAAAACCAATCGGCAGTTTTCACAATCATTATGTTAACAAAAACACTTTTATCTTCCTGCTATAAATCACTTTGAAGCGAAGCCTCTATTTAGTAGATAATGTGAAAACTATTAGTCGAGAATGCGGGTAGGATTTATGGCTGCCGTATCTAATAGTTTGGGGTCACTTATATTCTATTTTACCGTCTCCTTGTGACTGTAAGCGGATCATGAGACTTAGGAAAGAGGCTTATAGAATGGTTTTGTAAGGCAATAGTATTATGGGAGTTTGTTTGTAGTGTAGCGACATCTAGACGTCGAAGGACGAGTGACGTTGCGAATCCTGCATCGCGCTAGCGAAGTAATCACATCCGATAGCTATATATACAGCCGCCCCGAGTTGAGAAGTGAGGCGTCGCGTTGGTTGGAAGATCTTCCCTTTTCGGTGAAGGAACTCCACATCCCTTCCTCCACAGTAGAATTCGAATTACATTATTTCCTTTTCATTAAATTGTTAAGGGAAACATGATAAATGATGAACACAAGCGGGACCCAAACCCGCAGCATTCGCCGTACAGTGACACGATGGCAGAGCGGCGCCACGGTACGGTGAAAGTCTCGGGTTCGAGTCCCGCTCGTGTTCATAATTTTTTAAGTTTTCTTTATCAATTTAGATTTAAGGTTATCATGGGCAACATGCAAAAATGACACAAAAGTCATATTGATAGAACATAGCCTTGGTAATTTTAAGCGCGTTAATTAATGATTTAATTAAAACTTAGGTGCCGCCACGTGATGCTGTGCAAATCGTCTGTAATAGACGCTAAGATGATGACTATAAAAAATATGAATTTGAAGAACTATGTACCTATTTTAAGAATTTTTTTGTTGAAAATTGTTTTTGAGATAATCTTTTTGGAAGCTAAAGTTACGTTTTTCAGTACAATGGTTTACGTAACATGTGAAAACAACGTTTTACAAGCTACTATTTATTTATCGTATTTTTATACCTGGGTTTTATATCAGCATTTTACAGACCTCCACCCGGATAACGTTCGCAAATCACAGGACGGCCACAAACGGGAAATTGAGGCCTGTAAATCAAACTAGTAAAAGCCCACTCAGCTGCGCCACTCAGGTCGTCAAGCCATTACCAACACCTTCACTAAAACCGCACTTTCTTCCGAGGCTTCGATCCGCGGCCGAAAGGACCAAAATCTGTTTACCCACATTTTCTTTTTACGATGTCCTTTCGGCGCCGACGTCGTCTGGGGGCAGTAAACGCCAAGTTTTTTCCAGCCAGTATCGATGATACATCATTATGGTGAAGTAGTTTCGTTTCGATTGTATTTCCTGAGTTTTATTCATCGGAAAAATTGGACGTTACAGTTTATGGCCTGCAGAGTTTAGCCTTTAGCCTTCGATTTTGTGTAGGCTGTATGTTATTGGCGACGGTTTTGTCTGAGTTATGATGTTTAAGATGATGGGTTTAATGTCTCTTGAGTGGCACTTGTTTGTAGTTTTGCAGTTGCTTTGTGAATGTATTTGTCACCTAAATATATTTGTTTTGTGTAGTTTGATTTAGCTGTTAGATGTAAACTAATATATATTTTTGTCATCGACAGAGTTTATATACTAGTTTCTACATACAGTACAAACATAAACGATATTAAATTGCTAAAGGACATTCAGAAAATGATGGACACAAGCGGGACTTGAACTCGCGACCTTCGCTGTACCGTGGCGCAGCTTTGCCAACTAAACAATCGTGTTGCTGCTCACACCCGTTAAATTTGAAGTTCCTTTTTTGTATTCCAATTTAGATACAAGCTTAGTATGGGCAACATGCTATAATAACACTAAAAGTCATATTAACAATATTACTTGAAGCAGAATACCTACCAAGATAAAGTCATACACAGTTCTTCTTCCCGACCTCTAAAAATATATAATTTTTTTTTTACTATAACAAGCTTTTATTTAACTTGCAATGTTTGTATGTATGTATGTGAGTTCGTTAAGGTCAAATCTTGCAATCTTAATTAGAACCACTTCTCGACATCCTATTGAAATGAAATTTTGCAAACATATGTCGGTTCGGTGACAATACAATATTATGGTACTTTTGAGCTGGTCTGATGATTGAGTCGAAAGTGGTCATAAGAACACTGTAAGGAAATGACGCAACCCCATCGTATTTAGGCTTATTTGAGTCTTTACAAGTACTTTGAGCCTCGCTGGTTTAAAAGCTTGGGTTTAAAAATATATTTGTGATATAAACTTATTTAAATTAAGAGTTATATAACTTTACATCCATTAAGAACTGCGAGACTAGGAGTAACAGCCAATTAAGCGCTTCAAAGTTGCAAGTCTTTTACGTTGACCTTTATGAGGTGTGGGAGGACTCTCATCATAAAAACATGGAGTGCATACGTCACTGCGCTTGCATCACATGTATAATAAGTATATACTGTGGTCATATTACCTTAAAGAAGAGTCTTGGTCGCTATAAATAGTCGGTCAGAAGGATTTTTGCATGTGAATCATCCGTTCCCAAATGGGCCATTGATTATGACTATGATATTTTTGACTACACTTCCAAGTCCTATAAATGTCTTACTGCAGGTCAAAGGCCTCTTCTCGTATAGAGGATTGAGCATTGATCACCACTTAACCACGCTGTGGTTTCAGATAATGAAATCCAGGTTTCGTTACGATGTTTTTCCATTGTTACCGTTTGTGTGTCTTAGAATATCTAATTAAGTATTTATGACATTGAAAAAAGCACATTGATACCAGCTTGGGTTTGAACCTGCAACCTTGTGCATACAAATCTGGCATGAGAACCAATAGGCCACCGCGACTTAGAGACTTATACCTTCTTTTAAAACACCATAAAGAAACAACTCTCTAGGAAGACATTATACATAGAATTAAAATAAAAAAAGTAAATAAGGATCCTATCGCATCCTTATTTATCTCTTGCATAAACTGAAAATAAACTATTACAGACCCGTGGAGGAGGCAGCTTCAGAAATATTAAAATATTTTGCATCGCCCAAAGTAAGCTGGAATGAAATATGAATAGCGCTTGATAGTAAAAATATAACCTATAAAATAGGTTATTCCACTAAAATGGCTGTGTATCTAAGCGTCGGAAGACGAAAGAAAGTAAATAAACATCTTGGTGATATTCTATCGTAGTCAAAACTGGGAATAAGTATTAAGTTCTAGCACCGAAAAGAATTCATAGATATTTTTAATGTTCCTAGTTTTTTTATCTGTCCGCCTCGCTAGTCTAGTGTCGCCCAGCACAACTGCCGAGCAAGAGGTCCTGAGTAAGATTCCCAGAATGGATACCGGTTTGGGTTTTCCCATTAGGTAATTCTCAGTAGTAGCATGATGACTGGATTTGTGGTAGTTTAATGGCAATAGGCTCGCCCCTTATTATATTGGGACCTATAACATAACTGGCGAAATTTGAGTGTTCTGTATACCTACCTTTGCAGAATACTGGCGTATGTTCATCTCCTTATTTATTTCTTCCTTTTGTCCCCAGGTCTTGCAGTACCTTTCGTTGAGCTGACAGTCACCCACGCATCAGTACTGACGATCCTCGCGATCAGTTTCGAGCGGTACTACGCGATCTGCGAGCCGTTGCGCGCCGGGTACGTCTGCACCAAGACCAGAGCAACACTGATCTGCGCGCTAGTATGGTTCTTCGCGGCATTGTTCACCAGGTACTTTTAGTGGCAGGAGTGGAACTTTAATTGGTTGATTAAAAACATTGCTATATAAATGATCAACTGATTCCTAAACAACATTCGCATTGTACTGTGTTATTTTTTGCATCGTGAAGCCTGAAGTGATTAACAGAACGCGACGGGCGTTTACCTGCCGCGTTTACAGCGGCGTGAAAACGCTGAGCGGTGCCGGCTTTTTAACAAATATGGACCCTATGCTATTAACTTTACGCCCAAAATAGACTGTGGGTGCTACTGTGGTGGTTACGCTTTTACGTTATGCTAAGTTTATCAAATGAAATAACAATTTCGCGTATAAATTGGTTTGAAAACTGATATTCGAAAGTAATTTATCATTCTCATAGGCCGGATCCGTTTCGCGTATCTAAGGACTGAAGTAGCGGTTATCTAAAATAGAGGCTTTATCCTTAGCCTTTATCCTTTAGGGTAAAAACACATTATTCACGTGTCGATCATAGTGACGGGCGTTCGGCCCGTCATCTGTGAACACATGCTAAAGCCTACATTTTTCCTATCTTCTTAAATTCCAGAATCATTCATAAATCATGACTATTGACTAGGTCATAGTAATTCTGGCATTACGCAGGACTTAAAACTAAAATGGAAATGAAATCTAATGAAGTACAGTTCAGTACACTTTATGTAGACCAAACAAAAGTTTGCATGTAACTTTTATATGCAAAAACGCATACTAAAAGTCTCACTTGCATTATGTACGTGCATTATCTTCTTCAGTCCAACTCCCCATCCTCGAAGATCGCACACATTGGTTCATTTGTTTCCTAAAAACTTTCACGGATTCCAGCTATTCTAAGAAACTTGAACGTTTGCGGTAGAACCTTCGTATTCAGATTTAAGTGCGATGTTTTTGATGCCTTCGTTTCAATTTCTCTAGTGGTTCGGATGCTGTTACTTGCACTCTTGTTTTTGGAGTCCTATGAGTTATAAAGACCACTCAATTGGAGTAAAATATTTTATCCTTTTTTCCCCTAACGTGTAGGTGTGAAAGTATCTTCATTCTTGCAATATACGTCGTCTAGTTAATGAGATATTTATTAAGTGAAGGGGTGATGAATAAAGGAGTGCATGATTGGAGTTTATTGAGAGCGATTCTTAACTTCAGACTGATTTCTGGGAATTGTAGTGTGGGGTCTAAGGTACTCATTATATTAAATTATTGTAAAGAAATAGTATTATTACAAATAATTCCTGAGAATTTTCTAACAGTTAACATCTACGAAATTACTTGGTATGATTTATCATTATTTTTCTTATCTAGACCTACCTTGGCAATATATTTTGCGTCTACGTCAGCATCCAAGCAATTTTAAAAACTACGCAAACAAAAATAAACCTTGAATTAACTGACGTCAGAAATATTTTAAATTGAGCGTCACATTAATTAGTGAATTAATTGGGTGATGCTACATTAATCTTAGAAGACGTTATAAAATAACATATTTTCGTGATGTCTTCGGTATCCGCTGTATTGCACGATCGGTATCCGTGAGAACGTCCGGTTGGAAGTCAAATGTCGAAAGAGGAAAAAATGGTAATTAAATACAAAATAGAAAGCTTTTGTTTGGTTTTCGAAGAGATGAGCCTATTTTCTATTGTCAAAAAAAGTACATTCGAAGGATAAAAGTGTCTTTTTGATAATTATTGTAAATCAGTTGAGGCCATCTATGACTTCCATTGTTCGAAGAGGATTTGATCAAGGTTCAAATAACAAGACTGAAAATACACCCCAGGTTTCAAATGTATAAAATAATAAGATTTTGAATCAGCTCATTTTGAACTTCAAGAAAATTTTGGACAAACAGACCTATAAAGTTGGAAAGTTAGACATTGATGTCATTATTAATAACCACATAGACGAGTTTTCTTATTATGGTAATTCATTGTTTATGATCGTTGAAAGAACTTAGTACTTACTCCAAGACATTAATTGTACGCTATGATGAACTCTGACTTTGGGTAACCATCTTATGATTCGGGAAAGGTATTTTCAAAGTTTGTGTCGTGAGTACATAACTTTGCCAAGGTCTAAATAATCTGAAGTACCGTACTTCAGATTAGTTGTGGTTGCCTAGTGATTGATGAAAAGGATAGAAGTAATAACGTGACTTTTTAATAAAATATAATATACTAACTTAGATATTCGATAAAGAATAAATTAAGTGCCTTAAAATCTGACCAAATGCGGTGATCAATGCTTGTCCCTTTTCTGTACCAGAACTTTGCACTGCGATAGAACAATTTTTGAGTTATTTTTATATATATTACAATTAAGTTGTTAAGACGATGTAAGTTTGCTTCAGCTTCATCGACTTTGAAAGCCGCCACATTTATTACTTCTTACCATTTCTCGTAAGAAAATTTTGAAGTTGGAAAAACCATATGAGAAATTTTGACGTTGTTTAGTAAAACGTGCGGTAAACACACAAATAAGAATGATTTAAATAAAACCACGAGAATATGTTTAGGTGTTAGCTTCGTTTATTTAACATCCAAATTATGCTCTCAAGTAATTCTTTTAAGTTTGCGGGATATGGAGGATAAGCTTAAAAATATATCCTCATTACAATAAAATTGCTATTGCTGTTATTTATTGCCTATATATTTGTGGAGTTTGTAGCTTCATAGCTTCCATGCTAATTCCTAGGTCTGCGAGGCCAGTTCTTGGATAGATGACCACTGACAAGTGAACACATATGAAAACTAAATTAAAAACCGAATATCATTTCCATCCAAACCCAACATAAGACAGTTATTGCGCCCAAAATCTTAATAGTGGCGGGTTTTATGCTATTTCAGTGTGTGTAATTATTCGTCTATGTTTCGTCATTAGAAATAAAATGAGTCTTTATTATTTCCCTTCTAGTCGTGAACTCAGTAGAGTTCAATATTATGTCGCCCTCGCATCCTGTTACTATTTGTAGTATTGCAATTTCCACGTCCAATACGAAATGGATTCTCGTAACACCGTTTAGATTTCTTCTTAGCTTTATTTGATATTATTTGGTAGTATCTCTGCTTCTTTTTCTTTTAACAGTTTTAGTTTTAAACGAATATTGTTCACAAAAGCGTTAACTGAAAAATTCACGGCAAAAACATTTATGAGAAGACCTAATTTTATTCCTTGAAGAGGTTTTATGGCATCATGTTTCATCTAATCATGATGATACAGTGAAATAAAACTAGGTTTACGGATTTTATCGCGGTTTTCTAATTGGTTTTTGGTCCCGACGTTTCGAATCCTTTACAGCATTACAGGTCACGGGCAAACTAGTTTTATTTCAATATATAATATTTGCGTAAGTGATAGAAATCATTATGATGATACAGATTAAAATGTCCTCTATCAGCAGGAATATCTAGGTTTACCGAAGACGCGAAGTAAATATTAAGACTACGGACCGAATACACACAGAGTCCAAATATAGCACGAAATATATAAATCTCTATCAAGATTTTCGTCCATCGGTTCACGAAAATAGCCCTCTATAAACATCACATTTATAGCGAAAATTATGTCAATATAGTAATGTTGTTTGTCTTGCCGCGGAATATGACTGCTCCTGCTGTCACCAGACTGACACTAATTCTATTTCAGATAGAGAAAACTTTTTTGGGACACTTAGAGATTCGACACAGATAGTCAAGGCTCACCTAATGTATGAAAGTAGGTATTGTATCTTTGTTTGATGTGTTAGTTTGTGGGGGGTTAATTTCTTCTTCTTTGTTGAGTTCTGCGCACACTTCTTAGGAAACAACTGGTGTTTTGACAATTGCCTCTATTATTATAACTTCTTTGTCTTTCTTATTAGCTGAGGAGAAATCTAGGCGAATCTGCTCATCTAGATCTACAGAGGTAATTCATATAAAATATAAAACGAACGGTCATCCAAAAACCTCTAGACCTTGCAGATAGTCGGTTGCCACATAGACACAGGATTCAATGACATTTATGAGTCCAGACTCGCTAAGATTGCTCAATCAATGGAAAAGATTAATGAAAATAGGCTGAGGAAATGGAAATGTCACGACGGAATAAATGGCTTAGATTCTACGGATTATTACACGAGACAGTTTTATGTTACTTTATTTAATACTTTATATACAAGTAAATGTTTGGAACCAAGCTAGTGTGAATGAGATACTTTATACTACAAAAATGCTTACGCAGCGCTTCAATAATTTTGGATGAAATTGGCTGGAAAATACTGCGGCTAATAAGCCAATCAGCGTTCAGAATCTTTGACTATGTAAAGAAGACGTCGAGCTGAAAAATATTTTGGTCAACGCAAATGAAGCAAGATTGAGAAATACGTTGTTTTCTGTCGTGTAAAAGAAATATACCTATCTATCCAATCCAATTAGAAAGCACTTTCTTGTTCGGATATAAAGTCCAGATCAAGGAAAGAAAGAGTTAATAATGATATTGAATGCGTCTCGTAAATAGTACCTCAAAACTCAAAGATAATTTTGATGCATTCTGGTTACCATAAAGCAAATAAGTCATCAACATAAATAAACTGAACGGTTAATATCAAGTATTTATAACCTAATTAGTTTGCTAGAAATAATAAATTCGCAAAGTTAAATACAACGATATAGTCCAACCGTCCCATATTTCTCCGAAACTTAAATATTTCTACTCCAGTTTAACGAGTTCACAACATAAACTTTAGTTTGGGGGTCCTTCTAACAATTCCTCGGACATATTGGCCAAGCTACTTTATAGTTTGATGGCCCAGCGAGCTGGCTACATATTGCCAGCTGTAAAGCTGCTCGACTCTTGTCAAAACGTTACTCGCAAGTTTCTGCGCTTTGCATTTTATTGGCACCTCACCATAAAAGCTGGGTTTTGGCGTTCACTGAAGGAATTCTTAATTCTTGATGATGGTTTTTAAGTTTACAGTTTTATGTTGAAAGGATGTAGGAATTTATTTAAAAGGAATAAGAAAAGATAATGGGTATCTTTTCGTATTTTATTCCTTTCTTGCATTATTTATATGTCATTTAGGACATTTCAAAATATTTCAGGCTGGCTTAAAAATGGCCAAAATTGTAAAGGTTTCATTGAACTCAAAGTAGTCGATTGCAATACTGTAAGAATTTTAGTGTCAAATAAGAATATAACGATGTCCGGTAAATATGAAGTCAAAATATATTATAAGGATTTCCTACGCAAAGTCAAAACATTTTCCTAGTCATTTATCACCTATTTACGCTTGTAAATGATGGCAGCATAATGAATACGAGGGATGTAGACTGGAAGAGATAACCACAGGTCATTCAATTCACTCTGTGTCCCATTAATTCATAAAGTCCAATAAATATTACAGAAGTTCTTTAGACTGCCTCGTTGGTCTAGCGGTTGCTAAGCGCGACAGCTGAGCACGAGTTCCTGGGTTTGAATCCCGGGTCGGGCAAAGTGTTACTGGGTTTTTCCATTCGGTCATCCTCAGTAGCAGCGCGGAGTCTGGATTTGTGCCCGGTTGATAGCAATAGGCTCGCCCCCTATTATATTGGGACCTAAAACATAACAAGAGAAATGTGGGTGTACTAAATGTGCACTTCTGCCTACCCTTTCGGGAAATACAGGCGTGATGTTATGTATGTAGTTCTTTAGACCAAGATTTTGCTTGAGTCTTTGCCAAAACATACTACAATCTAATTTACTCTAAAGTCTTGACTGAAACAAAGACAAGAAATCATCAATAGCAGCATAGCTTTTCAAGTATGTTACCACAAATCCAGTTGGTCTTTTGTTCATACATTTTTACATGCTTGAAGAATAAATAACGACCTGACGACCTGATTAGCGCAGTGATTAAGCGATTAGACTGCTGCGCTTTGGGTTGTGGGTTCGGCTCCCGCACAGGGCAAAAAATTGTGTGATACGCTGATGTTTGTCCCGAGTCATAAAACGCGCCAATGATACAGGAAAAATTCATAGTAGGGGCGACGTTTTTTTAAAAAAATCCGAGTCTTTGCCGCAGCATAGAAAATTTGTCACCTGTATTCCAAAAAAATACAATTGATAACACATCGTAGTCTTATTAAATTGAAAATAAAACAGTTCTTCCGATTGCAGCTAACCTAGATTCGCATACACTCGATTGTCTAAGAAGTATAATAACAGATTCTTTCCGCGAACAATTCGTACAACAAGAAGACTAGTTTCCAGTACATTATTCTAAAGAATTTTTAATACCGCAGCTTATTGGAGCCCAACATGGGACGTCGTCCTTCTATATTGCTTCTAAGTTTAAATAATAGATGGCGTTTTGCAATAAATCCTTCGTTCAGTCGCCATATTGCCTGTCGTTCGTTTCGTTCAATTGGGTGAGAGTTAAGTTCCGTTCGAAGAATGGAACGGTTTTTAAATTGAAATTCTATTGTGGGTTATTGCTGGTTGCTTTAGTATTATGACTTTGGTTCTATTGCGTTATTATTTTGTTGAGGTTAGTTGTCTTATATAGTAATTATTTATTTACAAGTAAATTAATAAATTATTTATTCTGAAAGATTTACTCTTCAATTTAATTTTAATATAATACTTTTAGGATTCATGATAATATTTAATACTGCACTGTGTTCCATCACTTTAAAATTTACATTTAGTCAGCAGTGTATTGTAGGAGATCTTGGTTCCTAGAGGCTGTCAACGTGACAGCTATTCAAACGATACCTGTCAGGTTGACAGTTATATTTAAATCTACCGAAAAATATTTTTTTAAAACGGCTTCAACATGGTGTTAAATGACATACTTCAACAAAAAAAACCGTAAACCCTTTGAATAACAAGGTTCGTACAGTTTTTGCCTTACATTATAAATGTTTGTGACAGCTGTGTTGTGTGTGTCATGCTTTATTTGTGTCGTGTTCTTTTGTTTTACGCGAAAACATATTTAGGTTACGTCACGCGATGGGTTTTATTATTATTTTTCTTTAGAAACTTAGTTTTATTTTTTTATATATTAGTTTGTTTTTAACTTAGGTTAATTTGGATATATATTGTAATGTTTTGTTTGGTTTAGTAAACTTTGCAATCATGTATTTTATCATCATCATCATCATTTTCAGCTGATCTCATCATCATTCACCATTTGTTTATTCTTAATTAAAATAGCGTTAAATATAGAAGTCAAATAAACTTAGAAACCTCAAACGTATGTATTTTTTCCGTCTTACAATTTTTTTAAGACATTCATTACCAAAACATATTATTGTACCAAATAATCGAAATAAATAATTATTAGAAGGCTATAAAATAAATTAACAGCCTTATAGTTATAGTTGTTGTGTCAGTCAACTGACCTGAAAACTATGCCTTGTAAGCCAGAAGTTCCCGACCTGCCCCTTTCAGTGCCCGACGGCGATCTTTAAGAGCGATAGTAACTAGTTTTAGCAAACAGTAATTATGACGCAACTTTTCAACGATACAAGCTTTGGTAAACAGACTATGTTATAGATGTTCTATGCCATAAAACAAGTTTTTTTTTTAAATAACGATTTTTTGTTTATCGTACGCTGCGTAGGTTATTTTTTTTAAATACGTTAACATTTAATGACAGTTTTCTGTTACTTATCAAATATTCTTGTGGCATATCATCATCAACTGGAAGACGTCCACAGTTGAACAAAAGACTCTCCCTTTTGCTATGGGGGTTGCCATAATTCCCACGCCTGTGACGTATACTAAATATGTTTTTATGATTCACTAACTGCTTGTTGTCGCACTTGAGTCCCTTATTTCACTGGTTTTGTATGCATGTGTGTTTAATACTTTAGTACCTATTATCTTCATAGCACCTATCTGACTGATTATATTTTAATTTTAAATAGTAGTAAATATTAAGTATTTTTTTCATTAAGTCTTGTTTGAATATTACATATTAGCGCATCTATTATAGGAGTAAATTGAACCTTACATCAATTCTATGCCAAAACTGATTAAAAAGGTTGTAAAGATAAAAATCTCAAAAAGATATAAAGTCTTTATGTTGTATAGAAAACTAGATAACGGATACAATATATCTATACACATAAATAAATCTGACCAACATCTAATAGCCAAAGATGACTCATTTGGAGTGACAGCCAAATTGGGATCGACCCACTTCGCCTAAATACTGCTATTATAGACATCCATCCATTACACAAAAACAATAAATATGGCGGGAAAAGCGGCCAATGAGAACCATCTGTCATACTCAACGAGTTTGAAAAACGAACGGTTTCTATACTCAATGGTCCATGACGAAATGATTGATAACTGTTATATGAGTTCCAAAAGAAAAAATAATAACATTATCGCATTGCTCTGTGAAAATAGACATTACTTTTGTAATATTCGGAAATTTAAATTAAGTAATAATGATAGATGGATGATAGATGTAATCAAAGCTCATGGGCTTGATTGAGATTGGGTCTTTCAAAACAACAACCCAATTAACACGAACAGTTTGACAGTAATCAAAATTTATACACTTGCCCATTAATATTAATAAAATATAACGTATCATTTAGTTCTACGCTTTAAATTAAATGAAGAATTTGAATCATCTACAGGAAATTACATATCACAACTGTCTGTATGATTTAAGGTTATTTACAAAGTATAATGCGCCGGTATGTAGGTTGATTGCAACAGATAAACATTAAGCGACACATAATTAGATACCACCTATTATTTTATTTCTTTCTTCATCCCAATGTAGATACTCCCGTTATATGTGATCATGTCTAGTTTCATTTAGTTCCGTAGATGTCATCGTAACTTTTTTATTTCCAGCCCGATCCTGGCGATAGCGGAGCATCACACGGCCACTCGCCACGATGGGACCTCTTACTACCAGTGCCTCACACAAGCCGTCACCTTCTGGCAGATCACATTCTTCATCGCCATCATAATACTCCTCTACGTACTACCTCTAATCATCCTTATAGTATTATACAGCGTCATTGCCAAAAATTTAATTACTGCAGCTTCTAAAGTTGTGATGAATAAAACTGTAGATCCTTACAACACGAGAGCGAGGAAGCAGGTGATACTAATGCTTGGGACAGTCGTGCTCTGTTTCTTTCTTTGTCTTATGCCGTATAGAGCCCTCACATTATGGATCATAATGACACCAGCTGAGTTCTACGACGATGTAAGCCCAGAGAAATGGTATAACATACTCTATTTCTCAAGAGTCATGCTTTACATCAATTCGGCGATCAACCCGATACTTTACAATTTAATGTCCTCGAAATTCCGCATTGGATTCTGTAAGGTGTGCATATGTTATAAGAAAAAGTTAGAGGATAAGACCAGGCGGGCACAGAGGACGATCACAAATGGATCGACGACAAGCAGCAGTTTGTCGCGAACAACGAACAGTCTAAAGAAACTGTTTAGCCATAGAGGCAGTATCGACCGAACTGACACCGAGTCAGAAAGCAAAGATGAATTGGAGAAAGGTATATTTGATAGGATATTTACAAACAAAACATTTGTGAGACAACAATCGGCGCCAGTTTGTTCAAATACAAAGCCAATAATAAATAGGATGAGGAGCGAAGGGAACATTGAAATATCTGAAGTGATCGATGTGGAACATAAAACTGATCATGTTGATCGTAGGGGAGGTGATACTGGCAAGTTTATCGGGCATTCCAATAGTAAAAATATTAGGTCAGACAGTGAGGTTGATAATCCGGGTCGAACCCACTCTTTGAGGCGAAGTGTGTTAATAAACAGCGCTAAAGCTAGAAGCATGGACAGTGAGAAGAAATCTGTGTCGTACCAGAAGATTAAAGTCGACTGCGTGGTTGCTTTTCAGAAGTCCAAAAGTATTGATTACGATTTTCCAGAAAGTTTTGTGTGATGTTTGTAAGTGTTAAATTACAGGGAATTAGTCTTTTCCAGACACCTCATTGGTTTTCAATCCTTAGTTTAAGTGATGTTATTGGATGTATTTAGTAAGTATTTTGTATTATTCTAATTACAAAGTACAGTACAAATCGAATTCTGTCGATTAGGATCGAGAGCATGTAGTTTATAGTAAGTTATTTAATCTTATTAGCAATCTGGAGCTAAGAAGAAACATGGGACTTATCTGCCTTTAGCTAAATGCAACAGTATCTTCGCGACTTCTTGGGAGATAATAGTCATGATGTCCATAAGTTGTCTTAGTAATTATTGGCTTACACACGTGTGAAAGTTTTATTTATATTAGTAAAAGGATTATAGGTCATATATAAAAAGTATTATAAGTCTGAGAAAGTGCGACATATAAATGCTTAAACAGATCTATTAAAAATGTATATTTTTGTAATAAATTATATAGCTAGAAAATATTGTATTCTTGAGGCGCAGAAGCAAAAATAGCTTTGCCTTTTAATTTCTGAATTACTTGCTTTGGAAGTACATCTAATAAAACGATTTTTACCTTTTACCCATGGAAAATTAGAACTTTACTTTACTTTGTATTGTACTGAATGCAAAACATTTGAAATCGTACGCCAATTATTTTTCGATTCGAAATTTAAATTACGCGAATCATTTGCTGGTATTTAACGCCAACTGTCGATCAAAGTATCTCCTTGTATTTCTTATTCTTAATGCTTTGTATTTGCACCTGCCTATCCTTTTTTACCTGACTAATACTGGTACTGTCGGCATATAAGAATTGAGGCAGCATTTTAAAAGTGTATTAAAATTAAATTTCGAACCGGGATTGAACGCGAACCAGGTTTTTAATTGTAGCTTGACTAGTCTGCTTGCGACCACGGCGGGTACAACTCGGTCAAAATCAAATCAGAATTTAAAACTTGTGTTTCCGTTAATTCGCAAGTAATTTAATTTTATTATAATCATGCTACCCAGTAATTAAACAGTTAGTATCCTAAAAGTATGTTGAAAGAACCAAACTTGTCATAATTGCCAGTAGTTATTTAATTTAGATGTAAGTTATGTACGAAATGTAGTAATTAAATATTAGAGTAATCTTAAACCTCATTGATTGCGTGTATTCCAAGGTCGACCATAATCCGTAGAGGGAAAGATTGTGAATATTTTTTTTGTGTAGCTGGATATCTGGAACCCTGGTGTGGGTCCGATGGAAGATGTAACAGGGTGCAAATTTAACTTTGCACCCTTTTACATCATTCATTGTGCATTAAACATTTGCACCCAGTTGCTTCAAAATGGAATGCTGTGTTATACCCTTTTTGGAACTGCGTGCGTGGTGCTTATACCTATAAATCTAAATTGTATGTAAATTATTAGGTACTAAGAATGTATTTAAATGTTTGTCAACTGTTTTACATGTGATTGAAATGCCTATTTATTTGTTTATAGAAGAATCAAAATATGATTAAATAAGTGCCAAAGTTAAACGACTTTTGTTATTGCACCTTTAAAAAATGGTCATTTTACCCTTAGCTTAAAGAATCTAATTAGGTAGGTATATTATAAATGTAATTATGTATGTTTATTTTTTATATGTTCTACCTGATATTACTGATGTTTAAAACAAAGCTACAAAGGTCTTTAACTAATTCCAAAACTGAACTATATTCAAAACCCTATCTTAGAAATTCATGAAACTAATTTTGACATCTTTCGCATTATTGATACACTGACGCATATAGAAAATAGTGTACTATAGGAAAGGCTCATAGCGACGTGGCTAATGCGCAGATCAGTCGTTCTGCAACGTAAAGCCGAGCTCGCCGCGGTCAGTCTGGTGATAGGTGACCGTTTTCACACATCAAGACCCCAGCGTGCTTCGGAAGGCACGTTAAGCCGTTATTCCTGCGTTAAATCTCATTCCAGTCGAGTCGGTGTACCGTCCCATCGGACTATAAGAATGAGGGAATAGAAAGAGCGCCAGTGTTTGCTCGCATACTTGTCCACTACAATATTTGCTTTATTATATATATATAATATAATATACCGGGTCGGGTAAAGTGTTACTAGGTTTTTCCATTAGGTAATTCTTAGTAGCAGCACGGAGTCTGGATCTGTGCCCGGTTAATGGCAATAGGCTCGCCCCCTATTACATTGGGACCAAAAACAACATAACTGGCAAAATGTGGGTGTGCTGTATGTGCACCTCTGCCTACCCCTTTGGGGAATACAGGCGTGATGTTATGTTATGATGATGTCATGTTACAATATCTGCCGCGTAGTTGGCTGGTCTCAGCTAACACAGGCCGCCGTGACCGAAATTCGGTCAGGAGAACATTATTATGTGCCATTATAAATTCAATTAAGAGATAAGCTGTTTTGTCGTACGTCAGAATTAATTACAAGTCTTTAACGATTAATTAAAAGGATAATTACCGCCGCAAACATTTTGTATTAAATGTACAGTCACCTGCAACAAGATGTTGGTAAAGATTTAAGTTTCTGTTATAAGTATAAAATCTTGAATGAACAATGATTTAATACTACTATTGCCATAAGTACCTACTTCGTTGATCGTTCGATAAGCGGCAAAGCCGCGGCTACGGCAAATATAACGTAATTGTTTGTTCAAAATCTATTATTGTGAATGAGTAGAGAAGTTTTATAACGAAATAATCAAAATCTACTTCTCTAATATTAATAAGCTACTCCATCTTGGTTCACACTTGTCGAACAAGGGAAAGGAAATGGAACAAAGACATCAGTGTTACCACCAAACCAACAAGTATAGCGTAATTACAGTATTATAATTTTATTTTCTAACAAAAAATCACTCCTAGTTTTGTATCGTGTGAGCGTTACACTAACATTAAATATCACAGACACAAACACCCAGACTCGGAACAAACATCAGTGGATCGCGCAAATTTTTGTCCCGTGCGGGAATCGTGCACCCCTTAGCGCAGCAGTCCAGTCATCTAGTCACTGCGGCAATCAGCCCCCTTACCATGTACTCTTATAGCAGGACAGTTTCATATGCGGAAGCGACACACCGTTGCAGTGGAATGCTTCAACAACGTAAACTGTCCTGCTATAAGAGTTCATGGTAAGGAGGCCGGTCATCGATAATTTATCAGTTTAAATAGAAACAGTCTTTAAACCTTCGCCAGGTGATTGTACAAATGAATATTACAGGGTAAGGTATAGGTATAGTAACTACATATACATATGTATAGCTCTGATTATAATTCAGAGCGATCTCAAAGACGATTGAGCGGACAATGCACGGTATCAACCAGCCTGCTAAGTTATAGCGTGAAGTTTAAGTTATTGCACATTGTGCTCTAACAATAGATGGGTAGGGCTGCCACAAATATTTTAATACGATAATTATTTATTTAGTAGCTGAGCCCCGCGGTGTTATCCGCTACATGTTTTCGGGATCAAAAGTAGCCTATGAGCGTCCTCTGAGCGTAAAGAGATAACAAACATACAAACACACTTACAAACTTTCGTCTTTATAATATTAGTGAGATTGTATTATGTATATTAACAGAAAACAAATCAACATGACATTGACAGCCTGATTGGCGCAGTGGATAAGCGATTGGACTACCGCGCTAAAGGATGCGGGTTCGATTCCTAGGATAAAAATTTGTGCGTACCACAGTTGTTTGTCCCGAGTCTGGGTTTTAGTGTATGTGATATTTCATGTTTGTGAAACGCAACCACGATACTGGATAAATTGCTTATGTCGGGTGACGTTTGACAACAAAAAATAAACTCTCGGCGCAGCAGTCCTTGGAAAGCAAGTGAAGCCGTTGGCTCCAGTTGTCACTGATAGATCTTTAGTAAGCAGTACAATAATTAGGTTGGAGGATAGATAATCTGTATAAGAACGGAATAGTATAGGCAACATTCAAATACGCACAGGCAAATACCGCAGTGCCAAAAGACTTGTATCTACAAACCATTTAATAGGCACTATAGTTTTATTTTATTCAATACCAATGCAGAGATCCTTTTTGGACATTGGCCTATTTTATATAGTTTTTTCTCTACTTTATTTTGCTACTACCCCACATTTGGATCATTCCAATTGTCATACGATGCCTGAGCCGCACTAGCATTCATGAGTATGTATGAGATCGGGATATGCTTGGGTGGTCACGTGACTGTAAAATATATGCATAATATACTTATTGCTACCATCATTATAACGGAAAGGTATATCTATCCAATCTCTATCATTGATTATAAAAAAACCGCCCCTATTACATTTCTGATATTAAACATAACTGGCCAACTGTGGGTGTACTTTACACATCTGCCAACCCCTTCGGGAAATACTCTGCCATTCTTCTCTGTATTAAAATTCTCTTATCCAAGTGTTCCTCGCAAATTAACCAATGTAAATAAAATAATTTGATAGAAGTACCCGCCTTTCACATAAAATAGGTGTCGTCAAAACCGACCGTGTTATGTTGGCAGCCCTATTTAGTACCGTAGGTGTTGAATATGAAGGCGCTCACTGTATTAAATAATTTGTTTACCATGTTAATTTTATGGCTGCTTGTATACAGAGGGTTCAAGGAAGGACACACACACAAACACACACACACACACGCATACCTACAGATGTGTAGCATACGTGATTCTTCCTCTTTAAAGGTTATCTCTTTACACGTACACTATCTTTAAATTGTGTCAAAAAATAGTTACAGCAGTAGGTATATAGAGTTTAGAAAATTACATTAAGATACAGTTTACTTGCAGTAAGTGCCTTATTAGAAGCATTGCAGGTCATTTTTCGCTTTGAAACTGATCATTGTTACCCCGCAGTTTAAACGTTTAGAAAAATATATAATAGCACACATATCGGAAAGCGATCGTCACCGTTTCGCCTTTAGCCTCGCTGTCAAAGAGGCGTCAACTCGTAAGCACGTAACCAAACGCGGATCAGCTGAGTCTAATACGTTGACTTACGGCCGGTTCACACATGTCTCCGTTTTACTGTTCCGTTTTATCGTGTACGTTTTTTTTTCGTCGATGGCGTATGTAGTTGTATGAACGACTTCACACATGGCACAGTATTCTGTATACAGTAAAAAATATCGTTCCGTAAATAAATGTCATTCCGTTTTGTCATCGAATACTGGACGACGGAACAGTAAAAATATACGGTTACGTAGAATTTTAACGGATAGATACTGTGTGCGTGGCGGGCGGTGTGTGTTCTCCGACGATAGTACCAATACAACACGACAGCGTCCATCCTTGTAGGATAGCGGCGGTATACAGCGAGTTTTCTGTTCACACATCACATCCAGTAATGACGGATCCGTTGAACGTTATACGGCGCCTATGTGTGAACAGAGCATAAATTTATGACGTATCCGTTAAAATCGTACCAGTAAAACGCCACGCTGGCACGAGCTTGTCCTGAGGCGAGGCGATTACGTTACGATTCCGATTAGTGTGCTTTGCGGTAGAGGTTTCATATAAAGAACACTGCACGGCTCGAGTTGATACGGTGACGAACTCTTTTCGGGTTTATATGTGTCCTACGAACTTTAGATTGAAAAATGCAAACCTCGTTTTTTAAAACCAGAAAAAAATGGATGAGCCTCATTCGTGCGATCTATTTTGTAAAAATATACTCACAACATCACGCCTGTATTTCCCGAGGGGTAGGCAGAGGTCCACATACAGTGCACCCACATTTCGCCAGTATGTTTTTTCTTTTTAAACACACATTTTTATACACAAATCCAGACACCGTGTTGCTACTGAGAATTACCTAATGGAAAAACCCAGTAACACTTTGCCCGACCCGGAAATCGAACTCAGGATCTCGTGCTCAGCAGTCGCGCTTAGCAACCACTAGGCCAACGAGGCAAAATATGTATTTTTTAAAGTGTGCTCTACTTGAAATATGAGAGGACTTTTCATAATTAAACTTTTTATCTTCGGTGCTCTGTTCCTCGTGATGAATTAATTTAATTTGCACAGACAAATAGAGGAAGAGGCTCTGTTTGGGGCCAATATTTTTGTACGAAAATATATCAAGTTAAGGTTTCAGGTAAATTAAAATGTGTTATTATAAGGAATTATGTCTACAATGAGATTTGCACATTGCCTCAAATCGTACTTACTTTAAATAATAAACTTAACAAACATCAACACTGCTAGGGGCCAATTTCAGGCTTGTTTCTGTTTCCAGGTCTATACCAGTCATATCTATCCATAGCGGGTAATCCTTTTATATCGTATGACCACCTCAACTTATGAAATATTTTTTTATTTGATGATTGTCAAAGACAAATAAAAGCTTTAGAAGTATGTCACGTGATGTGACTTAGACTTGACGTGAGAATGAAAATCACGTCAAGCATATTCTTCAACAGAAAAACCAAAAATGTGGCTTGACGTCACGCGTCTTGAATTATTCAAAATGTCATGTAAGAAGTCACCTAAATCGACAAGCACGTACAAATGTGAAGAGAACTATTTAAACAGACTTTAGAAACTGCCTCGTTGGTCTAGTGATCGCTAAGCGCGACTGCTGAGCACGAGGTACTGGGTCGGGCAAAGTGTTTCTGGGTTTTTCCATTAGGTAATTTTCAGTGGCAGCACGGAGTCTGGATTTGTACCCGGTTGATGGCAATAACCTCGCCCCCTATTACATTGGGACCTAAAAACATTACTGGCGAAATGTGGGTGTACTGTATGTGCACCTCTGCCTACCCCTTCGGGGAATACAGGCGTGACGTATGTTATGTTGTAGAAACTGCCTTCCTTATTAGTAAACAGACGTGACTTTACTAGCTGTAATGAACTGTTTCAAGTGCTATATAGAATGGTGTTTCAAACATGTTTACGCGAATATTTCGAATTTCGTAAATTAACTGACTCCCACGCATTTGTTTATTTTTAATTTTCCGGCAGAGTTGGCTGCTACCATTAATTCCTTTGCCGTCCATTATTAAGGATGCTAAAACTGTTTTTTTTTGTAGCTGTGGCCTTAATTAGTCTTAAGAATCGTCTGTAGTCGTACCAAAGGTCTTTCGGCAATTAGATCAGATTAAGCTCCAGACAAAACTCATTTCTGCAACCTTAGGATATCTAGAAAACACTGCTAAACATAATAGACATTGAGGAACACTATTAAATTTTAATCTATCACTGAAATCTAATGAAGAAGTAATTAAGGACGTCTGTATAGTGAACTATATTGACCTAGGCAAACATACTTAGACCAAATCGGAGATGTTCTGCAAAAAGGGCAAGTGAGGAGTACCCTCAACCGACGAGCGTGTATGAGGAATGTGATGCGTGTAAATGAAACAAAAGAAGTATGCCAGGATCGTAGCAAATGGAAATCCGTGGTCTCTGCCTACCCCTCAGGGAATCAGTCGTGACTTTATGTTTGTATGTATAGTGAACTTCCAGATACTAATTAATCAGCCCTTATTTTTATGAACTCTTTTTACCCGACTGCGAAGGAAAGATGATGTTCTACTTTTACCATTTTGTAATTTGTTATAGAAGAACGGGGCCTCCTAACACAGGTATTACTTTTACTTGAAGGGGATCCCTATGTAAGATTTTTTAATAGTTGTACAAGTTTCGAATGAACCTTTTTCTTTCTTCTATTTTTTTGAGTAATTAAAAAATTATTTAATATTTTGCAAGTTCGGTATGTTAATCGACTCGATTTACAAACATAGTGTGATTTATTTGTACTGCTTTGACTGTTATCAACGTTAATTTACATACGTAACCAGCCAATCATTCCCATGAAATAGCACTTTGATCCATCAGAGCGTAGTCTCTAGGGACCAACTATCTGGATTAATGGTAGAACCGGGAGGAAAATGTTCGATTTCCAGATAAAGTTATTTCTGGTGAGGCACTCAATTATGTGGGTGATTGGTGACGCTTGGTACGGTAATTTTCCGCCACAGTGATTAGGATTGTACCTAGGTAGTTTAAGGAGCTGATCGAATTTGTTTACATCGACTGTAGGTAAACAACTGCCAAATCTGAAATAGCGAGGCGAGATAATCTTCTGTTGTTCCACTCCCAAATAAGAACTAGGCTTGGTACTACAAAATAAAGCAATGAATAACACAGTACTTAAATGGATAGATACAATATACTCTATTATATAGCAGCATTATTACATAACTAAGTATTTATTTCCTTGAGGCAACTAAATAATGTATTTTTTGTCTTTCACAGCCCTATCCTCGGAGTGGCGACATTCACCTACGAGGACTACGAAGACGGCAGTCAGGTGCCGGTGTGCCTCACTCAAGCGGACACCTTCTGGTCAGCTCTGTTCTTCATCCTAACCATCGCCGTCTTCTTTATCATCCCCCTCGGAGTTCTTCTCGTCCTCTACAGCGTCATCGCAAAAAACCTCATGGAAAACCCAGTCATCATAGCACAGAACACCAAAAATACGAACAATACCGGCAATGTAGTTCGCTACAGGAAACAAGTCATTCTTATGCTCGGTACCGTTGTCCTCTCATTCTTCCTCTGCCTCTTACCTTTCAAAGCACTCACGCTTTGGATCATCGTGTTCCCACCAGAGACAATAATGTCATTAGGTATAGATGGTTACTATATACTTTTATATTTTTGTAGAGTTATGCTGTATTTAAATTCGGCGATAAATCCAATATTATACAATTTAATGTCTTCTAAATTTAGAGAAGGCTTTGTGAAACTGTTAAAGATAAACAAGTTGATGAGATGTAGCAGAACTTTAAGAGAAACGATGCAAAGAAGGGACACATTTAACACGACCACGTCAACAGGATTTTCTAGCAGTCAGAACACGTCAGATTCCTTTTGGAGAAGATATAGTAACAGAACGTCGTCCCAAAAGATATTCGTCAAAAGGGAAAGTAAAAAGGTAAAAGAAGATAATGTCCAACAGATGAAAGTAGGGGAAATCATAAATGTTGAGAACACTAGACGAAACAGTATGAAAATGGTTGCAGCCCTAAACGAGACAGACAATGATATATACGCCGATGTACACGATAACCATTACTCTAATGAATTAGCACTAGACACTGCAAATGAGAACAATAAACAAATACAAATATTAAACTTAGATGTAAAAACTAACAATGTATATTCTATAACGTTAGATGTAAGTGAGACAGTTGAAGGTAGAAACAAATTCGTTTGTATACCAACACTTGATAGAGAGAATAATATATTTATATACGACTACAGAACTAAGGAGAGTTTCGTATGAAATGTTATTTATTTTATGTAGTTTAACTGGCTGTAAGCCAAACGAATCAGTGCATTTACTTAAAACATGCAAACAAATCTACGATCAATTCATACATCACTGTATCCGAAAAACATGACAATATTTGCATGATTTTTGGTTTTATTTAAGCATGTTGCCTATGCTAAGTTTGAATCTAAATTGATAAAGGAAATTTGAAAAATGATGGACATAAGCGGGCTGCGGGACTTGAACCCGCGACCTTCACCATACCGTAGCAAAGGTTTGCCAAATAAGCTATGGTGTCGCTGCTCACACCCATCGAGTTGAAATACTAATAGGGAAACAGAAATGCGAGCTACTACTACGCCACGGTATGACGAAGGTCGCGGGACCAAGTCTTGCTGATGTCCATCATTTTTCAAATTTCCCTGATCAATTTAGATTACAATATATTACGAAAATTAGTTTAAACCCAAAATTGATTCGATTCATAATCTATTTCCAATAATACTAAGCCTTCAGTAAATACTTCATGGCATCCATGTCACTGATCTAGAAACATTAAATGAATCAGTAATAGAGCTAAGAGTATATTTTGGTTGGTTTAAGTCAACCAGCGTCATCAATTTGGTTGATAAACATTTGATAGATGGTGCTATAAATTCACCTTAGCAACATAAATTAGGATTCCTATAAGACGTTATTCACCTTAATATTGAACAAGCTGTAAATGAAAAAGGGAAATATTGCTTGTAAGCAGTCATTATAATTATTGAAAATAACATAACTAATCGCTCTTCTGCTTTAGTCCTTTGTGGACGTCTTCTTGCTGATGATAATTATCATGGAAGAATGGAAGACGTCTGTTCCTCTGATAAAACCACAATGAACGGCAACCCGTACATCCACCGGTTGCTCGATATAATTATATTATATTTTCAATCATTATTTGAGCAAATTAAAGCTTTTACAGGCAATCTTTTAGCATTTTAATCATTAAAATTACGAGTCAAATGGCGCCCAAAATATTTATGTCTATACAAATTACTGAGGACAATAAAATTATACAAACTTTGGGGTGAAATCAGTGGAATGTTGTCGAATTTCACTATCCAAAGTTAAAACAGGGTCTACAATGATCTCATAGATTTTAAGTCAGCCGTAAATAAGTAAAATATAGAACTAGACATGGTACAAAGATTCCATTCATAGATATACCGTACCGAACGGTATAATCGTTTATTTTTACATCTATGGGACAAATAGGATCAACCTATTTTTTTTATATTGAACGTTTATCGTACCTGCAAGAATATTTTTATTTTTTAGCATTTCTAAGAGGGTTTTAATACTGCTTGTTCCTTTCTCCTAGTCAAATTGCTCATGTGGTTTATTGCATTGCATATTTAATGGGATCATAACACAATTCAACATAACCAAAATCAGGCTTTTATTTCCTGAAGCGGTAGGCAAACGCGCTCATATAGTATACCCAACGCCTTGATCTCGCGTCGTGTTTGGTTACGATTCACGCAGAAGGGTGAAATCGGCACCCGAGTGATTGATACGCGTTCGTAAATTATCAAAATCCTAATCTTTTAAATCAAATTCACTACTGACATTGACTGCAAGACTCCTAGAACTATTTATTGATTATCAGAATGTCCTTACAGAAATTAAATTTGTTCTATCGAGCAATCAAAAGTATGAAACAGTGACGTATGAATTGATATTCCTAACATTATAATTATCTATAATCAAAGAAATGAAAGCTTGCCTCTTATCTCGTTCATATTTGTCTTCTGTCCCTGACAGGATGATAAATAGAGCGGCCCATTTGTCAGGAATCCTATGATATATCGCGTTACATGAGAACAGTTTTCCTAACTTACTTTTGTATTGCTGAATTTGTGATTCCGTTTCTAGCTAATCTAATGTCTACTACGTAATGAATGTTAAAGTTTTCGAAGTATATATTCACTCACCATATAATTTGATTGTCTGGTAGTTGGATGACTGCTATTTAAGTATAATAAAATCTTGATTTATGTTTTTTTTCGTTAATCGACTTCCTTATGTCAGTTGACTGCCTCGTTGGTCTAGTGGTTGCTAAGCGCGACTGCTGAGCACGAGGTCCTGGGTTCAAATCCCGGGATGGGCAAAGTGTTACTGGGTTTTTCCATTCGGTCATACTCAGTAGCAGCACGGAGTCTGGATTTGTGCCCGGTTGATGGCAATAGGCTCGCCCCCTATTACATAGGGACCTAAAACATAACTGGCGAAATGTGGGTGTACTATATGTGCACCTCTGCCTACCCCTTCGGGTAATACAGGCGTGATGTTATGTAGAATTACCTAATAGAAAAACCCAGTGACACTGCCCGCCACGGGATTCAAACCCAGGACCTCGTGCTCAGCGGTCGCACTTCGCAACCACTGTAAAATAAACATACAAAGAGATTACTATTCTATATCCAACTCGTCAAAGTTTAACACGAACGAGGCTGTTAGCATAAGTTACTCATCTCATTATCCAAAGAGTACTTACAGTAAACTAGAAGAGATATCTTTAATCTACGAAACCATGTTTTATTTAACTCACGTATTCAATTTCATTCTGTGATATCACCCACCTGTCTGGTTTAAAACATTTATTAAATGGTACCGATATTGTAAGCCTTTCTCATCATGTGTAAAGCTTTCAGTGGAAGAACCGATATAAATCTACGAAGACCGTAGACATTGTATAGCTAGATAGGTATTTAAAAATATATACTTAATATCACGCCTGTATTCCCCGGAGGTATAGGCAGAGGTCCACATACAGTACACCGACGTCGCCAGTTATGATTTTTTAAGTCCCAATGTAAAAGGGAGCCTATTGCCATCAACCGGGCACAAATTCAGACTCCGTGCTGCTACTAAGAATTACCGAATGGAAAAAACCAGTAACACTTTGCCCGACCCGGGACTTGAACCCAGGACCATGTGTTTAGCAGTCGCGCTTAGCAACCACCAGACCAACGAGGCAGTCGGAGATAGGTATTTGTCCAAACGGGGACGATCTTGTCGAAAATACCTAGATCAGGACACCCAGGACAGTTTACGTTGTGGAAGCGGGACGCCGCATTACACAGCACGTAGCGGCATCTCGCTTCCACATCGTAAACTGTCCTGCTTTTAGAGTTCATGGTAAGGGGACAGGTTAGTAATTATTTTATTCATTTTTTTTAAAAAAACGTCGCCCCACACTAGTAATTTCTCCTGTGTCGTGGGTGCGTTTCACAAACACGAAATATCACATACACAAACACCCAGACTCGGGACAAATATCTGTGGTTCGCACAAAGTTTTGCCCCGTGCGGGAATCGAACCCGCAACCCTTAGCGCAGCAGTCCAATCGCTTAGCCACTGCGCCAATCAGGTCGTCATTTAATTATATTATGATTGAAATGCAAGCTTTCATGTCTTAGATTTGTTTTTGTTAAACTTACTATAAATAAGAGTTCTAATAAGGATACCAATGTACTTCCAGACATCGTAGTAGGTACCTATATTTTATGTCCAATATAACTTATTTTGTAGAGAAAATTACAAATAATATACCTATGTATATGTAACTACAGGTTTTATTTTGTATGTGTTGTTACATAATCACGGTAGCTTGTAAATATTATACAGGGTGATTTTTTTACCGCGATCCATTTTTTACGATACATTTACCTTATAGAATGAAAATGGAAAAAAATGTTTTTTTGAATGAATCACCATTTTACAACTTCGTGATGCCATACATTTGTAGATAATAGGGATGTTGACACCACCAATCAATAGACATACTTTTTATGAGCTGTCAAAACGCTATTCTCCATAGATTTTGGCAATAGAAACAAGTGACGTCACTAGTTCGCAATCTCAATTGACTTACTATTTATTGATTCCAAAGCAAATAAAAATCGTATTTTACAGTTAATTAAAAATGAGAAGTTTTTTTAGGGCTTAAATAAAGCATTTAATAGAAGTAGTGTCTCGGAATCATTGGTAATGGTGATGTCATCCCAATTTTTGTCTTAGGATAGTGATAAAAAAATCACCTTGTATATAAATTAGAATAGGTAAATAATTTAACGCTATGTCTAAAGGAACGAATTATTGAAGGGATATTGGGTAAGAGGCCTATGAACGAACCAAGTTGCAGGACTTTAGTCGTACGATTTAACATATTTGTATATAGAATCATATATTTTATTACAAGACATGTATTACATGTGTAATGCAAAATTATAGTTAATATGTAGGTATTGCATTACAATAATATCTATGATTCCCATTGGTTGGAATTTATACGTAGACGATATTGTACCAATATTATAGCCTGTTTAAAGACATAATTCTTATCATTTATGGTATAGAAAATACGCATTTTTGTAACTAAAATATGGATGCTGTGGCAGCTAATTGAAACGTAAAGATTTTCTATGTGTGTCTCTAGATAAATCAATTTATTAATTTGTATATCAGTTAATATAAATAACAGTAAATGAAACCAGAGTTAATTAAAACCAATATAATTATGATCTTACAGCAAAGTTAACAGTGTATAAAATTATTTGTTGTAAAAGCTTACTTTTAGTTTAAATATTCGGCATTGCTACTTAAAGTTACGTTTATGCTTTATCATCATCAGCCGGAAGACGTCCACTGTTGAACAAAGGCCTCCCTTAGAACGCCACAATGAACGACAACTTGCCAGTTGCATCCGCCGGTTGCCCGCAACCCTGACGTTATCGTCGGTCCACCCGGTGGGAGGCCTGCCAACGCTGCGTCTTTCGGTTCGTGGTCGCCACTCGAGAACGTTTATGTTGACTACTTTATTTTCATATTCCAAACCTAACTGTACATTTTAACTGTTAACCATATAACCAGTTAGTCAAACTAACATTAACTGTGAAGAAAGGGAGAAGTGCCAAAACGAAGGCTACATGTATATAAAATGTTTGAGAACTAATGTGAAACTAAAAAAATATTGTTAAAAGACAAAATGTAGTTTATAAAACAACTGACAAATTAAAAATGGCAGCTTTTGAAAACAAACATGGCGGACTGAGTGCATTGAGTTTGGCGGCAAAAATACTTTTATGAATTTTAATATTGCCTATCTTTGCGACCAAGTATAACTAAAATGTAATAAATCGTGAAATGTTAATATAAATAATTGCGTCTGTAATTCGCACAGGTGTTAACAGGGATCTGGACGAGTCGCGTCATCCTCCATCCGTCATCATTTTGCCGCTCTTCATAATTATGTTCCATGTAATAGGTTGCGACTTGCTAGCCTATTCCTATTAATCGGGTCCTTACAGGTTACATTGTCTCACTTCTTGCTTTCCCGGCCACGGCATACAGATTCAATAATTAATGAGAATAAACCACGTCATCGCCCATCACTTAAATGTACGTGCATATACCATTTTGTCTTTTAACAATCATAACGATCATCCAAAAAGAGCTAATTAAGACGAATGTAATGAAATTGTATTCTCTTATGCCTTGTTTATGTGCAAAGTTGAAAATACATGTATTACATATTTACTATGTTGTTTTATTTCTAACTAAATGTCTGTATACGTATATTTCGGCGTCACAAAGCGCTGCTACTAAGAAGAACGATATTGCTGTATCGAAGATCAGCCCCCTTACCATGAACTGTCAAAGCAGGACAGTTTACTTGGTGGAAGCAAGAGGGCGGTACGTAGAGTGTGCGGTATCTCGCTTCTATAACGTAATCTGTTTTGCTTCAAGAGTTCTTGGTAAGGGGGCTAAGTAATACGAGGATTTAAGGTAAGACAGAGTTTTTGAACAATCCATTTTGTCTAATCGTAGTTTTCTTAATGAAGGATTTGGACAAATGACAGACTCAGACAAATATTTACTAGAATCCAGTTAGACTGGAAGACGAATGACTAGTCTAAGACTGAGCTGTTATCTAAATACTAAGCACTGATAGCCGTGTGATGACCGCTGGACCGCCAAGTCAAAGGTCGCAAGTTCAAACTCCGACACGCACTAATGTCATTTCGAACTCATGTGCATATTACAAAGGTATCAGTTGCTGAAAACGGTGTAGGAAAACATCGTAAGGAAACCGGCACACCTAAGATATTTTTCAACGGTGTGTAAGCCTAATGTTGGTTTAAAATCTGACATCAGGTTGTTCATCAACCATACGATAAGAAAAAGAACGTAAACTGTCGATTCGGCTCGCGACTCAGCCGCGTAACCATCTCATGAATAAGGGCTCCGTTCGAGTTCGAAACTAGTCGGGCATTCCCGAAAACACCCGTGAGTATAACCGGAATATACAGTAAATAATATGGATAACACTCACGAAAGTTATTATAGTAAACTGTCTTGTTTTAAGAGTTCTGGGTTGCACACAATATTTTTTGGTTAACTCAGAGGCATTCTTAAAGCCACATAATTTAAAGTCCCTTAATACAAACTATAAAATCGTAATTATAAGACTTTAAAATATCTTAATTTGCATAATCCGAAATAGTATTTTTAATGGGAGCTTTAAAATCACAATTTAATGAGTATTAAAAGATTAAAACCGCTATAAAGATAAACATAAAAAGGTTTTAATTAAATATGGGTAATTAAAACTTATCTTTGTACGAAATCTTTCAAAACATTAAAAGAAAAATGTTGTAAAAGTTCAGGCGCAAGTCCGAGTCCTGTATTCGTTCATCTTTTATCTTTTTCTTGGGTTTTCGTTGGTGAGAACTTACCTAAGTGAAGTAAATTAAATAAGTTTCTATCAACTTAATCAGTAGAGACCTATGTACGAGTTTGTATTGGGCTATTGAGTCTTTAAATTGTATCGTGGAACAGTTAAAACTGCCTTTAGAAGTCTAGACAACTTTCGGGAAACTAACAAAAGGGACGATCGACACTTGTATTTATTACATTATAGACTACTAGCTTTTGCCGGTGGCTTTGCCCGCGTTAAGAAGCCTATGTCCTTTCTCGGGTCTAAACCTTTCTACATGTCAGCGGTTTAGTCGTGAAGGCGTAACAAACAGACAGAGTTATTTTCACATTTATTATATTAGTATGGATGTATGGATTAGTGTGATTGTATATAGTTTATATAACATCACGCCTGTACTCCCCGAAGGGGTAGGCAGAGGTGCACATTTAGTACACCCACATTTCGCCAGTTATGTTTTAGGTCCCAATGTAATAGGGGGCGAGCCTATTGCCATCAACCGGGCACAGATCCAGACTCCCTACTGCTACTGAGAATCACCGAATGAAAAACCCACTATCATTATGCCCGATCCGGGATTCGAACCCAAGACCTCGTGCTCAGCAGTCGCGCTTAGCAACCACTAGACCAACGACGCAGTCGAGGCAGATTGTTTGTTTATAACGAGGTTATTAAACAAACAATTGCTATATAATTAATTTAGTCAGATCCAGCCATCCCTCATCAGTTAGTCAGCGATGTGAAGTCGAGGTTCGAGTTCCGCAGGGGTGCCCTTTGTCACTTTCGCTTAAAGATTTTGTAATATAGTCTTGGCTGGAGGCTCTTGGCTCACCAAATAGTCCGGTAAAGCAGATAAAGCCTGCCTGGGGATGCCTGTGGTAGACCATATGAAAAACAACAGTACATTTAAATGGTTTACATAACTAGTGAAGTACCTATAATGAATCTATCTATACAATTAAACAATTACTTACACTTATTATTATAAACCAATAGCCTAGGAGTCTAGAACCATAGAAAGCAATGGATTAGCAAGCTGAAGTGGCAGCCGGCAGGTCAGATCGGTCGCAGAACCAACAACCGTTGGGTAAAAGGTGTTCTGGAGTGGAGATCACGATTTGGTAAAGGTAATGTAAGACGTCCTCCAGATAGGTGGCAGCAATATACGCAAAATGGCTGGCAGTGGTTGGAAGCGGGGGGCCGAAGATCGGGCTCAGTGGCATGCCGTAGGAGAGGCTTATGCCCAGCAGTGGACTAAGATAGGCTGATAATGATGATGATAGAAAGCGATGGTATCCGTGTGCAAACACACTCGCTCAGCGTTCTTTTTACGTGACGGAAACTATTTCTTATGTATATGACTTTTCTTGTCATTTTTGCATGTTGCCCATGCTAAGCTTAAATCTAAATTGATAAAGGAAACTTGAAAAATGATGGACACGAGCGAGACTCGAACCCGCGACTTTTGCCGTACCGTGGCGCCGCTCTGCCAACTGAGCCACCGTGTCACTGCTCGCATCCATCGATTTTTTATAATCATTATTTTTATTATAATATCTAATGTATTTTTATAATTACACCCGTATTTCCTACTTTTGGCTGAAGTCTATACAATTTTCCTGCTCTTACTTAGTAGATACAACTTAACCAAATTGCATACTTATATTAGACTGGATCCCTTATAATTAAAACGATTGAAAACCTAAAGTAGACTAGACAAACAGTAATACAAATCTACAAACATCTAAGTATCTTCAACAAAACTCCCCTCTCTTTCCCCCATCACGTAAAAGACGGGGACATGGCATATTTTGTGTAGCATTCCCAAATGTCAGAATGTCTGTGAACTCACCAGTAAATGTCAAGATACGCATTTGTTTGTACATTGTAATGCAATTTGGGTTTAATCGTGTGGACTATGAGCATTTGAAGTTCAATAGAGCTAGACAAGTGTATTGTTGTCTGTTAGATTACATATATAACATCACGCCTGTATTCCTCGAAGGGGTAGGCAGAGGTGTACATAATATAGTACACCCTCATTTCGTCAGTTATGTTTTAAATCCCAATGTACGAGGGTCAAACTGAAAGTTCTTAGAACTGGCCACTTATAAACAATATAATAAAAAAATAATTCTAAAATTAAAAATAGAACTCTTTGCCAATATTACTGAGTATATATATTTCATTAATTTGTCATTTGTTTTACGATTTGGCGGCAAATTGAAAATTGTCTGTGTCACGTCAACATGAATTTAACACGAGAAAATTTTCGTGCAATGATTTTTTATGACTTTCGATGTCATTTAAGTCAACAAGAAAGTTATGATAGACTACGATTGGCCTTTCACGATGAAGCCCCATCTCGTGCGACAGTTTACAACTGGTTTAATGAGTTTAAACGTGGTCGCACTAATCTCACTGATGATTTACGTGAGGGACGGCCTTCTACGGCGACGACTGAAGATAACATCTGTGTTGTGCGGCGTATGATAGAGACTGACAAAAGAGTGACCTATCAGCAGATTCGGACAAGCTTAGGCATCGGTATGAGTCAAGTGCACAAAATCCTCCACGAACATTTAGCAATCAGGAAGCTTTGCGCCCGGTGGATACCTCATAATTTGACTGAGGCTCAAAAACTCCATCGTGTGGATTGGTGCCGTAAAATGATTGAAAGATTTAACGGAGGTGACTCAAATGCTGTGTTCGACATACTAACAGGTGACGAAAGCTGGATTTACTGTTATGATCCTGAAACCAAAAGACAATCTGCTCAGTGGGTGTTTCCTTTCGAGAGGTTGCCAACTAAAGTGAAGAGAGATCGAAGTGCGGGAAAAAAAATGGTGGCCTCGTTCTTTGGAAGGATAGGTCATTTCGCAACAATTGTGTTAGAGGATCAAAAAACAGTTTCTGCAGAATGGTACACTACCAATTGTTTGCCACTTGTCTTGGAAAAAGTTCGAGAGAAACGACCTCGCAGTAGGATCCTCCTTCACCACGACAACGCCTCGTCGCACACCGCTAAGCGAACGATCGACTATTTGGCGACATCAAACGTTGAATTACTGGGTCACCCGCCGTATAGCCCCGACCTCGCCCCTTGTGATTTTTATTTATTTCCAAAAATTAAAGAAAAACTTAAAGGAAAGCGGTTTATGAATGCTGAAGAAGCGGTGGCTGCGTATCGCGATGCCATTGAAGAGAACCCTAAAGACGAGTGGGCAAAGTGCTTTTCCCAGTGGTTCCATCGCATGCAGCGGTGTATTGACGTGAATGGACAATATTTTGAAAAGATATAATAAAACTAATAACTGGCTAATGTAATCAGTTTTTGATTTTCTAAGAACTTTCAGTTTGACCCTCGTAATAGGGGGCGAGCCTATTGCCATCAACCGGGCACAAATCCAGACTCCGTGCTGCTACTGAGAATGACCTAATGGAAAACCCCAGTAACACTACACACTAAGCGTGACTGCTAAGCACGAGGTCCTGGGTTCAAATCCTGGGTCGGGAATAGTGTTACTGGGTTTTTCCATTAGGTCAATCTCAGTAGCAGTACGGAGTCTGGATTTGAGCCCAGTTGATGGCAATAGGCTCGCCCCCTATTACATTGGGACCTAAAAAACATAACTGGCGAAATGTGGGTGTACTATATGTGCACCTCTGCCTACCCCTTGGGGGAATACAGGCGTGATGTTATGTTATGTTTCTTGCCGAACTTCAATTAGTCAGCTAAAATTAAACGCAAATCTGATTGCTTCGCCGGACATGCGCACAACTGTCTTTTAGATTAACCTTATAGGGTCATATGAATACTTATCGTTTATTTAATTCTCCGTGAAGATTGCAAGGGACCCGGTTTTAATTTGCACTGATGCATTTTATCAACTAATGAATAATTCATAAGTTCTGGTTTATATTCATTAATTAATATGAATATGATTCTTAATTGATCTATATAAAACAAGTGACATTTACAGGGTGTTGAGTTTTTATTCATTATTTTTGACTGCCTCGTTGACCTAGATCGTAAAGCGCGACCTCTGAGCACGTGGTCCTAGATTCGAATCCCGGGTCGTGCAAAATATTAATGGGTTTTTCCATAAGTAATTCACAGTATTTCATTTTCCATAGGTACGTCATCAGCAAGGAATTTAGTTTTGGGCCCGGTTGTTGGCAATAGGCTCGCGGGATAAACATTTTTCAGGATAAAAAGTAGTCTATGTACTATCCATTAATTTTCCATGGTGTCAGCTACCTCCATACCAAATTTTATCAACATCGGTTCAGCTGTTTCAGCGTGAAGTGGTAACAAATATAGAAACGCACTCACAAACTTTCGCCTTTATAATATTAGTGTGATAGTACCTACAGATACTTATATATCGGTAATTTTTTTACTGAATCGTTTACTCCCAGGTTTAGAAATTTAGCAAATTGTGGTCCAATAACACATCATACTATCCCTTTTGGAAAACAGCCGCAAAAGTAAAAAAAAAACAACCTCAACGTTTGGCGAATTCTCTTTTAAAAACAAACAAGGTTTGGTAACAGCCTGTATAATTAAAAAAGTACTTAATTAAGTAATTCTACAGCTAAGGAGCCGACACGATACTATCTTTATATGTACTTTGAGAGCTACCGCATGGTATTAACTGGTTCGCCGCAGTGTAGTTGTATTTTTAGCTTGCTTGCTAAATTGGCTACAGAAAAATGTCTACAGTTATCAAAATAACCGCATTGGTGACTTTGTGATGTAGTTGTATGCGTAAGTGAGAAGTTATTGGTCATTTTATTTGGTCTACTGGTTGATTGCCTCGTTGGTCTAGTTGTTGCTAATCGCGACTGCTAAGCCAAGTGTTTCTGGGTTTTTTCTTTTAGGTAATTCTCAGTAGCAGCACGGAGTTTGGATTTGTGCCCGGTTGATGGCAATAGGCTCGCCCCCTATTACATTGGGACCTAAAAACATAACTGGCGGAATGTGGGTGTGCTATATGTGCACCTCTACCTACCCCTTCAGGGAATACAGGCGTGAGGTTATGTTATGTTTTTATTTGTTGATATTCTGTTGCAGATTTCGGTGGCCCGGGGCTATACCATGCCCCATTAATGACTAGGCATCCCCATTGAGAAAATATTTAACTGTATCACTGACTTAGTAATCACAGATAGCCCGGCGACTGCGTTACAATATTTCCTAGATGGCCAGTCTCAGAGATAGGCCACTGTGACCGAAATTCGGTCAGGAGAACTGGCTCTAAAATGTAGAAACAGCAGAGTCCTTAAGTGTGGTATATTCGTAAATATTTTACCAACGTTAAGCCAGTCACCCATAAATTTAAAGTCAGGAGATAAGCAACATGGAAACTTATTAAAACGATACACACAAGTTAAGAAACTGGCTAACTTAGTCATTTAAAAGTTAGTATCCGGCCGCGGAGTATAAAAAGTTTTTCAATAGTCTCATCCATTAGTCTTGTTTGAAATATTACTTTTAAGGCGTTTGGGCATTACCTTAAGGTGCCAGGGAATTCATAAATCTTCAGATCATCTCCACTTGGAAGACTCATTGTCCTATTTCTTCTGATACCATGCCTCGTTGTATTTAGTGGTTGTAACGCGCGATTGTTTAGCATTAGGCCCTGGATTTGACTGCCGGGTAAGGCAGTGTTTTTATTTCTTTCATTAGGTAATTGTTTATAGCAGCACGGAGAGATTTGTGTCCGGTTAAGGCCCGTTAAATAAGAGATCAGGCTGTGTGGCGTACCTTGGGAGAGGCCTATGTTCAGCAGTGGACCGCAAAAGCCTGATGTGATGATGAAGGACCATTGGGAGCAGGAAACATATGGGAATACTATCCCTACCCGTTGCCACCTAGGCGTGATTTTTTCATGATACTAATCACTCTTGAATCAAGAGTCTTGATGGGAAACGCGTGGTCAGTGGTCACCAATCTACAATCCAACCGTGTCAAGTGCAGCTTAACCTAAATCTACAACCCGCTGTTGATGAAGAGAACTACACAAACACTTGAAGCCTTACCTTTATTAGTGTAATTAATTAAGTAAAACAATGATGTCTGAGATAGGGTAGCTAAACACCGTCTGTCAAACATGACAATGACAAATGTTTGCTAAACGCCGCCTTTACGCCAACGAAGTTAGAGCGCGTTCCCTTTGTTAACAAAAAGGAGTCATTTCCTACTCATTTCTAGCTTAGCCTAGGATGAGCTAAAATAGGCTATGCTTTAATCGTCCCGTTGCGGCTAACCTTGGATGAATTGGAAAATGGATGAATTTTCTCTTTCTAATAGAACTACTAACTGCCTCGTTGATCGCAAAGCGTGTTCTGAGCGTTAGGTCCCGGGTTTGACTCTTGGGTTTGGAAATTGTATGGATTCTGTGTGCATAGATGTATAGTACACTCATAATTTTCCGGTTATTTTGAAGGTCTGTTGCCATTAATCAGACTTAAATGCTGACTCCATTCTGCTATTAAGAACTACGTAATGGAAAAATATCCTAAAAGTATTTTCCTATGACAATTTCAAATTATACCTATCATCAATTTATTTTTAACCATTTAAGTCCCTACTAAATTATAAATGTGAAACTTTGTATGTATGGATGGATGCTTGTTACTCTTTCACGTAAAAACTAATGAATGGATTTTAATGAAATTTCATATGGAGGTAGCTGACACCCTAGATTAACACATATACTACTTTTAATCCCGAAAAAATATAGCGGGTAACACCGCGGGGTGCAGCTAGTTATATACATATAAATTACAATTACTTATACCTACGTTAAAAACAAATGATAAATACGAATAAAAAATCAAAAAATTATGCATCGAAGCATTCTACCTCTTTGCTAGGTAGTAAGATGTCAAATAAAACTATTCCTAGTTCATTTGACGGTGGCAGCTTCGAATCAAATTCCTGTAAGATATAGCCCTGTAGGGGGCGCCTCGAGTGCCAGGCGCCAAAATCATTTGTTAAGTAAAAAAACAAATCGTTTCAAATTCGTCTCTTCAATTGCTATGTTAAGAATCCAGCGGGGAAAAATTGAAATTTTTATCAGTAAGGTAAAATGATTAGACACCTTATTTTAAGCGAACATAGTTAACGCAATATTGTGAAATAAAAGTTATACGTTACTAGTAGTTATGGTGGTACTGGCAATGAGGTATGGGAGGGATTTGATGCACAGAAAAATATAGGTTCCTGAACCGAATTACTATTAAAGCACAAAATAAAATAAATGCTGAAATGAATGCTTCGTTGGTCTAGTGGTTGCTAAGAGCGACTGCTGAGCACGAGGTCCTGGGTTTGAATCCCGGGTCGGGTAAAGTGTTACTGGGTTTTTCCATTAGGTTATTCTTATTAGCAGCACGGAATCTAGATTTGTACCCGGTTGATGGCAATAGACTCGCCTCCTATAACATTGGGACCTAGAAACAGAACTGGCAAAATGTGGGTGTACTGTATGTGCACCTCTGCCTACCTCTTCGGGGAATACAGGCGTGATGTTATGTTTATGTAAGATAAATATATAAGACGAAAGATTCTCAAATAATACAAATATCTGTATCCCTTCAAAATGTAAAAGAATCTAAAATATCCACAACCTGGAATTTAAGGTTGTCACACTTGTGCAATCGAGCATGTAAATTCCTCAGACTCTTATGTCCGATACCTACATTACAAATATTTCTTTCCGTTCTCAGATGACACACAGATCGTCGTATCTCTACAAATGTAGCTATATCTATTTTTTATAAAAAAAAACTAACTGCGCCCCGCGGTGTTACCCGTTGCATTTTTCGGAAAAAAAAGGGTGTCAGCTGAATACATATGTAATTTCATCAAAATCGGTCTAGCCGTTTAAGCGTGTAGAGGTATCAAACATACAAACACACTCACAAACTTTCGCCTTTATAATATTAGTGTGAAGTGTCAAAAGATGATTTCTTAGATTAGTATTTTTTCATAGTTTACTATTTGTGCTATATGTAGAAATAACTAAAGTATTTAAACTATTTTTATTATGATGACACTTTTGCCGTATATCCCAATACCACTCACGGCTCTACAAAAACCTCTAGAAAAAACCCAGTAATATATCCGTGATCTCTGCCTACCCTTCTTGGAAACAGGCCTGACTTTATATATGTATACTCGTATAATATTAAAAATTTGTCTTGAGAATCAAATATGAGACCGAGCACTAGGCCCAATAACTTTTGCTACCATAAAGCCGAGACAACACAATTAACAACCAACACAACTAGACTATTTTTCCAGCATCCATGACTGACGCACTGCAGTTTCCATCTGACATTGAGTTATGGGGCAAGCACTGTCATAGGTGATAGCGTCCATCAATCAAGTGGACGGCTGATGACGTTGACGTGGCGTAGACGATACTGACACTAGGAAATGAGAGGCACGAATGAACTGTCTGAGTGTTGATGATTCGCAATTAATAGGTTTTTGTTTTGTTACCTAGATTAGTTAGCTAGAGGTGTTGTATACCCACATTTCGTTAGTTATAATTATAGGTCCCAATGTAAGAGGCGCGAGCCTATTGCCATCAACCGCGCACAAAGTTTGTGCTGCTATTGAGCATTACCTAATAAAAAAACCCAATAACTGCTCGACCCGGGATTCGAGCCCAGGCCCTCGAGCTCAGCAGTCGTGTTTAGCAACTACTAGACAAACGAGGCAGTCAGCGACAGTTATAAAGTATTGATGAATCGTGGCTAAGTGGCAATCGCAGATCGGTCAATCGTGAGCTAGCCGCGTGCCACTGAGAGCTGTTAGATAGAAACGACCCAATTAACTGCGGCTAAGAGCTTCACTTTCTGACTGTTAACTCCAAACATACAACGCTGTGCGATCTGGAGAAAGATTTTGATCTGTTATTTATTTACAGTAACTAAATTTGTCAATGATATTTTCTGCTCCTTCGAGTCGGATAATCTGTTTAAGAAACTAGTTCAAACCAATATAAATAGAATAATTATAATAAGGTTATAAAAGAAATAACAATGTTTTTTTTATACAGGCGCACATTTACGCATGAAAATGTTGTTCTTCGTTCCAAACTCCAGTAACACTTCAGTCACCTATATAGAGCGATCATACGCAACAAATAACGCGTTATACAATTAACTAAACAAAAGTAATAAAACAATTCACACACAATACTAAAAATAATTATTAAACTAAAAACTCTATATAATGATTTCTATCACTTACGCGAATATTAGTCATTGAAATAAAACTAACCGCTATAAAATCCGTAAACCTAGTTTTATTTCAATAAAAATGCTATATACAATAAAAGTGGCGATTTATATGGCACAACTTCTGCCACACACCCATTAATTTAGGAGTTTTCAAAATGTGCTAAATAAAAATCTCCGTCGGGCATTCAGTTGTGAGCTAGCTTTTTCTCGTATTTCGCCAGCCAACGTCACACACTGAAATGCGTAAAACAATGTTTAAATGGCTAGTGATGTGCTTAGAGCTGGTTAATGATAGTCGATAAAAGCAAGTTACATTTGCAATTGGTTGGTTTTTTATGAAAAAATTAAATATATTATGCACAAATGGCAGAATATTATTTGCAGTCGTTTATTAAAGATATTTGTCTATTTCTTGAAAGGTTTTTTTTACACATAGGTACCTCAAATTAAAACGGACATTACGAAAAAATACTTACAAAAATAAGTTAAAATTGAAAATATATTTTAAAGACAAGCTTTTTGAAATCGATAAATCTATATATATATAATCTGCCAACAGGAAAGAGATACAAATGAGTTACAAAGGGAAAAATTTGCCATGTGTCAATTTAAACCAATTAGGTTTCAGTTAAGAAACCAAAAGACTAATGGCGCAATAAAATGCTTTTCAGGAATCAACCGGCACATTTTTCAGTTGAATGCCTTAACAAATTTTTGACATCATTTATTTAAAGTATAAAAAAAACCCGTCTGATTGTCAGGCCTTTCAACTGTGTCAAAGCCTGTCCCGTCTTTGAAAGGGAACACGCTAAAAGGTCTACAAATTACAGCGACAAAAATAAATATGATCATTTATAAAAGCTTGAATTCAAGAATCACACTAATATTATAAAGGCGAAAGTTTGTGAGTGTGTTTGTATGTTTGTTACCTCTTCACGCTCAAACCGCTATACCGATTTTGTTGAAATTTAATTTGGAGGTAGCTGACACCCTGGATCGGTCCAGTCGTTTGAGCGTGAAGCGGTAACAAACATACATACTTTCGCATTTATAATAGTGTGATTTTTAAGAAGCGTTATCCTTATTTTGATACCCATTAAATGCGATAGCCTCAATGAACACTTAGATGCAAAAATCGTGTACATCGTAGCATTAAGGAAGCTATAAACTAGACCTTATAGAAATGAATACTGAAACTGTTTGTGTGGGGCGTGATCAATAAGTCTTTGACACGTTGAGTGCCTTGCAACTTGAAACGGGAAAGCTTATGATGATCAATTAGGTCGTATAAAAGCGATATTGAACTCAAAAATATTGCAGTAAAGTTGTTTATTATTTGAATGTGAAATCTAAACTTCAGAATTGCTTTTCGTTTATGTGGAGTGTAGTTTTGAGAGTGGAAATGTCAAGTGATGGACTAAATAGAGTAGCTTGTTAACTTTCAAATCGAATGTTCTTTTTTTAAATTTGATTTTCCATAAGTACAGTCAGTATAATAAATGGCTTAACATATTAAGAAACCTTATGTCAAAATTGAAAGAAACAAACATAGATTTAAGTTTATTGTTTGAATTATTTTATTTGAGAATATTAAAGACAAAACATTGTGCGATCCGCGGCTGGGTGTTTGTATATGTGATGTTTACAATCGTACCCACGATGCAGGAGAACTTCCTATGGTTAAGCGACGTTTAAAAACGAAACCAAAACAATGTAATTCTGACGTTCTAAGCTTTTAGAATAGGGATGCGACATTATTATATCGATAAAAGATAAAAAGTTCCTTTTGTAACTTTACACACTAATCGAAATTTAAGTTAGAAAAGAAACTTTTTATCTTTTATCGATATAATAATGTCGCATCCCTATCCCCGAAGGTCAATGTTCAGGTCATTTCTCTGAATCAGAAGCTTTTTCCCCGACAATAATACGTAAAACCCCTATCACGGTTATATTGAGCCCTGTAATGTATTGTAGCTATTATTTTCAGTTTTGGGGTAGACAGAGCTGTTGGTTTTTATTTAGATGAACTTTTCTTTGCTATTTAACTGTGGTTTAATTTTATGTTCAATTAATGGTGATAGGTTTTATCGCGCAGTAATATGAAAGTAAGAAAGCTGTCGTTTATTGTGGCGTTCTAAGGGGGAGGCCTTTGTTCTACAGTGGACGTCTTCCGGCTGATGATGGTCATGAATATAAAAGTTCAAAACTACACCTCTCCTGCCTACCCATCTGTGCCATCCTTGCGCTCAGAGAATCACGCAATTGAGAGATGAAAATGCCATCTGAAAAAAATTGGTCAGTTGGACAATAATATTATTACATGATGGTTAAAAAATGTGGGCTCAAAAATCTCATTTTTTTTTATCTTGTTTATCGCAGTTTGCTTTGAAGGAGCTCTTACTGCTTAACCGGTCTGACGAGACCTAATAAAAGGCCCCCAGCCAGGGAAAATCTCTTAAGTCAGAAACATATTAAAATATTTATTTTTTTTTAGAAATATTATGCTTTTATTTCGTGAATTATAACTATTTACAACTTAAATCTAATACAGAATGAAAACAATATATACAAAAATAAAAAGTTAAAAAGCATCAAAAAATTCATCCCCATCGATGTCATAATTATTATTATACTAGCTGCGCCCCGCGGTGTTACCCGCTACATTTTTCGGGTTAAAAAGCCTATATGTTAATCCAGGGTATAACCTATCTACATACCAAATTTCAACCAAATCGGTCCAGCCGTTTATGCGTGAAAGAGTAACAAACATCCACACATCCATACTCACAAACTTTCACATTTATAATAGTAGTAGGATAGGATGTATATCATAATCATCATCAGCCTATTAAAGTCCACTGCTGGACATAGGCCTCTCCTATGGCACGCCATTGGGCTCGATCTTCGGCCATCGCTTCAATCACTGACAGCCATTTTGCGTATATATACGACGACCTGATTGGTGCAGTGACTAAGCGAATGGACTGCTGCGCTTATGATTGCGGGTTCGATTTGTCCGCATGGGACAAAAATTTGTTCGATCCGTAGATGTTTGTCCAGAGTCTGGGCGTGTATGTGATTATTCATATTTGTGAAAACGGACCCGTGATGCAAGAGCAATCGCTAGTGAGAGGAGACGTTTTTCTTAAAAAAAAACATATCGGCGAGCGACGATATACATAAACTAAAATAACAGACTGCCAATTATCCGCCTCTTCGCTTTATCTAGTAAAAAGGGTCATCTTCCCAAAAACTGTTGAAGCCCAATCTAAACAATAAGATGGTCCCAACAAATGAGTTTTTATGATCAAATCGCTTCAATTGAATCCTCTGAATGAATATTACGGGTCAAATGGACCCACAAAAATTGAATCAAGAATTGAATTGTCGGTTAAATATAGAAGGATTTTAAAGTTGGGTAAACGTTTTTTTTATTGGTATGCGTGAATGGTTTTTAAATATATTCATGGTTGATGTGTTTGCTTTATAGTATGGGTCATTTTTTTTAGTAGCCTGTTCAGTATACAACTGCTTGGTAAAGGCCTCTCCATTATTCTTCCACAAAACCATGTCTAATTTAATTTATGGTCATGTCTTTATGTTTACGTTTATTTTCTCCTAACAATATTTGTAATGTTACAAGCAAAGGTATACTGTGGTCATCAATAATTATAATATAAAATTTATTAAAAAAAAAAATATATTGTGGGAGACTGGAGCGTAAGCTAAACCAAATTTTTGGACATCTTTGCGTGAAAGCAAAAGTATAAGTTGTAAGTTTAAATGTTTGTGTAGGTATGTTTTATTACATTTTATATGTATAAATACATACACCTATCTATGTATGGCGTGGACGAACTGCCCGTTCAAGAATTGGGTGCCTACCGTGTATTTATAATTTTATCTCTTTAGTTTCTCTGTGCAGCAAGCGAATAATCTTTTGATCCGCGAATTTCTGGTCCTTATTCCCTTATCCGCGGTACAACAGGCAACCAGCTGGTATTACGTAACCAGTCAGGTTGTTTGCCCCACACATCAGTATTCAAGTGCGGTTGTGTATTTTGATTCACGCCAGCACACCAGGTCACTGACCTTCACCTCTGAATAAAATAACGTGTCACATGATACAGATTGGATAAGAGTCGTATGTTTACGCTACTGTAACCTTGTGGGATGGGTAGTGACAGTTTTGAGAATTAGTTTCATTTTGGAGGTGTTTGTATGCTAGGACCAGTCCCTACTAATATTATAATCGCGAAAGTTTGTAAATATGGATGAATGTTTGTTACTCTTTCACGTAAAAACTACTGAACGGATTTTAATGAAATTTCATATGGAGGTAGCTGACACCCTGGATTAACACATAGGCTACTTTTAATCCCGAAAAAATGTAGCGGGTAACATTGCGGGGCGCAGCTAGTAAATTATTAAATACTCGTTCGTACCCTAAACCAGATTCTTAGCTTTTGTCGGTTATAAGATTTGGCTCAAATACGTCACCAACAGGAACACACAGTGACGCATGCATTGGATAGAATAGAATAGAAATTAGAATACTAAAGTGTTGTATAAGATAAAGGAAATAGACATAAAAACTCAAGCAGCCAATGAATATATTAATAAACATAACATAACATCACGCCTGTATTCCCCAAAGGGGTAGGCAGAGGTGCACATACAGTACACCCACATCTCGCCAGTTATGTTTTTAGGTCCCAATGTAATAGGGGGCGAGCCTATTGCCATCAACCGGGCACACATCCAGACTCCGTGCTGCAATTAAGAATTACCTAATGGAAAAACCCAGTAACACTGCCCGACCCGGAATTCGAGCCCAGGACCTCGTGCTCAGCAGTCGCGCTTAGCAACCACTAGACCAACGAGGCAGTCCAGAATATATTAATAAAAAGAAAAAACTCTTTATTCTTTGATCTTCAATAATGCAACTATGTATAATAAATATAATATGTATACCTACATATAATAACTAGTTGATTACAAAGCAATGCCATAAAATTTTATGTGTTAACGTTTGATGAGATCAAATATTCTTTTACATCAAAGTGATGTTATTAGTAAAAAAAATAAAAAAAACAACTTAACTATGTATTTGAGTTCTTATTGTTTCAACACAGTATGGATACAGGGTTCTGTAGATTGTTTGAAAGATTATTATTTATAAAAATTGTGTTTTTTTTGTTATAAATCTATACCTACTAATATAGTAAACCGAAAGAGATTTTTGTTTGTTTGTTTGTTTAAACACGCTAATCTGCAGAATTACCAGTCAGATTGAAAAAAAATGTGTATAATATGATAACTATCTAACATAAGGATACATGTCTCAATAAACTTTTTTTAATAAAATATATATTTAACTAATTAATAACTTAATATTAGAAATATATTTTTAACACAAGCATTTAAATCGTAAGTACCATAATATTGTATTGTCACCAAACCTATTTAAGTATGCAAAATTTCATTTCAATCGGATGTCAAAAAGTGGTTCTAATTTAGATTGCAAGATTTGACCTCAACAATCTCATACATACATACAAACATTACAAGTTACATTAAAGCTTGTAATAAAAAACATGACTGCCATGTCAAAAACCAAACTGAAAGTAAAAATCAAGTTTCATAGCATTCGGGGTACCTCGTAGATAATACAGTGTTCCAAAGAACGGCCCCCCAAAATAAACATCTGAAAACCACAAAGGATATTCCACAATTCATTACAGAAGTTAGACAGCACTTTAAAGTTAATGAGTACAAGAAATAATTTAATTAAGAAAGACTTTTAGAATTAAAATTAGGTTTAGTAAAGATTAATTTGATAATTCAGTTAATTTGTATGAGGCTAAGAATTAAAAGTAAATTGTGAATATATTATTAAAAACTCAAATCTAAAATCTTTACACGATACATGGCAATAGGTTCTCCACCTTTTTTTAATAGTCTTTTTTGTTTCTTACTGCTGGGCAAAGGCCTCCCCTTTCTCCTTCTAAGCCACTCTATCCTTGAGTTTCTGACAACTAGCGTCCCACTTCTGTGGCCAGATCATCACACCACCTTCGCCGTGGTCGACCTCGACAGCGATGTCTTTCCTCATCACCTATTGCATACAAAAAATGTTTTTTTTTTGCTAAAAATATAGTATTTTACATCTCTTATACTCCCCGAATAGGTAGACAGAAATACACAGGTCCCAGTGTAATTGGGGCGAGCCTATTGCCATTAACCAGGCTCCAAGCTACTGAGAACTACCTAATAAAAAACCCAGTAACACCTTATCCGACCCTCCTCAGAAGTCGCACTTAGCGACCTCTAGACCAATGCGGAGCTAGATGCCCTAGGTGAATAGATAATGGATAAAATAGAACATCAGAACAAGAAAATGAATTATTTAAACCGATCTATGCCTATCTATCAGGAGATTAGAAACATGATTACAAAAGTAAGTTAAATGAGATAAGATGAAGTTAAACGTATCTCCTGCAACATTACCTACCATTATCACTCGAAAACTTAACGTACAGTTAAGCACAGTTGGAGCGCTTAAACTTCTCTCAGTCGAACTTAACTAGATAAACTTAAACAGTGCTCAATGAGAACTTTAATTGTAGCTAAATGAACGTGGAATGTTGAACAGATAGGTAGTGGTATATTTAGTTTTACTCAAGTGGTAAATTATGTGGTGGTAATCGTCTTCCTATCGTATGGTTGATGAACAACCTGGTGTCAGAGTTTAAACCGCCTGTAGGCCTCTGACATGGCTTATACACCGTAGAAAAATCTCTTGGGTATGCCAGCCTCATGATGTTTTCCTTCACCTTCAAAGAGACTGAAAAATGTCACTTAGCATATTTTCATTATCGGCTAGGAATCTTCTCCTGCTAGGCACAAGCCTCCCTGCTCCTTCGTTCAAAGAAATCACTGATTAAATTAATACATTAAGATGCTTACTTGCTCCCCAATCAATCAACATCGTTCAGAGCAAAAAACAAACACCCATACACCGTAAACACAAACAACTAATAAAAACAAGTGACGCACGTTTTTATATCGAGAACGTTCCGCCCGAAATGATCACGGGAATTGTCAAGCGCCAAAATGGAGATTGTCCTAATTGCTTTGACTTTTAACAAGGCGTACAACTCATTAAACGCAGGCGCCTTCGTGGCCTGTTCAGAAAAAAATAAGCAGTAGTTTCATTTAAAAGATTTTTGAGATTGTAAACCTAATATGTTTTTTTTATATAAGCCTACGCTATACATGAAATATTACATGCTCCATTACTATGAAACCGCCCTAACTCGTAAACAATAATATTTTCTCCTATTTAGAAGTTTGTTATACAATAAACATAAAAATACTTCTAAGCCAGTCAAAATTAAATATTGTTGTGAAATAACATTATTTCCAAATGAACTAAAACAAAACCTTGTGTAGGTATTCAAAATGAAAATAAGGCCCGAAGATCTGCAGTAGACTCAACATCTACATGTAACATAAGACATACAAAGAACGGTACAATTTGTATCGACCCCTGATAACAGATACACAACATTTTCTATGCCTACTTTAGGCAGCAAAGTACTACCACGTACTAGCACATTTTCCCACAAAATTGAGGTCATCAATCCAACATCTTCACACAACATAAGCAACATTTAGGAGAGCATAAAACGGGGTTCCCGATCCCCAATAAGCTTTTGGATCCGTCGTAAATGATTTTCAATCAAGCTTCGGCACTTGCGGCGTGTCCCGGACTATCGGGGACAGTAATAAGGGCCAGAACAGCCTTTGTCCGGGACTTATAGATGATGATCTCTCGGCTTTTATGTGTTGTACTAAATGGGGAGATTGAAAGTTTAGGTCATTTTAAAAGAGGAACGTTGCTCTTTTGTTTATTTCTTCAGACCCTGGAGAGTCTGACAACCTGTCTGGTTCACACTAAGCAGTCAGTCGTAATATAGTATCTACGTATATGTATATTATAGCCTAAGTTAAATGTAGTAAAAGGCTGTTTGGCCAGCAAAAAGTTTTACGGCACAACATTAAAGTTGGCTCGACACTATGAACAACATCTGATTAGTGAAATTAATCTCTGTGTATCGACCCCTGTCCTGTCACCATGAACTTTTGAAGCAGCAAATTTTACATTGTGGAGGCGAGACGCAGCTAGGTGCAGTGTAATGCGACGTCTCGCTTCCACAAAGGAAAATGGCCTGCTTTAAGAGTTCATGGCAAGGAGGCTTATAAAAGGTAAAATCTCTGCATATTACTTTGGGTATTACAGGCGAATGATTGCACCGGTGGATGCAAATGGCAAGTTGTCGTTAATTTGACGACCTGATTAGCGCAGTGGCTAAGCGATTGGACTGCTGTGCTAAGGGTTGCGGGTTCGATTCCCGCACGGGGCAAAACTTTGTGCGAACCACAGATGTTTGTCCCGAGTCTGGGTGTTTGTGTATGTGATATTTCATGTTTGTGAAGCGCACCCACGACACAGGAGAAATTCCTAGTGTGGGGCGACGTTTTTTAAAAAAAAAAAAAAATTGTCAACAGTGGACTTCTTCCAGCTGATAGTGATTGCACTTTGTTTATCTTACTATAGGGTTCACAAGTGTACAATATGTAAGAAGCCTTCCTTATCAACCTCATCCTACTTATCCACGAACCACCAAGTTCAATAACTACAGTATCCGGTCATCATCGTATCCACAAAGGCACACCGAGGTCTGTTATCTTGTCAGTAGGTCCGTATAAAGGCCAAGAGGTCCATAATGCCGATATCGAAGCTCATCAGGAAAGCTTCAGACTTGATTAAAAAGTCTATCGAATTCTTTTGTAACTATTGTCTTAAAAAGTAATGAGAATGAAGACGAACGTGATGCTAGTAACAATTGTCATTGAGGAATAATATTTGTTTGTTGGAGATACAAAATTATCACTATCATGACAGCTGACGATATTGTTTCACTAAATGACAATGGCGAGATGATTTGGACATCTTTGCGGGAAAGACATGGCCTGAAATGGCATTGGACAGGGTTTTGTGGAGGAATAATGGGGAGGCCTTTGCCCAGCAGTGGGACACAGAACAGGCTACATAAAAAAAAATGACAATGTGCGTACTATAAATTAGTTGTCAGTCCCTAAAAACGATGAAGGAAAACATCGTGAGGAAACCGCCACATCTGAGAGATTTTCCAACGGTGTGTAAAGCCAACTACACCAGTGTAAATGTCAACTACACCAGGTTGATCATCAACCATACGATAAGAAGAAGAAGGGTAGATAGATCAATACTCAATACTTAATAATCATATAATATATATTATATTATTATGATTATTAAGTATTGAGTATTGATCTACCCATATAATAATCAATACTCGATACTCAATACTTTATTGCATTCCATAAAAGTAAATAGATGGACTTATAATAGTACAGATCTTTATGGACCCTGTCGGGCACAACAAAAAGCGGAGAGAGGAAGAGAGTTAACCTAATTATTTACATTATTATAAACTTATATCTAGGTATGTGATGTGTTGTGATAAGTATAGTCTCTCTATATATCTCTATATATAGTCTCTATATCTATATATTTTAAGTGCGTATGTTTTTATAAAAATAAACCTTAATAAACAATGCGGATTGTATGGTTTATTATTCCAAACAAGACGACGTATATCGATTATTATTTATAGCATTTGCATAATGTTTGTCGTACATCCCTGCTCGCACCTGGCGATGCAAGCGTGGTAATTTTAAAACACGATGTGTAACGCATTTGTACGGCCACTGTGATTCATTGACGTCAAGTTATTTTTGTAAAAATAAGAGCACAAGCGATATTTAGCGGGGATAGTCGCTGTACTGATGGTGAATTAGATGCTCTTTAAATATTGTTTTAATCTTAGAGAACTTAAGTTTAATAAAATTAGGTAAATTACTATTCTCTCTTTTGTTTTTATATACCTTATTATTTCCCCGTTTATTTATCAAAAAACAATAATTAAGTAAGTATTGATCTTCGAGCTACTCAACTTATGCATTCTTCATAAGAAGTATGCATAAAATGTAATTTTTTTAAATCAAAATAGATAGGATAAACATTTAGAAAAACCTGCCAAATAAAAACATAATAAAACCCTTTACATGCAGACAAAACCGCGGGTATAGCTAGTCTCTTACCAAAACAGACAAATGTGACCGAAGACAACTGAGATTACAAGTAAAGTGCCATTTTTATTTTAATGTACCCGAGGCGAATTTCACGACAATACCGGGAATTGGCACACAACTCATTGTTACGAGGCGAGCCACCTACTCAAAGAATTACAAACAGTCTGTCTGTTTTAGTGAGAATTTCTAATATTGACTTTACACTGAAAATTTTAAGCTTCCAATATAGTGTCCCAGTTCGCCTGTTTTATATATAATTATTATCAGGTTTGTAGCGTATTTTTCTGGATGAGTCATTGTTTATTTATTTACTGCGACTGCCTGGTTGGTCTAGTGGTTGCTAAGAGCGACTGCTGAGCATGAGGCCCTGGGATCGGATCCCGGGTCGAGCAGTGTTAATGAGTTTTTTCGTTAGATAATTCTCAGTAGCAGCACGGCGTCTGGATTTGTGCCCGGTTGATGGCAATAGGCTCGCCCCCTATTACATTGGAACCTAAAACATAACTGGCGAAATGTGGGTGTACTGTTTGTGCACCTCTGCCTACCCCTTCGGGGAATACAGGCGTGATGTTATGTTATGTTATTTATTTACTTGTCTTGACGTCATAATTAAAATTGCTCATGCTATGTTAAAAACAATCACCGATTTGGAATTAGCACCTATAGTGCACCAGGTTAGACACACATTTTGGTTAAAAAGTATCAATAGTTCGCTGCTATTAATAAATATCCCACATACACGGCTTCAGCTTAAACAAAACAAAAAAAGTCTGCGGCCCAAAAATTCCGGAGCGGGAGCCCCAACTTTTTTAATAAACAATCTTGCGGTCAAAGGCGCTGACAATAACGGGAGTTCTGGTGTAAGTTAACCCAATTTGTTCATCTGTACGTGTGTACAATTTTGATGGCACTCATTGTGACTCTTACCGTCCACTAATAAATTATGTCGTTAAACATCGAGCGAGGGACTCGTAATTAGTCGGCTGTCTTCGGCTTTCTACACATAACATCGCGCCTGTATCCCCCGAAGGAGTAAGCAGAACTCTGCTTACTCTCTGTAATGTGCAACTGCACATTACAGTACCCTTAGATTTCCCCAGTTTTAAGTCCTAGTGTAATAGGGGGCGAGCCTATTGCTATCAACAACACAAATCGAGACGCTCGCTACTGAGAATTACGTAATGGAAGAACTTAGTAACCCTTTACCCGACCTGGGGTTCGAACCCAGGACCTCATGCTCAGCAGTCGCGCTTAGCAAGCACTAGACCAAAGAGGTAGTCTTCGGGTCTCTTCGTATTGTTTATTGTTTTGAATTTGAATTTTTGTCCCGAGTGGGAATCCAACCCGCGCTAAGAGCGCAGCAGTTTAATTGCTAAGCCACTACGCCAGTAAAGTTATCTTTTATATAAACTTTACTTATCGCACGAACAGCCATTATGAACAATTTATAAATACATCTGCAGTAGATGGTACACTTTATTGCAGTACGGATTAATTGAGTTTGCCCATAACAATTAACACAGTACTAAGTATGTCATTCATCACGTCCAATCTGTTGCAGTGCGTACTTCTTCGCTATTCCTGATGAAGACTTTTGTGTCCAATGTGAGTGAAAATCGTGTGATGAATTGAAAAACTGTCACGAACTGAAAAATGGATTAAAAATAAATAATTTTAAACCATAAAGAGACGTAGCTTTTGACCAAAGACTTTGATCTTTGAATGGAGTTTCAGAAACTCTCTCTCGTCTTCAGCCGGAACGTTCACTGTTGAATAAAAATCTCCCCGTAGAATACCATTTCCATCCACTGGTTGCCCGCAATTCTGACAATGTCGTCGGTCTATCTATTGGGAGGCCTGCCAACACTGCTTCCTGTTCGTGGTCGCCAGTCGAGAACCTTTCTTCCTCCGCGGTTATCGGTTCTTCAAGCGATGGTCCCTGCCTACGACTCCCGTCTCTCTCCTAATTGGGGCGTGAAGTGTGGGGCGACGTCTTTAAAAAAAAATATTGGTAAAAACTTCTTAAATAAATACTTCATAAGACATCATCTCTATGTTTTTGCATGCAACAGTCAGTGACAAGTATTATGTAATCAAAGGTTCAACATTGTCCATGTCTATAAAAAAGAGGGTAGGTATATATTCCAGGTCATATACAAGAATCTCAATTTATTAATGAGCCGCACTCATGAGACTATTAAAATACTTTCAAGCTGTGCACATAGTGGCCAAGGAAGTTCTTAATTACTTACATCGTATCGATTTAGTAGAAGTATCGAAGTTGCACAAACGAGCGAATTGCATCCACCCACAGTTATTCCAAGACGCCCTATTCTGAAATGTGGGGCCACAGAGCGGTGAGGGAAACTACGCAAGATAGTGACTTGACTCCATTGGTTACATGCTTGGTTTACTAAGCAAAAAATAGAAATAATACGAGATTTTATGTATTTATTTTATTTTATTGGGCGCAATATCTATAACCTAACTTGAAAACGTATCACGAATTGGCTTCTACAATTTTTACTTTAAAAACTTAAACTGATGCGTATCTAGTGACTGAAATACACATATGTTTAACACATAATTATGTTGATTGTCTGTTTCTTTTCTATTTAAAACATCGCAATGCAGTTTATTCAGTCTTCAGACTAGCAATTTAAATAAATTTTCAGGTTATTTACCCCGCCACCCCGTCCTCCCGTTATTTACCCGCTCATTTCATGGCCCAACAGCAACAGACCGCCAGCGTTAATCGACGCAAGTTGGAAGCACGCAACTTTTGATAGAAACCGCCGGAAACATGCACATCATGGCTTACACTATAATTAGAAGCATTCCTATTAAGTACTGAAGAATTTTGTTCATAATTATTATTAATAACGTTATACCATGTATCTTTGCAGCGTAAAATTAGACGCCTGATTGTTCCAGTGACTTAGTAATTGGATCGCTACTTAAAAGTTTGTGGGTTCAATCATCACACGGGGCTAATGTTTTTGGTACCACCAGGAAGATGTCATTTCCGATCAGTCGATCTACGAGGGTAAGCCGTACTTGTCGCGGTCTGTCTGGTGATAGGTGACAATTTTCACATGTCGAAACCTCCTCGTACTTCAGAAGGCACGTTAAGCCGTTGTTCTGCGACTGATCTCTCTCTGGTCGTGTTGGTCTGCCGTCACATTGAACTATGAGAGTGAGAGAATAGGGTATATACCTGTGTTTACGCGCATACTTGTGCACTGTAATATCTCCTACGTAGTGGGCTAGTCTCAGGTCGCCGTGACCGAAACTCGGTCAGGAGGACATTATCATTATACCACGCAAAAATGTGGTCAACATTTTTGTCTGACGCTGCTACGAAGAAGACAAATCAACCAATCTGTCACACAGTATTGATCACCATAACAAAAGAGTACAAAATTACTTAGTGTCAACACAGCAATTTTGTTTTTATTATTTTGATAACAGAATTTTTATTTTAACTTCTTATAGTTGGAACTTAGGACCAGGGCTCTGTCCCGATGGTTCGGACGTGCTCCGAATAAAGCCGTAAGTTGTTCAATAAAAAACTAAAGTTTACAAACACAATTTCTCGTGACGCCAGAATTTGCGCTCGTATTATATTGGCTAGGTCGAAAGTTTTCGTTGCTATATTTTATTAGTTTCACTACATGACATAAAAGTTGACCAGGAAATGTAATTTTTTATGTCCGTCATATTAAGATGCTGCTTTCGGAGTTACCATGTTGTGCTAATACATCCAGTCATAAAGTTCATATTTTATGAATATTATTTTGATAATTTTGTAGTTGTATGTGTGTGAAAAGCAAACATTTAATCATGCCTCTATTCCCATAAGTAGATACACCCACATTTTCTGAGTTATGTCATAGGTGCCAATGTAATAGGGGGCGAGCCTATTGCCATCAACCGTGCACAAACCCAGACTATGCTGATGCTGAGAATTACCTAATGAAAAAACTCTACAACCCTGCCCAAACCGGGAATCGATCCCAGGACATCCATCTCTCTTCAAAGTCATCAACATCTCACAAAAATTACCTTTCTCTCCCTCTAATACACGAACTATAACTCCAATCATCTATTACTAGAACCAATACCACCTAACCCCGGTCTTGTATCAATAAAGTTTTGGTTTAACATAAGCTTGATATTAAACCTTTATTGATTCGGCTGCGTTCGGCTAACATCGGCTGTAACCATCCAATAAGAATACAAAAGAAAGGATGAGGGTAAATGGTGCGGTTGATGGCTGGGCCCCATGTATATCACGATTCGTCGTAATGATCAACCGATCGTAACAATAGATCGAACGTGTTTGTAGATATATATTTTTTTATAAATAACTAATAATTGTGGCGTTCCAAGGGGGAGGCCTTTGTTCAACAGTGGACGTCTTGCGGCTGATGATGATGATGTAATGACTTTTTATAGTAGGTACCTATCATAGGACACATACTGATTGTGTTGCTGGTTAGTTTGTTGCGTCGTTTCTAATACCCAGCTATAGCACTACACTAGGAAGCGGTGACAGGCGGGCGTTTTAGGGGCTGTTTTTACGTAATTGACGGAGAAATCGTGTTACAAACATACAAAAAAAACATGCAGTGTAATAGAGAACCTGCACCTTTTTTTAAAGTCAGTTAAAAAGTACTTATCTTAAGTTCATTTTGAATAAAGCGTTTTTTTAACTATATCTATTTTATCACCGCAAACAACTTTCTTTGTTAGACGATGTCGCAGATCGCAACAAAAAGCTATGCAATCTTGAATAGGGTATATTCTTTTGCTCCGCTCCAAACAAGAATATGATAGATTGTAACGCCTGTTTGTCGAAGTATGAGCAGTAATTTGAAGCGATTGTCACGATTGTCCTGCGACCGTTGCTATCCATCGCCCTGTATACGGGGCTCTTATGGGGAACCAAGGTTTTAGGGTAAACGATATTGTTGTTGGTATTGCTAGATAGATTCAGATACGATGAAGAGTATTATTGGTGGCAACTCCGATTCTACAGACCGGATAAACATGCACAGGGATGTAGGTTCAAATCTAGGAATTGATCCACCTTATCTCAACACAAAAGTGACAAATATTCGAATCCAATATTAAGTTAATTGAGTAAAAAGTTTAACGCCGGCACACATCATCGTATAGTAATAAATCATGTGCGTATTATAAATTAATTAATATTTGCTAAAAACGGTGATGTGATACATAGTGAGGAAACCGGCACACCTGAGAGATTTTTCAACGGTGTGTAGAGCCGTGTCAGAGGCCAACAGGCGGTTTAAATTCTGACATCAGGTTATTCATCAACCATACTATAATAAGATAACTGTCTAGGTTCTCTTGAATTTCATATCAGGCAACACTGACAAAAGTGACAAATATTCTTATCCGATATTTGGCAAAAGTTTACCCTAATATAGACCTATATATATAATTATGTATTTTCTACAATTATACATATATTTAATCAATGGTTGTTAATCACACTTAACACTAATACTAACACTTTATAAAGGCGAAAGTTTGAGTGTGTTTGTTACCTCTTCACGCTTAAAAGGCTGGACTGATTTTGATCAAATTTAGTATGGGCGTAGCTGACACCCTGAATTAGCACATAGTCTACTTTTTATTCTTAAAAAAATTAGCGAGTAACACTGCGGGGCGCAGCTAGTATTGTCATAAAGCTTTAGGCTAATAGGTACCTACTTTATTATTCTTCACCAATAAACTTTATACTGTGTTTTACCTTTATAAACTAGATCATTCCTCGAAGATAAATAAGCCATTAAACAATGTTATGGATATTCCATTGTTTATCAACAGTTAGTAACTAGATCGGTAGATACTGCTATCTCAGTATAAATAAGCAATTTGCCATTGTTTTTAAATGTTTTAGTCTTAGTCATATTACCCAATATGCGATGAATTTATACAAAATACATAATTATAAACTAAAGTACTATACATTAACTATACACGTCATCATCACCATCATAAGCCAAGAAGACGTCCACTGTTGAACAAAGGCCTCCCCCTTAGAACGCCACAATGAACGACAGCTTGCCAATGGCATCTACCGGTTGCCCGCAATTCCGACGATATCGTCGGTCCACCTGGTGGGAGGCCTGCCAACGCTGCGTCTTCCGGCTTCTATACACGTCATATAACGTTAATACAAGTTATGTGATTAAAAAGTGGCTTTCTATGGAGAAGAATCGACAAGAAACTCCATAGACGAATTATTTTATTTACTACATGTTACATGAAAAGGTACCTACCACCTAGACCTATTGATTGAACCCTGGATTGGCATCTAACATCAAAAGCTCTAAGGAGAGGCGTTTCTCCAAATTGCACTTTACTAAATTGCGATCAACGGGTTACGAAAACAGTTTTCGTTAATACGCGACTTTGTATTCTTATGTTCTGATAGTTGTTTATTTGGGATTCAAGTAAGTAAAGTATATTGAGCGTGTTTTATAAATGCGTTCAAATTTTGGGTTTAGATTGCGTCTAGCTGCGCCCCGCGGTGTTACCCGCTACATTTTTTCGGGATAAAATCGCTAATTTATATATAGCCTACGTGTTTATCCAGGGTGTCAGCTAACTCCATATGAAATTTCATCAAAATCGGTCAAGCCGTTAGAACGTGAAGAGGTAACAAACATATAAACACACTCACAAACTTTCGCCTTTATAATATTAGTGTGATTGAGGAAAGATGGTGTTATGCTTTTGCCTACCCCTTCGGAGAATACAGACGTGATGTTATATAAAAGCGCAAAGAACGTAAATGTAACAACAAAACGAAATAAAAAACACTCAGCCATCTCTGTAGTTACACTCATATACTCACTAAATTGTGTTGCAGTTAAAACTCATAAATGTGCACATCAGTAAGCGACAACGCGCGGACACTTTGAGATATGTCCGAGACGAAACTAACAGACGTCATATTTATAAACGTAGGAAGTTGTGTGGGACAAGACATGAGCGGTCGCGAGAACATATTTTTTCATACAATTGGTGAAGCGATTGGTTGATAACTAACATGCAGTGCCTAATTTGCAGAAGTCTTCCAAGGTTAAAGCAATGTCCATTCTAAGTTTAGTTAAAAAAAAAAAGTTGTAAAAGCGTAACACAGAGCCATAATTATATGGCCATAAGATATTCGTAATTATAAACTCAATTATGAAAACATGTCGTATCTTATTAATGTTTTACTTTACCTATCGTTAGTACATATTACAAACAAACACTCAGACTCGCGACATCTATCTGCAGAACACATTTTATCTATACTAGGTTCGCGGTGCAAGCATGCAAACTGCCAACTGGTTTACCACTGTCGGCGGAATACTATGCTAACCTACAACCAGTAGGCGTGAAGCAGTTTAAACACAGCCTTTGCGGTATAAGAGTAGTCAGAAAAATCTAAAAAATATGGTACAGTGCAAAATTACTTTCTGGACATACAGACTTTTTATATGGAAGAGAAAAATGAAAGATATCTTATAACTTGCACCACACCCCATACAATGAATGATGCGCGCACGTAAATATTTATATGAGAAATGTATTTTTGCCACAACTATGCATATCCCTGCCGTGTTGTTTACACTCGTATCTGCCCCGGCATTCACATAAATAATACACGTTTAACGTATGTGTATAACAACTCATTAGTTGTGTATGTTTACACTATTTTTTATTTAGAAGTGTAGGAGGCATTGAAATGTGTATCAAGGTAGATTTATCGTCACGTTACTGCCATAAACCCGAGCGTGTATAATAAATGTGATTTCCTTCTTATCGTATGGTTGATGAACAACCTAGTGTCAGAGTTTAAACCACCTGTTGGCCTCTGACATGGCTTTACACACCGTTGAAAAATTTCTCAGGTTTGTCGGTTTTCTCGCGATGTTTTCCTTCACCGTTTTTAACAAGTGATAACTATTTTACAGTACGCATATGAATTCGAAAAGACATTGGTGCGTGCCGGGGTTTGAAGTTGCAACCTTTGACTTGGCATTCCGGTCATACCACTCGGCTATCAGAGCTTCAGAGAAATGTAATGAGAATGAATGAGGCGAAGTGGTCAGGATCCACGCAAATAGAAAACCGTGTTCTCCACTTACCCCAACACGTGATGCTGTATAGTATATGTATAATATCAATCAATACACTTGTTTTCTACGACGTGATTGGCAAAGTTGTGGTTCCCATATTTCGCCAGACTATAAACTGTGTGCACACACAATAGTAAACCTTTTAATGGATAAAATTCCAATTTAACATGTAGTGCCTTCGATAGTCTTGTCTTTATAAAGTCACATTACTTCTTGCTTACCTAGGCCTACAACTTTGCGTAAATCTAGTCCCGAAACTTCAGTGCCATAACTCATTTATCCCATAAAATCGAAATCACTTCCAGAGCTTTGAATAGGCATGCCTAATTATCGCCTCATAAAGCCATAACCCTTTGATGCTATCTAAAAGACTCGTAAACTTTCCAAACTCCATCTAAATCCGAATAAGTACTCAAAACATCTGAGTAATATTGAGGACACATTTCTGTGTCAACCATAAATCCTTAAAAAGATTCCTTGAAGAGTATTAAAAAAACTCTCATCATAAATATGTAGAAAGACTATCTCCCCTTAATAGCGGTCCCAGTACTTTCCTTGAGGAAAACCTTCACAGGATTATACCCTTAATTTGGCTTAGTTTAAGGATTGTTTTTGCTTGTGGTGCTGCCTATTAAGTGTACGTTGAGAGGGTAGATGACAGTTTATGGTCACTTCAACGGGTTACAGGCCAGTGACTGGCGTTCTAGTTTCGGGGGCGTTACCACGGATTGGGTACAAATTGTTTTACAGCGAGTAGCTTACTGGAACTCTAAGAGGATAAAAACCTCAGGGTAATTTAGCGGAGAAATGTAACGTAAAGGTTTAATAGATATGTCTGACAAGTCTAGTGAGAGCTGTGTTTGATTATACCGAAAGCATTTTGTCTAAAATAATTGTAATTATTATTAGTTCCATTATATAAGTAATTTCCTCTGTATAATTTATTAAAAAGGTATGTAATATCAAAAGATATATTATAGAATATAGACGCACAAACACCTAGATTACGTATATTAAGAACTAAGAGACACGAGCAGGGGTCGAGCTCGCTACTCTTATCATAGTTATCTATAGATTCTATAGAATCTGTTAGTTTATACGCCAATAGGGCAAAAGGTTGTAATTGAAGTCTAGTTTCAGAAAAAGTGACCAATTTAACTAAGTACAATAAATCCTGTCTAACCCATAACCTACTGGAAAACATCTGCCTCATCATCATCATCAGCTGGAAGACGTCCACTGTTGAACAAAAGCCTCCCTCTTAGAACGCCACAATGAACGACAACTTGCCAATTGCATCCACCGGTTGTCCACCTGCCTACTCCTTATAAACACAACGGTATGGTGATACAAATGATATCTGTAAACATTGTGTGTCAGTCCACATACATTTATATTTGGTCTCCATAACTGCCATAACCATCTGTCAACAATATTTGACAAATCCCTTTTGGACCAACAATACTGACCAGCGCTTGTAAACGTCGTGTCGTTTATACATCGTGGCCCTTTGTCGAGGATTTGAATCGTCTGTTCAACGACGGGCCTTGACGGTTTTACGGACAATCATGTGTTTATTAGATTTATGTTGGAGTATAGGGACAATTATCGCTATTACTTAAATTGTTAGAATGACGTGAGGGTTACAAAATATTTTCAGGATTATGATAAAATATTAGTGAGCATAAATTCTAATTTATGCTACACTACAGTCCAGTTTTTGGAAATATAGGCTTCACGATCCAAGTTCACTTTTGCTATCCCAAATTAAGTCCTTTTTATACAAGTTACATAGCGATTAGATATGACATCCCAAGTTACAGAAAATCAAAATTACTGTCAATGCCTACATTAGTTTGTTTAACACTTTCTACGAATTGGTGATCCGTATCTAACTCAAAGAAAACCACATAACTCAGGAATAAACAGAAAAACTTATTTCACTTATCGTATCTAACGACTGGAATCGATTCAATAGGTCCTAATATACCGAGTCCTAAATCAAATCGATTACGCCACTCGATTTCTCACATCGATACCTTCTTTCAGTGCTAATACCACGGCATTATCAACCGGTTGTCCAGAAAAATAATTCGTTAGACGGCGCAAATCCCGTGTATTGGATTCTCATAACCTATTTCACAATATCGAGCTGGAACTAAAATAATAAGAGTAGTCTGAAGGTCGTGGAATAATGTTCCTTGGTATGAAAAGGTCAAGTGCGGCGACCCTCGGTTGTAACTAGAGGCGGACTTACTATTCTTTCTTACCATCCAGTTTGCCAGACCCAAATGCTAGGACAAAGATTTTGAAGTCATGCCTGTGTTCCAAATAAAATTTGTAGCGTTACTCATGTGACTTTGAGTACCTATTTTATCAACTACCGTCTTTAATCGCGAATTTTATACGGTTAAAAAAGTCAAAAAGCTGCTACCAAGTCGGTTTCTGTTGTTGCAGCTTTTTTGACTGCCAGACCAACAAACGACAGCAGTTTTAATTAATAACTATGCATTCCTTCATTTTTTTTTCTTAATAATTTGGTGCTTAGTTTAGCAGAACCTCAATACACTGCCATCTAAAATAGTTAATTAATCTTCCGTTTCTTTATATTGCCAAATACAAAATATTGGGCCAACATTCAGCCCCTCTCTAGTAACAGCCTTAAATACGGAAACGATAAGGCGTTTGGGTCACAACAGGACGTTTGTTCTAATTGAGGTCTTTGGGAGTGAGCGGAAACTTTGGGGGAAGAAACGTGAAAAGATTTCATGTTTCTGCAATTTGTTTGAGAGTTTAATAAGGCAGGAACAATCAATTTGTACTGCAACAGTAACAACAGAAAGCTTTATCAATATTGTTACATTCCTAGCTTTTCTTAGCTTTGATCATAAATTATGCGTCTCTTTCATTACACTAGTATTTGGCTCATTAAATCCAAAAAAATGACCAGTGTAAACCTGGTTTGTTTTAAGTGAAATAATTTAGCTAATTTTGGCAATCTTTTTGGCATTTTACCATTGGACAGTAATGAGAGTGAAGCATTGAAGGATGGCAGAGAAAAAGGGGTTAACTAGGTAAAACCAGCAGTGCTTCAGTGGCTACTAGCCTAAAATTACGAAGATGAGAGAAATTAAAATTAAATTTTATATAAATAGCCCATTTCTCTTTCTTTTTAAAAGGGGCATTTCTATTTCATCGTAATAGGGTGTGTATTTCCGTTGCATAACTATTTATCCCTCCCTTACCAAGTGACCATAGGCTTCCAAATATTTCGAACCACGTATTAAGATAAGATCCCTCACATTTCCGTGACTATAATAGGACTTCGGACAGTAATTAATGACACTGGGAGCTCAGCTAAACCTGACCGTTTACCCTTTTGTGGTGGCATTATACCAGGATCGCATAAATTAATGGATCCAGCCACTTAATTTGCAGTTACATAATAATTTAGTGGCTATTCCTTAGTCTTATCTGATGATAGGGGATTGAAACGGTGGGCTGACCTGTCTATTCTGACATGAAATAAATGCGACGTAATTGCAGTTTTTGTGCTATCTTCAAGATTCTGTCAAAGATTTGGCTAAATAGTTTTTATTTATGACATTTATAAATAAGAATTTTTGAAATATGTATTTGCGTTGTTAGCATGTTTTGCAACTCTGTAAAAGTGCTAAGATAGTCAGGTAGATTGTCTCCACAGTTCTGGTGTCTATTTTATGTAATTTTGTCTTCCAAAAAGTAGTCTTGGCAATATTATTTTAATAAATGATATTTACTTATCGTCCAAAACGTTGACCGTCAACAAAAGGCATGAATAATGCAGAAACTACCCACAATAGGTACTCCCAGTAACAAAATGGTGAAAATTTTAAAAGAGCTGTTATAAAAACTCCAATCATGTCAAATGTAAACGGGGCATTCGAGCGTTGAAAACGATGAATAATTTCACAGAGTACCGTTTCATCTGAGTCTGTTTTAATTACACGTGTTATGATTGCTGTTGTTTTGTTTTGGATGTACGATAATTAAAGAATGGTAGGGTCGAAGGCAAGTTCATGTTACACACAGTAACTCATCATATATAGGTATACAGGTCATCTAAATCAGGATTAGGAGGTATGTATAGGTACAATTATTGTACATATTATGTAACTTGTATAACAATACTAACTGTGTCTGCTTCGCGTACAATCTATATCAAAAAAATACGCTATCTGCGCAAATGAAATCATACATACATACTTAAAGTCACGCCTATATCCCAGAGTGGTAAGCAGAGACCACGTCCATATGCTACGATCCTGACATATTTCTTTCGCTTCAGTCACTCGCATCACATTCCTCTTGCGCGCTCGTCCGTTATGAGTAATCCTCACATGCCCCTTTTGTAGAACATCTCCGATCTGGTCTATGTATGTTCGCCGAGGTCTTCTCCTTCTCGATACTTCACTAACATTCGCAATCTATACATTCGCTTTGTCACTCTACCATTTAGCATATTCTTCTTTTATCTAATTACATCCTTATTCACTTCGCATCACTCTCTCATCACCTTATTTTCCACTCTACCACTCAAAGTCACACCATACATATTTCTCAAAGCCCGCATCTCTACTGCATTACGGCTTTGATGTTTCAAACATCTCCTAATTTTTCAAACAATTGTGGATTGTCGACAACATATTACCCCGTACGTTCAGTCGACAGCTCCGCTGTCAGATCATCCTGGTTCATTTTAACGAGACGGTAAGTGAGTCGCAGGTGGTTATCCTACAGCTTTGAATTTCTCAAGTACTGTCAGCAGATCTGTCTTAAGTTGTTTTGGATTGTTGAGTATAATTATCTCAATTGCTTGTGTATTGACAGAAGTCCTCTTGACCTAAATTCGGTAACGACAGCCAGCTCTATGAGCTAGAGTATGTGCAAAAACATCTATGTATTCTCTATTTACTGTTAAGGACCTATCGCAGTAGGTAAGTGCAATTTAAATGCAAATTCAAAACGTTTTTATTTCATGTAAAACAATTATGATGCTACTAGTAGTTGCACGGTTGTGCAAAAATGTCATTCCTATGGAGAACCGGCAAGAACCTCGTATTTAACTCATTGCTTACTAATAAAAGGATTTCCTGAATTCTGGTACTGTCTGATCAAATATTGTTATTATTATCGACCCCTTCTTATCCAGGCTGGTATAAAATTCCCAAAGTAAAACCGACTTTACTTGAATTTACTGATGCTACAAGAAGGAAGGCGGCGTTTCAACCGCACTTTAATGCTATGCATTCGAGAGGCATGTGCAGTCTAAGCTTTGTCTCCAAGACTGTTTTACATGCAATGATGCAGACCGATAGTATATTGATGTTCCCTAGCAGGGATAATGGAATAGACTTCAACACCATTGAATTTCAAAGCTAAAATTCACATACGCTTGTTTCTATCTACATTTATGTTTCTGGTTGGTAACGTATCTTTGGGTATATGAGCGTGTCGAGATTTTTTTTTTAAGTTTTTAGTTTAGACCACAACAGAAAACTAGCGGCAGCATTATACTGATTTGGGGGACTTATTGTTGATCCGTACCTAGAACAATTTTTCTATTATTTTGTCTTATTTTTTATTCTTCTTGTTATTTACGTTTTTCTTCTGCATACAGAAAGTCACGCCTATTTCCGATTTACGAGGGTAGGCAATTACCACAATTTCCATTTGCTAAGATCCGGACATAATTCTTTCGCCTAATGCACGTCTTTTTGTGTTGGCTCAAAAACAAATTCTTTCTTTTACGCGAGAAAAACAATTATATGACCTCAGAGTTTAGTCCATAATCTGAGTGTCTAACAGTTGTGGTGTCTGTATAACTTGTTGTCGATAAACCGAAGTCAAAATGTCAAATAAAAACGAGTATGCCCCAATAATAAGGTTACTAGGGTAACGCTAGTCTACTGGGTCTGGTGCTACGCCACATCTGGATAAAGTTGAAGGAACTGTAACGAAGTTAAAATAGGGACAAGGAAAAGAAAAGGAAATTGGTTTTCGACCCCTTGTTACGATTGAACATGTCAATATTGACGCAAGATTTGGAGACATCGTGGTGCCTTGTGTGTGTCATGTTCGAGAGGCTAATATTGGACAATCTTTTTACAGATATGAAGTAAAAAAATATTGGGGCGTAATCGCTAAAAGTATATAAACGCACAATGTACATAACAATATATAAGAGAAAAAGGGAGGCCTATCCCCAGCAGTAGGTGATACCGGGCTGTAATGATCATGATGATGATAATAATATCGTTTATAATACAAATTGAAAATCAATATTAATTTTGTTGCTTAAGAAAACAAAAAATGGTTGCCTGGTTGGTCTAGTGGATGCTAAGCGCGACTACTGAGTATGAGGTCTTGGGTTCGAGTTCCGGGTTGGCAACGTGTTATTGCATCTTTCGTACTGAAATGTGGGTGTACACCTCTGCCTCCCCCTCGGGGAATACAGGTGTTTTGTCCCTTTTAAATATTTAACCTTCTTTAACCCCCTTACCATGAACTTTTGAAGCAGGACAATTGACGTTGAGGAAGCGAGACGCCACATTATAGTAGCGACGTCTCCCTTTCACATCGTAAACTGTCCCATTTAAAGGGGCTACCCCCTTACCATGAAATCCTGGCTGGAGGCTCACTGGCTGGAGGCTCATGCAGTCTCGCCTTTATCCGGTTACGTCCAATAAGACCCCCCTCGGGGTCGTCGACACAACTCCATTTCGAAAAAATAAAAATTAAAAAAAAAAGTTACCATGAATTCTTAAAACAGGATAGTTTGTAAATGACTATAAAATGACACAGTCAGAATATCTAAGCAAAATGACAACAACAATAAAAAAAATTGATTGATATACATCCTCGACAAATGTATGCCGACTCCATTGTGATAAGTTAGAAAACATTTCTAAGTAGCCTAGCAACCGTAGCCATCTAGTTCATTGGTTGCTAGGTTACTCAAAAACTTTTTCATTTGTCGAGAATGTATTATATTAATCAAATACTTCTTTGAAAATTGTTGTTGTCATTTCGCGCTGGTCTTAAAGCGTAGACAAAGGCAGGGAGTTGCGAGCTGTTTGTATAAAACATTTTTATTATATCAGGCGTTGGTTATACAGCTAGAGGACAGCGACGATTTACAAGCTTTTTGATTTGTTGTTGAATTGTATTGTAAAGATTGAAATCTGCCTTGAACTTACTACATAATCACTAAATATAGTGGTTTGTTTTTATGTGAAAATGATGGTCATAAAAGTATTCTTATGACCAGCATTTACACTTAAAAACAACTAACAACTAGTCAGTATTAAGTAGTTTAAAATATACCTACAAGTAACCACGAACATATTCTGCCTGAGTTTGAGACAATCTTGCAATCGAGCAGCTTAAAAGTAATCTAAACTGTCAAGCGAGTATAACAATAAGAGTTATGCAACAAAAGCGTCATAGATGCGGATCGATGTAAAAAAATCCGTTATTTCAGCTTCTAGGAAATAATAATAATGTTTTCTGACCGATTTCGGTCACAGCGGCCTATCTCCGAGCGGAGACTAGCTAACTACACACTAGTGCACAAGTATGCGCGCAAACACAAGTGCACTCCCTATTCCCTCACTCTCATAGTCCGATGAGACGGTAGACTGACACGCCCGCAGAGCAATCAGGCGCAGGACCAACGGCTTAACGTGCCTTCCGAAGCCCGAAAAAAAATGTGATTGCAAATACGACACACAATCACGTAGAAATTTATTCGTTTATCACAGACGCTTAACACACATATTTCGTTCTACAAGTCCTAAGTCGCGAGCCTATTCTACTCGCTAAACGCTTACAGTGTGACCTAACCTCAACAGCGGACATTATCGCCAGTAGGCTGTTTGTCCGAGGTCTCGTGTCACGTCACTACGAGTCGTTGCGTCGCAGCACTACTATACAAATGTACGAACCTGTTTAATAGCTTTGGGGTGCTTCATCCGGGGATGACGGAGAGTAGGACGACATGCGATCGTTCGTGAACGTTTATTTGATGGTATTGTTGTATTAGAAGATTTTTATAACGCTGTTTCGTTGGTGGTATTCTTTGTTTTGGATTTAAGACAATAAAAACAATAATGGTCTAAAATCTTGATTGTGCTAAAGAATCCATGACAAATTAAGACTAAAATCCATGTTATGATTTCCTTTTAGTATCTTGTTTAGAAACACCAACTTGCTTAACTTTCGATTTCAAAAAAGTTACTTAAATATTATAAAAATCGACGACCTGATTAGCGCAGTGGCTAAGCGATTGGACTGCTGCGCTGAGGGTTGCGGGTTCGATTCCTGCACGGGGCAAAACTTTGTGCGAACCACATATGTTTGTCTCGAGTCTGGGTGTTAGTGTATGTGATATTTCATGTTTGTGAAACGCACCCACGACACAGGAGAAATTCCTAGTGTGGGGCGACGTTTAAAAAAAAATATCAAAGTAACAACATGTACAAAAATTTAGAAAATCCGTCTCTAAAAAACCTTCAATGCCTACCTAGATGTTATTTTTCCGGCCTATAACTGGTAAACACTTTCACTACCTAAGTAGTTTTCTGACCTCACTGGTTACAGACATGTTTTTTGGCTCCAAATGATAATATATTAACTTCAATAGTATATTTATAACACTATTAGGATACTTAGCAGACGTTAAAATTATAAAAAAGGAATAAAAACGCGGGAAAACTTCTTATAGAGTATATTATGTCAAAACTGACAACTACACTTTTTTTTTGCAAAGGCAAAAGTTTCTGTACAACTTTAACGTACTTTAATTAAATAACTAACACAAATTTATTTAAACACACTTTTTGATTCAATTATTTCAAAACGGTACCCTAAAAAGAGAGTGTTTGTTTTAAATGTTCTAATATAAACACTTCATATTAAAATAATTCGTTTATTTACTTAAATATTTGCAAATGGCTGCTTTTATGGCTGGCTCCGAACAAATAACGTTCTTTAAACAATTTTAAAACGGACGTAGAACGTTGGCATATTCATTTACTTTTTTAAGAGTTGCATTCCTTTTTTGAAACTGGTCGCGTTCACGAATTTGCATTTATTTTTCACAAATACACAAATGAGTTTTTAATGTTCACTGTTGTTTGAATATTGTGGGGTCTTAATGTAAGTTTAATCTTGTTTTATGTTTATCTTGTAAATACGGCGAAAATATGTCTTTTTCTCCCCACAAGTTATGGTAATTTCTATGGTTTTTGTTTCAAACTACCATCCATTACGAAATACATATCTTTTAAGACGATGTCACATTGTTATTTAAGTAAAATGGGTTCTTATTTCTTGGAGGATATTACTACTTACCAGCTACCATTTAACACCTTTCTTGATCATTGAAACATTTTTGTGAGCAATAAAAATATTATCAGCGCAAATTTTATCTTTTTTTAAATGAACATAAATATTTGCACAGCTAACATATTATATTTAACATTCCACAGGCATGGTATTAAAAGTAATATAAATATCGGAATCACTATTCGTGTAGCTGCAAATAAAAAATACTACAATTTAGTTGGAATAATAAAAACCTCCCGCTTTTGCTCAATACAGCAGTTAACAATTGATTAACAGCGCCGCACACTGCAGATCAAATCGTTAAATTAATTTATTAGTCATAAACTAACGCTACAAAACTCTATGGTAATTTATAGACAGCCAGTTGTTTACTTTTAAGTTCATTCATTTTTTAAATAAGAACGCTTCGATTTACTAGCGATTATGAAATTCGTTTGTAACACATAAACGTCATACATAACATCACGCCTGTATTTCCCAAAAGGGTAGGCAGAAATATATATATATAGTTAGTACACCCACGTTTCGCCAGTTATGTTATAGGTCCCAAGATAATAGGGGGCAAGCTTATTGTCATCCATCAGGTACAATTCCAGACTCCGTGCTGCTACTGAGAATTACCTAATGGAAACACCCAATAACACTACCCCACCCAAGATGCGAAACCAAGACCTCAAGCTCAGCAGTCGCGCTTAGCAACCACTAGACCAACGAGGCAGTCGTCAATTTGTTTGTAATGATAATTTGAAATTGTCCGCTATTGGAGTAGGATTCCATTCCCGCACGTGGCAGTTAAGTGGCCTACATAGATCATACAATCTAGTATAAGCAAGTACTTCTTTTTAAGTTCGTTAAGTGTAAACAAATTCTGCACGTGCCTCAAGAATTGGGTTTCGGAAACTCCCGACCCAACATTACAGTTAACGTACCCACAATCGCTCCCAGTTGATTAGTCTCAATTTACTCATTCTATTCACTTTCGTAATCATCGTAATACATTAACCTGGTTTCATTTACTTCACAAATTTCATTCTACCCTCTTTTATATTTAAGAAAGCTTTTGTTTTTATGTAAAAGATTGCGTCTGAGCCCTCTGGCTTGTAATCCACAAATAGGATAGACTTTCTTGAATATCTAAAATACGATACGAAATTCGAGATTACCTTTACTATGTAGTTTTCCGTACGAAGATGATTGTCTTGATACATTGCTTTATATTTACTACTTTGAGCAACAAAATTTCCTTGCGGCACAGCAGTGGATGGTGTATTGTTTCGGACGATCGTAAAGGGCCTAACAAAATCAAGACAATTAATTTCCAGTTTGTACTAAGTTTAAATTAGTCCCATTATTTTTATAGACTGAGAGACTATCGGATAAAATCGATCAATGTTGAAGTGGGGCACTAAAATAAGCCAAATTATTAGTTTAATACCGGCCAAGGTGACGTTACAGTTAATTTTCCGCTATGAAAGCGAGACGCCACTACGTGCTATGTAGCGCGACGTCTCGCTTCCACAACGGAAAATGACCTCCATATTAACAACGAGTATGATCTATTTTAGTACGAATTAAGGAGTTATAATCGTCCATTGAAATGAAAGACAAACTTTGCAGCTAGTTTGAACCCACGCAGCACCGATCATACATGTCAAATAAGCGTCACGCGTGGGCCTTAAATCAATTAGTCAATTGGATATGTAATTAGACTTATTTGACAGCCAATATAATTATAATGATGTGTGGTTTGATAATTAGCTTAAAAGTAATTAGATACTATGTACTAACATCAGACGTACGTACGGTATACTAAATTCAGCTCGCGATTATTTTTGTGTTTTTTTTAGAGTAAAGGCGGGTAGAATGAGTCAGATTATAATAATACGCAAGATTATTCTTCTTCTTATGGTATGGTTGGTGAACAACTTGGTTCCAGAGTTTAAACCACCTGTAGAGTGCAGACTTCTGACATGGCTTTACACACCGCAAAAAAATCTCTCAGGTGCCGGTTTCCTCACAATGTTTTCTTTTACCGTTTTCTACTGGTAACTAATTATAGTAAACACATGAATTCGAAATGATTGTGTGATCCGCAGATATTTATCTTGAATCTGGGTGATTGTGTATGTTATATTTAATGTTTGTGAAACGCATTCACAATACAGGACAAGTTCCTAGTATTGGCGACGTTTTTAAGAAAAAAAGTAACCACTTTTCTTGAAGTTATTGTTTGCCAGCACAGTAACAATTATGTCTATCGTAACTACATTTGGAAGCTCGATAGAGAATCAGAATCGAAACTGGGTACCTAGTACCTACTTAATACAAGGGACCCCGCTATTAAGATTTAAAATAAAGAATATAAATTTTAAACTTTCCGGGCTCCCCAAGTCTCTTTATTCATTGGACTAAGTCCAAGATTTAAAGGTTTCCATTGAGAAAATTAAATTAAAACGTATAATATTCTTCAAGTTACTCCTATTCGGAACGGATCTTTTTTATTTTGTCGCACTGTCTCTGAGCACTTCATTCTTTCCTGTTTTTGCTCAAGTAATTTTGCATCGTGCATATTTTATTTAAGCTTAAGATAATATGATTATACCTGCCCCCTTACCATGATTTTTTGAAGCAGGACTGTTGTAATGTTACATGGGAATAGTGTAATTGGTTAGCCGTTCTATTCTAATAAATAAAGACCTAAATGTGGAAGCGTGATGCTACACTACACAGCGCGTAACGTCTCGCTTTCATTGTCAAAAATGTCCTGCTTTAAGAGTTCATGGTAAGGGGGCTGTAGCGTTGGCAGGCCTCCCACCTGGTGGACCGACGATATCGTCAGAGTTGCGGGCAACCGGGGGATGCATATAGCAAGTTGTCGTTTATTGTGGCGTTCCAAGGGCGAAGGTTTTGTTCAACAGGGCACGTCTTCCAGCTGATGTTAATGAAGATGCTACAAAAGGGTGGGAAGAGACATATCCATAACCAACATAGAAGACAACAAAAGTAAAAAATAATTCAAAAATAATATAGTTTCTACACCTACCTAAAAGAACAAAAAAATACAAGGTTATATACCTACATTATCACAAGACTACCAAAGTATAATCTGTTTAAAAATCAACCAAAAACAGAAGAACAAACATAACGTTATCAGCAATCACAAAAGCCTCCATAACCACGTATCGTTAAAAAGGACAGTCCAAAGCCATTTCCTGATTCCTGAGAAACAAGGAAACCACAGCAAAAATACGGTCAAACTCAATTCTCTTACCAAAAGCATGCCTGCCCTACCTCAATAGAGGACTGTCGGTAGTAAAATCAATTCGCCGAATAGCTGAAGTAATGTCGTATCTCTTCTAAGTATATAAAAACAAGGCACTCTCGATCAATCAGGGGGGGAGTACGGGAGCAGACAGCCGGTGTTTTATCCACCTCCGATCGGGTGACCGCAAATTGATTTGTCCAATGTTTTTTACTTTATGTCGATGCACTTTCGCTGAATTCCTCGTTGGTGTAGTGCTGTACTGCTGTGCATGTCATGGGTTCGAATCCCGAGAGAAACAGTGTTTCTGAGGTTTTACATTAGGTAATTCTCATGACGGAGTCTGATTTTGTGCCCGATTGATGTCAAAAAGATCGGCTATAACATTAGGATCTATTACATAACTGGCAAAATGTGGTAGCTGCTATAGACTTCTACCTACCGCTTTGGATAAAACTAACGGGATATTATGTGTTCTTTATGTTTAGATACCAAAGCATTTTGGGGATACGCACACATGTCATCTTCTAATATCATATTGGCAATATCGGTTTTGCGAATAAGGAATTTCAACCCTTCAATCAAATTCGCTTTGAGTTATTTCCCTCTGATTGCCCGCAAGTTTATCAGGGCCCTTTCCTTTACCAAAACTAGGATTAAGTAAAACAACTTTCTTTATTTCTACTTTCATATCCTGCTTTATCCTTTTTGGTATATTTAGTTTTGTTTTCCTTATATTTGCCTCTGGATTCTTACTGTTAGTAAGAGTTGATTGGAAGTGTTCTTATTTAGGGCTTCAATTAACTAATAGATGTGAATAGTGTAGGGTTTTGCTCACATTACTGTTATTTAGGCAGATAGGCGTACCTACTTAGGTATACAATGTAAGTAAGTAGAAGGCTCCTCTATAGAAAATTACGTGTTTATTGAATAAACAAGATTCGGAGGAGCTCTTCCAAACTTGTAGTCAAAGATCTTAATAAGTCGGCAATAGTCGAATCTGCAGTACTGTATAACTAATGTGCATAAAACCTCAGACATATATACCACGTGGTTGTGCTGACTTACTTGCTGGACCATTATTTAGTTGGCATAGTAAAACTGCAATAAGCCCCTAACTTCAACACTTTATTCACGTGACATATCTCCCAGGGGTGTCTTCACCCAGAATCTGAAAAATTGTTTGGCTTAATCTTACCTTGAAATTGGCAAATTGGGAGCCCAAGATATACTCCTCAAATTTTTGGGTGCATTCAAATTGGTTTATTTTTGCTAGCGTAGTATGAAAACTGATTCGTCACGTCATAAGAAGAACAAACTAAAAACGTTTGACTTATGACTATTTGACCTGTGAAATAAACTCAAAAATAAATTCAAATAAAAAAAAATCATCATTATTATGGTTGCCATTAAAATGGTCATTGTGTACCCAAATTTTTTAAATCATATTATCCGTAGAAGGTCTTAGAACTTCCAGGTCACCGCGAATCAGATTCAGAGCCCACTGTTGAACAAAGGACTCCCTCTTAGTGAAAGGGGAGGGCTGCTATACTCCCCACGCTTGGTAAGCGGCTTGGGGACCGGCTGGTGGTGAAGTTGCAGAAGACGCTGCTGCAAATCTTTTAGATTTTCCCATAGGCGCCTCTTACGACACCCACGGCAGGAAAAGAGGTGGTCAATCCTAGGCAGGTACCACACAGCGGCGACTTAATACACAATAGAAGAAAAGTATGTTTTCTATTTAGATTGTTCCTGAAATTCTAAATAGAAACCAATAATCGGCTTAAACAATTTTTCATGGACCATAAATCCAATCATATGAAGCTATTGGCCAATCGTAAATTCCAAATATTAGCATAATTTATTGGTTGGCCTATTCCTGCCTTTTCACGGACAAATTAATCATTAATTCAAACGAAATAAATGGTAGAGAACGGTTATGTTGAATATCTGAATACCGAAGCGTGTCCCGCGTCCGTAAAAAACTGTAAATTCAAATGGAAACCATCAACATTTTATTTGCATAAAACATGGTACAAACATGTCGTTTTATAATATTTCCGAGACATATTGTATGCTTCCTCGTCACGGTACGGAAACGCCTGTTTCTAATAGGTATTATAGGGAAACAAACTGACAGGGATATGCTAAATTATTGGTCGTATTGCGTCGATTAAAGCTATAGAATGGCGACTGTATAAGAGCGTGTATGAGGAATGTGATGCGTGTGAATGAAGCAAAAGGAGGCGCAGCACTACACGGAACAGAGCACTAACTGAAACCAAACGAAACGCTTCCACGGCGGAAAACGTAGAATTGGTACGTCCTGCGTAAGGAGTACTCTGTAAGGTGGCTGGCTTCCCCTTATCAACTTCAACCGACAAATGATCTACTATCCATCTTCAGATTTCCATCATCAGCAGGAGTACGTCGACAGTTGAACAAAGACCTCCCCCTTAGCTAACAGGAGGAGTTGCCGTTATCCCCACGCTTGGCAAGCGGCTTGGGGATCGCAGTATTGGTGGTGAAGTTACAGAAGACGCTGCTGCCCATCTTCTGGATTTTCCCTTAGTCGCCTCATACGACATCCACAGGAGGAAAAGGGATGGTCTATTCTAGGCCTGATACCACTCGGCACTGTTTAGATTTTACACTCAAGTAATTATTTCATAGTAAATTTTGTAACTACCATGAAAAAAGACTGCATGCTGCAACACGGGGTATCCTAGTGCAGGATGCAGAGACATTTCAAATCTTTTGTAACATTCTTCTAAAAAAAATATCGTGGTTATCACAATATTACGAAATTATTTTGATCGAAATGGTTGGTTAGATAGAAAACATTCCATTTGATAGTAATTCAGCGAAGCCAATATCTCTAACTCGGTACCTACTTATCATAAATCAAATATCATCCTCTTAGGACTTACATGGGTACGCATTATTCCGTAGTCTACTTTCTCTTCGATTTGCTACTAATAAATAAGTAAAGGTTCTGTAGCTACGTGTGCCTAACTACTAACAGCCTACTTCTTCTTTTGATGGAGCTATTTCCAGTCCCTTATGTCGTTTTGATATCGTTATTTCATCATCAGCCCGAAGACTTTCAATGGTAAACAAAGTCCTCCCCCTTAGAACCCATAGAGTAAGAATAGTGCTGTGTGTACAGTATAACACTAACTAATAACTTTATCTCAATAGATATCCCAGCTTGGGTTGACGCAAATTGTTACCACAACCGTACCGTTCATATTATGCGGAATATGAAATGGTTCTCGACAAGGATACTTGCGCGTCACACCTAAATCATTTGTTATTTCAGACGAGTTTTTGTGACAATCGGAGAGCTCCTTGGCTTGTAGTATCTATGTTAATAAGATGGTGAAGGAATATTTGAGGCAGCAACGTGCACTCGTATTTTAATCAAGATTTATGTATCTTTCATCTGTTGGGGGCAGATCAAGAATTCAATTTCTTTCTGTCGATATCGGGCAAGCGAATCGTAAGATACCTACATGATACAAATACTCTTGCTTCATACTCTATATGTAGTACTGATATCCATTGAGATACATGATGCAGACACTCGTCTATATGCGTATAGGTATGGGTATAACTTACGCGACCCATATAAGTTAATTGGCACGGTGATCATCGCCTCTTACGGCTTGATCTTTTCTGGCATCGAAATATAACTGTTACGTATCTAATATTATTTTCAAATGGGGGACTCTTGGATAGATCATGACAATCAACATGAAAATTATGGAATTAAAATAAATTGATTAGTTTCACTCCACATAAGAAGTCATTAGTCGGTATTCAAAAAGACAACTTCCAGAGTTGTCTTTTCAAACAAGCAAACCTCTGAAATCGTTGTGATATACCGCATGCATGGCATGCCGTGGCAAGACACTGGAATGATGCGATATTGAAGCGGCTATTGTGCGCTGACTGACGTCAAAATCCTTTGCCATCCTGGCCCGGTCTGCGTTAGCCTTTAGGAAAGGTTCATATCTGGCGGAAAAACACTTTCAAGCTTAACGCGCGTTGAGTGTGAACGGTCAAGTGTTTTTCTATACATTTGTCTGTTCTGGCGTTACGCGACCGAAAATACGCGACGCATGTTCCGTCATATATAAACCTTCCCTTAGACCTGTAAATTCAGCGACTATGTTGCTATGGAAACAATTTAAAACAAAACCACTACCAGCGTCATCTATCCGCGAAATGCAGTTAACAGCTGCACCATATCACGTCTTCAAGAGACGCAGCGAAGCCATAAATCTGGCTGATGTCAAGCTATATAAAATGGCATAAAAATGTGCCGCGTCTGTGACCGCAGTAAATCTGTCGGTTCATCCGCTAAGTGCTCCTTGGCGAATTATAACTTTTAAATGGATAGTTTCCGATTTAATATTATTGTCAAAAGTTTTTAGTTGTTCCCACGATTGTGGTTTAGGATTTGAGCAAAAAAGACGTCGCCCTACTCTAGGATTCCTCCTGTGTCGCGAGAGCGTTTTACAAACTTGAAATATCACATACACAAACACCGGACACCCAGACACGGGACAAACATCTGTGGTTCGTACAAATTTTGGTCCCGTGCAGGAATTGAATCCGCACCCTCAGCGCAGCAGTCCAATCATTTCGCCTCTGCGGCAATCAAGTAAATTAAAATTAATAATTCTATTTATCATAAAACTTAACAAATCAGAAATACAAAGTCCCTTATTTTCTTTTGTGGGCCCCACGCGTTACCCTCTGGTGAGGAAAATGTATAAAATGTAAATTTATAATGAAAAAATGTTGGCAGAATTGGTTAGAGCACATAAACCGTTTGAAATGGATTTGTTTTAAACTGTAGGTGCTTTAACAGTCATTAAATATAACGTTGCTAGACAATCACCTTACCACTGCACTTTAGGTATTCACTATTTCAGGGATTTGAAATGGGTCCAGCAATTACCACCATCCTTGCACAAACATTTCAAACTATGAAATCGTCTCCTAATCGTCAAATCAGCAGACATAAAGTGTATTCAGATTCTTTCAATAACCCCATACCTTAGCTTTGTCCATATTGAAAGGCTTTTCACCTCCTTCAGGACATAAATAATGCTACTTATTCTAAGTATCCAAGCATCTCTCGGTATCTAATGAACACACCTGAGACAAAGCACCAACTTAAAACCCGTGTAAGTACCACGGCCAGCAGTTTCGGGGAACCCCCACAATTCACGCCCCGCCCAAATTGCTTCAGACGAGAGCAGCCTTAATTAAAGAAAAAATGGTCGGCCGATATTTTTATTAGATGCGTTTATTAGGGAAAATTAAATTATTGTTGGAGTAAACCGGTGTTCGATTCCGTAGCCCTGAAACGGTAGATATCATCGGCCGAAAGACGTCCACTGTTGAACAAAGGCCTCCCCCTTAGAACACCACAATAAACTTTAGATATACCTAGGTCAAATTACTAGCGATAGTCACACGGAAAAGACGTAAAACGAAGATACGTCGCGGACAGGGCGCTGTCACATGCCCCTTTGATATACTTTCATACAAAATGTATAGAAACGTCGAGACGCAAAATAGACAGAAAAGACGGGGTGCAGACACGTCTGGGGCTGCGCCTTTTCGTCGCCGACTTACGTCTTTTCTGTGGCCATCGCCTAACACTGGTGAAGATTTAGCTTTTTTATTTAACCTAAAGTTATTTACTATCGGAACCGAAAATTCATAATATTATGGTACCTGATCGATATTCATATACCTAAGTAGGATGAGTAGTAATATGCTCTGAAATATGAAAGCTTAAAATAATCTTTTATACCTACAAGACAAGTAGGTACGCTTAAAGTATGAAATATCATACATTACCAAGTACCAATGTATTAAGTACTAAGTACACACAGCCTGCCCACCGGGAAACAAGTGGGCACAACAATCATTCACCCTTCATTAAAAAACACATCAAGTGCGAGTTAACAAAATTGAAATTTATCTAGTGGGGTCGTCAACACACGGTTGCAAATATTTACGTTGTAGACCCCCACTGAAATTTTAATGACAACAGGACAATGTAAACATTTTACTGTTACTGTAAAATCGAGTAATTAATACGTCCATTTGGGGACATTTGTGGACAATTATTTGCCGTTCAACCACAAACATTTGGTTTGCTCTTATATTCTCGTTACGAACACATTCGCCCGCTCGTCGGGGAGAAAAACACCAGACATTTTAGTTCGTTTAATTTATTATGTGAATGTATTTTTAGAATTAATTTCGAGTTGATTGAAATTATTTTAGAAATGTAATTAATAGGAATAATGTTCGAGAATAATTAGGCTCAAGTCCTAAATTATTAGTACCTTAATATTAGTCAGAATTTATCCTTAATAACTTCCCTGACCCGTAAGTCACATGTGATACATGGTCATTGTTCTATTGTGACTGCATCGTGGACAATGAAGTTGTTAAAGACTTAGTATAGATACCTTATTTTCCTGTAGATAAGCACTTAAAGATGTATCTAAGTACCTAGTAAGTTGTCGTTCAATGTGGCGTTCTAAGGGAGAGGCCTTTGTTTAACAGTGGATGTCTTCCGGCTGATGATCATAAAGTGCCTAGTCCAATATTCTACACATCCCAACAAACTGTTGGCCGCTGGATTCCCCAAGCGCCGCTCATCTAATAACAGAAATAAAGTGGGGTCCTAGTTCCCTACAAATACCCCTCTAGCCTATAAAATAAAGACGGCTGACCCATCTCACAAGCTAACCCAATTCAATCATTTACCGAAGTTGTGAACCGTTAGAGAATGTCGACAATTACGAAGCTATCGGCCAGCTGATAGACAATTAATAGCTTGAGCTACTGCAGCTAAACTTTATTAAAAGCGACGGTCAAGTTTTATAGTTCACGACTACGATACGATTCCGATTTTAGTAGTCGCGATTTTTATTTTGTTCTCTTTTTAACCGACTTCAAAAAAAGGAGGAGGTTCTCAATTCGACTGTATTTTTTTTTTTATGTTTGTTACCTCATAACTTTCGCTTGGGTGAACCGATTTTGATGATTTTTTATTTATTTGAAAGCTGGTGCCTCCCGTTTGGTCCCATTGCAATTTGATTAAGATCCGATCAGTACTTTTTCAGTAATTCTTAATAATGCTGTTTTTTTTTCACGTTCTCTACTACATTTTTCTATGATTGTTCTCCGATTTCTGCGGTTTTTTTACTTTTTTGTGCTTTTTAATTTGTTGTGAAATAGTTTTGTTTTGAAGACGGTTTTTTTTTGTTAAAATTTTTTATCGTATCGGAATGAGCTAAAAGTCACATGGAAACAAACCCCTTACCATGAACTATTAAAGCAGGACATTTTTCGATGTGAAAGCGAGATGGCCACTAAGTGCATTTTAGTGCGGCGTCTCGCTTCCACTACTGAGAATACCAAAATACTAATATGTACTAAGTACTGATTGTAAAGAAGTAGATAAGTAGACTGCCGGTGACTTAGTGGACGCAAAGCGTGATTGCTGAGTATAAAGTCCTGGGTTTTTAATCCGGGGTCGGGCAGTGTTACTAGGGCTTTTCCATTAGGTAATTCTAAGGCGTTCTGGGCGGCCTTTGTTCAACAGTGGACGTCTTCAGGTTGATGATGATGATGCTGGCAAAAGGCTCACCCTCTATTACATAACTGGCGCAATGTGGGTGTACTATTCACCTCGGCTTACCCCTTCAGGGAATACAGGCGTGATGTTATCTCCTTTACACTTGACTATGTTCTGAAAACTCTAGGGAAGTCGGAAGATATTGTGTTACCAACCTAGCACGCCACACACGAGGCCAATCGGATTACAAACACGAAGCATCAAAGGGACCGTAGCAATTGAGTTACAAGGCAAATGTTATAGGTTACTATTATAACGTAGCCGCGTGTGGTAGGACCTTCTAATATAATATAACATCACGCATGTATTTCCCAACAGGGTAGGCAGAAGTATGGTGCATATTTCGTCACCCATGTTATAGTATACTTGCCAAGTTGTATCCGGCCTAGAATTGACCACCCCCTTTTCTAATATAGGAAAGGGGGCAGCGTCTTCTGTAACTTCACAACTAATACTGCGATCCCCAAGCCGCTAACCAAGCTTGGGGATTATGCCCCCCCCCCCTTACCTAAACTTTTCTATTCCATAGAGAATGTAGGTCTATCAAATGGAAAGGGGGACGGTATGCTATCGATTTCTATTGATGGTAGGAAAAAAAATGTTGTCAGTTTTCAGACATCAAACAATATCAGATGAAATTAAAATCCGATGTGATGTGTGTGAGGGTTGTAAATCAAATACGAAACGCTTGTACGTCAAGAATTAATAATGCGGCGAAAATTGCCATGATTATAATATTATTCCAAAGAAACCTCAGAATTTTCATTTTTTTTACAAAGATAATGGCGCCATCACTCACTTACCTATACATCTAGCGCCATCTGTTGACGTTTTTCTACACCAAGCTGCTAATAACATGACTATTAGTAGCTTTGGTTCTGTATTCTGAGTATTTATGTTGGTTTATTCTTTTTTACTGCACATGAGCATGAGATAGACGTACTTTTAACCAACTTATATAAGGAGGAGGCAAAACCATTTTTTTATGTTTTCCCTCATTTATGAACCAATTCCTTTTTTTTTACTTAGACATTTTAGAATTCTGGTTCTAGTGATCGCGACAGTCAACTGCTGAGCTGGAGGTACTGGGTTCAAATACTGCGTTGGGCAGTATAACTGGGTTTTTCTATTAAATAATTCTCAGTAGTAGCACCGAGTCTGGATTTGTGTCTGGTTGAGAGCAATCGGCTCGCCTCCTATTACATTAAGACCTATAACATAATTAGTGAAATAAGGGTGTACTAAAGGTATGTGCACCTCTGCATACCCCTTCGGGGAATACAGGCGTGTTGATACTTTATATGAAGTATGTTAATGTTTAAAAAGTTAGTGTGATGAAAATAAAGGTTTGATCATACTTCGTAACCATTTTATTTAGTTACTAATGTAATAACTTACTGATAAATAAATTAATATGGTAAACATAATTATGTTGAGCTTAAATCAACAAAAAGATTTATACATTCATCCTTATCAATTGATTACACCCATAGATATAAGGATATATAAGTCCTTCCAATATACCATAGACTACCATTAAAAAAATCCCAACACTGTGTTACCAAACTTTTTTAACACACAGGTAAAATAAATCATATTTTAGCTTTAGATATAGATAGTAAAAATACTATTTATGAGAATTGTGAATTATATTTTACATAACAAAAAGCAGATGCTATTTTACAATACATATTATATTTCTGATTTGGTTGATATTTACAGTAGCCATTAATTATTGCGATAAATAAATGCAAATGCATGGTTTATAAATACAAACTAATATTCAACTGTGTGTGTGCTTCTTAATTTAAACATGGAATTATTATAAGGTGTTACTGGTAGCATGTAACACAGCCAATAGCAGAATGACAGTAAGCAGGTTGAATAACATTGAAAAAAGGATATAACATTTCCTAACTAAATAATGCTGTCATACTGTTTTATAAATTCCTTAAACTCCTAATACATATTAAACTTATAAATACAATTGTCTAACATTAGTATACATGTACCATACCATAAATAAATGTCCAAAACAAAACATAAGTGAACAAAGCTCCAAAGAATCCGTTTGTTAGTAGACTCTGTCTTGACACATAGTATTTACTCCAGTTGGGTCCCGTCTTCACCATGAACATCACCCATAGGCTGACAACTGCAAATACGTAGAAGGCAAACCCGTATAGACTGGTTAGGCCAAGTACTCCTGAAAAATATATTAAAATGACATTTCAAACAATATTCTGGTAACGGCTATTATACTGGTGTTTAAAACTAAACAGGTCACTCCAGGGTCTAGACTGAAGACGTTAGGTGCCTAGATTCCTTAGTCTTCTGTTTGTTAGATGAAAACATTTAATTCTTATAATAGTATCTAATATCGATATATGAACGTTAATACATTTGACTACAAAATCATAAATATTGTACCTAATCAGAGTAAATGATGTACGATACTTACTAGTTAAACCTCAGTTTAGTATTTTATTAAAGGTTTTTTATGTAAAAACATCGAATTAATTACCTGCGGTAGATCCTGACAACGCAGCCATAGATGTTCTACAATATTCGACGACAACAGCATTGTTTCTAAGGGCAGCATCACTGTATGCTATTGGCTCAGATTTATTGTCTTTCAGTTTAGCCACCGACATCTTGAGTTAAATATTTACGTAGGTTATAACTAATTAAGGAAAATAGTCAGCGCTGATAGTGAGAATTTGTGACACAAATTGACTAAATGACAGTGACGTGACAGATGGCGAATGACATTCATAGAAAATGACTTTTCCAAAGACAGCTGTTCAGTTTTTCTATGATATTTTTATCAAATAAAATTCCAAATGGTTCACTAACGAATGAGAAAAATAGTTAATATGTTAATTATTTCTTAAATTTGATTTAAATTACTCCACCAAATTGTTTCATAATAATTAAATTTATAGTTGGCCGTTTTATTTTGCTAGTAACCATAGACACTTTATTTGACGTTTAGCTATTCTAACAAATTGTTTGATCCTTATTTATTTCTAAAGGTTCAGTACGTGTTAATTTATTTTGTATATAATTTAGCCACCTAAATAAGGAAGGTTGCAGGGAGTCGCTGGCTTTAAGCAGCTAACGTGGTTAGCAGCCCTTGCAGGAAACATAATATGTCCAGGAGTGAACGATTATTAAATGAATAGACGAGATAAAAAATACATTAATATGAGCAGGTTAGTATGTTGTATGCCATACGTACGTGAGGTAAAACACTGTTTTTTTTATTTCATACCATAAACTTGTATTTGGTCAAGATTAAAAAACGCAATTTCTAATCAATCATATTTTCAATGCTGGAGTATATTATTAATGTAAATTATATTGCGATATTTATTTATTTACAAGGTTATTTACACTCCTTAAAAATAAATATATACAAAAGAAAAAATAAAAATTATGCATCAAAGTATTCCTCCTCATCGCTGTCGACTGGTAGGGTGCCCAAAAGGCTGGCGGCATTGCCACGTTGAATGGCAATGCTAATTCTTTGGCCGAAAAACAGGCCAGCCTTTTGGTCACGTGAAGCGTCAACCAACCGTTTAGAGAGGTCTTTAAAAAGAAGACGCGCACTCGGACCCCATGACCCGAGTGTTTCGACCCCAAACTGCTCAAAAATATAATTACCTATAAGGTTATTATATTTTCGCCGCTTGAGGGTCTCCGCAGCTGCAACAGCAGCGCCAGAGCAAACCGCTTTGCTCGAAACATGTAAATTAAATTTTATAAACAAAAAACAATCTAGTTGAAAAATTATTATCGATGATACGATTATTATCAACAGTAAATTTTTCTTTTTTAGATTTGCATTTTAATAAGGAACCCTAAAAACGAACTATTTTGAAAGCGTCGGTAAAACAGTTGTGATAAGCGAAGCCATTGAACTGTGTGAAACTACAATTTGTATGTGTGTGTCTTGATACAAAAATTGTCGTTGTATTTTCACGCACACAAACACGACATATTCATGTGTTTTCGCGGCACTGAGCGTCGGTATTTCTGTGGCGGAACTTATTTTCATTTGTAATTCTAAATATAATCCAATTTTATTAGAGTTTATAGTTTTATTCATAAGATAATTAGTGATAACGTTAGTGGAAGGCACAGTTATGCCAACAGAGGGCTGGTTCCGCACATATTCATGTATGAAATAATGATGGCGCGTGTTTGACTGTGGTACTGGGTGCTTTCTCGTAGCAAATTAGGACTTTGCTCGAACGATATTCGAGCGCTGATAATTATAGTTAATATTCCTGTTTCTGTGTTATGAAACCTCCCTAAAACTAGTGTTGGAACAATTATATCTGGAAACATCGTTGTGAGAAAAAGGATATTAAGTTTTCGATGTACTGTGGTTCAATTATGCACCAAGGAGACCGCCAATCTGACGATTTGTCTTGTGCAAATTGCAATCACTGACGCGACGGAACTGTATAAAGCGGCGGTGAGTCGACATTTTATATTCTAATTCATAAAAATTTCCATTTCTACACACAAATCATGTTATTATGTTCAAATATTGAATTAACCTATTTCATAAGAAAAACGAAACTTCATTTCGATTCTTTTGTTTCAGAAAACCAAGTGTAGCGTATGCAAACGATTATTATCCATTAATATTGGTCTCTCGTAGCATTCTACATTGTATTTTTCTCATAAATATGAGAATCAAATAAAATATTCACAGATTTGCCGAATAGTTACGATGTTTTATTTCGTTACGTCAGAGGCATAGAGAGGGGCTTGAATTAATTGAGAATACATTAGAATGGACGAGTCAGAGGATAACATGAGTTCTGAGGACCTAAAGTCATTTGATAGTCCTCTGGCTGTGAAGTCAAAACCAAAGAAAAGGTCACTGATTGAACGTGAACTTGAAACAAGTTTGACTGCAAGAGTGACTTCACCGGTCACTAATGGTGATGGTACCAGCACTAGCCGGTATGGTAGGGCCCGCCGGTTGAAAACTGAACAGGAGTTGGCCGATGCCAAGAAAGTGACATCTGAACTTAAGTCTCCGTTGTCCGATCAATCACCAATGAAGACCCAGTCACCGGTGTATAAGATGCATGCATCAAACTCTCCATTAAGAACTGAATCACCTAAGAAAATAGGTGTTGAAACTTTTCTGGAGAACCAAATTGAAAGTATTTATCAAGAAAACATATCACTCAGCCGTTTTGGCAGTGAAGAAGTTAAATCGACCGTCCCATCACCAGCCAAGAAGTTCCCTAAAGTCTACATAAGAACAGATCTGATACAAAAAAGGGAGGCCGATGAGAATGTCATGTATATAAAAAACATTTTTTCTCCAGTCAAAAGTGGGCAAAAGTCTTCCAGTACTCATTTAAACAATATTCTAGAAAGATCGTCTGATAGATATAGCTTGAGTTCTTCAAAGCAACAAAATGGATATTTGGATAATTCTTCTGTAGTAAAAACTCTTGACTTTGATAGTAAAAAGAAGAAGAAAGATAAAGATGTAAAAACTTTTCCTTCTAAGAGTGATCTGTTTGACTTGGAGGCTAAATGTGCATACCAGGTTGGGGACCTGGCATGGGCTAGGATGGGCACTTACCCATTCTGGCCTTCCATAGTGACCAGAGATCCATCAAATGGAGTTTTTGTTAAAAAGAAGTGTAAGTATTAATTCTTGGCCAGCTATAATAATAAGAGGCCTTTGCCCTGCAGTGAGACACTAGGATTTTAAATTCTAGTTTTATTTGTTTACAAAGTCATACCATAAGACATTATTGGATTTCTGAAACTAATATCCTGTCATTGGTTGGACAAAATCTTTATTTATCACCTATTTTGTTTACATAATAATATCCAAAACTTAATACACTCATTTTGGATAGGACCTATTTAAAAGAGAGAGAACAGAATTGATTTTCAGTGTTCTGACTCTTTGACAACATATAAGGATGAAACCATGCGAAACATAAATATAGGGATAAAGTCTAAAAATATGGTATTTGTAACTAATCAATACTAAACATTATTATAACCGTAGCGAAATATAAGAAAAAAAAATATGACATGACAAGGGTGATTAATATTATAAACATATTAAATTAAATTTACATGACCACTAGCTATCGTCCATACAAAATGCAAAGGTTTGCTGTGTGTTTGTTTGTATGTTTGTTACTTCTTCACTCCCAAACAGCTCCCAAACAGCAATTTTGCTACTTTTTATCTTGCTAAAATTTATTTTCTATAAACACAAGTATTACCATCACCATTATACCTATTATTGTTATATTTATGTATTACCTAACATGTTATTATTTATGTTATCAATATTGAGTTATTAGAACTGCTTATCATATCAATGTTCTTTTATTATGATTTAACTAGAATTTAGTGTAATATTTGTGCTGTGCAATTCACTGATTATATTTAGTAGAAATATAAAAAAAATGCTTTGCATAATTATGTATCAAATTAATATTATATTATACTAGCTGCGCCCTGCGGTGTTACCCGCTACATTTTTTTGGGATAAAAACCAGCCCATGTGTAAATCTAGGGTGTCAGCTACCTCCATATGAAATTTCATTAAAATGTATTCACTAGTTTTTACGTGAAAGAGTAACAAACATCTATCCATACACACAAACTTTCGCGTTTATAATATTAGTAGGGATTAATATAAATATTATGTAATTTAATTATAAAATAATATTATATGTTTACTTACATTATATAGTATTATATTACTGATTTGCATAAGTCTTGGGAGAATCTTATGGCTACAACTGACAATTTATAAGTATTAATCATGGGACAAATAATGAGTGTATCTCTTGTAGGTTTCTAATCCAAATATGTTAAGCAGTTAATGTTAATTAACAAAAATCCTAATTAAAACTCATATATTTTGTTTTTTTTAACTTTATTAGGATTTAATCAATGTTTACAAACCTTTTTTATTATTATAACTATTTTACAGCTATTTACAACTTAAATCGAATACAAAATAAAAACAATATATACATATTTTAAATATTAGAAGAATAATGTTGAAATTTCTTTTTTTACAGTATTTGGTCGCATAGAACGCGATGTGATTCACGTGACGTTCTTCGGAGACAATGGGCGTCGCGGCTGGATCGTAGACACCATGCTTCGGAAGTACCTAGGGCAGCTCGAGTTTGAGAATACAAGGGATAATATCACACCAGAGGTATTTACATATTTAATAATATGTATAAAGGCCTTTGCCCTGCAGTGGGACAACACAGGCTGGTATAAAAAATATATGTATAAAAAAATAACCTGTCATTCCATAGGGTTCAAATCATCTTTCTATTAATTTTACTATGATTAGTTTAGTACTTAAAATTGCCGTGTGGTATCCAACATAGAATTGACCACACCCATTTCTCCCGTGGATGTCGTAAGCGGTGACTAAGGGAAAATCCGGAAGATGGGCAGCAGTGTCTTTGTAATTTCACCACCAATACTGCAATCCCCCTCTCACTTCCAGGGGGACGCCTTTGATCATCAGTGGACAAGTTCCGGCTGATGATGGAGTACTTAAGTTACAAACATTGATTTTGTTTGACATATGTAGTATTTGATATATATTTGATGAATTTTTGTTAAAATATCTTTTGTATTTTTATAGGATAAGAAAAAAGACCCCAGGCTGTATGCAGCGTACTTTGTGTCAGAAAAAAAGCAAGCCCTTTGGAATGCCTCAGTGGAAGAAGCGGAAACATTGTTGAGGGAACCAAAGAGGTTGAGAATAGACATCTTCCACGATATGCTAGAAAAGTCTAGAACTAAGGTGAAACAGCACAAGAGCGGGAAAATCAGTAGAACCGATAGTGACGTGTCTCTCAGTGAAAGTTTGTATGACAGCTTGTTTTCAGAGGACGATAACAAAACAGAAAGTAGCGAACGATCCAAGAACAAGTCGCGGAACAAGTCTTTGGACGTGTTCGAAGTCGTTACGGCATGTCTCGACAACATGGCGGCCAAGACCGGCATCACCAAGATCCAAAGACAGTCCCACATGGATAGATGGCTTCAGAAAGCCAAGTCGAAAACTCCAGAAAAAATCCAAACAAAACCGCAAGTGCCTTCGAAAGTAGATGAAAAAAAAAGCAATAAATTAAGTAGTTCTAAAAAGAAGAAAAGCGCGCCGAAAGCCGCGGTTAACATGCCTTATAGTTTAAGAAAATCTTTGACTGAATCTCAGAATCTGCTGCCATTTCAAAACGAGCATAACTACAGTAAAAATTTAGAAGAAGTAACAGATTCGGATCACACTTCAACAGATACTGATAGTTGTAAAAATATTCCTCGTAAGAAGTCCGGTCGTATATGTGTTATTGCCAAAGTTGAAACCCTCTGTGACAAGCCCCAGGATAGTGAAAAGGATGATGAAGCGACAGAAAACAAAGATTTATCTAGTACAGACAATTCTAAAGAAACTGTGAAGGTTAATGGAATAATTGATTCTTCTGAAAGTGAAATTACAGATGAAAATAGTCAAGATAGTGTTACAAGTTCAGCTGGGAACAATAATGTTAAAGAGCAAGAAAATACAACTCAGGAGTCTAGTGGTCCAAACCAGGTTGTTGATGAGAGCTCTGAAAGTCAGGATAGTATACCAGATACAGTAATTAACAGGGATCAAATGATAAGCCCTGTATATGAAGACTTATATAGTGAAGACACTCAAGACAGTCAAAGTAGTCTGGAAAGTCCTTTATACGAAGATCATAAAAGTATCAGCAAAAATTTAGATATTGAACCTAAATATGCAGAAAATATTTCTAAAATACAAGAAGACATTGAATCTAAAAGCAATTTTAATGCAGTTTCAAATAATCAAACTCATATGTCTGTTGATGATGACAGCTATTCTGATGATTCAACCGAAAATAATACTGAATCTGAAAGTCAGACTGACGATAACTCTAGTTTGAATGAAGCACCTATTGTTTCTAATTATTGTAATTCTGAAGAAGATAGTAAAGACAATTCACATGATACAGACATTAAAAAATGTATACCTGAATTGAATGTTAAAGATAATATTGCAGGTAATGACAAAAGTATTGATGAAATTGATAGAAGTAATCCTGTAGAAGGCAATCAAACGGATGAACAAATTAACATAAATAATAAAAATAATTTAAAAGCTGATTTAATGGACGTTGACAATAATAAAAGTGTGACCGATAATATATTAGAATCTACACCTACTTGTAATGACGTAATAAAAAATGATAAAGTACAAAACCCCAATCAAATAGTTTGTTCCAATGACACGCGCAACGAAAATGAAATTTTAGAAAATTGTGTTAGCATAGACAATGTTCCTATTAAAGATAGTAATCATGAAATGGCAATACATGAAACTGTTGATCATATTGACAAAACACCTGTACATATTAATGTTAAAGAGATTGACTTATGTACTAAGGAAGTAAATATACCTACAATACATGAAACTGTTAAAGAAAATGGCTTCCAGGATGAAAATGTACTGTTAAATGGAGATAAAGATCTAGACGCGGTGTCTATACATTCGGAAGACAGTGTGTCGTCAACAAAGTCGGAAAGCAAACGCAAACTCCGTTCAAAACAAGGAAAAGAAACAGAGAATCCTTTAGAAAACCCTGAATTCGTAAAGTTCTTGGAACTCAGACAAGATGCTATAATGGATGAATACCCAGATTTGAATCAAGAAGAAATCGTAGCTTATTTATACAAAACTTACTTATATGAGGAAAGTGTGAAGCCCGACGTGAAAAAACACGATGACTTGCGTGAATTAAACTTAGTTAAAGGGCTGAATGCTGAGTCGACAGTGCCGACACGTAAAAAAAACTTAAGTCTCAATAAAAATACTATGCAAAAATTCATACATCGAAGGAGAAGAGAAAAGCGGAATGTAGATATGGATGATAATTTGACGTCACAAAGCGAGCAAGATTCCGATAACATTAAGGATAATGAATTAGCCAGTAGTAGTCGTGAATCTGGTACAATATCTACTCCAAAACAGGATAGCCATAGTAACGAAACAGAAATTGCACTAGGGTCCAGCAGCTATGCGATAGACAGTGAAAGTACATGTGCAGATGCACAAAGCCAAAAACAAAATGATACTGAAGTAACACCAACTACATCTGAAGAACAAAATGGATTAGCGAACGAAGAAACACCAATAGATACGTCAAACGTGGTCAAATTATCTTTCCCACAAGAACCAGAAAAGACCACATTTACAGAAGACTTTGATGGAGATTCCATTGATTCAGAAGATAGTGAAGCACCTTTAATTCGCTGTAAACTACGTTCGAAAGGAAAAAAATATATTTTCAAAGACAATAGTGATGTAAAAGTCAAGGAAGAGGACACGATGTCGATAAATTCTGAGGACAGTGAAATATCTACAACAAAACGGAAAAAAAGACCAAAGAAGATCGATAATGCTTTGGAAGATCCCGAATTCATCAAATATTTAGAACTGCGACAGGACGCTCTAATAGACGAAAATCCTCAACTAACTCAGGATGAAATTGTCGCCTACCTGTACCAAACTTGGCTGTATGAAGAAAGTAATAAATCTGAAATAAAAAAATGCGATGAACTAGAGCAATCAGGGTTAGTCAAAGGGCTTAAAGATGTCGTGCAACAGCCTAAGAAAGTCAAACGTAAAATTAAGACGGAGAAAGAATTTGACGATGATATCATTCCTAAAGAAAAACCTAAGAGAAAAATTATTAAACCTTATTATAATGAAGAATATTCTGATGTCGAAGAAGAACTTGAAGTTTTCTCCATATTTAAACCAAATATTAAGTCCCCTGGTGCTGACACCAATGATAACCAAGAAATGGAGGTTTTAGAAATGAACAACATTGATGAAGTGGAACTCTATTTCGAAGAACTGACACAGCCTAAACCTAATATCTTTAAAGGTCTGATCAGGGAAAAAGTATGCGAAATATGTCACAGGTCTGGGCATTTGGTTAAGTGCAAAGGCTGCAACGGAATGTTCCATGTCGACTGCGTTAAAAAGGAGATTATAAAAGTAGAAACACCATTACCTTCTAGAGGCAGGAAAAAGAAAAAGAAACCTGGACGCAAGCCTAAGAACCCGGACGATTCTGACGATAAATCCCAAGACGTATCTGAAGAGAACAACGCATCAATCGAAGAAGTATTAGAATCTGAATCTTACGCCGTCGATGCAGAAACCTTTGAGGCTCAGCTGACCGCTAAAATGAAAGACATATTAGAGAGCACCGAAAAAATCGATTACGATTCGTACTCGAGTGACGACGGACTCGATTGGAGTGAGATGGTACCGGGCAAATGCGAGATAATCGATATTAAACTCAAACCGCGCCACTCACATTTCGACGTTGACTACGCAAATTTCAAATGCAAAGATTGTCAGAAGCATGACACTCCCGTCTGTTTCGTCTGTAAGTCTGCTGTATCCAAGAAGGACACTAAACGTAGGCAGAAATGTCATGTGGCGCACTGTCATAAATACTATCATTTGGATTGTCTAGACCACTGGCCCCAAACACAGTTTAATGGTGGAGAACCGTCCAAGAACAACAAAAAGATAGATGAGTACTTTGAAGCTTTGACGTGTCCGAGACATGTTTGTCATACATGTGTGTCTGATGACCCTAGAGGCTGTAAGACGAGGTTTAGTGGTGATAAGCTCGCGAGGTGTGTGATGTGCCCAGCCACTTACCATTCGTTCACTAAGTGCTTGCCTGCGGGCACGCAGATACTAACGGCGTCGCATATTATATGTCCGAGGCATTATGAGCATAAGTAAGTGTCATTTTTATATATATTATTTTAAGTAAATAAAACTTGAAATATCCTTTTAATGTTATAGGACAATTTGGATTATTTAAATATATTTCTGGTCTGAAATGTTTTGAACTACATTAAGAAAAGTATTCTTAAAAATCTCACAATTTTTATGACGAGTTAGATAAACAGTATCTATGATGATCTGAACGGTTTACCAAAATCCATTTCAGTCATTAAATCTTCCTTTTATTCTTAATTTCTTTTTTTTAAATAATATCTTGACACCTACTGTTTCTTTGCAGGCCCGGTAAAGTCCCCTGCCATGTGAATACTGGCTGGTGCTTCATATGTGCGCTGGGCGGGTCCCTCATCTGCTGCGAATACTGCCCCACCTCCTTCCACGCCGAGTGCCTTAACATTAAGCCGCCTGAAGGTAATATTACAATGTAACTTTTTATTTAATTTTTTATCTAAGGTAAAGTTTCGGACGTAATCGGTGACCGTTTTCATACATCGAGACCCTTAAGGTACGTTAAACCGTTGATCCGGCGCTCTTTCCGGCCGCGTCGGTCTACCGTTCCATCGGACTAAAAGAGCGAGGGAATAGGGAGTGCACCTGTGTGCGTGCCTAGTTGTGCACTATTATATCTCCTGCGTAGTTAGCTAGTCAGATGATAGGCCGGCGTGACCAAAATTCGGTCAGTACATTAAAGATAGAGAATCATTTATTGTACACTATAGTAACATAACTTATTTACTTTATCGTTAATGTGAAGGGTACAATTGCGGGATGTCCGACCTTTGGTTTAAGCTTATCACAATCAAATCGCGTAGGATAAAGTATTTAAAACGTGGAATTATTATGCACTAGCTGCGCCTCGCGGTGTTACCCGCTATATTTGCCGGGAGAAAAGTAGTCATGTGTTAATCTAGGGTGTCAGCTACCTCCATATGAAATTTCATTAAAATCCATTCTGTAGTTTTACTTTGTTACGTGAAACGGTAACAAACATCCATCTATACTTACAAAACTTTTGCGTTTATAATATTAGTAGGATTTGTTAATTTGTTACCATCAAGGAGTCTATTGTAATAACTTTATTATAGTTAACAATTTGGTTCGTCTCACAAATTCGAAGTTAAAATTCCATTCTAACTTTGGTCTCTAATCATTCCTGCAGTGTTAAAAGACTTACTACATAAGAAAAAAACAGTAGAGATTGTCCAAAATAAATTTATTCAATAATGTTGTACAAGCGGGAACAAAACTCATGGCCTTGATAAACGGGCGCTCAGTCGTCAGTCAAATATACAGCTCACAGATACATTATGCAATTGTATTCAAATGCGATGCTATTTATAAACGACAAAGCGAAAGACGGAACGGATTTTTAAGGGGATTTGGTTGCGCCATAAAATCATTTTAGAAGGATATGAACATTGTATACGTGTTTTATATATTATGTGCTATAGATACACACATGGTATAAATTACTTTTAGATTGTATGTGTGTGTATTCTCCGCTATCTATCTAGCATAGATTTCTTAGTATAATGCAATTGAGAATTACCAATTAGAACCCCATTCTAAGGATACTAGGCCTTATATGAAAGCACAAACTCCAATTTGACTTAATCCCTACATCCCTATATCCCTATTATAAACGCGAAAGTTTGTAAGTAAGGATGGATGTTTGTTACTCTTTCACTTAAAAACGACTGAATGGATTTTAATGAAATTGAATATGGAGGTAGCTGATACCCTGGATTAACATATAGGCTACTTTATATACGGAAAAAATGTAGCGGGTAACTCCGCGGGGCGCAGTTAGTAAATAGTCATTATTTAAATTTGCTAATTTTTGGATCCAGAGCCCAAAAATGTTTTTTTTTGTAGCATTAAGGATATAATGTCTGAAGTAGATAATACTTACATTAATATTATTCTGTTCATTCCCAGGCGGTTATATGTGTGAAGATTGTGAGACAGGCCGACTGCCGCTGTATGGAGAAATGGTGTGGGTCAAACTTGGGCACTACAGGTTAGTAGGTGTTTTAAGTTCTAGAGGTATTTGAATTCTCTCTTATGTACTACTGGGTTTTTCCATTAGGTAATTCTCAGTAGCAACACGGAGCCTGGATTTGTGCCCGGTTGATGGCAATAGGCTCGCCCCCTATTACATTGGGACATAAAACATAACTGGCGAAATGTGGGAGTATTAAATGTGCATCTCTGCCTACCCCTTCGGTTGATACATGCGTTTTATGTATTTTTATGTATTTGAATTCCTTTTCAAATGCATTTAATCTTTTAAAAAGTCATCGCGATCAGTGATCAAAAATATGTTTTTTTTATTGTGTCTGCAGTGTGACAGTAAAGTATACCATCATTCTTCAGTATGCCTTCATTGTTATCCTCAGATGGTGGCCAGGCATTATCCTCCACCCGTCGGAGATTCCCGAAAACATTCTAGCCGTGAAACACAATCACGGAGAGTTTGTGGTGCGATTCTTTGGTCAGTACGACCATTACTGGGTGAATAGGGGGCGCGTGTTCCCCTTCCAAGAAGGTTAGTTATATCAGCAGATGATTATCGCTGTCCAATGTGTATTTTTTTTTTGTTTTTGTAGCTCTCGAATTAGTATTATTATATTGAAATTTAGCGTCGAATAGTTGGGTGCATGAAATTAATAGATATAGGTATATGACTTTTTTATCTTTTTTGCATGTTGCCATGCTAGGCTTAAATTTTAAATTGATAAAGGGAAACTTGAAAAATGATGGACACGAGCGGGACTCGAACCCGCGACAGTCGCCGTACCGTGGCGCCGCTCTGCCAACTGAGCCACCGTGTCACTGCTCGCATCCGTCGAATTTCAAGTTCCCTTTTTTTTACTACTTTTTTAATATAGGTAGTTAATTCATTTTGTTTTAGTTTTATAACGATTTTCGTAAACCAAAAGGAAAGTGCGCATGCGCCGGTTTATTTAGGTAACAATAAACCTGGCAGCACTTTGGCTTCTATGATTGAAATGGTTAAATTTTTTTTAAGTAATAAATAATGTGTGTTGTTTCACAGGTGACTCCGGTCGCATATCAAGTCAGAAGTCTAAAATAGATGCAGCATTCACAACAGCTATGGAGCATGCGCAACGAGCTTGCGAAATACTGAAAAGTGAGTAATAATTTGGTTAACGAGATATCTTTAATATCGCAACTTAGCGATCGTCAATTATTTTTATAAAGTCTGGGTTCGAGCATCAATATAACTAAATTTAAGATAATTATGAGATACTATCACTTAAAACACGTATGTCAGCCGTCTTAGTTGCCGCAGATTCAGTCATGGCTTTTCCAAAAAGAGTTTTTGAGTTGTGATGAGAAAAAAACACCAAAAAAATCTGGCCTATCGGCGGCGCATTCCTCTTAAAGCACAATGTGATAGATTTTGACTATAAATATCAACGAACGCCACGCGAAAAAATAACACATACAAGTTCCGATATAAAAATAATTTTCATTAATTCTTTTTAGCTGCCCAACCAAATGAGGAAGAATCTCAAGACATAGCGCTGTCCCTGCTCCCACCTCACTACGTCAAGCTCAAGGTGAACAAGCCTTGTGGCTCCCTCTGCGGGAGGAAGCTTGAAGACCCGGAGAGCTCTCTCACGCAGTGCGAGTGTAACCCCAACGACGATGACCCCTGTGGACCTTACTCCCAGTGTCTTAATAGGTAAGAGATAGTTAGATATAACATCACGCCTGTATTCCCCGAAGGGGTAGGCAGAGGTGCACATATAGTACACCCACATTTCGCCAGTTATGTTTTTCGGTACCAATGTAATAAGGGAAACCCTTCGGGGAATACAGGCGTGATGTTATGTTTTTCGATATTGGCACTGATTTTTTTACATTTATATAACCATTAAGGTATTCTATGAAACAATGACGTGCATGTTCCCTATTACTATTAATTTGACCTTTTAATTAAGACACCTCGTTCTTCATGTCGATTTCACTTAATAATAATCTTCCACAGAGTGTTACTGACAGAGTGTGGGCCGACATGTAGAGCGGCCGACAGATGCAACAACCGCGCGTTTGAGAAGCGCCTGTACCCCAAGCTGGTGCCTTACAGAACACCCAGCAGAGGCTGGGGGCTCAAAACCCTTGAGGATATTAAAGCAGGTATGGAAGTTATCATTTTACCCTGAGGGATAAAGGTAACGATCGCGTACGCGCCGCCGCGACAAAGTTATCGCGTGCGTCGCACGGCTTTACAAGGCTATCTATCTGCTCCGCGCGAAAGACGTCCACTTTTGCACAAAGGCCTCCCACTTAGGAAAGGGGTGAGTGTTTGTACAACCCCCACCCTTGGCAAGCGGTTTAAGTGGAGGGGGTTGCTATAATACCGACGCTTGGCAAGCGGCTTGGAGTCGCAGTATTGGAGGTAAAGTCACAGAAGACACTGCTGCCCATCTTCTGGATGTTCGCTTAGTCACTTCTTACGACACCCACGGGATACCACTCGGCATAGGACACGTTAGTACATTTGACAAGTTAATATAAGTTAATATTTATGTTATATATTGCCTCTTACAGGTCAGTTTGTAATCGAGTATGTCGGCGAGTTGATCGATGAGGAGGAGTTCCGTCGGCGCATGCGCAGGAAGCACGAGATAAGAGACGAAAACTTCTACTTTTTGACGCTAGACAAGGAGAGGATGATTGATGCCGGACCTAAGGGTAATCTTGCTAGGTAAGTCCAATATAATACCAAAATATATACATTTCACAACCTAAATTGTGCAGTGGCTAAGCGATTGGACTGCTGCGCTGGGGGTTGCGGGTTCGATTCCCACATAATGTACTGCCGTTTTGTTTTTTATAAGAACTAATAAAATTAACGCATCGCAGGTTTATGAATCATTGCTGTGAGCCGAACTGCGAGACTCAGAAGTGGACGGTGTTGGGCGATGTGCGAGTCGGTCTGTTCGCCTTGTACGATATACCAGCGGTAAGTGTACTAGGTAGTATATTATCATACTTATTATCTAAACATAACATAGCATCACACCTGTACTCCTCGGCCAGATAAGCAGAGGTGTGTAGGACCCACACCCACATTTCGTCAGTTATGGTCTCAATGTAATAGGAAGCCTATTGCCATTACCGGTCACAAATCCAGACTCCGTGCTGGTACTGAGAATTTCCCAGTAAAACTTAGCCCGACCAGGGATCCGAGCCTGTTTAGGGTCTCTTTATTTAAAAGAAACGAAGGGGGGGGGGGGGACTATAACTAAGATATGTATATTAATTCGGAAAACAGTAACAGATAATGCTGGGGACTGTTTTGCCGGCGGGCAGCGCCCCCGCTGCTGGCCTCCCGCGCCCTCCGCGAGGGGCAAGCTGCAAGAAGCAGGCGTCGTACGCGTGAACAATTATGCAAATATTCTTCCTGGACACAGAAATAAATTGTTACCGCAGTAGTGAGCTAACATTAAACTGGTGTTCATAAAAATAAATGTTATGTATGTCATATAAATAATAGTGTATTTGTGTGTATTACAGAACAGTGAAGTGACCTTTAATTACAACCTGGAGTGTGCCGGCATTGAGAAGAAGCGGTGCATGTGCGGAGCGAAACGGTGCTCGGGGTACATCGGCGCTAAACCTAAACAGGTATGGAACCTTTTTCATTCAAACTTTTAAACTATCGCGTTGCATGATTATAATAGAAAATAACAACACGGGAATTAACGCGAACACAACTTAATTAACTTAAGTCAATATTATTTACTATATATTCCGGTTATACTCACGGGTGTATTCGGGAATGCCCGACTAGTTTCGAACTCGACCGGAGCCCTTATTCATGAGCTGGTTACGCGGCAGAGTCGCGAGCCGAACTATAATATGGATAACACTCACGAAAGTTATTATAGTAAAACTTAAGTCAAGCCAAAAATTAATAAGATTGTGTTCGCGTTAATTCCCGTGTTGTTATTTTCTATTATAATCTTTTTAATTTATAAACTTCATACAGTAATATAATACCTGAAGTATTCTATGCAAGCCTGTCAATTGCAATTAAATGGCAGAAATAATACGCCAAATCATCGAATACATTTGGAATTTGCATTTGAAAGATGGTTTTTAAAAGCTTATAGCAGATTTTTCTATCACCAGCTAAATTTATATCATAGATGGTTGGGCGAGAGTGTTGCAAAGCGCTACTTACAACGTTACTTTCCTTGTACTAAAAAAAGAGGGGATCTGGCGCTCGGCAGTTGCGGGAAAATATACCCTTAAACTCAAATCTGTAATTCAAGTATAATTATATAATCAAATCTACAATCTCGTATCTGTATAACTTATTATAATTTACAGGACGAATCTCAAACAAAAAAACTGAAAATGCCCGGCAAACGGACCTACAAGAAGCGGAAAACGACAGAAGAGTCACCGTCCACCAAAAACAAGCCGAAACGCCCTATAGGCCGACCGCCGAAGCCGAGAGAACTCACGGAAATTGAAAAAGACCTACTTATAATTAGAAACGCTACCAACGGTATATCTAGCGATGAGTCCTCTCGAAGCCTGAGCTCCGAATACGAGAGGAATTTAAAGCCATTGAAAAGAAAACGAGTCAGTTTCTCCACTGAAGAAATTATCCTCTACGACGGCTTAGAGTCCCCCAATGTGAAGAAACATAAGCTAGAAGAAAAGTGCGATGTTGGCGACTGAGTAGAATGTCAGTATGCTTTGGCGCGGCCTAGAAACGCAACGTTTAAATATTACAATGCGCAAAATAGGAAGATAAATATGCGAATTAATAATACTAATATAAAACAACAAATTAAGTACCAAAATGGTTTTAAACATTGAAAATGTGAGGTACATTAATCTAATATAATATAATTGTTATGAAGTCAAATAGTTGTAACTATATATACGTCAGTGAAGTGTTCAAATTAGAAGCTTGTTAATATCAGTTTTGCCGTGCTTCGGAAGGCACGTTAAGCCGTTGGTCCTGCGCCTGATCCTACTCCGGTCGGGTTTTACCGTCCCATCGGACTATGAGAGAGAGGGAATAGGGAGTGCACCTGTGTTTGCGCGCATACTGGTGAACCATTACACCATCTCCTGCGTAGTTGGGTAGCCTCAGAGACAGGCCGCCGTGACCGAAATTCGTTCAGAACATTATTATAACAGTTAAAATATTTTTTGTTATATAATAATTAGTTATGCATGCATGTATTTTTGTTTACGTTACAAAAAAATAATAAAATGTTGCCCACACTAGGAAATTTTCCTATATCGTGGACTAGTTTTACAATTGTAATAGCATATGTATAAACCCAGACTAGGAAGAAATATCTGCGGGTCACACTATGTCCCGCGCGAGGATCGAACTCGCTACCGGTGCAGCAGCCCAATCTCTTGACTGTTGAACCAATCATATGGTCTATCGTCTTCAGGTCGTTCGCCGAACATATCGCCTCAGCATAGAACAGTTATATCAAAGATTCTGTAATTGTAAATACTTAGCGTAGTCACGGCTAGATGTATAGCCTTATAAAACATAAGTCAGAGAGACGAACGTAGTCTGAAAGCTAATATCGCCTTTATTCTTAGACTAATATAGTCGTAATTCGAATGCTTGTCGGTTCGAATTTTTTAATGTTGATGAAATGCCAAATTTTCTTTTGTTGTATGAGAATTTGTAATGCGACAAATAAGTGATTCTGTGATGCAAAATTTTAGGACTTTTTCTAAGGTTATTATTAATATGTTCTTGTTTTATTCGCGGACATTTGAAGGGAGGAAATAAGTTGTATAATACAGATTTAGACTAGACAAGAATTAAGACAAATGTAGCCACGAACGTAGTGATTATAGTAAAACGTAGTGTATTTTTGAGTCTTACCTCAGTTATTGTCTGATCATAAAACAGTAATTTTATTCATAGCACTATCATATTTCTTTTCAATGGGCATGTATCATTAAATAGATCACAATATACCATTTATCTTATGACTTTTAAGCCAAGAATTGTGAAAAAATATTGATTTAATTTATGGTCTGTACAAGCCTACTACCATTTTCAATCAACTCTGTAAAGCAATTTACAATTCGCCAGACCTAAAGAAATTAATTGACAGTATAAAAACACTCTATATTTTAAAATAAGGTTTTACAAATGACAGTTAAATTTTAAAAGTAAACAGATAATACGAATCATGTCCATTGTCTATGTATCCGGGTGTTGCCATTTCTAATATAAGGTGTAGCTCTTCCATTGTATAAATTTTTGTAAGACGTATTAAGAATGTTTATATTATTTTTATGGACACTGGGATTATTCTTTTTATAAACAGGTTTATGTGAGAATGTTTCTAATATTATTAAAAAATACAAGGATTGTCTATGCATGATCAGTATATCAACAACTTATGGTATTTTACAGCTAAAGGCTTATAATTTGACATGTGGAAATAATATTCATTAGTTTAACAATATTGTAATTGACGCGAAATAAATAAATAACCAAAAGAATGCATAACTATACCTGTCCCACTGTAAAGGCACTAGGTAGTAGCAGTAGTAGGCAAGTCTCGTAGAAGGTTTGAGCATTGATCACCACGCTAGCTTACTATGGTTGGCGATTTCGGATAATTAAATCCAGGTTTCCTCTCGATGTTTACCATCACTGTTAGTCAGTAGTCTCTTACAATATTTAAGAAAGCATTTATGGTATTAAAAAGTCACATCGATACTTGCCAAGTTACCTTGTGCATACAAATCCGGTATATCAACCACGAAAAAAAGCATGAAGCATAAAGGACAAAAGTCTTTATCACGCGTATCATTTATGTATTCATCATCATGAATGATATTAAGCCTTATTGATTTCATGTTGAAAGTTCAGGAGTGAAGTATACGCTAGCTTTTTATATATTGAATGACAGTATTTAAACAGAATGATCCCATTGTTATAACAAGGTTACAGATTGCTTGCACTCGAAATAAAATATTGTACATTATTATTTGTTGGTTTTATTCGACTATCCGTGATTACTACTATGCCTCCCTAATTACCTCTTTTTTTTACACACACACATACATACACACACACACACACACACACACACACACACACACACACACACACACACACACACACATGCATATAGGTATATTTACTTACACACACACACACATGCATGTCTTTACTTACATACGCGTACACTCTATACAAGCGTGAGAATTATGGCAACCCCTCCCTTTACTTAAGGGGGAAGGCCTATGTTCAACAGTGGACGTCTTCCGGCTGACGACGACGACACTCTATACATACATACTTTCACACAAGTAAGCTTACCTAAAAACTTGTATGGTTAATTAATTATTGAGGAAAGAGACTGCATTGGGCAACACATGGTGTCCTAGTACAGAAAAAAATTAACAGAACTAAAAGTAAATAAAAAAGTAAATCTTGTTCTTTGGGGCATAAATATTACGATAGACTGTCTTAAGAACGGTATTAATCATTACAAATAGGTAGGTAGGGTCCCCCTACTATTTTTATGTAGTTTTGGTCACAATATTATGCAAATTACCCAACAGTTTTTAACAACAAATTATAAGTACCTACCTACACCTTAAAGTATTTATAACAAATTGACTAAAATCAATAGAAAAAGAGTATAACTTAATTTATCACCGAATAGAATAATGTAATTTAATTTTGCCAGCAACTTAGAGCTAAACAAGCAAATAATGTCATTAAAATATCAATTTCTACTAAAAAGCATCGATGCCAGCCCAGAAAATTAACTTTTTAATACAATTACTCATGGTTACCATGTGCTTCTATCTTATTCGCTTATGTCATTAGGGTTGATTATTGCATGGCATGTTGTGTCGGGCTAGGCGATCGATTGCGGCTATTTAATTAATATGAGACAGATGCTAGCGTGCCTAATTGATAAATAAACTGCGTGCGGTTTTCGTATTAGCACAGTATTGATGTGTTTATGTGGGTAGGTATATAGTAGTACCTACCTATATGATCTCATCGGCATTTCATAAAGGTTAGTCTGGGAGCTACAGACCATTTTCACGATTGATAACTATCAAGCAAATTTTCTGTGAGTAGAATAAGTTTGACGAGATTACCAGCTTTTCTCTTACAAAAAAAAATCGATTGTGGTAATATAATAATGTGTTTAATTAGAGTAAATGGTTTATGTAAATCATACTAAAAAATAAATGGGGCGAGCCTATTGCATCATATCAACATCAACCGGGCACGTAAAACGGAAAAACCAAATAACACTGCCCGGCTCGGAATTAGAACGTAGGACCTCGTGCTCAGCAGTCGCTTAGCTACCAGTAGACCAACGAGGCAGTTAATTCCTCAATAAACATTAACTAGAGCGGAAGAATAGTAGCTAAGTTAAGCAGGACGTAGGTACTTAGGTAATTAGTCTGTATTTGTCTGCCACGTTTTCATTAGGGGATATATCGCCATACATTCACGTGGTAAGTCTTTGCGACTGTTGAGGTTAAATGCTCTAAGGTTGAGAGACATGGTCGCGCATGTCGACGCTCGTGGAGAATCAACTTGTCATAAGTCCCGCGACCCGATGTTGCAGGCGATGTCGGGCGTCATCGAGCGCGACACGTAAATTTTTTGTCGAGCTACAAAGGAGTGGGACAAATGTCGCCTAGTGATAAATGATTTTATTTCTGCAAATAGGTTTTACAGTAACAATAGATGGTTTCGGGAATTCCTAACTGAATCCCTCTGAGAAGAGATACAAAAAGCAAACTCAGTGTCAAGGTCTCTTTTAAAGTCCAGACAAGCTCGTAAAAATACGTCTTTAAAAGACGCATAGGCACAGTTAATGAGACGGTTTACTGACCTCTGCTAGACCAAGACCTTGTTAGAGGTACCTACTGAATAAAATATTTTTACCTCACACTATTAAATGTATCTAGAAGGCTCTCTCTTCGCATTTATCTACATGATGGCCTGATTGAGAATAACGGCTGCCTTAATTAACAGAATGGCCGCATCGGACTATTAAAATGGCCACACAATATTATGTCGTATGTCTTCACTGAGAACCTGTCTAATAAAAATAAGATTTAGTAATTATGTAGGTACTTAGTTTATGTGGCCCGCTCAGTGGGTGCGCATAACTATTATTTAACTAGCTGCGCCCTGCGGTGTTACCCGCTATATTTTTTCGGGATAAAAAGCCTTTGTGTTAATCCAGGGTGTCAGCTACCTCCATATGAAATTTCATTAAAATCGGTCGAGCCGTTTGAGCGTGAAGATGAAGAGTTAAACATACATACTCACAAACATACAAACACTCACAGACTTTCGCCTTTATAATATTAGTATCCTGCTTTAAGAGTCCATGGTAAGGCTAATTTCAGTTTTTTTTCACGTAAGTAGTATTCAAGGATTTCTTTCACAGTTTTTGTAAATAAATATTCTGTATTTATTCGCAAATGGATGTCAAATAAATTAAAGATAACCTACCGATACCAGTTGGCCGAATGTGAAAAGCTGCCTAATTACCTAAAAGGATTTTTATATCTACTTATGTACTTTATATAATACCTAAATCCATACTTAATATTTTAAATGTAAAAGTAACTCTGTCTGTCTGTCTGTTACGCCTTCAAGATTAAATCGCTGAACGGTCTTTGATGATTTTGGATCATGTAGAAAGTTTGAGACCCGAGAAAGGACATAGGCTACTGAACGCGGGCGAAGCCGCGGGCAAAAGGTAGTACTTACTATAAATAATATAAGTACATAAATACCTAGATACTTAGGTACCTGTATTAAGTAGTACCTATTTAGTAGAATATCTCTGAAGCCATACAAACCTGTTACCATATATATTTCCACGCTCATTTCACAGCAGTGGGAATGCGAGCCAAAAATAGCGTCTACCACTCATGCGCGAACACGTCACATCCTTTCATTAGCTTCCAACAGGGCGTTGACCTCGCAAAACATAAATATAATTATGCTTTTTATACCCTATGTAAGTAGGTATATCCTATTTTTGTACACAGAAGTCAAAGACCCAGACGAGAGCTGGCAAAAGAATAGAGCTAGGTTTGTAAAGTTAGCTAGAGAGCTTAGAGGCATGCCTAGAGACGATAGGCAGAAGGCACGTACGTATAGCCGTAGGCCCTGCACCTGATATTTAACCGGTGGTCAGTTTACCGTCCCATCGGACTGTGAGAGAGAGAATAGGGAGTGCACCTGTGTTTGCGCGCATACTTGTGCACCATGTATCCTGCATAGTTGGCTAGTCTTAGATGAGATAGGCTGCCGTGACCGAAATTCGTTCAGGTGAACATTATTATTGCTAAAAAATGAACTAGAGGTATACATAGACTCTCCCAGGTAAGTATTTGTCTTCTGTCAAGCATTTTTTTTTTAAAAAAAACGTCGCCCCACACTAGGAATTTCTCCTGTATCGTGGGTGCACAAACATGAAATATCACAAACACAAACACCCAGACTCGGGACAAACATCTGTGGTTCGCACAAAGTTTTGCCCGTGCGGGAATCGAACCCGCAACCCTTAGCGCAGCAGTCCAATCGCTTAGCCACTGCGCTAATCAGGTCGTCAATTGTTGAATAATTTGAAATAAGTAGTTGCCCGACTGCGTTATAAGAAAAGAACAATATATCTACTAAGATGTATAATAAACGCAAGTATACAAGCAAAATATAAACAAAAGACGAGGGTATACAGCATCTTATATCGCGATTGGTTGACGTATACTATTAACTTGTAACGTTTGTCAAAAAACACGTCGGAGCACCATAGTAACTGGAACAAAGAGAGAAACAAATAAATATTAATTTACATTACACTGTATCTAGGCAGGACTGTACATTTTCATCATCATCAGCCGGAAGACGTCCACTGTTGAACAAAGGCCTCCCCCTTAAGTAAAGGGCCCCTCCCTTTACTTGCCATAATCCCCACGCTTGGCAAGCGGCTTGGGGATCGCTGTATTGGTGGTGAAGTTACAGAAGACACTGCTGCCCATCTTCTGGATTTTCTGGAAAGGGAGTGGTCAATTCTAGGCCGGATACCACACGGCAAGAAGTGTACATAGGACAACCATATTTAGCTAGTTACTTATTAGACTGCGTCGTTGGTTCAGTGGTCCAAGCGCGACTGATGATGATGGGGTCGATTCCCGCGCAGTGTTATTGGGATTTTCAAAAAGGAACTTTTATTTTTATAAGAAAGTTTTTTATTTATCTCTATTGTGTCCGGTTAATATCCGGGCACAAACCCATCCACCCTCCGTGCTGCTATTATATATATCGCCGCTAGCGTATTGATCAATGCTCAATCCTTCTCTATACGAGAAGAGGCCTTTGCCCTGCAGTGGGCCAGTTATAGGCTGTTATTGTGTTGTGTTAATAGCAATAGCCTAGCCCCCTATAACATTGGGACTTATAACTGACAAAATCTGGGTGTATGTGTGTATGACTCCACTTCTGACGAAGGAAAATACTCTGCATGGCCCTACGGGGATTACGTCACACTGCTATTATATCGGGCAAATATTATTTTTATTTAGCAAAACGCTTAGTCGACAGTACAGGTGACCAAAGGGCTGGCACACGGTTTTTGGCCATAGAATCGGCATTGCCATTCAGCGTGGCAATGTTGTCTTTTAGGCATGTTGACATAATATATGGGGATCAATATTTTGATGCTTTTAAAATGTTTATATATGTGTTTATTGTTTTTAAGTTATGACAGAATTAAGATTTAAATAATTGTAAAATATTGTTTTCATTCATCATCAGCCAGAAGACGTCCACTGTTAAACGAAGGCCTCCCCCTTAGAACGCCACAATGATCGACAACTTGCCATATAAAGATACTTGTAAATACATCTAGTATTTTGTAAATTAACTTTAAGAACCACAAATCACTCACAGCACCAAATAATGCAAAAAATATACAACCACTCTTCAAACTGAAACTGTAGTTTAGTTTCTCAGGATCGTTTGCGTCCAAAAACTTTCTAATCATGACCCCTTATTTAATTTCACTTTCGATCTTCAATATTCTGTGGTTATGAGTAGTAAATAATAATGGTACAAAGATCTTAAAAATCTAAAATATACTTTTGACGTAACAAACTGAATCCAGAAAGTAATGTTATTTAGATTCGAAACGTTTTCGTTTTTGGACGATTAAAGTTTGTATCGAAGTATCTATGGTAGGTTGTTTCGAAGGAAGTTTTGGAATAATGAGTTCTACTTGAAGTTTGAGCGTCTTAGGTTCTGTGGACAGTTTGGTCCCTTCGTCTGTTTTATGGTAGAGTATCTAAAAGTTATAGAGTAAGGTAAGGTGTGTAGAACTGTTATGGCATTATTTAAACCAAGCATTTACAGCAATAGTATCCTATTTTTTATAACATTGCGTAAACTGGTACATACACATGTTGTGACATATATACGTACATAACATCACACCTGTATTCCTAGACGGGGTAGGCAGAGGTGCACATATAGTACACCCACATTTCGCCAGTAATGTTTTTAGGTCCAAATGTAATAGGGGGAGCCTATTGCCATCAACCGGGCATAAATCCAGACTCCGTGATGCTACTGAGAATTACCTAATGGAAAAACCCAATTACACTTTGCCCGACCCGGGATTCGAATCCAGGACCTAGTGCTCAGCAGTCGCGCTTAGCAACCACTAGACCAACGAGGCAGTACAAAATAAGACTTTGAAATTAATTTTCATAAACGTCTGAACGTCACATTTCAGACAAAAAGAGGCTAAAAATAGATTGAACCAGCGATTGAAATTACATGAATAGCTCGACTGAAATAAAGAACATTATCATCTACAGTTCTCAAAAGAAATGCCTTAATTTAAAAAATACGTTTCAAATCTCATAATCTTTAATATAATAATTCTAAATTTCGCTTCAAAGGCGTCTCGAATATCGTATAAATCTCCCGAGGTTCGTCATAATGGTACAAAGAGAGACATCATAAATCATAGCGCAATTTTATTCATATTATATGACGTCGAGAGGCTTAGCATTGGTTTTTTAGGGATGGGATTACAATCAGGTTTAGATTGGTATTATGTGTGATATCCTGTAAAATATATATCTTTCTTTTTTCTTTTCTTTTCTTTTTTCGCCCCACACTAGGAATTTCTCCTGTATCGTGGGTGCGTTTCACAAACATGAATTATCACACACAAACACCCAGACTCGGGACAAACATCTGTGGTTCGCACAAAGTTTTGCCCAGTGCGGGAATCGAACCCGCAACCCTTAGCGCAACAGTCCAATCGCTTAGCCACTGCGCTAATCAGGCCGTCCGATATATATTTCATGGATGGAAGAATTATTATTTTTGTATATTTATTATTCATGTAAGCTATTTATATTTTTCCTTGCCACTAAGTTCATAATGAACTAGTCACTGTGTCAATCAAGTCGTCAAAAATCCCATTTTAACTTAATTTCGAGTAGCTTACTGACTAACAAAAAACCAATCTGCTACATTTATTATTCTTTAATTTTCTCTCCCATGCCGTGTATGAAGATATGCAAAACTTTGTAAGGAGGTCCCAAGGCAGACAACATCCCAATTTCCGTTGACGTCGAGTTTCACAGAAGATACTTCATATATTTTAACTTGTGGATAATGGAACGGAAATCTTATTTATTATCGAGCGATTTTTACACATTTTATTGTGTTTGGAAGAATATGACACGCAATTTTATGAGTGGATCGAAAGAAATTGCTGAGTGTACGTGATCAAGAATTTTCTGGCAGAGATGGAATATTTTGTATTAAATATCTGTATTTGGAACAAAAACAATGGTTTTTATTATAAAAAAATTTAGTAAAAATTTAATATGAGGAAGCTTTCTGCTGACTAAAAGCATTTTTATTAAAAACCCAAATAAAGAAACTGTTTATCGTTATATTATATCTCGTTATTAATAATATATATATAACTTCTTCAAAAAATGCAAGTCAACCTGACATGGCATTACACACCGTTGAAAAAACTCTCAAGTGTGCCGGTTTCCTCACTATGTTTTACTTCACCGATTTTAGCAACTGATAGCTAATTTAATTTATTTATTTAATTAATTACAACGGTTTTGCACAACTAATAACAATAATTAATACTTAACTTATTATATTACAAATTAACATTTTCTTCAGAAATGCTAAATAATTTTAACAATAACAAAAACTAAGTATTCATGCAAGTATAAGGATGCAAATTCAATCATAATCGAGATTGAATTAAGGCAGTACAATCCTCACTTCTTCTAAAATCAACCACATTAACAAGGTTCAACTATTCTTGATCTTCGGCCACGTGTACGAACTTGACCTTTGTAAGGGTCATCACTAATTAGGTCGGAGACGACCTTCAAGTACGAACCTTACTAGAACATCGCTCACACGCTGTGTCCCTGTCATTTATTTTATTACCTTTCATTTATTTTCTCAACCATATTGCCGTACCTGTGGAAGTACCTATAGATAGTAGGAATGAATTCCTGTTTGAATAAGAATGTGTATACACTCAAGTTTCTTGATTAGCCGTCTATACACACCGCTGAGTGGTATCCGGCGTAGAAATGACCCTTTACTCCCGTGGGTGTCGTAAGAGGCGGCGACTAAGAGAAAATCCAGAAGTTGGGCAGCAGCGTCTTCTGTAACTTCACCAGCAATACTGCGATCCCCAAGCCGCTTGCCAAGCGTGATAGTGATGATGATGAGTCTAATACGAAACTATCGGAGTATTTGAGGGACGCAAAAAATCCTAACAGAATTTTTATGTTTGGTAATCAGTTAAAACAGGAACAATCTTTTATCTTAATTAATCATAATTCGAAGTGAAAACCAATCAATATCAATGGCTACAATGTCAAAAATAAATCCATTATTGGATGGCTTATTCTCGTAACACTAATGAATTACAGAGATATAGACATTTTAATCATTTCATATCCGTATGAAACAACCATTATATACCGATCAATCATTTCTTGGTCGGTAGGTAAAATTTTGACTTAAAAATAATTATAAAATGCTGGATTATCAAGCTTACTTGCGCACCTGAGAGATCTTTCAACGGTGTGTAAAGCCGTGTCACCCCTACAGGCGGTTTAAACTCTGACACCAGGTTGTTCATCAACCATACGATGAGAAGAATAAGAAGTTTGCAGTGAACTGTCCTTTTTTAAGAGTTCATGGTAAAGGGTGACTGCCTCGCGAAAAAGCATGACTGCCTCGTTGGTCTAGTGGTTGCTAAGCGCGACTGCTGAGCACGAGGTCCTGGGTTCGAATCCCGGGTCGGGCAAAGTGTAACTGGGTTTTTCCATTGGGTAATTTTCAGTAGTAGCACGGAGTCTGGATTTGTGCCCGGTTGATGGCAATAGGCTTGCCCCCTATTACATTGGGACCTAAAAACATAACTGGCGAAATGTGGGTGTACTATATGTGCACCTCTGCCTACCCCTTCGGGGAATACAGGCGTGATGTTATGTGTTTTTATGTTTATGGTAAAGGGTCTGACTCCTTAGAACATTAACCTTGAGAAAAAGTAAAAGTATCATTTTTAGTTTTACTATTATTTCGGTATTTACTCTGTGAAGCCCGTTCCTAAACTGTCCCGGATCACGGTAATCGAAAAACGATGACGTTCCAGGTGTATTTCATGTCTGGCTCGCTAACTCTTGTGTATTTTTTGGTTACGTTAACCAGTGTCTTTAGAATCTGTTACGAATATTCTTTTGACTTCCTGTTTCGAGTAATGTTTCAAAGATTGCAAGAAAAAAGATATCGTAATGGAAATGATGCACTTTATTTATTGTCTGAGGATAAATGTTTGTCGATGAAGAATATTTTCAAAATGTACAAATCAAATGTAATTATTTGTGAAACGTAGGTGTGAATTACAAAGATGTTACAATATTTTATGGAACGCTATGACCTGCCAATAATGACGTACAAATAAAAACTATGAATACTAAGTAAAACTAGAATATTACGAATCTTTGTAATCGTATTAACAAATTATCTTCTACAAAGTTTATATACTAAAATTATTCCCAACCCACTAATCTCTCTTAAAACCCTAGGATTATATCATGTCTATGTTAATATAGCGCTAGGTCAACGTTTGAACAAACGTAGTTGTGGACACCCTCCGGCCAGATGAACCGATGACGTGAGGAGAGTAACTGGGTGGTGAAAACGGGAGAGTGGGCCTTGTGGCGTACCTTGGGGGAGGCCTACGTCCAGCAGTGGACTGCAATAGGCTGAAGTAAAGTGTGAACTCCATTCGTGAAGGCCACTCGTCCATAAGGCCATTCGTGAAGGCCACTCGTCCATAAGGCCATTCGTGAAGGCCACTCGTCCATTCGACGCACCCTGGGCGGTCTATCTCGCTACCATCCATGTTGATTGGCCAATCTCTACCCAACGTCAAGATTTGTTTCATGACCCCACGAAGAACATTCTGAAATAGATATGAGTGCTGTCACCCCATCTTTTGTTTTGTCTCGTTACGTCTCCGTGTCGTCGCGTTGTCGCACGACGCCTGTACGTTTCCTGTCTAATGTTTATTTTATGAGACACGATCGATTCTAGCTTCCATTCGATTTAATATGGAGGAGCCATTATGTTTGTGTGTTGAGATGGGAATGTAAATTGTTATCAATTGAATGGGTATATTTGTACTATAAGAACATATTGTTATAAGTGCTTTGTTGTTACTATGCTATAAATAGGTTCAGGACTGTGTTTTATACTATAGTAATTCTGCTTCAGAAAGCATGTCAAGGTTCGATTCTGTGCCTGGATTTTCTCCAATTGTATCAGTCTACAGTCCCATTGAATAATGGATGTCAAAAAATAAGGAATTCTTTAGCCAAGTGCCGTGTGCTTTTCAGCCTAGAATATAACATAACATAACATCACGCCTGTATTCCCCGAAGGGATAAGTAGAGGTGCACAAATAGTACACCCACAATTCGCCAGTTATGCTTTTTAGGTCCCAATGTAATAGGGGGCGAGCCTATTGCCAGCCTAGAATATACCACCCCCTTTCCACCCGTGAAGGTGACTAATTGATATCTTCGGGGGGATGGGCATCAGCGTCCTCCTGTGTAGGTATCGTTCAGCATACTGCCAACCGGTTTGTTCTTCGTGGTGACGATGGGCAACATCCCCCATGAAAAGCAGCTGAAGAAAATGGCTCCCAGTCCCCGGCCGCCTTACTATTCCCGGTAACTGGTGACTGGGTGGCGAAAACGGGCCTTATTGCGTACCCTGGGTCTACATCTAGCAGTGGACTACGATAGGCTGATGTGATGTGATGATATTTCTATTAAAGGCTGGTTTCCTACAGAAATAATTTTCACAGAAGTAATTAAGGCACAAAAAACTATTTGTGATTCTACAGCTTCTAGCCTCAAGTGCTTTGAATAGTCAAGCCCTCCACGGATTTGTTAACTTGGCAAATTCTTCTCCACGGTTTGTCGTGTCTCAGGAGAAGATGTAACGAACTTAGTTTCTCCATGAAACGTTTTAAGGTAGAGTACACACTCCCAGACTGGTGCCGGCATTCTATTTAAATAATATCACGTGACATAAAGGTTAGTACACACTGTCGAGTTTTTAAATATTTTTTAACGAAGGTTTGGTGCCTTTTGCTTGACTATTAAAAACGTCATCGCTTATTTCTCCTGTATCGGTCCGTACCACAGATATGAAATATCACATACACAAACACCCAGACTCGAGACAAATACAGCTCACACATTTTGGTTCTGTGCGGGAATCGAGCCCGCAACCCTTAGCGCAGCAGTCATTAATTTAGTGATGTCCTATAAAAAAATGTACAAACTGAGATCCAATATCGAAATCACGCATAATTTGGTCCGTACTTTTTGGCCACTACGTTTAAAGAAGTAGTTAAAACCACGTCTAAATAAAGCCATGTGTATTCTGCCTAAGTGCGTAAGACCGCTAAGAGGTTTGCCGAGGAAACACTAACCGCTTGAGAGGCAACACAGCCTTTTACCGCGGATACTTAACTTATCTACGTACCGAGATATCTTACTCTATGTACACTTTACATAGAAACTATCGACACTTAGAACTTATGACTACTAAGTGTACTTAAACACAACTTACTTAAGGTAAGATGTAGTTAAGTTTAGGTATCATTGTACTCAAGTGTTTTATAAGAGTAGGCAAGCAGAGTGCGAGGTTAATTTAAAGGTTAAGTTATATTCTTCATCTGCACATACCATTCATCATCATTACCATTATTTCAAGTAAAAAAAGAAATCTAAGTGGTCTCTGGTCAATAAAAGGTTGAGAACCACTGCCTTTTAACCAAACAAAACCGCTATGACCTTCCGAATAATGCCGGTAATAAAGATAGATGAGTGTTGAATTTTCCAAAATACTTATTTCCAGTTGCTAAGGTTTCTCTCAAGGGAGTGTTCTGTAATAATCGAATTACTTCGCGCACCCGCTGTGGAAGGCTAGAGGCTTGTCAAGTACTTCAGACACACCTGAAAGGTAATCGCGAGATACGTCTTAAGATTTATGACTTTAATCTTAAGGTAGATTGCACCTGTTCAGAGTTGTTTGTCGTGGAGAAGGTTTAGGAACACGGATTTTCTCGCTAAATATAAGTATACTAAAAGTTTCACCATAGTTGACGATACTAAACTCTCGCTAGCAATTTCATTTACGCATGAAACAAAAACTATTCAGACTTAAAAGCTTAAGCCTAAACTGCTATCTACCTTCCCCCCCTACACACTCTACATCCACACACACCATACACAGCCACAATCGTCAACCCCTTTTGTTTTGTCAATTAACAGAAAAGTCAGGGTGGTATTATATGATATTGAAGCTGCAAACTCTCCGACTCCTAAGATACAGGCTTGCGTACCTAGTTAGGGAGTCCGGAAAGCTGAAATTAATTTCAATTTCAAACTTGGTAGTACAACCCACTGCATCTAAATACTATGTAATATGTTGTTTTATGTACTAATTAACTTATTATTTTCTGAATTCACATATAAGGGAACAATATAAATCACATAGTATCAAAATCTTTAGACCAATCGGACGATAGATCGCGTGGTGTGTGGTCTTGCGGTAAAAGCTTAATAACATCTTGTGAGATAGGAAAACAGGCAACCCGCTTTATTAACTAGGTTATTTAGGTTGTATTGCTAACCACCAAAGTGCACTAGATATTATGTAGAACAAGAACTAACAGTGCCTGGTGAGATCACAGACAGTATCAGTATTCATTACTATACTACAGTAGCATGTATTGATTAGTAGTGAAATATCCATCATCATCATCATCAGTTGGAAGACGTCCACTGTTGAACAAAGGCCTCCTCCTTAGAACGCTGCAACGAACGACAACTTGCCATTTACATCCATCGCTTGCCCGCAATTCTGTCAATATCGTCCGTCTACGTGTAAGTTTTGATTTTATTCAATGGTCTGTGAAGATACCTAATAATGTACTACCTTTATTACCCGTAGTGATTTTTCACGGTCCCAATGTAATAGAGCCATGCTTTTAGCCGGTCACAAGAACACAACTCGTAGACTGAAAGATCGCAATCAATTTGCGAGGAAAAGCAGTAAATACTTAATAGTTGGTTAGCGGTAAATCCTAAGTTAGATAAAAATTATCTTCTAAAAATTGACAGTGTTGAATAATTGATTAAATTATACCTGTCAATGTTGTTTGCATGTCAAAGAATAGAGATGTCAATAGACTTAAGAAGTAGTTCTTTTTTTTTTTTTTTTTTTTTTTTTAAAACGTCGCCCCACCCAGTTCTCCTAAAACACATGTTAGCATCGTAAGGAGGTTCAAGCAGGACATTTTGGATAATGTCTTGCTTTAGAGTTCGTGGTAAGGGGTCACACATGTTGATAAAATACTTAAAAGTAAAATATTTTGGTTAAAAGTATCCTTAAATACATACAAAGTTCAACGATTTAATTATTCCATTGAACTTATTTAAGTAGGTACTTAAAATTCTTTGACTTCGCAAAATATCAACATATTCTAAGTAAGTTATTAAGTTATTGCTTTATATTCAAGAGTGTCTCAATACCACTAGGACACTGATTAAGTTTCACCCCTAAGTAATGCTTAGATGAGAGAATTCTCTAGAGATTGCGATTACTTTGAAAATGATGTAGAAGTGAAATTATAAGGCAAAAGAGCACAGATAGCCGAGTGGTATGACCGTTAGACTGCCAAGTCAAAGATCGCTAGTTAAAACCCCGACACGCAAATATGTTTTTTCGGCTTCATGATTCATGTAAAAGAAAACCTTGTGAGGAAACCGGCACGTAATATGCCATACGTCGTACACCATACGCCTCGGGACAAGCTCATACCACGGTGCGGTCACTACGTCTCGCCGTCCCAGCGCTTACGACTCTCCTAACCCGAGCAAAAATCTCTACAACCAGCGGTCGGCGAGCCGTAAGCGGGGCGTCGCCTGGCCGTAGCCGAGGCGACGTATTTGAGCAGCTGATCCGCTTTAGTTACATGCTTACGTTAGGTGTACGCTTGTTTGACGACAAGGCGATGCGGTGACGATCACTAATATATGCTGTACCTAAAGAATGTTATACATACATATATAAAGTCACGCCTGTTTCCCTGAGGGGTAGGCAGAGACCACGGACCACGGACCACATGGCATACTTCTTTTGCTTCATTCACACGCATCACATTCCTCATACACGCTCTTCGGTTGAAGGTACTTCTCAAATAATGAATGTTATTTCAGAGACAAAATAACTAACCACAAACAGCATGAACTGTCCACCTGATATACACAAACCAAACATTACATTACTTTTCCAAACGCCCAAGATTACTCGTGGAGATAAAAGGAAAACACAAATTAAAAATAAACAGACGGAACCCGAGTCGTTTGATAGAATAAATTGGACCAAGATTAATTTGCTACCGGAAGGGACCATGATAAAGACAGCCAGATTGTACCGTATTCAAAGATTTTGAAATTCAATTGGTATCGTTATTTGATTACATTCAAGGTCTGAAGGCTGTTGTTATACAAATGAATCTGTAACATAACTAGCATTATTAATTCTAATGATAACGAATAATATTTGATTGTGTATTTGTATTACTAGCTGCGCCCCGCGGTGTTACCCGCTGCATTTTCGGGATAGAAAGTAGCCAATGTGTTAATCCAGGTGGTCAGCTACCTCCATATGATATTTCATCAAAATCGGTCAAGACGTTTTAGCGTGAAGGGGTAATAAACATACAAACACACTTACAAACTTTCGCCTTTATAATTATGATTATTGCATTGCAGCGCATGTTTGGTATGCCAGTTGATTTATCAACAATTTTCTAGACTGCCTCGTTGGTCTACTGGTCGCTTAACTCGATTGCTGAATATGAGGTCCTGGGTGCGAAGCCAAGTCGGGAAAAGTATTATTGGGTTTCTCCATTGGTTAATTCTTATTAGTAGCACGGAGTTTTGTGCGCGGTTGATGGCAATAGACTCGCCCTTTATTACATTGGTACGTACAACATAACTGGGGAAATGTGGGGGTACTATTATAGGTACACCTTTGCCTACCCCTCCGGGGAATACAGGCGTGATATTATAGGTCTGTACTATATAACATTAGCTTAATGTTTTATCAATGTTATTTGAATAAGCGTACTCTAAATCAAAACTCATTGGGCCGAATAACAAGCTGTGAGTATAAAGTGAATGTCTGCACTTGTGGCCTGCAATCCTCGCCTAAGTACCAGGAGTGTGTTACCGAACACAATCTACATAGCAAGCGGAACCGGGGTATTTGCAGATGTCTGCTTATACTCCCGTTAAGGTCAGAGCATTGAACCCCTTGTTCCCAATGATTAATGTATAGCATAGTCTTTCCAATTTCTTGATACCTATTGTTTTGTTCATTAAAAATCTTTATTATCAAAGTAGCATTTATTTTATGTATTAACAATAAGCTTGTATGCTTCGAAGTGATAGACAAGTGTATTTGTCTGTTCTTTTAATATCATTATCATCATCAGCTTTTAAATGGCCCACTGCTGGGCATAAGCCTCCTCCCCTAAACGCCACTGATTCCTATTTTGGGCCTTTTGCATCCAGGTAGGTCTTTTAGTATAGTTAGTACTAATGCTTCATGCTTCATTTTTTTACACCTTGATTGGCGCAGTGGCTAAGCGATTGGACTGCTGCGCTAGGGGTGGCGAGTTCGATTCCCGCATGGGACAAAAATGTGTGTGATCTGCAAGTTTGTCCTGACTCTGGGTGTTTGTGTCTGTGATATTTTATGCAGGCAACCGGTGGATGCAAGCTGGCGTTCTAAGGGTGTTGGTGATGAAAGCATCCACGATACAGGAGAAATTGCCAGTGGAGAATCTCACCGCGGATTAAAAAGTGAGCTGGTAATTGAAGTCTTGAGAATAGTACAGCAGTAGTGATGATGATGATGATGACTTCTTTAAAAAAACAATATTAATATATTTGTAGTCCAATGACTACAAATATTATACATATACTCTGACCAAGTTATGAATTGTCATAACTCTGACCAAATTATGACAATTCATAACTTGGTCAGATTTATATCCATAAAACAAAATACAATCTAAATAGAATTCCTTCAAACAATATATTATGTCATCTTACGAATTGAATTGAGTGGCAATTGTTTTTCAATTTGAAATTCAGAAGCTAATCGTGCTTGAGAATTACCATATACATATGTACACTTGTACAGTCAGCAACATATGTAGGTAGCTGAAGATTTAAATTTATAAACATACCATTAATTGAAGAATCTTTATATATAGTAAAAAGTCTTAAATATTCTCAGATCATCATTTAGATGCTCCTCCATAATTTGAAACAATAACTTGAATGGATGTTTATTTCTTTCTTTGACAAGGTTTTTTAACATGTTAGGCTAATTCTATTGCTGACCCTGCTTGGTAGATCATTTGAAACACTTGAATTGATGTTTATTTATTTCAATTATTTGACAAGGTTTCTTAACATGTTAGTCCACTTATGTTGCTAACTGTACATAGTAGATTGGTTGCTGTATTGCGAGGTGAAGTGACCCACGATTAATCTCATTTACTTGACGAGTCACGTTGGTTCGGGAATCTATATACAGCCTCTACGTATTGACATGCGATGGCTCTGTTTACACTCACTTGATATCTGCGAATGTGGAAGCTATTACGGGTATTTGATATCATGATTTGCGTAGGCTGATCTATTTTAGGTACAGCTTTACATATGTATTATTTTGACTCCTGATAGTTCAGACTGCCTCGTTGGTCTAGTGGTGGCTAAGCGCGACTGCTGAGCACGAGATCTTGCGTTCGAATCCCGGGTCGGGCAAAGTGTTACTGGTTTTTTCCATTAGGTAAGTCTCAGTAGCAGCACGGAGCCTGGATTTGTGCCCGGTTGATGTCAATAGGCTCGCCCCCTATTAAATTGGGACCTAAAACATAACTGGCGAAATGTGGGTGTACTATATGTGCGCCTCTGCCTACCCCTTCGGGAAATACAGGCATGATGTTATGTATGACTCCTGATAGGTAGTATTAAAAATTTCGCCTTTATAATATTGACGTGAGAGTGTGATTCATGAACCGAATAGTATCTAATGCAAATACAAGACAGCGAGTGTCGTATATTCAAAACTCGAGTCGAAGTCACTGTGCCGAAATTTTAAGCGCAGTTGGTGGCTTCAACTTAAAATTGGTGTCTCGTTAAGTACCTACGTAGTATACTTACTAACAACTTTAAAGTGGATACTTAAAGTGATGTTAGAAGTTCACGAGACGGTATACAAAGGTATCTAAGGTAATGGCCACATAGAAAAGACGAGGGCGCGTCGAACAGGGCGCGAACATAAGCCCTTTTGATTTAATTTTGATTTTTTTACACGCTTTTTATTAGTTTTACTTGTATGTATGTTTGTAACCGACTTCTTTTTATGTTTGTAAACGGAAGTCAAGGGTTCAAGCTGAAATCTAGCTTAAGTGCTTAGCCACCTCTTGCAGGGCGCTAAGCATAAGCTGACGCTAACCCTTTTGCTTTCAGTATTATATTTTTTTTCTTATATTTCATGTACCAATTACTGTAATGCTGAAAACAATAAAACACTATTCTATTCTATTCTTTTCTACTTTCATACGAAATGTATAGAAACATAGAAAAGAAAGGGCGCAGGCACGACGTTCATTTGTTTTCTAACCGCAAACCGGCGTGAGAAATAATAATCATGGCAGAAAAACAAAGAATTTAAAGTGCTGTCCGAAAAACAACGGAATCTCGTGTAAAGAACACTCACCCATCATATGGCAGACCTTAACTACCGTTGCTTAACCTCCGATCTTTCAGTAGCTATGCAGCAACGAACTGCGTACTAGAGTACCGTGTTCAGTAGATAACCAACCCTTGACCCGGTCGCCTAACGAGCGCCTCTCTAGATGTTGGTCGAGGCTCTCCGCTCATAACATAATTAATCAATGATAATTACGTTTAGTTTGTAGAAGCTATAATAATTAATTTGTACATTAATATAGATACATCTATTAATTTATTGTTTATATGACTATTCTTATTTTCATGCAAACAGGTGTTAAAATAACAATTAATTACCTACAAGTAAGAATTACTATGAAAATAATAATAAAATGAATGACCTATTACATGAATTTACAACAAAATTTAAATTGTTAATCAGTGATAATTGAATAGCTTTTAAATAGTGTTTAAACTACATTATCAATTATAGTATGATGAACTTAAGTTCGACAAAAGCCGGGGATCGAGTTCGTCTCTGTATCATGTTCAGTTAACATCAAGAAGTAAAACTATATAGCTATTATGCGTATCCATAGAACATACTAACGGACTGTCGAACTTAAAATTTGCCATAAACAAAGGCTTGTTGCTGCTGGAAAGTTCGTCCCTGACTTTAGGATAGTAACGATAAAGATAAAGATAAACAGAAACATGTGTTACATTTTTTAAATGTGGTGTTACAATTAATTTTGTAGTATCAACATGCCCTGCCGAATCAGGCGTACAAATTGCTTAAAATTACCTAATTTAACAATATTTAATATAACAATTTTGGCACATCGATTTCAAATATTATGAGTATCTTGTAAATAATCATTAACACTATAGTATCCTTTTGTACACAAAAAATATTTAAGCTTTTTTTTAAATAAATTTTATGTGCATAAGGAACTTTATTATAGATTTTTGGGGCCAAAATACTTCTCCACATAAGGGTAGTTCGGGAATTATGCAAGCAAAGTCTAGTATCGTCACGTAGGTTTCGTTTTAGGTAGGTCGAACTTAGTTTGTCAACAATGGTAATAGTTCGTCCCTGTATATAGTATAGTCAACATCAACAGGTGAGCCCATATGACGGCTGCCACAAAAATGAAATAATGAACTTTCACGTTATTTATTGTGCCGTACGTTGACTAATTGGCTATGAAGCCCAGCACTCATTGTTCTCTTTTGTGCCATTTTACGGCGTGTACCATCAGGTCTTTGTTAATATTCATTTCATATTGAAAAGGCTTTTCTTTTTACATAACAATGATACTTTATTGGCCTCGCGATCGAAACGCAAATATTGAGCGGTGTCGATTTCGAATTTAATAAAGGACCAAATGTTATAAGATTTTGTAATTATGTAGATGCTTTCAAGGACTTTATAGTCAACTAGCTGCGCCCCGCGGTGTTACCCGCTATATTTTTTGAGATAAAAAGTAGCCTATGTTAATCCAGGGTGTCAGCTACCACTATATGAAATTTCATCAAAATCGGTCAAGCCGCCAAGCGTGAAGAGGTAACAAACACACGCACAAACTTTCGCCATTATAATATTAGTGTGATAGTGTGCTGTGATCTCAAAATGTGACATTTATCTCAAGAAACTATACTTACTTATTACACGAATACTGAAACCATAGCACGAATATTTTTGACTATCGAATAGTTTTCGTGATAAAATAGTGACGTAGTGCATAATATATAATCGCGCTGAGTGTAGTTTATATGTACATTTGCATACTCTTTTTTAGGAAAATTGACGTTAACATATTTTTTTCTTTGTATCGGCTTGAACGAAATGTCACATGAAAACTGGTCACACCGTGGTGTAGAGATTGGGAAGTCAACAAGGATAGGTAATGAGTGGACCGTCCAGGATGCGCTGGAAGTACTTAAGTATCGACACTCGTGGAGACTCACTACTTGCACCCAAACGCCTTTTATGTACTAGCTGAAGTTACACGTTTGGTTTATTGCATTTTGGTGATAAACTATGTTTTTGGTTTGATTGTGATTTTGTAATCTTATGTAAGAACTATTAAGACCGCACCCTTGTAAGAAAAAATAAGACATGGCCGACCCCCCTCCCCCCTAATTCATCCTACGGAAGAAATGAATGGTATTGCTACCTCCTCAAACATATTTATATAATAATAACAGCCTATAACTGTCCCACTGCAGGGCAAAGGCCTCTTCTCGTATAGAGAAGGATTGAGCATTGATCACCACGCTAGCTCACTGCGGGTTTTGATATATATATTTATATATTGATATTAAACTTTCCAAGAAAAGTTTTCGATAACGACACAGACTGAAACAAGTAAGTTTAGAATAAGTTTCCCTTCTGCCTCTATGAACAGAGTTTTGGAATATTATATTGATACTCGTAGTATAGTTATGGAAAGAATTTATTTGATATATATAAATATATATCAAATAACTGCCTCGTTGGTCTAGTGGCTGCTAAGCGCGACTGCTGAGCACGAGGTCCTGGGTTCGAATCCTGGATCGGGCAAAGTGTTACTGGGTTTTTCCATTAGGTAATTCTCAGTAACAGCACGGAGTCTGGATTTGTGGCCGGTTGATGGCAATAGGCTCGCCCCCTATTACATTGGGACCTAAAACATAACTGGCGAAATGTGGGTGTACTATATGTGCACCTCTGCCTACCCCTTCGGGGAATACAGGCGTGATGTTATGTTATGTTATATCAAATAAATTCTTTCTATAAATATATATCAAATAAATTCTTTCCATAACTATACTACGAGTACCAATATAATATTCCAAAACTCTGTTCATAGAGGCTGAAGGGAAACTTATTCTAAACTTACTTGTTTCAGTCTGTGTCGTTATCGAAAACTTTTCTTGGAAAGTTTAATAAACACCTCGGAAAGTGAAAAACCCTACTTTTTTAATATTGCTGAAAAAGTAAGGCGTAAAAATGTTGTTAAATGAACGTGTGGTGATGGTTATTAAAGTTTAAATTACTGTAGGAAATGAGAAGGCCTAAATATGTATGTAGAAAAAATCCAGTCGATAAAAAATAATAGTAGGTATAATATACTATAATAACTTTCGTGAGTGTTATCCATATTATCTACTATATATACCGGTTGTACTCACGTTGATATTCGGGAATGCCCGACTAGTTTCGGACTCTAACGGAGCCCTTATTCAGCACTCTACGCCGGCCGCGCTGCCAACACCACCACCATCGTCGCGTGCGCAACGGTATGCGGTGCGTTGTGCGCGCAGTTCGGCTCGCGACCCCGCCGCGTCACCTGCTCATGAATAAGGGCTCCGTTAGAGTCCGAAACTAGTCGGGCATTCCCGAATATCAACGTGAGTACAACCGGTATATATAGTAGATAATAGGTATAATATAGTGTGAAAGAGCATGTATTTTTCTTTAAAAATATATACAAACTTTTGAACCAATCAAGGTCGGATATAACAATTTTCTATTTCTATAATAAATATCTTTTTTATGTCTTTTTTTCTTTTCAGTAGCAGCATGTCAACGGAGTCACGGAGTCTGGAGTAGTGTGCCCAGTTAATGGCAATAGGCCCGCCACCTATTACCTTGGAACCTATAACATAACTGGCGAAATGTGGATGTACTTTACAGTCACCTCTGCCTACCCCTTCGAGGAATACAGGCGTGATGTTACTCACCAACAAGAGTAATGTATAGAAGTCGAACAAGCTAACTAAACTGTCTACTCAACAGAATTTCACAAAGGCTCTGTTGGTTGAGGTCTTAAGGAAACTGCAAAGTTGTCGATACCAATGAAATACCTGCCCCCTTACCATGAAACCTTAAAGCAGGACGGTTTACGTTGTAGAAGCGAGATGTCATTACACTGTACGTAGCCGCGTCTCTTTCACATGCTAAACTATCCTGTTTTGGGAGTTTATTTATTTATTTAGATAGGGATAACAAACAGCAGTATCCTACTATCCTACTAATATTATAATCCTACTAATATCCTACTATCCTACTAATATTATAAATGTGAAAGTTTGTGAGTATGGATGTATGGATGTGTGGATGTTTGTTACTCTTTCACGCATAAACGGCTGGACCGATTTGGTTGAAATTTGGTATGTAGATAGGTTATACCCTGGATTAACATATAGGCTACTTTTTATCCCGAAAAAATGTCGCGGGTAACACCGCGGGGCGCAGCTAGTATTAAATATTGTAACATAGCATCTTAACAGTAAAATTAATAAATACACTACTCACAACGTTATCCACAGATTACAATACAGAAGAACTAGCTGTTAAAGAACAATCCTAAAGTGCTTAAGTATAAAACTATCCATTAAATTAAATTTTCGGGGTTCAGGCTTTTTAATGTAATAGTGATCAGCGGGAGTTGCATCTGCCAACAAACTGTTATGCAGTTTGGCAGAAGTAAAATATCATGGCAGGCCTCCTACCAGATGGACCGACGATACGGGCAACCGGTGGATGGAATTGGCAAGCTGTCGTTCTTTGTGGCGTTCTAAGGGGGAGGCCTTTGTTCAGCAGTGGACGTCTTCCGGCTGATGATGATGATGAAATTATCATGACAAATGTACTACTTTTGTGGTTAAACACTTTTTCTTTCTTTCTTTTTTAAACATGGTCTTGCTGAGAAACATAATGTCGGATGAACAGAACTGTTTATTATAGGTTTCCACCAATCTATGTAGCGGTGATCGGACACCGGCATTTGTTCGGCAAGATGAGGTGGCAAATAAGCGTCTGGAACGTACTTGCCATCCATGCACCTTGAGTTCATGGTGAGGGGGCTGAACTTTAAGTCGGCGAATGATAGCTCAAACTCCAAGAAACGATCAATTACAGGGTCCCGAAGTTGCTCCATTTTAACTTAGTTTGGGGGAGGTAAACTTGGGTTAGTTTTGATAGCAGTGTAATAGTGTATGTAATTTTTATCTTACCCGTATTCTACTACAGGGGCCTAGGCTAAGACGCTAGACGAATAGAATGATAAATATTTAGCTATGTGGCTGAGATATCTTATGTATACGTGTTTGTCACCTTACTCCTCCTACACGTCAGGACTGTTTTGGATGACATTTTGTATGTATTTCAATGGGTTTCTGGATGGTTTGAAAACATAATTGGACCTGGTGGCACTGCTTTTTCTGGCAGCACGATGTCTACCGGGCCCGTTAGTGTCGTTATATAGTTGAAACATCATGTCCTCCCCATACATTTATCATTCTCCACACTTCTGTGCCAGTTTCTTCAACAAGGAAATGGTTTCTTCTCAAATACAAATGGAAGGAATTAATCACCATGAATTTAAAGTTACAACCAATTATATCACAAGTAAAAAGATGTTTAATATGCCAATTTTTAAGCGCATATAACCTTCCTAACCTACTCAACAATTCATAAAACGCACACAGTCTTATTTGTGGTCTATAAACCATTCTACATCTAAACAAGTCTTAATCCAACATAACTATAAGTAAAAAATTCGCTTCCTCATTAAAACCAGCTCTCTGTTACATCGATCTTTCGAGCACCACTCGAGTTAGCCAGCCTTTATCGATTGGTGTTGACAAGGCGTGGTGTTAATGAGAACCAACAAAAGCATCACTAATTAATGCTGCCATGACACGGGATAAGACAAACTCGATACATCGGCGAGAGGCGATTTATGAGTGCATCGATGCTATATCGATTTGGCTTCCCTCTGCGTTTTATTGGGAAAGAAGTGAAACTTTGTAAACAGTAGCTAAATGTAAGGTCTAAGATGTAAGGTCTAAGACACACTAGACACTTAGCATTAAAGTTTGGCAATTTTAGGAGCTGCTGTGCTATTCTGAAGTCATCACTTACGAACCATAGATATAGGATCCAAATAGTTCTTACGAACACACTTCTACATCCGCGGTGAGATTTGACAGCCGTCACTAGCGCATAGCATGGTGACGTGCATTGACTTTCGAGATGTCAGTGTTTCAGAATAGCATAGCTGATGTGACAGTAAACACACATGATACTCGTTAGTTCACAGAATAAACGTAACGTATTACACTATAATTTCCTTAACCTGTACGATGGCGATTTTTTGGCGAATTACAATTCGTGCACTTGTCCCATCTAGACTCAACAATCACATGCTTGACCTTATCGTAAACAAAAGAATAGGGCGCGCTTGTAACATTTTTCAACACCAGTTTTTGCAAATAATGTAATATAATTAAAGAGCGTATACGGTCGCGTTGCATCCTTTAGAAAAAACAAACAGCAAAGACATACTTTTACATTGAAGCATTCAAATGCGACTCAATCTCTAGCTATATCTGAGTATCGTGTGTCTGAGCCCTTATTGGTGTTTCTTTTGGCACGGTTTCTTTAATTAATGCCGACGTCGATGCTGGCTTGAAGTCTCGAAGCCGCAGTATTTGTTTGAGAGACTTTGCAGTCACGACCACATATTCTTGGACGTGTGATTTAAAAGCTTTTGTGTTTATTGATGTCGAAGCTCATAGCTCTTAATATAAGATTTTTTACTATTAGATATGGACTAGAACGGTTCGAAAGTCTAGAAGTAAGATACAGTGTTCGGTAATTAAGTTATATATCTAAAAACGACTGCCGAGCTCATCAGTTTGATTTTCAAGTAAAATTTTATCATGAGGTTTTTCACTAGCATGGAAGACGTCCACTGTTGAACAAAGGCCTTCTCCTTAGAACGCTAAGAACGATAACTTGCCATTTGCATCCACCGGTTGCCCGCTCTTCTCACGACGTACGTACTTACACATAATTTTCGGTTTCAGTCGTTGCACTGAAAGACCTAACTGCAACGCTTCTGCTGTGGCTATCGACGAGGCAACATACTGGACAAAAAATATAAGAGTACCGGCGTCGACTCGAAAAGAAGAAGAAAGAAGAGCTGTTGCACGGTAATCTACAACCAGACCCTACAGGTTTCTAGAAAAATAATATCTAGCGTTGAATAAGTAACGTTAAGTACCTAGTATATGAAGATCAATTGAATGCCAATCACAATAAATACAGACGTTTGAGCAGCTTCTCGGGAATAAAATAAAGCGTATAACTTGGGAATAAGTAAGATGTATTGTGCGATGTGAAAGTTTTTCCATGTTGCCTCACAGATGCGGTTAGGTGGAAAAGAAACGTTCGTATTCTGATGTTTTGTGAGAGAACATTAGGCATAATGCCATAATACTATGACTTATTGGAATCACACACATTCTAGATAGGTTTAGATATTTTTATGCGATATACTGCGACTTTTTTTTTTTAAGAGCTTTTATATATGTTACCTATGTTTAAACAAATAAATTTATTCTATTCTATTCTATAAACTGCGATTTTTGTATGAGTTCGGAAAAATGGTTTGATCTTAACACTGTAATTGTAAACACAAACTAAATAAGTATGTCAAAATATATATAAAGTTAAAAGCATTTCTCATTACTAGCTTTTGCCCGCGGCTTCGCCCGTGTTAAGTAGCCTATATCCTTTCTCGGGTCTTAAACTTTATCAAAATCCGTAAAGCGGTTTAGTCTTGAAGGCGTAACAAACAGACAGACAGAGTTACTTTCACATTTATTATATTACAACATAACATAACATCACGCCTGTATTCCCCGAAGGGGTAGGCAGAGGTGCACATATAATATACCCACATTTTGCCAGTTATGTTTTAGGTCCCAATGTAATAGGGGGCGAGCCTATTGCCATGAACCGGACACAAATCCAGACTCCGTGCTACTACTGAGTATTACCAGATGAAAAAACCCAATAACACTTTGCCCGACCCGGGATTCGAACCCAGGACCTCGTGCTCAGCAGTCGCGCTTAGCAACCACTAGACCAACGAGGCAGGCAGTTAATATAATAGCATGGATTTAAATGTGAGCAGTTAACAAGAAAATTCAGTCAAAATGTTGAGTTACAAGTCATCGGATGCAGGCAGACATTATTCAATTTAATGCTCTTTGCATTCAAATAACTTGTTCTAGACTGGCTGCGCTCTTTACGGAGCAGATGGTACACTTTGTTTATCTCCGCGGAGTTATATAAGCTAATGTTTTACAAGGCACGTCGCTTTAACTTGCATGAGGAGACAGTATACATTCCATTTAGTATTCTTCATGTCATTTATTTATTTAACACACCATCACGTCTATATTCCCTGAAGGGGTGGCAGAGCTGCATGAAAAAAAAAGTGCCTAAAGATCCATTCTAAATATTGGTGAAAGCTTTTTGGACATGTGATAAATAGTTCCACTAGATTATAGACTGGCTGTGCCCTGTAGTGTTACCCGCTACATTTTTAACCGACTTCATATCGAAATAAAAAGTAGCCTATGTGATAATCTAGGGTGTCAGCTACTTACATAACAAATTTTAACAAACTAGGTCCAGCCGTTTGTGCGTAAAGACGTAACAAACAGACAAACTTTCGCCTTTATAAATATGTAGTGGTTTATCAAGTGCAAAGTGTACCTAGACCAAATCGGAGATGTTCTGCAAAAAGGGCAAGTGAGAAGTACCTTCAACTGAAGAGCGTGTATGAGGAATGTGATGCGTATGAATGAAGCAAAAGAAGTATGCGAGGCACGTAGCAAATGGAAATCCTTGGTCTCTGCCTACCTCAGGGAAACAGGCGTGACTTTATGTATGTATGTTATCAAGTGCACGAAAAAACCCGTGACTTTAAGTCTCAATCGATTGTCCAAAAGGTTGGACCCTTCCAGTTTCTGTGACATCGATCGTTATTTTATTTCCATCTTCATCTATTTTAGGTACACCGATATACATATTTAATAGACCCTAAATCCTAAGCCGACCTTTACTTCACAAAACTGAAGATAATATTATCAAAGGGAGTTTTGGAACAGTATTACGAAGAAACCTATTTAGTCATCCTTAAGATGTTAATTTTTAATTTCATTTCAATATTAACTTTGGGAATTGCTCGCTGCTGAGGGTAATAGAAAAGTTTTAATCTGATAATTTTATTAGTGTTCCTGTAAGATGTCTCGAAATAAAAATAATAACAGAGATTTCTTACTTTATAGTTATAGTTAGTTACTGGGTTTTTCCATTAGGTAATTCTCAGTGGCAGCACAGAGTCTGGATTTGTGCCCGGTTGATAGCAATAGGCTCGCCCCCTATTACATTGGGACTTAAAAACATAACTGGCGAAATGTGGGTGTACTATATGTATATGCTCCTTTGCCTACCCCTTCGGGGAATACAGGCGTAATGTTATGTTATGTCTTACTTTATGGGTAAAGCCTCTTAATAAAGAAAAGCCTCTGCCTACCATAAAGTCGCCAGCTGAATGGCCCGGTCGTTGGCCCCCATCACGTCCTGCAGGGTGCAGGTGGTACCGCAAGTTGAGCAGGACTATAGGTGCGCCATGTCTTGCAACTTGCAACGAGGCAGTCTATTAATTGTAAACTATTGTTATAATTTGTTTAAAAACAAAGCCGTCATATGAATATAAGTTTTCCCTCACACAGTTTGTTAAGTCTTGCAAAGTTGTGAGTGCTGGCTTCACACGATGCGTTATAATCCGGGCCGTGCCGGGCAACGCGCTGAAAGAAGTGGTGGTGCAGGCTCGTTCGTCGTACATTTATTATTAGAAATTAAGCACATTGTATAGAGATATTATTATTACTGTTAACCGCCGATAAACTATTTACTACATAAGGTATACAATTTTTTAGGTGAGTTCTGTCACCTAAGTTATAACTAACTCTAGGAACATTCATTTACCCATCCGGGCGGCTCGTGTTATAACGCGTCGTGACAAGCCACCATAACACTTATAACAAAGTTGTGGTCTAAGAACAATAGTTGGTGTGGTAAAGTTCTAACCAGTTTTATATGAGTTCTCTCGCAGACTACCGCTCCTGTACTCAACTTAGGAGTTGTATTTAACTGGAAACTTATTTTAGTAAGTAGCCATATAACGTGATTTGAAAATTAATTTCTTCTTCTTTTTACAACATATGCTAACATTAATCATCAGCACGAATACGTCCACTGATGAACAAAGGCCTCCTTCAAACGCCATAATGCACGAAACTTTGCACCCAGCGGCGAAGGTTTTACAAGCTTTTTTTTTAACTTGCAATGTATGTGAGTTTGTTTAGGTCAAATCTTGCAATCTAAATTAGAACCACTTTTTGACATCTGATTGGAATGAAATTTTGCATACTTCAATTGGTGACAATACAATATTATGGTATTTTTGATTTGAATGCTTGTGTTCAAAATATATTTTGAATTTTTCAAAATATATTTGTAAGTTTATGTAAGTATATTATACCGATGTATGTATTGTAATATTGTATGTATGTATGACATAATAGTAAGTATGTTTATGTATACATTTTGTTAGTATTTTAGTCTACACATTGTATACTTAGTGCATCTACCACTTTTCGACTCTGCATCACCCTAAGGTTGACTGGTAGAAAATGCCTAATGGCATTAAGTCCGCCTTTGTACAAACATGTATATAAAGTATAAATAAATAAATAAATATTAACTTATTTTTAAAAAGGTATCGGAGTTCAAATCCTCTATATCAACTGTCGCAAAATTGATATATTCAGTGCAAATAATACTGGCTCAAGTAAATACATACAAATGTACACTTTGTTAATAACGTACATATGTGTATAGCCGCATTTCTTTAGTCCTTGTTCTGATAGTTACATTAGCCCCCATAATCCTTCAGCAGCAGCCCTACTGGTCACGTCACGCCATAACACGTCATAAAAACGTATACAATTAAACCTTTTTGTTTATGAATAGGGTTATTGCTGTATAAAGATATCGTATTACTTACAAATTGCTGGTGCGCTTGTGTGCTGCGGCCACTTCACGCGAGTGGCACTCACTTGACCCGCATCTTGTATGCGGCTGGCCTAGGGCTGGCAGATAAGCCTTTTGCAAGGTAAAAAAGAAAAATGGTGATGTGGGTGAAGGTGATGACTGAGTGGAGAAATGATAGGCTTTGATCATTGGTGGGTTATAGAACAGGTTTATTAAATACAATTATTATCATGAATAGGACCTATATGAAAAAAAAAAAAAATAAAAAAAAAATAATGAATGTATAATTGTATTTATCTTATAGGTGTTGGCAAGTTGTCGTTCATTGTGGCGTTCTAAGGGGAGGTGTTTGTTCAACAGTGGACGTCTTTCAGCATTTTTGACATGATAGGAGTAACTTACCAAAAAGCGAGGATCATAGAAGGCATGGTAAAATAAATGTAAAAATATAATAAAATCGCGAGGTGCCAGCCCTAACCAAGCATCCCCACAAGTCGGACGTGTGAAGAGCTATGGTTGCCACTTCTTTGTTTTCTTTGGGTTCCCTTCGTCTTTATGAAGTTTATAAATAGAAACTATTAAGGTGCGTCTCCACTTGTCACATTCCACCGAACATTCTTCGGTAACCGTAACCAACTGGCGTGTCTGTTCCATACCGAACTCTCGAAGACCGGTGTTGCGGCAAGAAGGTCCGGACAAATGTTACACGTGTGAACGCACCTTTACAGCTTTACCGGATTTGACTTGTTTCAACGCTTACAACACTCTTTGTGCCTGCCTCGTTGGTCTAGTGGTTGCTAAGCGCGACTGCTGTGCACGAGGTCCTGGGTTCGAATCCTGGTTCAGGCAAAGTGTTACTGGGTTTTTTTCATTAGGTAATTCTCAGTAGCAGCACGGAGTCTGGATTTGTGCCCGGTTGATGGCAATAGGCTCACCCTCTATTACATTGGGACCTAAAAACATAACTGGCGAAATGTGGGTGTAGTGTAATATGAGCACTTCTGTCTACCCCTTCGGGGAATACAGGCGTGATGTTATATCAACACTCTTTGTCGCTTTTCTTTGCCACATTGACATTTAAGAAATAAATTGTAAATAGTTTATTTCTGAAGTAATCCTAATGGATGAGAATTTAAAAGACTTTATAGCGATTTTTCTTCTTTGTAGCGCCGATCTATTTTTGTTACGCATTGTATTTTATACTGATGTATATATTATAGAATGACTATGTTAATAAATATTGTTAACATTAATAGTGTACCAAGAACAATCTATCGATCATCATTATATATTTTACTACTAACGCCAAAGGTACTTTCTTGCTGTCATAATTCTATGAGATGGTCGATTGACGCAAGACCATCGGCTTGATGACTGTGTAAAAATCGGTCACCCATCCAAGTACAGGTCGTGCAAAATACTGCTCAACCTGGCACTGCAAATCTGCACGGTTGTTACTCTAAAAGAACTCTGGGACATCTTATATTGTAAAAGTTTAAAAAATAACAACATAACATCACGCTTGTATTCCCCGAAGGAGTAGGCAGAGGTGTACCAACAGTACATAACACATTCCGCCAGTTATGTTATAGGTCCCAATGTAATAGGGAGCGAGCCTATTGCCATCAACCCACTGTCGAACCAAGGACCTCATGCTCAGCAGTCGAGCTTAGCGACCACTAGACCAACGAGGTAGCCCAGCTACTGCGTCGTATTAGGTTGTAATAGTAAAATTTGTTGGGAAAGTTTAAAGTATAAACTATTTATAAAAGGAAAACAATTAGGCGCGCTCTTAAAGCAAGATAAAGTGCAGGAGCGAAGGGACACGATAAATCTTCATCTAAATAGAGCTAGATAAACAGAAATAAAAGTTGAAGAGTGGCTGTAGCGATAAGATTCCTTCGACTTTTTAAATTGAGCTGCGGATTATGGTCTTAATTAATTTTACAATAATAAAACAATTTTGTAGGGCTTTACGAAAATGAAGGAGTTTTTAAAAATAATGTCGAAGTTTATTTTTCATGCAGAATTTATAGTAGGTACATCATTACGCCTCGCCGTGTGGTATCCGGCCTAGAATAGACCACCCCCTTTCTTCCCGTGGGTATCGTAAGAGGCGACTAAGGGAACATCCAGAAGATGGGCAGCAGCGTCTTCTGTAACTTCACCACCAATACTGCGATCCCCAAGCCGCTTGCCAAGCGTGGGGATTATGGCAACCCACCTCCCCTCTTTAAAGGGGAGGCCTTAGTTCAACATTGACGTTTTACGGCTGATTATGATGACATCATTACGCCTGTAGTCCCTAAAAAGGTCGGCAGAGATGAGTAATATACATGTTTTCTTTTAAAACGTAGCACCACACTAGAAATTTTTTCTGTGTCGTGAGTGCGTTTCACAAACATGAAGTATCACAATTTTGTCATCAGCAGACATTTACATAGAGTCTGGTTTAAGTGATCAATCAGCTGGTTTCAAGGCCTTCATTTAATCTACCCCTGTGTGTACTAATGGTAATAGTTTGTATGCCATAATGCGCTAAGCGCTTACATTGATTGGAATTGATTGTAGCAGAAATTTGATCGAACTGCTATCTAAGCATATATTATGAAAACAGTTTTGTTATGATTTTGATACATAACATAACATCACGCCTGTATTCCCCGAAGGGGTAGGCAGAGGTGCACATATAGTCCACCCACATTTCGCCAGTTATGTTTTAGGTCCCAATGTAATAGGGGGCGAGCCTATTGCCATCAACCGGGCACAAATCCAGACTCCGTGCTGCTACTGAGAATTACCTAATGGAAAAACCCAGTAACATTTTGCCCGACCCGGGAATCGACCCCAGGACCTCGTGCTCAGCAGTTGATATACGAGTATGTAGTAGATTAATACGTTCCTAATGATATCAGTATTGTATTAGTACTGTATCTATGTAACAGATTAATAGGTACCTAAAATATCAATATGGTAAGAAGATGAAAAATCTCTCTTGTTTAGAAGATGAAAAATACTTCGAAGTAGATAGATTAAAATAACTTCAGTGAATATAAAGTTAATAAAATATCATGTTTCCAAGTATTACAATGCGTAGGCTGTGTGTAGGTTTAAAAGCATTTGTAGGACTTTTCATAAATTATTATAATATACTTTCTTATTTAAAAAGTTTGTAGTTTATTACCATTCATATTATTTTCGTCATTGTCATCAGTCGGAAGACGTCCATAATTTAAAAAAGGCCTCCTCCATAATGAGGGGCGTTCACGCTTCAGTGTCCATGCTTGGCAAGCGGCTAGGGGATCGCAGTATTGGTGGTCAAGTTACGAAAGACGCTGCTGATCTTCTGGGTTTTTCATTAGACGCCTACTACTAATATTTTAAGAAGGTACAATTATAAACACAAGATAAAAGCTTTCTTATAAATAGTAAAACGCCACGCGGGTCATATTTGACTAGCGAACAATAAAAAAATTATTGTGTCTGCGCCATTGCAGTGAAAGTGTTAAATAAACTGGCTATAAAAGGTCTAGTCTAATCTTATAACTTTAAGATATAAAAACAAAACTTAAAAACACGGGTGTATTACCCGAAGGGGTAGCAATAGGTGTCTACCTACATTACGCCATTTACAGGTCCCAATGTAATAGGGGGAGAGCCTATCGCCATCAACCACCAACCGCCCTTAGGCAAACGAGGTATCTTAGTAGGTATATATAATTCTTCGGTATGTGTTTGTCATCCTCCTAAACAGCAGAATCGATTCGGATGAAACTTTGTATGTATATTTCAATGCGTTCCTGGGTGGTTTGAAATCACAATTGGACCCTGTAGGGGGCGCTGCTTTCAGGCAAGATGGCTTCAGCCGGGTCCGCTAGTATAATATAAATACCTCTATATTCATTTAATTATAAACAAAACATCACTCCTGTATTCTGGCTTTAATCAGCACCAAAGAGGTCTATTGTGCTTATAATGAAATAACTGCTGTTTAGGAGGACGACAAACACATATAGAAGAATTATATATACCTACTAAGATGTCTTAATATGACTGCCTCGTTGGTCTAGTGGTTGCTAAGCGCGACTGCTGTGCACGAGGTCCTGGGTTCGAATCCCGGGTCGGGCAAAGTGTTACTGGGTTTTTCCATTAGGTAATTCTTAATAGCTGCACGGAGTCTGGATTTGTGCCCGGTTGATGGCAATAGGCTCGCCCCCTATTACATTGGGACCTATAAACATAACTGGCGAAATGTGGGTGTACTATAATATGTGCACCTCTGCCTACCCCTTCGGGGAATACAGGCGTGATGTTATGTTATGTTATGTTGTTTAGACACACACAGCACTTACAAAAAGCTAATACTAGTTAGCGAACCAATGTGACTTTTTCAATGTTATAGATACTTTCTTAGTTCGTTGTTCTAGAAGCCACACCGTGAAAGGCTTACAGATTATTTGCCGTTCATAATGGCTTGTTTAAGCGAAAATTGAATAAATTAACTTTTGATTTAAAATACTTTTGTTAATATTCATTGAAGTACAGGAAAGTATTAATTGCTTTTAAGATTACGGTGATGGATTATGGCTGAGATAATGTTAAGATGAGTTACTAAGTGAACGACGCCAATGTAAAGTTTTTAAAATCACTCAATACTCAATCATTTAGTGCATTCCATATGTTACAGAGATGGTAGAAAAAAAAAATGTTCAAGATCAATATGGACCCTGCTGGGCACGCAAAAAATAAAATTATAAAATTGGGAGAGAGGAAGAGGTCTATTAGCATCTAGAAAACTGACATCTGAATTCCCATGAGATAAACTCCTGAGGACTTGATGACCTGATTGGCGCAGTGGCTAAGCAATTGGACTGCTGTGCTAAGAGTTGCGGGTTCAATTCTCGCACAGGAAAAAAATTGTGTGATCCGCATAAGTTTGTCCCGAGTCTGTGTTGCACCCACGATACAGAAAAAATCTAGTGGGGCGAAGATTTAAGTAAAAAGAAATAAACCATTTTAGGAACCCTAAATTCAAATTCAAATTCAAATGTCTTTATTCGTCAATGTAGGTATTCATTACAATAGGTGTTAATTTTACAATATAGGTCGCTACATTGTGCTTTTATGCATACGAAAATTTTATTTGGCTTTTATAACTAAGTTTCTTAATATTAGTACATAGGGATAGTATTACACATGCCAATTTTTACAATATTACTGTACTAATATCAATACTTGTTTTATCCAAAGGCTTTGTTATACAATATTTCATTGTGTTCACCTATGTCCGAAATGGATAACACGATTATAATTGTAGAATATTGTATCTCCACATACAAATACATTTCGACTCTCCATCCAGCCGTCACACATCGATTAACATTGACTGGCGTAGCGGGCGTAGCAACCACGCGTAGCAAAGACGTCGTAGCAAAGGCGTATCGTAGCAAAAGCCCCGTAGCGGACCGTGTAGTACCTTTGTATGGAGCTAGATTGGCTAAAGGCTTCTTGTTAATTTGTATTTGACTCTATTGAATGAACTTGGCTGATACATTTTATTTATATGTGCTCTAATGCATACCTAAACAAGAAATCGTCTATAAAATTGGTAAGGCAAGATCGATAAGAGATGAATTAAAAATCCAATATAATTTTTATGTAACATAAAAAAGCGAGTCGAAAGAGGTGACAAACGCAGTTCGGTTACGAACCCAAACCGGGTTCGTAATTTATTTATTAGACAAAATTTAGAACAGCTTTTAGCCACTTACACTAAATTGAAAAAAAAATGTATATAAATATAAAAAAAACATATACAATTTGGTACCCATTGTACCTATTGCAGAAATTAATTCATATATTGATTTTTGAGAGACGTCGTAACAAAACTTTTCACATCTGTAGCCCGAAAAACATGACGAACCAAGTGTGAGTACGTACCCAAACTGGGGTCGTTATGGTTAAATTTTATTTAGGTGAGATAAAACACCAAAAGCTCACGAAAATCAAATTCACAGTTCAGTGTTTCCATCATCATCATCATCATCAGCCGGAAGACGTCCACTGTTGAACAAAGGCCTCCCGCAACGCCACAATGAACGACAGCTTGCCAAAGTGTTTCAATAAATTCAGTGTATTAAAATATCTTTGTTCTACAATCTGTGAGAGTAGCTTCATACTGTTAATTACTCCGTGGTAAAACTAATTACCGGCCCATTAAATTATGAACGAAATAATGACGAGGTGTCCTTCTGTTTCGTAATTATTCTTCATTAAAGGTAAAACAAGTTCGTTGTACTCCGTCGTTAAAGTTGGTTCAGTATTTTTAATTATAACACACACTAAATAATTTGTTATCGATGACCGTACCGTTGGTTAGTGAGAATGTTGAGCTAAAGGTTGTAGGTTCGATGCCCGGTTGGATAACTCATATTAAATAGGAGTCGGTGTATGTATGTAAAAAAACTGTTAATAGATAATGGTATATTGTAATATAATACTAATACGGTACTAATACATCATCTTCGTTATCATCTGCCTATCTCAGTCCACTGCTAGACATAGGCCTCTTCTATGGCATACCACTATTACAATAAATACATATGTTGTGGGATTTTTGATTTAGGTTTAATTTAATAAAGTCTGACTCTATGCTACAAGCTGGATGATGTAACGAAAAAAAAACCAGTAACACTTTTCCCGACCCGAGAATCCAGAACCTCTTGCTCAGCAGTCACGCATTGCGGCCACTGGACTAACTAGTCTAGTACTCAATAAAATTATTGTAGTAATATAACATAGACTTTAGGTACGGGACTTTTAAAATTAAAACAAGTCCCAAAGGACCAGTTTTACACTTTCAATGTTCTAAACACTATAGGCATACTGCACTATTCGACCAGCACACGATAACAATCGAATCGAATATGTGTGGATTAATGACTGACAAATGAGCCGCTGAGCCGAGCTCTCTATTTACAGCGAATGATGTTGTCGGACTCACTGTTGAAATTCCAACATAACATAACACACATAACATCACGCCTGTATTCCCCAAAGGGGTAAGCTGAGGTGCACATATAGTACACTTACATTTCGCCAGTTATGTTTTAAGTCCCAATGTAATAGGGGGCGAGCCTATTGCCATCAACCGGGCACAAATCCAGACTCCGTGCTGCTACTGAGAAACACCTAATGGAAAAACCCAGTAACACTTTGCCCGACACGGGATTCGAACTCAGGACCTCGTGCTCAGCAGTCGCGCTTAGTAGCACTAGAACAACGAGGCAGTCAGTGGTGCAGAGCAGTGTGTGGATTAATGACTGACAAATAGGCCGCTAAGCCGAGCTCTCCATTTACAGCGAATGATGTTGTCGGACTCACCGTTGGAATTCCGTTTGAAATTAATTGATCTGCGATGCTGTTAGTCTGTTTCTCTTGGTATAAGCCAAATATTATAAAGGACATAATTATTACGTTGGGTATACGTCGTCGGCCTGGTTATCATCATCAGCCTATCTTAGTCAGCTGCTGGACATAGGCTTCTCCTATGCTATTATGATATCACTCGAGAATTAGCTTATGTAGCCTCTGACATAAGTTCTTTTTATCAGCCGGAATACGTCCACTGTTAAACAAAGGCCTCCTCTTTAGAGTGAAGGGGGGATGGGTGCCATAATCCCCACGCTTGGCAAGCGGGGGATCGCAGTATTGGTCGTGAAGTTACAGAAGACGATGCTGCCCATCTTCTGGATTTTCCCGTAGCCGCCTCTTACGACACCCACGGCAGGAAAGGGGGTGGTCAATTTAAGGCCTGATACCACTTGGCACTAAGTCAAATATTATGAAAGATATACTACGTCGGGTATGAGTCGTAGGTCTGCTTTTCTTCGTTAGTATTTCAGCGGATCTCAGTCCACTGCTGGACATGGGTCTCTTCTATTGCTTTTGCGAGATTAAAGATACGAGTTCAAGATTAAAGAGTTATGATGGGGCTTACATTGTTTTAATGAAAGCCTCGAAATAAAATAAAGATTGTTGTTATCTTGTCACTTGATGAGTAGGTTATTTACCCACTGGCAATAGTTCTATTGGTAGTAGTTAATAACTAATGCAGTAAGCATTAGTTCAAGGCTTAAGATAATCTATGTTTGTCAAACCCAAACGTTTAAGTCCATTAGAATTTAGTTAGGTAAACTCGGAGTTACCTCAAGTTAATGGTTTGAAATCGCTGATGCGTGTCCTGTCTATTCGACAGGTCTTTTTCCAAAAACCATTATATCACCCATGTATTCCGAGAGGTATCAGTACACCCACATTTCGCTAGTTATGTTTAAGGTCCTAATATAATAAGGGGCGAGCCATTGACTTTAAAAGGCTTTCATAGAATTTAAAAATGTTATTTAAATATTGGTCCTTTGATACGCTGATAAAACAAAGTAACTAAACCATTTTTCTTATCATTGGTAAGGGCACCTCTTGTTTAAATTGATGTTCTTCATAGAATGTTTTTGAGCTATATTAATGCAATACACTCTAATTGATAAGTAAATAATCTGAATTCTGTGAATTTTCTGCTTATTTAGTTTCAACATTCTTAACGGCACTCAAATATCTTGTCTTGTATAATAATAAAAATTCATCCAATGCTTAAGTCACAGTTCGAGCTATAAAATAATTTTATTATTGCTTATTTAAAACTACTAAATTTAAATTTAAAACATACTTAATTCTTTTAAATGGTACGCACACACGCAACGTGATATATGTATCACGTTGCGTGTATAGGTGCGTACCATTTTTTACGTTCAAGCACAAAATATCAAAGTAGGTGTTTCATTCTTATCCTATATAGTAAAACTGGCCGTAAAACAAAAACTATCGCGGAGTTATTACATAAAAAAAACGTATCACGCATAGACGAAGAACTGCACCGTATTCCCAGAAACTTGACTGCACTATAAGACCGCGTACATACTAAAGGTACGGGCGAACCTGCGCTATAAGCGATAATTCACTGCAGCGCGTCTCGACGTCTCCAGTCAGTCTCGCGTGTCGCCGTGCGGTGGTCGCGTGTCTGTCGCAGCCTTTAGCTACGCGCGCTCCAAAAAGTGGTCCTTTGTGTGCATACGTGTGGAATATTTTTGGTTTATTAGTGTGTGTGTGTGTGTGATTTTTCCTGTGACTGTGGATTATTTTTTATTTGATTACTGGGTAAGTTTGTTATTGTTTAGTTTGTTAAGGGATTATTTTTTTTGCTTTAAATATTTTAGGCTACGTTCTATACGATTTATGTTAATTTAATAATTAATTTTAAGTTTAGAGTAAGTTAGGATTTTAAAGTTTCCTTTTTATAACTGTTCTCAATTAAATTAATGTGAAACTATTTAAAAAAAGGAACGGGAAACAAACATATTTTAATTACTGAAACAAATAAAATTTAAAACCGGTTTTCACGCAGATGCTGGAATAATAAATTAATAATGAACATCATATTACTATAATAACACATGTGATGTGGGTACTAAGAAAACTTAGTATACAATAACGTTAAAAAAAAATTGGTCCTTCGAGTCTCATCGTTTATTTAAACCAATTTTAGTATCAAGCTATTGTAATATAGTACTTCAATAAGTATGTGTGACTTAATGTCTGTGAAATGTTTAATACATCAAAATATAATTTTAAGTATTTCTCGTTTTCACACGAACTGCAAACGAATGTAATTAAATTTAGCTCGGAGTTTAGATTGCATCTAGAATTAGCATAAAACCTTTTTTACCCGGAAACCTGGATTTATTCGCGAACGGAGAAATTAATTAATGTGTTACAGAACCAGTATTTATTTTTCTTCCATTATGTAAACTATATATCTGATGAATGAAACCTGTTTTATTCTGGATTTTGCTGGATCTTTTATTAGCTGAAATAACCAACCTGTAGTTAGCAAGAATGGTGAGCACTTCTGGTTCCTTTTTGGTACAAGAAGAGGACTTTGTTATGTAGTGGGTCAGTTAACATACAGGCTGCTGTTATCATTGATCATTCAAAAGAAGAATGTGTTAGTCAGTGGGCTTTGTTAGAGCTTATACTCCTTGGTTTTGCACTTATGCATTTCACTAGGCAATAAATACCCTCCATAATACACGCATTAAGGGAAAAATCTATTGTGGCTATCGGGAGAATTAAAAGTCCAGCTCTATGAAAACTCATGAAGTGTAAAAAGTCACTTCGAGATTTGCAGAAGGTAGGATTGAATCCGCCACCATATAAAATAAACTAGTCTATAAATCTTTGCTACATTGGATCGTCACCAGTTATTTTTGAATACATGGTAAATCTTACAAGCTAAAGGCGTAACCACTTATAGACAAACACTTGATTTAAAAGGAAGGGTTTGAACACTAACCGAAGGGCAGTAATATTGTGCGCTAACTAATCATAATTACAACATTAAAACATAAAGTCGTAATATTCAATTGAATACTTATAAAATTAACGAGTTGGGTGTATAAATAGAAACAGCGGAATACTTCCAAGAAAGGAGATTCTGAACTCGGAATTATTTGAATATTATGAACTTCATTAATTTATAAAGTATTTATCTTGGCATAACTCGCTACGATTACGAATAAGGTTATGCTAATAAACCGGGTGTTGTTTTCTTTTGAGCTTAATTTATTCCAAGAGCCGTGGTTTTCCATGCCTCTAAAAATACTTGACTTTAGTTCCGTGTCTGATCTCTTTCTGGTTGGTTACATTATCGTTCCATCGAACTATGTGGGTAAGAGGGTACACCTGTGTTTTCAGACATACTCGAAATCCCAATAATTATCACCTAAGTAATTGACTAGGTATGTAGTTGCAATTGGCAAGCTGTCGTTCATTGTGGCGTTCTAAGAGGGAGGCCTTTGTTCAACAGTGGACGTCTTCTGGCTTATGATGATGATGAGTTGACTGTAGTCTCCGTTGAGATAGTTGCCGTAAAAAAGCACATAGGTTTCACTGCAATTTATTACATTCCGTATCTTAGCTATGCAGTATTTTAGACATCACGGTGTACCTGAGATTAGGAAATACGTTTTGTTTAAAGCGTTGACGTCCTTTGAACCTGGCATACTTGAGCTGAAATGTATGCCATACTTTTGTCAGTGCGGGAATTCGATCTCACAACAGTATTTTATCATCAGAACCGTTATCTTTTGTTTTATAGATTGCTTCAATACAACAATTAAAACCGTCCGATTCCTGAACAATAGGTTATTTGACATTCGATTATAATTTAAATGATTCCGATATTAATTCTATTGTTTTAATGTTGAAATTTTGATAACATTCATTATTGAGTTTTCAATTTGGTTTTTGGTCCTTGGAGTCGAAAACCAAAACAATTTTTTTTATAATATTGAGCATTTTAAATACACAAAGTATGTCAACCTGTAATAATATAATCAATATTATGTTATAAAAATATTTTAGGTCAAAAATCTTTTAGCGTAGAACGGTCCTTAGATACAAAAGCATCACAAGCAGATTGTGTAGAAGTATAAATCACAATGAGACCCGCCGTTTGCATGTGTTACCCACGGAAGCTCCATATTAAAATTGGCATCCCACTGTTACGGTATCTTCTGCGCATACCAACTGTCAGATTATAATATCACCTGTAACATTAAATCATTGATTTGCTTGTTCAGTTCACGAGAAGCAGGTAATATTAATATATTAGTTCATATCTCCATATAGCAGAGAGTCGAACTGCTAATCGAAATTGGTCCTTCTGGTACAGGTAAGTCGATCAGTTTAGAAAACTTGTTACAAACTGACTGTTGTGCGTCAGGCATCAGGACAGTAATATTCCTAGCAACTGGAGATAAATCCTTTTCTTTATAATATGATGAATTCTTTCTTCATCTACTTCTACCTATAGGTATATTAGTTACATTTTCATTCATATACCGATCCTAATATAACTTTGCATTGTCATAGTTTGCATCATCTTCTTATCGTATGGTTGATAAACAACCTGGTGTCAGAGTTTAAACCGCCTGTAGGCCTCTGACATGACTTTACACACCATTAAAAAATCAGGTGTGCCTCACGATGTTTTCCTCCACCGTTTTTAGCTACTGATAACTAATTTGTAGTACGCACATGAATTTGAAGAGACATTGGTGCGTACCAGGGTTTGAACTTGCGACCTTTGACTTGGCAGTTGCTCGGTCATACTATCAATGCTGTCAGTTTGCACCTTGGGTGATATATTTAGCTTATAGGCTATATTGTATACTGCAATACTGCTAGCGCACAGTGCACGTTAGAATGCCTCGCATCGTATTTATCCGCCAACAAATTTCACTTCCCTCCATTGCTACTATATTAAAACTCTCAAACTGATCAACATCCTTACTCGAGTCGTACAAGTTAATATGATTGAAATAATTTGAAATCGATGAGATTACACGAAGGTCATCCAATCGGTCGACTATTATTACCGGCGTTACATTATTGACTAATGAACGAGAAAAGGACTTCGAACGTAAAGCGGGAGGGGGGGGGGGATATTAAAGGACCTCCTTGTATCTGTAGCTTTTTATAATGAACTAGATTTTTCTTGCGGTTCTTTTTAAAAAACAACATCACGCCTGTATTCCCCGAAGGGGTAGGCACATAATTATAGTACACCCTCATTTCGCCAGTTATGTTTTTAGGTCCCAATGTAATAGGGGGCGAGCCTATTGCCATCAACCGGGTACAAATCCAGACTCCGTGCTGCTACTGAGAATTACCTAATGGAAAATCCCAATAACACTTTGCCCGACCCGGGATTCGAACCCAGGACCTCGTGCTCAGGAGTCGCGCTTAGTGACCAGTTTAAATCATCTTCATCATCTATATTTTAATCACCTTTTCTGGCCTTTGCGTCTGTTTAGACAACGATATATGCAATGCCATTTGCATACTCCGGTTGTCCGCTTTCAATATCTGGTAATAACTTACTTTTTAATTCTTAACAGAGGTTTCGGCTGATTCTGTCCACATTAAGGCAGCCTATGTACGCCAATTCTAAATGTTTGTGAAAGAATTCTGGAAACTAGATGGATATTTTCGCAATCTACCCCTATATTACAAACAAACAAATTAAAAATTAACATTACCATAATCTACAAATAAATAAAACGACAAGACAAAGTTGCCTGTTATTCATTCGCTGTGTAATTTAAATCCCAAGAACGTTGAATACTAGACAGATCTAAGTGTATCAGACACTAGAGCGAAGCGAATCTCAAGTGTATTTATAGCAAACACTTCGAGAAGGGAATCTGAGCGAAATGTCATGTCTAGAAGACATTCTTTACTCTTAGGAGTCAGGAAATACATTCACAAATGATAAGATGGAAATGGTTCAGAGTAGTGACGTCACAGATTTGTGACATGATTTGCTGTTACATATTTCTGGCATGATAAAAAAATAAAAAAAGCCTTATATTTCCATTTTAACAAATTAACTTACAATTATGTTGTTTCTTACCTAAACTTAATTAACAAAGAAATAAAAAGAAAATATATATGTTTATTTATTACTGGCATGTAGGAATTTAAAAAAATCAAGTATATGTTGTGCTTTACTATAAACTATGTAACTCCAGATGTAACACAGGCGTTTTTTTTTCTCGCCAACGTTTCAGTGCTCATTATCAAAAATCAGAGTTAAATGGATGACCCATAACGGATTTGTCACCTCTTTCTTTTGACACGCTTTTCCGAACATGGGTGAATATTTTTCCTGTTAGGACATTTTTTTTGCATTTGAAGTTTGAAGAATTTTAGTACCTACACCACCATCATCATCAGCCAGAAGACGTCCACTGTTGAACAAAGGCCTCCCCCTAAGTACGCCACAATGAAGGACAGCTTGCCAATTGCATTCACCGGTTGCCCGTATTTCTGACAATATCTACCGCCAATAAAAGTCTTATTAAAAAATAAGAAGTAGAAGCATTTTATTTATACTGTCATTTGTAGTTCACCGAATTCTTCTGGATCGAATTCTAGCACTAGTTTCCTTCAAATGTAGGCCGCCCCGCCTGCTTATCCGTTGTAAAACAGGCAAAATTGTATCCACAACATAAATGATACATTTTGTTGAAAATTAGCTTGCTACTTGGTAGCTTGGATAGCCTACAAATAAGGGATCAAAGACCAATATAATAAAAGGTAGGAAATAGATGAGTTTTAAAGTGATTACAAGTATTTGGAAATTTTAATTACTTTGACTTTTGCTTTCAAGTCGTTCGGTAATTCGTTCCATCGTGTTTGTTTTGTTACACTTACCTAATATTTGGAGAACCGTTTAGGAATGTATAATCGATTTTCGAATGTTAAACTTTCATTTTTAGAAGTGTTTCTTGTTTTTTAAACTTTCACGAAGGTTTAGGCCTCTTTTTTGGTCCAGTATTGTGCAGACAATCTTTTCGTAAAATTATGTTTTATATACACAAAATATATAAAAAATTGCACATTTTACGTTATCGATGAGCATAGATTCAACATGAACCCTGGGAAAGATTGAAACGTGTAGCACATGGTACCTAATGATATTATGTACTATTTGGGGAGCCAACATCAAGCCTTACCATGAACTTTGAAACCAGGACAGTTTCTGTCGAGAAAGCGAGATGCGACACTATACTACACATATGGTGTCTCGCTTTCACAACGAAATATGTCCTATAAATGAAGCCGATGTGTGAATACGGAGTAGGCTTTGAAGGTAAGCTGATAGAAGTGTGGGCAGATGTGTAGGTGGTAGTGGGAGGTAGCATTTTGAATAGCAACCGGACACCACGATATATGCGTCGAAATTATTTATTGGATTCCTTGTGCTTTTGACACCTGTCTACGTTATTTACGGATTATATTGGTTCGTGTTCAATAATACATTATATTTAGGTTCAATTGTCTTATAAGGAAATGAAGGAAGGCTGTTTCAAATACTTGTTTTGAGTCTAAATTGATGAAGGATATTTAAAAAATGATGGACACGAGAGAGACTTGAACCCGCGACCTTCGCCGTACCGTCCTTTTGTTTTAAATTCATCTGTCTATCTGTATATCGTAATATGGTAGTAGTTAAGTTATTACTATGATTATTCAGATATACCTATAGTATGCCAAGATCGTAGTAAATGGAAATCCGTGGTCTCTGCCTACTCCTTAGGGAAACAGGCGTGACTTTATGTATGTAAATTTTACCTTTAATATTGTTTACTTCACTATTGTATTAGTTTTTAGGTCCCTATCTGTAATCATAGATGTACGTAGTCGTAAAGGCGTAACAGACAGACAGAGTTACTTTACTAGATTCCACATTTCACCCCCCACAATATATATACACCATTGTAACACAAACATAGTACTAATCTTAATTTATTTTTTTTAATAATACCTAATAATCAAGCTATAATTCCTGTATCTTTCAGTGTCATTCGATAGGCTTACTTTCTGTCTTATCTATCTAAATCTCTGTTTTTATCTTTATCAACTGGCGGATTCTTATCAAAATCTGTTCAGTTTTATTACACACATGTAGTAAGTGGGTATTCAATGTCATATTATCATCATATCAAAGTGGTCTCGTGGTCGCTAAGCGCGACTGCTGAGCATGGGTTCCTGGGTTCGAATCCCGTGTCCGGCAAAGTGTTACTGGGTTTTTCCATTAGATTATTCTCAGTAGCAGCACGGAGTCTGGATTTGTGCCTGGTTGATAGCAATACGCTCGCCCCCTATTACGTTGGGACCTAAAAAACATAACTGGCGAAATGTGGATGTACTATATGTGCACTGTGCCTATCCCTACGGGGAATACAGGCGTGATGTTATGTTTATGTATTATACCTATTTCCAAGATACATATCGCAGAACGAGTACGCATTGCTACAATAAGTTTCACACACTTGGGTTCTCATAGTATTAAAATATGAGTTTATATTACTCGACACAGATGGTGCGACCTAGAGTCGGGAAATAAAAGCTACGTATGTGTGTTACCTTTTATTCTGTATTACATACGGTAGGTAACAAAAGAATAAATACCTTCTAGGTAGAACTCTATGCAGGTAACATAAACAGTAAAATAAAACTAACGTGCGTTTCAAGGAGTATAGTATACGATTTAAAAGAATATAACACTGTCCCCATCTTAAAGGTGGGCGCTAACAGTTGCGACACAGTTTTCCTAACTAATGTAACTGTTAACGCACAATTAATATTGTAAACTTGTTTTTGTTCCAATAAATGATTTTGATTTTGATAGATAATAATATAGTAAAAAAGCACAGAGCCCGCGTTCAGACATTTTCACAAGCTTTTATTTAACTTGCAATGTTTGTATGTATGTGGGTGTGTTAACGTGAAATATTGCAATCTAAATTAGAACCATTAGATATCGGATAAAATTAATGAAAAGCATAGGTACGTATGTATATAAATTCGGTGACAATACAATATTATGGTTCTTTTCTCCTTTCCGTGCGCTATGTCCATGTGAATCAACGAAATAGTATTGTAATTGCGTCTGCAGTTTTACACATTGGCATTACGCAAGCTGTCGTTCATTGTGGCATTCTAAGGGGGAGGCCTTTGTTCAACAGTGGACGTGTTCCGGCTGATGATGATGATGATTACGCAAGACGGCATAATCGAATTACATGCGCATCGTGTATATCGTTTCAATAATGCGCGCCATCTTTTTTGTATGGAATTTCTCTCGCATCGTGGGTGCGTTCCACAAATATGAAATATCGCATACAGTACACCCAGACTCGGGACAAACATCTGCGGCTTACACAAATTTTTGTCCCGTGCGGGTATCGAACTCACAACCCTTAGCGCAGCAGTCCAGTCGCTTAGCCACTAAACTAACCAGGACGTCATGTAATAGTTTAATTGAAGGGATTACCATAGAAGCTGTAATCTTAATATTGATTTTCTGGTCTTTAGGTACGTGAAATACGCAGTCTAAAGTAAACTCCCAGTACATTATCAGCGCGGTAATAAATGTTTGCCGGAGTCGTATCTTAACCAAACATGTTATCTCATGTTTAGATGTTTGTTATAGTTACAAGCTGTTGCCGCAGTTCCGTCTTAGTATAATTCTTACATAATCGAGATTGTTGATCGGGTTAGTGTGGAATATCTAGGTTCTATTTTTGTTTGAATATTATCAGTTTTTTTTATATTGCGGGTAACCGGTGGATGTAGATGGCAAGTTGTCGTTCATTGTGGCGTTCTAAGGAGGAGGCATTTGTTTAACAATAGACGTCTTCAGGCTGATGATGATGATTATGTAGGAGATAAAATCTTAGTATTTTTTCAAGAAAGTGATGGAATCAATATCTTAACTTCCTTTACTGTCCGTACTTACTCTTCTAATACAGTAAGTTTTATGGTGTTTTCACCCATACCCAAGGACCAAAAATAGTGGTCCTTTCCATTTACAATTTCACTTACCAAATTACCAATTATGCTTGAGTTTATTACTCGTTCGTTTGCATTGCTTTATTAAATTTAGTTAACTACTGAGTCATACTTCAAAGTTTATTTAGTAATTAACCAATAATGTGATGAATGTGAATGACGCAAAAAAAGTATGCCAAGATCGTAGCAAATGGAAATCCGTGGTCTCTGCCTACCCCTCAGGGAAACAGGCGTGACTTTATGTATGTATGTAATTACCAATAATAATTAATATTCATGTTTTTATTTTATTTTATACTGCGTGGCAAAGATATCTCATACAGACACACCTCCTTTCTCAGCGCATTAGTGTTCGTAATTCAAAAGTCATATCTTAATTCTTAAACAAAGAGGTTGACAACTATTTCCTATTGTGCATGTTGATAGGTTTATGGCGGGGATTCCATGTTACTTTATTTAAATGCTTAAATAAAGAATGGGTAAGATGTCAGATTATGATGTCGAAATGGAATTTAAATTGTTTTCATTATTATGATTTTATTAATGTCGTTAAATGTACTTCCAAGATATACTTATATATTTAATTATGTACTTAATAAAATATTATATACTGATGGAATTTTCGTTTTTCCATTAATTTTAAGGCAAATGTATAGTCTTGTATGGCTTTTCTTTTTATATATTGCATTTAACTATTGCATTCTCAGTGATATACCATTTTATTTATATACAGCTCCAATTTAAGTTAAACCCCTTTTGAGTATAAAATATATAAAAGTCAAAAGGATTTTTTTGGTCCTTTTACCCAAAAAGTATTCAACGTGCGTCGAATCTAATTTTAAATTGGAATGTCAAGTTGCATGCAATTTGATTCGAAGACAACTGACAGCTTTATATTAGACGTGTTTAACTGCTGGCTGTTAGGCATAGATAACATTACAATTTAATAATACTTATCGTATTTTTTTGTGTTTGTAGTTTTTTATTAGACAAATACTGTGACAGTTCTGTATTTTCTTTAAATAATTTCGAGTTTTTTTTTTAAATAAAGACAAAAATTTTGAGTCGGCCGTAATTATTTTGATTTATATCATATTTTTATTACAAAACGAACCTTTTATTATTTACAAAAACAATTGCTTGCTTATATTTTGAAAATGGAATTTGAAAACAATAAAATACGCGAAGAGTAAAGAGTTTTCCAACTAAAAGAGGTTACATTAGTGTGAATTGTGAAAAGAGGTTTAAACAAATGAGGCGTTACCACATACACCGATATATTTCTGCTGCAATTTTATTTAGTTTTTATTTCTTTTCGAGTACATTCGGTGGAAACCTTTTAATGCAATTGCCATCATGAAGACAATTAAGTTTCAATGTTTTACTGTCTAGCTGATAGTTTTTTTATCAATAAGATTGAAATTAGTTGAGATCTCTGTGGCGTACGTCCAGGAGGGGCCTATGTCCAGGAGTGGACTACGAAGGGCTGATGATGATCATCATCGTTGATATATAGGGACACACGAGGGACGTTTTTTTAAAAAAAATGAAGGGCACGAGTGGTGGACTTGCCCCGGAAAACTGTTACCCATCACAGATTGACCTCGGCGAGTTTAGCCTCACAGATGATGAATGTGCGGTGTCTATAGCTATGTACAGTCTTAGTAACAGTGTGGTTCAAGACACAATATATCACGGAGACGGTTCTTAAAATAGCTGAAGTAAATCACATGGGAGCAGCGGTCAGGGATCGACACCCGCTCATCAATCATTTTGAGAACGAAATGGTTCTTACTGATTGTAACGGATGATTGTCTAACAGATCTATATTTATCATTCTATGGCAACATAGTATAGGGTTTTATAATTACTTGACTGCCTTGTTGGTGGCAGTTAAGCGGAGTCCTTGGTTCGAATACCGAGTCGAGCAAAGTTTTTTTTTATATCATCGTCCCACTCTAGGAATTTCTTTGGTGTCGTGGGTGCATTTCACCAACATGAAATATCACATATACAAACATTCAGATTCGGGACAACATCTGTGGTTCGCATAAAGTTTTGCCCCGTGCGGGAATCGAACCAACATCCCTTAGCGCAGCAGTCTAATAGCTTAGCCAGGTACATAAACTCACGCCTATTACTCAAAGGGGTAGGCAGAGGCCACAGATTTCCATTTGCTACGATCCTGGCATACTTTCGCCTCAATCACTCGCATCACATTCCTCACACACGCTAGTCGGTTAAGTATTGCATAGCGATATCTTTCCTTTAATTAATAAAGTCGTAACTTGATATTTAGTGGCTATATTTTAGGTTTAGCCTAATTATCGAGAATTGCTAATGAACTGCGCAGGCGCCAAAGCTAAATCAAAACTTTTTAGAGGTCGTAGAGTAAATAGGTAAGCATCGTTTAAAATTTAAGTGCTTAAGTTATTTCGTACTTAATGAGTGTTTAGTGGAAGTAATTAAGTAACTTAGTATTGCGAAAGTTGTTTAATTAAGTATTTATTAAAGAAAAAAATTACATAGTACATTCTTACTTTATATGCCGAAGGGCTAGGCAAAGGAGAATAGTACTCCCACAGTTCGCCCTTTGTTTTAGGTCTCTATGTGGGAGCAAGCCTATTGCCATTCACCCCGTGCTGCTACTGAGAATTACTTTTTAAAAAACCTGTAACAGTTTGCCTGACCCGGGATTTGATACCGGGACCTCATGCTCAGCTGTCGCACTTAGCGAACACTAGACCAACGAGGCAGTCAATGTCTGCTGTGTAGGCTAATCTCAGTCGAGATTAGCAGTGACAGTAAATCGAAGTTAATTATTGTAGTTAGCTGGTAGTTACGTGGCTACCGCACAGTTCAGTCGATCTGCAATGTTAAGCCGTCCTCGCCACAGTCAGTCTGATGATGGGTGACCGTTTTCACATGTCGAAACCCCTCGGTGTTTCAGAAGGTACGTTAAGCCGCTAGTCATCTCTCTCCGATCGTCGACGGAATAGGGAGTGCACCTGTGTTTGCACGCATGGTTTGGTTTGGTTTAGCTGGGCATTTTCCGCACTTAGCCACTTAAATGGGCCATTGTATGTTTGCACGCATATTGGTGCACAGTATCTCCTGCGTAGTTGCACGCATATTGGTGCACAGTATCTCCTGCGTAGTTGGCTAGTCTCCGCTCGGAGATGGGCCGCCGTGACCGAAATTTGTTCGGAAAACATGTATAATATGTAAAATATTATTATTATAGCTGATATTACTCTTCACTAATCAGCTGCAGTTATGTCATGGACGCTACAAGCAAACAGAAACTAAGTTTCCAGCAAATTGCAGCTGACTTCGAAACTTGTGGAATTTAGACGGACAGACATTAATCATTCGGATGTAGGTCAAGACTAACCCGGAGTCCCTGGGAGGTAGTTAGCGATAACACCGACACCCTTCAAAAGTTTCCGAATTGACAGACACCTGATTGTATCGTTATAGCTATGTTTCGAAATAATTTGAAGAGAAGGTGAATATTTCAAGTGTGCGTGGATGGCACTATTCAAGTATGTATACTGCATCACACTTAACTTTCCAAGGATTTAACTTGGCCTGTGGATTTTTTTTCACTCCGATACCAAATTATTGAAAGACAGATTGTTCTGCTGGGTAGTTTGGAGTCGTTTCTTCTACCAACTTGTACAGCTAGTAAGGATACAATTCTAGAAAGTATTCTTAAGAGGAGTGCAAGAAAAGTTTTTTTTTTTCATAGCCTATTTTCTTCCCCAATGCTGGGCAAAGGCCTACCCTTTCTTCTTCCAAAACCACTCTTTATTGTTCTGTAATTGTTTGAAAGTTTATAAAGGGGGAGTTTGGACTATAGTCCACCATGCTAGTTTAATGCGGGTCGGTAGACGCCAGAGCCTCGTTTGTTGGGTAGCAGGGTGCACCGTGGACAGGTGAGGTTAGCTTGGATCCTTGCTAATATGGTTTAATAGGACCCCCTATACTCCAAGGAAAGTGATGATTTTTAATAAAGTTATTACAACTCAATTATTCCGCAAAGCCGTATTTTTTTTTATCTAGCCTGTTTGGTGTCCCACTGCTGGGCAAAGGCCTCCCCATTACTCCTCCACAAAACCCTGTCCAATACCATTTCAGGCCACGTCTTTCCCGCAAAAATGATTGATGATTTGGACATTTTTTGCAGGAAAGCCGTATGCATGATAAAAACAAATATCAGATCTGTAGGTATAACAGGATCAATCAAAACCTGATTCCGAACATAGGCATCCTTTTAATTACAGGTTGTCCAGTACAAAGTCATTACCGTCGGAGCAGCAATTTGTTCGTGCGTGCCGTGTTACCGAGCTTTATAGATGGCGGGGCGTACATCATGTCAAACGATACCATAGAAGTTGGCACGAGTATTGGTTTAAAACATGTTACTTATAATAAAATTGGACTCGTTGGTCTAGTGGTTGATAAGCGCGACTGCTGAGCACGAGGTCCTGGGTTCGAATCAGAAAAGTGTTACTGGGTTTTTCCATTAGGTAATTCTCAGTAGCAGCACGGAGTCTGGATTTGTGCGCGGTTGATGGCAATAGGCTCGCCCCCTATTACGTTGGGACCTAAAACATAACTGGCGAAATGTGGGTGTACTGTATGTGCACCTCTGCCTACTCTTTAGGGGAACACAGGCGTGATGTTATGTATGTATGTACTAATAAAACCCACGCAACGCTTCAAAATTACCAGCCCCCTACCAGGAACTTTTAAGGCACATTTTCCGATGTAAAAGCGAGACGTCGCTACGTGCATTGTATTGCGGTGTCTCGCTTTCACAGTGGAATGTCCTGCTGTCAAAGTTCTTGGTAAGGGGGCTGCATATAGTTTTAGTGGGGCCATTTCATCCCATGAAAAACATTTATATTAGCACAATTGGTTAGGCTCGGTAAAGTTCATGGTAAGAGCCAGTCCAATCTAGGGTCACAAGTGGTACCTAATATTTCATACGTTTATGAATAATAAAGCTAGACATAATCGTAATGTAACAAACAGCTGCAAAATATAATATACGTCGTCTAGACTCAATGACGTCACCTGACCATTTTCTCTTTTATTTCGTTTAACGTCTGGCTAATTCTAGCTGGCTAGTTTATTCGGTATATAAATAGTAGTTATATTGCGTCTATTATTATTTATACGAAAATGAGTCTGTTTGTCTTTTCTTCACGTCGTAACAATCTATTGAAGCTCTTTGGTATTGGATAAAAATAGTTCGTGGGATGAAAAACGATACTGCCTACGAGGCTCTGAAAAACTAACTATGTAAATAAGAACGTTAGAATTTGTTTTATCACCGAACGAATAAATAAGAATCCTCTTGAGAAATATCTCCTGTTGAAATCCCTACTAATATTATAAACGCGAAAGTTTGTCTGTATGGATGGATGTTTGTTATTCTTTCACGTAAAAACTACTGAATGGATTTTAATGATATTTCATATGGAGGTAGCTGACACCCTGGGTTAACACATAGGCTACTTTTTATCCCCAAAAAATGTAGCGGGTAACACTGAGGGGCGCAGCTAGTACAATATAAAGATAAAGGACGAACGGCTTCTGTAGAAACCTGGGCTTGGGATGTAACAAATTGAAAGTAGTATTATTTCAAAGTTAGAGCGATACTAAAATATTCCTGATTGGTTAATATTGGCTTTCTTCGAACTGATGCCGCTTTTTTTTTATAAAATAGTATCACTAGCTGCGCCCCGCCGTGTTACCCGCTGCATTTTTCGAGATAGAAAGTAGCCTGTGTGTTAATCCAGGGTGTCAGCTACTTCCATATGAAATTTCATCAAAATCGATTTATCCGTTGAAGCGTGAAGACACACATTAAATTCTGCAAAACAATATTCATTTACACGTGCAATCCCACCCGGGGACATTAAATAAGCCTCAGAATATACTTTGGTGGCTTGAAATTACGTTTAAATCAAAATGAGGGGATTTTCGCCGTCCAACACAGTCCAACAATTTCACCATATTATTTTCAGTGTATTTACTTCGCTACGATCATTATTCATCATGATTCATCCCGCCGACACCTGAGGGCCGAACGGATAATTTTCGATGTCCATAACATAGCGGTGTTATTACCTCTTTGCTGAAATATTGGTAAGTTGCGCTGTACTAGGTTTGTTAGTGCTCTATTTTATGGAAAACTGCCTCGTTGGTCTAGTGGTTGCGAAGTGCGATTGCTGAGCACGAGGTCCTGGGTTCGTATTCCGGGTCGGGCGAAATGTTACTGGGTTTTTTCATTAGGTAATTCTGAGTAGCAACACGGAGTCTGGATTTGAGCCCGGTTGATGGCAATAGGCTCGCCCCCTATTATTTTGCATTTACATTGGGAAATGTGGGTGTGCTATATGTGCACCTCTGCCTACCCCTTCGGGGAATATAGGCGTGATGATATGGTATGTTTATTTTATGAAAAACTCGTGTATCAGTGTTTGGAATCTGATTATCCGGTTATAACTTATTTTAGGCCTCTGACATGGCTTTACATACTGTTGAAAAGTCTCTTAGGTGTGCCAGTTTCCTAAATATGTTTTCATTAATTTTTTTAAGCAACTGATAACTAATTTATAATACGAACATGAATTCGAAAATACATTTGTGCGTGCCGGGGTTTGAACTTGTGATCTTTGAGTTAACAGTCAAACAGTCATATCACTCGGCCATCAGTTGACACCAGGTTGTTCATCAACCATACGATAAGAAGAAGAAGGTATCTCGATTCCACATCGAAAAATATCCTGCTTTAAGAGCTATTACGCACTGTCGACTGGTCGCTGGCAACTCGGTCGACGGTGACTGTGACGTAGATTCATTACGCACTGTCGACTGGTCGTCGGCGACTCGGTTCCTCGGCGACTAAAACATAGGCGGGTAACCGGTGACCAAATGCGTAAACACCTATCTAAAGTACAGTAAGTCATAGTCGCCATCGACCGAGTCGCCAGCGACCAGTCGACAGTGCGTAATAGCTCTTACTGTTTTATATATATGTGTTTACGCACGTGGTCGCCGGTCGTCCGCACACGTTTTGGTCGCCGAGGAACTAAGTCGCCAGCGACCAGTCGACACCGCGTAATGGATCTTGTTGTTCATAGTAAGGGGGCAGTAGCAATCCTAAGTTCAGTTTACAATGAAACAATATTAAACAAGAAAATAAACCTAACAGAAACCAACCACGTAATGGACGTCAAGTCTTTGTAAAACCAAGTCACGATTTCAACACCTAACGTATAATTTTAGTGATTAGTACACTCCGAGCCCCAAAATCTTCATTCAAATAGCCTTATGGATTAATTAATAAAAGGCACGAGCGACATTTTTCTGCTAGAACCATCTCTTTCACTCTCATTCGTGAGAAATAGTTCTATCTCCTTCATACTAACAGTAACAAATTGCCGTTTTTGTACAGTCGGGCACACAAGATTAGGCGTGCTGTGGTACAGTTGCAGACACAATTAGTTGATTCGTGAGATTTTTGTAGTTATACTTTGTCTATGAAAGTATGTACAAGTACAATAAATAGTGGTATGTATTTTCTATAGCACAATATTCTTTATTATCCACACTAATATTATAAATGTGAAAGTAACTCTGTCTGTCATTGTTACGCCTTCACGTTTAAACCGCTGGACGGATTTTGATAAAATTTGGCATGTAGAAAGCTTAAGTCCCTAAAAAGGACATAGGCTATTTAACCGCGAAGCCGCGCGCAAAATCTAGTAGCCAATATATTTATGACCAAAGGAGTGGTTCCACATCATCACCCAGAAAACGTCCAACGCAACAAAGACTTCCCTTTCGCTAAGGGGGGTTGCCATAACCCCCACGCTTGGCAAGCGGCTTGGGGATCCCAGTATTGGTCGTTTCGCTCACGTTCAAATTGCATAAATGCAGGTGAAGCCGCAGAGCAAAGCTAGTAGCAATTATACCCCCATATGTTATTGTTATGACTGTATAAGCTATAATACGTACAGTTTTAAGATATATATTTCTGAAGACAATTTTATTCGTTCTCTACAAAACAATTCGAAATAAGACTTGAGTTTTCCCTTACATTTGGTAAATCGTATTATTTCTGGCCAAATAAAAAAACTAGCCGTTCAGATGGAAAATAAAGAATTCTTTGATGTTCCTACGTATTATATCTACCTGTTTATACAAAAATGTGTAAATCTGATCTGCCATTCAAAGTTAACGAAGGCCCGACAGAAAACCAATCTTGTATTTTAGGTAAGTATGTAGTTTAGTTGCTTTGTGTTTTTGTTTCAACGGAAAATAGACTTTATTGCTTTTGTGATTTCTAACGTGGTTGTAAGGAAATGTGTGTGCTCTGTAGGGAGCGTTTTGTACAACTTTAAAAAACATGTCACTCATGGTCAGCCATTTTGAACTCAATTTCAGTTTTGACGAGCTGATTGACGCAGGAGTGTATGTGCGTGTGATACTGTGACCGCAAATACAATCATGTTTAAGTTTTTTACTCTATGGTGTCAACAGTGCATAGCCTGGTGGAAAAATAAATTATTTTCCTTTATTTTTTTATTTTCGCAAGTTACTTTGGAATAACAAAAAACATTGCGGATTAAATGTTATTATTTCAATAAACACAACCTTCTTGAATTGTCGACTGATGTCAATACGTACCTATTATCCATTATGCCTATAAAACAAATTACAGTCGCCTATAAAATGTCAAGATGCTAGTTGCGCGGTTCCAAAAATGTCCAACTATAAAATGTGAGTTGCTTAATTCAAAGAATATACAGGCGTCTTTATTTATAAGTACTTAATATTATAAAGAGGTGAATATTGCTTGTTTGTATGTAATGGGTAGTCATCGATACCGGCGATTCCCAAGATTCATTAATAAATATTTAGGAATGGATCATTAGAGCAGCTGGCCCGAAAAACACTCGAAAAAATATTCACGCAGATGAAGCCCAGGGCCGATTCCAGTAATAGAACCCCAAAAATGCTCGAAAAATTCAACGCATACGAATTCCTGGGCAGATTCTAGTAATACTTACAGCCCGGAAAACTCGGAAAAAATATCCACGCAGACAAAGTCCAGGGCAGATTTTAGTAATAACCCGGAAAACACTTGATTAGAAATGCCACGCAGGCGAAGCCCCAGGAAGATTCTAGTATACCATAAAACTATTCTAAAAATAACCCGATTCAGATACATACCAGATATATTGTCCAAGCCAGTTCCATAAATTATTCCATTTCGTCCAGAATTGTGTGGGTTCGAACATTCCTGAACTAGGACTCACTCACTGTTATTACTTCCCACGACGTAATAAACAGTTGGAACTAGACGATAGGTAATTATATGTATTACTAGCTGTTGCCCGCGACTTCGTCCACGTGAATTTCGTGGTATGAAAAATAGATGTTGGCCGATTCCCAGACCTACTCAATACGCTCACAAAATTTCATGAGAATCGGTCTAGCCGTTTCGGAGGAGTATGGGAACGAAAACTGTGACACGAAAATTTTATATATATAGATAATCTTGATACTTGATACAGATAGAGGTATGTATTAGGTATGTCAAGTATATTATATTCGGCCTTTAACGAATTGTTTTTGATACTTCTGACGATATCTATTGCCAGGTAAATCCCTACTAATATTATAAACGCGAAAGATTGTAAGTATCTATAGCTGTTTGTTACTCTTTCATGTAAAAACCGCTGAATGGATTTTAATGAAATTTCACATGGAGGTAGCTGATACCCTGGATTAACACATGAAGGGTATAAAATGTAGGGTAGTTAATACTATTTCAGTATGTATGTTAAGGCTTTGGCAAGTTATCGAATTAGAAAAGGAAAATTACATAACAGGATAAACACGAATATGCGCCTTGGAAGCCTATCTGGGAATCTAACGCCTTACAATTCACATTACAGAATCGACATTTAAGAAAAATACCGAAACTATATTTATCCTATACCTATACATCCTTCTCCATTTGATGGTCGGTTCATCACTACTGAACAGATCCAAATGGTTTTTGACGTGAAAATAGCTTAATAAGACGATGCAAACCATAGTCCTTTTTATCTTGCCGTCCTTTTTATATGCCATATCTCTGACGAAGTTGCGTGGAGTGGCTAGTTATAATCTTTAAACATCGTAAAATATACATAACATTACACCTGTATTCCCTATATAGTACACCCAAATTTCGCCAGTTATCCCCAGAAACACTTGCCTAATTCGAACCCAGGACTTTACGCTCAATCGCGCTTAGCAACCTCTAGAACGAGGCAGCCTTCTAATGTAACATCGTTTAAAGCAAATAAACAACTAATAAAAGCGGCTAATGTGTCAAAACATGTATGTAAATCGACACTAAGCCCGCGTTAATTACTGAGTCAATTACCTACGTTATGTTAACGTAAATTGAGTATGAGTTTACCTAATCTTAATTAGCCTGCTCATTTGTGTGTGTTAAACATTGCCTGCAGATAGGCTTGTGTACTAGGGTGGGAGTTTTAGTTAAGTAAATAAGTGAGGAACTGTTTACGTTTGTAGATGGATTGAGATACATTTCTCTTTTGTCTTCCGTTAGAGGCAATAGGTCTGCCAATTTAGAAAGCTCTCAATCGTTTGCGAATTCAGGTGGGCCGCTGCAAACATAACTTGGCAAGATTGGGGTTTATGAATAGTTTGGATAATCAGTGCGATTGTGGTGCTAGTCAGACTAAGTTCCACTTGCTCGAATGCCCCATGTGCTCTTTTACTTTCATGACTTATACAAAGCATCACTTGCCGCTGTTGACGTAGTCAATTACCAGTCAAAAAATGAACCTTTTTTGCCTTGTTTGCTGGCTAATAGAGGCGTTATGTATTGGATTTACGATGACTACCAGTGAAGGAGGATACCCATGCCTATTCATTACACGCATGACAAGCCGACAATTTCAAAGAAAGCGACGCAAATACTAAACAGTAAATTCACCTGTTAGAACATGCCTTAGAACATAATGTAGCCATTGATTTTAAATGAAATAAAACATACATAACATCACGCCTGTATTCCCCGAAGGGGTAGCCAGAGGTGCACATACAGCACACCGACATTTCGCCAGTTATGTTTTTAGGTCCCAATGTAATAGGGGGCGAGCCTATTGCCATCAACCGGGCACATATCCAGACTCCGTGCTGCTACTAAGAATTACCTAATGGAAAAACCCAGTAATACTTTGCCCGACCCAGGATTCGAACCCAGGACCTCGTGCTCAGCAGTCGCGCTTAGTAACCACTAGACAAACGAGGCAGAGAAAAAAATATAAATTATTTTGAAACTAAAATATATAGAAAACATTGCATCTCGAATTAATGGCCAACCCATTAGTTTAACCCGACCCATTATAACAATACATGTACAAAATGCCCAAAAATACTTTACCAAACCAGCCATATAAATTGCCAACCTTATTTTAGGGCTAGTGAATTTTTTCTACTCCGTTCAATTTATAATGGGGAACCGCACGATTTTTCTCCAAGAATTAAGCACCGAAACTTTTGGGAACCTTTGCAAACAATACTTAAGGCGGCTTCCCACGGTGTGCGATTTTGCGCACGGTTGCGCACCAGCACGCACCGACCGTGGGAAGTGTAGATACGCGGTAGCGCAAATACGCGTCGCGGTACGTGCGATCCGCGATAATTTCAAAGATGCGGTGCGAGTTCTCTTTCACTATGCATTTTAGAAGGTACATATTTTACAGCTTAAATACAAATTAAGAGCAATACCTTTACACAAATACAAAGCATCATCATATCAATTATATTATCTATTATATATTGCACCCGTTATGACAACTGGTAACGTGCCTAAAAGACTGGTAGCATTGCCACGTTTAATAGCAATGTTTATTCTAGAATGATTTTTGAATGACGAAATTGCCTTGAATCCTTCGTTTTGCGAGGTCCTCCGCCGTGTGCGATAAACCGCAGGATCACGCACCGTGGGAAGCCGGCTTTAGAATGACTAACTGAGGGTCTGCATACGATATTATAGTTCTGAGCTTCTCAAACCATTAAGACCCTTTTTATGGGATAATTTTGCTTCAAATGCGCTTTTTTTCATGATTCTAATAAATTTTCTCCGCTAGAGACCCTTCTAAAGACTTACGGATAAGTTTTCTTGGTTACGTGACTACAGCGTTTGCGTTTTTAGCTAATATACCTACGCATAGGTTGTACGTTCACTCTCCACTCACCTAGTAACTTAAATCTTTGTCTAATTTTAAACAACACCGCGGGGCGCAGCTAGTATTATATAAATACCTATTTACAGTAACAAACTGCCTCGTTGGTCTAGTGGTTGCTAAGCGCGACTGCTGTGCACGAGGTCCTGGGTTCGAATCCCGGGTCGGGCAAAGTGTTAATGGGTTTGTCCATTAGGTAATTCTCAGTAGCAGCACGGAGTCTGGATTTGTGCCCGGTTGATGGCAATAGGCTCGCCCTCCATTACATTGGGACGTAAAAACATAACTGGCGAAATGTGGGTGTACTGTATGTGCACCTCTGCCTACCCCTTCGGGGAATACAGGCGTGATGTTATGTTTGTACAGTTACAATTTGTATCACTCTTTATTATTTAAAAAAGCAATTGTGTGCACAATAAGTCCTTCAATTCCACCACAATACTACCCATAAAATAAAGGTCATTTTTAGCAAATTAATAACAGAATCAAGTTTTTATTTGCTTCAAAACTAAACTTAATTACTCTTCATACAAAATACTTGGTTAGGTAATAAACGTGTGCCAAATTAAAGTTGTGCCGGTTTAAATATTGAGGTAATGGGACCCTTAGTGAGAGGTTCAAAGGTTAGACAGCAAAAACTAACCACGTTTGTGGTTTTGGGATTGCGTGCTGTTACTTTACAAGGCCGGTGTTACCGGGCTATATACAGGGTGGAAATTTGGCAGAACAGTAAACATAACTGAACAGCCTTTTACATTTGATGATGGTTCACTGAGCAATCGCAACTGCGTTTTGTTTTTATTTTATACATACATACATAAAGTCACGCCTGTTTCCCTGAGGGGTAGGCAGAGACCACGGATTTCCATTTGCTACGATCCTGGCATACTTCTTATGCTTCATTCACACGCATCACATTCCTTATACACGCTCTTCGGTTGAGGGTACTCCTCACTTGCTCTTTTTGCAGAACATCTGCAACAGGGCTCGATCTTCTGCCTTCCGCTTCCAATCACTGCCAGCTTTTATGCGTATATAGGTACTCTTTACTTGAACTCTTATTTATTATGTGTGTATGAGACAAAAATAAACTATTATTCTTTCTTTCTTTCCGTTTGACCCATGTGTGCCTGCCCTAAAGGTTGAAGTAGTGCCAATAAAAAATTAAACTCGACCCATTTCTACCTACGAATGTTGCATGAAAATACATTAAGGTAGCCCCAAGTTTGAATAATAAATTGTGGGGGAGTGTTTAAAGCGATCGCTGCGTCGCTCGGCAGGAATGAGTTATAGGCGAAACGTGGCGCCGTGAGCCAAATACGATTACGTTTCATAATAATTATCTGTAATATGTGGTCGCTTTGACTTTTTTTGTAGTATTTGTTAAGGGACAGTTATCGATTTCACTGCTTTTCGGGCGTGCTGCCTGTGTTTTTACTAAACACGATTGTTGGGCTGCTTTTCATAGATATAAAACATACATAACATAACATCACGCCTGTATTCCCCGAAGGGGTAGGCAGAGGAGCACATATAGTACACCCACGTTTCGCCAGTTATATTTTTAGGTCCCAATGTAATAGAGGGCGAGCCTATTGCCATCAACCGGGCACAAATCCAGACTCCGTGCTGCTACTGAGAATTACCTAATGGAAAAACCCAGTAACACTTTGCCCGACCCGAGATTCGAACCCAGGACCTCGTGCACAGCAGTCGCGCTTAGCAACCACTAGTCCAACGATGCAGTCACATTTCATAGATATCGAATGCACATTATTATCAATTAACAACGAACAGCTAAATGTTTAAATTATCTGTGCGTGTATGCGTGCATTGCCTTTGGATAAGAAGAATACTTTTGCTTCCCATTCATGTTATATGCATTCACGTTTTTGTTTGACTGCCTTGTTGTTCTAGTCACCAAAGGGTGACAGGAGGTCTTGGGTCGAATCCCGGCTCGAGCAGTGTCACTGAGTTTTCCTTTAGGTAATTCTCAGTCGCAGCACAGAGCCTCCATTTGTGCCCGATTGATGGCAATAGACTCGCCATATAATAACTAATTGGGAGCAAAACATAACTGGCAATATAATGGTCCACTACCGCTCCGGGGACTACAGATATGATGTTATGTTTATTTTATCGCTGCTGTGCGCTTGCAAATGTAGGCATTGCAATAAAGCCTTTCAGGTCAGTGAGTGTGAATATTATAATTTTGTACACGCAATACCGTAGCGGAGTAATAAAAATAAGAAACGTGCAGGAAATTGGATCGAATAAGGTCAATTGCTATCCACAACGAAATTAGATGCCTTTGAAACTTTAATTTGCAAATGGGTTTCCTTTTAAATTTGAATTTAAAGTGGACTGTAGCATTCACTTGCTTATATAAAGGCGTCTTTATACATGCGTTGTGCCGAGTGGTATCCGGCCCAGAGTTAATCACCCCCTTTCCTCCCGTGGGTGTAGTAAGAGGCGACTAAGGGAAAGCCGAGAAGATGGGCAGCAGCGTCTTCCGTAAATTCACTACCAATACTGCGACCCGCAAGCCTCTTGCCCTGCCTTCCCTTTACCTAAGGGGGCCTTTGTTTAACAGAGGACGTCTTCCAAGGTTGCAAGTTCAAACCCAGCCAAGTATCAATGTGACTTTTTCAATACTATCTTAGATATTTTAAGACATCGTTGTCGGTGACGGAAAACTTGGGTTAAATTATCGGAAATCACCAACCCACAGTGAGCTAGCGTGGTAATCAATGCTCAATCTTTCTCTATACGAGAAGAGGTCTTTGCCCAGTTGACAGTTATAGGCTGTTATTATTATTGTATTTGTTTAATTTAAATACTTTCTTATTGGTTGTTAGCTGTTAGAGATAGGCTAGAAACAACCGTTCCGTCTATTTTTGTTATCAATCGATAATTTATTCCTATATGTAGGTACTACTTCAGATATACTTATTTTGATCGTTAACTAAAAATAGGGTGCGTTTCCTTTCTATTCTTGCAGTCCATTGTAACATAACATCACGCCTATATTCCCCGAAGGGCTAGGCAGAGGTGCACATATAGTACACCCACATTTCTGGTTACAGACCTTTAATTTTAAATATTACCTTTTTAAAATTATTAAAAATCCTTTTTTTATTTTATTTTTATTATTTGATTTTGTTTTTTTGCTCTAAAAACATATTAAAGGTAAAACGTACATTTATATATTGACAAAACCAAATACCATGTAGGTATTTCATATTTAATTTGTAACCCAGGGGGATCGGCGTTGTGGGCTGAAATACAGGTTACGCCTAGTTCGGCCCCAAATGCTAATACTTTTGTGTACTTTATAAGCTTTGTTTATAAACTATACTTGTAAGAAAATGTACATATTTTTTTGTGAATAAAATTATTATTATTATTTCGCCAGTTATGTTTTTGGGTCCCAATGTAATAGAGGGCGAGCCTATTGCCACCAACCGGGCACAAATCCAGACTCCGTGCTGCTACTGAGAATAACCTAATAGAAAAACCCAGTAACACTGCCCGACCCGAGATTCAAACCCAGGACCTCGTGCTCAGCAGTTGCGCTTAGCAACCACTAGACCAACGAGGCAGTCAGGTGATGAAAAATACCTTAGCAACTATAAAAAGTTCGTAACAAATAATGTTATTATGCAATGTAAGCGATGTTATGATCGATAGATGCTCGTGAAAGAAATATGAGGCATACTTGACCTACTAAGCTTTGTACGTAGATAATGTTGTTTGCTAGAAAATAATATTCGCTTGGAATTTATTTCTTTATTTGGTTTTTCCAGACTTCAAACATCATTTGCATTTGTAGTTTATAATTCGGTGAAAAGTAGGAGCGTAAAGCCGCGTTTTCTCTAGGGAACACTAATTGTCCCGCGACGCTGTCGCCAGATGTTGCTTGCGACATCTACAGGTCCCAGGACTTGTTGACTTGCACGACATCCGTGTCCCTGAACAGTCGCCCGACAGGTTTTGAATAGTGCAAGTCGCAAGTCGCTTTATAGAAGTCGCACTGAACAATAGCAACCTACTAGGGCGACATACTATGCAGTGCTGATATCCAGAATACAACCACACCTCCTTTTCGAGTAAAAACGTAATTTTTTAAAGAAATAAACAGCCAACTAAAACTACAAAAATCAGAAAAACAAATCTAATTCTCTACAAACCAGCTCCAATAATAGATCATGTAACAGCCATAGAAAAACCATTACCGTCTTTGGCTGTAGGGTAAAAATAAACCGCTGTTTGCGCACAACAAAAGATAATATCGATGACAAAGCCATCCCAGGTTGAAAGACGTGGGATTATGTTTGAGGGCCGCAAAAGGCATTACACTAATCCCTTGCCTGCTCCCAAAAGGTCTTACGTAGCTGTGTTTTTAATAAAACCGGCCGTCACCAACGGATTCAGTTGGAAAAACTAACCGAGTTTTTACGAGCTTTTAAATTGGTGACAGATGTTTTCTTTATTAGTATTTATTGTAGCTAGCTTCCCCGTGCGATAAGACTTGAACTGTGCTCATAGTAGACACAATAGTTAGGCAATCGCTTTGCATTATCAGTACTACTGGTGTGGGCTTAATTATTAACCTTTCCTAGGGTTAGAAGCTATTTCTGCATCCAATTACATTACGAATAGTACAGTGGTCTAGTTCTGATAAGATAAGACAGACAGAGTCATTTTCTTATTAACAGTTCGGATATAATGACGAGATATTGACTCATCAAAATACATAATCTCTTCGGGTGGTATGACCGTTGGACTGGCAAGTCAAAGGCCGCAAGTTCAAACCCCGGCACGCGCAAATGTCTTTTCGAATTCACGTGCGTACTAATAAATAATTACTTATCAGTTGCTAAAAACATCGTGAGGAAACCGGCACATCTGAGAGATCCTCCAACAGTGTGTTAAGCCATGTCAGAGGCCTACAGGCGGTTTAACTCCGACACTAGGTTGTTCATCAACCATACGAAAAGTAGATTTTTTTAAAACCCATGCCAACCAGCACTGTGTTTTCAAATGAACAGGAGGATTCTACAAGCTGATCAGTAGTTGATCCTATACATATAGCTAAATTGTCAATATTATAAATGTATAACAAATAACATTCTACAATGTACATAGCTACTGCGTCAGGCTTATAACTCATTATTGACTTTCACTCTAATCTACGTCCAATATGATCGACTAAATATATCTACAATGCACTTATAGATATATATATATATATATATACGTTTGACGTCATTGTTGTTTATTTTTGTCACGGTCGAACATAATGCAGGTTGAATCAATACGCGGTTTATTATTCATTATCGTGGGCCACATCGTTTCTTACATAAGTTTTCGTAACTTTTCAAGTTATATAACTTTTCAATACTGCGCTCCAAAACACAAATCGTTGATGTTGGACACAAAGCCACTAGTTTGAAGTGGAACTGGGCTGGCCACATCTGTCGCATGCCAGACGATATGTGGGCATAAACCACTACGGAGTGGATGCCACACAACATGAAAAGGCGTCGCGGTAGGCCCAGAAGGAGGTGGCGGGACGAGCTGGACTCCTTTAAAGAAAATTGGTCAATGGCAGCTCACAACCGAGAGGAATGGAGGAAGGAAAGGGAGGCCTTTGCACTGCAGTGGGACGATCATGGCTGAAATAATAATAATAAATAATTTCAAGTTATGGATATAAGTGATCAGCTCAGTTCGTCATCATCATCTTCGTCGACAGCCTTTCTCCATAACATCACGTCAGTGTATTCTTCGAGGTATGTCCGTAAAGTATACCAAAATTTTGCTAGTTATGTTATAGCTCCCAATGTAATAAGGGGAAAGCCTATTGCATTTAACCAGGCACAAATCCAGACTCGTGCTGCTACTGAATTACCTAATGGATAAACCTAGAAACGCTTTGCTCGACCCGGGATTGAAACCCAGGATCCCTTAGCAGTTGCGCTTAGTGACCATTGGACCAACGAGGCAGTTTTTTTCCATTTCACCCTAAAAGCGATATCTCCTACATCATTATATTTTGTCTTCTTGTCATCATCTTCTGCAGCCCAACTTCACCCACTACTTGGTATAGGCTACTTCTTTGTGCCAGTCTCCACGCCACTGTGCCAACCTCATCCAGGTTCCACCCGCTATAGCTACAATATCATCTGCCCATCACCCTGCCTTTGTCATCTCATTATCAATTTACTAGTTTACGTCATCCTACTACAAACATGCTTACTAATAAGCAAGATCTTCATCAAATTATTTACACGATCCATTGATATCTTTTTCAACCTCGTCTCTCCCCCACACGTTCAAACCTCTCGTGTAGTTATTTTCAAGAAAATCCTTGAACAAAAACTGTCATTTAAAATTAGTTACGCTTTCGAAAACTAAATAAATAACCTGTCTTTGCTTAATATATCGGCCTAGTGTACCAAAAAAGGGTAAAATATTCAACGTACCCTCAACAAACGATTTTTCACGAATCAATTCATCCATTTACCCCTAGGCTGCCTTCAACCCTTGTACGATTTAAATCTAAACTGTGAGACGTAAATAATACGATTGTATACAAATAAGGAAGGATTATGTAGAAGTATACAAGCATAAAAATGTATAAAGTCGAGTTTTCACTAGGCGACTTTATTCCCACGATTTTGTTGCTTGACAGGAAATTTACGAAATGAGCGCGATGTTGTTCGAAGTCGCCTGCGACATCTTCGGGTGGCGGAACATGTCGCAAGTCAACGATAGTAAAAATTGAGCATAAACCTTTTGTTTTATCAACAACTAATATCATTAAGGTAGCTTCTTACGGTGCGTAAAGGTGCGCTCTTGTAACATTTCAACGAGCATTCCTTGGTGAGTGTTACAGAGTGGTGTGTTTGGTCCATACTCCCGAAGACCATTGCTAAGGCAAAAGTTATGGACAAGTGTAACAAGTGTGGACACACCTTTAAACCGCAAGCACGGAAGAACTAAATCTACATCATTTTGTGCCTGGTTGATGGTAATAGGCTATCCTATCACATTGGGACCTATAGCTTAACTGGCGAAATGTACGTGTGCACACTGCCTCCCCCTTCGGGAAATACAAGCGTGATGTTACGTTATGTTAACAGACAAACAGTACATAAAACCACTCATCCAGATATACAGAACGATTGCACTGCAAATAACGCGCGTTTATGGAATACTCAAACTAAGTAAGTTCTGTTTTCAATTCATATTTGTGCAACATGTTCAATTTATATTGCTATATGCATCGATACGTTTGTGGAATAACAATATGATGTTTGGTTAAGAAGAGACAAACAATGCTTTATTATTACTAACTAGTTGCGTCCCGCGGTGTTACGCGACATTTTTTCGAGATAAAAAGTAGCCTATGTCTCAATAAAGGGTGTCAGCTACCTCCATGTGACAGCACAGATGTTTGTCCCGAGTCTGGGTGTTTGTGTAAGTGATATTTCATGTTTGTGAAACGCACCTACGATACAGGAGAAATTCCTAGTGTGGGGCGACGTTTTCTTTTAAAATAAAAAAAGTGTATGTGTATTCCACCATTTTTATTATAAAAAACTAATACAACGAATCTTCGACGTGAATTTTCAATAACATACGTGAAGCCGGGTAGAGCGCTCGCGAATTTACTGAAAAATACTAGGAAAAATCAAAGCCAGTGGACCGATAATGTTCAATAATCCGGTATAACACGATTCTGATACGGTACTGGGTTTAAAATGAGTTTAAAGCTTGCAACTTGGGGATATTGATTGAACGTGTCGTTTTTAGATTTTCGATATTGGTATAGTGTGGTATTTTTATTCAGAATTTTTGCTTTTTTGATTGGTACTGAATATTTTTTGGATGTAGAGCAAATACCTCTTCTCGTATTGAAAAGCGTCAATGTTATTTTGTTTAGATAGGCTGGCGTTTTATCAATATTTCACCTAGTAAAACGACTCGTGATGGCCTAATCGTTGACATACCGGATTTGTATGCACAAGGATGCAGGTTCAAACCAAGGCTACTCTAATACTCTCTTAGATATTCTAAGACATCACTGACTAACGGTGTTGGAAAACATCTTGAGGAAACCTGGATATAACATCTTTACAAACATTGCAAGTTGAATAAAAGCTTGCAATAATAAAAAGGTAGGCCTTTCTTCAACAGTGGATGTCTACCGGCTGATGATGAAGATGTATAAAAATCTTATATATAAAATTCTCGTGTCACAATGTTCGTTTCCGTACTCCTCCGAAACGGCTTGACCGATTCTCAGGAAATTTTCTGAGCATATTGAGTAGGTCTAAGAATCGGCCAACATCTATTTTTCATACCCCGGGTCAGCTAGTAATTAAATATTATTTTAGTCTAGACAAAGCACTGAACAATTTTGATTATTGTTGGTATAATATAATTGTCTAACAAAATAAATAACACCAATGCCTAACGAATAGTTTTATCAGCATTTGTGCCGTAAATATTAATAAGAAACACCATTATTTTCCTTGTTGATAAATAGGGGAAAGGAATAACAGATGAAACAAACAAACCTTCGATATAGGTCATGGGTAAGACTAGTTACTGGTATGCATTACCGGTTCTAATAAGATGTGCTCAATCATTGTGTTGGCGGGCACGTAATGTAATGTGTGCTGTTAGAAAGGGTGAGGTTTTGTTTCTAATATTATTTTATTCTCTAGAAAATGTTATTGTTTAGCCATGGAGTCGTTATTAGGTATAACTTCGGGCTTTGGAAGGTACGTTAAGCCATGGTCTTACGCCGGATTTTTCTCCAATCGTGTCGGTCTATCGTCCTAAGCGTAAGAGAGAGAAGAGAGTAAGGGAAGGAGGTATACAAAGTGCACTTGCATTTATAGATACTTGGGCAGAATGACGCCCCTCTCCCTCTCCCCCCCTCTCTAGTAGGCCTTTGTTCAACAGAAGACGTCTTCCGGCTGATGATGATGATGATGAGTTGGCTATTATCTGCGATAGGCTGTGACCGAAACACGGTCAAAAGGACATAAGGTTATTTCTTTATAAAGTTGGCGAATGTACCTATCCTTCAACAGAACGACTAGCAAACAGATAAATATGGCGATATACAGTGAGAAACGGTAAATACGTTACGTGCGCCAAAAAACAAATCGAATACGCTTCACTTGTTGCTGAAATAAAAATATAGTAGACACAGATTAATGTGAAAACAGAGGCAACAAAATGTTTGAATAAATTATTTTATATTGATAAATAGGGGCTCTGATTTGAATTTATGAAGCGTAAATTACTATAATTACGCCTGTGATTCCCCTAGGGGTAGGTAAAAGAAATTTTCTTTACCAGAAGACTATGCACCAAAATTGCGTTGCGTATCGGAAATTTCAAAGCGAGACTATTGCATTCATAGGATTGTCACAAGCGGATAAAGAACGGATTCATACATACATACATACATAAAGTCACGCCTGTTTCCCTGAGGGGTAGGCAGAGACCACGGATTTCCATTTGCTACGATCCTGGCATACTTCTTATACATTAACTAAATAAAAAAACAAAGTCGAATATATACATCGTATACTTGTTGTTTAACAAAAATAAATTGGACACAGATTAGTGTGAAAACAGAGACTTCCAACATAAAATTCTCGAGACTTTCACGGTTAGTTCAGTATTCTACATATAGACAGTCCAAGCACTAGTCGTTCGCTCCGCAAATGGTTGTTCAACATTGTTGAGCCATACAAGAGACGCGCCATTACGCTCCGACTGTGTGGTACATGGAATAAGCTACAGTGGGTTTCAAAAATAACTATTTTTCTTATCATATGGTTGATGAACAACCTGGTGTCCGAGTTTAAACCGCCTGTAGGCCTCTGACATGGCTTTACACATACATGAATTTGGAAAGACATTGGTGCGTGCCGGGGTTTGAACATGCGGCCTTTTGACTTGGCAGTCCAACGCTCATACTACTACACCACACTACACAGGCCTACTTGTAGTCTGAACTCTGACACTAGGTTGTTTATCAGCCATACGATAAGAAGAATAAGATATCAAAGACCTAATAAGCTAGGTTATTTCATGTGAGTAACATCGATGTGACTGGTGACTGCCTCGTTGGTCTAGTGGTTGCTAAGCGCGACTGCTGAGCACGAGGTCCTGGGTTTGAATCCTGGGTCGGGCAAAGTGTTACTGGGTTTTTCCATTAGGTAATTCTCAGTAGCAGCACGGAGTCTGGATTAGTGCCCGGTTGATGGCAATAGGCTCGCCCCCTATTACATTGGGACCTAAAACATAACTGGCGAAATGTGGGTGTACTATATGTGCACCTCTGCCTACCCCTTCGGGGAATACATGCGTGATGTTATGTTATGTTTAGTAACATCGTAGGCTGTTCGCTGTCTTCGTTATCGCTCCTGACTTGCACCAGACAATATGGCTATAGGCCTTTCATTATCATAATTAAGGCCGAACCACATGTCGAAACAACTTTCATAGCAATAACGTAAAGGATTTTAATTGTTTCACTTATGTGATGTTATTTAACTACTTTAGATAAACGACTTGTTAATTCGCTCAGAGTAACAAAGGGTAACTAGTCGGTAACAAGTTGATCGGGCATTATTAACTATGGAGGTAGCTGACCCCCCTGGAAACACAGACCCGAAAAAAATGTAGCGGGTAACACCGTGGGGCACAGCTAGTCTTACAACGAGCCTCTTCTTAAAAATAAATAGATGAATAGTCTCTTATTTATGCTAGATCTCAAATAAAAGAAAGGATTATCTTCTTAAACCGACTTCAAAATAAGTAGAAGTCGACTACTGTTGACTTATCGTCGGTGCACATGGTGGGAGGCCTGCTAACGTTGCGTCTTCCGGTTCGTGGTCGCCAGTCGAGAACCTTTCTTCCCCAGCGGTTATCGGTTAAAAAGTACATACACACCTCAAACAAATTGTGAGTATAAAAAATATCATCAAAAATATATATCAGACTGCCTCGTTGGTCTAGTGGTTCCTAAGCGCGACTGCTGAGCACGAGGTCCTGGGTTCGAATCCCGGGTCGGGCAAAATGTTACTGGGTTTTCTCCATTAGGTCATTCTCAGTTGCAGCACGGAGTCTGGATTTGTGCCCGGTTGATGGCAATAGGCTCGCCCCCTATTACATTGAGACTTAAAAAATAACTGGCGAAATGAGGGTGTACTATATTATGTACAGCTCTGCCTACCCCTTCGGGGAATGCAGGCGTGATGTTATGTTATGTTTAAAAAATATCACGCAAATTTTCCTCGTTGTTAAAACAAAGTTATTACTGACACCCAACTCTGAAATAATTACCACAGGCTAATTTAAATCAACTCGGGACTTGATTAAAAACGATAAAAACATATTGATGTCACAGTCTAACAAAAAGCTTTACGCAACCAGGATTATATTTATTTTTAATTTAGATACGTATTGTTATTTTTATGTAATAACTGTCTCACGTTGTTGGTGTCACCCAAAAGTATATTAATTTGTGTTATTCGTATTTTTTTTACTGTTTTTTTTGTATTAAAGTGTCTGGCGTGACGATTGGCTCATATTTGCGGGAATATGACTAGAAATGTTGATCAGTAAAGGAATGAAGAGAAGGCCTTTGCCTAGAGAAAACAGGCTCATATAAAGGTGTCTGGGTAAAAAAAGTGTCTGGGTATAAAAAGTGTCTGGGTATAATAATTTTTAGTAGTATTTATAACAGTTATAGCATAGGTGTTGCAATAAATTACTAAATTTTGGTCAAAAAACAGCCTTTGCATTGATTTAATTATTAAACAATCATCATCAGCCGGAAGACGTCCACTGTTGAACAAAGGGCTCCCCCTTAAGTTAAGTGTGGGATTGCCATAATTCCCACGCTTGGCAAGCGGCTTGGGGATCGCATTATTGGTGGTGAAGCTACAGAGGACGCTGCTGCCCATCTTCTGGATTTTCCCTTAGTCGCTTCTTACGACACCCACGGGAGGAAAGGGGGTAGTCAATTCTAGGCCGGATACCACACGGCACCATTATTCAATAATACCTCCTTATTTATGAGAGAACACAAGAAAAAAAAACGCATCTACGTACCCTTCACAGTCGAAGGCAAATATTGCCATGACCTGGGTGGGCAAACGGACTTATGATCGCAGTACCCACACAAAGGGACGGTCCATCCTCTTGAAATAATCCCTCGCCATTGAAAACCAAGAAACGTTTTCAACTCAAAAGCTCTCGAGTTTAAACTGTGTGCATTTGCCCTTACAAAGAGTAAATAAACGTACCGGCTGCGAGTTTCCTGCTTACTCCTTCCGTTATTACACAGTTTATGGGCCCAGGGACACAGATTGTAACTGTTTTCTCCATTGTGCTAGTTTTAGTTAGGTTTTCTCTGTATGTTTATTACTCTGTGTTGTTTAAAGTTACATTGCTGCTTTTTTCACCGAGAATTTAATTTCGCTTTTTAGCATGTGGATACTGCGGTAGAGAACAGTATACTTTGATATAGCAGTGATAGTCGAGTGGTTTGACCGTTGGACTGCCAAGTCAAAGGTCGCAAGTTCAAACTCGCACTAATGTCTTTTAGAATTCGCTTGTGTACTATAAATTAGTCATCAGTTACTAGAAATGGTGAAGGAAAATGCTGTGAGGAAACCGACTCAACTAAGAGATTTTCCAACGGTGTGTAAAGCCATGTCAAAGGTAGACAGGCGGTTTAAATTCTGACACCAGGTTGCCCATCAACCATACGATAAGAAGAACTTATACTTGGATGTTTGACGACAGAATTGTGATTGATAGAGTCTAAGAAATAAACATTATCAATACTCATATTTTCCTGAAGAAACCTTGAACCTTGTTCTTCATTCATATTGAATTAAATCCAGGATCCAGATGCTACTAAAACTCATTACACTTTGCTCGACCCAGGAATCAAAGCCATATCTCACTTAGCAGTCGCCCTTCCGACCAACTAGACCAAACAAGGCAGTCATTACAATATTGTATCTAGTATAATACCATTTTTGTAACTTAATGAAGAGAAAATAAAATAAATTCTTTGTGTTAAATCATTCAAAGAGAATACTGGTGACATTCACAAAGGTTCTATAAGCTTTATTGAAGCAGAATTGTAAAGAAATATCGGAAAAACATTTTATTGGAAAGTTCCGCTTCGTCAGGCATTGTGCAATATCGCAACGAATATGACACGTGCAAATACACAGTTGTTCAATGGAACATATAAAATAATGTTTACTTAACTTTGTTGGCAACGCGTATACCAAATTTGCCTGAATTTCGATTGCAGCGGCTAATTTCAACTAGTCAACCAAATAAGGAATACTACAGTGCTCAAATATAGGTGCACTCTCTATTTATAAATAGGTATATAATAGGGAGCCGGCCTAAAATTGACCATCCCTTTTCCCCCCGTGGATGTCGTAGGTAGCGACTAAGGGAAAGTCCAGAAAATGGGCAGCAGCGCCTTCTGTACCTTCAACACCAATACTGCGGTCCCCAAGCCATAATAGGTCTGATTGGATGGTCCAGTAACACGTGTGAAGATGTATTAGACGCAGGACGAATGACTTAATGAGCTTTCCGTGCCAATATTTACTTCTCCTTATTGTATAGATTATAACCAACCTGGTATCAGAGTTTAAGCCGCCGTAGGCAGCTGATATAGCTTTACACACCGTTGAAAAATCACTAAGGTGTGCCGGTTTTCTCACGATATTTTAATTCACCGTTTTTAGCAACTTTATTTGAAAAGTCATTAGTGCGTGCTGCGGTTTGAAATTGCGACCTTTAATTTGGCAGTCCAATGGTCATATCACTCGACTAAAAACTACTACTAGTCTATTGCGGAATACTTATCATTATCATTGATTTCACCATAAAATATCACCAAGCAATATTAAAATCGCCATATATATCTATACTAGCTAAGCTTTCATAAAGACAAATATAAATGCATTTCTACGTATTCTATTCCGCCCACTAGGGATAACGTACAAGGATAAATAGGTAAATAGCGTTTCCATAATGCGGGTAGCTCCAGTCCTCATTATTGAGGGAGTGGTGGGGGTAACGCTAACGTCATTAACACCGCAGACGTGCCCGTGAGCGGTCGTTTTAGTGCGGTGTGGTTGAATATTAATGTATGCAGATACGAGTAATATGCGATACACGGGTATATTGCGAAAACAATTTAATTGTGACCCGTTTATGCGGTGTTTGAATAGCATAAATATGTATGGGATATTCTATCATGTATTAAAATAGTCTCCCTACAGATAGCCGAGTGGTATGACCGTTGGAATGCCAAGTCAAAGGTCTCAAGTTCCCAGGCATGCACCAATGTTTTACCTAATTTAAACCACTTGTAGCCCTGACATGGCTTTACACACCGTTATGAAATCTCTCAGGTGTGCCGGTTTCCTCACAACGTTTATTTTCACCGTTTTTAGCAACTGATAACTAATTTATAATTCTCACATGAATTCGAAAAGACATTTGTTCTAAAATAATCATGCAATGCGATAGTTTAAAAGTATGACACAAAGATTTTTAAATACAGTAATGTTGATAGAAGTAGTCTCTCGACCTCATATTACCGATCCCCAAAAGGTAAAGAGGGAAAGTTTATTTTTACTAAACCTCTTTTATCTCCAAGATAAATGATAAAGAAACTCTCAACTCTGTAAACTACAATGTAATCTACGTCCTCATTACTACTGAATATTTCACCGACCTTCAACCCTTGAATATATTAGATTATTTTTCCATCGTACCTTGACAATTGATCTCAAATCCGGGGGGTCTCGACAAGAATTGTCAATATCTGTTGTTAAGTAAACAAGGGGTTGGTATGATGGTGGATTTGATTATAGCAGGAAGCTTACCTACAATCAGAAATATTTTAAATATTTACAACTTAATATTATTAAGGTCCATTTATCTTTTACATGGCAGTCTAACAGTCATACCACGCGGTTATAGCGATAGCCGCGTCGTTTATCTCACTAATTCATTGATTAGTGAGACAAACAAACAAAAAAATTGCATTAAGTAATCGAAATATTAAACCAATTAGATTGCAAGCCTAGTGATAGTCTATAAGATGACGCTATTTTATTCCACTGACATTAAACTAGAACTGATGATTCAAGTTTCCCTTTATCAATTTAAAATTTAAGCCTAGCATGGCAACATGCATAAAAAATACAAAAAGTCATCATCATCATCATCATCAGCCTATCTCAGTCCACTGCTGGACATAGGCCTCTCCCATGGCACGCCACTGAGCTCGATCAAAAAAGTCATAGAACTGATTAATTAAAAGGCATACAAAAACAGATTCCACACAATTTTTTCATACAAAACTCTGAACACCAACACTGGTCTCCTGGCCATTACGAGAGAACGCAAAAAGTTTTAATGAACAAAGGATAATGGCATCACCAAAACTGTTGGAAGTGCTGATTCATAAACAAATACTGTTGGATACAGGCCTTATTAGCATGAAATATTAAGGGTTTTGCAATTATTTCGGAATAAGTACGAATTTCAAACTCAACTAAAAATGTGTTTTTTTAAGGTTTTATGTACTAAAAATAAGATTTTACTAACACAATATGGATCAATGGTCTGAAATAAATAAATTATTCTTATTAAAGACATTACGAATTTCTGTGTGGCTACGTTTCACAAACATGAAATATCACAGACACAAACACTAACTCGCAGTCCCTAGAATAGTAGTCGCAATGCTTGACCACTGCGCAAATCAGGTCGTTAATTAGAAACCATAATAACAATAACATAACATCGCGCCTGTGTTCCCCGAAGGGGTAGGCAGAGTTGCACGTATAGTACACCCACATTTCGCCAGTTATGTTTAAGGTCCCAATGTAATAGGGGCGAACATACCTAGACCAAATCGGAGATGTTCTGCAAAAAGGGCAAGTGGGGAGTACCCTCAACCGAAGAGCGTGTATGAGGAATGTGATGCGTGTGAATGAAGCAAAAGAAGTATGCCAGGATCGTAGCAAATGGAAATCCGTGGTCTCTGCCTACCCCTCAGGGAAACAGGCGTGACTTTATGTATGTATGTATGTAATAGGGGCGAGCCTATTGCCATCAACTCGGCACAAATCCAGACTCCGTGCTGCTACTGAGAATTACCTAACGGAAAAACCCAGTAACACTTCGCCCGACCCGGGATTTGAACCCAGGTCCTCGTGCTCCGCAGTCGCGCTTAGCAACCACTAGACCAACGAGGCGGTCATTCAACAAAAAACCATTTAAACTAAAACAAGTAACAAAATAATACCAGAATCCAGAACGGTATAAACATTCTGCCAACGTAACAGCAATTATCATTACTTCTTTCTTTATTCCCAAATGCCAATCTTTATCTTTCCGAAGTTCATACGCACGTCAAAAAGTTGGCCGACTCCTCCCATAGTAAATACTCAGGAGAATTTATTAATATTGAGTTTACGTCGAAATGCTAACATGGGTAGTAGGGTTGTCAGTCACTGAATTCAATTAGATACCCCACAATACTTTCTCCGCAGATTGACACCGTTGAAAAGCCATAAACAAGAGATAATTGTATAAATGGTACCGTCTCATGGAAATTTCATAGTAAACACTTAAATGGTATAATTGATATTAATCTTTTTTTTAACTTGGAATAAAATCTCATGGGTTAGCCCACCACCCATGGGGGAAGAGCGGCGGAGGTGTGTGGGACTGGGGAATTACCCACTAAAATAACCCCGGTGCCCGTGTATTCCTCATCGCTATATTGGTCGGCATGGGATTCCCTTGACTGACCGCAGCGAGCACGGCATAAGCTCACAGATCGACCGATCTGCGTGATAGCCACGAGCCCCTCAATGGTCAAACCTTAGGTGACAATACATAAACAAAAAGTTACATTAGTTACTGACAACCCTAGCCCAAGTAGCCCGTGTTACACGTCGAACCCTAAACTTTCCCGCTCAGGGACATGTTATAATACACTAGCTCGACACTCGGACTCGTGCGAAACTATTTATGAGGACGATAGTAGTGATTCCAGCCCTCTTACCATGAACTCTTAAAGCTGGACAGTTTACGTTGTTAAAGCGTGACGCCGTTACACTGCACGTAGCGGCGTCTCGCTTCCACATCGTAAACTTTCTTCCTTTAACAGTTCATGGTAAGGTGACAGTCAAACTTTTTAAATTTCTGTTTGATAGAGAATCTACGTTTTGAAGCTTCTGGAAAGATTCACTTGATCTTCTATTTAAATCTCAGGAACTACTTGGATCCTATATCTATGATTTAAATGGATATTGATTCAAAGGACGTTAGCATTACTGTATGCTAGAAAACACGGAGTTTATTTTACTTGGAAGTACCTAACTAGTTACAGCCTACCTATATTTCTCTGGTGATTGATTTAAGCGGAATAGGTACAGTCAGCATCGTAGGTAGCTAAAAATTTTTTTAACATACCATTAATTTAACCACAACTTTTTATATAGTCATCATCATCAGTCGGAAGACTTCCACTGTTGAACAAAGGCCTCCTCTTAAGAACGCCACTTTTTATGTACTAAAAAGTCTTAATTATCCTCATATCATCAATTGGAGGTTTCTATAATTTGAAACTATTACTTAAATTGATGTTTTGATATTTTCAATTCTTTGTCATAAGTTTTCTTAACATGTTAAGCTGATGATGCTGTATGGAAGGAACCATAGTCATCTTAAGAATAGACCAACAGACGTTCCAATAAGTCTGATTATTTCTCTGGTCGAGTCTCTAACACCTCGATTCTCACACAGTCTTGACATGGAGCGTGGAACCCAATACAGAAATACGCTTGTACGATATGACTCTATACAGAAAGCACAGTCAATAGAAATCTCTATTCCTAGACAGCACGTTTCGCCGAAAACTTTGTTGTTAGAAAACATTGTTTGTAGACATCTCGGTACATAGGAAGCACTGTTGGCAGAAATCTCTGTTCATAGATAGCACTTCTTGCCGTAAACTTTTTCATAGAAACCACTGTTTCCAGATACCTTGGTTCACAGAAAGCGCCTCTGGAGAAGAAACTATTAATATTTATTATATTACTAAATTTCGCTTTTCTGCCTCTCTATCCATAAAAAAACACGTTTATTTCATACAAAAATGCCATTTTAATCAAAAATGAAGCAAAACGAAAGCAATAGATGAAATTGAAAACAAAACAAACTCTTTAGCTTTACAATAGAAACAAAAAAGTACTCGATATAACTTAAAAAATATTGTTTATACACTAAACTTCAATATTATAATTTTTTCATGTGCAAAATATGAGCTAATCCACCTAAAAAGGCTAATAAGTCCATCTCACTTCTTTGAGACAAGTGCTTTTGCATTCTGTTTTCGTATTGAATTTTCGTATTTCATCTATTGCTTTCGTTTTGCTTCATTTTTGATTAAAATGGCATTTTTGTATGAAATAAATGTGTTTTTTTATGGATAGAGAGGCAGAAAAGCGAAATTTAGTAATATAATAAATATTAATAGTTTCTTCTCCAGAGGCGCTTTCTGTGAACCAAGGTATCTGGAAACAGTGGTTTCTATGAAAAAGTTTACGGCAAGAAGTGCTATCTATGAACAGAGATTTCTGTCAACAGTGCTTCCTATGTACCGAGATGTCTACAAATAATGTTTTCTAACAACAAAGTTTTCGGCGAAACGTGCTGTCTAGGAATAGAGATTTCTATTGACTGTGCTTTCTGTATAGAGTCATATCGTACAAGCGTATTTCTGTATTGGGTTCCACGCTCCTTGACATGTAACAGTTACAGTCTATAACCTAAAAAAAAATAATATTAGGTATGCAAATCCTCAAACTAAAGGCACAAGGCTAAAAAGTACTGCAAATAATCCCTATTAATGTTTCATTTTAATTCCATCTGCTGAAATGGAACGGAGCCAAGAGTGGATTAAAATAACGTACCTGTGCAGTAGGTACTTGAAAATGTTGGAAAGTATAAAATGAAGGTTGTTTTGCTCTAATTGAATAACTATTGGTTGCATAAGCAGGCCTTCCACCAGGTGGACCGACGATATTGTCAGTTGCGAGCAACCGGTGGATGCAAATGGCAAGTTGTCGTTGTAGCGTTCTAAGGGGGAGGGCTTTGTTCAACATTGGACGTCTTACGGCTGATGATGATGAAGAACTCCTATGAGAACTAGAACATGATTCTAATCTAATTGGCGCAGTAGGTCAATGATTGGACTGCTACGCTAAGGGTTAAATACCTGCAGGGAACCAAAATTTGTGCGACCCGCAAATGTTCGTCCCAAATCTGGGTGTTTGTGTAAGGGATATTTCATGTTTGTGCAACAGACCCACGATACAAGACAAGTTCCTAGTTTAGGGTGACATTCTTTTTTTAATCTGTAATATTATATAGGTTTTTGCTAATGGTGTCAGAATAATTCTAGGAATACATTGAACCATACCTGTAATCCGCAACGGAGTAGGCCAAGGTGACGAAGAAATGTAGGTCGTATAGATTAATATTCTGTCTCTGCGACATGTCCTACTGAAAACGGGACAAAAGAGTTCGTAGTAATGAGGTAGAAAGAGATTGTTGCTTCTAACCCTCTACAGAAAATACTCCATCAAAGATGAAACCAAAACATCTGAATTTGCACAAAAGACTTGCGGTCTGAATTCAAACATCTTTCAAGACATCTTAGGCATTTCCCATCGTTACTGAAGCTTCGACTTAGCGGTTACTAAGTACCAAGTAGATGTTAGACTTGGTTTGATTATGTAGAACGCTTTGGAGCTTTGTGCTCGAGTTCGAGCTAGTTCGTTCTGAGTAGGGATGGAGACATTCGAGTGAAATTTTAAAAAGGTTTCGATGAAATGGCTCGAGCAGAAAATAAGGTTAGCTTTTCAATAGTAATTTGTTAAAAGCCTGACATTAATTTGATTTTTAATTTTAATCTTAAAAGTTTTAAAATTTCTCATTAAAATATAAAAAAAGAAATACAAATTGTAATACCAAGTCATTTTACAAATGCTTTGGCTTTTAACTTAAATACTTCAATCAAAATCAAATTTAAATTCGTTCTCAATTCAAAGTTGGCTGTTAATTTTATTATTTGGCAATCTTAGTTGTTAACTTAATAGGTTTTTACCTGCGTGGGTTTTCGGGCAAGTCTAAACTCAAGAGAACTTAAGTTTTCTAAGTTACTGATAATATTTATAATGCCGTAGGTATTGGAGATAAATAACAACACTGCTAAAACATGTAAAAAAACAAGCCGCGAGTTATGCCATCCAAATAAATTCCTAGATCATTTGCGTCTCGTCTCGTGCGGAAATTGAACCCGTACCCTTAGCGCAGTAGTCAAATCGCTTAACCTCTGCGTCAATCAGGTCGTAAAATCTATGGTCTCGATTTTATCTATGTCAAATAAATGTCATATACGAATTTCGAATCGATTCGAAAAACAGCAGCAATTTTTAAACATTTCTCAAATGACGAGTTTTGGCTTTGGCAGTGGACTGAGCAAAAAGGGTCCTAGACGTTACGCCTTCAATTTCTTATCACTTTGCTCCAAGTTAAATTACTTATATGTAAACAAAGGTATAAACGATAGGTACAGGCCCTGATTACACTCAAACTTGTGTAATCAAAGCTGCTTTAATAGGTAAACTTTGTGTTTGTCGTTGACATATTCCTTGACTGATGATTTGTCTTTGAGATTAAAGTTTGTGCAGACCTTTTGACATTGGACGACCAGTATAACTTGATCTGTTTTTAGTTTAAAATTTAGTATGATGAGGGTTCTTTGGAAGAGTAAAATCTTTTTACCGTTGTTTGCCTGCCTTTGTACTTTGATCCTTAATACCTAATTTACTATTAACATAATGTTCCTTTTTATAAGCATCTCATCTTACAAAAAATATAGTTGTGCATATTTCTGCTATAACGCTTCAGATTACTGTCGTCTTTGTTATACAGCCTTCACTTAAATGATCAACCTTGCAGCGTTGGTAGGCGTCGCACCAGATTGTCAGAGTTGGGGGTAACCGGTGGATGCAAATGGCAAGTTGTCGTTCGTTGTGGCGTTCTAAGAGGGAGGCCTTTGTTAAACAGTGGACTTCGGCTAATGATGATGATGAACAACCTTAAATCTCTATCAAAACGTTTATTCTCACACCATGTGTTCAATCTCTAAATCAAATAAATTCTTGTTCAAGACGCACAGGATTTATTACAAATCTTAGTGTTAGAGTAAAAAACTGTAAAACTAACGACTTAAATGTCTTCCAACAGCGCTGCAGGAGTTAAATCGAGACGACGAATTCTGCTGACACCACTCTAGGGACTGGGTGATGGTCCTTTTTACAACATTCAGAATTGCCATTTCGCTCGTTCTGTCAGATTAAAAAGGCAATAAACTTCAGTGGTATATTTCCCATGGGTGCGTCGCATCGATCAATCGTCTCATGGAAAAATATAATTTGCAAGTTTATATTGAAATTGTTTTCGTAAATATAAAAGTAATTACTTTTTGGTAAGAATGTGAGGTTTAGGTACGTTGCCAAGTTTGATAAAGTCCTTTTTTAGAGGTAGTCTTTCTTTTTGAATATTTCCGACTTGGACGAACTTTTGTGAGGTATAACTAAGGACCTCTAGAGTCAAGCGAAGTTTCTAATATTTGTTGAGACTAAGTTTTCTCAAGTCACTTTATTCACGAGAAACAATGTTTAAATCACTTTTGTAACTCGGATAGTTAAAGGCGCTACTGGTACTGCTTTAGTGTTTTTATCGTTCAGTGAGTTTAGGTTTAATATGCAATTTTATAAGCGTCACATAAAATCACTATAGGGAGTAGGTATATTCATGTATTCAGTTTATTGTTCTGAAGTATTTGTCAAGCATATACTTTCACGTCTGTATTCCTCGCTCGAAGAACCGATAACCGCTGGGGAAGAAAGGTTCTCGAGTAGCGACCACGAACCGGAAGACGCAGCGTTGGCAGGCCTCCCACCAGATGGAACGACGATATCGTCAGAATTGCGGGCAACCGGTGGATGGAATTGGCAAGCTGACGTTCATTGTGGCGTTTTAAGGGGGAGGCCTTTGTTCAACAGTGGACGTCTTCCGGCTGATGATGATGATGATGATGATATCCTTGAAAGATAAGGCATAGTGTATAGTTTGAAAATCGGATTTTGCCACTTACAATATTCTTTAACAATTTCTATTAGAAACATTTTCTTTCTAAAGTAAATAATATCAAATCCTTCATCCGTTTAAATGTCGTTACATCCTCATTTGATACAAATAAAGTTATTTCAACCATTGAATGCGATACACGATTATTTGTAACCTCATTTTCCCTCGATACGGCTTGGTTGGCATCGTACGTTACCAAAGGAGACTACTGATTCAAATAGCTTTGGAGAAAATACAGCAATTTCCTTCTAGCGACTGACGTGCAATTCCACTTGCGTTTGAATTACACTGGATGTATATCTAGGCTATCGTACACTTCTACATAAAAATACTAGGTTTTATCCACGATGCACGGTGGTAGTTTGTTCGGGGTGAAAAGTTTGGCGTTCCCCAGGGTTTAAGATATTTTCATACCAAATTTTTGTGTAATGGTTTAGCCGTAAAGTGACAATAGAGATAGACGCAGTTGATTTGCACATACACTTAGTGCAATTAATAAAGATCAGCGAGTATTTATGTTCCAAAGTAAAGAAGTGAACTAAAAGAGATATTAAGACATTTTCATCGCGTCCGAATTAATTCGAAGGATATGTAGCAGGTGTACTGTTTCATAAGCCTTAGATGCCTGAGAGCCTGCCTTAGAGCCTGGAGATGAAATAAAATATTTTTATTTTATTATTTATTTATTATGTATATTTATTGCCATTGCTATTAACACTTTTCTAATAGAAAACCTATTCAAAACGGACAAAAGATTTAAGTACACAAATAAGTAAATAAATTATAATAAATATATATTTTTTTTTTTAAAAAACGTCGCCCCACACTAGGAATTTCTCCTGTATCGTGGGTGCGTTTCACAAACATGAAATATCACAAACACAAACATCCAGACTCGGGACAAACATCTGTGGTTCGCACAAAGTTTTGCCCCGTGCGGGAATCGAACCCGCAACCCTTAGCGCAGCAATCCAATCGCTTAGCCACTGCGCTAATCAGGTCGTCAATATAATTATATAAAATTATAGTTTATATGTATTTGGAACCAATAAAATATTTTTTTATTTTATTATTATTATTAAGTCATTCTTGGAGGACTATATTGGACTATATAAAAATATTCAGGAATGGAAGCTGCAATAATATTTTACTAAATACGGCTTGTTGACCTTTGACCTGAATTAAAACAATAACCTTTATTACATACCATGCATGTTTTTGTTTGGTTATATGAGCTCACTGGTAATTCCATCCAATTCTGTTTCATAAGCTTTATAAAGCCTGTACGAAGTTTGTGTGGTTAAAACAGCTGTTTCAGTACCGTAACATCCGTCGAAAAATATATTATTATTTTCCTTTTATATATTTTTAACCGACTTCAAAGAAAGAAGGTTGTGTATTCCAGGCGTATACCTACTTTCTTTATATCGTCGCAGTCTCATAGTGGCAGCGACCCGATGCGGTCGTGTTTGCTGACGTGAATTTTCATTAAATAAATGCAAACGCGGCGGCGGAAGCCGCTGCTCGATTCTAATCGCTATGAGTCAACCACTCGTAGCGAATGAATTGCTGGCGTTCTTGCAGCAGAAGCTGGACGTGATGGACGAGGTGTCCGCCATCCAGATCTGCGCAACGAACTTCAGCGAAGAAGATGTGGCAGCTGCTAAGCTGCTCCTGTACAAGTCGCTCAACAAGTGCGACCAGATGGTGTCCCGCAGGCGTGACGGGACGAAGAAAAGCATTCAGGACATCATCACGCTGCTCAAGGAGACCGACCCAGACGACGTGCCGACGTTTGTGGCGAGGGACCTCAACAAGCTCCCTCCCGTAACCTTCGACCACGTCGACGTGACCAGCCTTTTGAAGGACATAGTCGTCCTCAAGGCTAGCCTAGCGGAAGTGCAGAAAAGGTTGGATGCATCCCAAGTTGCTGTTACCGACTTGCGGAAAGAACTTAGTGATTTGCGCAACACAGTAACAGAAACTAGGTCAACACCGGGTGCAATGAACGTCAACACGCGTCGCGGAGCTGCCCTTGATACATCGGCGGTCAGTTTCGCGTCAGCGGTTTTGTCGTCGCCGCTGTCAACGCCGAAAATTGCTGAGCTAGCAGAGTGCGCACCCCGCGCGCCCAGCCCGCTCGCTACTGTCCCTGCGGGGCCTCCCGCGCCCGCCGACAAACACGTCGTACAGCTGTCAAGATCTGCAGCGCCAGCGCAATTAAAAAGTTATGCGCGTGTTTTAGAGAGTACTCCCAGTGCTCTCATAAAGAAGCCCGTCTCCGAGAAGGAAATGGCAAAGGCAGACGAAGATGGCTTTGTGAAGGTGCAAGGGAGGAAGCGCCGTCGCAGACCCAACAAGAACCGCTGCGGCACAGCTCCTGTGAAACCCAACACCACAGTGCGTGCTGCCCAGCCGAACACACCGGTGTACGTCTCCCGCCTGCACTACACCACTAAGGAGGAGGACATCGCTGAATACGTGCGCCAAAAGACGAAGTACAGGCCGAGGGTGCAGTTACTGGAGTCGCGCCGGAATGTAAATTTCAAGGCATTCATGGTGCGAGTACCGAACTGTTTCCTGCCCCTCGTCATGGAAGAAGACTTTTGGCCGCAGGGCGTGGTGTTCCGTCGCTTCCGCGGACCAGTACCACAGGAGAGCACGAAGACAAGTGCAAAGTGAAGTGCTATTAACATAGTTTTAAGTTTTTTATTTACTAACACAATTTGTATTTAATTTATATATGTTAGTCTGTAAGGTATATATCTATGGGCCATTGAAGCCTGAAAATAAATGATTTATTTATTTATTCATTATTATTTATTTATCAGGTTTTGTCATGAAAAAAAATTGTTAGATATGGCATTAAGGTATTCAACATACAGCCTAAAGTTAGTCATATGTAATCTATTACACCTGTGTATATGCAATAAATGCCCGCCAGTGCGCCAATAACTAGGAGTCGTTTTACTTGTGCTGCCAATATTGAACTTTGGAATTAAAAATTCCTTGTCAATAGATTTAGTGCTTTATTCTTATAGAGTTAGGTACCTAATTACATTGTCGACGTCGCATACGTCTTTTTGCGTCGCCTTTGTTTTCGCTATAGCAACAGAAGAGATAAAACCTCAGTGAACGCTTCTAACGTTCAAACGCTTCGCTGAAAGTTGCGAATACACCCGCGGCCTCAGAATTAGGCAATTTTTTTTTAATCCGTACGTTTGTTAACATTTGCGGGCTGTGTCAAAGCGACATAAGGCGTTTACATATTCATGAGTTCTACTGTTATACGGACTTTATTGTTTAATTTATGAGTTATGATTCTGCGAGAATTGTATGATATTTTTCGGGATGAAACAATTTTATTATGCCTACATTATTGCTGTGAATTTGTCGGACTGTTGATGAATATAGAATTGTAGCTCGTAATGAAAGGGAATATTTATGTACGTTTTAGACTCTGATACTTAAGTATAAACAGGTATCATTCATTCATAAAGAATGAAGACCCACCATTTTACATATCAGTAGCGAATGGTACTGTATTTTTATAATGTAATCCTATTTGAAACAACTTCGTCAAAAATTTATAGGAAACTCCGAGAAAGGACTTTATTTTTCTCACATCTGCGCATCTTACAATCAAACGTAATGCTACAGTTCTTTTCAAAAGAAAGCGCGGATTTCCCTTTGATAAGAAACACGTGTTTGATGTCAAAACGGCACCTAAAAGTCTAACAATAATCCCTTTCGAAAAGCTTTCCTGAACGTTTTTGTGAACACAAAAGAAATTTAACTTTCCTTTTTTCAGGTATCGACAATGGGAATCGCCTCCCCGGAATCACACTTCAACGCTTACCTACTAACAGTTAATACGACCTGAAAAATGTGAAACATGAAACTTGAAATCGTTTTAGAAGCTGATAATTTTACTTTGGACTTCGCTGATTTATCGACATCAATGTACCTAACAGACATATATGTGAACAAAAGTTTGGAGGTAAACGAAACTACCAATGACCTGGTATACTCCAACCAATTTGAAGACGATCCTTTGGTAGTGTTCCTTGTGATCTTAAAATGTCTGATAATGCTGTTTATAATTCTGGCCGCGATATTTGGGAACTTGCTGGTTATAGTGTCAGTGATGAGACACAGAAAACTTCGAGTGATCACAAACTACTTCGTCGTATCTTTAGCCCTGGCTGACATGTTGGTGGCGATCTGGGCGATGTGCTTCAACTTCAGCGTAGAAATAACCAACGGGGAATGGCTCTTCGGCTACTTCATGTGCGACGTTTGGAACTCCTTGGACGTGTATTTTTCGTCAGCCTCGATCCTCCACTTATGCTGCATCAGCGTCGACAGATACTACGCAATAGTCCAGCCTCTAGACTACCCTTTGATAATGACGACGGCGAAGCTAGGGATCATGTTGGCTGTAGTCTGGTGCAGTCCGGCTCTCGTCTCGTTCCTCCCAATCTTCATGGGCTGGTATACCACCGAAGACCACCTGAACTTTCGGAAGAGGTTTCCGAACGTGTGCAGTTTTACCGTGAACAAAGTGTACGCAGTGATATCGAGTAGTGTTAGTTTTTGGATCCCTGGCGTCATCATGCTGTATATGTACTACAGGATCTACAAGGAGGCGGATCGACAAGAGAGGATGTTGTACAGGTGAGGTGATATTTTTTTATTCTTCTTATAGTGAAATATTTAAAACCTTTTTTTTGCAAATCCCATTCTGCATGTAAATTAAAATTGAAGTATAATAATTGTAACTGCGAGCTAGTATAGCCATCAATGCTCAGGTTTTGGTCTTGCGGTGGGACAAGTACTGACTAGTGTTTCTATGATACGTGAACGCGTGTTTATATACGATAGAAAAAATACTATGTATATTCCTTTCGATAGGTAATTTATAGGTTTTTCACTTACTTACAAAATCTGATTATAGTCTACTGGTGTTTTTATCTGAATTTTACGCGGACGAAGTCGCGGGTAACAGCTAATATACGATAGAATTGATTAAAATGATCGTAAATTGTTTAATTGATTTTGAGAGACTAAAAGATTCTAGTAAAAATTTAAAATAAGCTTAACTTAACAAAAAAATTTTACGCTTCAAAGGAGTGTTTCTTCCTACTTTCCGACAGGTAAGTAAGTACTTATGTAGACAATATAAATAGTCTTAATAATGCGACGTAGTACAACTTCTGGAAAAGTCTATTGTATTGGCACATGTGCAACATGATAACGTTATCACATCATATATCACAGAACGATAACATAACACAATATTGATTCTACAGTAGATAGTAAATACAACTCGTATCCTATATCAATGTGAAAGCAACATTGTATGTTTGTTTGTACTTTTCTCACGAATCGATTTCTCATTAACGCTGATAGCCGGGTAGTAAAACCGTTGGACTACCAAGTCAAAGGTCGCAAGTACAAGTCCCGGCACGCACCCAATGTCTTTTAGAATTCATGTGCGTATTAAATTAGTTATCAGTTGCTAGCAACGGTGAAGGAAAACATCGTGAGGAAACCGGCAAACCTGAGAGATTTTTCAACGGTGTGTAAAACCATGTCAGAGGCCTACAGGCGGTTTTAACTCTGACACCGGGTTGTTCATCAACCATACGATAAGAAGAACACAAAAACACTGATATTTTCGTATATTTCACTATATTAGGTCACCTGTATTTTTATTGTGTAGGTACTTAAAAGCAAAAAATTCAAACTATAAAAACAAAACTAGCCTTAAGTAGTGTGTTATGTAACCCACAGTTCGTATGTCGCGTTTTTGAGTCGCAAACTTTGTGGACACACTGCCGTGTGTCAAGATATAAATAAAGTTCTTGACGACCTGATTCGCAGTGGCTAAGCGATTGCACTGCCGCGCTAAGGGTTGCGGGATCGATTAATGCACGGATCAAAAATGTGTGCGATCCGCAGATGTTTGTCTCGAGTCTGGATGTTTGTGTATGTGATATTTCATGTTTGTGAAACGCGCCCACGGTACAGGAGAAAATCCATGTAAAGCGAAGTTTTTTAAAAAAAAGTAACTAATATACCTATGTATAAATGTATATAAACTACTCTACTTTGACAGTCAACCTTTACTAATAGAGGCAACGGGCAATCCTCTTGGGATTTAACAGCGGACCTTTATACTTTTTGTAATTGAGCTAATTCAAACAAGAGAATAATGGTAGCCCTACAATTAGTAGGACTGTATCTCACTAATATTATGAAGGCGAAAGTTCCAAAGAGTGTGTGTATGTTTGTTGCCTGTTCACGCTTAAACGGGTAGACTGATTAAGCTAAAATTTGGTATGGAGGTAGCTGACACCCTAGGTTAACACAGGCTAGTTTTTATCCTGTAAAAATGTAGCGGGTAACACCGCGGGACGCAGTTAGTACACTCATAAATCAAATCTTATGGCCGTTTTGAACCCCTGACGACGTAAGTATAGGCAAAGTATCATAATGAAACGATTAGTAGTTTAGGCGTGAAACCACATATAAAAAAATCTTACTTTCGCATTTAAAATATTTTAATTGTAATATTTTATTCTACAACATAAAAAAAAATCGTAGGTAATTTTATCCGTTCATGACACCTACTTTTTTCTAATTACCTGAAATGGGTCGACACTTCAGGCCGTTTGACCTTGTAATGAATTGTTAATTTCCTATCACACTGACAGTTAAATTCCCATTTTCACAGTTTCCCATTATTACGTTATACATAATTAACTGTGATGTTGCCTCGGTTAAAATTGACATAATGACCAAAAGTTTTAACGGGAACCAATTTTCCACGACGGGTAAAGCACAACGTTTACCCATCCAAGTATTTACCGCAAAGAGCGCTGCTTAACCTCACGGAAAAATGGAGCAGCGCTTAGGCTACGAGCCCTCTTTAAACTTGCATAAAATATGTCGATAGTAAACTTTACATGTGAAACTAAAAGAACTAATAGTCGAGTGCTATGTGCGTTGGACTGCCAAGTCAAAGGCTGGAAATTCAAACCCTACACGCACCAATGGATTTTCGAATTCATGTGCGTAAATTAGTTATCAGTTGTTACAAACGGTGAAGGAAAACTTCGTGAGGAAACCGGCACACCTGAGAGATTTCTCAACGGTGTGTGAAGCCATGTCTGAGGCCTACAGGCGGTTTAAACTCTGACACCAGGTTGTTCATCAACCATATGCGAAGAAGATGATATGAAACTTACATACATACCTAACAATTTTGTTTCATCCCTAAAAATGTTGTAGAATTAAATAAAAATATGTACCGATAGTCAAACCCGACTCAATCTAGGTCAATTACCGGATCAACTAGCTTAGCTTCAATTGAATTCTTAATTTCCCAATCCAATACTTAATTACTTTTGAATCTATTCAATGATATAAAACTTAACTGATTTAAATACTTTATCATTTGCTTTTAAAATTTCTAAATGGAACTCTTGTGTTCCATTGTTCTATATTTAAAGTTTGTTTATTTTAAACAAAGAACGTAAACAGTACCATTTTCAAATGTAAAGCAGTTCCATTATTTGAACAGAGAAGGATAATGTTCATTTCAACGAAAAGGTTTCTTGGTTAATGCACTTTTGTTTTAAAATGTCTGTTTTTATTTAACTGTATATTTATCACTACAATTTTCCTCGTATAAAACTCTCAGTGCTAGGATAGCAACTTATCAGATGCCATTAAAATAAATAAATGATAAAACTATTTAACTAATTGTCAAGACTTTTACGATAAAAATATGAGGAACAAAAAGTTCTGAAATTTTGTTTTAATTATATTTGTTCTGTCGTCTGTTGTTATCGTCATGACAAATGATAACAACCTCAACTTTTAAACAGACTAAAATAATCTGACCAATGCTTAAAATTATTAGAAAGGTCCAAATTTAGTTTTGATTTGATCTTAATAGGTATTGTGAATGTCAGAAAGGTTTTCTACCAAAGTAAGAAACAACGTAAAGAATAAGATTGTAAAAGATAAAAGTTAAAATAAGATTGGTATCACATTCTTCACTGAACCAAATACTAGAAAAGGTATTTTTGTCCTCATATAAACGTCAAAATCAGTTTGAAACTTTGAAATAATAGCATACTGATATCGAATAACGTTTAGGTTCAGAATTCAATATACAAGTGAGCACTACACACAAATTGAGCATTCGATTGCATTGCCAACCTGTTGTGCCGTCTCCAGAATATGAACGAAGCTATTATTTACTATATATTCCGGTTATACTCACGTGTGTATTCGGGAATAACCGACTAGTTTTGAACTCGAATGGAGCTCATGTTTTAGGTCTCGATGTAATAGGGAGTCTACTGCCATCAACCGGGCATAGGTCACACAAATCCAGGCTCCGCGCTGCTACTGAGAATTACCTAATGGAAATACCCGGTAACATTATGACCCACCCGGAATAGCTTAGCGACCAACGAGATACAATAAACATTGACAACGATGAAAATGGATAACGTAAGACTGCCTCGTTGGTCTAGTGGTTGCTAAGCGCGACTGCTGAGCACGAGGTCCTGGGTTCGAATCCCGGGTCGGGCAAAGTGTTACTGGGTTTTTCCATTAGGTGATTCTCAGTAGCAGCACGGAGTCTGGATTTGTGCCCGATTGATGGCAATAGGCTCGCCCCCTATTACATTGGGACCTAAAACATAACTAGCGGAATGTGGGTGTACTATATGTGCACCTCTGCCTACCCCTTCGGGGAAAACAGGCGTGATGTTATGTTATGTGTTATGTAATATTGGTACTATAGATTCAACAAAAATTTGACGAATGGATATGAAAAAAAACCATTATTTTTTATTTATTTTGAGTCATTTCAATATTTCGTGATTGTTCAATTTTTGACGACTTGGCGCAGTGGCTTTATTATTACTGCTGCGTTGAGTTAGGGTTACTATATCCGCACAAAACCAAAATAAACACACAGGAGAAAACCCTAGTACCTATAGAGCACATTTTTTAAACTAATGATAGCAATTAGAATCTTTTTTTCGGTCTCATGTGTGAAGAATCTTAAATTTCTTCAATAAAACCACACCTTAGCAAAAAAACTCACAAAATGAGAAAAACGAACGTCACACTTTACGAAAATGTCTAAATTCTTTTTCGCTGCGGATAAAAACGTATTTTAAGGTGCCTTTAGGCTTTAATTGAAAATTCGCACGATTTTGCGGCAGGCTCCCGAAAATAGCACCTTAAAAATAAACGACCCGATTCTAAAGGTTGTGACCCACTTTGGTTGGAAACTACCTTGTTCATCAGTACCTTTAAATAATATATTGATACAGCGATTATTGATCATGCAATAAATGAAAATAAATGGGTTGTTGGCCCAAGACTTATTAAGGTTAAGTGAAGCTGAATAAAATATTAACGAGAGCACGATACCATTGAGATTCTAACGCTCCTCACGCCTGAATTTCCCACAGAAGGCAGAATTGCTATTGTAAGAACACATTTCGTAAGACATTTTCTTCCTTGGGCAATTGTCATGTAATGAAGTCATGCATGAAGAGGCAATGGGCAGGCCATACTGTTCGAAGAACCAATAACCGCTGTGGAAGAAAGGTTCTGGAATGGCGATCACGAACCGGAAGAAATAACTTGATAAAGTAACAAACATATAAACACACACACAAACTTTCGCCTTAATTAGTGTGATTAGTGCCATACCTTAATTATACATATGATATAGTTATTTATGCATTTACCAATACATGCAGGTAAACATACATCCAAAACAACACAACATCGTTCAAATACACAAGGATTAGTTCACATTGGTTACGATAGATGGCACTTATCCACTTAAATTAAATGGCTAGTCGGACCACCTGTGAAAACAGTTAGGGGGCGAAACTTTTGCAATGTTCGTGTGGGATGGGACACGGCTAGTTTAGTGTTAACGGATTAGGTAGCCAGTTGGCAGAACAACTTTACTTCTGTGGGGGATGAATTCTAAAATGGCTGCGGGTTTGAATAGTTAAATGGGATGAAATTTATATATGCCTGGATTTTGTCTTTTGTTTACATTACTTAATTTGATTATAGTATTGAGTAATACTGTGATCTTCAAGCCGGTTACCAGCGTGGGGATAATGGTTTCACCCCCCCCCCCCCTTAAAACTGGGGGGGGGGCTTTGTTCAACAGTGGACGTCATCCGACTGATGACGATGATTGAGTAATACAATCAAATGTCGACGTCAACTCATTTAGAAAAAGTGTTTTGCAGAACCCATTTCATCAACGTTCCAGTCTACTGCTGGACATAGGCCTCTCCCAAGGTACGCCACAGCGCCCAGTCTGCTGATTTATATAATCAGTCACTGCCGGCCATATTATACAAGTCGTCTTGATTGTGTATGCAGAAATAAATTCATTTGTCAATACAAACTAAATTATTACTATACACATCCCTACTAATATTATAAACGCGAAAGTTTATAAGTATGGATGGATGTTTGTCACTCTTTCATGTAAAATCTACTGAATGGATTTTAATGAAGTTTCATATGGAGGTAGCTGACATCCTGGATTAACACATAGGCTATCCTGAAAAAATGTAGCGGGAAACACCGCGGGGCACAAGTAGTAATTATTACATGATAAGATTTTAGTACAGTATTTTTTTATTAAGTAATCCATAAACGATTTTATGATAACTCCAACTCAAGTATCAAAACAATAGAGTGGATATCTTTGCCCGTAGATTCATGAAAAACAAACATAAAAATAAACTCTATTCTTTTACGTCCTATAAGTTAGGAACCAAATGCTCATTTTATTATTTTGTTTGCGTAGTAAATATCACGAATATTAAATTAAAAGGATTTTCTATTATCATAGAAATCGTAGTGGTTCTGAGTGGAGCTTAGAACAATATTTATGAACATTTAAGATAAAGCTTGGTCACCAATGTGTTTTGTGACTTTTAATATCGTTATTGTCCGTCTTGTCGGACTATGAGAGTGAGGGAATATGGAGTTCACCTGTGTTTGCGCATACTTGTGCACATCTCTTGCGTTGAGACAGGCTGCCGTGACCGAAATTCTGTCAGGAGAACATTATTATTATATTAATATCATAATGTGCTTTCTCGATTTTTATCTATCTGCTTTATAAGGACTGCCCAACTAATTTAGAAGAAATTGGGTTTTGCTTTCATTTGGATTAGCAACTGCACATTTCTGCCTGCTCTACAAATAACGTGTGAAATAATAATTTCAGACTATAAATAGGAAAACAAACAAACGAAACATAAGTGTAATAAAACATAAGAATGAAGGCACATAAAAATCAATAATTTACATCGTTGGCCATAGGATTTTAGTAAATAAGAGTGCTGGAGCAATAATTGCCACTGAAATGAAATATGAAAATTATAGGCACTATTTAATTGCCATGTTTGAAACTGAAGCCAGTAGGAATTGTGTTACTTATATGAACCGTTCGCCATTAATACCTCATAAATTCATCCTAAGAGATTTTAAAAACCCCATTCAATTTTCATCCTTATGGTCGTAACTTTAGAATGGATTGTAGAAAGAATTATTTGCTTATCCAGTTATGATAACGACTTCATGTGGCATAATGCCACGCTTTCACTAGGGGACATGTCGCGGAGACATGTCGCCCGACATACACGTGGTATGTCTCTGCGACTTTGTGGGACAATGTCACTCGACGTTTGACTTGTTTACTCTGCCCAGTGGATAGTACGTCGCCTGAGGAGGTTAGTATTGTTCAGTGCGACTTATAAAGCGACTCGCGTCCTCACTATTCAAAACTTGTCGGGCGACTGTCGAGAACGGACGTCGCGCGACCCGTAGATGTCGCAAGCGATGTCGGGAAATTTCGCGCTGAGCAACGGAATCGCAAGACTTCAATATCGTCTAGTGAAAACGCGGCTTAATAATAATAATAATAAATCATTTATTTCAGGTAGAACCCATAAATACATTGCAAGTCACATTCTAACCATAAAATAAAATAAAAATTTAACAAGAGTACATTCACATTCATATTTCATTACAATAAGATAAGATTAAATATTAAATAGAATTACAGATTACAGATTACAAGTCTTATTCAGTACATGTAGGTTGCTGAGGTAAGAATTGAGTATCTATCAGTCAATTTGAAATGTAATTTTGTCATTTGCGAACGGATACTTCTCGATGGGAAAGATATATTTATTTGTGACTTTTGTTATGTTTGTTTACTTTGAAAATATCTAGGGTTATAAAAAGACTAATGTGTTGATCAAAAGTTAGAAGATTTGGTTACAGTGATGTTATCTTTGAGTGTCTAGATTACTTTGGCAAACATTTTGGGGTTAATCAAACCACATAGTGTATAAGTATACAAAAATATAATAATGTATTGTGATTGGGGAAGTAGTTTCACGAACTATGGGATAAAGGTTTGTTTTAAAGTCCAGACATATTAAATGTACTATGCGCTTTTCGAAGTGTGGAGATATAGCCGAAATATGGGCGCCGAAACCGCATTCTTGTCATGTGATAATGATGTAATTAGATGCTGTCTAGAACCAACAACTAAAGCAGATTTGAGTTGTGCTGACACTTACGTAGACCATATTGACCTGATTACCGCAGTGGCTTAGCGATTGGACTGCTGCGCTAAGGGTTGCAAGTTCGATTCCCGCACAGGGCAAAACATTGTGTGAATCACAGATCTTTGTCCCGTGTCTGTGTGTTTTTGTATGTGATATTTCATGTTTGTGAAACGCACCCATGACACAGGGAAAATTGAGAGTGGGGCGACGTTTAAAAAAAAAGAAAAATTACCCATAGAACTTATAAAATGCTGCCTTTCAACATGGGACATCCCATTCTTAAGCATCCCTAAGTATATGACTTTTTGTATCTTTTTTTGCATGTTTCCATGTTAGGTTTAAATCTAAATTGATAAAGGAAACTTGAATGAAATTGATAAATGAAAAAAATAATAATTGATAAATGAAAATGATGGACACGAGCGGGACTAGAACCCCATCCTTAAATAGATTGTAGAAAAGCCTAACCGCCGAGAAAGTTTCCAAAGACCTCGTCCACACGCAACGATCCAAACAGGCCTAAAATCTTAGCCATAGTAATTTACATGAAAGTCTTCAACAAAATTCAATTTCGAAGTAAATTTAGTGAGGCCAAGCATTTATTAAAGTCCGACCAACGGCTAAGTTGGCAACGTTTTCATTTGCATAGTATTAGCTAAACCTTGTACTCTTTACATCGATACAAACAAAATTGTGTCTACCGCTAAATAATGAAGAGAAGAAAGTGAACAAAATTCATATAAATTTGCCTAATTGCATGAAGGCGTAGGGAGAGGCCTATGTCCAGCAGTGTACTGGAACGGGCTGATGATGATGAATGAAATTTCTAAAGACATCACACTAATATAATAAAGGTGAAACTGTGAGTGTGTTTATATGTTTGATACATTTTCACGCTCAAACGCTTCATGACTCCCTACCAACAGAGTAGTATTTGGGTTTATTTTAAAAGTATACCCTAAAGAAATCTATAGGTTTACCTGGCATTTATAGGATGCTGCGCTGTTTTAATTACCGTCAGTACCTGAGATCAATAAGACGGTTGTTCAATCAAATACTCTATCAACATTTACAAACACTATGCAAAGTGCCTAGAGCGAAAGGAACAGAGTGCCAATTTGCGAATTCATTGACGTAGTAACATTGACTCTCGTAGCAATGTTGGCCCTTAGAGTAATATTGGCCTTCGTAGCAATATATTGGCCGTCGTAGCAATGTTAATTTTCGTAGCAATGTTGATTATCGTAGCACTGTTGCCCGTCGTAGCAATATGGGTTCTCGTAGCAATATTCGCCGTCGTAGCACTGTTGACCATGGTAGTAATATTGGCCGTCGTAGTAATGTTGGCCGTTATAGCAATATTGGTTTCATAAACATGAATGCAACATGATCATTAGAAACTTATGTACTATGCGTGTGTAGTGCAGCGGGTCCAATCGCTTAGCCACTACACCAATCAGGTCGTCTAATGAATCAAGTGTGTATTAGTATTTACGCACACGACACTTGTTATATATCATTCTCTTGCGTAGGTCTAGTCTGAAATGGGTGTGTAGAGGTTAACAAGGTATGAATATTTCATCACAGAAAAGTCTGTAGTGTGTCTACGTCACGCAAGTCTTATTAGAGTGTAATACTGTGCCTGTAATATCTCTAACTACCATTACAGGAATATACGTCGTGAAGTGTATAGGTCAGAGTTTAGTTGAAAACAAATATTGTTGTTCGAATTCTCGGCTATACTCTTATGATCCCTATTGTCAAATTCTAAAACAGCAACTAGGTCACTAGTTAAAATTTCATTTAATTAAAAACTTGAGCCCTTTTTAAAACTAAAAAATGTATGACAGAGCTCAGACAGGATTATGACTCTATTATAATAGTCTTAGTTAAATAATAAAACATCACGCATGTATTCCCCGAAGGAGTTGGCAGAGGTGTACATATAGTACACGAACAAAAAAAAAAGTAAAAGGTAAAAGGGGGCGAGCCTATTGTCATCAACCGGAGACAAAGCCAGACTCGCTGCTACTAAGAATTACCTAATGTAAAAACCCAGTATCACTTGGCCAGACCAGGATTTGAACCCAGGACCTTATCATCAGCTGTCGCGCTTAGCGACCACTAGATCAAGGAGGCAGTCAAGTCTAGCTTCAGGCTTAAACACAATCACACATATTATATTCACAAACATTCACGCCTATAATTCCCAAAGGGGTGACCAGAAGTGTTTTTTTTACCTCAAGTACACTCCCACCATCGCTCTTAATTATTAAGTCCTATCCCGTCTAATATATGGCGAACCTATTGCCATTTTTCGAGTCCAATCCGAGTTCGCCATATTTTAAGACTCACTTTCTGGCAACTGCAGAAATAGTATTCTTGATACCTAGTACTTTCACGGATACTCCAAAAATGCCTAGTAGGGCTATACAAACTTTAACATTTCTGAAACAAACTTTGAACCCTTATAACTTGTAAAGCAAGTACAGTAAATTTACAAATTGATTGCCCGGATAACACTGAACCTACGTTTTTCACTTAACGACACGGTCTACAGGGTTTTTTATATACATTGTAAGAACCCGAAAGGTTTTCCTTGTACGACATTACATGTTTTACTGAGAAATATTTTTCTAAGGATTTACACTAATATTGTAAAGGCGAAAGTTTGCGAGTATGTTTGTTACCGCTTCGCGTTCTGGACGATTTGAATAAAAGTAGGTTTGGAGTTAGCTGTCACTTTGGATTAACACATAGGGTACTTTTTGTCCCGAAAAAATGTAGCGGGTAACACCGCGTGGCAAAGCTAGTTTGAGATCATAAGGTATTTTCTAGAAATAAAATGATGTTAATCTCCTTTTTTATTCTTCATTTTTTTAAGTCACAATCGACTTTCGTCCTTCCAAAGAATCATTTTAGGATGTCTAGCAAAAATGTTTCCTTACTTTGGTAATTACATAGATGAAGCCTACACCATCATCTAAACGTCCACTGAACAAAGGCCTCCCCCCTAGAACGCCACAAAGAACGACTTGCCATTTTCATCCACCAGTTGCCTGCAACTTTGACGATATCGTCGGTCCACCTGGTGGTGCCACCTGCCAACGCCTATGTGGTTAACATCCATGGGTAATTCTGATCTTGACCTGCTGAATATCCAAATCAATACAACCCTACCTCCATTGATTTACAAATATCCCAACTCACGCACAATTTGTCGTATAATTTAGTCAAATTTTGCGTGACTTAACAGTTTAGTATGCAGTTCGATTAATTATTTCGGGGCTAACTAGTTCAGTTAAGGTTAACGTTGCAAATCGATGTTCTGAATCTTTAGAGATAACTAATTGCCAGATTGAGTTAAGCCCGGGTGAAGTTGACTCATCTGGTATAGCGATATGTCTTCGGAAACTTCGGTCTATCGATAGGTGAAATGGTGGAAGATGCAATATGGAGACAAAATGAGAATGTTATGGGGATTTAAAGGCTTTAGGCAAATAGACACCAAGATTGTCTTAAGTGTAATTTACTGCATATTCCGGTTGTACTCGCGGGTGTATTCGGGAATGCCCGACTAGTTTCGAACTCGAACGGAGCCCTTATTCATGAGCTGGTTACGCGGCAGAGTCGCGAGCCAAAGTCGAGTCTGGTCGAGTCGTTGTCTTCAGTGGCTTAAAGATTCTCCGATTGTACGAAATGCGAAGTATTAGCTACTATCAAGAAAGGACTAATAAAAGTGAATGTAGGTAAGTTGTTTCTAATTTGATTCCTCCGATAACATCTGTGTAATGGTGGACATTAAACAGTATTGTATTGTAAGGATATTTGCTTGAAAATGGTCTACATTTGGCTGAAACTCTTCAACATGTTCTATATAAATAACATATTCAGCTTTAAAGTGCTTTAAAGTCTAATCATAGCGAAATACAGGAAAAAACTAAAAGTGCAAACAAAAATATTACTATAAAAACACGGAGAGTTATAATAAAGCCAATCCAAACATAATTAAAGTTGTACAAACAAAGCACAGAGCTGCTAGTGTTAAGAAAAAGTTTATCAACCCCCACTCCTTCGTGCCCATCTGCCTCCCACTTCAACCCTCCGTGACCAGGCACTCCAAAATTTAAGATGTATTTTCCAACAAAAACATCAATTTAATTTAAGATAAGCCCAAAGGCAAAGCTGAGATTAAGGTCCTTGAAAATCTACTTGACAAGCAAAAGGTAATTTCAGACCACTATGGAGGGACAAGTTGAGTGTGTTCTGAAAACTCAGGAAAGGGTTCATTTGAGTGGGTTTATTTTTAATGTATTAAACAATACCAGTGTTTATCTAGAAGGACAGTTAATTCTCTGCCGTATTTATAGGTGTCACAATGTGAAAAGGATGGTGAATTCGTTGTAGGCTCGAGAAAATGTAGTTCTGTAATGGGTTTATAGTTTAAGACATGTATTTCTCATAAGAATATAACATTAATTTGCGTGGGAAACACAAGATTAATATTTTATACCTAGAATCCAGTACCTACAATCATATCCAACAAGATTAATACTTTATACCTAGACTCCTGATAATAATATATATATGTTCTTCAGGAATTAAAGACGTAATCGATTTTCCTCCCTGACACAATGTTCGTAGGTTTGAGTGACCCATAACCTAATTTACTTTGAATAAACTAGTACATTAGCTAAATTACACCATTTGTTAGTTATCAGTGGCTAAAAACGGTGAAGATAAACATCGTGAGGAAACCGGCACACCTGAGAGGTTTTTCAAGGGTGGGTAAAGCCATGTCGGAGGCCTACAGGCGGTTTAAACTCTGACACCAGGTTTTTCATCAACCATACGATAAGAAGCAAAAGAAGCATTTGCTAGAGCTTTTTCGCATTTGAAGCTTATGGTTGAAATTAGGGGCTACTCAGTTCCTAAAATGGAAACAAATGAGTCTTGATTTTATTTTTCATGAATTTGACACGGAGCATTGGTTGTTACTTTCATTTGGGCTAACATAAAAGTTCCGAATTCACAATGGAGGGCAAAATTACTTCCGTAGTCGGTAAATTAACATCTTTCAAAATTTCTTTACATTTTTTGGGACTCAATTTTATGATAATTCTGCCATTGAACAATTTCTAAGTCCTAAATTACCAGTTTTATATAGATGGTATAATTGATTAACCTATTTACAAGATGTTATACAGTTAGTTATTAGGCACACTCATACATAAAGTCACGTCTGTTTTCTAAATGGGTAGCCAGGACCCCGGTCTTCCAATGGCTACGATTCCAACTATACGGCTTTCACCTCAATCACTCTCATCACAATCTTCTTCTTCATCGTATGGTTAATGAACAACCTGGTGTCAGAGTTAAAACCGCCTGTAGGCCTTTGAAATGGCTTTACGCACCGTTAAAAATCTCACAGGTGTGCTAGTTTCCTCACGATGTTAATGTCAATGAAATTATATAAGTGCTTTTTGACATTCCGAAGCAACAAGAGTACCTATATATCTGAAATTCCAATGATACCTATTAATTTGCCTGATCAGGAAATTGAACCTAAGATCATACACGCGCCAAAGCTTGAACTCTCTAGACCAATGAGACAAAAACATCAGAACAATAGAAAAATATTTTCGACGAAAATGGCGCAGTGAGGCTTTGAATATTTTATCATTGTTGGCTAATAATTAATTCAAACAAAGCCTCTTACATTCACCATTAAATGGCCATAGCAGTTTTATGGTTCCTTATTATATAGGTAGAACTATATACATATATAACCTATACAGAACTTGATATAATATAATCTGCCACAGCATGCGGAGTGAAGTGATAAATGATTATTTATTTATGCTGCACGAGAAAATGCCTTAGCCCTGCAGTAGGATAGGCATAGTTTAGTATTACCATGTAGCCTGCCTAAATTTGATGTGGTACTGCCTTATACAGGTTTGGCGACGACCTAATTGGCGCAGTGGCTATACAATTGGACTGCTGCGCTAAGGGTTGCGGTTTCGATTTCCGCACGGGGCAAAAATTTGTACGAACTACAGATGTTTGTCTCGAGTCTGGGTGTTTGCGTATATGATACATCTAGGAGAAAATTCCTAATGTGGGGCGAAATTTAAAAAAAAAGCCTTAATGTATACTGGCTAGATAACTTTACATGTGCATTGTGAATTAACACTTCAGGCGACCCTTTGGGGAGTATAGGCATGAAAGTTAAAAGGTAATTTGTTTCAAATCGTGTGGTTTCTACGGAACTAGAGTATACGCGGTAATCGATTTGATTCGAAGAATTGTAGATACCAGCTCCAAAGTAGTCTTTTCAACGAAACGTTTAATTGCTAATCCATTATTTCGTCGAAGCTTTCGGATTTATTGATGAAACATCAAACAGTTAAGGTAGTAAATGAATGTCTCAATTGCGACTAGCCAGCTACGCAGTAGATATGTAATATAGATTACATATAGGCGACCTGATTAGCGCACTAGCTAAGCGATTGGACTGCAGCGCTAAGGGTTGCGGGTTCGATTCCCGCACGGGGCATAACTTTGTGCGAACCACAGATGTTTGTCCAGAGTCTAGGTGTTTGTGTATGTGATATTTCATGTTTGTGAAACGCGCCCTTTAAAAAATATATTAAACAGGGAGAAGATAAAGATACGAAATCGGTTACCCATCCAAGACCTGACCGCATCAAACGCTGCTTAACCTTATAGAGCGACTGGTCTGTAAATTTGCTATATGACTATGAATACAAGAAATAACTTTTTTTCTAATTGGCCCTGCCTAGCTTTACACCAACTACGGTTAATTTGGCTCCCTATCCTTTTAGTCGCCACAACACGTTTCACACTAAATGAACAAATTCATTTGTATTCAACATTGGAGAAGGGCAAAAAAGATTAAAACGTCCCTAATTGCTTGCCAGTAAAAAAATTAAGCGTCATTTTTTCGCTCAGGCAACTCGCTAAACTTAGTGTTGTCATTCGAAAAAGATTTTAATTAAATTTTAATGCTTCGCTTATCTATCAATAAAGACTGGTCCTAACTTTTGTGTGAGAAACAAAGGCTGTCCATCCATTGTCTTGTATTCTGGGATACAAATAAATTGCTAGAGACTTGCTCTCTTAGTAAGGTACTGATTAGCTAGAGCATGATTACAATTAACATTCATTTCTTTGGTCGTCTATTTTTCAGTTCAGTATTTCACTGTGAAGTAGCTATTGATCTTTGTGAAACAATGACTCAGTAAATTGAAAAGAGCCAGACTTATTGCCATTTTTTGCCCGATGGACAGAAATAAGGATCACACTTATAATATTTTTTTAATTGTAGTCAACAATCCTAAAGCCATAACTTTTATAATACCACCCGAAGCCTCCTACTCCCTATACCCTATTAGAGGTCATTCATCAGTTTATTTTCCAAACACATGTCACTCGGTTGTTGTTACGTTTTTGGATTAGAACGGCGTATGAACACTCGTTTTATTCGATAAGGAGATTTCTGTCGAAATCATATTTGTATAAAGGCTGTAAAAGTATTCGTAATTAAAGTGGGTCAGCATGTGTGTATTTGACCTAATTAGCTTTTAATTGTAGATAAAACTATATATATATAAAAAAGAAAAAAAGAAAGGAAATAATGATCTAATATTGGCCACATTCCATCAATAAATGTTGATGTGCTCGAGAACTCCACAATTCCAAATTCCTCACAGATATATTATGTTCTTTTCACCACTGAGCAGTGTGCACTGGCAACGCTTACAATAAAAATCCTCTTGCTAAGCAAATTTAGCACTTATTTTACAACTTAAATCTAATACAGAATAAAAATAATATATACAAAAATAAAAAGTTAAAAAGCAACAAAATATTAATTCCCATCGATGTCAACCGGTAACGTGCCCAAAAGACTGGCAGCATTGCCACGTTGAATGGCAATGCTAATTCTTTGGCCAAAAAATGAACCAGCCCTTTGGTAACTCAAATTTTTTTTTTAAGTTAAACTTACTTTTCGAGATTATGCAGCCCCGATCGAGTCCAGAATATTCCGAACGATTTCGAAATTATCCAAACATATCCGATGACGTCAATCAGAAAAATTGTTGTTTCATTGGTTTTTGGAATTAAAAATGTTTTCGAGAAATAACATGATATTGCAGTGCCGAAAGCTTTCACGATATTACCAGCTTACATTCGCACATATTAAATTCTGACATATGATATATACGGAATCCGACAACCGAATATATGCACAACCTACTTTTTTAGTAGGTAGGTATATATTTTTGTATATATATGTATAATATTTAACTTTATTACATGTATTTCCCGGAGGTATAGGCAGAGGTTTTTAGTACCTACACCCACGTTTTGCCATGTGGTCTCTATGTAATATGGGGCGAGCTGGCCATAAACCGGGCACAAATTCAAACAGCTGCTACTGAGAATTACCCAATGGAAAAACCCAGTAACACTTCTCCCGAACCGAAATTCGAGCCAAGGACTTCATACTCTGCAGTCACCCTTAACGATCAAACCAACAAGGCAGTCGATGAAAACCCAAATTTCGGCCAAATTTTTAACAGGCTTATGCCGAAAGCCGAAACTGAAAATTCTGACAAATTTTATTAATCAGTCTGATGAATTGCGCAGAAACGTCTTTATTCGTTAAATAATAGAATAGTTTGAAGTTTTGTAGGACGAAGAATTTTGAAGTGATGTCTGCCCGTCCTCTCTTTATTAACTTTGTCTCTGCTCTTATTATCTTGCTAGCTAAAGTTCTGGCGACATTATTAATTAATCTACTTTCTGGATTTGGTCTTTGAGTACGCTAGAATTTTATTCAAACTCATCATGTTATTTTCTAATTTATATATTGTTTTTTTTCTTCATTTATTTATAGGGTCAGTCCCATCATATCCTAAACAATTTTAGTTTCACAAAACGGTGGCCCATGAATTTAAACGTGCCTTTTGCATCGGCGCCACTTGGTTCTGATAAAATTGTATGGAACATGCCTACATGACCTGGTATATTCAGGGTCCTTAATCAATTATTTCTACTGGACTCATTTATTTATTTATTGGACGAAATTAAGTACAGCTTATAGCCTAAATACTTACACTAAATTGAAGATAAAACTATATATATATAAAAGAAAGAAAATAATGATATAATATTGGCCACATTCCATCAATAAATGTTGATGTGCTCGAGAACTCCACAAGTCCACATTCCTCACAGATATATTATGTTCTTCTCACCTCTGCGCAGTGTGCACTAGCAAGGCTTACAATAAAAATCCTCTTGCTAAGCAAATGTAGCACTTATTTTCTTTCATTGATAACCAAAATAAAGTAAAATTAGGATGAACATGTTTTACTATAATAACTTTCGTGAGTATCCATAATATTATACTATATATAAATATATATCGCTCGAAGAACCGATAACCGCTGGGGAAGAAAGGTTCTCGAGTGGCGACCACGAACCGGAATACGCAGCGTTGGCAGGCCTCCGAATCAGATCCGGACCGACGATATCGTCCGAATTGCGGGCAACCGGTGGATGGAATTGGCAAGCTGTCGTTTATTGTGGCGTTCTAAGGGGGAGGCCTTTGTTCAACAGTGGACGTCTTCCGGCTGATGATGATAAATATATACTATAGTATATATATAAATAAGGGCTCCGTTACAGTCCGAAACTAGTCGGGCATTCCCGAATATCGACGTAAGTATAACCGGTATATATAGTAGATAATACGAACATGTTTTGCCGGGTAGACAAACTTTTCAATAGGTAAATGGGCCGACAGCGCAGTGCGGTAAGATGTCACTCAAGGAAGCATCTTTCATGCACCCCACTTTATCTTTTTTACTCACTTTTACTGGCACTTAAAAGATCAGGTACCTTTAAACATGGATGACACACTTTCATGCTCTATCGCCTCAGTTTTATAATAAACTTGAGAGTAGGCAGGAGGAAGTCTGGCTCGTTTTGAAATCAGTAAACACGTTGTGTATTTTTTTTTTCTTGACCAAAAAAAACCCATTAAATAACTCCTCGCATTAATCTGGACTTTCGGTTTTATACACAGTTACACTAACGTATAGCACTGCTAAACCTAGGTGAAGAAGTAACGACTGCTTCGGCGTCATAATCATGTATTTCTATTTTACATTCTGGACTGCTTCGTTAGTCTAGTGATTGCTAAGCGCGACTGCTAAGCACGAGGTCCGCGGTTTGAATCCCGGGTCGAGCGAATTGTTACTGGGTGTTTCAATTCTCAGTAGCAGCACAGAGCTAGGATTTGTGCCCGGATGATGGGAATAGGCTCGCTCCCTATTACATTTGGACCTAAAAACATAACTGGCGAAATGTGGGTGTACTATATTTGCACCTCTGCCTACCCCTTTGGGGAATACAGGCGTGAAAATTATGTTATATGTTGTCTATTTTTCTAAGACAAGTGATAAATTAACAATATTCTACAACGGTAGGTATATTTAATACTCTACCCAATCCCCTCTTACCAAGAGGGCATTCACATCTTGTAGAATCTAAGTTAAGCGAAGGTGATATTAGGGGGGCAGCTAGAATCCTATTCAGCAGTGATGTGGTCGCGCCGTGCTCTCCAGATACACTCACTGCTTTGGAGAGCAAACATCCGGCGCCAAGACATGATCTTTCCTTTCCCAATGCTCCGGATCCCATTTTAAATACCTTACAAATTTCAGCCCAGAATTTGATCACAGCCATAGGCTCTTTCAAGAGCGGCTCCGCCGGCGGCCTCGACGGCTTGACGCCACAACATTTAAAGGACCTTACGTGCCCAAGCGCCGGGGATGCTGGTGAAACACTTTTGAAGGAGCTTACGGCTTTGATCAATTTAATGCTATCCGGCAATGTGAACGAAGCCATCATTGACATTTTGTATGGGGCCAATTTATGTGCCCTTCGCAAAAGGGATGGTGGCATTCGTCCCATTGCCGTAGGCACTACCTACCGGCGTACAGCAGCCAAAATTTGCTGTAGATACTATAGCGAGTCGTTATCCAGCAAATTTCAGCCCCTACAACTAGGCTTCGGTTCCAAAGGGGGCTGTGAGGCTGCTGTACATGCGTTTTCGACCTTTTTAAATTCTGATAAAGGCGAGGTCATTCTTAAGGTTGACATTAAAAACGCTTTTAACTCAGTAAACAGAGACACCTTGTTGGCAGGAATCAAAAATGAAGTACCCAAAATTTACAGTTACCTTTGGCAATGCTACAAAAAACCCTCCAAATTAGTCTACAAAGATAATCTTTTAGAATCTGCAGTTGGCTGCCAACAAGGAGATCCGCTCGGGCCTGTTATTTTTAGTTTAGCGATCCACCCAATAATTCAACAACTAAATTCTAAATTTAATGTTTGGTATTTGGATGATGGAACTCTGGGAGGTGACGTGAACACAGTTATTGAAGATTTTAAATTTTTGAAAGCGAAATTGAGTTCTATAGGTTTAGATCTAAATTATTCCAAATGCGAAATTTACATACCGGACATTACAAACAGACTATCCACTTTAAATAAATTCCTTTCAGTTGCCCCTCAAATCCAAATTGCGACCAAATCATCTTTGCGCCTCCTAGGGTCCCCAATTTTAGAAGACTCATATGAAAATTTTATTGACGAAAAAATTCAAAATTATAATACAATTGCAGAGAGATTTTCTGAAATTAGCATACATTCGGCCATTACTTTAATTCGCTTTTGTTGTTTTGGCCCAAAATTTACGTATTACCTTCGCTCTTCCCAACTCTGGAAGCATGCGAACCTTTTGGAAAAGATTGACCAAATTATACGGAACACCCTTACTACTATTCTGAATGTGGCTTTAGACGACCGAGCGTGGTCTCAAGCCACATTACCAATTAGATTAGGTGGTTTGGGTGTCCGTAAAGTTAGCAGTTTAAGTTTACCAGCTTTCCTGTCATCGGTCCACAGTACTGAAAAATTAACTAGAAATATTCTAGCCACTTCGCTAGTTGATTTTGAGGTACTGTGCATGACTGAGGCAGTGAATGCTTGGAAAATAGCTTGCCCGAATGCGGATTTACCCGACAAACTTTTTTCCCAACGCCAGTGGGATGAGCCGCTCTGTAGGTTGATACGGAAACAATTAATTAATACGTCAATCAACACTGCAGAGCGTGCCCGTTTGCTGGCTGTGGGTGAATGGGAGTCGGGTCTCTGGTTACAAGCACTTCCGTCGTCCAGCATAGGAACGATGTTGGACGACAATACGTTTCGAATTGCCACCAGCTTACGCTTAGGTGCACCCTGTGTTGCTCCTCACCGGTGTCACTGTGGTGAAGCTGTTGACAGCCTCGGGCACCATGGCCTATCCTGCGCCAGGAGCGCTGGTCGCATACCGCGGCACGCGAATTTAAACGACATTATTCGTCGTGCTCTCGTCACCGCCGGCGTCCCAGCTATATTAGAACCCAATGGCTTGGTACGGGACGATGGAAAGAGACCAGACGGTATGTCTTTGATGCCATGGAAATTGGGTAGGCCTTTGGTGTGGGATGCAACATGTGTCGACACCCTTGCGCCATCTCATGTTTCCAGCACAGCGGTTTGCTCTGGCGCTGCTGCTGCAGCTGCGGAGACCATCAAGCGGCGAAAATATAATAACCTTATAGGTAATTATATTTTTGAGCCGTTTGGGGTCGAAACACTCGGGTCATGGGGTCCGAGTGCGCGTCTTCTTTTTAGTGACCTTGCTAAACGGTTAGTTGACGCTTCACGTGACCAAAAGGCTGGCCTGTTTTTCGGCCAAAGAATTAGCATTGCCATTCAACGTGGCAATGCCGCCAGCCTTTTGGGCACCCTACCAGTCGACAGCGATGAGGACGAATACTTTGATACATAATTTTTAGTTTAAATTTTTTATTTTTGTATATATTTATTTTTAAGAATTGTAAATAACCTTGTAAATAAAAAAATAATACTCTACTATATATGAGTTCTGTTTTGACTATTTCTGTACGGAACCCTAGCAGCGTAGCAACACGTATTAAACGATTTTACGAATTACTTCTCCATAAATATTTGTCCTTGAATTTTCAATATCAATTACTTTTGTATTCCGCCCCGGAAATTTTATTCTTTGCGTTCAAACAAGGTATTATTCGTTTGTAAAGAGATCCATCAACTTACGAGTATGAATCGCTAAGTAATTTGATTGTTTTGATAACGTACAAAAATTTAGGACGAGTGAAATGAAACGGGAGATGTGGGCTAAGAGACGTGAAGAGAAGCGATTAGTAATACTAGCTTCGGACTTGCTATGATGATGACGTTATCTTTGACTTATTATGTATACTCAATCCAATATGATCTAATTCTGGGAGGGTTTGACAAAATGTTTCTAAATTTCGCTTCTTATTGTAAGTCCTATGTCTCACGATAGCATGCATTTATCACCCCCGACGCAAAAAGGGGTGTTATTTGAAGTATATGTTTCTGTATCTGCCTGTGGTATCGTATCTCCGAAACGATTGGACCGTATATGATGTGGTGTATTTGTTTGAAAGCTGACGAGAGCGAGATGGTGTTAGCTATAATTTATGAACATTTATTCAGGCGTTTGTAATTAACAAATGTTTAACTTAATTTTTCTTTAAGTTATTACTCTTGCTCATACCAAATTCATTGCCTATTACAACTAATTTTCTTAGCGATGAAAAAGAGTTGTATTCTTAATAAGCTTCTCATGATATTAGTACCACTTTTAAGCTACTCGTATTAACTCTCGTTTCATTCGTCCTACACATTACTCAGTTAAGAATACTAGTGACCTGCCCTTTTCATTTCATATTTGGTCTGGTCTATAAAATATTCCTAATGTAAATATAATTATTTAGATGTATAGCCTACAGACATTTGTTTTAAGTGTGGGTGTTTTGATGTATGTTTAATTCATGCCTGTGAAAGCACCCACGATAAAATTTGGATTCTAAAAAATAAATGGTAGCTCCAAAATTACTTAAACATCGAGATAAATCAGGGCAAAAGTCTTATAGAGAAATATTGAGCATTGATCACCAGGCTAGCTCACTGCATTTTGGTGATTTCAAATAATTAAATCCTAACTTTGTTTTCCGTCACCGTTAGTTAGTGGGGCTATAGAATATCTTAGAAAATATTTATGACATTGAAAGTCACAGAAATGCTCTCCTGGGTTTGAGCCTGCAACCTTGTGCATATAGGTACAAACCCGGTCAACCGTTAGCCTACTAAGAATACCCTCCATGTTATTGAGAGCAAAATGAAAATTTATGGTTTCTACGTGCTTCTCTATAAAACTGTCGTGAATTCTTGTATGTATAAAGTATACCTATAGAGGCAACAGTGTGGGCGTAACCAAACTTATTCGTAGGCGTTAAATGTTGGAAAGTAGGACGAGTGCCAGCAGAACTCCTAAACAAGACTTCTATACCTTCAGGCGATTTGTTTATGAAGTTACCATTTAAATTTATGTGACCATTCCTTAATGAGATGGGGTCAAATAGTTGTTGTATTTGTCTATACTATGTTCATGGCTAGGATGTTAAAAAAGGATGTTTCTATATTCAGATTTCTTCTGGTTCAAACGTTAGTGTCCATTTTCTGTGTTGTTGCAAGAGATGTTTTTTGCACAAGTAAGTGTAAGCATACCTGCACATTATATGACCACATATTTATAGTCCAATGGGACAAACAACCGACTGGATAAAGATTAGATGCAGCACCAACGGTTTAACACCTCTCTCATACTCGATACGTTAAGTTTCAACTCGTTTCTTGTCATATAAACTTGCTTATTTTAAATCCCTGGTGCAACGCGTGCCAACCCCAACCTTATTCTGTGCTGTGTGACGAGCAGGATCGATTATTTACATATGGGTTGCTGCTGAAAGCTGCCCTGTCCGCCTCGGTGTTAGGTGTGTGGCAGTGATTTGTATGTATTTATGGTTAGGCTAAGTGATCATAAGAATACTAACATACAAGTAAGATAGATTGTTACTTACACAATTGAGTCATGTTACTTGATGTTAAAAGATAAATATAACATACCATAACATCACGCCTGTATTCCCCGAAGGGGTTGGCAGAACTACATACAGTAAACCCTCATTTCGCCAGTTATGTTTTTAGGTCCCAATGTAATAAGGGGCGAGCCTATTGCCATCAACCGGACACAAATCCAGACTCCGTGCTGCTACTAAGAATTACCCAATGGAAAAACCCAGTAACACTTTGCCCGACACGGTATTCGAATCCAGGACCTCGTGCTCAGCAGTCGCGCTTAGCAACCACTAGACCAACGAGGCAGCCATGTTAAAAGATAATATTATTAAATTCGAATAACCAACATTCCTTTATCAAAGGGCATTAAACTATAACTTAATTGTCATCAAGATCATAAATCACAATCAAACTCACTTATAGCCAGCTAAGGCTTCCCACTACTCTATCGAGGTTCGTTATCTGCGCCGATATTCACAGCATCACTGTATTGGGATACCAATTACGGGCAGCTACAGCCTACGGCCATTAATTGGATACCGGTAGTCCATCTTTATCAATAGAAAACTAGTTTTATACCAGGCATGTAACTGATATTTGTGTATATCAGTACTTTTGAGCCAGTATTCTGTTAACTATCAGATTGATGTTAAAATTTTTGCCAAAAATTTGTGCTCGAGCAGTAGGTAAAAAGCGTATCGTTCTTTTTGAAGTCTTAAGGTCCAATATCCAATACGAATGATAATTATAGTACAGGGCAAGGCTAAAAAGATCAGAGTCTCAAAGCCATCTGTCAGGGTGCAGTGTAGGCAGATCCCGCATCCCCTAAGGCAGTTAAGAGGACACCCTAGAGTGCTAGCCGGTAAGATTCCGGCATACCACTTCGTCCACCTCCAGACGAGGGAAGTTCTTGAGGATTTCCTCAGCAAATAAAGGTTGTGACACAATTTGAAGCTAATGTAATCCAAGGAAAATCTCCAACGCACATGTAGGCTAAAGATTACGAAGTAAATCACAAGTTAAACATACATAATCCTTCTTTTGAACAAGAATTATAACAACTGTAATCCACCAGTAACAATACAATTGTATAATTTATAGCCCGGGCTTATTGTACATTCATTTACTCTAATTTTAGATTTATATGGATCAATTTTATTTTTATTTATTTTTATTTTGATTTATCTTTACTAATTTTAAGTTATTAATGTCAATTATAATTATATTATAACTACTTATTTTTTTATTATTTCTATGTAACTGTTTAAAGCTAACTTAATTTTGTTATTGTTATTTAATATCTGTTTTGTAGCATGTTTGTATGTAGTATACTGTAAATGATGTGCATACCTGTAAGTGACGTATTTACACTGTACATAAATTATGGAAATAATGTCACAAATCGTAATTGTAAATATGTCGTTGGTTTGCCTTATCAATAAATAAATAAATAAATCAATTTAGAAACAAAATACTTCTGTAGGTACTCATGTTATTATATATATACTTAAGCCGACAAACATGTATGAAGAATGTAAAGAGAGTAGAGTCACGCAGAGCAGTTTTTGTATGCCAAAGAAATATCAACCTAATGGTTATTAGTATAACGTCCGAAATAACAAAACAATTACTATAATTTTTCATCTCGGTACGCTGTCATTCATTAGTAGTGTTTTGATTTTCGACTTAATTTTTTCGAACGGTAGGTTGATATTAGTTTGGCAATGGCAAATTGCTCTGCGCTGCACATCGCCTGTAATTTTCAATTACATTTCTATTAGCTGCTAGTATTAACATCAAGAAGACACCGCGTTGGCAGGCCTCCCTCCAGGTGGACCCACGATATGGTCAGTTGCGAGCAACCGGTGGATGCAAATGGCAAGTTGCCGTTCATTGTGGCGTTCTAAGGGGGAGGCCATTATTCAACAGTGGACGTCTTCAGGCTGATGATGATGATAATCAACATCAATATCTCAAAATAGACTTAAGTACTAATAATTTAAAAAACAGGAACTGACTGCCTCGTTGGTCTAGTGGTTACTAAGCGCGACTGCTGAGCACGAGGTCCTTGGTTCGAATCCCGGGTCGGGCAAAGTGTTACCATTAGGTAATTCTCAGTAGCAGCACGGAGTCTGGATTTGTGCCCGGTTTATGGCAATAGGCTCGCCCCTATTACATTGGGCCTAAAACATAACTGGCGAAATGTGGGTGCACTATATTATGTGCACCTCTGCCTACCCCTTCGGGGAATACAGGCGTGATGTTATGTTTTGTTTAAAACAAGCTACTTCGTATTACCATTAAACCCTAACCAGTCAAGCCACACATAAACGTGGCGCCATGCCAACTTCCTACGATTTCCTTTTCATTAAATAACAAAACGAACGAGAAATATCAAGTCCATTTTTATCATATTTATAGACACAAAGCCGGTAAATACCGCACGGAAAATGAGGGTAGAACAAAATACGCTGTAGGTATTATGAGTATTATGGCGGCTTATTGAACATTATCGCTCCTCCTGACGACTTTTTATTTTTTTATTAAACGTACAGTCCGAAGCTTATACGAACGGTGCAGCGCCAGTCCAAAAAGGCTTATTATTTTAATACTTTATACACTGTTTGGATTTAATGCTGGTAGGAATTTTCTGCGAACAACCTTAAGGAATTAACGTTATTCGACGACCTGATTAGCGCAGTGGCTAAGCGATTGGACTGCTGCGCTAAGGGTTGCGGGTTTGATTCCGGCACGGGGCAAAACTTTGTGCGAACCACAGATGTTTGTCCCGAGTCTGGGTGTTAGTGTATGTGAATATTTCATGTTTGTGAAACGGTTCGAATCTACCTACGATACATCTATCTACGATACAGGAGAAATTCCTAGTGTGGGGCGACGTTTTTAAAAAAAAAAAAAACAGTTATAGACGTATATCACAGGTGCTGCAAAAGCTCTACAATTTATTTATTTAAACATTACAGTCACCTACCATGGCGTTGCACAGTTCAGATTAAAGCTATAGGTAGGTTTAACACAGAGTCAAAATAAGTTAAAATACTATGGAAATTACAACTAAAACACAAATAGTAAATACAAAATAACAATAACAACAATAGCCTTATTGTATAAAAAACAGGGACAACCTTCAAGTGACAATTTTCTGTGAAAGTTATATCAAATCTTATAGTTTATCGAAACCCAATAGGTTGCACCTCACAAGAATATTCCTTCAAACAAAATTAAATTCGGTTTTCTAAGGTATTGCTGACAATACATACCTTAACCATACAATTGAAGCAAAAATCTCCTTTTTTTAAAGCCAGTTTAATACAATCGCTTGGCTTAGAATAAAGTGTGAAACTTAATCCCGCATAACACAAAATCGTCCTAGACTTAAGTTTGAGCTCACAGATAATAATTATAGGAAGCTTAAAGATTTCCAGTCTGTAAACGCGAACAGTTTTCCGTTACCGTCGGCTCGAATTACTATCTCATCGAGTTCTCGAACGATAAAATCTATTGGGTTAAAAGATTGATCTAGTTCTCGAATCGGTTGGCCTTTTCGTTGACGCTGTGAGCTTGGAGCGAAATGGACGGACGAACGTTAAGATTTACAGATTTCGATATCGGTAGGTCAGCGTACCTGCCTTGTTTTCATTAAGCTGCAATAGTGAAGGTTGCGTGAACTGAAAATAGAAGGTTGCTAAATAAAAAATCCTGATAGAGACTTCTCACCGAAGTGTAATTTTGAATTAACATTAAGAAATGCTTCTATTAGCCAATAACTTTTAAAACACGCATATACCTTTTTATTTTGGTCTGTTTGTGGCTACTTCAAAGCGGACGATAATTATATGGGAACTGTAAGTCTGTAATAAATGGACAAAATATCCTTTTTTGTTTAAAAGTGGTAACTAAAAGAAAATGAAAGCGCTTTGCTATTGAACTGCTCAAAAACGTCTAAGTTACGATAATTGACCTACGTAGCCCTTATTTATTATTTTTGATATGAATTGCAAATATTTTTGTGATAGGACATGTATGCGTAATACCCACAATTCAATTAAAACTGCGTTTAAGAGTTCTGTAACTTATGTTTTATGTTGCATTTCATTGTAAAGTATAATATTATAGTAATCAAGTCTAACATCTATATTTTTGTTAACAGGAGTAAAGTAGCAGCCCTGCTCCTGGACAAACACCTTCAGATCAACGGGATCTCAATGGGCGAGGTGATGAGAGAGAGACAGAGCATACAGATGCAGCCAATGGCCAGCAGCAAGATGAAGAGAGAAAGGAAAGCTGCTCGGACACTCGGGATTATCATGTCAGCGTTCTTGGCGTGTTGGCTGCCATTCTTTTTATGGTAAGAAAAAAAATGATGGATGGTGTCTTGGAAACGTGGTAGCCCTAAGTTTTATGTACTCAATTTATAATCATGATGACGAGGTCAAATTAAAGCAAGTGCTGTCTTTCGTTGAGCAATTTTTTAGTTATTCTAAAAAACATTGACCAACCTAAAATTATGGTTATTTAACCTAATACTCGTATGCTTAAAGTTGATAAACTTTCTGGCTAAGCAGTTACAGACGTCTATCTTACTCTTAAAAATACTGGAAAAATACTAACTCACTTGATTTATCAATCATATATAGTGGCTCTGGAGTAAGAAGACGGTAGAAATTTCTCCAGTAGGAGCACCTTCACCATCTCATTCATAATAGGTCCTTATAGGATTTACTAAGAATTGCAATGTGATCTTTTTTTCCATAGGTACATAATAACAGCCCTGTGCGGAGACGCGTGCCCCTCCCCTCCCCCTGTCGTGGCCGCCGTCTTCTGGGTGGGCTACTTCAACTCAGCGCTCAACCCTCTCATCTACGCTTACTTCAACAGAGACTTCAGGGCCGCATTCCGGAAAACGTTAGATTCATGCTGCAGGTATCATTTCATGTCTACATTTGTGTCCTGTCTCGTGGTCTCGTAGCCCAGTGGATAATGGATTCAAAATAAAACAAGAATTGACCTTTTCTCTATTTATATATTCAGAGACATATGACACATGGTTATTGTTCAATTAAGTGTTGAAATATCTTTGTCGATACGCACTTTTTTAATCCAAATGACTAATGATATTTGCATTAAGTCTAATGACTGATGAAACCTAGGTCGATGACAACCAATATACCTGAATTTAGAGTCTGATACTAGTGAAATAGATGGTCTGACTGATCAGGGCTTGTTACTTTCTGTATGAGGAGAAGCCTTTACCTATAATTATGACAGTTAATAAGCTGGTATTTTGTATACCAAAATATAAACCAAAAATTGTTGGTGACTCCTAAGCTAATAGGAATCTCCTTCACCCAGATCACTCTGCGGCGACATCGCCCGGCGCTACTGCTGTCAGCGGCCGCGCCGTGATCAGCATCATTCAAATGCGTCCTCTGACATCCACATGAACAACTGCATCAAGTCAACATCCGCAGATGTCTTGAGAGCCCACCAAGCCTCATGCTCGAGACCAGAAGACATCGTGTTTGAGACATAGACTTAAGTATAGTTTTAAGTATGTTTTATGTATAAGAGTGTATTCTTACGTTGGTTAAAGCAATAAGTTTAATGTGCCATTAATTTTAGTGAAGCCTACATCTATTTATTTATTGTCTTTGTGATATACAATTGATATTATCTAACAAGCTCAAGTGGTAGTTTTGAATTAATCATACTGGCGTATTTTCTGACAACTGCAACCACTTTTGGTTTTGCCCAAATGTTTATAAACGATGTTTTTTTTCTGCTAACACCTATAGTCGTTAAATGCCACGCGGGTCATGTTTGACCTGCAAACAATAAAAAATCAGTTGTGTTTGCATAGCAGTGAAAGTGTTAAGCAAAACAAAATTGTACTCGTATCGTGGAACATTTTGAAAATAGATTTTCATTTTGTTTTTTTAGCGTGCTCCAAATACAAAAAAGAAATTAATTTGATAAAATCGTTTGATATAAATCTTTGTCAGTAAATTGGAAGATGTGAGGTTTCCAGAATCTATGCTGAGTCCTTATGACTAGGTATACGCGTTTGATTCTTGCTCATGATTGGTTATTTTCTCAGTACCTCACGCTCATCCAAGGGTACTTCTCAAGTTATTTATGTGTGCCAGTAAATTTTTAGACGTCCATAAAACACGAGAAGGTACAGGGTTTTTCAATTCCACAAGAGTCCGTACATTGCGACAACTAGGCTATCAGTCATACTCAGAGAGGTCGCACAGTTGGAATTCTTCAGTTTCGACTGATTCAGAAGTGCAACCTGATGAATTGTCTCGTTCTTATTTTAAAACCGCCAATCGACATTGACATTCAAACTACCTAACAGAAAAAAAAAATGCAGACATTATGTATTAGATTAGAGTTGGTTTATCGGATTTGGGTATCGTATAAAGAATCTCTGTATTACCATCTTGTGATTTCGGACCATGAATTGAAAAACCCTGGAAAAAATTTAGATGAACTGAAAAAAATCTAAGCTAAGCTGGTACTTTACATTGCTCTAGCTCGCTCGCTCTTCCGCTGTTAGCATGAGAACGAACGAGACAGGGATACGTAAAGCGCCAAGATACGCCAAAAATCTCGATATTTAGAAAATGATATTCAACAACTAGTAAAGGTTGTGAAGATGGTAAATAATTTAGTATGGTTGTGAAGGTTTTGTTGAAAATTAAAAAAAATATATTTTTATTTATAGTTCTGGATACTAAAGAGTAATTACTCAGATTCTAAGCATAAAACGCTTAAATATTAGTGGTTTAAAACCGTTTAGTAGATTTTAACCAATTAGTTTATAAAAAAATATTATAATATGTGTGTATTATAAAGTTATGGCTGAATACTTTTAGCAGAGGCAAAGTTTGCATTATATATGTTAGCAGAGCTTGTGTTATAAATTTGGCGGAAAAACAAAATAATTATATTTATGATATTTTTATTTAGTAACCAAAAGGTATTTGCATCGCCTGAAAAAAATCCACCTTTTGTTGGAAACCGTAGAGGCAAATAATCAATTTGAATTTGATAGACCTCTGCAGACAGCAGTCGCTTTACGTAAAATATTGACGACATTAATATTAGTAGGAGTAGAGATCGATGAATCTAGACCCAAAGTAAAACAAAGCTAAATCATAATAACATACCATCACGCCTGTATTTCACAAAGGGAAAGGCAGAGGTGCACGTATAGTACACCCACATTTCGCCAGTTATGTTTTAAGGTTGCAATGTAATAGGGGACGAGCCTATTGCCATCAACCGGGCACAAATCCAGACTCCAAAATCCGCTAAATCATAAATATTATCGAAGCCAAAAATAAACAGGACTTAGGTATAGTCTCAATCCAGCCATTTGGACAACGGAATACTGTATAGGTACTTGATACTTGGTCTTTCTTTGCCACACCAGATGTCTGCTTAAATCCTGTATTGTACTTACCAAGAAACTTCCTGAGAAACCAACAAACTTCATACTCAAGATATCAAGTCTCCTTAACGGTAATATTTTATGTATGACGTAATCACTTAGGTATCCCCAGTACATTTTTACCCTTCGTATCTCAAAGAATGTCGTCAATTTTGACGGGAAACAGGATATTAAGTTAAACATCGCCTTTCGAGAAAATTAATTTTCAAAAATTCCAGAAACAAACCCAATATATTTTTGGTATAATGACATTGGAGTTAGCTGATATACAGCGATAAATAACCATGTTATTTTTAAAATTAATACATTCTACAGATACTTGGTAGGCCGAGGAAAGATTCCCCAAAAAACCATAATTAAACTAAAATTCTTTTAATTCGGACAACAGTGATCCATATTTTGTAAGTATTACAAAAAAACTTATATACTAGTGTTAGTAAAAGTGATTTATAACTTAATATTATTATTAAAACAAAGAATGACTGGGCAGAAAAATACTTTTCCTACCCAATCACCCTCCGCACAAAATGACAAACATTCGGCGTACAGCTTTCCGCCACCGCTCTCAGGATATAGTTGCGACTACTCCTCACTCTGCAAAGTAGCAAAGCCGTCTTCTGACGACATGAATGAAGCTCCAGTAATTGGAGAGGAACAGAAAGAAGAAGAAGAAGGAAGCTTCTGACAAATGAGTACATAGAAAACAAAAGCACAAAAATATGCCCCGATCTCATTAAGGCACATCAACGGTCTTAGAAAACCCACTAGACAGCCCACACTATTCCCTCGCATAACTTTGGCGAGAAATACCTTCACGTAATACCAAACAGGTGACATCATTGAAAGGCCTTTGGTCCTGTTTTTGCCCGGAATTATGTCACGGCCAAACTCCCGAAGTTAATATCCGAAAATGGTTTTACTCGTTCAGAATTTGTGATATAAATAGGGAATGCAGCCTCAATTCGTGTTGTCATGCAAAAATGTCGTAATCAAATGTAAATGGCATTTAAACATGCGTCAAATACCATCGCCATATTGATTAGGTGCTCTAACAATATTATTTACGGTTCTTACTTCTCTTTTGACTCAAAAATTAAAAAAACCTTGCGATAGTTTTCGATTCGCTGAATGCATTATAAAAATATGCTTTTGTCCAATCACTGAGTTACTAGGAAGTAGAATTTTATTGAAACCAATCCATACCCGGAATTTCTCGTGTATCACGACTGCATATCAACAGCTGTGACCAATATTTTTCCTCTTGCAAAAATTTTATCGAAGAACTTTCGTTCGGAAGAACATAACATCACGCCTGTATTCCCCGAAGGAATAGGCAGAGGTGCACGTATAGTACACCCAAATTTTGCCAGTTATGTTTTTAGGTCCCAATGTAAGGCGAGCTTATTGCCATCAACCGGGCACAAATCCAGATAACACTTCGCCCTCCCTGGGATTCGAACCCAGGACCTCGTGCTCAGCAGTTGCGCTTTGCAATCACTAGACCAACGAGGCACTCAAAAGAAGAAGCTGAAGTCGGAAGAACAGTTAAACAAAATCCGCAAATGGCCCGTTAACAAACGAACTAAGTACAAAAATTGTGGATACTAGAAATAATTTGGTTTACCTCAAAGACATTATTTTAATAACGGTGGAATATTTATCAAGGCGTGACATACCCGTGTTAAAATTAATAGCCCGGCTGAGTGCTGTAATGAAAATTCCCTTCGTGCCACTCGGCTGCACTTTATAGAACCATTATCTATTTTAAAAGCAGGACTATGCTGGGGTCGCATTGCTACTATAGATAGTTTCCTCTCCTTAGCAATTATGAATCTCATATTATCGTCAAGTCTTTTACGGTATCGTTCTAAGTAGGCTTACTAATGCTTCTGATAACATTTTGACGAATCATATAATTTTGAAGTGTTTCTTTTTATTAGAAATGTAATTGTTTTTTTCTCTGAAGAACTCGGTTTAATACGTAGATATTTTTCACTCCCTGCAAGATTTCGTTTTTAATTAATCGGAATTATTCCTCAAGCAATCTAAACGATACAGAAATATTACTTGTACCCAATTTAGCTACAACAATTTTAACTGTCATCTCAACCTCAAAATTTTGAAGAAATTTTTATGCAAATATTATTAGAATTCTCCATCAAATTTAACGCATTTAGAGGTGCGAACGAAATTCCCAAGTTTCCTTATTCGCATGCGGCGTGCCAATGTCGGTGACATCCGGAACGTTTTCGCTCAAAAGAGAGCAATTCTTCGGCATTTTTGTATTTCCATGCATGTGTTTATATTTCCTTTTGTTCTGCAGTTTCCGTGTTCTGTTTTTGAATTTGTATTTGGAATCATGTTCAGTATTTGCGTGTAGCTTTATTTAGGTTTTGCTTGTATTTAAAAATTGTTCTTTGTTCTCATTTTTTCTATTGTGAGTATATGTTGCCATTTTTTCTTTAGGGTAAGCGGAGGTGTGGTATGAGACACTCTAATTACTAGTTTCATACAAGAATTCGTCTATTACTAATTTACTAAGTTATTATAGGTATCACAAAATCACTAAATTGTTCGGAAATGTCTTCAGTATACTGGAACTTGAAAACAGTTTCCAAGCAGTATAGATAATTCCAAAGTTACCCTGTAAATGGTACCAGTAAATACTTCTTGTAATATAAGGTAGGAACATTAATCACCATGTTTACGCCCAGCTCTCTTAGATGTTTTCCTTTACCTCGAAGTCTCTTATGTGATAAATTAGGTCTTGGTCTGCACGTTTAATTTAGAATACCAGCTAAAACATTATAACTATCAACAAGCCATACAATCGTCCAAATGAACTGTCAGAATTTCGCTATGAGTTTTTGATTATTTGAGGCGGAGAAAAAATATTTTTATTATAAAAGTTTTACTCATTTTTTTTCAACGAACATCATTATTTTACACGATCTGAATGACCTCTATTCGAGCATGTATTTTTGGAGGACTCTTGTTTTTCTTGCTAGCCTAGTTTCTTATTTGTTGTCTTGATGGAAGATTGTTGGTTGATGTTTTCACTAGATTTGACAAACACGTTGAGACACATTATGTAGGATAGATCAAATAATTTTCGGGGCCAAAAACAGTTTCATTGTTAAGTTTGACGACCTGATTAGCGCAGTGGGTTCGATTCCCGCACGGGGCAAAACTTTGTGCAAACCACAGATGTTTGTCCCGAGTCTGGGTGTTTGAAACGCACCTACGATGCAAGAGAAATTCCTAGTGTGGGGCGACGTTTTTATAAAAAAGAAAAAAAAAAGTTTTAGTCCCGACAATTTTTTTTTGGTTTTTTAGTTCCTATCTTCACAAAACAGTGCAAAACATTTTCAGTATTTGCAGCAAGTGATAATATTTTAGAACCAACAAAACCACTAGATAAAATAAAACTAGAATCTAGCTTTGAACCTACATTTTGCATCTGGACATTTTGCTCATTCCGACAAGAAAAATGTAATAACAGATAACAAAAGACAAGCCATGGAAACGGTCGCCCCGAAAAAGGTTTTCAAATTGAAATGAGACGGACTGACAGATTAAAGGGATTTATTGTCAAAATCTTTGATCGTTACCGCTGTGTTTATTTAGGCGGGGTACCCGCTTCGGATTGGCTAGGACTAACCGCTGGCAATCAACAAAGTGCTTTAGGGTTGAGAAAAATATCTACAATTCAAAGTTCGCGCTGTCATTTGTTTTACGGCTTGGTGGAATGAAGAATGAGTCGTTTGTGTTTGGAAGGATTTGAACCATTGATTTTGTTCACGTTTTTTTTATTTGTAAAGTAGTTTTTTGTCTTTATTTTTCAGATAACTTACTTGATGAAATTAAAAATAAAAAGGGGAATTGCTTCGGTTTCACTCGATGCACACGTAAATGTTAAAAATGGCATTATAAATGATGTTTTCTTATAACGTTGACCACCGGATTTTTATGCCATGAAACAACGCTTGATGTTTTACGCGCGTTCAACATTTTCTGTTATCATTATTTTTTGACGTCTATAATTAATTATTTTCTGAAGTTACATCTAATGTAATGATTTTTGAGGTTTTTTTAAGCTAGCCAACAACATATATACATTCTTTTAGAATATTGTACTATACTTTCAATTAATTTGGACGTTTTCGCTATTGAAGTAGAGTAAAATATAACAAGACATTATTTAAAATGTATTTATCAAGAGATCTGGTTTTACGTAAAGCGACTACTGCAGCCTAATGAGAAAAAGAAAAGTATACACTTGAAAACTTTTTTTATTGGACGGCATTTTCAAAAGGGATTCAACACCCAAAAAATCAATGTATTTACTCAGTACTATAACATACTTTAAGGGTTGATTTCGATACAGCGAACAAACTTTATTTAATTTATTTTGTAAACTAAACATTTGTTTTAAAATTAAACCTCGTGATACATTTCTGCAAAAGTACAACAAGACAATATAAAAATCAAAATGAATTATTTAATCCAAATTTTATTTTGATAAAATTAATAAAAATAAGTATTTATAAATATGAGCAATTATGAAAGTAATAAGATGTATAAATTAAATTATTTATTTATTTAAAATGAATTAATGTCATAAAATGTAGATGTAAATAATAATAAATGGAGTATATTTAAATGTTTGTATAAATATTTGTTTTAGAAATTAAATGAAGTATTTTGAAGGGTGGTTTATGTTTTTTATACATTTTATGTACTTTTTTTACATTTTCGGCTTAAGATTTTATAATGATTTTTTTAAACGTAAGTTATCGTAAAATTATGTTTTTTAGTGTCACATAAATCGAATTTACACTTTTTGGAAGGTATGGTAGGAGGACACGCACAGCTTTTAGATTTATTTATTATAGACAAGGTTTATTTAAGATAATAATACCCTCTTAATTTTTGTGTATTTTATTTTACGGCATTCGTAATTATTAGCAAGTAATTTCAAATCAATTATAATTTATTTGTGAGACACAGATAAAAGTAAAGATCTTAAGTTCATGTAGAGTATGCTCTGCCAAAGAAATGGCGTATATATTATAGATATATATATAACAATGACACTATTACTATAGCACAGTTGTGTTAATAATACTAATTTAAAGATAATAAAAAGAAAGAATAAAAATATACAAAACTGACTAATTGAATTATTAAAATTATCATTGGTTATGGGTTATAATTATTTCTAAATAAACCCTGTATACAACGCGTTATATATAAAATATCTAACGTATATCTACTGTAAGCGGAACCACCCTTTAAAATCATAAATTGACATAAAATGTGAATTTAAATGTAACATATCTATAACAAGGCAATAAAGTGCCAAACTTAGACGAACTGCTTGACATTTCTGTACATAGTACTTCTAGTGTAATATAGAACCCTATTTTGTGATCTATGTATATTTGGATAAACTCAATGTATATGTATATGTAGATATTAAATGTACTATATGGTTGTGAGCGATTGTTCTGGGATTAAGGTAATTATACCGTATTAACAAAATAATAATGATATTATTAATCCGATGTATATTATACACTAGCTGTCGCCCGCGACTTTGCCCGCGTGATTTTTTTGAATAAAAACTCCAGTGAGGTTATTAATCATATGTATATTATACATACATAAAGTCACGCCTGTTTCCCTGAGGGGTAGGCAGAGACCACGGATTTCCATTTGCTACGATCCTGGCATGGCATTATACATAATGAGTTACATATTCCGATAGTGGTTATTATGGAATTTTTAGTTAACTATACTGAAGTAAAAAGTTTTTTTAGTAGGACATATTTTTTAACCGAACAATGCACTTTATTAAAGGCAATTAAATAAGACAGTAGCTACGATTTTTATGAGCCTTTCTAATCAGAAATTAGTCAATCCGATCAGAATGAAGTATATGCAATAATCTTGGTATTTTAAAATCATGAAATCTAATTATTTTTTTATAAATTAAAAAAGCAAAAAGCTCTTTAGATTTTAGAGGCATAGTAGTATTAGTATAAATTTAGTTTTTGGGGGAAATGCGAATTTCGGAGGTGAAAATAGGGGTTAAGGACCCTTAGAATAAAAAGTGTTTGAAAATGAATAGTAATTTATTGTACCATATGATATTTTTTTTAATAATCCAGAACAATCGCTCACAGCCCATCCTTACTGTAGATAACTAGTGTTGTATCACATTCCATGTCACGGGTATTAAATATAAATATTTATTTATTATTAGTTATTGTTTTCGGCTTGTAAATACTAAACATAAGGAATGTATTAGCAAAATAAATTCATTATTATGCGTGACTCTGTATTTTGTTTTTCTATCCTGCCATAACTGTTTTAAAGTTATATATAACTTAAATGACGATCTCATAGGCGCAGTGACTAAGCGATTTGACTGCTGAGCTAAGGGTTGCGGGTTCGTTTAAGTCATGGGACAAAAACTAGTGTGAACTACAAAGGTTTGTCCCGAGTCTAGGTGTTTGTGTATGTGATATTTCATGTTTGTAAAACGCAGCCACGATACAGGAGAAATTTCTAGTGTGTGACGACGTTTTTTTATAAAGAAAAAAGAAGTACAATACAGTGGATTTTTATAGATTTTTTATTCCAATTTTTATTGCCTATCTCCGAAGGCTTATAATTACAAACTTTACTCAAAGAGAAAAATGATTAACCAACACGGTTCACTATGGCAAACATATTATCCTTAGTAACAGAAGGCCTTCTTTAAAGTCCATCAAAAAGTGACAACAATTTCTCTAAACGTTGCAATATAATCTAACATTCTAAGCGCTATTCATTACATAGAGCATAATACGGCTTTCATGGCTGTAGCTTCATAATGCGGCCTTTTCAGCTCCAAGCCACAGAGCATGTTAATAGTAGAATTCCACTCCACATATTGGAACCACTACCACGGTCTACAGTATCACTACTAAGTCACATAATATATAGTTCTCATCATATAAGAAGAATGCTGAGCGACCGTCAGCGACTATTCGCACGCGGATATAATCGCTTCCTATGGTACTAGACTATTGTGGTTTATAATCACACTAATATTATAAAGGCGAAAGTTTGTGTGTGTGTTTGTATGTTTGTTACCTCTTCACGCTGAAATGGCTTGACCGATTTTGATGAAATTTCATATGTAGGTAGCTGACACCCTGGATTAACACATAGGCTTTTTATCCCGAAAAAATGTAACGGGCAACGTAATACTTTGGAATAGTACCGTGGTGTCACTCTGCCAATTGAGCCATCATGTCACGATCAAGTTTCAAGTTTCCTTTATCAACTTAGATGCATAACGTCTGTCTTTGGTGTTTCTTGTCGGTTCTTCTCTGATTAAATGACAGATTGGAACCGTGCAACTAGCATCCTAACGTTTCATAAGCGCCTGTAATAGGTTTACATGAAATAAAAACATTTTGAATTTGTTTAAAGGTAGTCAAAACACCAAAATATAAGAAAAATAAATTTGTGCACACACAAGCAAACAAACAAACTCTCAAACCAAACGCATACACCTCCGTTCCGTTGTGGATAAAAATACAAAGAAACGTTGCCATACAAACGTTCTATGATTCTATCAAATCTTTTCTGTACCACGAATTTGTCAGCCAATGCAAACAAATTGAATTGAAACACAGATGCGAATCTGTTTCAATCGAATTTGAAGCCGATAGTATCGAGTAAATACTGTATTCGAATGAATCGCATTGCTTAGAGGTATTCACGTGAGTAGTGTGCAATGTTTAATGAAAAGCGATTTCATTTAACGCTATCTTGGTATTGGATAATTGTGAACAGAACAACAGACAGAAACTAGTGAAAGGAGCTAGAGAAGGCCTTTACCAAAAGGCACTCTGAATTAAGGCACATATTAAACAACATTAAAAAAATAGAACCCCTTTCCTCTAGCGTGTCGTAGAGGCGACTAAGGGACAATCCAGAAGATGGGCAGCATCGTCTTTTGTATCTTCAATACTACGATCTCCAAGCCGCTTGCCAAACGTGGGAATTATGGCAACTCCCCTCCCCTGCTTACGTAAGGGGGAGGCCTATGTTCAACAGTGGACGTTTTCCGGCTGATGATGAAAGAAACAGAAACAATTCAGAATAGAAACGGCATTATCCCTACTAATATTATAAACGCGAAAGTTTGTGAGTATGGATGGATGTTTGTGACTCTTTCACGTAAAAACTGCTAAATGGATTTTATTGAAATTTCATATGGAGTTAGCTGACACCCTCGGCACATGACACGGTTTAACACATAGGCTACTTTTAATCCCGAAAAAATGTAGCGGGAAACACTGCGGGGCGCAGCTAGTTATTATATAAAATTGTAATTGAAAATACGTTCGATGCTTTAAAACAATTGTTACCAGAGAAACAATTTTCAAATAATATTTTATTTTGTTTGCATTGAATATGAAACGAATGTATCAGTTTTCAAATATGAAAAACTATATTGTATTTTGATTCAGCCAAAATACCAAAGCCCAAATTCAAGTTTCAATATGTATAGCATTCATGTAGTGTAATGATTACAGCTGTGTTTACGTGATGTTTATGAAAACATGAACCTTAAAAAAGCACAACTATAACCTATTTAAATGGATAAAGGAAACTTAAAAAAATGATGAACACGAGCGGGACTCGAATCCGCGACTTTCGCCGTACCTTGGCACCGTTCTAATCTTGTGATTTGATGGATGCGAGCGAGTGACACGATGGCTCAGTTGGCACAGCGCCGCGGTGCAGCGAAAGTCGCGGGTTCGAGTCTCGCTCGTGTCCATCATTTTTTAATCATCATAGCTGGAGTAGACTCCAACTCAGACTGTTGTTAATAGGTAATAAAAAGGTAGCCATTCTTCTTATTTCCACTCGCAAAATTAACAAAATCAAATTAAAATATCTTTGAAATAATCAAATAAATTTTGTTATTATATTATTTCAAAAGGTTTTCTTAAAATTTTTAAAAAAATAATTACGATGTGCTAAGTATTTTCTTTTAATATTCCAGTCCTACGCATATTCTAAAATAGTTAAAGTAAAATTAATTAAAAATATAGAAACTTGAAGAAGTTTTCACAGTTGTATAATTATTATTGTTATCTTCCAGTTGTTATAGGTTAATTATATACTGAACTATTAGTTACAAGGTGATCCAAACCTACAAAGGTTAGAATGTAGGTGTTTGAAATTGATATTCATTACATTTTCCATGACTTTTTATAGTCTACTAGTTGCGCGCCGCGGTGCTACCCGCAAAATTTTTGGGGATAAAAAGTAGCCTATGTTAATCCATAGAGACGTTAAAAAAATGATATTCTAAGACACCACTGACTAACTGTGACGGGAAATATCATGAGGAAACCTGGATTTACTTATCTGTAACCGCCAACCCGCAGTGAGCTAGCGTGGTATGCAATGCTCAACCTTTGCCATTCAAGAAGAGGTCTTTGCTCTGCAGTGGGACAGTTATAGGATGTTACTGTTATATATTATTATCATACGTGATTTGGGCTCCCGTGCCGTCCAACTGCCGGCAAACTGAGAGTGCGGTTAGAAACTAAAGAGCAAAGGGACAGGGAGTGGCCATTCTATTCATAGAAAAGTCTGGGCACTCCATAGGTATTGTATAGACTCAAGTTTTACCCCGGACAATCGGAAAATAATCAGCCTGGATTGCACGATTCAATTGTGTGAGAGTTATTTCTCATTCCACTTGGGAGATTAGACCGAGATATTTCTAGATTGTTTTTACTTATCCTTTCAACACGAACGAACGGAGATTTGAGCGCTGTGATTAACTAGCTTAAGCAGTATACTGTTTAATATAATGGTAGATACAGATTACCAACCATTGTAAGACATAGAGTAAAGGGCCAAGGAAAATCCAGAACATGGGCGGCAGCGTCTTCTGTAACTTCAACACTAATACTGCGATCCCCAAGCCGCTTGCCAAGCGTGAGTTATGGCAACCCGGGTGGGTTGCCCTAAGTGACAGGCCCTTGTTCAACAGTCGTATTCCGGCTGAGGATGATGATAAGACTGCCTCATTGGTCTAGTGCTTATTGTCAATCACTAGGCCACCACGACTGACAAACAATAGATCCTATTAAAATAATTTTTAGTTCTCTGTTTATATTCGAAGTGAATATGGCATGATTGACATGTATACTATAACGTAACGCAGAATACAATAAAATGTAAATACGATTATATTAATTATACCTTCATATATAGGGAAGCATTCACACAGGCACTGTGACAAAGCTTCCCTTGTAAATGTACTAACACAACAGGCCGCCGCCGCAGGCCGCGTTTGTGCGAGCCTTTTACAGCACATTGAATAATGAAAATTACACTGACGGGCTGCAATTCTGCAGAGAAAAGTTTTGACAAAATATGATTAATAAAACTACCTCGTTGGTCTAGTGGTCGCTATCGACTGCTGAGCACGAGGTTCTGGGTTCGAATCCCGGGTCGGGCAAAGTGTTATTAGGAAAACTAGCTAATGGAAAAACCATTAGGTAATTCTCAGTGGCAGCACGGAGTCTGGATTTGTCCCGGTTGATGGCAAAGGCTCGCCCCTTATTACATTGGGACCTAAAAACATAACTGGCGAAATGTAGGTTTACTATATGTGCACCTCTGCCTACCCCTTCGGGGAATAAAGGCGTGATGTTATGTTTTATGTTTCAATGATTAATAAAAAAGATTCTAACATACGAGTACACTTTTTCAGACAATTGAAGGACTTCAATATGGCATGACTTGCAATACTAGTCCTAATTGGAAAGTAACATTCACAACTTATTTATCATCATCAGCTGGAAGACGTCCACTGTAGAACAAAGGCCTCCCTCTTAGGTAAAGGGAGGGGTTGCCATAACCCCCACGGTTGGCAAGTGGCTTGGGGATCGCAGTATTGGTGGTGAAGTTACAGTAGACTGTAGGGACGGGACTTGCTGCCAACTTCTGGATTATCCTCTAGCCGCCTCTTTCGACACCCACGGGAGGAAAGGGGGTGGTCAATTCTAGGCCGGATACCAACTTATACGTAAACCCTTTTCTACTGCAGTGTCCCATCCTTCCAGACACGCAAATATTACACTCAAAATATTATCATTATCTCGGCAACACTTTAAAACATTAAAATTCCGAATGTGTCACTCCACAGCAAAATAAAGCTGTTTACACTCACCGTACTCAAGCTCTAACGTTCCCAAATCATCATAAACACGAACGAGCTAAGGAAAACGTTCGTTTAAACAAACTACCTGTGTTCAAACGATAACATTGTCATAAAAATTAAATGCACCATTGACCTTACTGCGAAATGTTTGTGAAGACTTCAGGGTTAGAAAACAAGTGGAAGTTTTTATTAGGCCCGCTGGACACTGGACGAGTTTTTGTGGCGCGATTGTTGGGATACATTCTTCGTGTGAGGTCATTGTCACAAAGAAATGGGTTGGAATGTCGTGGTGAAAAGATTGGCGAGTCGACAAAGATCGTCGTCAGGTTAATCACCCTGGGTACGATGGGTGCCCCTATCTGGGTACAAAAGCAGGTAGGTACGTCCAACGTACTAAGCCTACTATGACAGATCTTGATAAGTCGTAGTGTTATAGTTATATGTATACAAGATGGTTGTTATTGCACATAGTCACATACAATTCAATTAGTATAATCGCTGCAGCAGTGATAGCCGAGTGGTATGACAGTTGGACTGCCAAGTCAAAGTTCGTGAGTTCAAACCCGCGCCAATGTCTTTTCTAATTTGTGTGTTATAAATTAGTTATCAGTTGCTAAAAATGGTGACGGCAAACATCGTGAGGAGACCAGCACACCTGAGAGATTTTTCGAGATTTTTTAACGGTGTGTAAAGCCATGACAGAGGCTTAGAGGCGGTTTAAACTCTGACACCAGGTTGTTCTTTAACAATACAATAAAAATATGTTTAATGGCGTTTTATTTATGTCGCCAATTTTAGATTTATATCAAAACTACGCACAATTGCATCGTTTGCAAACACCCTTAGCTAATAGAAGCATTTTAACTGTTTCAATCAAACAGAACGATTCTTTAGAAACCCAATTAGTTCAGTAATTAACTTCGATTTTTATGGTTGTTTTTAAATGTTATGCAGTTAGTTGCAAAGTGGCATTGATAATGAAGGAAATTGATTGAAAAATCTTTCTTATTTGTATTGATGGTATTTGGTTTGATTTTATTGCACTTAACAAATGTTTGGGAGTTAAAAGTTAATTTCATTTGTTTTGTCAGTGATTTCTATTGTTTTAATGATGTTGCCCTACTTTAGGGATCTTTCCTGTACCATAGGGTATGTTTTATAGAAATAAAATATATATATATCGCGATATTTATATTAGAACAATATAATATTCTTTGCATTTATTTCTCTCAGTCGCCAGCTTAGGCATCTGTGGAATGGCAAGCAACAATCCTTAATTAAGGCATTCTACGACTGTGAATTGAGCATTTTAGTTCTAAGATCAAGCAATCCTGGGATTTATTGTGGGAGCGCTTGATGAAATACTTCAGAGATGGCACTATCTTTAATAATTGCATTCTGAATTTAGTTTCACTAGATTATGGTCTTCTATTCCGACTAATATTATTAACGCGAAAGTTTGTAAGTGAGGCTATGTTTGTTACACTTTCGTAAAAAATGTTGAATGGATTTTAATGTAACTTAATAACAATTAGCATGTGTCACCACTATAATTATCTTTTAAAATAAATAAATAACAAAAGAAATGCTAGGCGTCGTAAGATATAAAACAAGATTAGACGTCTTGTATTATAGAAAATACGCTACAGGTTGAAAGCGGTGCCCATTTCATAAACAATCTAAAGACACTTAGGTATTTTTGTTATTTTGTGACTGCCTCGTTGGTCTAGTGGTTGCTAAGCGCGACTGCTGAGCACGAGGTCCTGGGTTCGAATCCCGGGTCGGGCAAAGTGTTATTGGGTTTTTCCATTAGGTAATTCTCAGTAGCAGCACGGAGTCTGGATTTGTGCCCGGTTGATGGCAATAGGCTCGCCCCCTATTACATTGGGACCTAAAAACATAACTGGCGAAATGTGGGTGTACTATATGTGCACCTCTGCCTACCCCTTCGGGGAATACAGGCGTGATGTTATGTTATGTTATGTTTTGCTGCAATTAGTTAATGTTCTAGGGCTTCTAATAAAAGTTTATACAATTATTTAAACAGTAGGTATAAGAGAAAACTTAAACCGAAATTAAGTAACATAAAACAATATTGTCATTCAATTAGTTCATTTTTAAATCCCGACGGACATTTTTCCTTGTCAAAGAAAATAATATTTATCTGTCATCATTCAATTAATTGTTCGTGTCTCTTAATTAACTTTATTTTGGTACAAATAATAGCCGGAGCTATCATAGTATGTCGATGTGGTGTTGTTGTGTGTGTATAAAGAATACATACATATAGGTACATACATAAAGTTACGCCTGTTTGAGTTTGAGGAGTACCCTTAACCGACGACCGTGTATGAGGAATGTGATGCGTGTGACTGAAGCGAAAGAAGTATGCCAGGATCGTAGCGAATGGAAATCCGTGGTCTCTGTCTACCCTTCAAGGAAACAGGCGTGACTGTATGTATGTAAGTTTTTCACTATAGCAGTCAATAAAAACTTTGATGACGCCCAATATAAACACGACCACCGAATAACGAAACAAATGAAGCAATTAAGAAGAAATTTAATAATTCCAAAAAGTTTGCGATGATAATTTTTGGAGGCAAAACAAAAACTTTGTGAATTTGTTACGGCGGGGTTCGTTAGCGTTACAACACAGGGAAATGCAAAAGGTACAGAAGTTTAGATAAGTGAGGGACAGATACCTACTTTGGGACCACAAACATTGGACAGCCTCGTTTTCTAGTGGTCACTGAGCGCGACTACTGAGCATAAGGATGGGTTTGAATTTTGGTCAAGGTGTTGTTGGATTTTGTCCTTTAGGTTATTCTAGGCAGCACGGAGACTGGATTTGTGCCCGGTTGATGGCAATAGCCTCGCCATCTAGTACATAGTAATCTGTAACAATCGTGTGTAAACCGGCACACCTGAGAGATTTTTCAACGGTGTGTAAAGCATCACTACGGGCGGTTTTAAACTCTGACACCAGGTTATTCATCAACCATATGATAAGAAGAAAACGAAGACCTGTTATGAAAAACAAGTGCGCTTGTTACATAATCATTCTTCAAAAAGCGATTGACCTCTCTCAAGTCCTCATATCAAACTATAAAGGTCAAAGTAAACTATCAATCCGGAAAAGGATCATCACCTTATCGACTCGAGCCGTGCAGTATTCTTTGTATGAAACTCCCTACTGCAACGCACACTAATCGGAATCGTAACTTAATTGCCTCGCCTCGGGGCAAGCTCGAACCGGCGAGTCGTCGCCTAGCCGTAGCCGAGTCAAAGTATTCCAGCAGCTGATCCGATTTGGTTACGTGCTTACGTCAGGTTGTCGCCTGTTTGACGGCGAGGCGAAAGGCGATACGGTGATCCCTTTCCGTGTGACGTGTGCTATGATGAAGGAGAAAAAGCTTCTGTTTGCGCAAATACTTGTGCACATACGAGAGTTCAAACTTCCCTACTGAACGTCCTCTGCCGTTTGCCCATCCTTATTTAATGAAATAAGTAAGATTATAGCCGGGTCTTCGCCGGTCACGGTAGAAGGTAATGGGCCATTATCTCTGGCTCTTAATTTGTGTATCGGGTCTTAGAATTTTCATGATAATCTGTGTGTAAAAGGAAAACAGTGTACCTGTTTATTGTTTTATGGAAGTTGTGCAAGATTAGGGATATAAGGCATTTGCTGGTGTTTTTAATGGTAAATAATTTTCATTGCTGATATTTTATAGCAAATACGCTTTAAATTAGCTTTTTACCGCAATTTTACTCGCGTTCTGGCGGAAGTAATTACATACAAAAATATAACATCACGCTTGTGTTCCGCAAAGGGGTATATAGTACATATCTCATCATCAGCCGGAAGACGTCCACTGTCGAGGAAAGGCCTCTCCCTTAAAGGGGGAGGATGGCCATAATTGCCGCTTGGCAAGCAGCTTGGGGATCGCAGTATTGGTGGTCAAGTCACAGAAGACGCTGCTGCCCGTCTTCTGGATTTTCCTTTAGTCGCCTCTTACAACAACCACGGGAGGAAAGGGGGTGGTCAATTCTGAACCGGATACCACACGACTTAGTACATATCTATCTAGTAAAATTTCACCAATTTTAATATAACCTATTGTCATTAACCAGACTTAACTCAATGCTGTTACCGAAGAATAACCCAACAACACTTTGCTCGACTCGGGAAACAAATCCAGGGCATTCCACTCACACACTTAGCATCGCACCTACCACTAAACCAACGAGATGGTTTAATCGAATTTTATTTAACACTCGGTCTACCTACTTGGTGCCTGCTTACGACCCCGCTTTAGTAGTCGTAAAGCGCATAGATTTTAATGCATTTTTATCACCGAACGTCTTGAAAACGTTTACGTTTCGATGTTTTACGATCTCTATGTCCTGTGAGGATGGAGTTGCTTATATAGATAAGAGATTCTCGTACTCAGAACTAATATATATTACTAGCTGCACCCCTCGGTGTTACCCGCTGCATTTTTTCGGCATAGAAAGTAGCCTTTATGTTAATCCAGGGTGTCAGCTACCTCCACATGAAATAACATCAAAATCGGTCAAGCCGTTTGAGCGTGAAGGTTACAAACACATCTTCAATCTTACGCCTTTATAATATTAGTGTGACTAGCCATCGCACACATTTTCCTCTGCGTAAAAAGTTTTTGCATGTTCTCCTAATCAAGGTGGATTTAATGCCTTAGGCATTTTGTTTAATAACGTCGCCCACGCTGGGAGTTTTATCCTGTATTGACCGTGCGTTTCACAAACATGAAATATCACATACACGAACACCCAGATTAGGGTCAAACATCTGCGGATCACATTTTAGGTCCCCTGCTTGAATTGAACTCGCCACTCTTAATGCAGCAGTCCAATTGTAAGCCACAACAATTGCTGAACCGATTTGTATGCAGTTAAGTAACAAATATCGATACTAAGTCTTACGGTTGAGTATATAAAATACCTATATCCTAAACTAAACATAGTATACATGCCTACTCATATCATTGTAATATGTAGCCCATGCTATTTTCGTTGTTCGATTTCTGAACTGATCCATTTGGTAGTTTTAGCAGCATCGAAACTAAATTTGGCCTCACCCTGTATGATATAATTGATAACATGTGAACTTATACAGCTCTGTTTGAACTTTAGGGGAACAGTTTTACATACAATATACAACTGTAAGACACTAATTAGTATATTGGTAGAGAAATTTGCTTAAATTTTTGCCCAAATACCCCCAGACAAACAAATATAAATTTCTCCTTTTCGGAATGTAACCAACAACCCTTAAAGTCGGTTCGGTTCGTCGAATTCTAAAGTTAAGTGTTTGGATCTCTGTTGCTCAATCACGATGTAACCGCTACATTTTGATTTGAATTTAGAACATCAATAGAATGAATTCCTGGATTTAAATTTGGACGGAAAACTTTGATTATAAAAAAAACTATAATACGCTTGTAGGGGAAGGGGTTAGTAAAGGCGTATTGTACTACCACATTTAGCCAAGTATGTTATAGGTCCCTAGGAGAATGTCGTTAACTAGGGGACAAATCCAGACTCCGTGCTGCTGCTAAGAATCACATAATAAAAAACCCGATAACCTCCTCCCCGACCCAGACATCGAATCTAGGACACTTTGCGAACACTAAAACCGAAGCAGTCTAGTAATACATTAATGATTAACATATTCTCGTCAAGTATTTATTGCTACAACCAACGCCCATAACTTAACTCCATGCTTCCATTGAGTTCGACTCAATTCAATCCACTCAAAAAGGTATAAAAATGCACTCATATAAAGGTGGTTTCTCACGACGCGTTATAACATGGGCGGCGCCAAGCAAAAACGGTTTGTACTCATATAAGCCAGCAAATATAATAAGCAAACCCGAGTCACTACTTCATATGTTGATACGCACCACTGATGACCTGATTGGCATAGTAGCTAAGCGATTGGACTGCTGCGCTAGGGATTGCGGGTGTGATACCCGCACGGGAAAAAAATTACGATCTACAGAAGTTTATTTCAAATCTGGGTATTTATGTACATGTTATTTTATATTTGTGAATTGCAAATATACGATATACGTAATAAATTCCTAATGTGGGCGATGTTTTTAAGAATAAGATAAAAATAAAGATAAAACTTCTCTCGGCGCGTTGCCCGGCTCTAGGCGTCGTGGCACGTGTTAAAACGCGTCGTGAGAAGCCACCATTAAACATATGCACGTGTATTACTACACCAGTTGTATGCAGACTTGTTTGACCTAGTTCCTGACGCGCTATTAAGAGATGCTTAGTTGGGTTTTTGGCCGAGCTTAATAGAAAGTGCTGGATCGACTTGATTAAAAAAATGCTGCAATCTTGATTTTATTAAAGTGCAAGATCAACTGAAAGCTATCTTCAATCTTGTATAGATACACAGGTGTCATCATCGTCAGCCAGAAGATGTCCACTGTTGAACAAAGGCCTCCCCCTTAAGTAAAGGGAGGGGTTGCCATAATCCCCACGCTTGGCATGGCTTGAAGATCGCAGTATTGGTGGTGAAGTTACAGAAGACGCTGCTGCCCATTTTCCCTTAGTCGCCTCTTACGATACCCACGGGAGGAAAAGGGGTGGTCAATTCTACGCCGGATACCACACGGCACACAGGTATAACATACATTAAACATTACCAACATACTTGAACACTGAACAATTGTACATACATACCTACCTACTAATTTGAACACTGTAATACATATAGCACCCCTAGAATGAAAGCCCAAGTCCAAAATCTCTAGCGACGACCTGACTGGCGCAGTGGCTATGCGCTGTACTGCTGCGCTTCGATTCCTGCACAGGACAATAAATTGTGCGAACCGCAGATATTTGTCCCGAGTCTGGGTGTTTGTGCATGTGATATTTCATGTTTATGAAACGCACTCACGACATAGGAGAAAATCCTAGCGTGGGGTTTTTTATAAAGAAAAAAAGGTAACCTAACTCAAAATTCTTTAGAAACTTTAAAATAATATAATAATAATGGCAATGGGCCACATTATTATATGTCACAGAACCGATAACAGAGTAAGCGTATTCTAGAGTGGAGACCGCGTCTCGGCAAACATAGCGTGTGAGACCCTCTATCCATATGCATAAGAAGGCAGGCAACGACTGCAGACCGGGCTCTGTGGAGTATCTTGGGAGAGGCCTAGGTCCAGCAGTGGACTACAACGGGCTGATGATGATGACCATGCAAGCAAAAATAAATTATTCAAAAGAATAATATATCGACAATTAAATAACCCATTTAATTCGATTGATAACTAAGAAAGATTGAATATAAAAATTAATGCAATTGATTGAATGCGATCAATTAATTGAATCTTTGACTTTTATTGGTAGTGTAACTAATTATTGTGAGCAAAGTTATCAGAGACGTGACTCGTCTTTAGTTAATTAAGTTGGGATTAATAAAAGTGGATCTATTATAAGTTTATTAAGTTAATTTAATTTAGTTTTTGAATCTTTGTGAATAGAAATATTTTACTTTGTTTCATACATACACAATATATAATCATGGCTGTAATTCCCAAAGGGGTAGGTAGATGTGTTGTCTTATATCGAGAGTCTTTATACGACCACATAACTCTATGATCTATGATTGTAAATTATCAAAACATTATTGTACCTCTATTATTATTTTCAACACCATGTTTTATGCAAATAAATTATTTAGGTACTTAATTAAAAATAGCACTGACTAATCAGGGAACTAAACCCAAAACCAAGCTTAGCCGTCGCACTTAACAACCTCTAGACCAACGAGGCAGTCAAGTAGAAGATCTAAGAAAGTATAAACGGATCATAGCTATACGTTTTTCCCTCGCTGTACCCACCATAAAAGTATAAAGGCTGTGTCACACAGAACCAGTGTTCCGGATGCTTTTACGGTCATACTTTTTGTTTTAACTTTACGGCGGTTTTATGCGTTTTTGCGGCTGTAATTGACTGCAGGTCGTAAAGGCTGAGCTCTGGCTGGAAAAGAACTGTGTTAGCAGATACGTACATTGTGACATCACACTAATATTATAAAGGCTGTGTTTATATGTTTGTTACCTCTTCACGCTGAAATTGCTGGACCGATTTTGATGAAATTTGGTATAGAGGTAGCTGATACCCTGGATTAACACATAAGTTATTTTTTATCCCGAAAAAATGTAGCGGGTATCACCGCGGGGCGCAGCTAGTTGTGCTAAAAATGCTACAGTAAAAGCTAATCCATGGTGTCTATAAATAGTTATAGAATGGTATACGGTGGTTTTTACTTCATACAACATCACGCCTTTATTCCCCAAAAGGACAGGCAGGTGTTGTTACAAGTCTCAATGTGATCGGTAGCGACTTTATTGCCATCAACCGGACACAAATCCAGTCTCCGTACTGCACTGAGGTACATAAGGGAAAAACTCATTAATATTTTGTCGGACCTGGGACTCGAACTCAAGACCACACGCTCATCAGTCGCGCTTAGCGACCACTAGACCAACGAGGCACTCTTGAAACCGACCAATAAATCACAAAGCTTCTTCGTCTTATCGTATGGTTGATGAACAACCTGATGTCAGAGTTTAAACCGCTTGTAGGCCTCTGACATGGCATCACACACCGTTGAAAAATCTCTCAGGTGTGCTGGTCTCCTCACGATGTTTTCCTTCACCGTTTTTAGCAACTGATAACTAATTGCATTGCTGGAAAGTATCACAAGTAATAACAGCCAACCAATGTAGATCGCTTGGATTTTTAATTAACTAAAATTTAAATGAACTAAGGCATATAAACGATCCCTTCCAAATAATCCAATTAAATTGAATACAACCGCATTAATCTATGGTCGCGGGTTCGATGTTTGGTTGTTGTAAAAATTAGAACGTAACCCCGGATTATACGCCATCATGGTTTGTTACAAAGCCGGGGAAGGTTTATTTAACTGCTATAGCTATGTTGGTAAGTATATTTAACTTTATTGTTTTGTTTATCGATATAGTATCATTTTTTTATAGACATCCATCCTAAGATTACTGGTTCAAATCCCGGGTAAACAAAAGTTGTATTGCGATTTTCTTTCCGAAAACTTTCATTCTAATATTATTATTGGTTAGACCATTACATAAATATCATGCATAATATTTTTTTACTTTAGAACCAGCATAATTAGTTTGTTTAAAAAAAAATCTCGCCCCTTACTAAGAATTTCTCCTATATCGTGGGAGCGTTTTACAAACAAGAGATATCACATACACAAACACTCAGACTTAGGACAAACATCTGCGAATCACACAAGTTTTTGTCTCCTACGGGCATCGAACCCGCAACCTTTAGCGCAGCAGCCCAATCGCTTAAAGTAATGAAATGATTCATCTTATATAAACCGACTGAACCCTTAAGCCATATTCTTAAATCTACGTAAGATCTATAATTCTACACGTCTAATAGATAAAGGAATATTTCTAGTACCTTCTATAACTCCCCCAATTAAAATTCCGGTCACAGGTTAAATAAAATCTGCTGAACAATCTTCTATTATACAAAGATAATTAGTGATTAAACGAACTTACCAAGTGAAGTTCTATCATAATTATACGAAGCACCTCGTCCGAAGAGATAAGTATCCTGGAATAAATATATTATTATACACAACATGTAGTAACGCATATTAGTTACCGTTCTTGCACTATAGTTGAGAGAAAATAATAAAATAAAATAAAAGTTCGTGTTATGATCACCCCTACTTAACCGGTCAGCCATCTTGAATCGTCATTTAGTTTAGAGTTTATGTAGGTTGAAGTGATATTCCTGACCTTCGATAGGGGTGGGATTTGGGAGGGTGATACTTATCTCTTCGGACGAGGTGCTTCGTATAATTATGATAGAACTTCACTTGGTAAGTTCGTTTAATCACTAATTATACTCGCACCTCGTCCTCGAGATAAGTATCCTGGAATAAATATATTATTATACACAACATGTAGAGGTTGAGAGTATGTTTCAGGAATTTCACTGAAACTGTCTATTGTAATAAAAAATATATGCATTTTTTTTATAATCAAATGAATTTTTATTTGGGGAATTAGCATTAACACCACAATGGACTTCTCTCTTAATTATAATTTGATATATAATCAGTAGAAAATCACATTATACGTACTCGATTGAGTACGTAACAAAGCAATGTTACTTATTAATGAATTAATTTAGCATAGTTAGATATTAATTAATTTAAATTAAATACTGCTCTGGCGAATGTATGTGTTTGATCGTCAGCGTTTCTTATTATTCTATGATAGAATTTGCCAAAAGTCGTGGAGGTACCAGTCCATCCCGCGGTCTTTCGAATGGTGTCAATATTGACCCCCTTTTGGTAAGCCCTAGATGTGGAGGCATGCCGGGTGCTGTGTGCTGAGAACATGGAAACATCTATTCCACAATCTTTTAGGGTGTTTTTGATCCAGCGACTGATAGTTTGAGTGGTAACTGTTTTATAAGGCTTTTTAAAGGCTATAAATAGGTTTTCTTCTTGGCGAAGTGAGGTGGTTTGCCTAATATAGCATAACAAGGTGGTAGCAGGGCATATGTTTGGTTTATCACTAAAGAATGGTATGGAAAGTATAGGTTGACTATTGCCGGCTTTGGAAGTCTTAATTAAATCTGGAATTTTAATGTAAATTTGTGATGTTTGAACTTGTATGTTGCTAATAAGAATTTTCTGGAGGGTTTGGACTCTCTGCGATGTTGCCAGAGCTAGCAATGTAACACACTTTTTGGTAAGATTCTGTAAAGCCAGTTCATCGTTAGGATACCATTCACTTAGGACATCTAATACTTTGGACGTGTCCCACGTAACATCGTATTTTGGTGTGGGTGGTCTAAGCCTAAAAACTCCCTTGAAGAATCTTTTGATTCTGTCATCTGTGGAGATATGTAAACCCATTATGAGAGACAGAGCACCCCTGTAAGTGTTTAAGGTGCCGAATTGAGCACCAGAGTTAAAAAGTTGTGTTAGGAAATATATGATTGTTGGAATGGAGGTCTCAAAAATGTCACACTTGTTTTGAAGACAAAAGTTGTGCCAACGTTTTAGACAAACGTCGTATTGCTTGATGGAGTTGTTACTGAGTGATGCCAACATAATTTCTATTGACGATGGCGGCACACTTCGCCTCAGCAATGCCTTCCGCACAAAACTCCGGCAGCCAGAGTAAGGTTCTTGTGAATCGACCCTTTGCTGGAATGAGAGATTATCACATTTTCGTTAGGTTGGAATATGACTAATTCTGATATTAAGAGGCGTCTGAAGACTGGGTACCAGGGCTGTGTTGGCCACATGGGGACTACAATAATACCTTTAGCTCTGTCCGTTATTATTTTACGGAGTGTTTTTAAGATAATAGAAAATGGAGGGAATGCGTAGAAGAAAAAAGTTGTCCAATGCATGGTAAAAGCGTCAATAGTTAATGCGTCCGGGTCCTTTTTCCATGATACATATATGTCGCATTTTTTGTTTATGCGACTTGAAAATAAATCAATTTGGGGTAAACCAAATTTTTCTGTTAATATTATAAAAGCTGAGTCTTTTAGTTCCCACTCGATATCTGGGTGGCACCGACGGGACTCCCCATCTGCCACGTCATTATCGCTGGATTTAATATAGGACGCAACTATGAAAATTCTTCGTTTCTCACACCACTGCCAGATACATCTCGTTATTTCCGTTAAATGAGGGAATTGAATGCCTCCCATGCGATTAATGTAGCTAATCGCTGTGGAATTGTCTATGCGCATCAATATTTTGCAGTCTGTATATTCTTTAGCAAATATCTTGAGTGCTAAAAACGCGGCTAGAAGTTCTAACTGATTAATGTGACATTTACGTTCCTCATTAGACCATGGACCACTAGCAGTGTCTGCACCACAGGCAGCCCCCCACCCCGTTGTTGAGGCGTCAGAAAAAAATTCTAGCACATGACTGTCGTCTCTTATATGTTTTACGGAGTAAGGGATGGCGTGTAATCACCATTTTAAATCCTCGTGTAATGAGGAGGGGATTGTCATGACTTTGTCGTAGTCGTTATCACCCTGTAGATTTAAGTATTTACATCGCTCTAATTGTTTCGTGTATAGCCAGCCGTATTCTACAGCGGGACAAGCAGACACCAGAAGGCCAACAAATTGTGCAAAATACCTAATTTTACATTTGTGAAGTTTCATGATCTTTTTGGTTTCACTAATTATTCGGTTTCTTTTATCCGAGGGAAGTTGATATTAAATTCTTTAGTGTCAATAACATAGCCAAGATATTTACATCTTGTTGAAGGAGACAAGACGCTTTTGTCCAGATTTATCATAAAACCTAAACTGCTAAGGAGGTTTTTAGTTGTTTCTACATTATCCCGGCAGCCTTCATAGGTGTTAGATACTAAACATAAATCATCCAAATATATTGATGATAGGTAACCCGCGGAACGCAGTAATTTTACTATGGGTTTCATTATTTTAGTAAAAATGTACGGTGCCGTATTAAGGCCAAATGGTAAGGCGTTAAATTCGTACAGGGTATTATTAAAGGTAAATCGCAAGAATTTTCTGGAATTTTCATCTATTTTTATCAAAAAGTAAGCATCCTTTAGATCTAAAGTTGCTATTAATGAATTCTTCGAAATTATTTTAAGGACTGTGCGTATGTCTTCTAATTTAAAATGGCAGGTTTCAATATGTTTGTTTAGGGTTTTTAAGTTTAATATTAAACGCGCCTTGCCATTTAGCTGTGGTCTTAAAAATATACTGGACACGAATTGACCTTGACAAGGTTCACATGTAGAAATGGCTCCGTTATTACGAGTACTGAAATAGCTTCGTCAAATTGAGTAAATTCTTTGGATGAAAGAGCAGGAGGCTTAGGGATAGAGCGCTGTTATACAGTACTACTAAATGTAATTCTGTACCCACGAATCCAGGACAAGATGGTCTTATCATTCGTGATACGTGACCATTGGTTATAAAATTTGGATAAGCGTCCTGCGTAATTTACCTCTTCTAACGTCGATGGTTGATCGTCTTCTGTGGTTGCGATGATGTCTTGGATGATCCGGCGTGCCGATTCTGGTTGGAGGCAGGATGATGGGTCCTCCTCGTTGTCGCAGGTGGCCTCCGGGTTGGAGCCACCTGCCCTTTCACGTTTAAATGGCCCGCTTTAAATGTTGATGGTTGAAGTCGTTTGTCCTTTCTGATAGGAGCACTTTTTATTTCGGCGCTAGATTTAGACACCGCTTTAGCTGCTTTAAGGATATCTGCTAGATTCTCGCCAAAAAGATATTTGTCGATTTTAGAATTATGGATTTGGGATTTCACATCTTTTTTAAGTACTGACGTGCTGAACATTCTTCTAGTTACCGAGTCAGAGTGTTGAATGTCACATAGAAGTTTGTTCGCGTCCATTAGTTGCTTTAGCAACTCTTTGTTTTGATTTTTGTGGCTCTAATAAGTGTGACGTGGCTGATGCTATGCAAGAGATAGCAGCAGTTAGAAGTTTCTGTGTCTTTTGTAAGCCCGTTCGTTGTAATGTGTTGCAACCGGGTCGCCAATTCTTTGTGAATTTCTTCGCCATATTGAACAGAACTAGAAGGGTCATCCCCAAGAAGCTCCAGGATGTCTTTGTCTAGTTGTATGTTCTCGCACTCTTTAATTATATTCTCACTTGAGATTTGTTCTGGACTAGTCAGGTCACCTTCAGGGTTTGTTTCTGAATTTGGCAAGATTGGAATCGTATTAGCTATTTCCGGTAAACTTTGTTCAGATTCTAGGCCATAATCGTTAATTTCGACATCAGAGATAGGTTCTTCAAGAAGCCCAGTATCTGAAAATGTTCTTTACACATAGGTGTAAATTGTAATTGTAACTTAAAGGCCAGACCATGTTGTAAAAATGAATTTTTAATTGTACCAAGTTTTCTTGGTGGGAATTATATTTATTTGTTTGTCGAATGTAGTGGAACAGTCCAAAGAGCAGTCCGGTAACATTCTTTTGTTATATTTAAAGCTTAAATGCGATGAGACAGTCCATAGATCAGCTCGAGTTGCATTACGCTTATTATAAAAAAGAAATAATGATTTCTTTGTTGTGGGTAGTTACGACATGTTACAATGCGGTGAGACAGTCCATAGATCAGCTCGAGTTGCATTACGCTTATTATAAAAAAGAAATAATGATTTCTTTGTTGTGGGTAGTTACGACATGTTACAATGCGGTGAGACAGTCCATAGATCAGCTCGAGTTGCATTACGCTTATTATAAAAAAGAAATAATGATTTCTTTGTTGTGGGTAGTTACGACATGTTACAATGCGGTGAGACAGTCCATAGATCAGCTCGAATGCATTTAAACTTAGTCGTGTTTACTTTGTATATGTGGGTATTCTATTGTATATATTGTGGGTAGGTAGAAAACTATTTTTGTGCAGTGAGGCGGTCCGGTGATCCGCTCGATTGCATTTTTTCCTTGTAGATTAGCATGACAATGTAATCAGTGTTTTAAACTTATAATAGACGTATAGTAATAGGTGGGTACTTACCATCTGAGCTATCACTGTCTGTCGAGAACTGTTTACGTGCACGTTTTAATTTCTTTTTTAACTTTTTGATTTGATCACTTATGTAATCCAGGTCTTTACTATGTTTACGTTTCGGCATTTTAATGAGATTCGTAAAAAAAATAATAATTAAAATATGGAGAACGTGTAGAACGGTCGAGCACTAAAATGCGAATGACGATTCAAGATGGCTGACCGGTTAAGTAGGGGTGATCATAACACGAACTTTTATTTTATTTTATTATTTTCTCTCAACTATAGTGCAAGAACGGTAACTAATATGCGTTACTACATGTTGTGTATAATAATATATTTATTCCAGGATACTTATCTCGAGGACGAGGTGCGAGTATAATATCAGTTTAATTCTTTATCGACATGACTAATGTTCCCGCAGTACCGCGATATGACAAATTAATTATACCGCGAACGGACGGTCACATGAAAATGGTTGATTTTATAATGGATCTAGGTATGGGATGGGATGGCTTTTATTGTTTCATAACTAAGCCAAAATGGCAGTAAGCAAATTAATATGACAAAATATTTATACCGCGAACGGACGGTCACATGAAAATGGTTGATTTTATAATGGATCTAGAAATGGGATGGGATGACTTTTATTGTTTCATAACTAAGCCAATATGACAGTAAGCAAATTACTATGACAAAATAATTATACCACGAACGGACGGTCACATGAAAATGGTTGAAGTCGTGCTCGTCGCGGTAAGTCTTGTGATGGGTGACCGTTTTCACATGTCGAGAACTCGAGACCCCTCCGAGCGTCGGAATGCATGTTGAGCCGTTGGTCCTGCACCTAATGTCTCTCCGGTCGTGTCAGTCTACCGACTCACGCGCTCACTAGTTAAACCTTTTCGGGCAACTGTCGTGGGACATGGATGTCGCGCAAGTCCCGCAATCCATAGATGTCGCAATCGTGAGGGACACGTAAATTCCGTGTCAAGCAAGAGTGTCTCGGGACAGACAGAAATGTCGCCTATTGAAAACGCGGCTTAAAACAACAAAATCGCAGCTGAGGTATATTTCTATCTAGCTGCGCCTCACGGTGTTACCCGCTACATTTTTTCGGGATAAAAGCCTGTGTTAATCCAGGGTGTCAGCTACCTCCATATGAAATTTCATCGAAATCGGTCTAGCTGTTTGAGCGTGAGGAGGTAACAAACACACTCACAAACTTTCGCCTTTACAATATTAGTGTGTAGTGTGATATAATATAACAATCTTCTGAACCACTCTCAGCTAAAAACAAGGGTGAATAAACATAACCTCGCAAATAATCGGCTTTTCTTCCGAATGATCCGCTTGAGATGTCGGCCGACCCTTGACCGTGCCATTAAAAGTTATTTTTTATCTTATTTCAGACAACAGAAGCGTTTTCGGGAACTCTCTGTGAGTATTGTTCAGTGGAGTAAGAGACAACGGTTTTTGTGAGGAGTTTCTCTATATTTGGATGAATAGTGCTCAATAAATCGTGTGTCGGAAGAAATTCGGTTTGTTTAATGATAAGAATTTAAGTACGTAGGTACTAAGTACTTTTACAGCAGTGATACATAACATCACGCCTGTATTCCCCGAAGGGTAGGCAGAGGTGCACATATAGTATACCAACATTTTGCCGGTTATGTTTTAGGTCGTAATGTAATAGGGGGCGAGCCTATTGCCATCAACCGTGCACAAATCCAGACTCCGTGCTGCTACTGAGAATTACCTAATGGAAAAACCTAATAACACTTTGTGATAGTCGAGTGGTATGACTATTGGACTGCTAAGTCAAAGGTCGCAAGTCCAAACCCATGCACCGATGGCTTTTCGAATTCATGTGCGTATTATAATTTAGTTATCAGCTGCTACAAACGGTGAAGGAAAACATTGGGAGGAAACTGCACCTTAGAGATTTTTCTACGGTGTGTAAAGCCATGTCAGAGGCCTACAGGCGGTTTAAACTCTGACACCAGGTTGTTCATCAACCATACGATAAGAAGTATAGGACTAGATATTAATACGCTTTTATAACTATAATGTTAAATGACCATAATATTCAGACACTTCATCATCATCAGCCGAAAGACGTCCACTGTTGAACAAAGGCCTCCCCTTAGAACGGCATAGCGCCTATTAAGATACTTATTAAACTATAAATAACCGAAAAATGATAATAATTACATATTCTCCTTTAGTTAAATAATTTAATTTTATAGGTGTCCCGGATTTGAAGATTTAGGTATATTGTTTGGGTTTAGTGTAAAAGGGATGACACACGACACGACGCGACTATTGACAGTCGCGCATATAAATATTCTTGTTCAATATTTAAATTATAATTGAAGCATAATTAAAAAAAAAGGATTACCAAAAACGTAATTAACGAAACGGGAAAGAAATATCAATATTTGTATTACAATCCATTCTCACAGCTAACGAACAAGGCTTTGGAAAGAAAGCACTCTTCCACATTAAGATGAACGATCCATTTCTGTTGAGGCCCTCACTTAAGTAAGAGGTTTTGACCCCTCTTTCGTCCCTCCTTAGCCAAGTCCCGGCTGTCATAGAAAAATAATGTCCTACTGACCGAATTTCGCCAAACCGGCAAATTCCTAAGATCAGCCAACTACCACAATTATATGTATAGGTATTATAAAACAGTGCACAAAGTGTGCGCACAAACGCAGGTGCACTCCCTGGTCCCTTAGACTCATTAACTGATGGAGTAGCGAACTGACACGATTGGAGAAAAAATTAACAAAGGACCAAACGTTTAACGTACTCTTTGAGATGCAAAGGAGTCTTGATTTATGAAAAACCCATACGAGAACTGACCATACTAAGCTGTCAACCTCACAAGTCGAGTGTAAATGCAAAAAAATAATTTAATATGCTATCGCTATGCGCAACACCGGAATGCACCGCGTAACCGCGCGGTTCACTCTACACAAAAACCGCTTTACCGCGCGTTACCGTGCCGTGTGACAACCATCTAACTAGCACTTCAACCGTAAATACATTAAAATTAAATTAGGTAGGTTTGGTGTTAAAATGATAATGTGTATAATGTGCGAATACGTCATCAATTTAAATTTATCTGCGTTACTGGCTGGTCGCGTTAATGTGATGATTTATCGTGTTTGTGCGGCCAATCGGCCATGTTGATACAAACTTGATGCTGATTGCAGAGATCATTGATTCGTTGATGTATTTATTAGGCAGCTGCGGTATTAGGGTCATAGCACACACGTCAAATCGGAAAAGGATCGTCAACGTATCGCCTTTCGCCTCGCAATCAAACAGGCGTCAACCTTACGTAAGCAAAGCGAATCAGCTGCTCCGATACGTCGACTCAGCTACGGCTAGGCGACGCCGCGCTTACGGCTCGCCGGTTTGCGCTTGTCCCGAGGCGAGACGATTATGTTACGATTCCGATTAGTGTGCGTTGCAGTAGGGAGATTCATACAAAGAACACTGCACAGCTCGAGTTACCATGGTTACTATTCCTTTCCGATTTGATATGTGTGCTGTGACCTTTAGGACTCATGTGTGTGGTCTGTCGTAATTATTATTTGATAGTGTTGTCATGTTGTCTGTTGGATCGTGTGTTTTTGGTGTACTGCTTTTTATTTCGGTGTCTGCAATGCGCTTCTAACTTTCAGGTTATAAGTTTATTTTGTCGTTTTGCAATTAACTTTTACCGGCGGGTGAAGTTGTTTAATTATGGCTAATTTATTAAAGTCGTTTTATGACTATTAATTGCTGGATTTTAAAATATAATTAGTAATTTGTTATTGCATATTTAAGGATTGCAAATCAAGCATTTACAGACCGTCAGATATATAAGATAGTGTGTTGCTAGTAGTTGGTAAGTACCCTTTTATATGTATTGTTTTGTTGTAAGTTATGGATCTCTGGTCTGAAATTAAAGATTTATTATTATTATTAGAAGGAAAAGTGACTGCCTCGTTAGTCTAGTGGTTGCTAAGCGCGACTGCTGAGCACGAGGTCCTGGGTTCGAATCCCGGGTCGGGCAAAGTTTTACTGGGTTTTTCCATTAGGTAATTCTTAGTAGCAGCACGGAGTCTGGATTTGTGCGCGGTTGATGGCAATAGGCTCGCCCCATATTACATTGGGACCTAAAAACATAACCGGCGAAATGTGGGTGTACTGTATGTGCACCTCTGCCTACCCGTTCGGGGAATACAGGAGTGATGTTATGTATGTATGTATTAGAAGAAAAAATAGAAGGTAGAAGCGGAAGACGAAGGCCAGGGCGTAGTTTTTTTCGGCAAGTAAAGAAAAGGTAGGAGTTGAGACGTACAAAGCGGTCAAATGGAATGATAAAAGAAAGAACAGTGGCGTTTGCTCCGCCGACAAGAGCTCTTGAATTTAAGAAGATAAATATTATTATTACACACATAACATAACGCCTGTATTCCCCGAAGGGGTAAGCAGAGGTGCACATATAGTACACCCACATTTAGCCAGTTATGTTTTAGGTTATTCACACTAAACCGCAGATTTATAATTTACTAAACATAAAAACTGAATGTTTGACATAATCTATCACAGACTTAAAAAAATATCAAACGTAATATTTCATGCAGTTTAACAAGATTATAAGTCGCTACGTGAGCGCTACGTCGCTACGAGTCATCTACACAGGTGCTACGAGGTAAACAACTGCTACGAAAAATAACTTTGAATTTAGATGACGTTTATTTAGATTTATCACGGACGACATATCTCACGAGACATTGGGTTTCTTTCCATTTTAAAATTGCATATTTTTCAGTGAAATTATGAAACTTGAAAATTGAAAATTACAGAATAAATGTTGCTGAATATTTTTAAATTATAGCACCGCGATATTTTAATTTAATACGTAGCGTTTATATTAAAATAATATGTTTTTAATTACTCTTGTAAATTATTATTTTGTTATTTTCAATTCTAAACATTAAGCATAACATCACGCTAGTATTCCCCGAAGGGGTAGGCAGAGGTGTGGTGTAGATATAGTACACCCACATTTCGCCAGTTATGTTTTCAATTCTTTTTAGTTTTAACTTTTTCTTAAGCATCACTCTAATAATATAAAGGCGAAAGTTTGTGTGTATTTGTATGTTTGTTACTTCGTCACGCTCAAACGGCTTGACTAATTTTGATAAAATTTGGTATGGAGGTAGTCGACACCCTGGATTAATATATCTCCTTAGCGCCTTTATATTATCAACGAACCACTCCGTGCATATCATAATTCTAAAGGCCGTAGCACACATATCAACCTAGAAAGGTATCGTCACAGTATCGATTGGAACTGTACAGTATTATTTGTATAAAGCCCTACTGCAATGCACACTAATCGGAATCGTACCGCAATCGCCTCGCCTCGGGACAAGCGCAAACCGGCGAGCCGTAAGCGCGGCGTCGCCTAGCCGTAGCCGAGTCGACGTATCGGAGCTACTGATCCGCTTTGGTTTCGTGCTTACGTAGGGTTACCGCCTATTTGACGGTAAGCCGAAAGGCGATACGGTAACGATCGCTTTCCGATACGTGTGCTATGACCCTGTATATCCAAGGACGTTCAATACGAGATATTTAAAGTGGAATATACGTAATAAAAAAAATATAGGTTTATGTTTTCGAACCTGGGCCGCCGGCAACCCACCGAGCTCCACTAACGCGATTATATGGGCCCTCCGTGGTGCAAATGAAAAGCGGACGAAGTTACAAAGTCATGACGTCACTTCTTTAATTTTTGACGAATAGCCGTGATATGTAGTTCTAAAGATCCACATACACATAACATCACGCCTGTATTCCCCGAAGGGGTAGGCAGAGGTGCACAGATAGTACACCCACATTTCGCCAGTTGTTTTTTAGGTCCCAATGTAATAGGGGGCGAGCCTATTGCCATCAACCGGGCACAAACCCAGATTCCGTGCTGCCACTGAGAATTACCTAATGGAAAAACCCAGTAACACTTTGCCCGACCCGGGATTCGAACCCAGGACCTCGTGCTCAGCAGTCGCGCTTAGCGACCACTAGACCAACGAGGCAGTCAGTTCTAAAGATATCACTTATGAACTCACTTCTAAATCCGCGTTGAGATTTGACTCTGATGCGTAGCCCGTGACGTGCGAGATGACTTCCGAGATGATGGTAGCTGATTGGCGCAGTGGCTACGCGATTGGTCTGCTGTGCTAAGGGTCGCGGGTTCCATTCAAAATACAAAAGTTTGGGTGATCCGCAATTGTCTCGGCTCTGGGTGTTTGTGTATGTGATATTTTATATTTGTGAAACACACCCACGGTACATGAAAGTCTTGTTGTATAGTCTTGTACAATAAAAAATGTTAAATAATTATTATGTAACATAAACGTAATATGTAAATACACTATGTATCTATCCAATGGGTATGCGATGAAACAATTTAAAATGTTCATTTTTTAAAACAGTCAATTAAAAATTAAACAAGTGAACAAAGGTTTTGCTATCTTTTGTTTATTGAGTTCGAAATCAATTTGAAAATCGAACCAATTTAACCGCCAATCAAGAATTAATTGTACTTATAATCGAAATCAACCTTACTTTAAGAGGTAACATGTGCATGACATGTTGGTATAGTTACATTGACTCTGCAATATATCAGCATTAATAATAACAGCCTATAACTGTCCCACTGCAGGGCAAAGGCCTCTTCTCGTATAGAGAAGGATTGAGCATTGATCACCACGCTAGCTCACTGCGGGTTGGCAGCCGTCAGCATTAATTGGATGTAACTCTCAAATTCTAAACCTTTATTATTATGTAGGGTTTAAAGTTCTGACTGCCTCGTTGGTCTAGTGGTTGCTAAGCGCGACTGCTGAGCACGAGGTCCTGGGTTCGAATCCCGGGTCGGGCAGTGTTATTGGGTTTTTCCATTAGGTAATTCTCAGTGGCAGCACGGAGTCTGGATTTGTGCCCAGTTGATGGCAATAGGCTCGCCCCCTATTACATTGGGACCTATAAACATAACTGGCGAAATGTGGGTGTACTATATGTGCACCTCTGCCTACCTCTTCGGGGAATACAGGCGTGATGTTATGTTATGTTTATGTTTATGTTAGGGTTTGAAAGTGACCCAAAATGTTTCGTATAATAATGAGCACCCAATCCATGGAAATCTTTCGCTTTGCAAACTTGGCGCACGCTCTGCCGTATATCTGAATAAATACTTTTTCGAGTTACTAGAGATTTTTTTTAAATGAATAATGATTTTGATTTAGATGAAATTTCATATGGAGGTAGCTGACACCCTGGATTAATAAATAGGTTTTAATCCCAAAAAATGTAGCAAGTAACACCGCGGGGCACAGCTAGTAACAAAATAAAATCATGGTTCCATTTCTATACAGAACATCGTAATTTAAAGACAAAAAGCGGTCTGTATTTATTTTCGCTAAAATATTTAAGCACACACCATTTACACTTGCTACCAATATTATTGCGTCACATTGCCCATACCTTACACCACACATTGTCAACCAAAGATGTGTGAACACGTGCACGCCACTGTAATTTGATATACCGGGCTGTATACTTATTCGTAACATATTTACAACCTCCATTGTTTGACGTACACATCGGGCCAACAAAATTGTATTGCTCTCCGATCCCTGTTCGTGGAATCATAATTTTGTATAGAGCTCGTATATTTGTTTATGGTGTCATATTTATTCTGTGTTTGATGTTTATAGGTAACTAGCTTTTCCAGTGAAAATATTGGTGTAGTATTTATCAGCGGCCGTGTGTTACTTAGGTAAAAAATTGGCCATTTTTTTACATGCTTCAAGTTAATTTTACACTGAATTCCACCTAAATCATTTAAGCGAGCGAGTAGAGGATTTACTAATGCATTTTATATAATTTTATTGATTGGCAGTAATGATACCAAGCTAAAACTGTTAGTTATCCATATAATTACATATAGTTTCTTGTAAAATCAATGAGAAACTGAGTTAAATCGACACGCTTGCTCATTCATCATTAGCTGGAAGACGTCCACTGATGAATTATATGTTTTATATTACACGCCCAAAAATATAGCAAACTCCGTTTAGTAGTTCAAAAGTACCATAATACCCAGTATTTTCACCGAACAATGCATTTTTTGCAAAATTTCATTTCAATAAGAAGCGGTTCTAATTTAGATTGCAAGATTTGACTTAAACAAACTCACATACATACTCATTACAATCATTGCAAGTTAAAAATAAAAACAAATGCTTGTAAAAATTAAAATTGAAGTCCATTCAGAAAGTTCAATAAACTTGAAATACGATACGATCCTCATTAAATTCAAATTTGGAATGCTTTTAAATAAGTCTTATCATTGCGCACGATTATAAGAGATAGAGTAAAACTTGTCTATGGAATAATAAAGTAATTTAATGAGTTTGTAAACCTTTTGTATGAGTTAGCTCCGTTCTTAGTTGGTTTATATTTCTCTTTATTTGTTAACTTCGGAATAAAGTCTAAAGAGTTAGAGAGATTAGTTTATGGATTGAAATGAGAAGTTCATTCACGTGTCCTTTAATTGGTGACTTCTACGAGTCAAGCTGCATTGCTATTCTGAAGATATCACTTACGAACTCACTTCTAAATCCGCGGTGAGTTCGACACTAGCCTTCGGTCAACAATGTACTAGATTACTAATACTGACGCTTCAAAAACGGCCGAAGAAATAAGACGTCAAAATTATTAGCGAAGTTAGTATGCTCCAATCATAGCCAACATAAAGACTATACAACTTCTTTCTGGAAGAATGTGTGGGCGTGGCCAAAGAGTTAGGCAATTTTCTATTAAGAGACTTTGCTGCATTAGTAGAAGGGGCTGCAATAGACGGAATTTTGATTGAAATTTATACCTCCGACCTCTCATTTTGGTGGCTTGTAGGAGTCGGGAGTACGGTCTTGCGAAACGTAAAGCTTTCCCGGCCACTTATACAATATGTGTACAACCGGACACGAAGTCAGACTCCGTGAGAATACTACTCAGAATTACCTAATGGAAAAACCCAGTAACACTTTGCCCGACCAACGAGGCAGTCAATTTTTCTTATTAACATAAAATTCGTGGCGGTAAACATACCGGATTTGTATGCACAAGATTGCAGGTTCAAACCCAGACAAGTAGGCAATGTGACTTTTTTAACGTTATACATACTTTCTTAGTTATTCAAAGACACCGCCGACTAAAGGTGATAGAAAACACCGTGAGGAAACCAGGATTTAATTATCTGAAATCGCCAACCCGCAGTGAGCTAGCGTGGTGATCAATGCTCAATCCTTCTCTATACGAGAAGAGGCCTCCCTGCAGTGGGACAGCTATAGGCTGTTATTATTATTATTAAAAACAGTTATAAACTCAATATGAAATTAAATATTCCAAAGTGAAATACAATATTCAAAATAACTTAATATAAACATAACAAACATAACATCACGCCTGTATTCCCCGAAGGGGTAGGCAGAGGTGCACATTTAGTACACCCACATTTCGCCGGTTAGGCTCTTTTTTTTTATGTTTTTAGGTCCCAATGTAATAGGGGGCGAGCCTATTGCCATCAACCGGGCACAAATCCAGACTCCGTGCTGCTACTGAGAATTACCTAATGGAAAAACCCAGTAACACTTTTGCCCGACCCGGGATTCGAACCCAGGACCTCGTGCTCAGCAGTCGCCCTTAGCAACCACTAGACCAACGAGGCAGTAACTTAATATACTACTTACACATATTAAAAACATCTTGTCACTGCTATTAAATATACCGAATACATATTAAAAAACAGGGTCAAGTGCGATTGGAACTCACGCACCGAGGGTTCCGTGCAAACTAAAAATTATAATAGAATTAAATAACAATACTGTCTCGTTGGTCTAGTGGTTGCTAAGCGCGACTGCTGAGCACGAGGTCGTGGGTTCAAACCCAGGTCAGGCAAAGTGTTACTGGCTTTTTCAATTAGGTAATTCTCAGTAGCAGCACGGAGTCTGGATTTGTGCCCGGTTGATAGCAATAGGCTCGCCCCCTATTACATTGGGACCTAAAACATAACTGGCGAAATGTGGGTGTACTATATGTTCATCTCTGCCTACCCCGTCGGGGAATACAGGCATGATGTTATGTTTATGTTTTTATAATCAGCATAATTGCCTGTATCTTTTGATTGCGTTGACTTAAAAGTTACATTTTAACAGGTCTGATGGACAGCAGACCCGAGTAATTGATATGAATATCCACTTATACCATTACGCGTTCTTCAGAAAAAGGGGTCTACAGACAGACAGCTGGACAACGGATGATCCTATAAAGGTTCCGATCTTCCTTTTTGGGGTACAGAACCCTAATAAGTGACGGCAGATATTAAAGTGCTTCGATGCGAGATATAGTGATATTAGATTACTGTAATATAATGATGTGTTAATATATTTTATAGCCAAAAATTATTTATAGATTCGTCCTTTCTATCTCTCTATTCTTGGTGTGTTTCTCCGAAGGTGTGGGCGGAGTTATGCTATTGTCATCACACATTTAAGCAATACGGATTAGCCCATGTGATCGAAGGCGAGCCTATGAGCATAATTTATCAAACGCGCCTCTTACCACATACTCTTAAAGGCCACTTTCCATTGTAAAAGGGAGATACCACACTACACTGCACGTAACGGCGTCACGCTTCCACATAAAAAAATGTCCTACTTAGTTCATGATAAGGGGACAGTACAGTATGCTGAGTTGCCGAGTGGTATCCGACCTAGAATGTACCACCCCCTTTCGCACCCTAGAATGTACCAGCGTCTTCTGTATCTTTACCACAAATACTGCGATCCCCAAGCACGGGGATTATGGCACCCCCCCCCCCCCTTACCTAAGGGGAAAGCCGTTGTTCAACAGTGATGATAACAGGTACCCTGAATTGATACATACCTGCATATAAACTCATTATTTTCCTCTTCTATCCAATCCATATTATAAGCCACCACAATATATAAAAATATCTCATAAGTGCCGCATGCCAAACATGATTACACATCCCCAACAGGCAGCCGCCATACTTGATTATATTCTTATCAATTAATTAATTTACCTAGCTCACGGGACTGACAGCTGGGTATTGTCAACTGTGACAGCGGCCGCCACACCTTGTGGTATAAGTCATGAGGTAAAAGCGAACAATTATTACTGCTACTAAAATTATGTCTAATCATCATCACTACCCTTCATACTGTAAAGGCGAAAGTTTGTGAGTTCGTTTGTTATCTCTTCATGCTTAAACGGCTAGACCGATTTTGATAAAATTTAGCATGGAGCTAGCTGACACCCTGGATTAACACATAAGCTACTTTTTATGTTGCAAAAATGTAACAGGTAACACCGCGGGGCGCAGCTAGTACCTAATATTGAATATATTACACTTTGTGACTGTGACTCATTTACGCAAAAAAATACTGGACAGATTATGATGAAACTTTAATGTAATATAACTTATACATCAGAATAACACATAGGTTATTATTTATAACGATACTAGCTATGCCTTGCTGTTTTACTTGCATTAATGCATATATACACACGGGTAAAACTGCCGTGCACAGCCAGTAAATCAAAACGCAGCATATATTTTTTTAAACCTCTTCTTTCCCGACAGTTTTTTAGAACAATTGTATTCTCAAGTATCTTGTACCTTGGACCACAAAAGTTTCAAAGCCGAAGGGTCTACGTACGGACAGAGGCACTTCCTCCGAATTTAGCTTTTTCCTAATTGACCCACGTATCAACAAACAATCGATAAACTTGTATAGACTAATGGTTTGGACTAATTGTTTTCTGAGTTCAATGCGTTGTGCCTTCTTCTTATCGTATGGTTGATGAACAACCTGGTGTCAGAGTTTAAACCGCCTATAGGCCTTTGACATGACTTTACACACCGTTGAAAAAATCAAAAATCTCTCAGGTACGCCGGTTTCCTTCACCGTTTTTAGCTAATAACTAATTAATAATACGCTCATGAATTCGGAAAGACGATGGTGCATGGGTTTAAACTTGTCACCTTTGACTTGGCAGTCCAACGGTCATACCACTCAGCTACCACCGCTATGCGTTGTAAGTAATAACATATTTGTACTATCTTAAGAAATTCGTTTGTCTTCCATACAATACTGGCGCTTAAACGGTTAATTATATATTATTTCTAAAGCTACATTGTGTGATTTAAATTGATCTAAAATAATGAGAGGTTTCAAATTTTAAAATGGCATATTGATAGCTCAAGAACAGCTCTGAATATCAAATTTTAATCTTTGACGGCTACTGTCAAAGATTAAACAAGCTAACAACAGATACGTTTTGATAGTAATTTGAGTACGCTTTTTGGGTAACCATACAGGTGGCTTAGACTAACAAAGTTAGATTGTGTTTGAAAACTATCGAATTTTGGAGAAGGATACCTCAGGTTGATGCGGATTAGATTGTTTGGAAATTGTAATAGAACATTCTGGCTAAAACTCAAATTATCGTTAAAGTAACATCAACGGATAGGCATAACTAAAGTACATATATATAATAGTTGTAATATGTTCTGCTAATGGTAAAGTAAATGAAAAAAAATGGTTATAGTATGGTTGTGTGAGATCGATGCCAGGTGAGATCGATATTGTAGCTGACCCAGCGAACTTCGTCCCGCTTTCTCACCATTTAAAATCCCTAGATTTCCAAGACCAAAATTAGCCAAATTGGTCTAGCCGTTCTCGAGTTTTAGCGACACTAACGAACAACAATTCATTTCTATATTTATAGATATTGCCCAACAGATAGAGACCAACTACAATTATGCAAAAAAAAAATATAAATTTATTTTATCAGTTTTCTACTACACCTCAGATAATTTGATTTTGAACTAATAAATTCGCCAACTATCGTGCGGTCAATTAAATTGGGTAATTAGTGAGTTACCGCGGACAAAACTAAATGAAAAGGTATTTACTTTGCACCCCGTCTGTTAGTCTAACGAATCGTCGAGATTTGGGCCCGAAAATACGCGGTTTCACAAAGTATTGACTGCAAAAAATATAAGAATATCAGAGAAATTCACCTAGAAATATTTTTTAAAGTATTTAATATCTGAATAATCAATCATCATCATCAGCTTTTAAGTGACCCACTGCTGGGCATAAGCCTCCTCCCCTAAACGCCACTGCTTCTAGTTTTGGTCCTTTTGCATCCAGGTCTTTCTCTGTACAGCACCAATATCATTAGTCCACCTTGCTGGAAGTCTGCCAGGGGCTCTACAGAATCCTATAATCAATAGCAAAATATAATTCATACATACATACAAATGAATATTTTTTTACGTAAACGTAAAAAGAGAACCCAACTTAACAATAAATCCTGAAACCCAGGCCGAGGATTGGTCTGGACCGCATGCCTAGCCAGGACTTTTATCCCGCTAACTTAGTGGCCACAACTCGTCTGCACCAAGTAGTATAACTAAATTGATTACGCTGCAATCAAGTGTCAGGCGTTATTTTATTGGTAAGGAGTTTCTAGTATATAGTTTGGTATTCTACTGCGCTTGGTAATTGATGTATTGAATTGAGTTGGTAATTGCCTTCGATTGCGTGGGAGTTCAATTCAGTCGAAGAGTAGTTCTAATTGGTCTTGGTTGAAAGAGACAGCATTCTAAGTTCAAATAAGGGAAGTTATTTTTTTAAGGCATTACTACAGTTAGTTTGACAGTCATGACGTAATAATAATTAATGTATGCATAAACAAAACTCGTAGTATAAATCGGATAGGTATATTTTGTTTTTTTGACGACCGGATTGGTGCAGTAGTTAATTGATTGGACTGCTGGGCTAAGGGTTGCAGGTTTAATTCCTATACTACACGGGACAAAAAATTGTGCGATCCGCAGATTTTTGTCTCCAGTCTGAGTGTTTATGTATGTGATATTTCATGTTTTTAAAACGCTCCTACGACAGGAGAAGTTCTTAGAGCGGGGCGACGTTTTTATTAAAAAAGAAAAATATATTCGATATGATTTTTTTTTGAGAAATAAATTATATTCTTTTATAAGATCTAATAGCTTTTTCCTACAGTGCTAAAATATTACGATGTGCGTGGTCTATAACATAATACGGAGGTGATCAATTTCCATTACCAGGTGCTCCATTTTACAATTTGAGTATGGGACACTAAAAGAGATAAAACACACCAGTCTTGAATTAATTATTGATGAGTACAGTCTGTCGATAAAAAGCTATATTCTTAGAATTAATAAATCGTTGCAACTATTTATGATTTATTTATGGTGGCCAAGGTTGGGTCAAAGAAACCAAGGACGCCCAAACGCACGTTGGGTTCATGACAAAAATAAATTTGCTTAGAACATGGATGAGAGACGCTCAACATAGAGAGAATTGGCAGAGAGAAAGGGAGGCCTATACCAAGCAGTGGGTGATACAGGGCTGAAGTCTGTGTGTGCACCTATTTAAGGATTTGTTAAAAACAGATGACGAAGATTCATATAGTTAAATTATATATGTATAATTTGCAAATAGCAAATTGTTGATCATTGTAGTGTTCTACGGGGGGACTTTGTTCAACAGTGTCTTGCGGCTGATGATGATGATGACGTATAATTAGTCAATTTCGAGATAAATAGAAAATGAAAATCGAAAAACATAGAAATATTTTCAACTGAAATCACGATAGGTAAAGTAAACCTAAAATAAATTAATATAAATTTCAGGAAAAAACTACTTTCGAATTTCACTAAGCATACACATTTCTGTCCACGTGACTGTACCTACCTACCTACTTCCATTATACTCTTATTAAACATTCAGCTGTTAACTGGAAGCAGGTGGCTCATTGCGCATCGTTTACATTTTTTCTCCATAAAAGATAACGCTCTTTTCTCCTCGGTTTAATCCCGAAGAAATAACTTTCTTCATAGTTCTAACGACACAATGGAAGAACGAAGCAGTAGTCTAACTAATTACAGCATACATAACATCGCGCCTGTATTCCTCGAAGGGGTATGCAGAGGAGCACATATAGTAACCAACATTTCGCCAGTTATGTTATGGGTCCCAATGTAATAGCGGGCGAGCCTATTGCCATCAACCGGGCACAAATCCAGACTCCTTCTGCTACTGAGAATTACCAAATGGAAAAAACCCAGTAACACTTTGCCCAACCCGGGATTCGAACCCAGGACCTCGTGCTCAGCAGTCGCGCTTAGCAGCCACCAGACCAACGAGGCAGTCAGTTAGCCAATTATGAAGTGACCTTACTAACAATACTAATAAAAACTATAGGTACTGTCTGTTACTAATACATCACTAAACAACCAATAGACTGTTCATGTATATGCGTTCATGTCAGAAATAAAGACTTTTTACTAACTGCGCCCCGCGGTGTTACCCGGTATATTTTTTCGAGATAAAGTAACCTATGTGTTAAATCAGAGTGTCAGCTAACTCCATATGAAATTTCATCAAAATCGGTCCAGCCGTTTGAGCGTGAAGAGGTAACAAGCATACAAACACACTCACAACATTCTGCCTTTATAATATTAGTGTGATTAACATTACAGTTAATTTGTAATTCAAGTGAACAGGTTACAAACACACCCACAAACTTTTGCCTTTATAATATTAGTGTGATTAGCAGTTAATCGCCAATTTAAAACATATTTGTTTAAAATTCAAATGAAACCTCAAAAACTTCTTAATCGCCAGTATCATTGCAGTTATCCGTATAAGTAGAGCTGGTCTCAAAATACTTCCCACACCAAAAGTTTCGCCAGACAAGACTTCGAGCTTGATTCAGAGAACCAATTACTTGGCGGGTAGAAATAGGCTGCCAAATAGAAACTGAAATGGAACACAGAAGTATTTGTGCTGGATGAGTGAAGACAATTGTCATTTTGTGTCTATGTTAAGATATTATTGCTAGTTGAATGGGAAAACACGAGCTTAAGAAATAGTTATGCTTATTGAGTGGGTAAGTCCCTGTTATATATTCTTTTACATTTATCATTATCAGCCGGAAGACATCCACTGTTGAACAAAGGCCTCCTCTTCCTTAATGGTGGTTGCCATAATCCCCGCGCTTGGCAAGTGGCTTGGGGATCGCAATGTTGGTGGTGAAGTTACAGAAGACGCTGCTACCCATCTTCTGAATTTTCCCATAGTCGCCTCTTACGTCATCCACGGGAGGAAAGGTGGTCAATTCTAGGCCGGATATCACTCGACACAACATACTTTCTACTTATACAATTGAGTAATTTCTGTTGAAGCACTTATAAAACGCAGCCGTGCGGCTACCCGCACAGTATGTATGAGTTCTTAAGGCACACCGCCTTTATTATCATCTCTCAGCCTATCGCGGTCCACTGCTGGATATAGGCCTCTCCCAAATTGTGCCACGTCACCCGGTCCTTCGCCTTAACACTAGTAATATACGTAAGTATTTAGAGAGTACAAATAAAACCATGTAATAGTGGAAAATAGTCGATCTTCATAGGCCAAACGATATAAATCCACTAGGAAGGGAGATAAATTTGTGACCAAACATCTTAGAACATTTTCTATCTTATTAGATACATTTCAATTTCCTTACCAAAAATCTTGAACACAGTAAAATCAATTTCATACTCCAATACATTTGAATACCAAAGATATACCACACAACGTTTCTAAACAGAAAAAGATTTGCTACATAAATTGCTAATCGGATTCAAGATGTTTCGACCTTTGAGTATTAATCTGACAAGGTCTACAATGAGCCTATAAGAAAGAGGAACTTTCGGTTATCATTTCATGCGTAAGCGTCAGTAGTAATACAAGTAACAATTTTTTTCCTAGTTTTTCATAACACAAAATACAAACAAGCATACGTTGGGATTACCGGTATTTTGTTTGATAGATTTATTAGAAGTTTACTGACAAAAAAGAAAACATAAAAAAATTGACATAAATACCTTGCATTTGTATTATTAAATTGTGGCAAAATAATAGCAAGTCAATATTCTCAGTTATTCTAATCGTTCCCATGTAGGTGTTTTTCACGATGAAAGTTTGTTCGTTCCTATTGAAGGTTAATATATGTAACACCTTTTACCTACACATGTTTCACGAATAAAGTTTTATCTTATCTCATCTTATCTTGCAGCAAGCAGATCCTGTGACCCTCTACATAGTGTAGCTCTAGCCGGGAAGAGTTCGGCACGCCCTAGCAAAAACACTTTCTCTAATTAATACTCAAAGTTGTAATCCCAACTTGTTACAAGTCTTACGAAGATTATCAACGAAGGGAACTCTTGAAGATTTTTTGTGAGTTCATACAAAATTCGGTAATATATTTCCATACTGAGTTTGGAATTTCGGGGAATTTTCTCCCTTTTTTACATGAATAAAAAAGTTGAAGGCACCAACGTTATATATCAATTTTACCGGAACGGGGTTTTAAGAGGATTTCGTAACATTATGGCGACAATATTATATTTTAGGGTCGTCTGTACTGAAAATAAATAAAACATAACATCACGCCTGTATTCCCCGAAGGGGTAGGCAGAGGTGCACATACAGTACACCCACATTTCGCCAGTTATGTTTTTAGGCCCTAATGTAATAGGGGGAGAACCTATTGCCATCTACCGGGCACAGATCCAGACTTCGTGCTGCTACTGAGAATTGCCTAATGGAAAAACCCAGTATCACTTTGCCCGACCCGGGATTCGAACCCAGGACCTCGTGCTCAGCAGTCGCGCTTAGCAACCACTAGACTAACGAGGCAGTCTACTGTGTACTGAAAACAATTACCTACTTGTGTGAATGTGAATTCTACATGTTCGCAGTACTTGATAAATCCTGCTAAGCTCACAATGACAGTTCCAAATAGTTCGAGTAACTAGAATATAAAGACAGGCCTTATCACTGGGACAAATACTTGAGAAATGTAGTCTTTTGATACCTATTTCACCTCCTCGGCACTTTTCATCGCCAGCCTCTACACAAGTGGCAAGAGAAATCAGACAGAATGGTAAATATATGTCCCATTCTATTAGTTATCTATTCGTAAAGCATATTGCAGCTTTCTAGCTGGTAAAGAATTTCTAAAACATGCTTCTTTTACTATCCTGATTAGCTGTTCACCAATACTGTAGTCGTGAAAGGACTGCAAATAAACGAATGTTGGCAAAGGATTCGAAATGAGTTCGTTCGCAGAAAACTTATAATTCAAAGCAACAGCCCCTTACCATGAACACTTAAAGACATTCATAAAGCAGAACAGTTAACGTTGAGGAAGCGAGACGTGAGCGAGAGTAAGGCAGCGTCTCGTTTCCTCAACGTAAACTGTTCTGCTTTATGAATGTACTAGCTTTTGCCCGCGACTTCGTCCGCGTGACTTTCAGATAAAACACTAGTAGACTATAATCAGATTTTGTAAGTAAGTGAAATACACTATAAATTACTTATCGAACGGAATATACATAGTATTTTAATGATAAAGGTATTTTTCAAATTAAGATGCGGCTAGTTTACTTGCTATACCGATTTTGTGTGTATGATCGGTAAATATTGAGTGACTAACAGGAAAGTTATTGACACGATTTGTTTGCTAAGGAATACACACTTACAATTTTGAATGTACCTTTGTTTTACTGTATCTATGTACTACATTGACGGCATGCATTTCTCTGAACTATGTTCATAGTTTTGCCTTCAGCAGACAATATTTACAGAGAGTGTGGACTGGTAACTCAGAAGCGAGCGTCATACAGTTAACCGTGTAAAAATCAGCTGGTTACCTAGTTATGAGTTAATGGTAAGGGGGTTGAAAATTAAGGCACTCTTTGCTTAGTTTCCTATCCAATCATCATCTTTATATCCGTGTTCAGTCAATCTTGTTCGCCGTCTGTTCTTTGAGACCAGTTTATTTTTATTTTGTGGATAGCAGCCGACTGTGGGACTGCAGTATTATCGCATTACATTTTAATTAACGAAATTTGCTGTCTGGGAATTCGAAAGTCCAGATTAATGTTTTATGGGACAGAAATGTATGAACTTTTTCGATAAATACTTCTTTAGTTATGGTTCTCTAGCGGGTATTGTATTTCGTTCTGATAATTGATATTGTGATAAAAGGGAAAATACTATCAGCAATTGTGGTATTCCCCGAAGGGGTAGACAGAGGTGCACATATAGTAGACCCACATTTCGCCAGTTATGTTTTAGGTCCCAATGTGATGATGTCCCAATGTGATGTGGGGGCGAGCCTATTGCTATCAACCGGGCACAGATCCAGACTCCGTGCTGTTACTGAGAATCAGCTAATGGAGAAACCCAGTAACACTTTGCCCGACCCGGGATTCGAACCCAGGACCTCGTGCTCAGCAGTCGCGCTTAGCAACCAGTAGACCAACGAGGCAGTCTGTTATACAACGAGTATATTTAAAAAAAATTGCCATTCTGTATATTTACTATAATAACTGTCGTGAGTGTTATCCATATTATCTATTATATATACCGGTTATACTCACGTCGATATTCGGGAATGCCCGACTAGTTTCGGATATTCCCGAATATCGACGTGAGTATAACCGGTATATATAGTAGATAATTCTGTATATTATTTGTAATGGGCAATTTTACAAGACAAATACAATAACTTAATCTCCAAGCAACGTGTTACTTAAACCAGCCTGTCAAAACTTAGGTACCAACGTACTTAACCCCTTAAACGCCACAGGCGAGCGACTGGTAACTTAGTTTCAGGACAGTAACCGCAACTTGATAAATTGTCACAAGTTATCTGACAGGTTTGAAAACTTGGGCTTTACATGTGTTAAGGTTAACCGGAATGTTAAGGAAATTCGATTGAATTATGAATGTTGAATTATTAAAAGGATTTCCCATCGCGATTATGTCACGTTATTAGGCTTAATTATAGTGAACCGATTCTATAATTTTATAATGTGAGAACTTTGTTTCTATTATTATTACTCACTTAACTTTATTATTTACAAAACCATTTGTTAATATAGAATCACACTAATATTATAAAGCCGAAAGTTTGTGAGTGTGTTCGTATGTTTGTTACCTCTTCACGCTCAAACGGCTAGACCGATTTTGATGAAATTTTATATGGATGAAAAGATGTAGCGGGGAACACTGCGGGGCGCAGTTAGTGACATAATAAAATAAAAAAAGCTCCAGCCGCTGCAAGCAGCAGCAGTGGACAGAGGTAGGCTCATAACATCATCACGCCTGTATTCCCCGAAGGGGTAGGCAGAGGTGCACATATAGTACACCCACATTTCGCCAGTTATGTTATAGGTCCCAATGTAATAGGGGGCGAGCCTATTGCCATCAACCGGGCACAGATCCAGACTCCGTGCTGTTACTGAGAATCACCTAATGGAAAAACCCAGTAACACTTTGCCCGACCCGGGATTCGAACCCAGGACCTCGTGCTCAGCAGTCGCGCTTAGCAACCACTAGACCAACGAGGCAGTCACGAGAGGTAGGCTCATGATGAAGAAATGATGTGTGTGTCTGCCTACTATGTATTCTGGGGACCTAATCTGTTATAATATCTATTCATACATTATAATATGTACAAACGCCAATGCCAGAATAGATAGCAACGTGAAATGCAAAAGTCAAATCACTTGGCCACTTCACGTAAACATTTAAGCAGTACCTACCAATGTAACCTTTAAAAAAACTTTTATTTACAAGGTTATTTACAATTCTTAAAAATAAATATATACAAAATAAAAAAATTAAACTAAAAATTATGTATCAAAGTATTCGTCCTCATCGCTGTCGACTGGTAGGGTGCCCAAAAAAAAATACTATTCTATTCTTTTTGACATTACATTGATATCACATCACAGTAGGTAATCTATCTGCGAGTATCTCAAAGTTTCAACATTAAAAACAGAAAAGTTTGAAGAGTTTTGATACAATGATTTAAAACGAAATAAATTGAGTTTCATATTTTTTGTCACAGTTTTGAACGTTATTTGTGTGAGTTTCGGAGAAGTTTTTGAAGGGTGTCTATTGCCGTGGAGTGGCTTTTAGTGAACTAACTTCTGCGTGCGACTCCGTGTGGACCTTTTTTACCAAGTTCAAAAGTTCCCCGTCAATCGTGGACTGATGTTAAGTAAAAATCTTTTTCTTCTTTCATAGCTGTATATTCTTTGGTCCCCTATAAAAATGTTACTACAATAACTTTCGTGAGTGTTATCCATATTATTTACTGTATATTCCAGTTATACTCACGGGTGTATTCGGGAATGCCCGACTAGTTTCGAACTCGAACGGAGCCCTTATTCATGAGCTGGTTACTCGGCAGAGTCGCGAGCCGAACATCATCTGCTGCGTGGTTACGCATGAATAAGGGCTCCGTTCGAGTTCGAAACTAGTCGGGCATTCCCGAATACACCCGTGAGTATAACCGGAATATACAGTAAACCCTATAAAAATTGTTGTGCCCTGATAATAAACTTTGGAGATATGGAACGGATCTCCTCATACGATCAAAACAGAATTGGCGTAACAAGTAATATTGCTTTTGTTAAGCGTGTAATCGATGACTAACCACTAACATTTTCTAACGGGATAAACAGCCTATGCGTTAATCCAGGGTGTCAGCTACCTCAATATGAAATTACATCAAAATCGGTCTAGCCGTTTGAGCGTGAAGAGGTAACAAAGACACAAACACACTCACAAACTTTCGCCTTTATAATATTAGTGTGATCATTTAGTAAGAGATGCAGAAACTAAGTATACAAACGACAAATACATAATTTTAAACCCACCATTGTTTAGAACATAATGCGGTAATATACACTAGTAGCAGAATACAGTTAATTAGGCCCATTCATTAGCAGTTTCATGCTAACATTGTTTTTACTAAGACAATAGCTGTAAGCGACACCACAGCACAGTCGTTAGCCGACGTATATTCCTTTATATTTACATAAAATCAAGCCCGTATGGGAATACAGGCTTGATTTTCGGGGACGAAGGGGTAGGCAGAGGTGCACATATAGTATACCCACATTTCGCCAGTTATGATTTAGGTCCCAATGTAATAGGGGCCTATTGCTATTAATAGGGTACAAATACTGATTCCGTGGTGTTACTGAAAATAACCTAATACTTATTTGGTAAAGCAAATACATTGCTTACATAGAAAATTATTTCTTTAAATGTTTTCATTGCCGAGCAAGTGCAAAGAGAAAACATAAAAAAACATACCTAACACGCGTCATAAAAAAACAAATTAAACGTAAATTTGTTTATGGGTGAAATGCGTATCTCTATCCAATATCCGGTGTGGAGCGGAAATGACGTCCGGAAGCAATAACGTAAGGGTCTTATCTTTTGGACGGGCGACGTTTGGCAACGTAACTAGTATGTTAGCCAAGAGATAACGTGATTTAAAACAGGTTAAACGGTAACTGTGATATATGGGAGAGTTAGTGCTGTTGAGAAGTTAAATTTAAAATTTCATAGTCTTCTTCTTATCGTATGGTTGATGATCACGGGTCAGACTTCAAACCGCCTGTAGGCCTCTGACGTGGCTTTACACACCGTTGAAAAATCTCTCAGGTGCGCCGGTTTCCTTACGATGTTTTCCTTCACCAATTTTAACGGAGTCTGGATTTGTGACTGGTTGATGGTTCATTGTGGCGTTCTAAGGGGGAGGCCTTTGTTCAACAGTGGACGTCTTCCGGCTGATGATGATGATGGTAATAGGCTCACCTTCTATTACATTAGGACCTATAACATAACGGGTGGAATGTGGGTGGACAATAAGTACACCTCTGCCTACCCCTTAGAGGAATACAGGCGTGGCGTTATGAATTCTCATCTCATATATACAAAACATAAAACCTGTGTACCTAACTCAAATATTCTTATACCTACCTTATAAAACGTAAATTCCCACATTTATCTAAGAGTGGGTACAAGCGTACATATCATACCTATACCAACTATCGGAACTAATTAATTATATAGTGTAATTGATAAGTCAATACGCGGAACACTTATCAAAGATCAATAGATCGCTCCCAATCGAATACAGAACTCGTTATAGAACGATACACTGAATAGACCCGAGCTTATAATTATTCTGCCTCGTTGGTCTAGTGGTCGCTAAGCGCAACTGCTGAGCACGAGGTCCTGGGTTCGAATCCCGGGTCGGGCAAAGTGTTACTGGGTTTTTTCCATTAGGTAATTCTCAGTAGCAGCACGGAGTCTGGATTTGTGCCCGGTTGATGGCAATAGACTCGCCCCCTATTACATTGGGACCTAAAACATAACTGGCGAAAAGTGGGTGTACTATATGTGCACCTCTGCCTACCCCTTCGGGGAATACAGGCGTGATGTTATGTTTTTGTGTTATAATTATTACCATAGATCTAAATCAATATAGACAGGCACGTGCTGTTTTGTGACAGTAAAACATATAAAAGATATTGTATTACTCCCCTTGCTGACTGACTGCCTCGTTGCTCTAGTGGTCGCTAAGTGCAACTGCTGAGCACGAGGTCCTGGGTTCGAATCCGGGGTCGGGCAGTGTTATTGGGTTTTTCCATTAGGTAATTCTCAGTAGCAGCACGGAGTCTGGATTTGTGCCCGGTTGATGGCAATAAGCCCGCCCCCTATTACATTGGGACCTAAAAACATAACTGGCGAAATGTGGGTGTACTATATGTGCACCTCTGCCTACCCCTTCGGGGAATACAGGCGTGATGTTACATTATGGTTATGTATTAATCTCTCTTACATTATTTTTATAGCAATATTAATTTAAATAGATACTGAGATCTGCATTGATTTATCATTTTACTTCGATATCCTGCTCTTTGCCTACACGGAGACACGTGTGATGCACTAACATCTTAGTCACGCTACAGTACACCTTAAACAACAGTTACAAGATAACTCGAGAGATATACTACACTATAAATACTAACAGATTTCCACTTGGGTCCATTTCCCGACGCGCGTAATGAATGGGCGGCTGAGATTTATTAACACACACTTCGCCTTAACTGAGCTTGTTTAAGGCGAAGTCAGGATAGTAAATATTGTATTTGTTACAAATATTTTTGGAGGTTGAAGGTACTCCTCACTTGCCCTTTTTGCAGAACATCTCCGATTTGGTCTAGGTATGTTCGCCTAGGTTTTCCCCTCTCCGATACTCCACTAACACTCGCCTCATATATTAGTTTGTATGAGGAATGTGATGCGTGTGAATGAAGCAAAAGAAGTATGCCAGGATCGTAGCAAATGGAAATCCGTGGTCTCTGCCTACCCCTCAGGGAAACTGACTTTATGTATGTATGTATGTATTTTTGAAGGTTACCTAAAGAGAGAAGTTACTTTTTAGGTAAATAAGTATTTTTACTGACTCAAATTATGGGTGTTTATGGGAATAGACTCGGCCTATTTTATATTATATTGAGACATGGAAATGTACATGAATAGCTTTACCTACACTTTTTCTCCTGTATCATGGTTGCGTCCACAAACACGAAATACCACATTCACAAACACCCAGACTCGGGACAAACGTCTGCGGATCACACAAATATTTGCCCTGTGCGGGAATCGAACCTGCAACCCTTAGCGCAGCAGGCCAGTCGCTTAGCCACTGCGCTAATCAGTCGAATTTCGTTGAACTTACAATCCTTTTGAAAAATAAATGATATGTTTAAATAGAAAGACAGCCCGGCCAACTTTTGAATGTGAAAATGCTTACGAATTTTCGATTGATATTCGAAATATCCGATATTACGAAAACCAATATTTTATCAGAGAAATCAAATTAGACTTGTGTCAGTTATCTACTTAAAATATGGTTTAAAACAGAATTTTCGGAACAATGCTAATCTGGCAATTAAAAAAGCCTCTGCCATTTTACTATAATAATTTTCGTGAGTGTTATCCATATTATTTACTATATATTCCGGTTATACTCACGGGTGTATTCGGGAATGCCCGACTCGGCTCGCGACTCTGCCGCGTAACCAGCTCATGAATAAGGGCTCCGGTCGAGTTCGAGACTAGTCGGGCATTCCCGAATACACCCGTGAGTATAACCGGAATAATATAGTAAATAATAAAGCCTCTGCCAGTTTAAATTTTACTATTAATTTCAAAACTACTAACTAAAAAACAATAAACTACAATAATAACTAAACACAATCGTCAAAAAAGTATAATTGACAAAAAAATCACTTAAAAACAAAACCTTGTACATTTATAATTGGTACCATTTTCCGATGTTACATGATTCTGTAAAACTATTCTGGTTATACCACGAGGTTATACATCCCAATATTGTTCTATGTAGGTTCCAACAATTCACTTTTCCTTTGGAAGACTTTATATTTCTCGTCTATATCAAGAGTACCCATTTACGACGTAGCTGTTTGCCACACAGACGAAGTAGAACCATACTGAAACAATTCATATTAAAAAATTAGACTGCCTAAAGATATGACTTTTTTGTTTCTTTTTTGCATGTTGCCATGCTAGGCTTAAATTTAAAATTGATAAAGGGAAACTTGAAAAATGATGGACACGAGCGGGACTCGAATCCGCGACAGTCGCCGTACCGTGGCGCCGCTCTGCCAACTGAGCCACCGTGTTACCGCTCGCATTCATCGAATTTCAAGTCCCCTTTTAGTATTTACGTCTTAAGGGTGACTGACTGTCGCGTATCAAGTCCCGCCATCATTTTTCAAGTTTCCCTTTATCTGCCTAAAGATTTTTCGTGTTTTCGTAAGTAGCCTATAACTACCCTGAAGAACGAAGGCCCATTCTAAATACTAGTGACATAATGTTAGAATATAGGCATATTTAAAGATTACCTCCAACATAGGTTACAATAATAACAAACAAACATAAACATAACATCATGCCTGTATTCCCCGAAGGGGCAGGCAGAGGTGCATATATAGTACACCCACATTTCGCCAGTTATGTTTTAGGTCCCTATGTAATAGGGGGTGAGCCTATTGCCATCAACCGGGCACAAATCCAGACTCCGTGCTGCTACTGAGAATTACCTAATGGAAAAACCCAGTAACACTTTGCCCGACCCGGGATTCGAACCCAGGACCTCGTGCTCAGCAGTCGCGTTTAGCAACCACTAGACCAACAAGGCAGTCTAAATAAGTCGTCACAATAATAACAAACCAAACAAAACTCGTAGACAAAGCAAAATGTGCGTGTGAATGTAGCTCAACTTAAACCTACAGAACTAACCTAGAAATCTGATTTTTTTTTAATTTTTTTTTTTTTAACGTCGCCTCACACTAGGAATTTCTCCTGTATCGTGGGTGCGTTTCACAAACATGAAATATTCACATACGCAAACACCCAGACTCGGGACAAACATCTGTGGTTCGCACAAAGTTTTGCCCCGTGCGGGAATCGAACCCGCAACCCTTAGCGCAGCAGTCCAATCGCTTAGCCACTGCGCTAATCAGGTCGTCAAATCTCTCTATTCACACATCCACAACAACTACTCTAGAAGTAATAAATCAGTCTACAACAAGTTAACAATCATAACAAAAACTAAATCTAATAAAATCCTAGCTGACATCCAACTTCAATTTTATCTAGACTGTACCAAAACAAGAGGACAATAGAACTAGGATTAAGCTAAAAACTAGCCGTTTGTCCGCCGGCTAATGCGCCCCGTGCATTATATTAGCCTCTGGGCTAGCGAGGCTAGTCTAACTGGATGAGATTTCAACATGTGGACTAGTTTAGGAGACAGTGTTGAAAAGGTTAACATTTAAGAATATATTTTCTTTCAGTAAAAAAAGAAAGTATTTTATTTGGTCACAAACTTACGAGACAACAAAACTAAACAAAAAGTAAGTAAATAGAATACAAAACAAAATAAAGACAAAACTTTAGTTTTTTTAGACTAAAATTTACTATTAATTAAAATAATACAAATAAGTTATGCCATGTCGGTCTGACTGCCTCGTTGGTCTAGTGGTTGCTAATCCCGACTGCTGAGCACGAGGTCCTGGGTTCAAATCCCGGATCGGGCAAAGTGTTACTGGGTTTTTCCATTAGGTAATTCTCAGTAGCAGCACGGAGTCTGTATTTGTGCCCGGTTGATGTCAATAGGCTCGCCCCCTATTACATTGGGACCTAAAACATAACTGGCGAAATGTGGGTGTACTATATGTGCATCTCTGCCTACTCCTTCGGGGAATACAGGCGTGATGTTATGTTATGTAAGTTATGCCATGCAGTAGAGACAATAGAAAAACTATTGTTCGCGGTCACCGGTGACCGCGCTGGCGCTTAAACAGTTAAATAAAACATCTACCCATACAAGGTATTTCTCTTGTATCATGGGTGCCAGATGAATAAAAACATCAAATACTCAAACTGGGAAAACATCTGCGCATTATTAAAATATTTGTCTCGTGCAAGAAGCAAACCTGCGAACCTTCAAACCATAGCACAGCAGTCCATTTACATAGCCATTGGGAAAGTTGGTAGTCAAACAATTAATGTTTGTTTTAGAGGCCTAGTGGTTAACATACCGGATTTGTATGCACAAGGTTGCAGTTTCAAACCCGGGCAAGTATCAATGTGACTTTCTCAATGTTATAAATACTTTCTTAGTTATTCTAAGACACCACTGACTAACGGTGACGGATAACATCGTGAGGAAACCTGGATGTAATTATCTGAAATCGCCAACCCGCAGTGAGCTAGCGTGGTGATCAATGCTCAATCCTTCTCTATATGAGAAGAGGCCTTTGCCCTGCAGTGAGACAGATATGGGCTGTTATTATTATTATTTAGAGGCTTAATATAATGGTGACATATTATTTTCCACAAAGCACTCTATATTTTATCCCTATGCTACAAAAGTGTATATTATTTTCGACGAACATCAAACTAATTATATTATTCAACAGTAGGTACATTAAATTAATACTAAACATCACGCCTGTATTCCCCGAAGGGGTAGGCAGAGGTGCACATTTTTTAGTACACCCACATTTCGCCAGTTATGTTTTAGGTCCCAATGTAGTAGGGGGCGAGCCTATTGCCATCGACCGGGCACAAATCCAGACTCCGTGCTGCTACTGAGAATTACCTAATGGAAAAACCCAATAACACTTTGCACGACCCGGGATTCGAACCCAGGACCTCGTGCTCAGCAGTCGCGCTTAGCAACCACTAGACCAACGAGGCAGTCAAAGGCAGTCAGTTAAATTAATACTAATTAATACATACCACTATATTAATAGTCAATTATAGGTACATTTCAATGGAATTTACAATTAGTTTGGTATTTGATATTTGCTTTAACAATAACATTACCAGCATATCAAATTTTAATTAAAGTATCAAATACTATTCGGCCAACTAATTATCTAAATAATACATTTGATACTTTTTAAAACATTATTTAAAAGCATAAAGGTAACTATTTATTTGTGGGCTGGTCATTTATTTCAATTATCATCATCATCATCAGCCGGAAGACGTCCACTGTTGAACGAAGGCCTCTAGAACACCACAATGAACGACAGTTTACCAATTGCTTATTTCAATGTATTTTCTTTAATACATTAACAAGACAAGGAAAAATACAGTTTCTGGCCATCTTTTATCATCGATTAGGCGTAGTTAGTACATGTACATAACATCACGCCTGTATTCCCCGAAGGGGTAGGCAGAGGTGCGCATATAGTACACCCACGTTTCGCCAGTTATGTTTTTCGGTCCCAATGTAATAGGGGGCGAGCCTATTACCATCAACCGGGCACAATTCCAGACTCCGCGCTGCTACTGAGAATTACCTAACGGAAAAACCCAGAAACACTTGCCCGACCCGGGATTCGAACCCAGGACCTTGTGCTCAGCAGTCGCGCTTAGCGACCACTAGACCAACGAGGCAGACGTAGTTAGTATTTTTTATTTCAAGCTTTTTTATATATTATTTAACTTGCAATGCTCGTATGTATGTGAGTTTGTTTAGGTCAAATCTTGCAAGCTAAATTAGAACCACTTCTTGACATCATATTGAAATAAAATTGTGTATACATATGTAGGTTTGGTGACAATACAATATTATGGTACTTTTGAGCTGGTCTGATAAAGGGGTCGTAGGTGGTCATAGGAACACTGTAACGAAATGACGCAACCCCATCGTGTTTGGGTGTGTTTGATTCGTCTTCACAAGTACTTTGAGCCTCATCATCATCATGAGCCGGAAGACGTCCACTGCTGAACAAAGGCCTCCCCCTTAGAACGCCACAAAGAACGACAGCTTGCCAATTCCATCCACCGGTTGCCCGCAATTCTGACGATATCGTCGGTCCATCTGGTGAGAGGCCTGCCAACGCTGCGTCTTCCGGTTCGGACTTTGAGCCTAGCTGATGTGAAAGCTTGAGTTTAAAATATATTTTTAATTTAAACTTATATAATAATTATACCAACTTAGTGTACCATAGCTCCTAGCCTAACTCCCGATATTAGCAGTCTCTATGTGTTCTCACGTACTCTCTCTTGTTGTTTTATGAGCTCTTAGTGTTTGTGCTCACACCTACATGTAGAATTTAATCACACTAATAAAACCGTTGAATGTTTGTGTGTGGACTTGGAGTATTCAAAGTGTTTGCCGACATACCTCGTTTTTTACAAGCTTTTATTTAACTTGCAATGTTTGTATGTATGTATGTGGGTTTTAGGTCAAATTTTGCGTAGCTTTGAGCCCGGTTGGTTAATGGCAATAGGATCACCCTCTAAAACATAAGGCATATAACATAACTAGCAAAATGTGGGTGTATTATTCCTCTTCCCGCCTACAACGAAAATATGACACCGTAAAATTTTATATATTACTGCTGTTGCCCGCGACTTCATCCGCGTGAATTTCGTGGTATAAAAAATAGATGTTGGCCGATTCTCAGACCTACTCAATACGCTCACAAAATTTCATGAGAATCGGTCTAGCCGTTTCGGAGGAGTATGGGAACGAAAACTGTGACACGAAAATTTTATATATTATATAGATTATATTATAATCTATCTCGCGATAGTTTCACTTAGACGTATAATAATCTACCGAAAAATAATGCGTTAAATTGTAAGCTGTATGCCTCAGGTCACAAGAGAGATTTTTTTTTTTTAATTGGGACAAGCCCACCACTCATGCCCATCATTGCAACTCCTGTAAGCCAGGATCTACAATGATAACCGTTGAGAACCATCGAGGCAATGAAGCTCGAGGCGTCCCAGAGAAATGACTCGACTGTCTTGGAACCCGCAACGAAATTAATCATAAAAGAATATATAGGAGGAGTAGGAATATAAATTTAGTCCGACTTCCCTCCATAGCAAGCGGGAGACACAAAGATTAATATGCCAAAAGCATAATAAATATGGGATCCACAACTGAGATAAGCCCAGTCGCTAAGCACCACGGGTATAAAAGTTAAAAACTACTGGGTCCTAATTGTTATTTTGATTCCAATAGTAGATATGGCAAAAACGTCTGAAAGCACGGAAATTTGATCTGGTCGCAACAAGGTCCTCATAATAAATTACACCGGATGTAACATATATGCTGTCTAACAAGGTATTACGTTCATTCTGCCATAGACCACACTCCCACAGGATATGATGTGCTGTTTGCTCGTATTCACAATCACAAGAGAGATTGTTTATAAAGAGAACGATATACTCACCTGCTAAATAACAGAGCATCATTATGAGGCAGGTGGCACCCGACAGCCAGTCCATGTTTCCGAGTAGGCATTTTGGCTGCAATATGCACTCCATAGCAATTGCTGCGACCAGGACAGTCCCAGCTACTATATTGAGAAACACAATCACGACGAACAACTGTGCCATGCCATCTTGATCCTACAACAATAGATAATTATGCCTTTCAATCTGCCTGCAACTTCGTTTGCATCCAATGTCTTTTCGAATTCATGTGCGTACTATAAATTAGTTATCAGTTGCTAAAAACGGTGAAGGAAAGCATCATGAGGAAACCGGTTCACCTGATAGATTATTCAACGGTGTGTAAAGCCATGTCAGAGGCCTACAGGCGGTTTAAACACTGACCAGATTGTTTATCAACCATACGATAAGAAAACTTCAGGATTTGGCATAAGACAAATAGATAAGAGATCAACTAGGTTATAAACCATCTGTGTGCCAAAATTCATACTAATTTCTCCAGCCGTTTTTGAGAGGTTTATTAACTAACACCAGAACTGACCAATATTTTACAATTACATCATTTTACAATTACATCATCTGGGTTCGAATCCCGGTCGGGCAAAGTATTATTGGGTTTTTCCATTATATAATTCTCAGTAGCAGCACGGAGTCTGGATTTGTGCCCGGTTGATGGCAATAGGCTCGCCCCCTATTACATTGGGACCTAAAACATAACTGGCGAAATGTGGGTGTACTAAAATGTGCACCTCTGCCTACCCCTTCGGGGAATACAGGCGTGATGTTATGATGTTATGTACATCATTTTCATCTCTTCCCGTAGCCTAAAGCATCATGTTCCCTTCTCAGATATATAAATAATTATTTACTGTTATTATAATTACCGTTAAATCAGCAATGAGCAGCGCCACGCCCGCCACCATGAACAGGACTGATATAGCAGACACCGCGCTGGAAATAAGGTTGCTCAGCACCGACAGCGCTTGCTGGGGACCTATAAACCAGCTAGTTATACAAATTACAAGGTTTATGTCATCGGGGAGATACAGACGAAGACGGCAGAGCAAGCTGAGCCGCTTAAAAAACCAGTCTTTTGAAGCCGGTGAAGCAACAATGGAAAGAAGAAGGCTTTTTTTTTTTAAAAAAAAACGTCGCCCCACACACACATAAGAATTTCTCCTGGTGCGTTTCACAAACATGAAATATCACATACACTAACACCCAGACTCGGGACAAACATCTGTGGTTCGCACAAAGTTTTGCCCCGTGCGGGAATCGAACCCGCAACCCTCAGCGCAGCAGTCCAATCGCTTAGCCACTGCGCTAATCAGGTCGTCTTTGCCCTGTAATAGTTGCCTCAAGTTTGTAAAACCCATGGCCTCCGTACCATGAACTCTTACAGCTTAAAATCTGGAAGCGGGATGCCGCTACGTGAAATGTAATACGGCGTCTCGCTCCCACAACGTAAACTGTCCAGCTTTAAGAGTTCATGGTAAGGAGGCTGTACTCAAACAGTGCGGCTTTATGAAACTTTGCCTCTATGCTCTTTATTTACTCGTACATGCCTCCCGAATTCACAACTGAAGCAATGGAGTTGATTGAGGGATAATAAATTAGGAATACATACATACATAAAGTCACGCCTGTTTCCCTGAGGGGTAGGCAGAGACCACGGATTTCCATTTGCTACGATCCTGGCGTACTTCTTTTGCTTCATTCACACGCATCACATTCCTCATACACGCTCTACGGTTGAGGGTAATTAGGAATAGATGGGGAAAATTAAACTTACGCGTAAAGGTACTGACGTTGCTGTACGTATCCATGACACTTTTGTATCCGACGTTAGTTTTTTGCTCGACAATGCTGAGAGCGACAGCGCCCGTCGTCTGTAACAAAACCATCATTGAGCTTATCATGCTGTCGAAAAAATCTTTGAAGAGCAGGCTTTACGAATCTTCTTCGTTTTACGACGAGCTCAATATCATATGGGAATAAGTCAGGCCATCGTGTAGATGTTGGCAAAGCAACATGGATGGTAGCATTGGTATCACAGCTCAGCCTCAGTTAAGCCGAGCTATTGCCGCGATCCTGAGCCATTCCCTTACAGGTAAACCCTGCGATATCATCGACCCATCTCACCGCAAAACCATGCCGTATATCGGCCTTAATTCCAAAAACTACCAGTTAGTATTTATTATTTACTATCTATATTAATTTTGACCAGCCCTAGCTGCCGAAAAAAACACGAATTAAAAAAGACTTGATTTTATTGAACCAATTAATGACAAAGAAATACGAATTCTTTGTACCAGAACGTCGTTCGTAGAATTGTTATTTCGTTAACGAGATCATTATAATCAGTTCCCGTTCTAGTTCCATTGTCAATAATACCTTAGACGTTGGGAAAAAGGACAGTTGTAATTTGAATAAAAATAAATTAACAATACACAGGCTGTGATAAAAAGAGGTGGTTTGTCCAATTAAAGAAATTACAGAGCAGGAAGAATAGAAACACGAAAGTGGTAAAATCAAAGTAAAGCCATTATTATAGGCAGAAAATTATAGGCTACTGTTCAAGTATGATGATACTATAGGTATCGATGAAACTGACTACCTTGTTAGACGAATAGTCGTAAAGCGCGATTGCTGGGCATGGAGTATTGAGTTTAATAATAATAATAATCCCATGTCGATCCCAAGTCGCGCAGTATTATTGGGGTTTTCTATTAGGTACGTCATTATTAGTACAGATTGGCCCAGTTAATAGTAGGCCTTCTTTTACGTACAAGATAGAATTAAATATGGCAAACATTAAAAATATTAAGCTGTTCAGAACTCTGCTAACTCCTTCATTAAAACAAGCGTCAGCTTTCGAGTTGTCTCTTCCATTATATTTGACATTGAATTTAATGTCACACGGACATATTAATAAGTAACAGTTGTCCGGTCTCACGTTGTCAACTACAAAACGGTCTATACAATTACAATCATATTTGAAGATCCAATATTATTTTGTTTACTTACTTTGATAAGGTTTGTGTTTTGATATTTGTATGTTGTTATTATTTGGAACGGCATAAGGCTGAGTTATTCGGAAGATGTATATGTACGCCTCTGCCTACCCCTTCGGGGAATACAGGCGTTTTGTTATGCATGTACAAAAATATTAAAAAAAAAACAAAATTAAAAATTGTGAAAAATCCCACGCCTGTACAAACATTTTAGTAGAAAAATTGTCATGAATGATAGCCAAGAACCATATCTTATAATCAATCTATTTTTGAGAAAATTGGCAACAATCATTTGTGCACACACATACAACCTCTCACCCTAAAGGCATATACTTTCTCCGTTCCGTCGTGGGTAACAATGGAAATATTATTTACTGTATATTCCGGTTATACTCATGGGTGTATTCGGAAATGCCCGACTAGTTTCGAACTCGAACGGAGCCCTTATTCATGAGCTGGTTATGCGGCAGAGTCGTGAGCCGAACTGCTGGAACCGAATGTTCAGCTCGCGACTCTTATTAGTTATTATAGTAAAAATAAATAATAGTTTAAAAAAACTAAAAAACACGCTTTTTATCGAAAACCGAACTATAAAATAGAAAATAAGTTTTAATAAATTTAAATTAAGAATAGTGTTAAAAATTTCAATAAAAATACATTAATATAAAAAGCGTGTTTTTTAGTTTTTTTAAACTATTATTTATTTTCTATTTTTTTTGTCAAATTAGTGTATTGTCATCGGTCCTCGATAAATCTTACAAAGTTTGAACGAAATCTAGCCGTTTAAAGTGGGTCAAAATCGCGCCCAAAGAAGTCGGTTACAAACATACAAGTGAAGCTAATATAAAGCGTGTAAAAATGGAAATTCACGGTCTAAAAGCATGCTTGTTTGAGGTCCGAATTCTTTCATTACGTCAACCACTGCACATTTGTTTAGTTATGAAACTAGGCCCGAGGCATTTTCCATCCATACACTACACAAACATAAAAGTTCAGCTAAGCTAATAGTGAGACGCAGTCGATTTTTGCCATTTTGCGGAAGTTTTTGCATACCAAAACTTCTGCCTACACCCGTGACCGTAAAACCTGTGTATACCTCATACACAGTACGATCCGATCAATCCGAATCGATGAATCGACGGATGCTAATGTGTGTCACCATAATTTTGCAGGCGATATTAAAGATCGTATCAATCACCTATGCAATCTTGAATTCATCAGCCAGAAAACGTCCACTGTTGAACGAAGGCCTCCCCATATATAAGCGTGGGGAATCTGGATCCTCCTCCCCAGTCTGCCATAATCCCCACGCTTCGCAAGTGGCTTGGGCATCGCAGTATTAATGGTGAAGTTACAGAAGACGCTCCTGCCCATCATCTGGATTTTCATCACTCAGCAAGTCTAGAATATCGAAGCAATAAGTAGACAGTCAACGGCGCCTTACGACCGATCGTCACAACTTATTTTTTTGGCCAATACGATCTATCGTGAGTATTATGGATCCCATTATGTAATACATTATGAGCTCAATACTCACCCGAATACCGACACGGTGTGGTTGCGGTACGTCCTACACACGCTCTAATTATGCATTTACTGGGAAATATTTCCCTGAATTGGTTTTGTAAGCGTAATACATCCTCGGGTCAGTAGTTTGACGACTTTGTTCAATTACATTTTGTTATACAAAATAGCGCTTGACCGACTGCATTAAGCCAGGTTGTGTTATGTTTTTCGAGTGTATGTATGAATCTATATTTTTGTTGCATGCTCTGTAGCCTAAACGGCTTGATGAATTTAGCTTGAGAGGTGTCGTTAGATTTGTCTCAACTGTGAGAGTGACACTGGGTAAGTAGGTATGTATATCAAAGTTATAAAAAATCTAAATGGCGGATTTTGGCTCTAAATTGTAAGTCGTTAATGAATAAAAAAAACCCGGCTGCAAAAACTGAATGATAAGTTTAAGATTAAGTTTTTGAGAAGAATTGAGCTGGTCGAGATTTTTATGGCTCCTGGCTGTCTAACACATAAGCTACTTTTTATCCCACAAAAATGTAGCGGGTAAAACCACACGGCGCAACTAGTACATAATATTCCTAAAATGATAATGCCATAATAGGTAGAATTATGCTCGTGAATGGCACTGGCAGTAAAGAGCTTAGTTGAACGTTTAATCTAGGCTTTATATGGGTCTCGCGAGCTCTACGTACGACTGGGCCATAACAAAGAGATTTGATACTTCTATTAGAAATCTCTGGAATATGATATTTTAGAATTCAAAGTTAACCGATTTTGGACTGAGTGAAATTCTGAGCGTACAAAACGGGTGATGGAAGCTTTAGTTCGAGTCCAGCAATAACGAGAAACAGTAAATAGAAGATAGATTTTTAATATTAACATTACGTGTAACAATAAAAATAAAATTAAACATTCCCTAAGTTTTATGGTTATAGCCGCGATTTTACTAGGCGACATGTGTATCGCGACTCTATTGTTCGACACGAAACTTACGTGTCGCGGGCGATGTCACCCGTTGTCGCTTAAGATGGGCCTTATGCTTGGGCAAATGTCAAGCGACATTTTCCCACAAAGTGGCAAAAACATACCAGGTAAATGTCGGACATGTCCTCTAGAAATACGTGGCGATAATAGACAGTCCAACTGACACGCTACTGATGTAGTTATTAATCAGTTCGCAAGTTACCGCCTTTAGACTAAGTCCATCTAGGTGATCTGCCAAATATCTGGAAAAGTAAATACTTGCAAGTAATAATAATTATTATTCTGCTACAGAATTTCTGTCACGGCGGCCGATCTCACCTGAGACTAGCCAACTACGCAGGAGATATTATAGTGTAGGTACAAGTATGCACGCAAACACAGGTGCACTCCCTGTCTCAATCTCATCGGGCTGATGGGACGGCAGACTGACCCGACCGTAGAAAGACCAGAACGGGACCAACGGCTTCACGTGCCTTCAGAAGCACGGGGGGATCGCGACATGTGCAAAACTTTCACCATCACTAGCCTGACCGCAGCGAGCACGGCTTAACCTTGCCGCTTGACTAATCTGCGCGGTAGCCACATAGCTACAAGCCCCTCGAAGAGGAAGACAAAAATTGCTAGAAGTGGGTAAGCAAACACCCCAGTAACTACAATGCTAAAAACACTGTATTTTTTTTCTCTTAATCACTCCCACAGTTTTACACGTCATACTGTCACGTACGCTAATACAAGAAGGCAATAAAATGATGAACACGTAATAATTCTTGTTACTTACATGAAACTTGCGTGTTTATACAGCAACATATTTAACATTAATGCCTCACTCTCCGCTGCATGTAGATCAAGTTCAACACAAAATTGTAAATCAATCGGCTGACAAGTACCAACATGTAAAGGATCATTCTTTGACCAAAACGGATTCACATTCTTTAAAATAATGTATTACAAATTTAGTCTGCGCGTTCACAATCAATTCTGAATCGCCGAAACATATTAATTTTTCTATTTTTTTAGAAATCTTGTCATTTGACCAGCCTTTGCGTATGATAGAAGGTTTGTACTCACCATGCTTAAAACTGATATGAAAAGCATCCCGACTCTTATGGATGCAAAGTAGCAGCAGTTCTCAACTTCGGGGAAGATATCACACATGATTGCGAATTTATTGATGAATTTTGATCGAAAAAATGTTATTTACAACAATAATTTGACATAAAGCGAAAGAAATTTGACAGATTATCGTATTTACAGTTGACAAGAGACGTCTAGTGAGAAACGGCTGCCGCCATGACAATTACCGGATATCAATGGGTAATTCTTCAGAGACAAAGTTTTCGATGTCTATGGGTATATTGCTGAAACTAACCGATAAAACGGCATGTATTTTTTTTTATACAGTTTAGCTTTAACCCTAACTAGACAAGTGATATTTTTCAAATAATTGCAGCCTAGGTATAAATTAAAAATATTTAAAGTGTGTTCTTCTGATTCATATTACGCGTCCGCTTGCCATTTTTCGGAACAAAATGCTCGATGTAACATTTTCCCTTTGATAAATCAATATAAATTATAAACATAACATCACGCCTGTATTCCCCGAAGGGGTAGGCAGAAGTGCACAGATAGTACACCCACATTTCGCCAGTCATGTTTTAGGTCCCAATGTAATAGGGGGCGAGAATTACCTAATGGAAAAGGTAGGTAATTCTCAGTAGCAGCACGGAGTCTGGATCTGTGCCCGGTTGATAGCAATAGGCTCGCCCCCTTTAACATTGGGACCTAAAAACATAACTGGCGAAATGTCACCCACATTTACACACTATATGCGCACCTCTGCCTACCCCTTCGGGGAATACAGGCGTGATGTTATGTTATGTTTATTATAAGTTAAATATCTTACCTCGAGGAACCTTCTAGATTCTTCTCCACTTGTTTCCTTACCAACCATGGAGGGCCTTATAAGGACATCCTAAAACTGTTCACCACTAGCAATAGATACCCTAACACTGAAATCAATAAAGAAAGATATTGTACCCTATTAATTTATATAAACAAATCACAATTTTATGTTATTTGATAACCTTCTTTAAACGAACATAATAAGGTTTATAATACTATGTTGACTTTTGTCTTTTCTCGAAATACAGGGCTATCATATTCGGTACAAATATAATAATAATAACAGCCTATAACTGTCCCACTGCAGGACAAAGGCCTCTTCTCTAGAGAAAGATTGAGCATTGATCACCACGCTATCTCACTGCGGGTCAGCGATTTCAGATTTTTAAATCCAGGCTTCCTCACGATGTTTTCCGTCACCGTTACTCTAGAATACCTATCTAGGAAAGTATTTACGACATTAAAAAAGTCACATTGATTCTTGCCTAGGTAAGAACCTGCAACCTTGATCATGCAAATCCGGTATGCCAACCACTAGCTATAAGATACATCATCATATTTGTGACTCACAGTTTTTTTCCCAAAACCGTGTGTTTTGTATAGATATTTCATTTCTATGAAACGCACTAACTATACGATAGTGTGTGTATGTTTAATAAATAAATAAATAAAATAAATTATATTCTTATCGTATAAAATTGGACTGCCTCGTTGGTCTAGTGGTTGCTAAACGCAACTGCTGAGCCCGAGGTCCTGGGTTCGAATTCCGGGTCAGAAAAAGTGTTACTGGGTTTTTTCATTAGATAATTCTCAGTAGTAGCACGGAGTCTGGATTTGTGCCCGGTTCATGGCAATAGGCTCGCCCCTTATTACATTGGGACCTAAAAACATAACTGGCGAAATGTGGGTGTACTATATGTTCACCTCTGCCTACGCCTTTGGGGAATACAGGCTTGATGTTATGTGTTTGTGTATAAAATATATCAGCAACATAATTACCTACTATAGCAGCTAGACATACCGCTAAGTGGGTGGCAGCGGCCGTGAAGCAATTATCCCAACACTGATACAAGTACATGATGCAAAACGATAAATGTACCAGCAATAACCCTACTATTAACCAAAAATATAAACGGAGAATATAATCACAGTAGATAATTTTCTGGAACAAAAGTTAAACTCGGTCATTATTATTTTTTAAATTGATAAAGGAAACTTGAAAAATGATGGACACGAACGGGACTCGAACCCGCGACATTCGCTGTACCATGGCGCCGCTCTGCCAACTGAGCTCGGTCATTATTGTCAATTGTCTAGGCAAGACTATTATGGACCTACTTTACTATGAGCTTTTAAAGTAAGACGTTACATAAAGTATAGTGTGGTATCTCGCTTCCACAACAGAAAATGTCCAGCTCTAAGAGAAAAAGGGTAGATAGCCTCATCATCAGCCGGAAGACGTCCACTGTGGAACAAAAGCCTCCCCTTTAGGTAATGAGGGAGGGGGTTGCCATAATCCCCACGCGGGTAGACGTATTGGTGGTCAAGTTACTGAAGACGCCGCTGCTCATCTTCTGGATTTTCTCTTAGTCGCCTCTCACTTAGCATAATGCTGTGCTCATGCAAGCATAAATACAGTCTTTTATAGACAACCTGCATAAGGCATTACCTATCTACCTCCATCTACTTAAACTATGATTGTGTGTTTATTAAAATTTAAGTAGAAATTAAACATAAACAACATCACGCCTGTATTCCCCGAAGGGGTAGGCAGAGGTGCACATATAGTACACCCACATTTCACCAGTTATGTTTTAGGTCCCAGTGTGATAGGCGAGCCTATTGCCATCAACCGGGCACAAATCCAGACTCCATGCTGCCACTTAGAATTACCTAATGGAAAATCTCAGTAACACTTTGCCCGACCCGGGATTCAAACCCAGGACCTCGTGCTCAGCAGTCGCCATTAGCAACCCCTAGACCAACGAGGCAGTCGAAGTAGAAATTAAAGACTACAATTTCAAAAAAAGAGAAATTCGTTAAAATTTGATTTTCTGGATCTACGTAGAATAACGGTCATGGTAGACCTGAACTATATCGTATTGTATATAAGTTATTATGACTGCCTCGTTGGTCTAGTGGTTGTTAAGCGTGACTGATGAGCACGAGGTCCTGGGTTCGAATCCCGGGTCGGGCAGTGAGACTGGGATTTTCCATTAGGTAATTTTCAGTAGCAGCACGGAGTCTGGATTTGTGCCCGGTTGATGGCAATAGGCTCGCCCCCTATTACATTGGGACCTAAAACATAACTGGCGACATGTGGGTGTACTATATGTGCACCTCTGCCTACCCTTTCGGGGAATACAGGCGTGATCTTATGTTGTGTTTATGTTTATATAAGTTATCAAAGTTACCTTTATTATTCCTGACCATCCAAGTACTAGAATAAAACTGGAGCCCAGCCATAGCATCAATGTGCATTGAAACCAATATTCATAGCGAACAATTTCTGACTCGGGAAAATCGAAGGAACCAGCATGACTCCAAATTGCTGACCCAACTAGCTGGAAGTAAAACTGGTATTTATATTAGTCTCATCGTGACATTTTAAGCGAGATAAGTTTTGAATATAATTATATTTTTAGCCCTCGTTGGTCTAGTGGTTGTTAAGCGCGACTGCTAAACACGAGGTCCTGGGTTCAAATCCCGGGTCGGGCAAAGTGTTACTGGGTTTTTCCATTAGGTCATTCTCTGTAGCAGCACGGAGTCTGGATTAGTGTCTGGTTGATGGCAATAGGCTCGCCCCCTATTACATTGGGACCTAAAACATAACTGGCGTAATGTGGGTGTACTAAATGTGCACCTCTGCCTACCCCTTCGGGGAATACAGGCGTGATGTTATGTATATGTATGTATTTTTAGCATATTGCCCATCATCATCGTCAGCAAGACCTCTGTCGAACAAAAGCCTCCTCCTTAGCATGTTATCTTAATAGGCTTAATTTAAAATTAATAAAGGAAATTTGAAAAATGATGGACTCTAGCAGGACATAGGAAGAAATCAATATTAAGTTTACGCACCAATGTCTTTTCGAATTCATATGCGTATTATAAATTAGTTATCAGTTGCTTAAAACGGTGAAGGAAAACATTGTGAGGAAACCGGCATCTCTGACACCAGGTTGTTCATCAACCATACGATAAAAAGACAAACATACAACCGTCTACACACATACACATAACATCACGCCTGTATTCCCCGAAGGGGTAGGCAGAGGTACACATACAGTATTCCCACATTTCGCCAGTTATATTTTTTAGGTCAGTCTAGTACATTATTACAAGTTATTTTTTTATAAACTGCGAGACGAAAATGGAATTACTGATACTGTAATTCTTAAGCTACGTTCTCAACCAATTTTCTCTCATTGTTTTAAGGTACTGAAGTCCAAAAAGCATCACTATTGGCTTGTGTGTCTATTACAGACCATTCTTGCTGTGTTATTTTGGCAATAAAGGCATACAAACCACTAAAACAATTAGATAATTATGATACAAACCAGAATAAGAGCAGTGATTAATATAACAGCAAATTTCGGTTTAAACAAGTAGCAACATTTATCCACTGCTGGCAGACTGTCCAGAACCGTCATTGTATTACTTTATATTGTTTTGTATCAGAATATATTCAGTAAATAAACAGGTAAATATCATAACAAAAGTTATCATTTGTCTAAATTGACATAACTGCTATGATGCCGTCAATTCTCAATGACTTCAGAATATCTCTGGTGTAGTCTGTGCCACTGACCTCTATAAGTAATCTGTGCTTTTTTGTGTGTGGCTGTGCTTTTTACGGGTTATAACAAAATTGTAAAGTGCGGTAGGGGCTGCCGGTTCGATTCCCACAAGGGACAAAAATTTAAGCTATCTGCAGATGTTTGTCCCAAGTCTAGGTATTCGTGAAACGCACCCACGGCACCAGAAAAAATCCTAGTCGGGCGAGGCTTAGTAAAAAAGTACTACATTAGCTTTATGCTCATCCTAAACGATAATAGAATTTAACTATGAGTCAAACAACATATGGCTTGACCATAGCATACATCATCATCATCCGAAAGACGTCCACTGTTAAACAAAGCCCTCCCCTCAGAACGCCACAATGTACCACAACTTGCCATTTGCATCCACCGGTTGCCCGCAACTCTGACAATATCGGCAGTCCACCTGGTGGAAGGCCTGCCATCGCTGCGTCTTGCGGTTCCTACATAGATACATAGATCTTCGAAATAAAACTCCAAACAATGTCAAAACCTTTACTCACAAATCACCTCAAAGTAAATTGTTTAAAAATACAAAGAACACTCCAACTACAATTTGGAGTCTAATTATAGCTATATGACTATGTCGCTACTCGATAGGAACTGTAATGACATCCTCAGACTGTTTGTAACTATTATGAAGTACGCTGTCACTGAAATAGAAAGAAAACTTTTACTTACATGCAACTATTTAAATTTTGAATTAACTGTATACTGAAGTTGATTCGACGTAGAATCATCATTTCAAAGTGGCCCAGATCAGCCTTCCTACCATGAACCTTTAAAACAGGACAGTTCACGATATGGAAGCGAGAAGCTGCTACGTGTATTTCGGCGTCTCGCTTTTACAACGTAAACTATCCTGCTTCAATAGTGAACTATGAACAATATGGTAAGGGAGCAGATCCTGGTGGTGGAATTAGTACTCTTGTCCAGCCAGAAAGTCTGACAAATAGCGGCCAATTCTTACAATTCAAGTGTTCAAAAATTTTGATAAAATTAATGATAGACGTAATTTGCAAAATGTATTGTAAGGACCTGATATATTTTTATAACTTGCGTTATTCTGATCTAACTTCCATCCACGGATATAATTCCAAGGAAATCTGACAAAGAAGGATAAAATAAAGGCTGTACTTTACGCATCAAAAAGTAGTACTCATTCTATTGCACAACATTTTAATTTCAATCCAATACATTTCCAAGTCACATTGACAAATTTTCTGGTCTACTTATATAATGATAATACATACAGTACTTACACATAACATCGCACAAAATTAATGCACACAAGACAGCGCCCGCAATAAAGCAGTTTGTATGTACGAAGAAGCAGAAGACGGCCAATATGAAGAACATCAAGACAACAGTAGCACTGTACAGTATTGCTCCCCACTGGTATATTTCTATCAGGATCGGTATGTTCTAGAAGTAGAAGCAAGTATTATTAAATACAGACATACATCGATTTATAAATGATAGGAGAAGCGAGAACTGTGTTAGCTATTTTAGAAAATTGCTCGCCATGAGGAGTGCGTGATTTTAGTTTATAGAACAGACGAGCAGAAATTTCTGTCCTTATAACAATAAATATGTCAAAAAGATAACTAATATTACTATGATTGTTTAATGTCACCCTTGCTCGAAATTAAGAGCATTTACATGACTTTTTGTATTTTTTTTTATGCATGTTGCCATGCTAGGCTTCTATAGCGGTGCCACGGTACGGCGACTATCGCGGGTTCGAGCCCCGCTCGTGTCCATAATTTTTCAAGTTTCCCTTAATCAATTTAAAATTTAAGAGCACTTTCGTGGTCTTAGGACATTTACATACTAACCAAATCGTCGTGAAAATAAGATACTGCAGAGTGCAGAGATATTTTGACACATACTGTGCTCATACGACTAAAATATGTATATCCATCTGATTTAAATTTACATCTTCACAAAGCACTACAGATTTGTTTTCTGAAGCAAGTAAAGTTCCGATAAAGTTACTTACACAGCAAGCACCAATCAGTAACAAAACGCTGACAGTACAAAGCATGATGGAGGCAACACCAAGCGTCATCTGAGCCGTCATTTCAGTCATGACACCATAGTTGGAGAGAACAGGGTTCATATCCCAGTAGCCATGGGAGTGACTTACATTTGGTGCAAAGAGGATGCCAATTATCTGAAAATTAATAAAGTATACAAAATATAGGTAATTCATCATCATTATCAGCCGGCAGACGTCCACTGCTGAATAAAAACCTTCCCCTTAGAACGCCACAATGAACGACAACTTGCCATTTGCATCCACCATTTGGGTTGTAATACCAAGTTTAAAATTATTGTCAGCTTTCCGGACTCCTTAGCTAGGTACGCAGACCTGTATTTTAGGAGTCGGCGATTTTTCGGCTTCAATTTATATAATACAACCGTCAATTTTCAGTTTGTTTACACAGGAAAAGGGGTGAAAGATTTTGGTTATGTATGTGCTGGTATATCATCATCATCTTCATGAATCGGAAGACGTCCACTGTTAAACAGAGGCCTCTCTCTTAGACCGCCACAAAATGAACGACAACTTGCTATTTGCATCCATCGATTGCCCGCAATTCTGACGATATCCGTCTGATGGTGTGTATATGAATGTAGGGGCATGTGTGCACAATAATTTACACTTATATACCAATTATTAGTACGTTCTTATGGTGACAAGTACTTACAAATGAGAACACAGCTATCATCACTGTGCCAGCCCTGAGGAAGCAACAGAAACAACAGCTTATCACTGTCGGCAGTTTGTCCATAAACTTCATTTTGCTAGTTTTTATTAAACTTTCTATTTAAATTACAATATTTATGTTAACTTATAAATTTTTCATTTTTCAAAGCATTATATTGATTTGACGGATTTGGTTTGATAGCTTTGTGACGGAAGAAAATTGTTTTTGTTATCGTTAGGAATGAGTTTTCGATTTTTTGGTAAGAGTTTTATTATTAGTTTCTCTCTACTCTCTGAATCTGAACTTATTATACTGATGACCTGATTGGGTCAGAGGCTAAGCAATTGGACTGCTGCGCTAATGCTTGCAGGTTCAATTCCCACACGGGACACGAGTGATCCGCTGACGTTTGTCTCGAATCTGGGTATGTGTATATTTTATGTTGGTGGAACGCACCCAAAATACAGGAGGACTTCGCAGAGCGGACAACGTTTCTTAAAAAAATCTTTGTTGTAATTTAAAATCTTGATGATACAGCAGATCGGGAACTATAGCGTACATTGGGAGAGGCCTATGTCCAGTGGTGGACTGCAACGTGCTGATAATGACGATGATGACAATGATATAAAATCTTTGGTCTTGTACTCTTATAATTCTGCTATGTAGCTTATTCTAGGTTTACAATACATCACCTCATCTTGTGTTTCTTTTTGTCGTATATCATTAAGGAGTTGCGCTTACACTTTGCAGCCAGACAGATGACTTAGGCAATTGGTTCATCATTCGCTACATCAGCCCGTTGTAGTCCACTGATGGACATAGGCCTCTCCCAAGGCAATTTGTTAAATCTTCTTAAAATATTCGCTAATAAAGGAACGAGTTTTCGCTTGGAATAATCATTATAACATGGCAGGTAAATTCTATAATTTAATTATTTAGAAAGTTACAAGCGATTTCAGTCGATTAAGTCCGAATTAACGAGTGAACCATAATATAATTTTCAATCAACATGATTGCTATGTAAATTTTATGATATCTGAACTAAGATAGGTTGGCTGATAATTATTAATATTCGAGGGGCGTGTTAGTTACGATCTATTTGAATGCAAATTGTTGGAGGATCGTGCCTTCAGGCTGGCCTGGTGATGCAGACGTGCGACTTTAAGTCACCGATTTTACAGAGCGATACACATGTTTAGTTTCGTTTATGTAACTGTATTTTTCTTTCAAGCCTTTAGGAGACCTACTACTGCGCATAAGCCTGTTCCTTTACCGCTACTGTTTCTTTTATTTTATACGTTGCCCTTTTTCTTCTTATCGTATGATTGATGAACAACCTGGTATCAGAGTTTAAACCGCCTGTTGGCCTGTGACATGACTTTACACACCGTTGAACAATCTTTCAGGTGTGCCGGTTCCCTAATCTGTTTTGTTTCACTGTTTTTAGCAACTGATAACTAATTTTTAATACACACATAAATTCGAAAACATTGGTGCGTGCCGTGGTTTGATTTTGTCGTGGACGGATTTTTGTCCTGGTCTTGGAAAAAAAAAGCTGTTGCCTGTTAGTCCTTTACTTGATTTACAGCCTCGAACTGTGAGTGAAGAAATAGAAAGACCACGTTTTCGCGCATACATCTATGTACTCTTATCTCCTGCGTTTGCAAAACTCTGTTGAGATTCACACTACACCCTCCAATGTTTTTCCCAAAGAAAAAAAAGCAGTGCCACTAAGGGCGTCAAATACATTGGTTTTGAATGAAGCTAGGTCCAAAATTATTTGGACTTATCTCACAAATATAGTGACGTAATTTCTAACATGCATCGGCCTAGTGTCTTTGCTTTATGTCACAACTAGATATGGCCCGCGGTGTTACACGCTACATTTTTTCGGGAAAAAGTGGCCTATGTGTTAATCCAGGGTGTCAGCTACCTCCATATGAAATTTCATTAAAATCGGTCTATGCATTTGAGCGTGAAGAGGTAACAAACATACAAACACACTCACAAATTTTTGCCTTTATAATATTAGTGTGACGTGTGATTACATCAAAATGTTAGGTTAGGTCTTAACCTAAACTTACTTAAATAAACAAACCTCAAAGTAACCTAACTCCAAGGTAAGGCCTAACAGTTACGATTTAAAATGTTAGGTTAAATCTTAACCTATAAAACTATCCTAATACGAGAATACACAGCAATCTCAGCAAAAAAAACATTGCGACAAAAAAATCGCAGGTCTGCTCCTACAATCTTATCCCACCGCCTGGCGCTGTCACAATTTTGATGAATCTCTAAATGTTAATGAGGCATTTAGCCTGTTGAGTGCCTCACTATGCCTGTTATGCATGTTTATAAGAAAATGAACAACTAAGGCACAGTTGAATTAACTTTCTTAGTGGATGTTGGATTGTTTTTGATTTTGAGATCATTTTGATTTTCCTTTATTCATATCATCATCTTATGTTTTACATTTTTAAATAATATACCAATATAAAAAAAATACATAATTTAAAAATATAAAATATAGGGCGCAACCAGCAGCGGGAACAGGGTCCAAGCTACCGGTGGCTAGGGCTCCAGAGAGAGGAACCTCCTCACAATGCGTGCCGTGTCAAGGAGTACTGCTTTCTGCATCGAGCCCTTGACCCAACCGCCTAACGTGAGCCTCTTTAGGTGTTGGTCGAGACTCTTAGCCATGAGGCTATTGGCCGAAACGACTATAGGTACTATGATTGCTGAGGTCACTTCCCACATGTCGACAACCTCGTGCGCCAAATCAAGATGTTTAATTCATTTTGATTATTATTATAAGTAATTCGGGTACTTTAATATTTGTGTATTGTTTACTGTCTCGTTGGTCTAGTGGTCGCTAAGCGCGACTGCTGAGCACGAGGTCCTGGGTTCGAATCCCGGGTCGGGCAAAGTGTTACTGGGTATTTCCATTAGGTAATTCTCAGTAGCAGCACGGAGTCTGGATTTGTGCCTGGTTGATGGCAATAGGCTCGCCCCCTATTACATTGGGACCTAAAAACATAACTGGCCAAATGTGGGTGTACTAAATGTGCACCTCTGCCTACCCCTTCGGGGAATACAGGCGTGATGTTATGTTATGTTAAGTATTGTTTATAATTTGTGTTAAGTTTAATTAAACTGGTTAGTTACTCATTTTTTTATGTATTTTTATGTCTTTTAACTTATGTTGCTAGCTATGTTATTAGAAAGTTATTTCCTAACAAATTACCGGAATCATTAGTTACCAGTAAGGCCTGTTATGAAAAAAGTTGTCACTTGTAAATATATAACATACTGTAACATACCCAATCAACTTAAACAACTAGAATAACAATCTAATTCTGTTACTTGAACCCACATAGGCACTGATTAAGGAAGACACAACACAATGTAGACTCTATTTCTTGAATTTAAAGTCCAGTTTTGCTGTATGGGTTTCTGTACCAATTATGCAGTACCACAGGTGGTAGGTCATGCTAATTTGCGGCAACACAGACATCCATGTTAGGGCTATCTGTGTCTTGATTTATGTCAGGCATTAGAGTAGATTGTACCTTTTGCTTTAGTATGCTACCTATATCATTACATTGTGTAGATTACGCTGTGTTGTTTCAGATTGCCTCGTTGGTATAGTGGTTGCTAAGCGCGACTGCTGAGCACGAGGTCCTGGGTTCGAATCCTGGGTCGGGCAAAGTGTTACTGGGTTTTTTCGTTAGATAATTCTCAGTAGCAGCACGGAGTCTGGATTTGTGCCCGGTTGATGGCAATCGGCTTGCCCCCTATTACATGGGACCTAAAAACATAACTGGCGAAATGTGGGTGTACTATATGTGCACTTCTGCCTACCCCTTCGGGGAATACAGGCGTGATGTTATGTTATGTTATGTATGTTTCAGTACCTACTTGTATTTTTTTATTTATGAGAGAACAGTCGCAGGCCAATAACACCAACTAAACAATATAATCTAATTCTTCTCTTCGTTTCGACTGTATATAGACGGCTCAATGTTTTGCGCTCAGTTACTACCAAGTCAAAGGTCGCAAGTCCAAACCCCGAGACGGACTCATGTCTTTCGAATTCATGTGCGTACTATAAATTATACTTATTATTTGGTGAAAGCAAACATCGTGAGAATACCGGCACACCAAAAAGATCATTCAACGGTGTGTAAAGCCAATACTATACAAGCAGTTTAAACTTAACCCGGTTTTTTATCAAAAATACTATAAAAAAGAAAGAAATAAAGTGAGCTAGCGTGGTGATCAATGTTCAATCCTTCTCTATGAGAGAAGAGGCCTTTGCCCTGCAGTGGGACAGTTATAGGCTATTATTATTATGCTCTTTCAGGTTCGTTCGTAAGATTAATGGGATAATGATAAATGAATGCTCCGTTGGGCTAGTGGGAAGGTACGACCGCTGAGCACGTGGTCCTGAGTTTGGCGTTCGAGTTGTTAAAAGTATTATTGAGTTTTTTCAATATGTAGCTCTGAGTACCCCGAGAAAGCTAATTATTTGGCTGCGACAATGCTTATTAGTTTATAACAATCTTCATGAAATCTCAAAGCAATAAATATTAATTAAAACCTAAATACGAGCCAGTAATTAAGGCTACGTTAACTTTTAAAATTAATTAAAATATCGCCCAACTTCTGGTAGTTGCCAATTATGTTCGGTCCCCAGATATAATCTCTAGGTCACCTCCTAGTTAAGTTAACTGAACTAAGTTTTCTCTGCGTATTACTGTTTTAGTTAAGATCTGCGAGTCAGATTGTTAATCAGATGAACCCTTTAGGGTCGAAAGTTTAGTTTTACTTATATAAGGTTTCGCCTGTTTACTATACCTACTACTACTTGAGCAGTGATAGCCGAGTGGTATGACCGTTGGACTGCCAAGTCAAAGTTCGTCAGCTCAAACCCCGACACGCACCAACGTCTTTTCGATTTCGACCAACAATTATGCTGAATTTTCGTTTTAAAAATTGTTCCTCTAATATCTGTCAGTCTTCTTAGATTAAAAAAATTCTGAATTTAAGCCCAGTGTGAGTAATATACTCAGTAATGACAAAACATTTTAATTAATTTGTCCTTATAGTATCAATTTATTTTTACTGTATGAGCAGTGATAGCCGAGTGGTATGACCGTTGGACTGCCAAGTCAAAGTGCGTAAGCTCAAACCCCAGCACACACCAATGTCTTTTTTAATTCGACCATGACGTATAAAATTATGTTCAAAATGGTTCCTCAATAATATGTGTCAGTCTTCTTAGATTTCTCTCATCTATAGATCCTAAATTTAAGCCCAGCATGGGTAATTTGTTTAATTAATTTGTCCTCACAGTATCAATTTATTTTGCGGTATTAGTGCAGTATCAGTGGCTCAGCGTTGCAAGTGTCGCTGCAGTGTACACTGCACAGTAGCTGGCGGCTTAGCGCGACGTCTGCGGTGCTTGTCTCGAGATAATAAGTACAGTTTGCAGAAAAAACAAGATATATGTGAGCATTTTTCTTTGACTGAAATTGACTGATGCATTCTGATTGTTTACTAAGAATTATGCAAAAGGCCTAAAACAAGAATCAGTGGCGTTTAGGGGAGGAGCCTTATACCCAGCAGTGGGTCATTTAAAAGTTGCTGATGATGATGATGATAATGGTGGTATAATATTTTTTTTTTTATAAAAACGTCGCCCCACACTAGGAATTTCTCCTGTGTCGTGGGTGCGTTTCACAAACACGTAATATCACATACACAAACACCCGGACTCGGGACAAATATATGTGGTTTGCACAAAGTTTTGCCCCGTGCGGGAATCGAACCCGCAACCCTTAGCGCAGCAGTCCAATCGCTTAGCCACTGCGCCAATCAGGTCGTCGAGAGTAAATGGAATAATACGGAATCCAATATAAATAGTAGGTAAAATTATGTTTTAATATAAGACCCCAATGATATGTCAAAAAGTATAGATACGTCATATACTAATCAAATAAACGAAAAATTGTTCCGAACTCCGAGTCCGAACTGCACTAGTCTTATGTCAGATCGGACAGCAATTCTACTACTCAAGACAACAATGGGCCCTCTATCGAGTCTTGAAAATGAGCGCGCTAGTAACATATCTATACTTGTTTGTAAAATATCATTGGTAGGGCCCATTTTAAGTTGCCGGAATTTTATCATCACAAAATTAAATACGCAACTGATCAATTGACTTAGGATGCAAACGCAAGATCTCTTTATAGACAAAGGTTATAGTAGCGAGCTGAATAATCTTCTAAATTAAACCACGTAATCACAGACCCTTTACAACCCCTTTTTTTACTGGGGAAATCATCATGGACTTTCTCTGTCCTGGGGCGGACGGACGGGTATACCAGACATCTACCGCCAAAAACCCCAGTGTGTCCTCCTAGCTGCCTTAGGTCGAGAGACGCGGGGTCTGCGTACGCTGCACCACATCCCTTGACAGGTCCCGACCTCCCTCTTCACGGCGGGTCCCACTCTTTTTAACATAACATAACATAACGCCTGTATTCCCCGAAGGGGTAGGCAGAGGTGCACATATAGTACACCCACATTTCGCCAGTTATGTTTTTAGGTCCCAATGTAATAGGGGGCGAGCCTATTGCCATCAACCGGGCACAAATCCAGACTCCCTGCTGCTACTGAAAATTACCTAATGGAAAAACCCAGTAACACTTTGCCCGACCCGGGATTCGAACCCAGGACCTCGTGCTCAGCAGTCGCGCTTAGCGACCACTAGACCAACGAGGCACTCTTGTTACAACCCATAATTATACGTTTCTGTTCTCTGATGAGTTATAAACAAAAGGCCAACAAATTCCCTAATGCTTATATATAAAATCAACGCGAACAAAGTCTGGGCGCACCAGTAATGTTATTATATTCCCCGTTATTTATCTAAGTGTGGTGGAATTGAGTTAGGAAGACGGCTGGCTCGCAAGTCGCAGTCACAGCGACTTAGCTCCGCGTCTATAATACCTCAGTGAGATAACTAGTACGGATAGCAATGATAATAACTAATATTAACAAAAATATGTGGTGAAAGTTAGTGAAGTATCGAGAAGACTTCGGCGACCATAACATCACGCCTGTATTCCCCGAAAGGGTAGGCAGAGGGGCAAATATAGTACACCCACATCTCGCGAATTATGTTTTTTAGGTCCCAATGTAATAGAGGGCGAGCCTATTGCCATCAACCAGGCACAGTAGAATACATCGATCAAATATTAAGCTTCAGACTCTAGACTTTAATATTACCTTTAAAGTCTACAGACGACTGCCTCGTTGGTCTAGTGGTTGCTAAGCGCGATTGCTGAGCACAAGGGCATAGTGTTACTGGGTTTTTTCATTAGGTAATTCTCAGTAGCAGCACGGAGTCTGGATTTGTGCCCGGTTAATGGCAATAGGCTCGCACCCACCCCATTACATTGGGAACTAAAACATAACTGGCGAAATGTGGGTGGACTATATGTGCACCTCTGCCTACCCCTTCGGGGAATACAGGCGTGATGTTATGTTATGTTTATGTTTAAAATCTACAGTTACACAAACCAATAATGTTGTATTACTAGTATCTCCAGCAACGTTTACCGCAATGAATGGGCAAAGCAAAATGTATTGCATCAAAGCAATTTCATGATTATTCTATTGTCAGTAGGATTATGCAAAGAGAGGAACTAGAGTACCGACATTAATTAGCTATGAACAGTATGAACAGTACAGACAGCAAATCAATGAGGATTATGTACTTATGTTACGTTGTTTTGTTCTGGTAGAAGCAAAATTGGTGTAACATTTGCTAGGGTGTACTTATAGGTAGTGCGATGTTCTTTACGCGTTCGAATTGGATTATCACATTAATTTATATAGGCGAAAATTTGTGATTGTGTTTGTATGTTTGTTACCTCTTCACGCTTTAACGGCTAGACCGATTTTGATGTAATTTAGTATAGAGGTAGTTGACACTCTGGATGAACACATAGGTTTTTTATCACATAGGTTTTGCACATTGGCATTTCGTAAGACGGTATAATAAATTACATTTTCGCGTTATTTATGTGAACTAAATATGAAACCATCCAATTAGGCAACTACTCCATTTTGGAATAGTTGGTGTTGCTTCAATATTGTGCACGTTCACGGATTCTGGTTTGTCCTGTATTTTAAGGCTTTAGCAAGTTATAGTCTATACACAGTAGCAAGTTCTTCTTTCTTTTTCTTTTTTAGAAAAAACGTCGTTGTCAAAATATTACGTAGGTACACAAATACCCAGACTCAGGACAAACATTTGCAGATCGAACAAAATTTTGCCCTGTGCGGAAATCGAATCCGCAACCCCTAGCGCAGCAGTTTAATCGCTGAGCCACTGTGCTATTCAGGTCAGAAGTAAGTATAATATAGTCTTGTAAGTCCATCACAAAATAATTGTGTAGGTATAATAAGAAAGTTCCAAGACATTCCCTAACGAACTACGCCCACTAATGATAGATAGATATATAGATGTGGAATTAATCTAGGAATGCATATCAATAACGCAAGAGCCCGACGTGACACTCAACACATGCCGGGGCTAACGACGTTTATGTACAGTCTGCAGAAACAGCTGTGTTTCGTCAAGAGATTATACAGTATACCCACATTTTGCTGCAGATATTTAGACTTATGTGCCCTGAGCTCGAATATTTTTGACTATCGAATAGTTAACTTTATAGAATAGTTTACTCGACACGAATACGTGATAAAAGTGCATAATATTCGTGCTAAGAGCACATAATTCGAATTCTCTATTTAGTTTTTCCGAGTATTATCCGGCCTAGAATTGACCACCCCCTTTCCTCCCATGGAAGTCATAAGCAACTAATGGAAAATCCAGAAGACAGGCAGCATTTTAAAACTTCACCATCAATACTGCGATCCCCAAGCCTCTTGCCAGCGTGGGGATTATGGCAACCCCTCCCCCCCCCTTACCTGAGGGGAGGCCTTTATTCAACATTGGGCGTCTTCCGGCTGATGACATACCAATGCTATTTTGTAGCTGAAAATTATTGGAATATATCCTTTTGACAGTGTCACAAAATACCGCAACTTTGTGAGAAATATTATGACATTTTGGTTTGTCGTCGCTAGCTTGGTACGTGAGTATTATAAGACAAACATCGTGTACAGATAGCAAAACACCTCACAAATATTAATGCACATTGGCCTGCAAAACTGAGTATCACACTTTTAACCTTGCCATAACTTTTAACCGACTTCCAAAAGGAGGAGGTTCTCAATTCGTCTGTATGTTTTAAGTAAATAAAAAGTACTAAAAAAGGTTGAAATAAAAGGACTCTGATGATGACTGAAATTACTCTGAGAACTGATAAAACTTGCTATAAAAGCGTTTTTTATTTTAAATCTCTAATTTATAACATAACATCACGCCTGTATTCCCCGAAGGGGTAGGCAGAGGTGCACATATAGTACACCCACATTTCGCCAGTTATGTTTTAGGTCCCAATGTAAAAGGGGGCGAGCCTATTGCCATCAACCGGGCACAAATCCTCCGTGCTGCTACTGAGAATCACCTAATGGAAAAACCCAGTAACACTGCCCGACCCGGGATTCGAACCCAGGACCTCGTGCTCAGCAGTCGCGCTTAATAACCACTAGACCAACGAGGCAGTCTCTAATTTATATGATTCTGTTTGGTGCCCTAGAGGTATTCAATTAAAGGTTAAAAAATAGAACCTGGCTTAAGCAACATGCTAAGCATGTCGTAGATCTTTGCAAGTGGTTAGGGAAGTGAGGAGCTTTGGAGGTCAGATGGTCACTCCATCTAGAACATCTTCTAGACTGGAAACCGACCCCAAAATAGTTGGGAAAAGTCTAGACAGGGATGATGAATAATATATATCAATACAAAAGAATATTCCATTCAAGAGACATTCCCAATTCCCCAGATACGTCGTATAATAACAAAAGGACTATTTTTACCTTTCGCCCAATAAATATAAATAAAAGATTAATCATGGAAAGGTTAACTGTCTGAATCATAGTTTCTAGTTTTTCTTATTTGTGTATATTGTTATTTTTAATGTAGGAGAGATGTTTGAACCTAGATTAAACTGTAAAATAATCATTGAAGTGAATACAATATTACGATTACGGCATACTCCCCCCACTTCGCCTCCAAGGGGCCTCCCCCTTTGTTCAACAGTAAACATGTTCCAGCTGATGATGATGATAAAAATATTACACCAATCTTTCTATCATCATCATCGGCCTGTCTCAGTCCACTGCTGGGCATAGGCCTCTCCTATGGCACGCCACTGAGCTCGATCTTCGGCCTTCCGCTTTTTTGTATAATATTCTGTTAATATTGATTGGTTAGGTACAAACCCGTGTTAATGGCTTGCGGTCGTACGAAAAGGCGTTATATTGGCTCAGTTACGTCCCGGCGAGTTTATAATGAGGTTAGCACAGGGATCGGCAACCTGCAGCTCTTTCCACGCGTACATATTCTTTATTTTATAAAAAAATAACTTTATTTATGCCAGTACTATTTATTGCTGGCAAAAAAAATGTGGTTCTTTAAAAATTTTGTCATTTGTAATTTTTGACTATTACGAGATTCTGACTTAAAAGGTTGCCGACCCCTAGGATAGCATGGTGCTTGGTCAGCAGAAAACATTGGATCATGATTTATTTGTACCGTAGGATCATACCGGCATTAACTAAACCCTGTATTAAGTCAATTGACATCTCTATTCTTTAACTTGCAAACAATAGTGACGGGTATAATTTAATCCATGCTTTAAATTGACAGGTTTTTTTAATAAGAGGGATATTTTTCCTTTACAAAGTAATGAATACGCACTTAAGTAGGCCACACAACATCATGCTACATACAAATAGTCCATATTACATTTAGATGTGTGATACTTGAATTCTCCCTGTATATTCCTTTGAATCATATTCCCATTCACAAATACCTTTAACGAACGTAAACTCATATTTGCAACCATATTAAATCAGCTCCTTCATTCGCCTGCTGTCGCTCTCATTAAAGCGAGGTATTCGTAATGAATTTATGGCTGTATACAATATTTACATAAGCTTACTGGATGTGTGATCTTACCTTTGACACTGTGAATTTTTATTATCACGTGTTTTGGTGGCAAAAATAATGTTTTGTAGAATGAAATGATTTTCTTATCTTGATTTTTTTTAGTTAGTTGACTAAGATTCGGCTTGTAACTAAAGGAAAACATCTATATGGTATGGTACGCCGAAGGTCGTGGGCTTAAGTTCCGCTCGTGACCATCATTTTTCTTTCCTTTGTCAATTTAGATTCGTTTTAAAATGCAAGGACTGTTTTTTATTAAAATTTATAAACTAATCATTTCTAAATTAGTTGGACTGACTGCTAAAATAGATTTAAACATACACACAGATCTACAGCTTCAAACTGTCCTCAGTCTAAAATATCACGTTCACAAACATCCGAATATTAAATAAAAAAACATCTCAATAAATAAAATAAATCGACAGCCATACCCGTCACATATCATGAAATCCAATACCACGCCATAGGATAACTCATAATACCCCTTTATGTAAAACCAACCCTCAATTTGGGCCAACGCAAATTTCACCTGGTACACTCCAATTTAGAAATTCTCCAAAACCCATATTTGCCCATATATTATGACGAGTTATCACAGGGAAGGTAATCAAAGATCTTGTATTTGGAAATTGATGCGTCAGATACAGGCCGATGAGTTAAATCTCTGTCCCAACCAATTTTATAATTGGTTTAGGTTGCTTGATTGAAGTAAAGCGATGTGCCGCACTAGATCGATGTATTGCAGTGGCTTCAAAAGTTTTTTTCTCTCTGCACTTAGAAGAAAACAGTTAATGGATTAGGGTACTATTCTCATTCGTTTATAGTAGATACGAGTAGTTGTTCTTGCTCAGAGCTTCTTAGTTTAATAACTTTGCTTCAAAAGCTACGCTTCATTGTTAAAACATAACATAACATCACGCCTGTATTCCCCGAAGGGGTAGGCAGAGGTGCACATATAGTACACCCACATTTCGCCAGTTATGTTTTAGGTCCCAATGTAATAGGGGGCGAGCCTATTGCCATCAACCGGGCACAAATCCAGACTCCGTGCTGCTACTGAGAATTACCTAATGGAAAATCCCAGTAACACTTTGCCCGACCCGGGATTCGAACCCAGGACCTCGTGCTCAGCAGTCGCGCTTAGCAACCACTAGACCAACGAGGCAGTCATCGCTTCATTGTTATTTTATTGAAACCTTTTTTCAATAGGTACACAAAAGATATTTAAAATCATTTAATTTTTTATTTCGTTATATTATGTACCTACTTGTAGATATAGTTAATTGGAATTAATTCACATTATTTCATAAAACACTATTTGTCTCCTGTCAATTTTTTACATTCTTACTCTCTGTCTCTCAGCCTATCGCATATTTAGCACTAATAGCCAGTCCATATGACCGTTGGACTGTCAAGCTAAAGGTTGCAATTTCAAATCCCGGCACGCACCATTCATTTAGAATTTTTGTGCGTAATTTAAATTAGTTATCAATTAACGGTGAAGAAAAACTTCATGAAGAAACTGGTATACCTGATAGTTTTTGCAACGGTGTGTACAACCATGTCAGAGGCCTACAGGTGGTTTAAGCTCTGATACTAGGTTGTTTGTCAACCTTCTGATAAGCAGAAGCCTATCACGGTCCACTGCTGGACATAGGTCTCTCCCAAGTTTCGCCACAATACCCGGTCCTTTGGACTCTTACCCGTAGGACCCGAATGTTTATTACATACAAATATCATCATCGATCAATAAAAAAACTAATGGTGGAGTTAAGTGAAAATTGAATGCAAAACTTTGGAGAATAAGCCTTCTGTTCCAAACCTTTTAAAAAGCCCGGATTATTCTGATTTTACCACAGAGCCCTCAACTACGATGTGGGACGCGAAATCTCGTTAGTTGACACAAATTGTGCGGCAGCGTGACAGGTGTCCCGCCAGTTTTATCCTTGACACACTTGAGATACGAGTAGAGACTTTATACCAGCTCAATGACGATCTTGAAACTTTATGGAGCGATAACACGAGTAACCAGGTTTTCTTGAAGTTTTTAGACTGTTGAAGACAATATTTTTAACAAATTAATTAAATTATAAATTTAACTGCCTCGTTGGTCTAGTGGTTGCTAAGCGGGTCCTGGGTTCGAATCCCGGGGTGAGCAAAGTGTTACTGGGTTTTTCCATTAGGTAACTTAGTAGCAGCATGGAGTCTGGATTTGTGCCCGGTTGATGGCAATAGGCTCGCCCCCTATTACACTGGGACCTAAAAACATAACTGGCGAAATGTGGGTGTACTGTATGTGCACCTCTGCCTACCCCTTCGGGGAATACAGGCGTGATGTTATGTTATGTTTACGTACAATAACTTGAACTTCACAAATTGACAGCATCTGAGAACAAACAAATGGAGCTCCAACTTTTGAGTAGAAACAAATAAATAATAACATTTCCCGCCCAGCTGCGCCTCATTAAACTTGTAGGAGTTTAGGTCAGCCATTAGGTTGAATTACTGGCAGCTAGTGATATAAACATAATTTGTTTAGGTACCTTCACAGTCTTGTTCCAACTTGTCATTAAGATAATGGGATTGAGAAGATATTTAGGACGACCTGGTTAGCACAGTGGCTAACCGATTGGACTGCTGCGCTAAGGTTTGCGGGTTCTATTCCAGCACGGGGCAAAACTTTGTGCGAACCAGAGATGTTTGTCCCGAGTCTGGGTGTTTGTTTATGTGATATTTCATGTTTGTGAAACGCACCCACGATACAAAAGAAATTGCTAGAGCGGGGCGACGTTTTTTTAAAATAATAAATAATAATCATTTACAAGCTTTTGTTTAACTTGCAATGTTTGTAAGTACCTATGTATGTGAGTTTGTTTAGGTCAAATCTTGCAATCTAAATTATAACCGCTTTTTGACATCCGATTGAAATGAATTGCGTACGGTGACAATACAATACTATGGTACTATTAAGCTGATCTGATGATGGAGTCAGAAGATGGTTATAGGAAATCTATGACGAAATGAGGCAATCCCATCGTATTTGGCTTGTTTAATCCATCTCCACTAGTACTTTGAGCCTAGCTGGTTTAGAGTATTAACTTATTTTAACATTGTGATTAATTTACGGAATTGTAGTGGTGACGTCGAAATTCCTAGTAGGTTACTAGAAGATTCCTTGTAGGAAGGTAAGAATTACTCTTGTATTATTGTGCTTTCCACAGACATGAAATATTACATGCTTTAGGATCTACTGAACAACGGGCTGATAATGATGATAATAATAATAATAACAGCCTATAACTGTCCCACTGTAGGACAAAGGCCTCTTCACGTATAGAGAAGGATTGAGCATTGATCACCACGCTAGCTCACTGCGGTTGACGATTTCAGATAGTTAAATCCAGGTTCCCTCACGATGTTTTCCGTCACCGTGGTATCTTAGAATAAGAAAGAAAGTATTTAAAACATTGAACAAGTCACATTGATACTTGCCAGGTTTGAACCTGAAACCTTGTACATACAAATCCGGTATTTTAACCACTAGGCCACCACGACTGATGATAATGCAATTGTTCTGTGACTAGGTATTTGTGTAGACACCTTTTTTTTTTTTTTTTTTTTTTTTTTTCGGGGGGAAACCTTCAAAAGGCCCCCGGCCCCTATGGGGTAGGGACTGGGGAGTTGTGCTACGATACAAAAGAAAGTCCAAGTGAGAGGCAAAGTTTAAAAAGAAACACATCTTATATATAAAATTGTTCTAGAAACGTCGTCTGTAGCATTTTCTAAGGCTTTGTTAGTACGTCGCTTATACAAGAATTCTCAGTATTTTATTTACGTGAGAAATTGAATCGCACCTCGCCCCTATTCTGTAAGGTGTTGTAAAGTAAAAAAATATATCTCTGATTGGTACTTCGTTAGAATCGTTAAAAGACGACCTGATTGGCGCAGTGGCTAAGCGATTGGACTACTGCGCTAAGGGTTGCGGGTTCGATTCCCGCAGGAGACAAAAAATTGTGTGATCTGCAGATGTTCGTCTCGAATCTGGGTGTTTGTGTGTGTGATATTTCATGGTTGTGGAACACACCCAGGACACAGGAGAAATTCGTAGCGACGTTTTTTTTTAAACATAGCATAACATCACGCATTTGTTCCCCGAAGGGGTAGGCAGAGGTGCACGTATACTACTCCTGCATTTTGCCAGTTATGTTTTAGGTCCCAATGTAATAGGGGGCGAGCCTATTGCCATCAACCATGCACAAATCCAGACTCCTTGTTGCTGCTGAGAATTACCTAATGGAAAAACTAAAAACACTTTGCCCGACCCGGGATTCTAACCCAGGATTAAAAAAAGAAAGATGAAATTAGGTTAGCTCAGTTTCTTTTATCAAATAAATGTTTTTTTTATCTTCTATAGTACAGGGCACACTTCTCTGAATCTACACGGTACGATTACTAGCATTATATCGACGCTAGCTGAACTTCCCAAATCGTCGCGCATCACAAATTCATTATAAAGCTACTATTGAACACGAATCGAATGCCTCGCTAAATTCGAAGTTATGCCACGACTGCAAGTTCTAGGAATCAGTTTTGATATGGATTTAACTGTATTCGATGCGAGAAGCTGTTAGGAAGGGCCAAAACCGATATTATCTACTTATCTATACCATCATCATCAGTCGAAAGACGTCCACTGTTGAACAAAAAGGTCTCCCCCTTGGGTAAGGGGGAAGTGCCATAATCCCCACGCTGCGGCTCAAAATTACGTAATAGAAATACTCAAAGCTTTGCTCGACCCGGGAATCAAACTCAGGACCTCATGCAGCAGTCCATCATGCCATCTAGTTTTAAAAAAGAAGACGTGTAAAAGTGTTTTGTTAAAACCTATTTGCAGAAGTAAAATCATTTATCAGTCACGCTAGCTCAATGAGGCAGTCTAAACAGACCTATTCCTAATGAATACGCCCACCAAATGAGCCAATCACGTGTCATAATTTATTCATCGACTCTTTAATTCAAATAATTTTTCGTTGCCAGCAAAAAAAATCATCCATCTTACTCTTCACTGGCCTGTATCTAAACAGGACTAATGATCTCAGCTGCCAAGAAACTCACACAAAAACCTATGCACTTCAAAATTCAACCTTCCTCCGTTGTGTTTAAGTTTATTTTACAGCTTCACCGAATGATTGAATAAAAAGAATGAACTGTTCGCTTATTGTCCTGAGGATTTCTCAAGAGTTTTAGTAAATAATATCACTTTGGGGGAAACTTTTCTATATTATATTAAGCGAATAACTTTGTGACTTGAGATATTGGATAGAAATGTGACTTTATCTTGTGGAAAAACAATACAATTCATCTTACACGCTTTTAAAAGAATCAAAGGAAGTTGACAAATTAAACAATGCCCAAAAAGGGCGAGATTGGTTCCTATCACCTATATATACCGGTCTAGCCAGCCACATTAGGGCTCATCAAGGAAGGTGATTTCGGGGGTCGCCGTTGTCGAAACCGACATGGAGGACTATATATATATATATACCGGTTGTACTCATGTCGATATTCGGGAATGCCCGACTAGTTTCGGACTCTAACGGAGCCCTTAGTCGTGAGCAGGTAACGCGGCGGCGTCGCGAGCCGAATATCGAGTCGAGAGTTCCTCTGACCATCTTCTGACTCTATCATCAGAACCGCTCAACAGTACAATATTATTGTATTGTCACTAAACCTATGGAAATAAGCATTACATTTCAATCGGATGTCAAGAAGTGACTTTGCTTAAACTTGCAAGATTTGACTTAAACTAACTAACATACATACATATTTTTATAAGTATGCTATAAAAATTAATAAAAAAATATATTTCGAAAATAAAAAACACGACTACTTAATTTACAAAAAAAAATTGACAACCTTTTATTTAACTTGCAATGAGTGTATTTACATACAAACATTGCCACTTAAACAAACTAACACATACACCAATACCCATAACATAAATACAAACGAGAATCATACCTAAGAACTTCTCAGTTCAGCTCAGCTGTGAACACTACACCAACAAGGTAATCTAATTTTAACTTGCACAAAATTGTGACTTATGCCCTTACAATACCAGCTACATCTAACCAACAATAGGCTGCTGCAAGAGCCGTGTCAGGCTTTTAAGAAGATTGGATGCAATTCTGTACCTTATTTCCTGTGCTATAAGAACCAAAACAGCCCGTATTTTGTTTTAATTTCTACAGCACATACTAGGTGTTCGTGATAGCGATAACGTAAATCCACAAAGGTTAGAATGTGGAAAGCATTTTTTGATATTGAAACACTCTTTAAACAGAGTTAGGAAAATTTGAGATATTTTTTGTAACGTAGTTAGTTGCATAGAGTATGTGTTATGAGTCTAAGAAACAAAAGTGCTATGCCAAAATCATAGTTCAGTGCGCATGTTAAATTCTCGCATTTGCAGTGACACGTAAAATAGAAACTCAACGTCTTCTTCTTATCGTATGGCTAATATACAACCTGGTATAAAAGTTAAAACCGCCTATGGGCCTTTGACATAGCTTTGCACACTGTTGAAATATCGCTCAGGTGCGCCGGTTTCCTCACGATGCTTTCAAACACCGTTTTTAATAACTGATAACTAATTTTTAGTAAGCACATGAATTTTCAAGACATTGATGTGTGCTGGTTTGTATTATAATACACATGAATTCAAAAAGACATCGGTGCATGAAAGGGTTTGAAATTGCGACCTGGCAGTCTAAGTCATACCACTCGACTATCAGCGCTCAATACTATGCATAATATTTTACAGCCTAAAGTACGTTCTAGAAACAAATCGACGGTGCTCATAAATGTTATAAACCCAATAGTTCAAGGCTGGTATTGATAAAGACCGCAACAGACAGGTATTTTATTACGAGCGTCGGTTTTGCCTCGTGAATTACTTGCGGTTTTGTTTACGTACGAAGTAATTGATAGGAGTTGTACTTCGGTTTTGTCGCGGTGTTAACATGGAGGTTTATTTCCACCCGGTGTTACATATTGTAAAGTAATTTGTTTTTGGAATGGGTGAGAGTTCTCACATTGATTGGCGTAGTGGCTTAACGATTGGACTGCTGCGCTTATGGAAGCGGGTTCGATTGCGGCACGGGAAAAAAATTGTGCGATCCGCAGATGTTTGTCCCGAGTTTGGCTGTTTGTGTATGTGATATTTCATGATTGTGAAATGCACCTACGACACAGGAGAAATTCCTAGTGTGGGTGAAATTTAAAAAAAAAATACTACGGTGAACGTTTTTGTGCGTTAAGAGAATAATACTTTTATCAGTTAACTATCTCATCGTTGAAATTTTTTTTTGTTTTTTTTTTCTTTTTAACCCAACGCTTTTGTCTATTTACACAAGTGCTACAGTCACGCTGAAACACAGAAACCTATCCAATCCTCGAAAACACTGTTACGTCCAGACCTTCACCAAATTGTATTATGGCGACCCCACGCCCACTAGACCCGTACCGTGTCTCAAGACGCCCCGGGCGTTCATTTCCGGTGACGTACATCCGGTGCGACGCTAAGGATACAGAAATATGGACCCTCAACGCTTCACTGATCTTAATGGGCCCCATGTATAGTACGATTCGTCGTGAAGATGTTCATTTTTTTTTTAATACATTTCCCCACACTAGGATTTTCTCCTGTGTCGTGGGTGCGTTTCACAAACATGAAATATCACATATACAAACACCCAGACTCGGGACAAACATCTGCGGTTCGCACGAAGTTTTGCCCCGTGCGGGAATCGAACCGTTAGCGCAGCAGTCCATTGGCTTAGCCACTGCGCCAATCAGGTCGTTCATGTATGTTTTCATTCATTCATCATCAGCCAAAAGACGTTCACTATTGAACAAAGGCTTCCTTAGAATGCTACAGTGAAGCACGGTGTATGTAATGGCGCTGATTTTTGGAGTAAGCAAATTTAGTTTTAGATACCTATATATAAAACATTAAATTAGCATTGCGTCTGTATTCCCCGAAGGGAAAACCAGGAACAATTTTTTTTTTTAAAAACGTCGCCCCACACTAGGAATTTCTCCTGTATCGTAGGTGCGTTTCACAAACATGAAATATCACAAACACAAACACCCAGACTCGGGACAAACATCTGTGGTTCGCATAAAGTTCCACGTGCAGAAATCGAACCCGCAACCTTTAGCGCAGCAGTCCAATCGCTTAGCCACTGCGCTAATCAGGTCGTCAAATTCAGTGCTGCTACTGAGAAATAAAAAAACCACACAAAACTAAAAAAAATGGTAGGAAGAATAGTCTGTCTGACCTAAGGTTCGAAACCTGGACCACATGCTTAGCAGTCATGCTAACCACTAGACCAACGAATATCAATTAGGTATATAATTATTTTTAATAACATAGTAAACCAATAATTTTATGACTTGTAACACGGATACGCCAAGAACAAGATACCGCACAAAACCTTCTAACAGTCACGACAAATCGTTAATGGTCTTACGATAAATCGTCACGATTACCTTCCGAATCGTACCTCCTTAATGACGTGCAACGTTCTTCCGAGAATTATCGCTGATATTCTCATACACAGAAATGCTATTTCGTTTTTATACTCGCATTTTATTCTGCTGAAAGCATAGGTGTTTTTAATATGTTGTTGTATATTAGTTACCTTTATATCCTTCCCTTTTACTAGGAATTATGAATTCGAAAAGATAATTACGCTATTATTCGTGAATATGGTATACTAGTTGCGCCCCGCGGTGTTACCCGCTACATTTTTTACGGGATAAAAGTATAGTCTATATGGTAATTCAGGGTGTCGGCGAAAGTTTGTGAGTGTATTTGTATGTTTGTTACCTCTTCACGCTCAAACGGCTAGACCGATTTTGATGAAATTTCATATGGAGGTAACTGACACCCTGGATTAACACATAGGCTACTTTTTATCCCGAAAAAATGTAGCGGGTAACACCGCAGGGTGCAACTAGTATACCATCATGCACGAATAATGTCGTAATTAGTTTTTATCCCGAAAAAATGTAGCGGGTAACACCGCAGGGCGCAGCTAGTAAAATATATTCGTAATAAAACATTAGTTTATGAGAAACGAAAACCTAATTCTTATTTCTACGTACAAAAGTGATTTACAAGGTTCAAATTAATACCTCAATACAATTCTCTACAGAACAAAAATTGACGTTCACAATAGAGATATGAAAGTGAAGAAAATCGCGCACAATATACTTAGGGCCGATATCGAGCGCTCATACAAGCCACAGACTACAAACATTGATCACCTGTTTCCACTCACCAACTTAAAATAAACTTGAACAAGCGAAAACCAACTCTAAAATCATATAAATAAGGTCTAGAGCTGCGGTAGAGTTAAATTGGTTTTACACTCATTGTTTGCTGGGTTTGATGGCTCGCAAAATTGTTCTTCAGGAATAAAAGCCGGGATTTCAGGTGCTTCGCCCGTATTTCCACATGTTTGGTTTTACAATGGGCTGTCCGAACAATATATTGGCGTTGTTATATGAATACTGCATTGTTTTTTAACTGACACAATACGGCGAACTGATAATGCAGCAGTTATGATTTTTTAATTATGATTCAGGAAAAAAATGTTTGTGTTATTTTAACATACCTATATGACGACCTGATTAGCGCAGTGGCTAAGCGATTGGACTGTTGCGCTAAGGGTTGCGGGTTCGATTCCCGCACGGGGCAAAACTTTGTGCGAACCACAGATGTTTGTCCCGAGTCTGGGTGTTTGTGTATGTGATATTTCATGTTTGTGAAACGCACCCACGACACAGGAGAAATTCCTAGTGTGGGGCGACGTTTTAAAAAAAAAAATATGATTCTTCTGTTCGTATGTGTATCACTTTCTCCTAAACGGCTGGACTGATTTGGATGAAATTATGTGTATATTTCAAAGGGTTTCTGGATGGTTTTAATACACAATTGGACCCGGTAAGTAGCGCTGCTTTCCCGGGCAATACGACGTCTGCCTTATCCGCTAGTTTACTATGACATTCATCACCGTCATTTTGCTAGGTATTAGTTCTAGTTATGATTCACACTACCTCGTTGGTGTAGTGGTCACAAAGCGCTTACTGAGCTTGAGGTCTTGGGTTCGATTCCCGGGTCGGACAAAGTGTTATCCGTTTGGTAATTCACGGAGTCTAGATTTTTGCCCGGATCATTATTCGGGCAATTATCTAAAGTACATCATTCTCCAGTCACACAGAAGCCTAGTGCCATTACAATAGTTTCCGTATTACTTTGAGCCTTTGCCTCTCCTGAGAGTCAAAAAAGGGGCAATTTTATTATATTTCACACTCAAAACTTTTCAAAACAATAATTTTCGTAATTCAAACTATTCAGTTACACACTGAACCGCGTATTACGCAAGAAAGTTCATACGTTTCGACGCGTAGCAAATTGGTTACAAGAAACCGTTGCGTAGCTAGCGTAGCGGTAAATTTAGCTACGCCGTAGCACTTACTACGATGTTTGTGTAGGTGAAACTGGTATTTGATTCGGGTTAGATATAATTATATCCTCCTGACTGAATTTTGCTCACAGCGGTCCATCTCAAACAAGGCTACACACATATATATATATATATAGTACATAGTGCCCTCTCTATATACCTTTTATAATATAGTCTGAAAAAAAAACACATAACATCACGCCTGTATTCCCCGAAGGGGTAGGCAGAGGTGCACATTTAGTACACCCACATTTCGCCAGTTATGTTTTTAGGTCCCAATGTAAACGAGCCTATTGCCAATCTAGTCTGATGGGACAGTAAACTGAAGAGAATAGAGATTAGGTCGCAAAGCCAATAGATTAACAAGCTGTTCGATGTAGAGAGGAGTCTGGATGTGGTAAGAACGGTCACCCATCTAAAGGCTAACCTCAGCTAGCACTGCTTAACCTTATATACTCACGGGTGTATTCGGGAATGCCCGACTAGTTTCGGACTCGACCGGAGCCCTTATTCATGAGCTGGTTACGCGGCAGTAAATAATACATATAGTAAATAATATTACATATAAATGTTATATTACTTTTAGAGGCATTATTCGTTTAGTTCCTTCCCATGTTTAAAAATCTACTCCCATTCAGTATTACCAACTATAACTTTAACTCAATAAAGAACTAGAAAATAACTATTTCCTTGAAATACAAACTCACAAACTGTCTCCAATAGAAACTCATAAATCGGAACGTATTGGTTTTATAACTGGAAATAAGATACCGCAGTTAATTAAACTTTATAGAACTTGTTGTGGTATCAGGCTTCCTGTCTACCGGAGCGGAGCGGAGTTATGCGGAGCGGAGCGGAGTTGAGCGGAGCGGAGTTATGCGGAGCGGAGTTGCGGACTGTGTCTGTGCATAGACGCGGAATTAGGTAGCGGGGCAAAGTGAGAAAGTAAACCGGAGAGGAGTTGCGGACTGTGTCTGTGCATACGGAGCTAGGTAGCGGGGCAAAGCGAGAAAGTAATCTGGACGAAAGTAGGACGACGATTCAAAGAACAAAAAAAAACATATTTGTACGCCTCTAAACTAAACATAGAAGATCTATCTATCTCATACACTGTTATAATTTTACCTGTTTACAAATAAAGCATTCGCATTCTGACCTCCTCGCTCCGCTCAACTAGGCAAACAACCTCAAAGCGGCGTCTTGGTGCAGACGTAGTTCGCAAAGGAATCAGAGTTTGTTTAAGTTTTAAATTTAACTGGTTTATTTATTTATTTGAATTTAATGATACATAACATCACGCCTGTACTTCCCGAAGGGGTAGGCAGAGGTGTACATAATATAGTACACCCTCATTTCGCCAGTTATGTTAACTCCCAATGTAATAGGGGGCGAGCCTATTGCCAGCAACCGGGCACGGTGCTGCCAGTGAGAATTACCTAATAGAAAAACCCAGTAACACTTTGCCGTACCTGGGATTCGAACCCAGGACCTCGTGCTCAGCAGTCGCGCTACGCAACCACTAGACCAACGAGGCAGTCATAACATGTTACGCTACTTATAATGTTGGCTGTACCTATATTAATGAATATAATAACCTATAGATCCCGCACGTTACGTCGACTCGGATCTCATTAGATCCAGTGTGTCGCTGTAGGTAGGCTGGTAACTCATCGTGACGATGCTAATTTTATCTTGCCACGGATCAACGAAAGTTTAATAATTTAATTTAATAGCACTGATAGCCGAGTGGTATGACCTTTGGACTGCCAAGTCGGTCGTTGCAAGTTCAAACCAGATACAATTTTTTTTTTCAAATTCATGTGTGTATAAACTAGTTTTCAGTAGCTAAAAACGGTGAAAGAAAACATCGTGAGGAAACCGGCATACCTGAGAGATTTTTCAACGGTATGTAAAGCCATGTCAGAGGTCTACAGGCACAAATGCTGTACTGTTACTGAGAATTACCTAATAAAGCAAAATATAATAATTGTTTGGCAATTTGTATGAGTACATACATACATAAAGTCACGCCTGTTTCCCTGAGTGGTAGGCAGAGACCACGGATTTCCATTTGCTACGATCCTGGCATACTTATTTTGCTTCATTCACACGCATCACATTCCTTATACACGCACGTCGGTTGAAGGTACTCCTCACTTGCCCTTTTTATATAAGTAGACTCTTGTTCCTAAGTTAAATACCTACTGTATTTTCTTATTTTTACTTATTATAAGTGTTGAGGACTTACAGAGCGAATGTTTGTTTAGGATAGCATTTATTGTTTCCTGCTAAACTACACAAGGTAATAAACAATAATGTCAAAAGTATAGATGCTAATGATATATATATAGATAATAATGTTATAAGTAACAATACCAACTCCATTATTCGTACATCGCCGACATAATTTCCCAAACCATTAACCCCGTCGCCGGCGGAGTGTTACCATCGTAAAGGTGTGCGTCCCATAATATTCTTCATCTTCTTCCTTGCTGACACGACAGCGCTTTTGTCGAGTCGATGTTTTGTTAACCAGGTATATGTTATCTAGGGGCTATAAGAGGGGCTTTTAGCAATGTGGCTGCTGCGCAGATCAGTCTGTGTGAGGTTAAGCCGTACTCGCCGCGGTCTGTTTTATGATGGGTGCCCTCCGTGCTTCGGAAGGCACGTTAAGCCGTTGGTCCTGCGCCTGATCTCTCTCCGGTCTCGTTCATAACATTGGGACCTAATAAACATAACTGGCGAAATGTGGGTGTACTACATGTGCACCTCTGCCTACCGCTTTGGGGAATACAGGCGTGATGTTATGTATGTATGTACCTTGGACAGTGATAGGGTTAAAACAGATCCTAAATTCAAATTTTAACAATAACATTACGTAACATTGTTTTCATATTACTAATTACATTTAAATATGTAAAAATTATTCCAAACGCTAAGTACCAAGAGCACTTCGCATTTAATTACAATCAGACTGCACAGTTGCCGACTTTTAATAATATTATGCAGACTGACACAATAAAATGTAATAACAGAAGGTTAAGTCAAATTTAATCGCTGAATCTAAGTAAACGAAAACACTTTTTACTGATAAAAAACAGCGTCTGCCTTTTAACATTAAATATTGTGTATTAGCAGACACTGACTCCCCCAAGGGGGAGGCCTTTGTTCAACAGTGGACGTCTTCGGGCTGATGATGATGATGACTCCCTCTAGATAGGCTTCTAAAACAGTCACGCCAATAGACAATAAGGGAGCAACGCCGGTGTCAGTGGCTAGGGGTGTAGAGTGATGCGGCCCCAGTTTCACCATCGCGCGCCTCGAAGACTCGGAGCGGGTTTCCCCGCTACCTAAGAGACCCGCGAGCGCTCTTTGGTCTCCACTCCAGCTACCCTACAACTATCCGGCAAACAGCGGATGAGTCCCTGGCCCACTCTCTGGGGTACTCAAGCACGTAGTAAACCCATAAATAGGACATAGGAGGAGTATGAACTGTTCCTATATATAAACATAGTTCAGTAAATTTAGAATAAAAGAAAAGGAAGAAATTAAAAAAAAGTTCTTAGCAACTTTCACTATACTAGTTCTTAGTGGAAGACAATAGGTAACCCTGTCACGCAGAAAAGTAAAGTGTTACAGGGTTTTTCAATTAGGTTATTCTCAGTGGCAGCACGGAGTCTGGATTTGTGCCCGGTTGATGGCAATAGGCTCGCGCCCTATTACATTAGGACCTAAAAACATAACTGGCGAAATGTGGGAGTACTGTATGTGCACCTCTGCCTACCTCTTCGGGGAATACAGGCGTGATGTTATGTGTCACGCAGAAAGCCCAGCCGCCGAAATCAATTAAAGTTCTGCAGTTCCCTGTCGCCTGTCATACGGACGTGAATCATGGCTTCACAGTTTTATGCTCTAAGTTGCAGACTAGTCGTTTACATGCATAACTTGCCATGTTGCATGCACTAAGACGTTTTAGACAATTTGTTTCTTTCTCAGTAAAGTGCGCATTAAGATTTTAATTGTCACGTTTAGCAGTTGCGCATGATTTAACAAGTTAGTATGTGTGTGTGGCTACCGTGCAGATGTGAATCTGCGAGGTTAAGCCGTGCTCGCCGCGGTCAGTCTTGTGATGGGTGACCGTATTCACATGTAGAGACCCCTTCGTGCTTCGGAAGGTACGTTAAGCTGTTGGTCCTGCGCCTGATCGCTCTCTGGTCGTGTCTGCCATACTATTGTACTACGAGAGTGAGGGAATAGGGAGTGCACCTGTGTTTGCGCGCATATCTACTGTGTAGTTGGCTAATCTTAATTGAGACAGGCTGCCGTGACCAAAATTCGGTCAGGACAACATTATTATTATAGTTCTTGCTTTTTGAGATATCATTTGATTACGGCCAGTTCAGTTTAGTCCAAATGAAGGACAAACAGACATAATTACAGTAGAATAGAAAAACCTCCTAGACCAACGAGGCAGTCATCAAAAAATGCTTTAGTAATTCCATTATCTACTCTGCAGTATAAATCCCAGCATTTACATAGTTAGAAAGAAGAAATAATTTATTTGTTAGAATATAGTAAAGTTTAGTTGTATACAATATACTTAGTTTCATAATTATATTCTACCAGTTCTGGTGTATAAATATTTATATGTTATAATGTGTAAACTAACAGTTTCTTGTAATTTCATCCTAGTTCCGACTAATCTCTCGACATCCTACTTAAACGTCAAATGTCAAAATGTGACATTAAAAAAATCCAGATTAAAAATACATTCTAAATTCAATCAGCTTTTAATGCGAATAAATAAACAAAGGAGTTCTCAGTAAAACGGACCGTATATCTAAAGTAAACTTTAACTACAACAGGATGTAACTTGGCTGTCTGCAGGTGGTCCATTCATTTGAAACAAGTTTTATCGCTTCAAGGAAACTCGACGGCCGTCGTTTTAATTAAAAGTAAATAAATCATTCGCAGTTGTTGGCGCTCGGAAAACTCCTTAAGTACTATTGTTACTATTATTTTTAATCTGTTTCTATTTACCGAGTAGGGAAAAGGCTAACAATGACGCACCGTTCTAGGTTACGTGCTGGAGCGATGACGTTTACGATTGAGTGACAAAATAGTATGCTTAAATTTTTTTTGAACTAACGACTTGACGATCTGATTAGCGCAGTGGCTAAGCGATTGGACTGGTGCGTTAAAGGTTGCGGGTTCGATTTCCGCACGGGGCAAAACTTTGTGCGAACCACAACTGTTTGTCCCGAGTCTGGGTGTTTGTGTATGTGATATTTCATGTTTATCAAACGTCACCCCACACTATTCCTTGTGTGGGGCGACGTTTCTTTTAGAAAAAAAAAAACAAATTTTACTATTTCTATAAATGTAATATGTCCCTTCATTTCGACTAAACTGGTACTGACCGTCATCAAATTTTATCTCGAAAAGCGACAACTATAATGTTCTCCTGACCGAATTTCGATTACGGCGGCCAGTCTCTTCAACTAGCCAACTACGCAGGAGATATTATAGTGCACACAAGTATGCGCACAAACACAGGTGCACTCCCTCCTTCACTGTCATAGTCCGATAGGACGGTACACCGACACGACCGGAGAGAGATCAAGCGCAGGACCACCAGCTTAACGTGCCTTCCGAAGCATGGAGTAGTTTCAACATATGGATACGGTCACCCATCACAAGACTGACTGCGGCGAGGACGGCTTAACCTCGCATATCAACTGATCTGCGCTCAGCCACATAGCTACGAGTTTCTCAATAATAATAATATCATCATCATCATCATCAGCTTTTAAATGGCCCACTGCTGGGCATAAGCCTCCTCCCCTAAACGCCACTGATTCCTATTTTGGGCCTTTTGCATCCAGGTCTTTCCCTGTACAGTAACAACATCAATAATAATATAGGAAGGATAAAACTCTATCTTTCCTAGAAAAAAGTTATATAATTATAATTTTTCTATAAGGTCGCCTATTGAAACAAGATCATTAAGTATAATCCTGTCGTTCTCCGAACATCTGTAGCCCAGCAACGTCTAATTCGTTCGTCAAGCTTCAACGAAAACCAATTGTTATCTGTAACTCACATAATCTATTCACAAAACTCTTGAACAAATCCGACGACAGATAAGTGTATCTACCTACATGTATATGTATATGTAGCTGTACCATCGATGGTAGTGATGTGACGTAACATCGATTAAATAAACTAAATAATATTGCGTCATATAGTACACCCACATTTCGCCAGTTATGTTTTTAGGTCCCAATGTAATAGGGGGCGAGCCTATTGCCATCAACCGGGCACAAATCCAGACTCCGTGCTGCCACTGAGAATTACCTAATAGAAAAACCCAGTGACACTTTGCCCGGGATTCGAACCCAGGACCCCGTGCTCAGCAATCGCGCTTAGCAACCACTAGACCAACGAGGCAGTAAGAATATAGGTGTGAATTTATAGGCATTATCTGCCCCACGAACTCTTAAAGCAGGACAGTTGATGTTGTGGAAGCGAGACGCCGCATTGCAAGTGCCGTGTCTCGCTCCCACATCTTTGATTGTCCTGGTTTAAAGGTAATTGTAAAAAATATTATTGGCAGGAATTTTATTTGACTTTATATGAAAATTAGGTTAATGTGACAGAAAAAGAGAAGCGTTTCTTTTGATTAAAATTAAATATAAAAAAAAATAGGAATGAACTACACTAGCCTGCAAAATTAAGTGTCACAGTTTTAAAACTGCAATAACTTTGCACCAACTGGGTCCCACAAAATATACGGCGTCATCGCTGCAGACCCAGACGACGGTAGCATGACGAGCTGCTTGCGTTCAGGAGAGACTGGTCCACTTTAACACACGACCGAATAAAGTGGAAGAATGAAAGGCCTATGCCCTGCAGTTAAATAACACAGGATGTTAAAAAAAAAGGTTGAGAGTAAGTAAAAAGGACTAAAACATAAATAACTCGAAAAAGTTTACGTCAGTTTAAAAAAAAAGCTGATACAATTTGATATAAAACATGTTTTATTTTAAATCTCTAACTTCTATTGATCAGAAAAAAACTGAATTTTGTAAACAAAAATCTAAATTAAATGAAATTTGAAAGGTTTTTGCAGCAAAGAACATTTATTGTTAAACATCTGCTTGTTGTTCAATAAGTAGTATTCTAAGGTACAGCACTACCTTATCTTCCATACAGTCTCGAGATTTCAAGAACAATAAGGAAAGTACAGAGACTTCGATACTATTGTTGACATTATCAATTGAAGACGCTCTGCCGGTTCTTTACTCTAACCAGACATGTTATACAAGTGTAAGCCATGTTATCGAGTTGTATTGGCAACTTTAAAAGGATTAAATAAGAAGTACGAAATGGTGTTTTTCAAATTGGTAGTTTAGTTGAGTACATCGTTAGTTTAGTGGTGGCTAAACGCCTGTAAACATCACGCCTGTATTTCTCGAAGGGGTAGGCAGTGCACGTATAGTACACCCACATTTCGCCAGTTATGTTTTTAGGTCCCAATGTAATAGGGGCGAGCCTAATGCCATCAACCGGGCACAAATCCAGACTCCGTGCTGCTACTGAGAATAACCTAATGGAAAAACCCAGTAACACTTTGCACGACCCGGGATTCGAGACCAGGACCTCGGGCTTAGCAGACTCTTTGATCATGGAATAACTAAACAAACAGAAGAAATTAATTTAACTGCTAGTAAGTAACTGCAGTGTCAAATAAAACACCTGAGAATATTCTAGATCGTTTATCAGCAGAAACGCGATGGAAAATAAAACTTAATTGCTTCTGATCGGAAAAAAGTATTAAAAGACAATTACTTTTCCATTACAGATACGTAATTGGAAAATTTATGTGAAAGTCTTTGATGGAATGCTGAAGAGGCTATAGTTATATTATTAGAAAGAAAGAATGAAAAAAAACTTATTAGTACTGCTTTTTAAACAGCACGTTATACTTAAAATTGGCTCGTTGTTGCCTCGTTGGCCTAGTGGTTGCTAGGCGCGACTGCTGAGCCGAAGGTCCTGGGCTCGAATCCCGGGTCGGGAACCAGTGTTACTGAAGCCTGTAACACTGCCTGACCCGGGATTCGAGCCCAGAAAAGAACCCAGAATTACCTAATGGAAAAACCTTTCCATGAGGAAATTCTCAGTAGCAGTGCGGAGTCAGGATTTGTGCGCGGTTGATGGCAATAGGCTCGCCCCCTATTACATTGAGACCTAAAAACATACCTGGCGAAATTTTGGTGTACATGTGCACCTCTGCCTATCCCTTCGGGGAATACAGACGTAATGTTATGTTTATACTAATAATTCTAAAGGTACATACATCAGTCTCAGGAGACCAAAGTATATGAAGTTAGGTTTCTATACAATTAAGAGAAAAGTTAACGAACTAAGTTCTCAGACGAACGACACTAACTTAATCAATAGAAGTGATAACTAGAGCCCACGTGTTTGTCTAGTGTTGTAGTTCTTATTAATATGTGGGTGTTAATATTTGTTTAATTTCTGTTTAGTGGAAATCAATTATATACACAACCATTTATGTTATATTAGAACACTAGCGCTGCGCGGTGTTACCCGCTACATTTCGTTATAATAAGTAGCCTACGTGTTAATCCCGGATGTCAGCTACCTCCACGCCGAATTTTATGAAAATTGGTCCAGTCGTTTAAGCGTACTGAAGTAACAAATATACAAACGCACTCAAACTTTCCTATTAATAATAGGCTGTCCAGTTATAGGCTGGGAATAGGCGTATATCAATCAGCAATAACTGCGACACGACAGCCTGCTACAATGGCCTGCTACGCGAGCCTGCTACAATGGCCAACACGCTACGATGGCCAACATGCTACGACAGCCAACATGCTACGACTGCCAACATGCTACGACTGCCAACTCGCTATTACGGCCAACCTCTCACCCTAGACGCATACACCTTCTCCGTTCCGACGTGGGTAAAAATAATAGTGGATACATTTAGACTTAGAAAATTAATAGCTAGAACTATAGCATTGTGGTTATGGGAAAAACTCATTGATTTTCTTTTTTTTTTCTATATAACAGAAGTTTCTAAACAAATGATTTTAAGAAACCCTATGTCTTGCCAGTTGTCAGACAATTGGGTTATTCGAACCAAGGGAGAAACATAACATAACATCACGCCTGTATTCCCCGAAGGGGTAGGCAGATGTGCACATATAGTACACCCGCATTTTGCCAGTTATGTTTTTTAGGTCCTAATATAATAGGGGGCGAGGCTATTGCCATCAACCGGTCACAAATCCAGACTCCGTGCTGCTACTGAAAATTACCTAATGGAAAACCCCAGTAGCACTTTGCCCGACCCGGGATTCGAACCCAGGACATGGTGTTCAGCAGTCACGCTTAGCAACCACTAGACCAACGAGGCAGGCAAGGGAGAAAGTGAGAGGAAAATGCGATTTTCAACTAAAATGAATATGTGTAGTGATGCTTGAAAGGTGAAGGGTGCGCGCGTTCCTTATTACTTCGGATTTTCGCTTCCGAGTCATTTCTTTATGGTAAGGGTTAGACGTCCCATTGCACTTTAGTACATAATTCATTAGGGAACATACGCTCAACACGGTGTCACAGAAAACTGATATATTTAACTGTACTATGAATGAATTCATGGCCGAATATCTCGTAGTTAGTAGTGCCCATTGATTGTGACTGGTTGATAATTTTTTTCTTAATGATTTTCTTCAACGTTTAAGCATATACTCCTCGAAGTGGTAAGCAGAGGTGTACCTAAAGCACACCCACATTTCGCCAGTTATGCTATAAGTCTCAATGTAATAGGGGGCGTGCCTGAGAATTACCTAATGGAAAACGAGTATGAGGAGGAATACTTTGATGCATAATTTTTAGTTTTTTTCTATTGTATATATTTATTTTTAAGGAATGGAAAAACCCAGTAGGACTGTGGCGGACTGTGTCCGACACGAGAAACAAAAATGTTTATAAAATATTCGTAATTCAAACGATACAGTCTTCCTCCATAAAACCTTTTTTCAGCCTCACCATTAAGAACACACATTCACTCGTAAACAACTAAGAAGCAGTAATTAAAAGGAAGCTTCCAGAAGGGTTGATTCAAAGACATTTTAGCTCACATTAATGCTGCGGTAAGCAGTGTCTGATCTCAAGGAGCTTGCAGTCTGAAGGGTCGGTCTTTATACGACGCATCGGTTTCGCTGTGTGTCGTTATACTTGGTAGTTTTTCAGCGGCGTTCGGTACCGCTTATCTCTTGTTCTATGTGAGTGTTTTTGAATAGAATATGATTATTTTTCATTCCGACTTTTCAATGTTAAATGTGTAGTTTTAGGAACCATTATTACAAGATTTTGAGAATGATTGAAGAGAGTGCTTCGTTGGTCTAGTGGTCGTTCACCGCGGCTGCTGAGCTTTAAGTCCCGGGTCCGAACCCCGGGTCGGGCAAAGTTTTACTGGGTTTTACCATTAGGTAATTCTCAGTAGCAGCACGGAGGATTTGTGCCCGGTTGATGGAAATAATAATAACAGCCTATAACTGTACCACTGCAGGGCAAAGACCTCTTCTCGTATAGAGAAGGATTGAGCATTGATCACCACGCTAGCTCACTGCGGGTTGGCGATTCCAGATAATTAAATCCAGGTTTCCTCACGATGTTTTCCGTCACCGTTAGTCAGTGGCGTGGTAGAATAACTAAGAAAGTATTCATAACATTGAAAAGTCACATTGATACTTGCCCGGATTTAAACCAGCAACCTTGTGCATACAAATCCGGTGTGTTAACCACTAGGCCACCACGACATCTAGATAATTATATAAGGCTTTATAAAAAATATTTACTTACAAACATTTAAAGCATTTCCATTTTAAATAACAATTAAATCCTACTCGCTTACATTTTAAAAATTATTTCACTACAGTCAAAATATTTCACGGTGCTAGAGGTGTAATATTCCCCTCTCTTTCCCACCCCGGATATTGGGTAGCGCCCCGCTACCGGAAGACGGGCGTTCGAATTTAGAACAAAGGGAAATCAGCGGCACCTAGCGGCAGGAAGTAGACGTCGGTGTAAAGTACTTATACTTTTATCGCTATTTTTTTATTTCTTTTTGATTTTTGATCTTAAAATCATTCTGTATCGACTGTGATATTATGAAAAGAATAATAAGCAGCCTAAACTTGACACTTTTTTATAAACGTCGCCCCACACTAGGAATTTCTCCTGTGTGCGTGCGTTTTATAAACATGAAACATCACATACACAAACACAGATTTTCAAACGGTGTAAAAACCTATATCAGAGACCTACTAGGTTTAAACTCTGACACCAGGTTGTTCATCAACCATACGATAAGATGAAGAAAACCCCCTTTATAATTCACACGGAATGGATGCCTCATCTAGCTAATCTATTGTCATTTATCGAACCTACAGGGCTATAGCCTCTTCCGAAAAGCGGAACCGTTCTTCATCATCAGGAGTATAGACACCAAATAATTGTCTGAGTATTAAAATAGACTACTGCGCCCCGCGGTGTTACCCGCTACATTTTTTTGGGATAAAATAACCTATGTATCAATCCAGGGTGTCAGCTACCTCCATATGAAATTTCATTAAAATCCATTCAGTAGTTTTTACGTGAAAGAGTAACAAACATCCATCCATACTTACAAACTTTCGCGTGTCAGTGTATTACCATCGAGGCCAATACGAGTTTCTTCACACTTCTCGGTACATCTTTCTCTGCAACGAAAAGGTTGTCTTTCGATCCCAAACAATATAATAACGACAGATCTTGTTCTACAATTGGTACCACAACTCTAGGAACGAACACCGCCAACAAAGCTCCGTCGAAACAAAAACTTGTTCAGAGGTTTTGTGTTGCAAGTGGATAATTATGCCACTAGAGAACAGAAGTACGGTGGCGGATAAAATGTTGGACTATTTTGATTTTGTACGACAAAGGCCTTATAGAGTAGGTTTGTTTTGTTTATAGGTGTTTTTAGTTAATCCGTTGAAGGGATTTTAAATATTCAGATGCCTTATCTTGGTAAGGAACACAACATGGATATCTACATATAGGTAAAACACAGGACGCCAGTCAATATACTTTGTCATATTCGGATTTGGAATAAATGAATTAAAGAGATATGGTCTACGATGAAGTAAATAGTTTAGTCGTGCAATTAGTCGTAACAATCGGTCTGTTGCGATAATTTATACCGTTTGCCCTAAACGTAGCGTCATCATCATCATCAGCCATGAGACATCATCATCATTAAGGAGAGGGGGTGCCATAATCGGCTGGTGGGCGGCTCTAGGCATCGCCGTATAGGTGGTGAAGTTGTAGAAGGCGGCCTCCCCCTTATTAATACTCAACAGTACTTAAGGTGGTGGGTTGCCATAATCCCCAAGCTTGGTTAGCGGCTTAGGGATGGCAGTATTGGTGGCGTTCTGAAGTTACTGAAGACGCTGCTGTCCATCTTCTGGATTTTCCCTTAGTCGCCTCTTACGACACCCAAGGGAGGAAAGGAGGTGGTCAATTCTAGGCCGGATACTTGGCGAACGAAACGTGCTTTATCTAAGCTAGCTAGCGTAGCTATGACGTCACATATTACAAGATTAAAAAGTACAGCTCTCCTTTAAACTCTCTACATGCACTATCATGTTTCCTTCCTACATTACCGGAGTGTCAAGCAAACAGAGAACACTTACAAGCTAGTGCGACAGTACACGTGTTTGTCATACGCAATGACTTGGCAATAGAAGTTACATGAAATATGACGTTGGCCGAACGCGGTGGAGGGGAAACTGGAAGGAAATTGCCTTTGCCTAGCAAAAGGTCTTTCTTATATGACTTTGTGTATCTTTTTTTTTTGCATGTTGCCATGCTAGGCTTAAATCTAAATTGATAAAGGAAACTTGAAAAATGATGGACAAGAGCGGGACGTTCGGGAGTTCCTGACGTTACCCTTAAGACGTAAATACTCAAAGGGAACTTGAAATTCGATGGGTGGGAGCAGTGACACGATGGCTCAGTTGGCAGAGCGGCGCCACGGTACGGCGAAAGTCGCGGGTTCGAGTCCCGCTCGTGTCCATCATTCTCCGTTACTTCGTGGGTAAAAAGTTACAGAAGGGAAACTGTGGATGTACTCTACACCCATATTTTCCTATACTTTCTAACACATACAAATAGAAACATTAACTTTGCGAAACCCACACATACGCATAGACAAACATATTTAAAAGTAGCATCATTATCATAGTATCATTTTTTCGTATTTTGTATCACTATACAAAATACGAAAAAATGATATTCCAATTCAATCTCACCTATTGACTTTAAAGGAAATTCTTAAAACCATAATTCGTGGTTAATCCTCTCTGTATTATAAACTAGACTTTACCACAACCATGTTAAGGTTAAAAATAGTAAATCAGTATAGTTTTGTACAAACAGGTCGGTCTTGAAGCGCTGGCGGGCACCACAATGGGGCATTCTTCCCTAGCCTCGGCACTAACACCCAACACAAAAATAAGCAGCCTTACTTCTTATTTTATCCTCAAGACAGATCAATAGGGTTTTGATATTGTGGTAGACGTTTAACTAAGCAAGAGAAACAGAAGGGTAAGGGGGCAGGAGTGATTTAATTAATGAGAATAAAAACATAACATAACATCACGCCTGTATTCCCCGAAGAGGTAGGCAGAGGTGCAGAAATAGTACACCCACATTTCGCCAGTTATGTTTTTAGGTCCCAATGTAATAAGGGGCGAGATTATTGCCATCAACCGGGCACAAATCCAGACTCCGTGCTGCTACTGAGAGTTACCTAATGGAAACACCCAGTAAGTAGTAACACTTTGCCCGACCCGGGATTCGAACCCAGGTCTTCAACAGTACTGCTTGTGTAATTTATACTTTAATATTCATTCATCATAAGATCTGTATGCGTCGTAAAGAAACTGCACTAATTGGTATTTTTTATTTAAATTCTATTTTTCTTCACCTTCTGTACATTACCTACTCTATGATCAAAGTCCAGACACAAAGAGTATCTCCGTGCCCATCAACAATAGACCGAGTCAGCATTAAATATGAATCAAACTGAATATGGCTCCGATATTATATATTTGTGATTTATCTCTTTAGCTGACTGATTGAGCTAGATATAACGAGCACACTCGAGTCTGGAGATTGAGTCCCATTTAGTTATATTGTCATTAGGTAAAGCGTTATTGAATAGAAGTGCTTCAAGGCTGAAAAAGAGATAATAATTTTACAGACAGACTGCCTCGTTAGCCTAGTGGTTGCAAAGCGCGACTGCGCATAAGATCCTAGGCTCGAATCGCAGGTCAGGCAGTGTTGCTGGGTTTTTCCATTAGGTAATTCTCAGTAGCAGCACGGATGCTAGATTTGTGCCCGGTTGATGGGAATAGACTCGCCCCTATTACATCGGGACCTATAACTTGGCTGTCAGCTGACTCCAACATAGTTGATACACACGTCAGATTTTGTTACCGATTGTCTGATCAGAGCTCAGACTATCTGATCGTATGTACTCGATAATCATCCGATTTCTGCGTCAGGCTTTTACTCATATTAGTCGTTCCAAGTACTCATCCCGAGAGCGTGCGTTTGGAGCACACAGAAAAGATGGACGATTTACTGTTGCATTTTGCCTCTATACTCGTCGGAAATCGGATAATAGGTCTCGGAAACTGTTTGTCAGTTTCGACTCGGACGCCTGATCAAATAGTCGGATTTGTGTAGAAGATTCAAACAAAATGATGGCTCCAACACCTTCTGAGAGCCGGATTAGATTATCTGGTGAAAAACTAACGTGTGTACCCAGCCTAAAGGGTAAGTCAAGGCAGATGATGGCTTAAAGATTTCATTCCATTTCTAAGTGCTTTTGACACGTCCAAGTCATCCAATCCTCGAAAGCCAAGATCATTAAAGACTTTAGCGTTGAAAACACAATGATCGACTCCCAAAACACAATAGGCGGGCCGCCATTAAAAATGAATCAAACTCCAATCTGGTACTGACTTTGTGTTCTCAATCCGCTGCCATTTGTTTTGTTTAGCGGATAAAGAGCTTTGATCCGTTTTGGGTCGCGTCAGATACAGGTTAATGTTGACATAGGTACTCTAATTGCTGTAGGTTGGCTGGTATTCATGATTTAGTTCCCAAACAGGTAGGCATAGATGTCTGACAGATTAGATTTTGCTAAGTTTGAAAACACCTATTTGAGTTAACTGGAGCCATTTATTTACCACAATTGTAGATTAGTCAGTAGTGCCCGTAGGGTTATTAAGAATTTACCTAGAATATGACGATTAATAATCGAATTTGATTTTGCTTTACAACAATTTATGTACAAACAACCAACATAATGAATTGATGAACATTGATGATAATAAATGTTTAATAAAATAGTTAATACAATAATTCGTTTTAAAGTACCTACCTAGAATAAGTATTAAATTTGCTGTGCCCTACAGGGTCCACGATTGTGTCCAATGTTTTCACTTACCACCTAATCAAACAAAAAACATATACATTGTGGAATGCAATAAATAGTTGAGTATTTAGTATTACAGGTTCTAAAAAACCAACCAGTCAAAAAGTCTACAGAATTAACACTAATTAAAAACATTCAACCTAAATGCTATAGAATTATAGCAGTTTTTAATATAAAACAATATTGTTTTATTACCATCTCTCTTAGACTTTAACACCAAAAACTCGGCAGTCAAGATCGTTACCGTCAGTAAATGAAATATCGACGCAATATGATATGAAACTCATAATAAATTTACTGCGTGGTCTGCCGAAAACAATAGGCTTACCTCCCGTGGGTGCCATGAAAGACAAGTAAAGGATTTACTACAATAACTTTCGTGAGTGTTATCCATTATTATCTACTATATATACCGGTTGTACCATTGTACATTCCCGAATATCGACGTGAGTACAACCGGTATATATAGTAAATAATAAGTAAAAGAAGAGGAATGTGATGCGTGTGAATGAAGCAAAAGAAGTATGCCAGGATCGTAGCAAGTGGAAATCCGTGGTCTCTGCCTACCCCTCAGGGAAGCAGGTGTGACTTAATGTATGTAATAAGTAAAATATGAATAATATTTAGAAGAAAATAGGACATCACTTTTAGTTTTATTTTCAGTATTCTACTCTCACGCATGATTCATTATTTCTGTGAATAGGATTTTTACTAACACTTTTACACTCAGATTTCAATAAACAAAGAGCTAGATAGCGTCGGCATTTCCTGACTACCTCTGAGAAGAAATGTCGAAACAAATTAAGGGGTCAATGTCCTTTTAAAGCCCAGACAAGCATAAGTTTGTGTGTGAATAATGTAGGTTGTCTGAGATGGTTCTACATTGTACACTTTCCCGGAATATAATCAAAAAGGTCCTAAACACAGAATAAATAGCTTTCAATTTGTAAACAGTTAGGTTATACCTACTACAGTAGGGTTAGAAGGGGTTCAGTATGTCCCAATCGTGCTCAGCACACTGATTCTATACCAATCGCACTAAAGCCATACGGTCTAGTTTGAACGACGCACTTTATTTTTTATTAAATTTGAATATTTTCTTGTTTGGGGGCGAACGGGGTTTATTTTTTTATTTATTTAAATTAATTAGGAATAGGGTTAATTAGGAATTCCAAATAAATTATGGTACATACGTACCATACGTACATGTAATTTATGAACAGCAGCAAAATGTAGGAAAAGATAATTATAGAGGACAAAATATAATAAACTTGAATTAATTCCCAAACCCTTCTTACTAACATCATAGTATGACTTTTCGTGTTAGTTACGTCATTTGGGGTTCCCACTGAACTCTTGAAGCAGGACAGTTGACGTTGTTAAAGCGAAACGCTGCACGCCGCTGCATGTAGCGGCGTCTCGCTTTTACATCGTAAAAGGGTAAGGGTATCGTAAAAGTGGTAAGGGCGCCGTTGTGTTCTAGGACACAACCAACACGATGCTTGGTGGAATCCCGTTGTCACACATCTCTCCGACAATTCTGTGTTTATTTATTGTATATATTAGCTAAGTTCACTAACTTCATATATGGCTGAGCTGTATTGTATCTTACGAACTATTGTATACCCATATTTGCAAAATAAAATTCTATTCTATTCTATTCATAAGTAGGTAATATTATTCGATCTTCCTGTGTTTTGTGCGTTATTAAAATGAGTTTCTTTCTTATTCCACATTGCTTGTATGTATAACTTTCTCCCTAAAAATATCCATTCAAGACTCTAATAACGAAAGTTTTCGCACATTTTAATGTCCGGTATTATTCGATCCTTCCCTATTAAAATTTGTTTAGCCAATAAGTAAGTGACCGGCGACACGATGAATAGAGTCACGTAGTAAAAGGGGTAGGATTCAATCGGTCGTCGACTTTCCCGTGGCGCTAACATCACGTATCTACACAATGGCTGTTTCCGAGTAGGATATGCAGTTTGATTTTATGGCACCAGGTTATATTGGACCTCTACTGAGGTTGTTAATGCTGAGAAACTCTGAATATAGTAGCGACGGTGCGGGCGCGAAAAATCAAACATTTGAAAGCGCCATTTATACAGCCACAGTGAAGTGACTAAGGCGGGCGCCTAGGGAGTATCTTGTGTTTCATTATGTATCTACCAAAATATAATAAAGAGATACCCAGCAGTAAAGTCGGGCTATGCTTGATGGTGATGCACCAAATTATATAAGGTTGGTACTTTGATTTTTAAATTCGGAAAATATAATATAACTAGCTGCGCCCCGCGGTGTTACCCGCTACATTTTTTCGGGATAAAAAGTAGCCTATATGTTAATCCAGGATATAACCTATCTACATACCAAATTTCAACCAAATCGGTCCAGCCGTTTATGCGTGAAAGAGTAACAAACATCCACACATCCATTCTCACAAACTTTCACATTTATAATATTAGTAGGATAGTAGGATATTTTCGCGTTTAGGTATCCCTGCTTGTGAACAGCAAATATTAATGTAGAAATACCTAAGTATTGAAACCGAATTATAGGACAGAGACGAAGTCATGCAGTAAAACTAAAAAAGTAAAAACCTTCAAAACTTTACCTTGATGTGCGCCCGGCCTCAACTTACACCGGCCCAATCAGAGCCGCTAGTTATGTAGTCGAAGCATGATTAAAATAGTACATTGAGCCCCTTACGGCTCCGGGCTTTGGCTCCTTAGCTCGGAACGGCCTTATGTCCTTAAAAGGGTTCGATATACGTGATCGTTGCCTCGTACTTTATTTTGTACGTGTTGCTTTGTAATCTAAGCTTTGTCGTTCAATTTCATTCATTTTTATTGACTGTTAACAAACCTTTTCTATTCTGGCGACTGCCCCCTTACCATGAACGCTTAAGAAAGGACAGTTTTCGTTGTGGAAGCAAAACGCAGCATACATTGCAGGTAGCGGTGTGGTGGTGTCTCGCTTCTACAACATAAACTGTCCTGCTTTAAGAGTTTGTGGTAAGGGGGCTGTACTGTTTCTGCTGGGTAGTTTGTTGCGCCGTTTCCACTACCTAGCTATGTCACTAGGAAGGGAAGACGTGCGGGCTTTTTGGGAGCTGTCTTGATGTAATTTGATGTCCAAAAAGTACTAATCGTTAGTCTAATTTGACTGCCTCGTTGGTCTAGTGGTTGCCAAGCGCGACTGCTGAGCACGGGGTCCTGGGTTCGAATCCCGGGCCGGGAAAAGTGTCACTGGGTTTTTCTATTAGGTAATTCTCAGTGGCAGCACGGAGTCTGGATTTGTGCTCGGTTGATGGCAATAGGCTCGCCCCCTATTACATTGGGACCTAAAAACATAACAGGCGAAATGTGGGTGTACTGTATGTGCACCTCTGCCTACCCCTTCGGGGAATACAGGCGTGATGTTATGTATGTTATGCTAATTTGAATAAATGATTTTCATCCTTTCTTTTGTATTCGAAATAATAGATCCCTCGCTTCCTGTTTAACTAAACACCCCCCTTATTCATAAACCAGGATCGTACTGGCATTAACTAAACTCCGTATTAAGTCTATTGGCATTTCTATTCTTTGATATGCAAACGACAATGACAGTTATAATTTTATCCATGGTTTAATTTGTCATTGTTTTACGAATATGGGGTAAAACATAGGCAAACCTCGATACAATAAGTTACGTTCATTTTACTGACTGCAAGCCCTTCTTATAGCATGTTGTGTTCATGAGGATGTTTGTGGGACGCGAGTGCTCGCCCGATAGCCGTATAAAAGCAGCAACGGACGGGCAATAATACCTCTCGTACTTAAGGAGGCTGTGCAAGAAAGCTGAGGATACTGTAAAGGGAATAGCGGGGTTCAAAACTTTTGTCGATTTTAGTGGGATTACCAAGCTTTTGAGCTTTTGACGGCCTCATTGGTCGATAAATACGACTACTGAGCATGAGGTCTTGGGTTCGAATCCCGAGTCGGGCAAAGCTTTACTAACCGAATTTTGGCCACGACTGCCCATCTCAGCTGAGATTAGCCTACCACGCAGAAGATATTACTGTGCACAAAAATGCGCGCAAATACAGGTGCACTCTCTATATGTATATTTACTCTCTAAGTCTTATGGGACCATAGACCGTGTCTAACAGTTATAATTTACTAGAAGTGCCCCCCGGGTCACTTCCAAGTTCCAGGCGTGTTAAATTTGCATTGATGCTTGTAAAACCGCGAAGTATAGTTAGTATCGCTACAAATTAGTCTGTTATTTTAATAGTAATTTTCAGCTACATTACTCTTAAGTATCATCAAAATGAGTTCAGTAGTTTTTGCGAAAAAACTGTTCATCCATCATCACGAACGTTCACGTTGTAAGATTCCGCGAATCGCTTCATCTCGCCACTATAACCTAACCTTAACTTAGTTATAACAAGATGGGAGCCGAACTGAATGCGCTCTCCTATTATCGTACAATAGTCGAGTGTAAGCCTCTTTTGAAATTAAACTTGGGTCGTTAGTTTCAGAGAAAACAAGGCACTGCTTACGTAGATAGATATTATGTATTTATTTTTATTGTTACTTTTGTTATGCTCATCATTCTATAGAAGAAAAAATTTTGTTATTACTAATTGATGCTTTTATGATGTCTACCTTATAAGCCCCTAGTCAGTTTTTTACCCGGTTACTATCGTTTGTGTTTTGTATCTTATACTAAAAAAATGAATTGCTGTTCGTTAGTCCTGCTAAAACTTTGAGAAAGGCTGGATCGATTTTGCTAATTTTGGTGTTGACATATTCGTGGAAGTCCAGGGAAGGTTTAAACGGTGAAATGGCGGTACGAAGTTCCCTGGGTCAGTCTAGTAGATTATAAATATTTCTTTCGTACGTGTGTTTACCTAACTCCTCCTAAACGGCTGAACCGGTTTGTATGAAATTTTGTGTGTATATTTCAATAGGTTTCTGGACTGTTTGAAAACACTATTGGGCTCGGTAGGTGATCTTTCTTGGGCAGGACGACGTCTGCCGAGTCCCCAAGTTTGCGAATAGGGCTTTCAGTAGTGTGGAAAATCTTTAGAATTATAAAATAGGTACCTACCTATTTATTGTAGTTCTATTATTTGGGCCCATTTTACGCGAACGATGTTTTTCTCTATACATACGTTTCATTTACATAAATAAAAACTGTATTCGTAGAGCAAGCTCAAGGAATAAAAGTTACGTTTGAATTGTGTATTCTTTATCAGTATAACTCTATAAGCAGTAAAGTAATAACACTAATATGGAACTTAAGAAATGTCACTATATATATATATGGAATCAATGAAAAAACTACCCAGGATTAGAAAAATCAAACAAAATTTACCAATCATTATTTAATCAAAAATAATAGAAAATCATAATAATTAAGAATACACTGTATAGTTAAATACATAGAGGTGTCTCCTAACCTAATGGCACAACTAATATAAACAACATAAATGTGCTAATAATAATAATATTTTATCGTTTGGACGAATATTTTGAGATTCTTACACAATTCTTCTGGAAATACTTAAATAATACTTAGTACAAATATCTGATATTGATAACATATACATAACATCACGCCTGTATTCCCCGTAGGGGTAGGCAGAGGTGCACATATAGTACACCCACATTTCGCCAGTTATGTTTTTAGGTCCCAATGTAAAAGGGGGCGAGCCTGCCATCAACCGGGCACAAACTGGACTCCGTGCTGCTACTGAGAATTACCTAATGGAAAAACCCAGTAACACTTTGCCCGACCCGTGATTCGAAGCCTCGTGCTCAGCAGTCGCGCTTGGCAACCACTAGACCAGCGAGGCAGTCTGTTATTGATATAAGATAAAAAACTGTCAAACTTCAATTCCATTATAATGTATAATACAACTGGAAGACGCAGCGTTGGCAGGCCTCCCACCAGGTGGACCGACGATATCCTCAGAGTTGCTGCAACCGGTGAATGCCATTGGCAAGCTGTCGTTCATTGTGGCGTTCTAAGTGGGAGGCCTTTGTTCAACAGTGGACATCTTCCAGCTGATGACGACGATGAATAATATATTTTTTTAATTTTACAGTCTGAGGTATTTACTCAATACTTTTGCGTATCATTCTTCACATATATTAATTTAAGCTCTTTATTCATAAAAAAATACAATTTTAAACCATGGATTAAATAACTTGTCACAGTCATTTGCAAGTCCAAGAATAGACAATGGACTCAGAAGGGTATAAGTTAGTACAGGGATTAACATCGTTTTAGATAAAGAAGGTAAGAGTATTTAATTAATATTTAAAGCACAATAAGTTAATTAAATATTTGTTCTTCATTATCTAAGAAACTGTACAGGATTGTATACTGTAGCTTAAACATCAATAATGGACGAAAATCTTATCATATTACAATAACTATTTAAATACTTTGACCACTATTAAATGTACATTACAGAGGGTAATTGGACGGATCAAATCACAATTATATTAACAATAAACAATGCTTATTGACTAACATTCAGCCTTAACATCTTATAAATATCTGTCTTAAAGGGGGAAGCTGTATACTTGGCTATAATACCCAAGTATACAGACCTCCTTGTCGATTTCGAGAACGGCGACCCCTGAAATTATTTTCTTTGATGTGGCTCGCTAAACCGAAAGTAGAGCCATAATTATGTGATTATACCTAAGTACGGCGCACCTTGAGTGGTCAACCTCGCAACTATTCTTGTTGTCGAATCTCTACACCATATCACTCTACATGAAAGGTCATTACAGTCAGAATCGTCTACTACTGGATTCGATAGATGGCGCTGACTTCAATAAACGACAGTTCCATCTAGTCGATCAATAGATGGCGCTGATTTCAATAAATTTGTAATTATTATGATGGAATCATAACGTGTTTTCGGGGTAATTTACCCGGATTAGTTTAATACAGCATAATAGCTCCGTTAACTTTCTCTTCTAAGGCAGGTGCTATCGTGTCGACGTCGCGGCCGTCCGCCATCGCTATGAGGATGCAAACGTCGTTGATGAACGCCGCGATGCTCGCTGATACCACCAGCCTGGAAATAAAAATATTTTGTACATTGATTTTAAGTATATTAAATATCCCGCGCGGTTTTAGCAGCTTAAAATGTGCATGTTATCTTCTTCTTGTCGTATGGTTGATGAACCATCTCGTGTCAGAGTTGAAACCGCCTACTGTAGGCCTCTGACATGACTTTACATGCCGTTAAAAATTTCTCAGGTGTGCCGGTTTCCTCACTATGCTTTCCTTCACCGTTTTAGGGTAACTAATTTATAGTACATACAATTAAAATACATTGGTGCGTGCCGACGTTTGAACTTGCGACCCTTGGAATGGTAGTCCAACGGTCCTACCAGTCGGCTATCACGACTAATCACGTTCACGTTTAAGTATAGTAGAACTTACCAGAAGGATAGTCCAAGATCAGCAGTGTCATCGGAAGACCACGTGTTAGCTAAGTCCTCGTCCGACATGACGTTGTGCTGTAACCTTAGGAAGTACTCCGTCAGCCATACTGCTATCGCTCCGAGGCTGAATAGCACTGGAAAGTGATGAAGAACAATTAGATTTATGACTGCAGGTACGAAATATTTGAACTACCCTCAAAAATGAAACTAAACCAAGTTGCTTAACTATTTTAAGTAACTAAGCATACTCCATTTCAACTGTGTCTACGCTTTTTTACCGCAGTAAAAAAGTTTAATACAATGAATTATCTTCTACTATTTAGTATTACCAGTGTATATTTACCTGCTAACGAGTTGCTGACCAGCAAAGGTCGAGGTGGGCAGCGCGCGCGCGCCGCTGAGCCAAGCGCAGCTAGTACGCATGCGCCGCCAGCTGACAGCAGTGACGCGCCCAGTAGAGCTGCAGTCCCACACCAAGCCCATCGGCGCGATGGATGCGTACCGGCTTTTACTGAAATTCATGATAGACGGAGTTAGTATAATGGTACATAAAGTTAAATTTTGCAGGCTAAAAAATTTATTATGTTAAATAGCCTTCTAAAACCGACATTAAATATCCCCTGCCCTGCCACTAGGCAACGGGGTAATGTGGGTCTTTCCCGTGAACTGAAAAATACCAACCCACGAAGAGACACACGCTAAAAACTGGTGGCTGCTGGCGCCTCTGATGGTGGGGAGGCGTGATTTACATTTTTACGGGCGCCATTTATCTGGTATGATTAATTTTGTAAGCTTAACTAACTAAAGATTAAGCAACTCATAGACAGCATTCATTCTACATATGAATCATAATTCATATTAAACCAGATGTCATTGTCAGATGACTTGATTAGAAACGCAACAAGTTTGAATAGATTACAAAACTGAACTCAACTCCGATCTTATCGTTAGCACAAAGAGACTCTTTGGCAATGGCCAGTCTTGTACCAACGTTCTAGTTTTATAATAAAGAAGGGATATAAAACAGGATGCAATTTGATGGTGCAATAATCCCGTCATTGTGACAAGATGTATAAATCTCTGCAATCAAAGTCAAACATCATAATTATGTGATTTAAACTCTGTCACAATGTCTACTCCGAGTTGATTCATACAGATACAAAGTTTTTACGTTTAGAGGAAACATACACATGAAAAATAAGATGTAGGTACCTGAAAAAGTATTTAATCCACGTTTAAAGCTATGAAGGTTTCAGACTTAGACCTGTAAAGCTATCACGTTACGATTTAAATGCCAATAATGGCTTAAAAAAAACATCTTACCACTAAAGTCCTGAACTCTCCATCCATATCCAAAGTTCAGTTCCTTACGCCCCTCGAACAGTCCAAAACTAATTCTACCCTCAGATTCTAAAGGGTTCGAAGTCCTTCGTGCACGCGCATCAATCCAATGCGTGGTCCCCAGAGACGCCACAATCAACGCAATACACAAACACGAGCCGAAAAACGTCGCGAAAATCATCGACCGTTTGAACAAATTCAACTTCATTTTGCTTTTATTTTGAACGAAGACTCAAATCACTTTCACTCACTAAGTTCATCAACAAACCGCTAGATGGCGTTATATCACATTATTGTTCACATAGCTGTTTACGTTAATTGGTGTCGTGTTTTTATTATGTTTTCTAGCTATTCAAGTTGTGGGATTGCCTCTCTGATACGTCCATTGTTAGAACCATCTAGTACCCTGAACAGTTTCCCTTCGCAGTATCTTCGCACGGGTTCAGAGGAAAATCTGTAACAATCACAGAAAATTGATTATGCAAAAGTCAAGTTTAGTCTTGTTAATTAAGTGCATTTTAATTGGTCATTTCAGAGTTGTTTCCGCGGTTGTGTAATAATTAGGTAATATTAAAACGGGGCTGGTCGTAAAATATGTTGGTGTCAATTAATTAATGTTTAACGGCGTGGTTTGTTTATGTCACTTCAAAGTAAAAGTAGCAATTAAATTTGGCATAATATCTTGATACATCCGCGTGTAATGGTATTACGTCGAATATTTAATGGCACCAGTAAAATAAAGGCTTTGTAGGTACAAAAATATCCTTTTTAGATAAGGACATTCGTGCAACTGAATGTTGTTTTGCGGATGCAATAACTTTATTTTTATTCCCTTTTATTTGAGGTATACGTAATAAAGAACCTTATTCAAACAGCGGCGACGGAGTAGAGATTACATAATATTATGTACGTGTCATGTACAATCAATTCAATAATCTGTAATGAAGTCCATCAAACTTAACATGTTTTGAATATTGATGAAGATATGACGGGATCAGTTTTTATTTTTATATCTTTTATTACCACAAGTTCAATGTATTAAAGTCTGGAGATATTTGATTACTAAATATGCAATTGATCCTGCCATCGTGATGCTAATAAATGGTGGATGGGCCACGTGGTACAATCCCGGTACTCTATTCACCTCATTCACTCTCATGTAACTTTATAATCATACATGATCGTCTCTTGTTCACAGTTCCAAATCCTTCTATTAAAAAAAACTTAAATAATAATCATGATCTCACGATCTAATATCGCGTGTCCGGTTTTAGCTGACATTAGGCGGTGAAAACAATTTGCAACGAAAGTTTCGTTTCATTATTATAGTGGAATATTTCATGGTCTGTTAGGCACTACATTAAAATATAATAATAAAACTATTTACTATAGTAAATTTACTATTTTCGGCGGAGTAATGACTGTCAAAATGAATTTCCGTTGTACTGTTTTATATAAACGAATGTTTCCTTATCTTTAGTTATTATTTACATTTTAAACACATAATTAATGAACACATTGACTAATTATACTTAAGATATAATTAATTAAAATAACGTTGCACTAACTGGATACTCTCTTAGACTGCACTACAGATGTGCAAATATCAATTACGTAGATTGCTAATAAAAACGAACGTGCTATTCTAAAGACATCGCTTACGAATTCACTTCTAAATCCGCGGTGACTAGCCTTCGATCAACAATGTACTAGATTATCGAACAACGAACGCTTTAAAAACGGTCCGAAAAATAAGACCACTAAATGATGAAATAAGTAACTTAATGTTATTGCGACAAAAAATACATCGTCAAGGCACGTAAAGGTTAAATATCATATAAATAATAATATAACCAGCGAATAGGTGACGCATAGCATAATTAATATGGCCATATGGGCTGAGCATACTTCACTATTGCGCAGAAGCGGAAATTCTCCACGTGCCATCCCCTTTTAACCCTCTACAGCTCCTGAGCCTTGCACAATCATAAAACATCCAAAACCGGACCCTACTACCTTTTTACATGTAACTTGGCGTGCCCCGCGGTTTCACCCGTTTGAATCGTTATACGAAAGACTGCTCCATCTAGCGGCCAAAATTAGTTGTGACCGTTGCATGATCTTTTCCTCGGAAACAATACTTTGTTTTTCTGGATACGATAAGATACCTTATATCCTTTTCTGTACTCCTGCGACAACGTATATGTAAAATTTTACGATGATTGAGTTCAGTAGTTTAGGCGTGATAAGGTAATAGAAATACACTTAATTTCGCATTTTTAATATTGAGTAAGCATACTGAGTAGGCCAGTAGCCATTTACATATAATAATATCCTGACAATACGTTTCGGCCTTTAACTCAGACTGATGTCAATTAGGAAAATAAACACATACTCTTATGTAATGTGTGCGTGCCGTCTGCCATGCCTAACGCTCCGTGTCTGTGACAATCACAAACCGGTGAGAATAAATAATTACCTCTTTATTATTCGAATCTTTAGCCTTATCAACTTTATTATCAAAGCTGGATAATTTAGCGAAAACTAAACACATAATTGCAAGCACACAGCTGTTGAAATACCGATATGCAATCAAAAAGCTTGTGTCAAAAATTACTTCAGTGATTTAAATGCTAGTCTAGTACAATTCTGAACAAAAGCCATTCTTATTTAGGCACCAAATTGATAAACATTTTTCTAATGAATACCAAAAAACCGATAAAGGATTTGGTTTACAAATTCAAGTTCAACATTGATTGGAAAAAAATCTAGACTTAAATACCGCCATTAATATTCAAGGTCAAAAAGACGACTGTTGGCGTACGACACTAACAATGTGTTAATATTCATACTATTGGAAATAAACCAGTTGATGCGCAGTAGATTACAAACAACTTAAACAGAATATATTTCCTACTGGGCACAGGTAATATTAAATTTTAAGTTTTTATGAATTGAATCGGGAATGACGGAAATAAAACTAACGAATACACTGATTTTAAATAATTATTGTACTTACGATTTTGATATCAAATCACGGCTACATTTTATGGGAGACGAACTTCAGTAATGGATCGGAATATATTTGTGTGCCTCGATCTAATGTTAATATTTTTAATTAACAGTTTTATAAGCTGATAGCTATTATAACCTTATAAAATTTCCTCAGAGTCCTCAGTGATTAATGTTCTTGACAAGGAGTTCAAGCAGTCTCGTCTTCTTGACCGGTGGCGCCCAATAAGACCCCTGTCGGGGTCATCGGCAATAAAATATCCCGAAAAACAAGCGATTAACTTTCTGAGGCATTTTTACACATAAAAATGACATGAAACTGACATTAACTCAAATAAAGAACAAACAGTGATGTGTATGTATTATGTAACGCAAAAGATGCAATCTCGGAAAAGAAGTCAGTGGCGTGCAAATTTTTTTGACAGCATTAAATAAATATGTTTATTAGCTTACATAAAATAAATCTTATTGACATAGTGATAGGAGGTCAAAAATCAAGTTTAAATTAATTACGTAGCTTCTTTTAATGTGCCCGGATATGTAAATGACTAATGTGAATGTCCACTAGAACCACAAAACGCTAATAGCAACGCATAATATTGCTGCTACCTTTTCTGTAGCTAATAGATAGCTATCACTTAATCTTGAGGCTTCTAGGATTCGAGACTCGAATTTTAATTACTCTTAATTTATTGTTTAATAAATCCAATATTTTATGCTCATTTGATAAATACGTTTTGTCGTGATACATTCGTTTTAGGCGTGTTTTCAAAGCACATTTCACACAAAACCCAGACTGAAAAACGTTAGCTAAATGAAACACTTAGCTACCAATTAATCACCATAAGTCTGCGGCAAAAATCATCAGTCTAAAACAAAGACCACAGCCATGCATTCATTAATTATATCGCTGCATAAAATTACCATTTTCTATCTAGATTCAATTTACTGTCACACATTGTCTATTTCATTCAATATTCAGCGCATGAACATCCGAGAAAACTATTTATATGCCATTCATCTGTCCACATTACACATTGATATCGAGGATTATAGTCGAAATTTGGGCCACTTTCTATGTATAGAAACTATTGCGTATTTGCGTTACGATTTCACCCTATACACATTGTTATGTATAATTCATTGCTAACACTTGCTGTAGCATACTATGTGGGAAAGTCGGGAGAGATATCGGACATCAACCGGTGTTTCTTTGGAAATTGACGCTGAAAGGAATGTATGGAAAAAACCGCAGTGTTGCATCTACGATATATGTATATGCAAAAAACTTAGCTATCGAAGAATATAGTGTTAACTGTTAATTGTCACGAAGTATTACTTTGTTGTTGAAACTTAGTAAACTTAAAGTAACTTAGTGACACAATTCTGTTGCCGTGGGTGTGTTGACAAACATATGAACAAATCTCGCGTGAGCATACAACTAAATTTGGACAACAGTGGGTCGTACAAATAACTATGATCAAACACGCGAATATTAGTTTAAAAAGTCAAGCTACAAGGTGCAGCTCAACAATATTAATCAGAAACGTGACCATGTTGATTTTGGTATACCTAGGTCAATATGTTAAAAATATGGGCAAGGCATTTTCCTAAAAATGAAATGTATATTGTGACTAGTGAAGTACAAAAACCATGGTTATGTCACGAAATAGTCATCTAAGCGAAAGAAGTTAATTTGCTTTCCCTTTATATTACTGGCATTTGGTTAATTAAGACAGCGACCTACTATAGAAGTACCTATTATATACCGTTGTCTAACACATATTCACAGCTACATAATTCTTGCTAATTACGCAAATCGGTACATAGCTAATGAATCCTTTCAACCTTGACAATGGGGCAGACGTAACGGACGCGGGGTATCCACGCGTCACGTCAGGCACCGCTGCCCATAACATAAGGTCATTGTTAATACGGCAAAATGTTTTGACTAAGCTAGTAACATTACAGTAATGATCAACAACATCTATAGAATCCTGAATAGGTGTATTGATGTGCAGTTAAAACCCAGATAAATTAACGTTATGATAAGCTGCACATAATACCTTTGTTCTATTGATACAAATCTGATTCAGCATATTCCTATTGGTATCAACGACCTATCAAAAGTTTTTTTTGCGGAATAGTGAATAAAAAAAGTCATAGCTACTAATTGCCACAATATCAGGTAAAACTAAGAATCAGCTCTTTCATTGTTTGTACACAAGTTTTTCTGGAAAATGGTAAAAACAAATCATCTACGCATACTTTATCCATGGCGATTTCAATATAGGATAATATAAAATCTATATTTTTCTGACTTGTACACGATATGCCACGTGTAATGTAAAGTTCACGAGTCAGCAAGACACACTAATTGTTATAGGCACCCCAAAACGTCACCGCTACGCATAGCTGCCCATGACAAAGGTCATTGCTTTGTGGCCAACAATTAAAAACGATATGTGAAATGCCATGCAATTATGTAAAGGCTGTAATTAAAATATTTCGGCAAATAATATAACTGTTTCAGGGCCTATATTCGCGTGTCGTTATTGATTTCTTGCCTGTTACAAAATTGAGGTTTTATTGTACAAGGAAATATAAAGACTAATTAACATACACACCTACGTGTTGTGTTTTAAAGTTGAATTAAATTACCTGGTAAAGCTATTTGACCAGTATATTTTGGTTTTAAATCCTAATTTAATTAAAATTTACTTTGACATCTGAATTCTTCCAACAAAAAATGGTTGGGAGTAGAACTACCGGAAAAGTGTAAACCAATCGTTAACTTATATATACCACTAGCTGTTGCCCGCGACTTCGTCCGCGTGAATTTCAGGTAAAAACACCAGTAGACTATAATCAGATTTTGTAAGTAAGTGGAAAACACTACAAATTACTTACCGAATGGAATATACATAGTATTTTAATGATAAAGGTATATTTCAAATTAAGATGGGGCTAGTTTACTTTTTATACCGATTTTGTATGATCGGTAAATATTGAGTGACTAACAGGAAAGTTATTGACACGATTTGTTGGCTTATAAGGAATTTCAATTTTAAATGTATCTTTATTTTACTGTATCTATGTACTACATTGACAGCATGCATTTCTCTGAACTACGGTTGTAGTTTTGTCTTCAGCAGACAACATTTACAGAGAGTGTGGACTGGTAACTCAGAAACGACCGTCATACAGTAATCCGTGTAAAAATCAGCTGGTTTCTAGGCCTTAATTAAGTCTACCTCTGCGTGAGCTGGTGATAGTTTGTATGCCAAAATGCGCCAAGCGCTTGTATTGAAATTTATTGTAGCCGAAATTTAAACGAACTGCTCATGTCCGTCACCCATAGGTTGGGCCTGTGGGCGACGAACTTGGGCAGTTCGATGCTCAAACAGAAAAGGCGGTTTTAAGGGACATAAGGCACGTAGGCCGTACCTACGTGGTGAGCGCGACCAATCGCGAAGAGGCGAGTCAAAATTTGTTTAAAGAGATGGTGTAGCATACGCGGATCGCGAGTCCCTCGACCTAAGGTTGTTAGGCGGATACCCTGAGGTTTTAGTTAGTATAAGAGACCGGCATAACCCTCCGTCCGCTCATGGTGGAGGAAGTCCATGAGGATTTCCCCAGCAACAAAAATACTTTGATAATTGTGTGGAACTTAGAATTTGACTGCCTTATTGGTCTAGTGTTCGTAAAATGCGACTGCTGAGCGGGAGTTCCGTGTGTTTGTTTACCAGATCGGAAAGAGTGATTGGTTTTTCCACTAATTCTCGGTGGCAGTACCGACTTTAAATTTGTGCCCGGTTAATGAAAATTTATGTCTATGATGATTATCTACAAAAGGATAACTTTGAGGTGGATCACAGACCTTTAACTTGACGATGGTTGCCTACAGTCCACTTTCTGCTAGAGAGTTAAAACATATAAACCAATAAAATTAAAAATATTATGTTGTTTGAATAAGCAAATATCTTGCCGAACGCGGGAATCACACTATTAAATCATATCTTTACCAACTTATCCAAGAACGTGAAATAATGAGCAGAATTCTATATACCCCGTCTAAATATTACTATTTATTGATATTTATGTATATCCAGTGTATAAAGTGAAATATATAAAGAAAGTTTTTACAGAGCATTTAAGTCAGAAAATATTTCTCTAAAATCACCGACGAACAGGAATGTGCCGATCCATCACATGATTGTTGTTCCTGCTTAGTTCTGTCTAAAACTTTCAAAATGTGGTATTGTACATTTTTACTATAATTATGACTATATTTCAGCAAATTTCTCTTAAAACTATTGCGTAACTCTCCAAGAACAGACGTTTTATTGCTTCGAATTGATGTGTATCTAGAGTATGGCGAGCGCTTATATTTTGTCATCTAAGGGAGAGAGAGGTAGTAATTCCGGAAGACAATTTTGCCACCGTTATTTGTTTCCTAACCTCTGCAAGAATGCCAGTGGTAATAAATGTTTTCCCTGTTCCACCAGGAGCATCCAAGAAAAACATTTTACCCTGGCCGAGCCGAACCCTTTCAAGGACAATATTGTAAATCTGTGCTTGCTCTGAGGTAAATTTAGTGACGTAGTCATTCACGATGGTGGTCATTGCGTCTTGGTCATAATTTGTTTCGGCGACATACTTCCTGTTTCCACGTTCTTGATTATTGAATGGTTGCGGAGCCGGTAAACCGTATTCCAACAGTGGATTGCCCCCGATGGCAATGACTACGTCTTGATGAGAACTGAGACAGTGGTTCAAAATGCGTTCATCAGTTTCTCCGATGTCTCCTTCAATAGTATGTCTTAAAGCCCATGAAATATCCTCAGAGAGATGACGCCAATATTTTTCCCGCAACAAAACCGGGTTTGCAATACCGCAGAATACCAACATGACGGCAAACAAATGTCATAGGCGACTTGGGCTATCACTAACGCTAGCCTCCAGGAGAGTGTTGTCCCAGTGTTGGTCACCGTCAAGAAGATTTCGTGCTACGCAGGCTGCACGAAATGTCGGATACTCCATACCATCAACTGTCCTTAAGAATGCAAATGACGTTGGCCCCTATACGATGTGAAGCAATAGCCGCAAATAATAGCACTCGGCATTATTTGGATGCACAGTGTAAATCCTTCCCATTGCAGTGTCCATAAAGATTCCCGGAAACCCATCGACAATACGACCACGTCGATGTCGATTAAATACACCTCTTTGCTTGTGGTATGTATAGTACGACGGCACCTCATCATACGTAAGTGACTTTGCAAAAAAATCAACTTCACAGAGACGTAAAAATGCCAAGAGTCGTCTGTTGGAATCGTAGATAATACCTGACGTCACCCTTAAGACGTAAATACTAAAAGGGAACTTGAAATTTGATGGATGCGAGCAGTGAGTGACACGGTGGCTCAGTTGGCAGAGCGGCACCACGGTATGGCGACTGTCGCGGGTTCGAGTCCTGCTCGTGTCCATCATTTTTCAAGTTTCCCTTAATCAATTTAAAATTTAAGCCTAGCATGGCAACATGCATAAAAAATACCAAAAGTCATATAAATTTGGGTTGGTATTATCGGTTTAGTGGTTTGTAGCTGTAAAGGTACAACACTGAATTGGTAATCGTAGATTCCAACAGATAATACCTAACGTCACCCTCAAGACGTAAATACTAAAAGGGAACTTGAAATTTGATGGATGCGAGCAGTGACACGGTGGCTCAGTTGGCAGAGCGGCGCCACGGTACGGCGACTGTCGCGGGTTTGAGTCCCGCTGGTGTCCATCATTTTTCAAGTTTCCCTTAATCAATTTAAAAATGCCAAGAGTGTTGTTTGGCGGGGATTTTCCAATCGCTCTAATACATAGGCGGGGTCGAAAAAAAATATGCTGGCCATTCTCAAAATGGACGTCCATGAATTCATGACCTCTGGATGCCGATCTTGTATAGAGAACGCCAGCATTCGCCATACTGCTTCTAAAGTACTAATGTAGCGACCAGACTGGGACTTGGTCACTTCATCCCGATCAGTGCTTTGCAAAGCGAACGTTGCCTGGTCACTACCCTTGTTTACGTATTTGCAAATGTATTTAATTGACTCGACGCTGGAACACGATTCAACATTGATGTGTGTTTCAAACGTCCTAGAAAGCACAGGTAAGTATGGAACAACCTATCTGTTGTCAACGTGAAGCGACTGCTTTTGGCTTCAGAATTGTTTGGACATCACTTATTTGAAATGGTGAATTTACAAACTTACTAATGTAGAAAAAAAATGAAAATTTAGAACTATAATTTACTGGAAATTGTTGGTAATAATATTATGTTAAAATATATATTATAATTGTCTTTTTATTGATATTTAAGTCAAAAAACATGCAAAAAGAAATTAAAGCTAACGCAAAAAGAAAAACCTTCGGCAAGAATCGATCTCACTATGCATAACTCGTAGGGCGATCGTTAAACCGCCACGCTACAATGACACATAGCAATATGTTTAAAATAGACGTTTCTATACATGTCATGATTCACTGCTCAGTTCCTTGTGGATATAGCGTGATGATTTCTACTTCAGAAGTTCATCTGTAAGTAATCTGCATAATGCAACTATTGGTTTCGTCTTTTTATCATTCTACGGCAAACATTAGACAAAACAAAGACATAATGCAATATTGCTCAGCCCTCTTTGCAAATGCCGTGATGATATTAAGCATACCGACGCGCCGGCCCCTAAAGAATATATTTGCAAACTTTCAGCGGATTCTATTCAGTAGTTTTTACGTTAATCTAACACATACATACAGACAAACAGACAAACAGACAAACAGACAAAAATTCTAAAAATTATATTTTTGGCTTCAGAAGCGTTCAGACATCCCATTGCACTTATTTTTTTTCAAATATCTTCAATGTACAGTTTTGACTTCGTTACGATTTTATTATATGTATAGATAATTATGCTTCTAGTTGTATTCTCATGTTAGTGATTTTTTGATTTATAGACTGTGATTTTTGTTTTTTTTTTTCTTTCTCTTAATGAGGGTAAACGATTTGAAGCTATATTTGTTTGTTACAGGCAAGCTGGACTAACAACCATCATTTATGATTTAACTAAACGTTTGTCTCAATTCAACAATGCTATACCCCAGTTAGGACTAGTTTCAGACGTCAATAACTGTTCTAGATATCAAATTTTCGAAACCGAGACCGTATTGATTTATCAAATTGCAACAACTGTTCGAAAATTAAGTAACCTGATCCAAAACCTACGCCTTACAGATAGCATTGTCTATATAACAATCACATTATGGACATGCATGTTCGCTTTTGTTCTCAGATTTATACTTCGATCCCGGCCTTGTAACACCAATTAGATAAGCTATAGACGCTATAAAATGGCTCCCACGTCAAAATTGCAGCGAATGAAAATGAATATCTTGTAAATAAACGGTTGATAGAACTTTGAACCAGGAAATGTTTCTTTCTTATTTTGACCGCTCTGCGATGCTTTGTACAGTTAATACCGGATTTAGTAAACAAAAAATTTAAGAGCATAATGTTGTTGGTGAGTAGTGCAGTACAAGATGCATTTCCAAGTAAGCTTTGCGAGTATGTTGAATCATAACTCGTTGTACACTGTTATGACTATATAATATCTAATTTAAGTCTGAATATAAAGTTTTTATCTGAATATTTGAAAAACTATACTATATCCCACAAATAGACAAAGGAATGTTATTTCCATTTACATATTTGGCAAATCACTTTATGACATTTACGGTACTACTACTTAGACGACATAACAGTCACGCAAACGACTTTAAATATCAAATTTAATTTGTCTTTATTGTATTTAAATGTGATTTTTTACCTAACTAAACGTTATTAGTAACCCTTTTATCGACATTTGTGTCAAAAAACAATAAATCGAGGTTGCTCTTCTCGAGAATGCAGTTATCGCAACGTATGACTAAAATTACATGCAGTTTTCCTAGTATCATTTACATTGTGGAAGAAATGTTGCGACTATTTCCTTATATGTTCTGAGAAGTTTCTAGACCTTACATGAGTTTATACTTGGGCGAGGCGTTCTAGTTTCATCATAAGGATTATAAATGGGTTGATTTTGATAGAAATAAATACTAAACTTAAACATAAAAAACCAATACTTCGTATATAAAGAATAAAGTGAGAATGTAGGCCATTTTGTACCAAACTTATTTAGTGACTATGACGTTTTGTGGTGAATATTATCGAACATTTTTTGCTAGCTAGAAAGGAATTCTGGGTGGTCTTTCACTGTTTTTATCAGATTGAAAAAGTACAAAGTATTCAATGATGACTGAGATAATTCACCATAACGTTCGAGTTCCAGACGAGGTATAAATGACTTTTCTAAAGCATTATTATCTACAGTGAACTGTAAACAGGTTTGTATACTGGGAAGCTAATGGATCGCATCGATCGTGCACCAAACATAATGGCATAGTTATCATTAGTCTTCAGTGTTCCGTTCTAACACAAGTTGACAGTTCCAACTGTTTGTTAGGGTTCCATCTGGCTGTCTGGAAAACGCGGTCCTATAGAATTATATTAACGAAAACATTGTATTAGATGAAAAAATAATTTGAATTTCATGTCTACATATGTGTTATTAAGATATTTCGATACAAATCGTTGCTTAGCAACGGCTTCAATAACTTTATCGCGTTTGTTTTGTTTACGTAACATTACTGCTGGTTTTATCAACTCTGATTAGATAAACCAAGTTTATGAATATACAACGATATTTTGATCATTTAATTCGGATGCATATTAGCTAACAACCTTTCCTTTGATTAACTAAGAATACGGTTCAACCAATACTTTACTTTTGGTAAAGTAATGGAAAGTTAATTTAAAACGAAACTCAGTTCCTAACAGTACCTCGGCTAACATCATCAGGTATCACCTAGATTCTTCTGACGTATGCGTGCATGTTAGTAACCTGTTCATCTATTGTGTGACCACAGGCGTTTCATAACATGTGACCTTCCACAGACTATCAAACAATACGTATTGAGGTCTCTATTTATTTTTATATCCATTGTACGTTCAAAAGCTTTTTATACAGTCATTTTCTACTCCACAGCGACTATTATTGAGTAGCTACACGAATTGTTAAGCGTTCTGTTATTGAAATTCTTTGCTAATGGATTACATGCGAGTGTTAAGACGAGTTCTAATGCAGTAATGAACTTGGTTGGTTAATTAAACGCAGTTCAATTGGTTACAGACTATTATGTCAGTGTGCAATTCGCAACGTTAATGATACAGAAGTTAGGTTGATTAAGTACGCAGTACGTAATGATAGTAGGCAATATTTTATTTTGCTATGCACCTATCATACTTAGTATTTTAAAGGCGAAAGTTTGTGAGTTTACGTTCGTTAGTTCTTCACGCTCAACGGCTCGAACAATTTTGATAAAATTTGGTCTGGAAATAGCTTACACTTTTTATTCGTTAATCTAGGTAGATAATATCGATAAACTACTTTTACCCCAAAAAATGTAACGGGTAACATGGCGAGACACAGTTAGTAAGATGTTATTATGTTTTTCCATTAGCGTAGATTCTTCATTATTTAGGGCCATCTTCATAATGGAGTGTAAGTTCTTTGTTCTCTAACCCACATGGTATGATTAGCCATACAGTCCATTTTTATCCAATAACAATTCTTATACAAAAATCGATTGACATGACAAGAGTATAACTAATTACCAACGAAAACATCAATCGGTTAAACACCATTAGTGACAGATAAATCGTATTCTGCAAATACAAAAGTAGAAATCACTAGCCTTTACAGCTGACCGGTCGTGATCAATAGCATGCTTTAATCAATCATTATATAGCTTCACCATATATCAGGGAACTTGACAACACTACGGTCAGCAGGATCGTAGTTTGACACGACCACAAACTTCGTGAAATATTAAGCCAAGCAATATTATAGCCGTTTATTCAGTGGAGCCTTCTCGGCATTTTATCAACGTCTATTAGGTAACCCATTTCATCCATCACTATTACTTCATTTCCATTTACCATGGATTACAAAACCATTTCCTCGGTCTCTCCCATTTCCTTACAGCGAAGACAACTCATTGTTCGCTCAGTCATGCTTTCAGTTAACTTATTGTATAACTGGTCATAACCTGTTAATTATGCACAGTGAGTTAACAGTTCTCAAAGCATTTAAACATCAGTTTACGGTTAACGTGGAACCATTTGATTGTTTTCTTGCTATAACCGAGTAAATTGCGGTTCTCAATTTGATATAGTTCTTTGAGTTGTAAAGTTTTAGGGTTATTTCATATTGAAATTGGTGTGCCACAGGTTTTTTTGTAATTGTTTTGAATATAAGATTGGCCAATATTGCTATTACAATTTGCAATAGTCGTTAATAAGTTCTGTCGTATTCTATAGTATTTTTAGTAATTCAAGGTTTATTTAACGATATACATTTTTATGAGTATGCTTATATCCAGTAAATAAATAACCCTAAACTTCTTATCTTCGGAAAAACGGTTATCGCAACAGAATGAGGACATTTATCTAAACAGAGTCTGAGTTAATCAAAGTACTCATACAGGAACCCAATTAGCTTACAAACATGCAAGACAATATAATTTGCTCCCATTGTTTTAGACAACATGTGATTATATATTACGTGAATACTATTGCAACATAGAGTAATGAAAAATCAGATGCTACATACATATCAAACGTTATTTAAAATCGAGGGAATGTGTTGTTATGTTATGTCTATTGATATTAAATTGGATCCTAAGACGCAATAACTAAGTGGTTGGCCTATTGCGCATAGGGTCTCGAGTTTTACGCACGGATTTATTTAACTCTAAGACCTTATTAAACTCGTAACGCCAAAAAAACTAAGTATACCGCGATTTTAAAAGTACACAATGTACAGAACATATCGCACCCTTTGAATGAAAGTGACCTAACTCTACAACTTCTTATTCTACTATACATTAACTTTAAAAATCCTATTTCTAAACACCTGTGTAGAAAAAGAGACCGAATATTACTACCTAAATAGAGATTTTACTTATAGGTCGCTGGTGGGATTATTTTACTCCATAAAATGTACCTTTTAAAGTCCTATATAAGGTTTTATATAACAAAATCAAAAGTTAAAGGAATTTTGAGTTAGGTCACTTTTATTCTGAGGGTGGTGATATATTATTTCTTTTTTTAATTAAGGCCTTTTATATTCTCTTAAATGCCATTTTGCATGTCCGATATCACGGAACCCGCATGCTTACGCAACGCCCTCATTCACATAATTCCGTTCCTGGTACGTTTATTGAAAATAAGTGAAAACATCGTGATCCATCGTTACAAATTTAATGAACGCTTACAAGATACTGTCATTCGAAAGTGTAGCTGGATGAATTTCTAAATCATTGCACCGAGTATTATAATTTCTTTTATGTTTAACGTGGAAAGCGACAGTTTCAAGTGCCGCCGAGTGTAAACTATCTTTTTACGGTTATAGAGGGTATTCACGGTAATTTCTTATAATTATAAGAGTATAATTGAGTTTTTCTGTTAAGCTTCTCAGTAGCCTAGGCCCCCTAGACAATTGGCTTGACGAATAGATGATGACATAATGTTACGACTATGTCATCGACATAAATGCCAAATCCATATATTTTTTCTTTCTATTCAAGGCAGGATTCAAAACAAAAAACACACAACATAGAGTAGATAATTATCATTTTTGCGACTGTTTTGAATATTGCATTCGGCAAAAACACTGCAATTTATTCAGTTGGTTAATGATTACAAGATAAAAATAAACGGCGCCATTCTTCGCATCGCAAAAAAGTTTTTAAAAAAGAGTAAATAGTAAAGATTTCTATCGCTTACGCGGATTTTATCGCGGTTTTTTTTATAAATCAATTAAAACCGCGATAAAATCCGTAAACCTACTTTTATTTAAATGAGTAAATAGTAAGTTAAGTTTTTCTTAGTTAATCTTTGGTGTGTAAAACTACCTAACCATTTTTTTAAGTGGTTACCAATACTAAGCTTTTTCTCTTTACCAAGTGTTAGAGCCAGATTCATAAGAAAGGTTGTATAAGACTACGATATGTTGTTTGCGCCTTTGCGGCGATACGGTCAATAAGCAACAGCTATATACCTAGACTTTTTTCATTAGATCTATTACAGAAATAAATCGCTGCTTTCAGCAGTGATGCTCCATTACACGTCTCCTGTTAATTCATTCATATTCATTAAAGAAAATGATGTCGTGTGGCACTCTAAACAGCGATGTCTACACAGTGCAATTCACTTGTTTTAAGGCACTGCATGTTTGCAATTTCTTAATTAACGTGCGATTTTTCTCACAACATTCTCAGTTGGCACTTGTTCGAATGAAGTTATTATTTTGTCAGTGCGCAAGACAGCTGCTGATGAAATCGCAACGTTATAGATCTTGTTCAATTTGCTAAATATTTTACACAGGTTCAAGTGTCAGTTTGACGTCTTGACTAACTTAAACACGTGTTACCCATACGGTTTTAAATGAACCTACTTGTATTACTTACGTCAGTTTGAAAATAATTAGTAGGAAGTATTTAAGTATAAGATTTGTTTTGAGTAAGCTTTTGCCACTTCACCTGGCATGTGGCAAACGGGACCGTCTAGCTGAGACCGTAGAGATCTTGGACCCATTCAGGGCGGGCAAAACTTTACTTAGTTCTTTGTATGTACCTAGGTACATACAACAAAAATAATTCTAAGAAATACGCTACGACTACGAGTTACAAGCAAATAATTTAGCCGATATTTGTCTTTGAAGCTATTGATTTTGTTCCGAAAGCAATATTGCTACTACTAAATACACGTTTTTCTGTAAATGTAACTACATATAACAATCATTACAACTACTTATCTTAAATTACTACGTTTTGCATGCATAACGAAAACGAATCACGAAGTATATCATTAAAGCAATAACACTTAAACCAGCAACATTTGCATGTCAGTGAGATACGTAATCCACTGTTTAGCTATCGTTTAAGCATTGCAACATAGGAAGAGCAAAATAAAAGAAATGAGCTTGCATTGTTGACAAAACCAGGGCGAGGAGTGTGACGGTTTTCTGCAAGTAAACAATAGTAACTAGTAATACATTTTAATAGCATTATTAAACGATTTTCAACTCTATTACGAAGACATTAAAACAGATTTAGTATAACTTGACGATTTTTTAGTTTGTGTTGAACTTCTTTCGATGACAGTGAGAATTTGCAAGCGTTAAATTGGCTGACAATACAATTGTAACACGTCCTGTAGTATAAAAAATTGCTAACTAGGTGCCTGATGAGAAATGTCTTGAAATAGCTATTGCTCAAGAATTAGTTTGGAAACAGAGCCGTTTCTGTAGGACTTGACACTGGCGATTCAATGACAAGATATTAGACTTACAATATGAGCTCATTTCAAAAGAAAAAGTAGTAAGCATTGGTCGCCTTAGTTGTGCCAAGATAAGCATACATTTCACAGACGTATCCCACAGTTATTTTTGTGTAATCTTACTTTCTGTATTATAGAAACTATGTTTGTTCTGTAAATCAGTGTATTACAATACGAACGCCATTAGTAACAAAATAAGAAGTAATCAAATCATTATACTTCCCCGCGCATAGCCCATGCTAGTACCCGGCACATAAGAAAAAGAACGCGGACCGTTTAACTTTTTGCATTTCAGTCTATTCCAATGTTTTATGTAACTAGTAAAGTACTTATAATGATTCGACAGTAAAACAATTGCGCTTAATTATAAACGATAAATAATATGCTAGGACCATAGGAAGCGATTACATCCGAGTGCAAACACAGTCGCTGGTCGCTCAGCTTCTTCTTACGTGACGGGAACTATATACAGGAGATTAGTCAAAGCTGATAATATGTCTACAACACTCTTAGTTTTAACTTGAACAATGAAAGGAAAACATAATACTCTCAAGGAAATCCACACGTATGTTATTAAAAAAGTGAACGTGTAATAATCCTGAATGTCGTTTGCAACTTAGCGCTAAGACAATCTACATGACAAAGTATGACGTGTATTTCTGTTTACTTATGTCATTTGCACCTTGAACAAGGTGAAATTGAGTAAGAAGCCCATATTGTAGAGTATAGCCGCCTGACGCTCCTGCCTGAGTGCACAATGCAGTTAAGGCGAGTGCTTCCTCAATTATTTATTACTAACATACTGCGTACGTATAGGCGGTTAGGTTACCCTCATGTCTGAATATTTTACGGAGGTGTACTAATGTTTACTCATATCTTGCTGACGATCATATATCGCGTGTAATAGGGGGATTATTTATGTTTGAATGTTCGGTTAACATATTGCGATTGTGAACGAAGCTCTATATTGAGACTTGTCGCAGTTATAACACATTTCGCTTGTTACGCTTGGTTTATTCTTTAAATTAAGTACTAACACATTCCGGCCGAATACCTTGCTTCATTACAAGCCCGCCAAAAATGTTGACCAGTCGACTCACAGCACTATAATATGGTTATAAATACAGCCCTTGCCCACTACACCATTAATGTTGTTATACTTACAACGCAGGTGCGAAAGTAGAAAGTGAAATCTACTTACACGCCCATATTAAACATGGCAAGTAAAAAAATTATAACAATCGTCTTTATGGCCCGATTGTGAGCAAAGTGCAATTCAATGGGAATATTTCTAGGCTACAATTATAGATCCATAAAGCGTATTGGTTTATTTCCCAGACAACGTGCCATAACAGTGTCTAGTGGCTTTAGCGGTTCGTTAAGAAAATATTTTGTATACTAAGTTTGCATGACTTGAGGCAAAATTGGCGACGCGGCTCTCTCCTCAATTTATAACCATAAATTATATTAGTATGTTCAATCTTCAGACATGTCTGTTTGCTATTGAACTGCACTTTTCATGGATAAGTTCACACACGCCTAAATTATCATTACAAGATTATTGGTATTTTTCACTTGGAAAATTCGGATTATTTTCACGCAAGCAAGGTATAAAAAAGTAGAACGACGTAAGTCACCATGCAAAGGGGAACTGTTAATAACTTTCGCCATTAACATATTTACGCTAGTTGGAATAGATGATACAAGAATAAAAGAGATGGATAGCCCAATCCAGTCATAGTTATTGGAGTTTAACATTAAGTTCTGTGTAATAACAGGCACAATTCGAAACATAAACCTCCATACTTATAAACGATGATAACATGTGTTTTAATATAACTACCTACTTGTAAAGTATATTGACTTCTCTATTCTTTGACATGCAAACTACAGTGACAGGTATAATTTAATCAATTGTTCAGCACAGTAAATTGTTATAAGTAAATCTTTAAGTTATTACAGAAGTGTATTGTTATATTAGAAAGGATATACATAGGTACTAGCAATTTATTCGGTATCCAGAATTTCATTTGCCGTTTTAAAGAACTGTAAAATCCCTAAGATAAGTGTCTTAGGAAAAATTATCCCTACTAATATTATAAACGCGAAAGTTTGTGGGTACGGATGGATGTTTGTTACTCTTTCACGTAAAAACTTCCAAATGGATTTTATTGAAATTTCATATGGAGGTAGCTGCCACCCTGGATTAACACATAGGCTACTTTTTATCGTGAAAAAATGTAGCGGGTAACACCGCGGGGCGCAGCTAGTAGTGAATATACTGATATTAACTTCGGACAGCGCGGAATACAATTTCGCGGATATCTAAAAAGATTATAAGGGTATCTTCATACCATTTTTACTAAAATCACGGGCAATTTAGCCACGTTACAAATAACTAAGTACCTTCCTATATTTCAAACCTCAAAATATAGGTACCTACCTATTTTATAGCTCAATCGTGATTCGTGAACAACATATAAATATTAAGTCGTCTATAACTTACCTATACAAATGTGGGAATGTATTTCCATTTGAATAGACCTAGCCATGTACTGTTAATTCATGAGTACACAGTACAAGAGTGAGTTATCAAGGTCATTTAGCACATCCCAAGAGGTAACTAGATTGGAACTAGGTGAATGAAGCAAGCAATTGTGTTGTTGAGTATTGAGATCTTATTATATGTTTACTTGTCTGTATATTCAAAAAGAGGTTGATATTCTGAATTTGAATGTCGCGGCTGTTTTAAATATGTGGTACGGAGATAATTCTCCGGAAAACTGTCACAATCGGTACAGCAGTTTCGGAGATTTGACAGGACAAACAAACCAAAAAAAAACAAAAGAAATATTGTTTTTTTTTATAAGTATCATATAAAAGCTGTTTCTTTACAACAAACACTTGAATATTATTTATTTGTATAGATATAAGTAAGTACATACGTAGGTACCTACATAATATGTTTCTTACTTGAACCATTTCCATTTATTTTACATACATGATATATGTGAGTGTTTCTATACATATCTATTCATAATACCAAATTATAATAATGTAGATATTCATTTACTTACAGACATACAATAGACAAATGTTTTACAATGTTAAAATCAAACATTTTCATTTTACAATGGGCAGTATTATTGTTAAAAGCCCTATAGATAACCTTTGGATAGGACTTGCACCCAACATAATATAAAAGATAGATTGTTAATGATTTCTTACAATGTTGTAGAAGGTGAATAATAAAAGAATAGAATTTATTTGAAAACATACTTGTTTTTGTATACATCACAATGTAGGTATCTTGCATACAGGAGAGACTGTTCCACTTGACAAAGCACATGACCAAATAGGGATGGGCAAAATTTTGGTAAACATTTGATTTAACACCGATATGTATTAAACTATTAAGTATGACTTTAGTCAAACATTACCCAAAGTTCATTGGCTATACAACCCACATTTTACCCACATCTTACTACTTTAGAATCTGTGCAGCTACTAATGACCTAATGGAAATCCCAGTAATACTGCCCCGATTTGACCCCGGAGACTCATGACCAGCAGTCCCAGTCTAGATTTAAGGTTTTATGATATGCATCACTTTATTTAATCTATGATAAATTTTAAAACTAAAATATTAAGTGATAATTGTTCCTGATAATACAACATTTATTTCTAAGTCAATATTTGAGCTCCATTACCAAATTAGTACTTTTAATTATTTATAATGACCACGGTAAGTAAATAATCTGGGAATTAGCCGCTATTTGAATTGTTTTAATCTGAAGTTTGTCAGAGCTATAAATAACAAATGAAGGGTACGTACCTAGTAATTACATTCAAAGCAAGATTCTAATCTAGATTACATTGTAACTCAGTAATGAGATCACATAGATAGGCCTTAAGTACGTAAATAAACGCACCATCGTAATTGCTATGAACTTCGAAGCAATTATTTACATTAACACTTTCTCGTAAATATTTTACATAAACTAACGGAATAGCACACCCACAGATTAAAGAAGTAAAATATTAATTAACTATAATATTAAATGAATCCCGGACTTATAAAAGTTGTTACCCTTACCTGCTTATTACGGCCTTGTTTTAAAAACTTTCAACTGAGGATGTAAACTTGTTGACACAAAAATATAGGTAACTTGAAAGCTTCACTACAAGTTTTATTAGTTTCCCGTGGTTTACTCACTGTCAAATTAGGCGATAAGGAAACACTCTGTTTTGTTTCAATATTAATTAATAATGATTTTACACAAATAACACGAATTCACAAACTTTCTTAGCTTCTTCAAATTCCATGCGTGCGTCAACCACTGCGTTCAGAAATTAACTTAATCATAATGTTGCCAGGTATGATAGAAATACCTTGTCAGAAAAGGTAGAAATTATCAATCAAACTTAATAAAATGGTAGAAAATAAGTTCAGTCAAGTCGAAGTCGGGCTTCAAAGTACTTAATAAAAATAAATTAAAAGAAACCGACTTCAAATAAAAAACATATTTTAATTAAACTAAATTATAACTTAAAAGGGAAAAATAATTTGTAGTAAATTTGATTGTACTTTAGGAATAATAAAATTTCCGAAATTATATAAATTATAAATACAATAAGGTACTTTTTCAAGTCGGTGCCGGCATTTATAGGCGAGAGCGAGCGAGCGAGCTTGCCGTGAATGCAAAATTTAGTAACTTTACCTAGCTAAGAACTCACTTTAGATACCTGTGTGGCGCGGGGAAGCGATTCATATCGGCTTGGCACTGCCTTCAAAAAGTACCATTGAAATTGATGGCATTGATGATTTTACAATAAAAAACACACATCACTCATTTGGAAGCCCATATATTCTTTTTCTTATAAACATAACGAAAATAATGTAACAACAACAATGTACCTAAATAAAATGAGAAATTGTTACTTGACACAATTATTTGCTATAGTATCTAAACTCTGATTAACATGATACCTTTTTTGTGATATTTGGAAACTACACTTTTGTTGGTCTAGCACCAAAGATAACTGATCCAACACGAACTGTTGTTGCCCCTAATTCAATCTGAAAATGAAAAAAGTGTATAAGAATTTGTGTTTATATTCCAATTTCAAATTTTCCCTTTAAAAAGTTATTTTAAAATCTTATATATAAAATTCTTGTGTCACAAAGTTCGTTCCCATACTCCTCCGAAATGGCTTGACCGATTCTCATGAAATTTTCTGAGCATATTGAGTAGGTCTGAGAATCGGCCAACATCTATTTTTCATACCCCGAGTCAGCTAGTTAAATGAGTAAATAAAAGTATTAATAATTATGATCTTGTATTATTTTATACTAGTATTTGTTTTTGTTATTCATATATTAGTTTTTGAAAAAAATTAAATAAGAATACTTACTGCATGTTCAAAATCAGTAGACATGCCCATAGACAATTCCACATTATTTATATCAAGCTTCAGGTTTTCACAGACTTCCTGTCTGCACTTGGCAAGGGTCAGAAAATCTGGATTTGGCCCTTTGGAGGTATCATAGTCATACTGGCCGATAGTCATCAAACCTTTGAAGTCTAGGTTCGGACAATTCTTCAATACATGTTCTACAACTTTAGTAGCTTCAGATGGCTCTATACCATTTTTAGCTGTAAAAATAAATTAATTTTAATTTAACACATAATTTATTATGAAATGTATTAAAAAAAGCCAACTTGAAATGGCAATAACAAACCATCTTCAGCACTGGTATTAATTTGTATCATAACTGGTAATTTTTCCTCAGCTGTTCTATACTTTAGCCATTGCTTATTCAAGTTGTCCGCTAACTTCTCTGAATGAACAGTTTCTACCATAAACAGCTTTGGTGAGCCTAATAATTTGTTTATCTTATTAGTTTGTAAATGGCCAATGAAATGCCACTTTATATCCTTGCATTTTTCTAATATGAGTGGATCACTGGCTTTTTCAGCCAATTCATTAACATAATTCTCTCCAAAATGTCTCTGCCCGGCCTCATAGGCTTCTACAATCAGTGTGGCTGGTTTTATTTTCGAAACCGCAACCAACCTCGGCGCGATTTGTGGCAAATCCTGAAAAAAGTATTACACATAGATTATTACCTTTGCCTCATCAGATAGTAAACAATGTTTTTTGAGTAAGTAAATCGAATGATTGCTGCTGGAATAACTATTGTTTAGTGCAAAGTCATGAATTAGCTATAATATATATAGGATGAGGGTTAGATCAATTGTGTATTTAACTTTATCTTCACGCATGGTAATCTAATTAGAGTAGGATCATAAAATTAATTACGGTATTATGCACGTACTTTACTGCGCCTAGCGACGGCAGCTTCAATTTGAGCTAATACGGTTTTTAACCCGAACATTACGTCGACTTGTTGGTTTTCGTCGGATGACATAACGTTCGTATTATTATTTGTTTGATAACTCTGTTAGATTCTCTTCTCGATTATCAATCTCAAATTCAGCCAAACAGCAACACAAGTTTGTTATCAATGTAATTGTCAATGTCATTGTCAATTTGTCATTATTGTCAAGTGGTGTGGTCCAATTGTGTAAGATGTTACGTGTAAATAACAGTTTTATTTTTATTTATAGTCCTTTGTGTCCTGCTGTTGGGCAAAGGCCTACTCATTGTTGCTTCAAACCACTCTAATTTTCACAGTTTCTGACCACGTGCGTCCCGCATATGTGGCCAGATCTTCACAGCACATTCGCCATTATTGCTGATAACAAGAAGACATCACAAAGCTTTTATGGAGCCATATAATTTTAATTGAATTTAAATTAATTAGTAATAGATGACCTCGATGGTCTAGTGGTCGCTAAGCACAACGTCGTAAAGAGGGTCGGGCAAAGTGTTCCTTAGCACTGACAGATTTGTCGGTTAATTGCAATTATATTATAGCACAACTGGCGAAATAAGTGTGTACACCTCTGTCTTCCCCTTCAGAGAAAACAGGTTATCTTTAACATCGCCAGTTTTATAAATAAGTACAGATTAGCTAATGAAGAAAAAAAGGTTCTTTTGGTTCATTACATTTTTGACTTAAATTTAGTACTAGCTACTGACAGTATTTAGTATTATTATTAGTATGTATGCTTCGTAGTTTCGTACACACGTATAAACATCACAATATTTGACTTAGCACCCAATTTTTCTCCTCTGAATATTTTTTATTACTTTTGGACTGCACCTTAATTGTTTCGTTCATAAATATACTCTTATAGATTTATTTTATGTATGGTAATATTTTCCTAGTTAATGGTGAATTATTCTTAATAATAATTTAATTAATCAAATATTTATTTTCTTCATTTCCAATATAAAACATCGTATTATAATTTATAATATTCAAAAACTTAGTGCACAGCTGATTCTAATTTACGTATAGTTCTGAACGGAAAGTAAACGTCAACTCGTTGCGATTGATTTTCTTCACGTTTGTTTGCGTTTTTCTTTACGGAAATTCGTTTATCAAGCAATAAATCGCTTTAATTATGTTCGAAATATCTACTCCGAACACTGGCTGATAAACAGCTATCATGAACGTTTTAGAGAAGGCTGAAAAAGCCTTAGAATTCTTGAAAGCGAACGAAAGAACAGCGAAGTGAGTTTGTGAATAATTTTGCCGTTTTTGGTCGTGAATTTGCGTAGGTATTTGTGATGTGTGTATTGTTTATAGGAGTCATGAGCTTCAGGCGGCGGCAGGGACGCTTGGGCGGTGCCTGGGAGCCTTAGGCAGTCGTTCAAACTGCGCTCGTCACTACGCAAACTTACTACATTCGGCGGTTCCTACGCTCTTGTTATTGGCTAGCAACGACAGCGTAAGTTACCTTGAATGTTTTTAGACTTAGTGCGTGAATAATCGTATTATTCACTTATTGGTTATTGCGCATTTTATCGGAGTAACGATAACCTGAATAAAAAAGTAGGTGTCTATTTTAAGTATATTTGTTTATGCAAAACAAACTTCTTTGTTACACCTGTGTTCTCCAGTCCAGTCTGATTGGTAATACATAAAATGCCATACACAGAAAAGTTTCTTATAATAATTTAAATCCTGGGTTAGGTAAAGTGTTATTGGGTTTTTCCATTAGGTAACACTCAATAGCAGTACAGAGTCAGGATTTATGCCTGGTTGACGACAATAGGCCCGCCCCCTATTACATTGGTGCCTATAACATAACTGGAGAATTGTGGGTGTACTATATATCTTTACTTTATATAGATGTAGACAGATAGATAGAGTATGCTTTATTGTACACCATATAAACACTTGTGTAATGTCATGTTTTATGTTATTAACCTGATATTAAAGAAATTACAAGATAATACAACTGCCTCGTTGGTCTAGTGGTAGCTAAGCGCAACTGCTAAACACAAGGTCCTGGGTTCAAATCCTGGGTCGGGCAAAATGTTCCTGGGTTTTTCCAATAGGTAATTCTCAGTTGCAGCACGGAGACTGGATTTGTGCCCGGTTGATGGCAATAGACTCGCCCCCTATTACATTTGGAACTAAAAACATAACTGGCAAAATGTGGGTGTACTATACGTGCACCTCTGCCTAGCCCTTCGGGGAATACAGGCGTGATGTTATGTTTTTTATGTTATGTACAAGATAATAACTATGTTTACTTTGAGTTGTAAACCTCAGTCTATTAACATTTTATCTTAATAGTACCGGTTATAAGATGATAAAAACTGCATCGGTAATCACTTTAACGATAAGTGATGCTGATACAGATGAGATTTTAATGTGAAGACAATGATATAGATGGTCCGTAGGTAAAGTATCGAAATTTACAAACTGGCATTTTGTAAATTCAATACTTTATGTAGCGACCATCAATATAAGTAACAAGAAGAGAATAGAATTTGGTTCTAAATAGAATCAGTTTCTATTATACATATGTACATACATACATAAAGTCCCACCTGTTTCTCTGAGGGGTAGGCAGAAACCACAGATTTTCTATTATAGACATTATTACTATTCAAAAGAAGCACATTAAAAATGTTCTAATAAGCACACCCCCTTACCAGAAGCTCTTAAAGCGGGACAGCATATGTTGTGGAAGCGAGACACCACATTACCCTGCATGTGGTGCTGTTTCCCTCACACATCGTAAACTGTCCTGCTTTAAGAGTTCATGGTATGGGGGCTGTACAGCTTATCCAGTTTTGGCTCTCGATCATTGTGACATGCCACCCTATTTCCATGTGTTATGTGTGGCATAACAATATTATGTGATTGTGATTTTTTGAACATTGAAAACTGCACAGGTAACTTGTTAGTAATATAGCAGTATAGCGTAACCTAACTTCTTTACAGGCGGAAATACGGTTGGTGGGCGACGAAGCATTGAATCGAGCTGTGGTGGGCGGCTTTGCCTTTCACTCGCATAAGACTAGTATTGTGCTGCAGAATCAAATTGATTATACAAGGAATGCAAGGTAACTCAATAAAGTAAAGTAACAAATAAGTAATGATTTATGTAATTAATAACTGATGTAATGTAATCATTTTATTAGCAGTGTTGTGGTATGCTACATTTTAACTGGTTAGGTATAATAAATATTTATTTGTTCCGGAGTTGGTATTTTTAGAGGCCCCGGGACTTCCCTTTTTGTGCAGATGGTGACCACTGGGGTGGTTTTAGTGAGGTAAAAATCCCACACTCCCCGGTCCCTATCCCATGGGGCCGGGTGACGTTTGAAGGTTTTCCCCCGAAAAAAAGTTATTATATATTTGCATTGAAGTCTCATGTTTTTCAGGATAAACTGATATTAACATTACTACCAATGTATTAGCTTAGTTTTATATAGTAGACTAGCTGTTGCCCGCGACTTCGTCCGCGTGAATTTCAGGTAAAAACACCAGTAGACTATAATCAGATTTTGTAAGTAAGTGGAAAACATTACAAATTACTTACCGAATGGAATATACATAGTATTTTAATGATAAAGGTATATTTCAAATTAAGATGGGGCTAGTTTACTTTTTGTACCGATTTTGTATGATCGGTAAATATTGAGTGACTAACAGGAAAGTTATTGACACGATTTGTTGGCTTATAAGGAATTTCAATTTTAAATGTATCTTTATTTTACTGTATCTATGTACTACATTGACAGCATGCATTTCTCTGAACTACGGTTGTAGTTTTGTCTTCAGCAGACAACATTTACAGAGAGTGTGGACTGGTAACTCAGAAGCGACCGTCATACAGTAATCCGTGTAAAAATCTGCTGGTTTCTAAGCCTTAATTAAGTCTACCTCTGCGTGTGCTAATGGTGATAGTTTGTATGCCAAAATGCGCCAAGCGCTTGTTTTGAAATTTATTGTATTTAAACGAACTGCTCATGTCCGTCACCCATAGGTTGGGCCTGTGGGCGACGAACTTGGGCAGTTCGATGCTCAAACAGAAAAGGCGGTTTTAAGGGACATAAGACATAGACATAAGCACCGTACCTACGTGGTGAGCGCGACCAATCGCGAAGAGGCGAGTCAGAATTTGTTTAAAGAGATGGTGTAGCATACGCGGATCGCGAGTCCCTCAACCTAAGGTTGTTAGGCGGATACCCTGAGGTTTTAGTTAGTATAAGAGACCGGCATAACCCTCCGTCCGCTCATGGTGGAGGAAGTCCATGAGGATTTCCCCAGCAACAAAAATACTTTGATAATTGTGTGGAACTTAGAATTTGACTGCCTTATTGGTCTAGTGTTCGTAAAATGCGACTGCTGAGCGGGAGTTCCGTGTGTTTGTTTACCAGATCGGAAAGAGTGATTGGTTTTTCCACTAATTCTCGGTGGCAGTACCGACTTTAAATTTGTGCCCGGTTAATGAAAATGTATGTCTATGATGATTATCTACTAAAGGATAACTTTGAGGTGGATCACAGACCTTTAACTTGACGATGGTTGCCTACAGTCCACTTTCTGCTAGAGAGTTAAAACATATAAACCAATAAAATTAAAAATATTATGTTGTTTGAATAAGCAAATATCTTGCCGAACGCGGGAATCACACTATTAAATCATATCTTTACCAACTTATCCAAGAACGTGAAATAATGAGCAGAATTCTATATACCCCGTCTAAATATTACTATTTATTGATATTTATGTATATCCAGTGTATAAAGTGAAATATATAAAGAAAGTTTTTACAGAGCATTTAAGTCAGAAAATATTTCTCTAAAATCTCCGACGAACAGGAATGTGCCGATCCATCACATGATTGTTGTTCCTGCTTAGTTCTGTCTAAAACTTTCACTATGTGGTATTGTACATTTTTACTATAATTATGACTACATTTCAGCGAATTTCTCTTAAAACTATTGCGTAACTCTCCAAGAACAGACGTTTTATTGCTTCGAATTGATGTGTATCTAGAGTATGGCGAGCGCTTATATTTTGTCATCTAAGGGAGAGAGAGGTAGTAATTCCGGAAGACAATTTTGCCGTTATTTGTTTCCTAACCTCTGCAAGAATGCCAGTGGTAATAAATGTTTTCCCTGTTCCACCAGGAGCATCCAAGAAAAACATTTTACCCTGGCCGAGTCGAACCCTTTCAAGGACAATATTGTATATCTGTGCTTGCTCTGAGGTAAATTTAGTGACGTAGTCATTCACGATGGTGGTCATTGCGTCTTGGTCATAATTTGTTTCGGCGACATACTTCCTGATTCCACGTTCTTGATTATTTAATGGTTGCGGAGCCGGTAAACCGTATTCCAACAGTGGATTGCCCCCGATGGCAATGACTATACGTCTTGATGAGAACTGAGACAGTGGTTCAAAATGCGTTCACCAGTTTCTCCGATGTCTCCTTCAATAGTATGTCTTAAAGCCCATGAAATATCCTCAGAGAGATGACGCCAATATTTTTCCCGCAACAAAACCGGGTTTGCAATACCGCAGAATACCAACATGTCGGCAAACAAATGTCATAGGCGACTTGGGCTATCACTAACGCTAGCCTCCAGGTGAGTGTTGTCCCAGTGTTGGTCACCGTCAAGAAGATTTCGTGCTACGCAGGCTGCACGAAATGTCGGATACTCCATACCATCAACTGTCCTTAAGAATGCAAATGACGTTGGCCCCTATACGATGTGAAGCAATAGCCGTAAATAATAGCACTCGGCATTATTTGGATGCACAGTGTAAATCCTTCCCAATGCAGTGTCCATAAAGATTCCCGGAAACCCTTCGACAATACGACCACGTCGATGTCGATTAAATACACCTCTTTGCTTGTAGTATGTATAGTACGACGGCACCTCATCATACGTAAGTGACTTTGCAAAAAAATCAACTTCACAGAGACGTAAAAATGCCAAGAGTCGTCTGTTGGAATCGTAGATAATACCTGACGTCACCCTTAAGACGTAAATACTAAAAGGGAACTTGAAATTTGATGGATGCGAGCAGTGAGTGACACGGTGGCTCAGTTGGCAGAGCGGCACCACGGTATGGCGACTGTCGCGGGTTCGAGTCCCGCTCGTGTCCATCATTTTTCAAGTTTCCCTTAATCAATTTAAAATTTAAGCCTAGCATGGCAACATGCATAAAAAATACCAAAAGTCATATAAATTTGGGTTGGTATTATCGGTTTAGTGGTTTGTAGCTGTAAAGGTACAACACTGAATTGGTAATCGTAGATTCCAACAGATAATACCTAAAGTCACCCTCAAGACGTAAATACTAAAAGGGAACTTGAAATTTGATGGATGCGAGCAGTGACACGGTGGCTCAGTTGGCAGAGCGGCGCCACGGTACGGCGACTGTCGCTGGTTTGAGTCCCGCTGGTGTCCATCATTTTTCACGTTTCCCTTAATCAATTTAAAAATGCCAAGAGTGTTGTTTGGCGGGGATTTTCCAATCGCTCTAATACATTGGCGGGGTCGAAAAAAAATGCGCTGGCCATTCTCAAAATGGACGTCCATGAATTCATGACCTCTGGATGCCGATCTTGTATAGAGAACGCCAGCATTCGCCATACTGCTTCTGAAGTACTAATGTAGCGACCAGACTGGGACTTGGTCACTTCATCCCGATCAGTGCTTTGCAAAGCGAACGTTGCCTGGTCACTACCCTTGTTTACGTATTTGCAAATGTATTTAATTGACTCGACGCTGGAACACGATTCAACATTGATGTGTGTTTCAAACGTCCTAGAAAGCACAGGTGAGTATGGAACAACCTATCTGTTGTCAACGTGAAGCGACTGCTTTTGGCTTCAGAATTGTTTGGACATCACTTATTTGAAATGGTGAATTTACAAACTTACTAATGTAGAAAAAAAATAAAAATTTAGAACTATAATTTACTGGAAATTGTTGGTAATAATATTATGTTAAAATATATATTATAATTGTCTTTTTATTGATATTTAAGTCAAAAAAAATGCAAAAAGAAATTAAAGCTAACGCAAAAAGAAAACCCTTCGGCAAGAATCGATCTCACTATGCATTACTCGTAGGGCGATCGTTAAACCGCCACGCTACGATGACATATAGCAATATGTTTAAAATAGACGTTTCTATACATGTCATGATTCACTGCTCAGTTCCTTGTGGATATAGCGTGATGATTTCTACTTCAGAAGTTCATCTGTAAGTAATCTGCATAATGCAACTATTGGTTTCGTCTTTTTATCATTCTACGGCAAACATTAGACAAAACAAAGACATAATGCAATATTGCTCAGCCCTCTTTGCAAATGCCGTGATGATATTAAGCATACCGACGCGCCGGCCCCTAAAGAATATATTTGCAAACTTTCAGCGGATTCTATTCAGTAGTTTTTACGTTAATCTAACACATACATACAGACAAACAGACAAACAGACAAACAGACAAAAATTCTAAAAATTATATTTTTGGCTTCAGAAGCGTTCAGACATCCATTGCACTTATTTTTTTTCAAATATCTTCAATGTACAGTTTTGACTTCGTTACGATTTTATTATATGTATAGATGATAATACATACCGATCTATGCCTTAGAGTTTAGAGGATATTGATATAAATAGCAGATTTTTTTTTCATTTAACACCTTTATCTTTGTGTTCGTTAATGTGATTTGTGAGCGTATTTTACAGTTTATTTTCATTTTTTTGTGTAGGTTTTGATAGGGCTTCAGCCACTCTGGGTAGGATTATGCCAGCCCCATTAGAAGATGCAATCCTCCCCCTTTCTTTCACATATACATGCCACAAATAGCTTTATTATTTATCGAAACTCTGGCGACATCGTCTTAGAAAATGTGATGTTAATGTTGCCAGTAACACATGAAATATTATTTGCACAATCACGACTCAGATATCTTTGAATCACATAAACATTGGTTCTGTGCAGTGCACAAACTCTTAGCACAGAAGCAGATGGCCATAGTTATATAATTCTATAACTTTGTTTAAGATGGATCCGTGCCGCCCTCTCCCGGATTTGCCTTGGCGACTGCTGGCTGCGGCCCGGCGTCGGCAAGATCAGGACACAAGCACAGACATTATTCCCAAAGCTGAGCCAGATTGTGCGCCAAACAAATGAGATCCAATTGATTGTTGAGGCGCTAGAGAATAACCTGCCGAGGATTTTGACTGCTTTGGCCGAGTATACTACTGATGAGGAGATTTCTGGTAAGGGTCTTCTGCTTATCGTATGGGCGAACAACCTGGAGTCAGAGTTTTAACTGCCTGTGGGCCTCTGACATGGCATTGTCCTTCTAAAGGTCCACCACACACAAGCACACACATACACAAACACACACACACATACACAAACACACACACACATACACAAACACACACACACACACCAAACTTGTCTTGTTTTAATTTACTTGTTTTATCCTTATTTGTAAATTTATTTTTTTCATTTTGTATTCGATAACACCGCAATAGTTCTTAAATAGCACCTAATTTTATAAAAGTAAAGGCTAAAGGATGGAGACGTGGTGACCTGAAATACAGGCCCCTAAAGCCTAGCTTAGGCACCAGTCTCCCACAATATACTTACTTCTTTTAATGTGATGCTTTAATGTAATTTAATGTGTATTGTGGTGAGAAAATAAACTATTATTATTATTATTATTTGTATCTCTCTTATTATACTCGGGCTATCAACTATGGGGAAGATACCCGGACTTTTAAAAGGCTTACGTGGGGACACAGGTCCAACACGCAGAGGCCCGTTGAGAACTTTAATCTAAAAGGGGATGGGACACCAGCTAGGGACACCACACAACTGCTCTATAAAAGAACAGCCATGAAAAGTCTCCAGAAGGTGCGAGACTATTGAGAAAGATGGATACTAAAATGATTTGGTCTATTGTGTTGGGATGTTTCGTGTAATGGTTACTTTTATTTTATACTGAATAAAAACGGCGTCTGCCTTTTATCATATAATATGCAGAATATTAGCAGACGGTGACTCGCCACTCACTAGATGGGCCCCCTAAACAGCCGCCACTATAGGTAACAGGGAGCAACACCGATGCGAGTGGCTAGGGGTGTAGAGCGGTGCGGCCCCGGTTTCACCATCGCGCGTCTCGAAGACTCGGAGCGGGTTTCCCCGCTATTACGCCATTAGACACTTCCACCCCCGAGCATATAGCTCTGGCGACCCCTCTCTGACCAGCCAACTAAGGCAAGAAAGAGCTGAGAGTCCTGCGGGCGCTCTTCGGTTTCCACTCCAGCTACCCATATCGGGCAAACCGGGGATGAGTCCCTGACCGACTCTCTGGGGTATCAGGCACGTTGTGTCGCCACTCACAAACAGCTCGCCACAAGCTGCCCTGCGGTTTGTGTGCTTTTAGTACAAGTCCTTGTAATATATTTTTTATTTCTATCACGAGGGTTGGTAAAGCTATACTACTGTCCCCTCCGGTGTTACGTTATTCTCATGTTGAGGTAACGATGTGCCCAGAGGGGTTTTATTATTATTATTATTAAAGGTTGCCTGGTAGATATCACTCTAAGCGATAAGGCTGCTATTGTACCCACTGCACTGAATGTTGATGGTGTTTATAGATTAAGTTAAGATGTGTTTATATGGTGTGGTGTACAATAAAGCAGACTCTATCTATAGATAAATATCTATCGATAGATAGAGTATGCTTCATTATGCACAACATTGAAAAATCTCTTAGGTCTGCCGGTTTCCTCACGATGTTTTTCTCCACCAATATTAGCTACTTATAACTAAATTATAGTACGCACATGTCACACATGAATTCAAAAAGACATTGGCGCGTACTGAGGTTTGAATTGCCGGCGGTCATGCCACTCGGCCATCACTGCTGATAATCTCGATAAAAAATAATACAAAATGTTCACAGAACTATCAAAAGCCCTGCTAACGCACGTGGAGACGACAGACCCCGCTGTGAGGCGCGGCATAGCGACATGTGTTGCTCACCTATGTTCCCATAGAGAACCATTGCTCACCAATATATTGTCGACAGTTTTCGGTAAGTTATATGGGAAGTTTTGGACTATCTGAATTAGCAATAGCTAATTCTCGAACGTAAATAAATATAATTATGTTCTTCTTAACGAGGTTAGAAAGTTCGAAAATTCTTAATAAGTCACAAAAAATTTATATCTTGGAAACTGAAATATCGCGGAACATAACATGGGGATGATTCAGGTACCCCACAACACGAGGGACCTAATTTTTTTTCTTGATGTTAATGGCTCGGCCACCCTGTGTATACTAAACCATTTATTTCGCATATTTTTAAATTGCAAATAACCGTATTCTTCGCAGTATAAAGTTTTACTTTTCCCAGAGACGCTTATTTACTTTCCTCAGAAAAACTATGGCCGCCGACCGAAGACAGTACGGTGGTGATGGGATGGTTTTGCGTCATAAAAGCCATATTCCAAATCAACGATATCACGAAGTTCTCGGACAACGATCTGTTTGGCGTTCAAGATTATTTAGAGGTATGTATTATAGTATTTAAGTTTTTATATACGTACTAGCGGGTTAAGCATATTGTTGTCCTAAAATTTAAAAGAAACCCAAATGTAGCGCCATCTGCAGCTGCTAACATGAATTGAAACGATCCAGGATCCCAATCCAGCAACAATTTTAATAAAATCGGTCCACCCGTTTTTAAGGAGGGCAGCCTAGTTTCTTAACTTGATATCTTGGCTTTTGCGTCTATTACAGACCATATAGGCAGTGTCATGTGGGGGGTATATACTTTTTTGATGCCTAAATAAACCAATTCTAAAGCGACAGGGTTCGTGCACATCGTTTGCAGGTGTATGTAGCACGTGCGCTATACAGGCGACTGTCAGGGTGAGGTTTCACTGAAGCGTAGTTGGGCGGAGTGGAGAGAAGCGGACCGTGAATTAACCAATCACAGTGCTCGAAATCTCCACTCAGCATCAATGGAAACAGTGGATTGGCCAATTCACTGTCCTCTCTTCTCCACTCCGCCCAACTCCGCTTCAGTGGAACCGCACTCTAAAACGTGTAACTGCGGCCTTCGTCATCATCATCAGCCGGAAGATGTCCACTGTTGTGTTTTTCTTTTATATTTCTATGTGTTTTTGTTGAATAGTGTAATTAGTTAGCCGTTCTATTCTAATAAATAAAGGCCTCCCTCTTAGAGCGCCGCAATGAACGACAACTTGCCTACACCCTTACGCAAAGGTAATTTTTGATGCTTTTATTTGTTTCAGCTATACTACATCTGTATACACTACATAGAACAAACGAAGGAGCATAATGTACAGAACGCGATAATGGAGTGTTTCACAGTCATATTGTCCCTAGCTTCGGGACAATATAAGTCGGCGCTACTAGACAGGCACCCGAGGCATATAAGCCTTGATAACACGCAAAGCAAGAAAGGACATAGGAGGAATATTAGTAAGTGTTGTTGACCATAAAGGTGCTTCCTCATCTACTGCATTCGTGTGAACTATTTCTGATTCAATTGTGACCATTACATTACAATACTTCGTCCTTGACTAGACGAGCATTCGCCTGCAATGTAACATTTCAGATTCGACTTTGCAACAGAAAGAAAATAATTTACTTTTGGCCATATGTCTCTTGCGTAGATAACTAGTCTCCGTTGAGATTGGTCGCGGTAACCAAAATTCAATCAGGAGGAAATTAATAAAGCAAAACATTTCAAAAATTAGGCATTTATCTAAATTCATAATAAATGATACTTTTAAACCATGGATTATACTAGTCATTTCTCCAGGTACATCAAGTATAATATCATCGCGCTACGCCCCCAGTCCCCAGTCCGAGGCGCGGGACCCCCTAGAGCTGTCGTTCTCAGGGGCCTTGCAGCTGGGCAGCCTGTTACAGTTCAACACGCCCAGCTTGAGCGTTGAAGACCTTACAATACAGGTAACTAAAGTTATTGTTTCAAGTATTTTGTTTATCAATTTTATTTAAATATACGTACTTCGTATGTATGACGTGTGTGTATTAAATTGATCACTTTTAATTGCTAGTGTCATTTTAGTCATGCTATGCTTGAATCTCAATTGATAAAGGAACTTTAAAAAATGATGGACACAAGCAGGAGCGAACCCGCGACCTTCGCCCACTTTTTATTGTTTTTTTTTTAATTGTCAATCGGCCTGTGTTAATACAGGATGGTTTTAGTGAGATTTTATTTCGTCCGCAAACAATACTTTTCAAGAGTGAAGAACTAATCGGTACATTAGTTAATTTTTACCTTTAGTGTTCTTAATATCTGTGGAATGCGAAAGTAAAATGTTATTTTTTGAAATAAGAGTTTTTGTTGTTCCTTTACTTCTTAAGAAATCAAAGAAACAGAATTCTTGGTAATAATTAATAATGATTGTAACGTCAATTCCATTTCTTACTCTCAGACCCCAGACTCACCGGTAAGCGAAGCTGAGATAGAAATCCCGAATTCGGAGCAACTATCAAAGGACCTGTCCGAAAAGTTGCAAGAGATTGAAGAGTCAGACACCAAGGAGATCGATCAAGTTGACCATGTAGCTGTGCCTGATAGCGGAGTAAAGGTGAGTTATCCCGGGTCGGGTAAAGTGTTACTGGGTTTTTCCATTAGGTGATTCTTAGTAACAGCACGGAGTCTGGATTTTTGCCCGGTTTATGGCAATAGGCCCGCCCCCTATTACATTGGGACCTAAAAACATAACTGGCGAAATGTGGGTGTACTGTATGTGCACCTCTGCCTACCCCTTCGGGGAATACAGGCGTGATGTTACGTTGTTATGTTAAATTTTCCTAGTCACATGGAGACAGATCAGGCATGTTCTTATCGCATGGTTGATAAACAACCTGGTGTCAGAGTTTAAACTGCCTGTAGGCCTCTGACATAGCTTTACATACCATTGAAAATTCTCTCAGATCATGCAGTAGACTGGTCAGTCAACAAGTATGGTATGTATAATGTTAAAGATTGTATGTGAACTATTGAAGTGGTTTAGGGATTAATTTGAATTTTATTTAACAGTGTCACTAACCTAGAAGTTCATTCATTTATTCGATATTTCAGGTCAATATTGGGACATCAACCGACGATGATATCCCACTGAAATACTGCGCAAGATTGCTTACATTTAAGTTTCTTTTGACTGGTAATAAAGGTGGTGTTATACCTGATAGGTGAGTGTAGTCTATATAACAATATCGTATAGTAATCTAACTTCACCTATTGCTGGAAAAAGCCTTCTATTTTTATTCTAGTTACAGTACATAAGCACTTAATTAATTCACCAAAAAGCGATGTATCTAAAAACTAAAATCTTTCGTCAGATTATGGCATTAAAATAAATGATGAAAATAAAGTATTAGGTATTGAAATTTGATCTTTATTTGTAGGTCGATAAGAGTGTCTTTAAAATCATCGGCATTAAACTGTCTGACTGAAGTTGTTCACTTGTACCCTCAAGCGATGACGTTGTATTTAGATAAAGATGCTGATGCGAAAAATCACAATATTTCTGGTAAGTGAACTCATACCTGTCATATTTCTGGTATTTCTTGAAATTTATTTAGTGTTAGTATGCGATGCAGAGAAGGAATACGAATTAATACGCTTTTTAATTACTTTTGATTATCGAATCAACTTTTAGTAGTCTCGAACTCTCGATGCTAGGGCCAGAAATTATAATAAGTAGTTATATCTTGTAGGTTCTTCAGAAGGCACAGATTCCAACCAAGACCATATAAACGACTTCATACTAGAAAGGAATGTGTGCTACCAAGATTCCATGACCGACTCCATGAGCCAGGACCTACTTAATAGGAGCATGGACAGCCAACTAACGACCCAATCCCATCAAATCTCCAAAAAAGACAGCAAATCGGAAAAGTCTGAAAGCACCGAACAAAAGAGTTCCAAGGATGTCCAAAGCAACATTTTGGATAGCAAAATATACCCGAAAAACGACTTAGCTGCCAGCGCTACAACAGATAGCACCAACCCTAATATGACTAATAGTAATTTCACGACGAATTCCAACATGACGGGCAGTAACGATCCTTTATCAACCGGATACCCAATGTCCAGTAGCGGAGATGTCCTATCTTCGAGCATAGACTTGGACATGAAATTCGACCACTTCGGAGAGTCCACAACAAATCTAGACCACCTGGATGCCTTAAAAGACTTTGAGAAGAAAGAGGAAAAGACCAAGAGACCGCTCAAAAGGACAGACGAAGTCAGATCAAAAGATGCTGTAGAAGTTATTAGTCAGCTTTCAGAAGATGAAAAAAATATGGATAGTTCAGAGAACTTTGAGTTTCAGCATATGAGTGATGTGTTCAGTTTGTTGGAAGGTCACAGTGACCCTCAAATAAGGGGGTTAGTTAGAGTGTGTATCGGCAGTTATTTGGTGGCAGCGTTAGATCTCTCCCATGGTGATTATAATAGGTGGAGGAGTTACAGTACATTGCCAAAGGATATGTCAGAATATATTAGTATGGATACGCTGGTTAATATTGTTTTGAAGGTAAGTCTTGCAATTCTTGTTTATATAATCTTTTTTTGAATATCCATTCTTTATCATCATCAGCTGGAAGACGTCCACTGTTCAACAAAGGTCTCCCCCTTGGAACGCCTTGAACGACAACTTGCCATTTGCTTCCACCGGTTGCAGCAACTCTTACGATATCGTCGGTCCACCTGGTGGGAGGCCTGCCAACGCTCAGTCGCTTCGTGGTCGCCACGCGAGCACCTTTCTTCCCCAGCTGTTATCAGTTCCTCGAGCGATATCAATCCATTCAAAGTATCAAAACTGATTTTTTATTCCAGGGTCTCTCCGATGACATTCACTCGACGGTGAATCACACTCTATCGTCCCTCACGTTGCTATCGACAGCCCTATGCAACAGCTCCCATTGGGCTTTATTCATAGACGTACTGAACTCTTTAGTCAATGTGGAGACCAATAACTACTGGCTGTGTAGAGTTAACTTGTGTAAGCTGTATGAGAAGCTCCCGTACCAGAAGTAAGTTGATTGTGGTGAAAATGTTGTGCCCCCTCACCATAAACTCTTAAGAAAAGTAAAGTTTACGTTGTAGAAGCGATACGCCGCATTACACTGCACTTAGCGGCGATGCGCTTCCACATAAACTGTCCTGTTTTTAGAGATCATGGTAAGGGGGCTGTAAGCTGTTACTTACATACGTGTTTTGTTGGGAACGCCTCGCTCGCAACGCCGCCGCGTCACCAGCTCATAAATCTCTTCGTTTGAGTTAGAAACTAGTCGGGCCTCACGTGATTAAGCCGGTGTAAATAATAAAAACTATAACACTCAAAAGTTATGATAGTGATACTTAGATAGTTATCGTAATACCACCAGAATTTTTTACTAGACGGGAATAAAGTAGGTCGAACATAAGAAGTACGAATCGATATACCATGTAAAAGACATAAAAATAGACTATGAACTTGACTAAAATATATTGTTTGGTTAATTTAATTGGTGATATTGTGTAATTTGCCAGGGAATTAATTACGTCATATTTTTCAGGTTATTTATGTTGTACCACAAATATTACGTGAAGAGTAAATTAATAATGGACACGCTAGTGCGGTTGCTCGCTGACCAAGATCAGAAAGTGAGGAATGCAGCTGCCCAGGCTATTGCAAAGTAAGTTCAAATGCATATTTTTTATTCTATTCTGTTCTATTAGTAAAAAGAGGTAGATAGGTTATACGCGCTCCAAAAGTACCTTTAAACTAAACCTAATTGGTTTAGTTTAAAGGTACTTTTGGCTCATCTAAACAGCTGATATCTTTTTACTGCTGGTAATAACAAATTTCTAATACTGTCTGCCGATATTAAAGTTCGATACTGCCAAGGCAGCAGCTTGGATAGTGTAGGACACGGAAAAAGATAGATAGCTCCAATGATCTGTCAAACAGTATAGATACGTCATGTGCTAACAAAATAAACGAAAAAAGCGTTTCAAACTCTGAGTCCGAACTGCAGTAGTCTTATGTCAATAGGAATGAATGTACTATCCAAGACTACAATTATCCCCATTTCGAGTCTACAAAGTGAGCGCGCGAATAACGTATCTTTACTTTATTGAAATATCATTGGACATCTCTTTTTACTAATCAACCAAGCTTTTTACTTATAAAATCTTTTCTCCCCAGCATAATACCAACAATCCACCCACCAAAACACAAATCTCCTACCACAGTAGTAACAGAAATGGCCAAGGAAACAAGCAAACAATTCACATTCGACTACGAAGGTTTAGCCTTAGATCTCGTCAGGAATATATACTTCTACAGTGATCTGCCTTCACAACTGAAAGATGGGGAGGAGTTGAACTACTGTGGAAGTTTGCGCATGACAGTTGGGAATCTAGTGGGGAAGCTCATGTCGTCCAATTGTAAATTTTATTCGGTGAGTTTGTTATGGCTGTTATAATTATGGTAAAGTATAGCATGGTATTAAGGCTAGTGATGGCTATTATATCACATAGAATCATAGCAAAGCATGCTATTTTGAATCGCAATCGGTGCTATAATATCTGATAGTTCGACGAGTGTTCATAGCATATACATACGCTGTAGGCCCTTTTTGATAAATTTTCTAAATTGAAGGATACCAATACAGAACTTTATTTATTATCATATATTGAAACCTCCCTTTTCTTTCAGCAAGGTCTTCTAGAAGCGCTCCAAGCTGTCTGTCGGAAGTGGTCGCCATGGAAACACATGGAAGCGTACTCCGACCAAGGCATCTTGAGCTATTGCCTCGATAACCTGGACTACTGTAACGGAACTGTTGTGGCGAGGACAATGCTGATGGAACTGTCTTCTTTGATATATCCTGGTAAGATAAAAGGATCAATTCTTCTTCTTATCGTACGGTTGATGAACAACCCGGTGTCAGAGTTATAACTGCATATTATAATAGTAGCAGTTTTTACATTTACATGTTTCTATTATTTCCAGTTGAGATCCACAACATAATGCGACATAAAACGTCGAACAGGGAAATTTTCGAGCGCGACACACAGAATGTCAAAGATAAATGGCAACATTTAGACTGTGAAAGGGTTGCCAGCCTAGCAGAAAAGTTTCTACAAGTGACACTCAAGATGTTGAATGTTTTAGTGCATTTGATAGAGGAAGTTAATCCTAATATACATTTGAATAAGGGTGGGATTGCCTTGCCTGGAAGTCCAGTTAGGAGGAAAACTCATGGTAAATATTAATATTCAATATGAGAATTAAATTCCCAGGTTAAACAGTAAGGTCAGTTTGTAATTTGTTTTTCGTAAAGATAAAATATTGTAAATAAAGGAAATAAAAATAATGAAAATCGTTATTAGAAGCCAATACTTTAAAACAAGCTATTTTTACTTACATTATGTTCCTAGACTATCTAGTTTAGGAGTTCCATAGATTTAGAAACAATTAATCATGTTTTGGTTATGTCTAGATGCGATCCCTCGAAGACCGAGCAACCCTTCGGAGGTGGATGAAAAGGTTCTGTTACGTAAGAAGCCCCCAGCGCCCGCTTCCAGTCTGAAAGCCAACTTTGCTGGACATTTCTTCAACGAACCTTTTTATATGAAGTTCTATGAGAGTCTTAGAGCTACATATTCTAATCATAAGGTATGTGTTCAAATGAATAATAATGTTATCTATGTAACACAGTACCTTATGTTGTCAAGCAAAGAAAATGTCATTAAATAACAGTATTACTACATAATTACTAAATCAAGCTATCACAACAAATAAAATCTCTTTTATAACTTACAGATAAACCTAGACCCTAACAGCAGTATCTTCCACACATTCCTGTCAACAGTTCTCAACTCTCTCTCCATACAACTAGAGTTAGCAACAGAACGGGAAATCGGGATCGTTACCGAAGAAATCCTATACTACCTCAAAGTGATCATGCCTTTATGTCCAGACATCACTGTATACTGCATCACACAACTCCTAAAATGCCTTTTTGGAACAAACATGGTGAGCCAATATTCAGATTTCATGAGTATTTTGGACAAAAAAGATATCGATCCAAAAATTTGTTTCTATCAAGATGTGATGATGGTTAATATGCTAAGCACGCTGAAAGAAGAGTCTAGAAGGAGTAGTGTATGTTCTAATGCCAGTCAGAAGCTGTCTTTGGATAGCAAGAACCCTCGAATGGTAGCAGAGAGGCAGCTCTTGATGACTATGGAGAACTTTGCTAAGAATAAGTCTGATCGGAAGTGGAGTACAAATAAGAAGGAGTTGGAGAGATATATCAGGCTGTTTGAGCCTGTTGTTATACAGGCTTTGAAGGTTAGTATTTCTTTTTATATTTTATGGGAGTTTCGTACTTTAATATTTAATCAATGTAGGAAGCTGTTTCGAATATGGGGCCATTCATTTATTATGAATGTCGATTTAGGGGGAGGGGGGTCGACCATGTCTTATTTTTCTTACAAAGGGGTGGAAGGTAGTCTTGCTAGTTCTCACGTAAGATAAGAAGTATTTTTTTCCTATAGATTCTTGCGTAATAAATGTTAAACAGGCTATTGTAAACAGTAACAAGGGCCCTCCCCCTTGTGGTGGTTGGTGAACCAATTTTTTTTCTTATATACGTGTGGCACGGGGTCATATAATAGCAAAAATAGCTTTACGTAATGAAAGGCCTCCAAGGAGTATGAATATTCATTCATTCACATAAAAACTAATTCTTTACTGAACATTTGAACTCAAAAGCCTTTATATTATTACAGAGCTACACGATGCAGAACGACATACCACTGCAATGCCAAGTTCTTAATCTACTCAACCAGCTGCTAACACTAAGAGTCAACTACTGCATGCTGGACAGCGATCAGATCTTTATCGGTTTCCTTATGAAGCAACTGGACCTTGTAGAACAACATGAGATACCGTGAGTACCTAACTGAATAGGGTTGGCACTAAAAGTGTGTTCTAAAAGTGTCCATCTCTAGCGGTACCTCATTAATGCGCGGCAACTACTATGAGAGATGGAATACGAAGATTGTAATGGCGGGCTCTAAAAGTTAGATTATCGTATTCATCATCTTTGGCCTTATCGTCTATTACTGACAAGGACACGGCGGGGGGGGGGGGGGGGACTAAATAACCCGATTTGTTTTTTACTCGACGGCCAGATTGGTGCAGTGGCTAAGCGATTAGACTGTTGCGCTAAGGGTGGATTCTCACACGGGACCAACATTTGTGCGATCCGCAGTTGTTTGTCCCGAGTCTGGATGTTATTATATGTGATATTACATGTTTGTGAATCGCACCTGCGATACAGGAGAAAGGCCCCGAAAGGCCATTAATATGGCTTTACATCCCGTTGAAAAATCTCTCGAGTGTGCCACACGACTATCACTGCTTGTCTATCTAACTGTATTTTTTTTTAATCATTTCATTCAAGATAGGCAGTAAAAATAATAAGCTTAGTTTTTTGCCATCCCTTCTGTTTCAGTAATTGCTGCGATCTGGTGAACAGTATCCTGATGTTCTTGGTGCAACTGTCTTCCTCTAGACATCACACAAAACAAATAATAGAGATACCTAAGGTAAGAGTTAATAATGTACAGTCAGCAACATAAGTAGCTTAACATGTTAGGAACCGTATGTCAAATAATTGAAAGAAATAAACATTAATTTAAGTAATTGTTGCAAATTATAGGAGCGTCGAAATGATGATCTGAGAATATTGAAGACTTTTTACTATGTAAAAAGTTGTCTAGTGGTTGCTAAGCGCGACTGCTGAGCACGAGGTTCTGGGTTCGAGTCCCGGGTTGGGCAGTGTTACTGGGTTTTTCCATTAGGTAATTCTCAGTAGCAGAACGGAGCCTGGATTTGTGCCTGGTTACTGGCAATAGGCTCGCCCCCTATTACATTGGGACCTAAAAACATAACTGGCGAAATGTGGGTGTACTATATGTGTGTAAGAATATTTAAGACTTTTTATTATGTCAGAAGTAGTTCTTCAATTAATGTAAGATTAAAAATATAAATGTGCAGAAAAAAAAAGTAGTCGACATCCCTATTCTACGTCTTAACATCACCCCTATTCTGACTGAGCACTCTGTATTCTGTGTATTCGAATATTTAGCAAATAAAAATTCCAACATGTTATAGCTGATCCAACTTTGCGACGGACTGATGGCATCTGGAGCTCACTCCGAATGTATTGCTGGATTAGAACCTGTCGCCGTCAAAGTGTTCAGTAATATGGGAGGTATGTAATCCGTACTAATATCCCTACTAATATAAACGCAAAAGTTTGTAAGTAACTGTTTCACGTAAAAACTACTGAATGGATTTTCATGAAACTTTACAATAATATAGCTTATACATCAGAATAACACATATGCTACTTTTTATCCAAAAAAATGAGGCGTAGCTAGTTATAAATGTAAAAGTCTAAGTCTAAATGTCTGTCTGTTACGCCTTCATGATTAAACCGTTGGATGGATTTTTATGAAATTTGCCATGTAGAAAGTTTATGACTCGAGAGGACCTTGGCTACTTTACGCGGGCGAAGCCACGGGCAAAAGCTAGTGTACTATATCTTAACCTGCGCAACCAATCCTGTGCATTTAAATTAATATTATACAATACTACTGCATTTGAAAGTTCTTCCCTCATCTCTCTGTTAGTTAGTTTTGACTGAATATTGGTTAGAAAACTGTATTTACTTTTCTAAGACATTGACTAGCTTGGAGTTAAGCCCGATAAAATGCAATATCCTTGCCCCTATTACTATATTATGCGTTTTATCTTGTTGGACGACATCTGTGTGAAATAGAATTACAATACGGGCAGTCTGCTTGTGACCATGGACAGTGTAACTCGGTCGAAACGTCAAGCCGTAAATTAAAAAAACTTGTGTTCGCGTTAATTCCCGTGTTTTAATTTTATTATAATCAAGCAACGCGTTAGTTTATAAATTGATATCTGTGTGGTCCAGTCCACTCATCAATCATAATATAAAAGGTTTTTTATCAAAATTATGATTGTATTAAAGGTACAAGTGTGCTCGGTAGAGCTCAGCAGCAAGAGGCGCAAGCTACCAGAGAAGTGTTATTCTACATGTTGCAGAAGACTATGCATCAACACAAGGTCAGTGAACTTTAATAGTCGTCTTAATATAATAATGAGTACCTACCTTGGAACCAACAACGCACACAAGTGCACTCCCTATTCCCTCACTCTCATAGTCCGATGGGACCGGAGAGCGATCTAGCACAGGACCAAGGGCTTAACGTGCCTTCCGGAGCATGGAGCGATCTCGACATATGAAAACGGTCACCCATCACAAGACTGATCGCGGCGAGCACGGCTTAACCTCACAGATCGACGTGGTAGCCTCGTAGCTACACGTCCCTTATCATTATTTATTTTTATAGTTATTAGGCTTAAAAAAAAAATAACGGGACAAGCTCACCACTTGTGCCCATCTTTGCGACACCTGTAAGCCAGAATCTACAATGATAACAATTAAAAACCATCGAGACGATGAAGCTTGAGGCGTCCCAGAGAAATGACTCGACTGTCTTGGAACCCGCAACGAAATTAATAAAAAAAGAATATAGGAGGTACGGCGAAAGTCGCGGGTTCGAGTTCCGCTCGTGTCCATCATTTTTCAAGTTCCCTTTATCAATTCAAATATTGTTAAAAGATGTGCAATAAAGTAAATTCTATTCTTAATCCTTACCAGGTTTTAGAACTAGTATCTTGCGTACTATCACTGTCACAAGAGCATCCAGAAAGCTACTACCGGTGGTCGGAACTCGCCAGCGACACTCTACTCAATCTCCTCTCACAGAGATCAATAGAGTTGGACAGTCAGAGAGCTGTGGGCTCTCTAGAGAGGCTATTGGATACTGTGTACAAAGATGTGTTGTTAGAACAGAGTAGAGTGGAGATTCTACTGAAGATTTTGTTTAAGGCGCCGCCGGATCAAGTGAGTTCAATCTAAAGTCTTTTTTAACCTTCAAATGCCTTAAAGATTATATATTTATTTGCTTTGAAATGATGTTAGCTTTTTGATGGGGTGTATTATCGATTCAGAATGAATGCTGCGCTAAGGGTTGCGGGTTTGATTCCTGCATGGGACAAAAATGTTGTGCGATCCGCAGATGTTTGTCCTGAGTCTGTGTGTTTGTATATAATATGATATTTCATGCTTGTGTAACGCACCCACGATTCAAGAGAAAGTCCTAGTGAAAGGGCTATGTTTAAAAAAATAAACGATTCTCACTTTTTGATAACTATGTATTTAATGGTGCTAGCATTCTTAAAAAAGTTATAAGATCAATTAAATAATTATCGATACTTTTTTCTTTCAGGCCACTACACCACTAAAACTAAAACTGAGATACCTCTCAATAATAATGGTGTTACTCCGAAAAATCCTGGTATTAATACCAGAGAGCGAGATACTCCTAACTATAAACTACTTAAAATCAACCTGTATATCACCACAATCGATATTCTTTAACGTCAAAACCGACGTCGATCCGTTAAACGTTCAGAATGTCAACGAAAATTGCGCAAATCTGTCGCCAGATGTCGTTTTGGTCAGGTTTTTGTTTAAAACTCTGACTTATGCGATTACGGAAATGGATAATTGTTATGATTGTGTTGAGAGCGAACAGAATAAGCTGTTGTATGCGGTCTGTGTTAATATAATTGTGCAGGTGAAGCATATGCTGCATTTGACAGGTGAGTTTTTTAATATTCAGAGATGACAGGTTTCTTTTTACTCCACAGTGGATTACGGGCATAAATATCAGTGTAAAGTTTTCAAAAACTGTATATAAAACCACTGTTTTTTTTATTTAAGTATTCACTTTTACCTACACATGTTTCACGAATAAAGTTTTATCTTATCTTATCTTATCTTAATATATGTCTTGTATCAAGCTGAAACAATAATAATAATCAATTCTAAGCCCAAGACTTTTCCAAGATTCATAAAAAATGACAAATTAAACCATGGATTAAATTATATCCGTCACTGTCGTTTGCAAATAATAAAAATATCAATATACGGGGTTTAGTGGCCGGTATGATCCACGTTTATAAATAAGAGGGTTTGGGTAAAATAAAAAAAAAATTGTTTTCCATGTAGTAAAGTTTCATTAACTTTGGTATTTATCTAAAATTGGAATTACCTTTTTACCTGAAGCACCTTAATCTTACCATTCCGCGAAAAGAGCTTTATATATTGTGCTAAAATTGGCTCATAAACTTAGCTTCTAAAAACTTCTTTGAAACATTTCAGACGGCTGCCTCTTCCCACTGACGGCCAAGACAGCCCAGACTCTCCTCCACAACGAGCAGAGTGGTCTCAACACCGGTCTCTACAGCCCTGAAGAGAACATACCCCTGGATGTACTCAACCTGATATGCCTGAAGTCTGCGCATCGGATACCGTTACTGACTGTCCACTGGTCACACTTACTTATAAGGTAATCAAGAGTGCTTTATTATGTTTTTATTTTTGTTTTTTAACTAGCCTGTTCGGTGCCCCGCTGCTGGGCAAAGGCCTCCCCATTAATCCTCCACAAAACCCTGTCCAACGCCATTTATTATGTTTAAAAACACAAAATTATAAATCGTTGTAAGTAGGCCAAAAGACAGACAGACGGAAATAGTAATGAAATATATATACAGACATCAAATCCTTGAAATCTAAAGTTTTGTTAGAAGTCAAAAATATACGTGAAAATGTGTTTAATTCTCTTACTCTCCATCAGACCCCATATTTACTCAATCATTTTATTATTATTATTTACACTACAAAATTCTCCACTATAGTAGAGGCTTCCTTACTCTTTCCACTTCAACATAATTTTATTATTTCAGATTAAACTTCCTATCACACAAATATTGGCAGAAACTAGTCGGGTTTGCTCGCAACCTACCCCTCAGTGCTGACAACGGTGACACACAGCTGCTACGGGTTGACGTGCTTCAGATAGCCTGCGTTATGGCGTACTGCGAGTACTTTGTGAGTGTTATCCAAACGAAATTAAGTCTTAACGTAGTATAGTAGAGTTTAAAATCAGTTTTTCTGGAGCCAATTGATTGAAGTGAATGAATTTGATTGTTATAATAATTGAAATTGTCCCTTTGGTCTAGCGCATTTGCCGAGCATGTGGTCTTGTGTCAGTTTCCCGAGTTGAGCAGTGTTATTGAGATTTTTTTATAAGGTCGTAAATTTCGCTTTCACCTAGACTCGCCCAATTTTACATGGGACCTATAAAACACCTACACCTTTTAGGATAAGTTAAAGCTTTGTTATCATGAGCTATAAATAAACGTAGCTCATGGATATAAGCTCAGCCATTCATCAGAACCTTTTGAATTCACCTTACTACATACACCGCAAATAAACTTACTGTACGACCGACGTATCTTGACCATTCTGAAGTTAGCCAATTAGCTGCGCAGTAGACAATTCCGTTCCTAAAAGATCCATTGCGCAGTTAATCGGCTCACTTCAGGACGGCCAAGATACGTCGGCCGGACTGTACTGTATTTACTGAAATGATTTTTTATTTAAGGTTGAAAACGGTCTATCAGAGGCAGTACACCTAACCTGGTTACTAGTCAATCGAGTACATATACTTGTCAGTCAGTACAGAGAGGACATAGTACAGAGTCTGATAGCCAAGGTGCAGCAGACTGCGGGCGCTTCAGGGCTGCTGTTGCAAGCTATTGCTGCTAGATGTCAGAGCTGTTTGAAGGTTTGTTCTTAATGTAATCATCATCATCATCAGCCTATCTTAGTCCACTGCTGGACATATGTCTCTCTATGGCACCGTATTTGTCTTTCTTAGTTGTTATTATACTTATTCATATTAACTCGCTTACTTCAAAAAATTTACACTGTTAGACAATTGATTAAATTATATATGTCACTGTGTCGTTTGCTTATCAAAAAATAGGGATGTTAATTATAGACTTAAGAAGTGGCTTTATAAATAAGGGGCTTGTTTATTCCCTAGCAACTGACCACCCATCTAACATATATGAACTCTCCATTCACTTAATACTGTCTTAATTTTCATTCATTCATTAATAATGTGGAGACTCTCTGCAGCAAGCGTAGTGAGTGGACGTGCCGACTGATTTGCTTTGATAAATACTTAATACGATCATTCAAGTTAGAACTTAATTACCATATAAAGACAGTTGATTTTTCAAAGTGCTCAGAAAGTGAACGCAACTAAGTAATCGCCGACACAAAAGTGCGAAAGAGATAGTTCGGGGCACGCGTAGCGGTGGTGCTGATATAAGGTTGCGCGAAGTGCATAAGCGGAGCGGTAAGCGGAGTTATTGTTTGTTGATATATCTTTTTTCAACTTTTTTATTAACAACAACATGAAGGCTTTTCGCTCGCCTACTAAAAATCCTACTACGACGAAAACAACATTTACGGGAGAAACAAGTACTTCTCAACCTGATTTGTCAAAAATGACCGACCTGTACTCAGAGAATGTGTCCCACCGGAAGAGAAAATCGCCTGAAAACGACTTTGAAAATCAGTTCACTGCATTTAAAAAAGAATTTAAAGAGGAAGTAACGAAAGAAATTGCTGGAATTATACAGGACTCTTGTACAAAGCAGAACCAAAATTTAAAAATAATATGTGATAATATTTCTTCCATTAACGAAACACTACGAGACATGAAGATCACAACCGAAGAGTTGATAGCAGAAAACAAAAATCTTAAAACACAAATTAGTACACTCTCGAACACTGTTAAAGAAAACGAAGAAAGAATAATATCCCTCCAAACTGACGTCCAGCAGTTAAAATCAGCTCCTTCAGCACCGCCACATCCAGCAACACTACACACTAACTATGAAAATCTCTTTGAGGAATTTCAAGACCGAGCTGAACGTAGTAAGAACATTATTATTGTAGGTGTTCCTGAGAGACATATAAGTAACATCGAAGAGAGACGCGAAACAGAAAGGAATGAAGCAGAAAGAATCATAAACACTATATTCCCGGATTGTCCTGGAGCAGTAAAAGTATTACGAGTTGGAAAATATGATGGTAAGAAGATACGACCACTTAAATTATCTTTTTCATCCCAGGAAATTGCGAAGACCATACTGCGAAGTAAAGCTAACCTCCAAGTAGATGGTGTGCGAATTTATTCTGATCAGACTCCTCAACAACAAAAGTTCATGAAAAACCTTAGAGACGAATTACAACAGAGGAAAGATAACGGAGAAAAGGATTTAATAATAAAATTTTCAAAGGGAACACCAAAGATAGTAAAAGAACAGTCAAAAAACTAAGTAAATTAGAAGAACCTGCAGCAAAGCTAAACTCAATTACATACGAATTAACAAATAACTATACAAATATTACAACGACCACTAAATCAATAAGCTTCCTTTACGCAAATGTTCGCAGCATTGTTGCGCCGGGGAAGCTTGATGAAATACAGTGTATCATACAAGCATTTAAGTGCACTATACATGTAATATTACTGGTCGAAACCTGGATAAAGGATGAAAATGAAGCCTTAAGGCAAAAATTACCAAACTATACACACTATTACAACTATAGAACATCTTCAAGGGGCGGTGGAGTATCAATATACGTGCATAATGAACTAAAGCATGAATTAGTGGAAGGACTTTGCGAAGATAACAATCACTTTTTATGGATACACCTCGACAAACTTTCCTTAGATATTGGAGTAGTCTATAAACAGCCTGCATCAAATGTACAAAAATTTCTCGAAACATATACAAGTCACTTAATCAAAAGGAAGAGAATTATCATCTTTGGAGATTTTAACTTGAATCTACTGAGTAAAGAGAAAGCTATTAAAGAATACAAGACAGTGCTAAAAGAAAACGGGCTTAGAATACTAAATAAAATTGATAAAACATACGGCACCCGTATTACTAAAACTACCAAGACAATATTAGATCATGTATGTACAACTCTAAAAGATAATACTTTTCATATGGGTTTAGTGGAAAGCGCCATGTCGGATCACAAGCAAATTTACTTCGAGGTTAACAGAATTACACCGGAAAGACCCAAAAAAGTAACATACGAAGCTGTTAATTATGAAAATCTATATAAATATACTAAAAATAATAATTTATCAGACATATACCATGATTTTACAACGTTGGAAAAATACCTATTGGATGCTATTACTAAAAATAAAACAAAAAAGACCAAAATACTAAACAGGCCAAGACAAGACTGGATCAACAATCGCCTTTTAACATCCATAAACAAACGAAATATTCTGTGGCAGAAATTGAAACATTCCTCACCTGAAGACAAAGAGGTAGAAGATGAGTTCCTTCATCAGAAGAATTATGTGTATAAAGAAATTCAATCAACAAAGAACCAATACTATTACAAAGCCTTTAAAGGTTGTGAAAAAAATCCTCTTAAAATGTGGCAACTTATTAATAGTCTGGCTAACAACAAAACAAAACAAAACTCTACTCTTACAAAATTAGACACACCAACAGGCCAAATTACTGACACTAAGGAAATCTGTGAGTGCTTTAACTTATTTTTTTCAACTATAGGTGCTGAGCTCGCTAGTAAAATTCCAAAATCGTATCATACTAATCAAGCTTTACAAGTACCCGCTAGTGTAATAGACAGTACGACCAATCTAACACAATTTGAACCTGCTACTATTGCAGAGGTACGCAAAATAATTGAAAATTTAGATGCAAACACAAGTGCCGGTATTGATGGAATAAGTACGAAAATTATAAAATGTATAAAAGATCAAATCGCGGAAAACCTAACTCTTTGTATTAATAGGTGTCTGATAGAGGGAAATTTTCCAGAATCCTTGAAAGTTGCAAAAGTCAGCCCCATATATAAGTCAGGAAAAAAATCAGATCCAGGTAATTACCGACCAATATCTGTATTACCAATATTATCCAAGGTTTTTGAAAAAATATTGCACAACCGACTTAACGCGTTTCTAAAATCAAAAAAGTTTCTATATGAAAAACAATATGGGTTTCGACCAAAGTCAAACACGGTTGCAGCTGCAATCGATCTGGTGACAAAAATCAAATCTAATATTGATAGTAAGAAAATAACACTAGGAGTGCTTGTAGATTTAAAAAAAGCGTTCGATACTGTTAGCCACGACATACTGTTGTTAAAACTAAATCATCTAGGAGTCTCAGGATCCGCAGCTAAAATGTTAAAATCATACCTTAGTAACAGATGTCAGGTTGTGAAAATCGGTGAAGAGCAAAGTGGACCCCAACAAATCACTTACGGTGTCCCCCAGGGCTCAATCCTCGGGCCATTATTGTTTTTAATCTACATAAATAGCATCCATGAAATCGGTCTAAAGGGAGATATAGCACTGTACGCTGATGACACGAGTTTATTTTACTCAGGTACCTCAATATGCTCAATTATAGAACAAGCTCAACATGATCTTAACCTCTTACATACTTGGCTTAAATCAAACTTACTGACAATAAACATATCTAAAACAAATTATATTATATTCGCCGCAAAAAACAAAAAGATTGGTCAGCACAGTAACTTACATATTGACGGGCAAATGCTAAAGAGAGTTCATCAAGAAAAATATCTTGGTCTTATACTTGATGATCAATTAACGTGGAAACCACACATAGAGAGTATCAAAAATAAGCTCACATCACTAACAGGTGCGCTCCGTGGCATAGTGCGATGTCTTCCCGGACGGGTGCGGTATGCTATTTATAACTCCATGGTTAAATCACACTTGGACTACTTGATTGAGGTCTGGGGAACTGCTGCCAAATCAAACCTAAAAGTACTCCAAATTGCCCAAAATAGAATAATCAAAACACTATTTAGATATAACTATTTAACTCCTACTGAGAAAATCTACAATGAAACGCAACTTATGAATCTCCTTCAAATGTATAAGTACAACACATGCATACTCGTAAGAAAAATTCTGACTAAAGATATACATTCTCAGATTATATTTACAAAAAGAGCACAAACTTATAAAATTTTAACAAGACAAGCAAATAACATCTGCTTAACCCAGCCTAGGACCAAATATGGAAAGAGAAATATTATGTATGAAGGGGCCAACTTCTATAACAAACTACCTAAAGACATAAAAGAAATCAATTCTTCATACATTTACAAGAAAACTTTAAAGAAATATATATTAAAGGAACACTCTGCCTTCTGATAAATAAAAATACGTAAAAAAAAAAAAAAAAAACCAAAAAACAAAAAAAAAAAAAAAAAAAAAAAACCATAGATACTTAAACTCATAGAAATATAAACCTAAAAATAAAAACAAAAAATAAATAAATTTATATAATTATGTAGAAATGTAACATGTATAATGGTATAACAAGAACTAAAAATATAGAAATAAAAATAACCAAAATAAATAACGATAGTCACCACACACAATTATATACTTATGTAAAAATAAAAACCATAAAAAAAAAAAAAAAAAAAAAAAATGAAAGCCTGCTTAAACAAACATAAATAAACTATGTATGTACAAATATTACATAACACAAAACATTTCTTTTTTTCAATTTACGTAATTTATACATACATACATATTAATCGCTTATGCTTTGCTTTGCACTGTGTCGTAGGCCTTAGTAAACACGCAGCGGCTATTGAATTGCACCCTACCCTCAGAGTGCAAAACTATTGTACTCTTCCTTGTGTAACCTACCTTCTGATTTGGTTATATTTGTACTCTTTATGCTAAAACGATGTACTTAAGTTAAGGTGAAGTATTTAATTATTGTAATGTTGTTAGTTTTAAGATGCATTTTTGTTTCTTTTCTTTTTATCTACGCTTGCTGGAAGAAAACATTATTGTAAACCCGTATTTAAATTTTCTCTATAAGTGAATTTGTAATTCTTTTGAGAAATAAATATCTTTAACCGTAATGTATTCATAAATATATATAATACTTAATATCAGTCTTATTTCTGTTCTAGGACGAGTTTGCCCTCAATACATATAAGATACTGTCTCTATGTCATGAAAACCAGTCAGGCGCTCTAGTGTTTCTCATCTGCCGAATTATTGGGAAGCTCGAACCAGCTGTAGCTGTGAGGTAAATATGCTATTGCAGATAGTGCGCATGCGTTTGCGCATATAATTGTGCGGTATAATACCTATCTCCTTTTAGTATGTTAAAGTGCAAAAGCAGTTGGTTTACTTTTTTACCTAACAATTATAACGAACTAGCTGCGCCCCGCGGTGTTACCAGCTACATTTATTCGGGATAAAAAGTAGCCTATGTGTTATTCCAGGGTGTCAGCTACCTCCATATGAAATTTCATTAAAATCCATTCAGTAGTTTTTACGGGAAAGAGTGATCAATATCCATTCATACTTACAAACTTTTGCGTTTATAATATTAGTAGGGATATCTTTATCTGAGACCTTGATAATATGGCTTAGCTTTTACTACACCTAAAGAAAAAAGCCTAATAGTGTTTGTTTTTATTTATTCAGTATATTGGCTAAGTTATCAAATTAATCTTATGTTCTTTGTACGGTTTTCAGATTTGCCAAATTAGCTATAGACAGATGTAGGATATTAAAAGAGATGCCAATTGAGAAGATAAATGTACAGTTATCGAAGGAAGATGTCCAAGTGGCCTTAGAACTCCTGCAGCGAGACAAAGTATATACACGGTAAGTACTTATATACTTGTTTTATAATAATCTTATGTACTGGCTGACCGTATTGCTTATGGAAGATTTATACTAATCCTATCCTACTATCCTACTAATATTATAAATGTGAAAGTTTGTGAGTATGGATGTATGGATGTGTGGATGTTTGTTACTCTTTCACGCATAAACGGCTGGACCGATTTGGTTGAAATTTGGTATGTAGATAGGTTATACCCTGGATTAACATATAGGCTACTTTTTATCCCGAAAAAATGTCGCGGGTAACACCGCGGGGCGCAGCTAGTATTAAGATAAACTGAAGAGTTTGTTTGTTTGGTTGAACTGAAGAACTACTGGTTCGAATTGAAAAATATTTTTTGTGCTGCCATAGTCTATTAATCAAGGAAGGTTATGAATATAAAACAATTGAAATCGACGCGGACGAAATCGCGGGTGGAAGCTGGGCATTTAATACACGCTATAAACAAAAAAGGACCCAAGATTGAACCTTGAGGAATCCTATTTTGACCAGAGCCTCACAGATAGTTTGTGTATATAACTTTTTGCGATTGCTGCGATGAATAAAATGAGAGAAAGTTAGATGCCTGTCATCGAATTCCGTAGTGTTGTATCTAACGGTTGGGTGTATTATGGCCTACGCAGTCGAAGGCCTTGGAAAGATCTTCGAACACGACAATATGTGAATCCTCCTTAAATTTTATATTCGTGACAAGACATGTGTATATACTTGATTAGCGTAGTTGCGATTGGACTGCTGCGCTAAGAGAAAGGGGGTTTAATCCCCGCACGGAACAAACATTTGTGATCCGTAGTTGTTTGTCCCGAGTCTGGGTGTCGATGTATGTTATATTTCATATTCGTGCAAAAATCCACGATACAGGAGAAAGCCCTATTGTGTGGAGACTATTTTTATTTTTAAAATAATAGTCGAACTATTAATAAAACTAAATTGTCGACTAATATCAATAATTTGGTAATGTATCTTTAACAGGTACTCAACCTTAGTAATGGAATTAAACTCCCTAGCGTCTACCATATTCGACTTATCACCTCTAGATCTATCGCAGGACAGAGCGATTAATCCGCAGTATATTGTTACTACGAATATCGATGCCAACTGGCTTCTCAATCAAGTTAAAAGCAGGTACGTGAATATATTTTATTTTAGTCAATATAGTATTAAGAACTACTTAACTGGGTAGACCCAGACGGAGATGGCGGGACGAACTCGACTCGTTTATGCAAGGCTGGTCGCTGGCAGCTGGTAACAGGGAGTTTTGGAAGGAGAGTGGGGAGGCCTTTGCCCAGCAGTGGGAAATTCCAGGCTAGCAAAAAAAATTGTATTATTTAAATTTTTACTTCTCAAAAACCTCTAAAGTTAAGTAAACAAAATTTTATCTTATATAAGAACTTCTTCCAATAGATGCTGTCAAACAGATTGCACAACACCAAAAAAACTAAATCAGACAGAACTAGCATATTTCCTCTCAAACCTACCAAAAGAAGATCTGGCAACCGTAATGGCTTGCCCAGAATTCGACAGGAAAATACTCAAGCCGGCCTTCAAAATAGCTTGCGATAAATATCTACGAGAATTCCTTAACACACTCTCTGTACACGAAACGAGAGAGTATGAGAAAGAGTCGGCAAGAACACAAAGGGAGATGAAAATCAGAGAAGAAACGCCTTCATCAATCGACAGTAATAAACTAAACGCGGTCTACGCACTCCATGTCTTCAAAAAGAGTGATAATAAAGAATCTAAATCTCAATTCTTCATCCCTATAACTGATAACGAAAGTATGAAAGAAAACTACGATATTAAAAAGAATCAAGACGCTGAAGAAGACATAGAAATAGACCCTCCAGAGTTGCCAGACTTATACGTAATTGGTGCTGCCACTCTAGAAAAATCCTTGACTGACGTCATGAGGTTGTTTCCAAAACAAGTTCGGCCTTTAAGCCAGTCTGAAAACTTCAGTTTGAACGTTGAACAGACTATCGATAGATATACAAGACGATGCCATCAAGTATTTCAAGATAAACTGTTTTACCAAGAATTTATAACATTGCAGACGATTATGACCGGGTTTTTGGGCGCACTCGATAGAATCATCGCTTTTATCGATGAAGCTGATTGCGATTTACTCGAGAAATGTATCGAGAACATCTTGCCTACATCCCTAGCTAGGAACATATCGATATTTTCTGTAATATCGTTGCAGTATTTATCTTTTTTGATAAAGAATAAAAAGGTGGTAGAGACTCCAGTTCACGCGGACGTTTCGTTTCGCGTGACGAACGCAGTGAACGATAATGTGGTTGTTGATAGTGTTGTTAGTATGACAGTGGACAATGTGGCTAAAGCGCTGAGTTTCAAGGAGATTTGGATGGAATTGAACGTTGATTCGAACGTGAATAGGACACAGTCAGCTATCAGCTGTTTGTATGCGGTTGTGAAATATTTGGTCAAGGTAAGAAATATTTGAAACTAGATTGCAGTCTAACATTACTTTTGTACAAGACTGATTGAGCAATTTGACTAAGAAGGGTGCATTTGATCCTATGTATAATACCCAAAAGCCCCATGCTATATAGGTACTTCACAAAACTTTTATTTTTTCAGGACACAAAACCGATAACTCCGAAGCAATACATGCAAATCCAGGACTCGGGGCCCAGACCAGACATGATAATCACCGGTGATAAACTAATCACCCTCTTAGAATATTGGGAAAACAACTTCTACTCTAAAAGATCTGGTGATTTCTTAGAGAAGTGTTATAGAGTGCCTATTGAGAGTTTACTAGTTTCTTTGTCAAGGTAAATTTTAATTTATGATGTATATAATTAATCTCACTAATATAAGAAAGGCAAAAAGTTTGTGAGTGTGTTTGTATGTTTGTTATCTCTTCACGCTCAAACGGCTGGACCGATGTCTATAAAATTTGCTATGGAGGTAGCTGCCACCCTGGATTAAGATATAGGCAACTTTTTATTTATTATTCTGTTGTAAAAAATAACACATTGCGAGTGAATGAGGCGAACGAACTAAGCCAGGAATGTTGCAAATTAAAATCCGTGGTCTCTGAGAAACAGGCATGACTTTATGTATGTTTGTATGTATAAATTGTCCGTACGAAAATCGATTTTCGTATTGGGCCAATGTTTGTAAGACCTGCAAATGTTAGTTCAAAACTTGTCAAATATTGGTACAATAATATGTGTAGACTAAGTTATGTGTTCATTTCAGACTCGACATAGTCAGTAATATAGCTCTAATACCACCTATAGCATGGTCTTCAGTCGACGTTGTGTCAAAGAAGGATCAGTTACAGAAGATAGACCTGCCTTTACAAGCGCTACAAGATATGGATGTCTTGGAAGCCTTTTTGTTCAGGTAAAAAAGTTCGATAAAACATATTTTGTACATAGTTTTCTTCTACATATATATTTGTCAGTCAGTATGTCTATGTGATATCTCGCTTGAAAAGTGAAATATTTATGTTTGCTTAAAAGAGTTCCCTTACGCATAAAACATTGAATGAAATAAGAATGTATTACTCGTTTCCAAAAATAAGATTCATGAGATATGATTCACCAATATTAAATTAAAATTGAAGATATTTTTTATGTATTCTTTCCACATGACACAGTGGCAAAGAGATTGAACTCAACACGATACTCAATTTCAGGGTAAACCTAATAGGCTGGTCATCAAAGAAACAGTTCGAAGAGATGTGGGTCGGTCTGCTAGGTGCCCTACAAGGGAACGGAACCCACTGGGCTGTGCGCGGCATCACACAGTTGCTACTGAGCGCTGCACCGCAAGTGCTAAGGAGTGGCATGCTGCATATGCCGCGACAAAACCTGAGTAATAATGAAGGGTGAGTTAATAAGACTCTTTTAAATATAATTATTATTAGCTATATTAGGATTCGGCATTATCAGCTCTTAATAAACCCACTGCTGGGCATAACATCCTCCGTCAATTATTAGTAAATCACGACAATTTAAATTTAAAAAATGTAATTAGAATTTGTGTATGATTATTTGTAGGTAGAATATGGCTATTAAAAGTCTTTGCCCAGCAGTGGGCATTGAAGAAGTGGGTTTTGGAGTGTCAACATGAAAAAATACGCTTCTAGAAACTCTTTGTTAATTTATCTATTAGTTAGGAATGACCAAATATCGTATTCTATGACTAATTTAATAATAAATGCATGGCCCCTTGAGGTTCGTTTTAAAAACACGCATGTCCGACAAGCAAATTTTCTCTGTGTATTTTGCACTGTCCTACAGCATCTAAAAAACGGGCAATGCGCAACCTTTTGCTGCTAACATCCGAGATGTTTGCGCGAACTATATTTCTTGTCACCCTTTATAATACCGTTTTTCCTTCAGAATGCAACGTCTACGCAACATTCTAGTGGGCACGTCATGCTACAAACTATTCGAGTGCGTCAACTTAGAACGGATACCGCTCATAAACGACGGCTTCGATGGCTACCATTACGCGCAGTTCAATACTGAATACTTGAAACTGGCTTCAGGTGAGTTTTGTTCAAGTTTTTAATGCACTTCCTTGAGATTGATAGAACATATAACCTATTTAAGCAGTTACGATTCCTATGCAGTTACTTGCAAGTAAAGTTTGAGTTCGAAAGTAGTTGGGAATACCACATAATGGTTAATATTATATGGAAAACAAGCATGGGCGAGGCTTTTGTTCAACAATACGTCTTCCGGCTAATGATGATGAAGCTCGCAGGTTATGACAGTAAAAGTGCTTTCTCTCTCTAAAACACAATTCTTTGTTAATCGTCTGACGCATGGGAATCAATTCAATTGGAATCAATTGGTTGTCATTTGCGCACACACCACATTCTGGTTGTATAAATGAAATTGTGTATAAGAATAAAAATACATTTCGGGTATATCAGGATACCATAATTGCAGTATTATACCATAACTTCATACCATACAGCATTGAGGTATAGAAAACAGAACCGTAACTGGAATTCCGTAGTCTCTGGCCTTGGAAACTTGAAAACAAGCGGAATTAATGTTTGTCATATAATATTACTAGCTGCGCCCGCGGTGTTACCCGCTGCATTTTTTCGGAATAGAAAGTAGCTAATGTGTTAATCCAGTGTGTCAGTTATCTCCATATGAAATTTCATCAAAATCAGTCTAGCCGTTTTAGCGCGAACAAACATACAACACACACAAACTTTCGCCTTTATAATATTAGTGTGATAATGATGATCACGTGAGTAATGATCCACAGATATAACAGAAGATGCGTGTTACAAAGTGAGGAGGGAAATGAAACGCGTGCGGCGGAACAAAGATATCGATATCAACAGCTGTCTACAGATCTTGATGGATGTCACTACACAGATGTTGGAGCCTAAGGTAATATTAAATGGAACTAAGGTTATAATTTGTTGTGATGAATTATCTATTTATGAAATACGAGCTTCCATCATCTTTGTGTCTGCGCAGACGACATTTTCTTGTCTTAAGTACCTATGTATATGCCTATGTCCAGATTATTCAGAGTTCACCCAAAAGTTCCATTCTCAGTATTGGTGAAAGAAATTTAGAAATTGTTCCCTAGATTACTTACCACATACGATTAAATACATATATATTAATAATACTAATAATGTTAAAAATATATCTAAGGATATATTTAAAGCGATATTATAATATAAAAATCCTTTCGAGGTTTGCTAAAATCATAACGGATATAAAAACAGATCTTTTATTATTTCGGATATCCGGCACAGCACTAATATCAACTCTCGTTTTAAAAACTGCGCAGGCGCCGACCGGGCTAGCAGCGCGCGTGGCCCTGATCTCGTGCATGTCGCAGTCGAGCGCCGTGTTCTCCCAGCCCGCGCACTGGTGCTGGGCGGGCGGCGCGCTCATAGCACTGACGGGCGCGCCGCACGCTGCGCTCACGCAGTACAGCGCGGCCGGGCGGGCGTTACTGTTGGCTTTGTCTGACTGTATGTGTGTGCTTGATGGGTTTGATGGACTGCAGGTGAGTTTACAAACATTGCGTGCAATTTATTTTAGGCGTTAGTAGAACAAAAGAAAACAATACTTGGACAAAATACGCTCAAAACAGATAACACGGGCATAAATAGATGACCCGTTTTGGTATTTGAAATACGGTTGCGAACTAACAATGTCGCTTTTTTCTTACTATAAATAAATGTTTGACAGTTTATAAGAGACAAAACTTTCGTCTTCAAAAAAAATAATTAAAAAGTCTTTGAAAAAGCACCATTGTCAGTCTGCAACCGAAAACATGAAGGTTGAAAACCAATTATTTATTTCGCAACTTAGGATTTCAGTTGTAATAACGATTTCAATATATTTAAATAATATTCTTAATTACTTTATGTTGTTTATGCTGAAAATATTTCATTCACTTTCTTCTATGAATCTTCAGGAACTATCAACAGTCCACCAGAAGCTTCTGAAGTCGTTATCATCAAGCTACGCGCCCCTCAGACAGGCGGCTCTCCAGGGCTGCCTCTTACAGCTAACTGGCAAGGCGTTCAACCTAGTAAACTTGCACGCTTCGCCCAACCCTTACCATGAACTCGTCTCGCAGCTCAATGTGGCTGTCAAGCAGTATCTCGCTCCGAATACGAAGTAAGTTTTATATCATCATCATCAGCTGGAAGACATTCACTGTTGAACAAAGGCCCCTCCCTTAGGTGAGGGGGTAGTTCTGAAATAGGGATGATGACTACATTACAACAATCGTAGTAATTAAGTAAAATTTAAAAAGCATTCCCAAGGGATTAGAAAACTGAAGAAATAAATAAAAACCATGAATAGATCGAGGAAATACACGGTTTGAAGTGTATAGAGGGTGCATTCTCTCTCCCTCTCTTGCAAAACTATTGTATCTAATGTCTTATGTATAAGTTAAGAAAGAGAAAATAGAATAAAATATAGATTTCCCTATGCTTTTCAATTAAATCCAATTTATTATTATTTTTATTATCTACTATATATACCGGTTATACTCGTCAATATCGGGAATTACCGGTATATATAGTAGAATAATATAGATAACACTTACGAAAGTTATTATAATAGTAGAATATATTGTTATTTTGTTTTCAGAATATCTCTATACGAACAGAGTTTATACTGGACGGTACTATTCACTCTGATAGAACTCGGGCACCCTGAATTGATGAACCTGGCCGTCGACTTCGTACTGAAAAACCCTAGACATTACTGCATAGATCTAGTCGTTAAGGTAATATAGAACTTATTTCTAAGTACAAGAGTTTAATTTTGAATGAAATTTTATGAGGCACTTATAACTTACTAGTCATCAAAATTATATAGAACTTAGTATAACGTGTTAAGGTTTCATTTTGAATGAACTTGTTTGATGCACTTATGACATGTCAGTCGTCAAGGTAATATAAGACTTATTACTGAGTGATAAAGGTAAAATTTTAAATGAACGTTTTTATTGTAGTTTAAACGTTTTGAAGTTAAGTTGTGTTATGTTTTTAGGGTATTACGTCTACAATCCGCCAACAAGTTCTGCCGAAGGATCTTAAGAATTCAATAATTGAGAAGCTGTTAGATAACATGAAGAATTACTTAGAACACCATGCTATACAGATATTGATGGTGCATCTATTTTCAGGTAAAACTGTTGCTTTTGTTCATTCATTCACTCATTTACTCACTCATGCAATCCCCGAAAAAGTATGCACAATTGTTCTATTCTGGCACTGGTCCCGTCTTTACATTTCGTAGGTCATCAGAAGTCCCATTTATTTCATCTGAAGCCTATCTTCTTCTTCTCCTGTCTATATATTTTGTTGTTCTATTTATTACATTTTTATTTATATTTTGACGACCTGATTGGCGCAGTGGCTAAGCGATTGCTGCGCTATGGGTTTCAGGTACGATTCCCGCACGTGCCAATAATTTGTGCAATCCGCTGTTGTTTGTCCCGAGTCTAGGTGTTGTGTATGTGATAATATTTCATGTTTGTGACATGCAGCCGCGACACAGAAGAAAGTCCTAGTGTAGGGCGATCTTTTAAAAAAGTATCAATTACTATGTATGAAGTAATTTTAGTGTATAGGGACATTCGAACTCTTTACCACAAGAGCGAGTCTCATCACTATCATTATTAACAGCTGCCTGAGTGACTACTAAATAGGCAAATCCTTTACCATGAACTCTTAAAACAGGGTAGTTTACATTGTAGAAGCGAGACGCCGATACGTGCAGTGTAGTGTGCCGTCTCGCTTCCACAACGTAAACTGTCCGGCTTTAACAGTTAATGTTAAGGAATCAGGTTGGTTTTAGCACCATTTGGACGATCAACTCAACTTTGTCTTACCCTTACAGCCGACAGCAAACTCCTAAGTCCAAAACTAACGACAGACGTCTCAAATATGGACCCAGACATCCTTATGAACTCTATGGAGCGAATCACTCTTCTCTACAAAGTCCTCCGCCAATCAAAAGAGATAGAGAGTAAGAGAATCATCACTACGGCCCTACAGTACTTCTTAAGAGAGACTTTAACGCCGGCGGCGACTTTGAGTAGAGTTGTGATAGAGTTCTTGGAGTGCTGCAAAGAGAGTGAGAAGATAAAAGTAGAGATTGCCGCGGATAGAGATAAGTGGATCGAGTGTGCTGTGATGAATGCTGATACTGTTTTTACGGTATGACTTTTTATATTTGCACTGCATGATATAAAATTTTAACAACATTTTGCTATTTCTGATAACGTTTTTCCATTAGATAATTCTCAGTAATACCACGAAGCCCGGATTTCTGCTCGTTTGATGGCAATAGGTCGCTCCCTATTACACTAGGACCTATAATATAACTGGCGAAATGTGTATGTGTGTCGTCCATACCACTATTTGAGTACTAAATAGTTAATTTTGACCTTATTGCCATATATAAAAAATACTTGAGACCAGGCCGAAATTTTAAAATTATGGGTCCTTATGTTTTAGACATGTTAATTTTAGAAAAGTCTAAGGTCTGGACGGTTTCACGGGTCACACGACCTTAAGCTAAGGAATTGATTCTCGTCCAAATATAGTTATGACACATACAAGGTAGTTACAGACACATGCATATAACTAGTATATTATTTTAATTCTTTCCAGGTGTTCCAAACATCAATAACGCAAGGGCAGCTACCAGTTCTCTCAGGCTGGATCTTTGAAGCTCTCTGCCACTTACTGAACGGCAAAGTGACGCCCAACCTGCTACCATACTGCTTACTAACTCTATTAGTGTCAGCGAGTCCAAACCAATACATACGAGACGTTTCTCCACTCTGCTACCACTTACTAAGACTCGGCTTCTTCAAAAGTGGAGAATTGACGGAGAACTGGGGTATTTTTAAGGAGTTTATGAGCAATAAAGTTGGTATGTCGTTCTCGGATCGCCGACTGTTGTGCGTAGTGGCTTCCAAATCTAGTTTTACAGGATCTCAAGTTGAAAGGTTGAAGGAATTGTGTGATAACAATGAGTGTTTGGAAGATTTGGCGTTGTGTTTGTATCTGTAGTTTTTTTAACTATGGTTTAAACTGCAATTAGTTCTTCTATTGTGCCTCTAGCGTTGTAGTTGTGTGTCAATGGTGTTTGCAAAGGTATGCCCTAAACTCTCTCCACAAAATCTTCTTACTATGATGAAATGGCAATTCTATTTGAATGCCTATACTACTTCAATATAAAGAAGATAATGGTATTAAAGACCTGCCTTATTATGAACTCTTAAACCACGACGGTTGTGGAAACGAGACGCCGCTATTTGCAGTGTAATTGGGCATCTCGCTCTCGTGCCCGAAGGCCCTGTTTGTAAATTTAAAGCTTAGTAATTGTCAAGTCTATACTTTGATAGTTACCTAGTGATCGATCTTCTGTGGCATGGGTTTACATGGGCATCCTAAAAATTCTTTGAATTTTGGGTATTTTTAAGTAAGTGATTGTAGATTGATCCAGTGTGTTAGAAATCTAGGAAATTTGATTAAGCTTGTTCAGTTTAAAGCCTGTTTTAAAGAGAAATTCCATTCCAAAGTTGTAGGCATTATTGATTGATGTATCGAAAAGAATTTAAAGATTGTGAACTGTGTGAAGAAATTAGAAAAGATTAAGGCCGAGTTTCACCTTCTAAACATCATTTCTTCTAGAGAGATTAATCTCTGGGTGGATTTAACGAGAGATTTAATCCAAATTTGGTACAACTCGGCCTAGTTGGTTACGTGTGTGTTATTGTGTTTGTAATGTTATACATTTATGTAGGGCGTTGCGTCTTTATATTAAAAAATATATACTTACTTAAAAGGTATTGGTGTTTATGCTGATAATAAATATTTACAGCAGATATAAGCAGACAACCTTATTGGCGCAGTAGTTAAGCGTTTAGACGGCTGTGCTAAGGGTTGCGGGTTTGATTTCCGCGCGGGACGGAAATTTGTACGATCCGCAGATGTTTGTCCCGACCACAGATATAGATCTACATAGATAACGCAAGTATCACGATTTGTATTGAAACCAAGCGTGCCGACTTTTTAATACCTATTGTGACGTCACAGCCAAAATTTAGTGACGGGAAATCCAAACCGATTCAAAGACACCGAGGCCGCCGATCCCCATCCGCCCAGCACGATTCAAACGATTCAACTGGAGCCGTCCGCTATGATTTTCTCGCTCATACTCATACATTTAGCGGCGACCAACCTAGACGCTTGGTCGGGGTTCGGACACGCGAAGTACATGCATTTGCGTTATCTATGTAGATCTATATCTGTGGTCCCGACCCTGGTCTTGTGTATGTGATATTTCATGTTTGTGAAACGTACCCACGATACAAGAGAAACTCCTAGTGTGGGCGACGTTTATTTTTTTAAACAAGAATATTTTTTGCTTAGCAACGCTTTACATAAATTCGTAAAGGAGAGATGTTAATTAATATTGTAGAAAGTTTATTGGTCGTTGTTCGCCTTATTCTGAAAGGAGAAGAGAGTGGAAAATATGGAATTTTATTAAGGAATTAGTTGAAAACTCAATAGCAGATTCCGATGAACAATCTGAAACATTATTTTTATAATAAAGCAATAATATTTGATTAGTGCATAGTACAAATGAACAATATTAAATATTCATTTCCAATAACTACTTCCCAGTATATAGCTATTTAAATAATCGCGCTTATATTTTTCGATATAAAATAATTTAAATGATAAATAAATAATTTGAGGTTAAGAGAAAATATTTTGAAATAATGTCCTGTAAAAATCTGTAATATATTCTTGTAATAATTATGTAAGTATGGAAAATAGAAACTTAACAATAATAGACAACGCCTGCTATTTATTATGTATGCGTACACGCATGAAATTATGCTAAGCCGACAATTTGATCACGTGATTTCAGAGCATTCAAATTTAAACTTAATAGTAACAGTGTTATGGTATATTTTACTTGTGCCTTGTGTCTAATGATTTGACAAATAATTATCTTTGCCAAACTTCTCTAAGATTACTCCATAATAAAAAAAGCGTAGTCTTGCGTCTTCCAGAATGTTTTTATTTCATGTAAACCAATTACAGGCACAGTAACGTCAATTAGATGTATATTGGAAACATCGAATAAATCACAATTATAATGCGTGTACGCATCGCAATTACCTTTAGAGTTCCGTGGATATATCTTTACTACGCTGATCTTTCGCAAGTTCTTCAAATTCATTAATAAAAAAAAAGATTAAAAAATAATCAAAATAGACTTTATTTTAAGTACTTTTTGAAAGTTAAATAACATCAAGACAGCCCCTTAAACGCCCGCCCGTCACCGCTTCCTAGTGCTATAGCTAGGTAGAAGAAACGGCGCAACAAACTACCCAGCAGCACAATCAATCTGGTCCCCGACCCCGAGTCTGCTATTTTTCATAAATCCGTCATTCCAACACGATGCCATTGTCATTTTGCTAAAAGTTCGTTATCTGTTAAACTCACACCATTTTATGTCATTTATTTTAATGGAGTGTCAGTGGTGGACCATTGAAAAGTCTTAATGACGCTTTTATGTTGGCAGATTACCAAACTTGTCAAAATCAACAATTATGAAATCAATGATCGACCATTCTGACAGTATTGTGATAGCAGACTTGAGGCCCTGTAATGTTGGGCTGTATTTCATTTCATTTCATTTCAATTAACAATTTTCATTGTGTTTGAATACTTCATGCATTAATTTACAAATTCAATATTAAAATTCAAAAACAGCAATTAACACCAGGGATACCATCAATAATCAATTATTAACAAACAAAAATTTGTTAAACTGACTACTCAATAAAACAATAACCAATAATAATTCATAGTCAAGAATAATAATCAATAAAACATGTTACATAATTAATAAAAAAATTAAAAAAAAAGAAATACTAAAACAACAATGATAAATAATTATGATTTCAGAAGATTGTAAGTATCACTAGTCAAATGGTATAAATTCTATTCTTATAAAACGTCTATTTATACATTAGAAATTTTTATGTCATAATTACTGAATACAAAAATTATTCGCCATCATTTATATACCTTTAGACAATTCCTTGCGACTTAAGGGATGTATAATTACTGTATCTACGGAACTCTAAGTATTTAATATCTGACCCTATTTTTACTATAAATAGCACTGATAGATATTATAGAAATCTACCACTGAGCCAAAACAATACGTGTTTGTATACTTCATTTGACATAATATTAGACATTTAAACCGAGGCCGCATTCCGGTTAAACCGCTGCGGTATTTAACCGGTTGATTCTGTGACAGAGAAACTAATACAAGCTGCCGCACTTACGGGTTTTTCCCGCACGGACGTTCCATGCCATGCGGAAAAAAATCGCGGTGGCTTAACCGTAATGCGCTCAGCCTTAGGAAGATTTATTTTCGGTTCGTTTAACCAATTTTGATTTCTATTGCACTGGTAATACGAGTAATGAGCAGCACAAAAAAGTTTGTATTTTTAACACTTATTTGCTTTTATTGTAATCTTTATGCCTACGAAATAGAGCTCAAAGTCGGTTGAATAAACGGTATATAAGTTTGTTTGTATAATGTTATTTAAATGAAGTTTTGTCTTTGTGAATTCAGCACTTTTTTAATAATTTTTTTTTCACTAAATCAATAATTTATTTTGCAATCGTGAGTTACGTGAAAATATGACGTCATTGCACTCTAGTGTCCAACAAATGAGTTCACAGTGAATTTGTATGATAATGTTGTAAAATGTATATATTTTATGAAATTATGTAATTGAAATTATAATTATATTTTTAACTCGAAGCTTCAGCAAGTTAATAAATAGTTTAAATGTTATTTTGTGTTTTATTGGAATTTTCCACCACACACTACACTATAATTATAGCCGTGACTGCTATGCATGAGATCCAGCGTTCGAATCCCGTGCCGAGCAGTGTAGCGTGCGAGTAGTACCACGGAGTCTGGATTTGTGCCCGGTTGATGGCAATAGGTTGGCCCCCTATTACATTGGGACCGAAAAACCTAACTGGCGAAATGTGAGTGTACGATATATTCACCTCTGCCTACCCCTTCGGGGAATACAGGCGTGATGTTATGTTATTCGGTTCATGTTATACTATGTGCCGACTGTAGGTATTCCTGGGGTAAGCTTTACCTACACCGTTTTCACCTGCTAGGTATAAAATAGACCCCAATGTGAGTATTGTCTTTTTTGAAGGCCTTATAAGTTGAAAAAATGACAATCAGTTAATCGCAAGTCAAAACTTATCAATCCGTCCAATTTAAAACTGAGTCATATCAACAAATATTCAATATTATCGGCGATAATCCGCTATCAGCGATAATTGCTGATAGAAATAACGCATTAATCTACCAGTATTGTATCGGTCAGGCAAAATGGCGGTCACAAGACGCGGTTACATTTTCAGTTCGTTTTTGTTGAGTGTCCTGTGTGTTTTATTGATTGTCGTGGCTCTGTCTAGTGATAGTTGGGTATGTATAATCTTCCTAACTCGTTATAAGATAACGTTATGTTATGTAGAAATAGATAATGACGTGGTTTAGCCAGATGATCAGTAAAATCACAGCTAAACTGATTGCCCAAGGGGTATTTGGGGTGTCGAGAGCTGTTGAGGGTTGCGGTGCTTATGCAGATCCTGCGTCTCTCAACCTTGGGTAGTCAGGAGAGTACTCTGGGGCTTTAGCTGGTAGAAGTCCGGCCGGCATAAGTATCCCTCTATCCACTCCAAAGCAGAGGAAGTCCAAGAGGATTTCTCCAGCAAAAGAAAGAATGATAGGAGGAAATTAAAATACGATATTAAGTAAAGGGTCTTTGCATAGACTTCAATAGACGGACAGAGTAGGTTAGCGTTTAGGTACTAGCGCCGGATTAAGCCGGCGGTATTAGCGCTCGGTTTTCGGTGAAAAAGTGAAGGTTCTTAGTTAGGTCAGTATGTACCTACTTTCATCCAAGAATAAGAAATTTGCTGAGCTGCACAGTACATCGTAAGATTGCATAGGAAAAACTTTGTTCTTACTCTGAGAGGACAAATAATATTCTGTTTTGAGGTGTAACTTGATATTTCTTAAGACTTACTGAAACTGCCGGACCTAAGAGTACGGTATGCCCGTCAGAGTCCATAATGATGGAATTATTGTTAGGACCACCCTATTTATGTAAAGGGCGAGCCTTTTACCCTATGTTACTACTGAGAATTACCTGATAAAAAAACCCATTTACACTGCCCGATCTAGGATTCGAACTCAGGACCTCATGCTCAGCAGTCATTTTTAGCGAGCACTGGATTAATAAGCCTGTCTGGGTTGTGGAAAGCAATCAATATTGAATACCTATTTCGCTACGTATTATTCGATTGCTTTTTCCTGTTACCTCGCGCCATCTACATCATTATCGTAAGATCATGCATAAAGAAACGGTACTTCACACATTGTCATAAGGCCGAGTCACACATTACGTATTGAAATATCCGGAAACAGTACTTTAATCTGGGGATTTCATAAAACGCTTCATGGCCAAACGCGCTCCTATTCATTAATTCCGGAGAGGTCAGCCAACGCAGGTTTGCCTGCAAAAGTGGACTAGAGGATGTGTGGGGACAGCCCCGTACTGTTTTTTTTACCTATGCAGGTGACTTGAGCAATATCATGTTTGTGAAACACACCCACGACACAGGAAAAATACCTAGTGTGGGACGACGTTAAAAAAATGTCATCGATAACAGTCAAAGTATTATTTGTCATCCCCATACATTTATCGTTCTATTCGATAAGCCAGCGCGTGCAAACATTTCCGGAAAACCGGAGTGTGGCCTATTTAAAACACGTAAACAAAAAATAATCTCACTCGTATTTATTATCCGATTAGTTCAATTCATCAACCAAAAGACGTCTACTGTTGAACAAAGGTCTCCCCCTTAGGTACGGAGGTGGGGGGGGGGGGTTGCTATAATCCCCACGCTTGGCAAGCGGCTTAGGGATCGCATTATTGGTGGTGAAGTTATGGAAGACGGTGCTGCCCATCTTCTGGATTTTCCCTAAGTCGCATCTTACGACACCCACGGGAGGAAAGGGGGTGGTCAATTCTAGTCTGGATACCACACGGCACTTATCCGATTAAAATAGTCAATATTCTGATAATGGAACTTTAAAAAACTATTCAGCTTAAATATCATTTGGAAAGACTAGTAGCTATAGGAGATAAGTTGGATTGACCTCGCTACTATTAGAATTTTGGGTAGTTAGGATTATCAACCATTGTATGTATAGATGTATGTTGTTTTATAGATATTTAATGACTATAGAATAAAGCAATCAATGATAAAAAGATAGGCAATCGTTTATTTATTAGAGAACAATAAACAGCTTTAGGTAATGCATATCGTCATCCTTGTAATTCTAGTTTAAGTACATTACTTTACTTCACACGATTTCATGCGCAATGTTTTAGTATGTATGTACATATAATATATGTGAGTTTGTTTAGGTCAAATCTTTCAATCTAATGAGAACCACTTTTTGACATCCGATTGAAATGAAATTTTGCATACTTAAATAGGTTTGGTGACAATATAGTATTATAGTACTTTTGAGTTAAAAGCTTGGTAATGTGTGTAGTGTAGTGATAACGAGGAGGAGAGTCAACGACTGTTCCGTTGCCTCTCACGACTTTTATTATAAATGATGGAAGAGAACTTTATCCCGTCCGTTTTCCTAGTATCAACCCAGGTTATAAACCTTAAGACATAAGCTGGACTTCTAATATATCATCATCATCAGTCGGAAGACGTCCACTGTTGAACAAAGGCCTCCCCCTTAGAACGCCACAATGAACGACAGCTTGCCAATTTCATCCACCAGTTGCCCGCAGTTCTGATTGTTTCTCTAATATATATGACAGTTGATTCGACGAATCCAATCTGGGGTCTCACATTTGTACGTAATAGTGGATTGTTGTAAAAATACAGTTGGTAATAGATAATGCCTACTATACAGAGATATATAACAACTTACAATAAGAAAGAAATGGAAAATAGGTGGCGATGCAATCGGCCCTGATTAAAAGTCTTTATCTCTTTTGTCGCGTTCCCGTCCGCGATCGAGCAAAGCTATCAAGCTAATTAAGTTTATCTAGAATGGACAGCTTTCTATCCAAAGGTCTAAGATTAACTTAGCATAAGAATTAACTTACCTCCTTCGTTAGAGTAAAGTAAAGATTAAGTTTATAATTGTTGAGTGCGTTGGTAGTTTAGTTGGTCGACGTCGACCTCCCCCTTACCACGAACTTTTTTTTTTTTTTTTTTAAAAACGCCCCACACTAGGAATTTCTCCTGTATCGTAGGTGCGTTTCACAAACATGAAATATTCACATACACAAACACCCAGACTCGGGACAAACATCTGTGGTTCGCACAAAGTTTTGCCCCGTGCGGGAATCGAACCCGCAACCCTTAGCGCAGCAGTCCAATCGCTTAGCCACTGCGCTAATCAGGTCGTCAAACTAACTCTTAAAGCAATACAGTTTACGTTGTGAAAGCATGACGTCACATTACACTATACGTAGCGGGGTAATCCCACATGGTAAACTGTCTTGCTTTAAAAGTTCATGTATGGGGGCTGTTTCGTCATGTTCGAACGTTGTGTGTTGTACCTATCTTTTGCTCTCTCTCCACCTATCGCGTCTACTGCTGGACATAGGCCTCTCCCAAGTTGCGCCGCAACAGCCGGTGTAGGATGTTATTAGCTCAATATTGGTATAAGTTTATATGTATACCTATACTATACGTATTCTTTGCACTAATGATGCATTATACAGTGATGTGACATGAGTAATATAATCTGGAGTTAAGCAACTAGAATGCAGGTACAATTATTAAGTTATCTCAAGACTATCATAGATAACTTAAAGGAAAAAGTGATCGATAACAGTTATCATTTGCATAAACATGACTGATAAATGAATTGTGTCAACAATCTTAATATTTTTTAAACAACTACCTTAGTTATTTGAATGGTCTGCCTTGTTGCGTCAGTGGTTGTTCAGATGTTCATGACAGTGAGGTCCCGGATTCGATACCAGGGTCGGGTAAGATGTAACTGAGTTTTTCCATTATGTAATTCTCAAGATACGGATTTGTGCCCGGTTGATGGCATATCATCCTCTATTACATTGGGACCTAAAACATAACTGGCGAAATGTGGGTGTACTATATATGCACTTCTGCCTACCCCTTCAGGGAATACAGGCGTGGCGTGGAATTCTCAATAACAGCACAGAGTCTGGATTATTGGCAATGCAAACCGGTTAATGGCAATGGCTCGCCCCCTATTAAATTGGGACCTACTTATAACAATTTTAAGTGTAAATCCCTAATGTAGTAAGGAGCAACTTGAGGAGTGAGGAAAGAACCCAAACTTTTAACTATAAGGTACGCTTTCCTACCAAGTCTTTGACTTCCTTCACTAAATTCTGTATTATCTGTGTAATAGCTGTAAGTTTTCCTAATAAAATAAAAATAAAATAAAATATAAGGGCATTGTTCCAGGTAGTATCAACAGCGACTGCCGAAGTACAAGTGGACGACAGTAGCATAAGATATGGACTGTTCAGGGGAGAGCTGACGCTGCGAGATCTGTTCACACCGAACATCAACACGCTTTACAGTGAGTACTTGTGTGCTATGTCATCCACAGCCAGAACGTTTTCCTTCACCGTTTTTAGCAGCCGATTACTAATTTATAATACGCAGTATTCGATAAGACTTTAGTGCGTGACGGAGTTTGAACTTGGGACCTTTGACGTGGCAGTCCAACGGTCATAAAAGTCGGCTATCAGTGCTTTTTCAGACATAGTGCTAGTGAAAATGGGCTTTTAAGGCCTTACCATTAAGTGGACTTTAATACATCTGCAAATGTAAGTGTCGTGTCGCGGCCGGTCTGCGGATGAATTTCAAGCGGATTGCGTGTATGTGGTGAGAGAGGTTTTGCCCGTACTGATACAGTATAGGTAGGTATATTTTTGTTGTGTGCTTTGACTAATATAGATAGGTAGATAGATTTCTCTTTATTGCACACAAAAACAAATGCATAAGTACAGAACATAACATCACGCCTGTATTCCCCGAAGTGGTAGGCAGAGGTATAGTACACCCACATTTTACCAGTTATGTTTTTAGGTCCCAATGTAATAGGGGTCGAGCCTATTGCCATTAACGGGTCAATAATCCAGACTCCGTGCTGTAACTGAGAATTACCTAATGGAAAAACTCAGTATCAATTTGCAGGACCTGAGCTTCGAATTCAAGACCTCAGTCACAGCAGTTTCACTTAACAACCACTAGACCAATGAGGCACTCTTATTGTTCCAAACATTCTCAACAACATAATAATATTTTCGATAGATTTAATTAAATATTTTGTATAGGCCGGAGCACAGATTTATGATCTCAATAAAATATGATTTATATTTTAATTAGGTCACAGCGATGCACCGTAGTTCGTTGTATTCTACTTAATGTACCGTGTAATGTTATTAATTAAATATTTGAGAGTCCTTGTTTTCGATATTGTTAATATATCATAGTGTATTCAGTAGTACCAAGCTTGAGGGCTTATAGCTACGTAGTTATAGCGTTAACATTCTGCGAAATTAAGCAGTGCTAGTAGCTGTGCCGTGTTGGGCCCAGAATTGACCACCCTTTTCTCCCGTGGTTGTCGTAAGAGGCGAATAAGAAAAATCCAGAAGATGGGCAGCAGCGTCTTCTGTAACTTCACCACCAATACTGCCAAGCTTGAGAATTTTGGCAACCCCTACCCCCTTAGCCAAGGGGGAGGCCTTTGTTCAACAGTGGACGTGTTCCGGCTGACAATCAAAGCTGTGTAGTGGTGCAGCTGACGTAGTTGCGGTTAGCCTACTGATGGGTGGTAGTATTACACACATCGAGTCTCGCTTTTCTTTGAAGTATTGTTCGATATCAGTTGATCGCTAACTTCGTGGCCCAACAATTCAAGGCAATTAAGCGATAAGACAAAACGCTTTCATTTGGGAACAATATGGTATATTTATCTTTGTTCTGTCTGTCTGACAACTGTCTCATACAATGTAGAGCGATCTTCAATGATTTTTTTGTAACAAGAATAATTATACAGTCACAAATATATAGAGAGAAAAACTTTGTTTAGATTAAGGTGTGCGCAAGAAAAGCGACTTAATCTTTAATTAAACTTTCCGCTGTATAGCCGTTACATAATGTTTCTATTTAAAATTGTATTGGATTCATTGTACATACTAATGCCGCGGTTTTCACTATAGGACATGTCGATGTAAATATAACATAACATAACATAACATCACGCCCGTATTCCCCGAAGGGGTAGGCAGAGGTGCACATATAGTACACCCACATTTCGCCAGTTATGTTTTTTTAGGTCCCAATGTAATAGGGGGCGAGCCTATTGCCATCAACCGGGCACAAATCCAGACTCCGTGCTGCTACTGAGAATTACCTAATAGAAAAACCCAGTAACACTTTGCCCGACCCGGGCAACCCGATTCGAACCCAGGACCTCGTGGTTAGCAGTCGCGCTTAGCAACCACTAGACTAACGAGGCAGTCAAATATGATGATGATGATGTTAATATATCGCCCAAAATTGACAGTCGTTGCGGCATTTGCCTTGTTCAGTCGCCCGAGGAGGTTAGTATTGTTCAGTGCGGCTTACATGAAGTAATTCGCGTCCTCACTATTCAAAACTTGTCGGGCGACTGTCGTGGGACAAGTCCCGCGACCCGTAGATGTCGCAAGCGACATCGACATCGCACGAGACACGTTTTCCTGTCGAGCAACAGAGTCGCGGGACAAATGTCGCCTAGTGAAAACGCGGCGACAAGACTAAAATTTCTGCTTAGTAACGACTAAGTGAGAGTTAAGTTTACACTATTAATTGGTAACCGGTTCTTGCCTGAACTTAAGATTCATATTTCAAGGGTACCTTACAATGGTATTTAATTCTTGTTTCTGGATGGATCGAAATTAAAATTATTCGTGAATCAAACGAAGTTTCATGTTTAGTCTGGCTTACAGAATTCCTGGAAACTACTCAAGTCTTAGAACTTGGAACTGGGCTCTATAAATATCAATAAACTTGCTGTTTAATACGTTCACAATAAATTAAAATAAGGATTAATAATTAACATCACAACTATTACTTACTTACTCCTCTTAAATATTTGTATTATCCCTACTAATATTATAAACGCGAAAGTTTGTAAGTATGGATGGATGTTTGTTACTCTTTCACGAAAAACTACTGAATACTAATGGATTTTAAAGAAATTTCAATGAAGTTGAACATGAGATGACACCCTGGATTAACACATACGCTACTTTTTATCCCGAAACAATGTAGCGGGTAACACCGCGGGGCGCAGCTAGTATGCATATAACTCACACTTTAATGAAATTTGCGTGTAATATCAACACACTTCTGCCTACTCTATAGGAGAACACAGGTGTGACGGTATATCTACATTCTATATATATTATTCTTGTCGTTTCAGTGACGTGTGTCCCGGAGCTTGATGCGTGCGCATTGAGTTGTAAAACTGATGAGGAAGCTAGGATTACAGAGGTAAATATACAAATACTACTAAAAATACTAACATTTATTGAATTTTTTGACTTTGCGTCTATTACAGATGATTTAAGCAATATCATATGGGGTGCTATCACGCTTGCAAAGCGGCTCGGGGATCGCAGTATTGGTGGTAAAGTTACAGAAGACGCTGCTGCCCATCTTATGGATTTTCCCTAAGTCGCCTCTTACGACACACACGGGAGGAAAGGGGTTGGTCTATTCTAGGATGCCACTCGGCATGTTTTGTACTAATACTTTAATGTGAACTGTACTAATTGATCCCTTTAAAAGGGGAGGCCTTTGATCAACATTGGACGTCTTCCAGTTGACGGTTTTTATTTTTTGTCAAAAAGACTAGCCCCCACACTAGAAAATTCTCCTGTGTCGTGGATGAGTTTCACAAACATGAAATATCACTTTCACAAACACCCAGACTAGGGACAAACATCTGCGGTTCCCAAAATATTTTGTGCCCTGCGGAAATTGAACCCAGCAGCAGTCCAATCGCTTAGCCACTGCGCCAATTAGATCAAGATGACAATGTTGATCTGAAATAAAGATTTCACTATCATAAAATTTATTGACGTATCAACAGAACTCTTTCAGCCTATTCGCTAACTTCACAATAAAAATGAAATCTCAAACATTTTCCTTAACGCGTCTTGCAAACAATTTTCCCTCACTTCGCGGTGATTTAATAAATATAACACAATTTTAGGTTCGAGCGCTGGCCGAGGGTTACCGACCGACGGCCGCTTGCCTCTCCATCACAGAAGTAGACGAGACCTCGCCACGTAATTATGTTTCTACACTGTTTTATCTGTAACGAAATGAAATGCTAGACTAGTGACGAGAATGTTTTGAGAAAAGTTCACGGAAATTTGATAGATATTTGTTCTGGATTTATTTGCTGTAGATTGCTATATGCGTGTTAAACTGAGGGACTTATCATTGCGTCGTATTGTGTACTCATAAATAATTATAATATCTTGGGACAGCTCACACAATGACAAGGCCATCTGATCCCAAACTAGGCAGAGCCTGTGTTATGACAACTAGACATCTGATAATATAATTATATATTGCTAAATACATACAATATACAATCACACTAATATTATAAAGACGAAAGTTTGTGAGTGTGTTTGTATGTTTGTTACCTCTTCACGCTCAATCGGCTTGACCGATTTTGATGAATTTTCACATGGAGGTAACTGACACCCTGGATTAACATAAAGGCTACTTGTTATCCCGAAAAAATAAAGCGGGTAACACCGAGGGGCGCAACTAGTAATATATAAACTCACACCTTATAAATGATTATGCTCATGTCACAAAGATTTGTCCCGGGTGGGATTCGAACCCACCACCTCTAATGATTAATAATAATTGAATTTAACCCGCACTTTATATAAGGACTATGAAGCTTGTATTTGTGCCGCCTAGATTTCACTAGTATAAGTTAGATTTTGACAAAGGCAATGCGTATGCCGTTCAGCGGATTAGCGGCGAACTACAAATTAATGTTTCATACTAAGTACCACATCAATGGACAGAATAAATGGTTAAATTGTATTAAGAGGTGAACAAAGACGCCTTATATAACATACAACATGATTCCAGTCGAACGGCCTACAGTAATTTCGTTCGCATTCTACGTGAGCGTGATAACCCTGCTGTGTGCCCAACTGTTTGTGGCCGTGACGGCTGCTGGGCTCGCCATCTTGAACGCCACCAAGAACCCCACGGAGCCTATCTTTGGACTGCCTGGTAAGTTTTATTGTCCAAGACTTCTATAGAGACCTATGAATACTATAAGTTTTACTGTCGAAGACTTTTCTGAAGACCTATACAAACTGCTTGGATTATTCGATATTGTAGATATCTCTAAATTGTTGACATCAATTCCAAAATCATTTCAGGTTGTCTCTGGACGAATGTGGTCACGGCGTTGCTTGGCACCACAGTGATGCTGATGTTTGGCATATACTGGCTGTCGACGGGACTGAACGAACATCTCGCTCTATCATACATTGCTTTAGGGCTGTTCGTGCCTGGACCAGGCCTTGGGTACTCTTACTGGTAAGACTTCTCACCAATACCTATTTTAAAAACGTCGCCCCCCACTAGTAACTTCTCCCGTATCGTAGGTGCTTTTCACAAACATGAAATATCACATACATAAACACCCAGACCTGGGCGAATCGAACCCGCAATCCTTAGCGCATCAGTCCAATTGCTTTGCCACTGCGCCAATCAGGTCCTCACATCATCCACTAGTTTGGGAGTGTGAGGGTCTGGCAGCTAGTGAAATTGATAAAATATAAAAATATCAATACAATAAACCTAGTGAATCACTAAACACTTTTACAAACAATATGGGGTCAGATTAGACCTGCACATCTTAAGTGGTTGACAAAAATATCATTTAACAGAGTAGTAGGCTAAAACCAAAAATATTGACTTGCTACAATTCCGAAATTCTACCGTATATCCTTATTCTATTATCAATACGATTTATAGAAATACAAAAAATCTGTATAGCTAAAAGAGAACAGAAACATGCAATCAAAATATTTGTATATCACACAAATGTTTGATCAAACAATACAAAAACATTGTTTTCTTTGTTCCAGGTTATTAATAGTGTCAATCTTGTGTTCCGTAGCCAACGTGGGCCTCATACAACTGAGGGCGTACCTCCTTGAGAGGGACCCTCCACCGCCCACGATCAAAGTCGAAAATCATTCCGATGGAACCATTTTCTTGTATTGAGACACAAACTATTATTGTAATGGGCGGCTGACAAAAGACGAGGCGAGAGTAGGCGGAGCTAAAGAGATTAAAAAGTTGAAAGGAAATATTTAAGTGCTAGCAATGTTGCTACAGAAAAATCAAGATTATTTTAGGCTTGCAATGATGATAAAAACTGAATAAGGAAATATATTTTTTTGATATCGACATTAGGAATACTGTTCTGCGATGTCATCATAACCAAAATAGTAGTTTTCCTTATCATAATTTGGTAATCACTCACAAGTAGGTAGAGGAAGCTAACTGAATTATTATTTTAGATGACATATATTTATGGAATACTAGCTGCGCCCCGCGGTGTAATCCCCTACATTGGTTCGGGATAAAAAGTAGCCTATGTGTTAATCCAGAGTGTCAGCTACCTCCATATATAATTTCATTAAAATCCATTCAGTAGTTTTACGTGAAAGAGTAACAAACATCGATCCATACTTACAAACTTTCACGTTTATAATATTAGTAGGGATCAAATGAGTATTGAGTGATTATCCAAAATATCGTTGAAATGTTTCCTAGGTGACGCAACGAAAGGATCAATTCAGTTAATGTAAATTCATGACCTCTTTAGAATAGTCCCCTCGATATTTACAATCTATTTTTTTCGTCACCAGACGTTAGTGATTCATAGCAACTCATGCCGATAATTTTAATCCTAAGGAAATCCTACTTAATCCTAATTAGTTGTATTAAGATAATTATGTATATTTAAACAAATAAGTGAAGTGTATATTCCGCTAAGCCTTTATATTTTTGATGTACCTATGTGTATAAAATATTTTACCCAACGGTAAATTCTGTGTATCCATTTCGCTTACTACCCTTATAAATGGTAAGTTTATCACTCTTTTGTAAGCAATTGTTACAATAATGTATAGAATACATAGGTATGTAAGTTAGGCTACTATTTAATAAATGTGTTGTTTTATATTCTCGTCTTGTTTATAGTATTTATCAATGTTGCACAGTGCCATTGTCAAACGTGGGGTCGAGAGTTCCAATGTCAGAAGAAATTTAAATTTTGACATTATTGTTCCCTGTAAAAGCTTAAAGGTCGTCAACCTATGACAATACAAACTACATATACTTACAACTTTAAATAAATTTGAAAACAGCCTCCATCATTTTACAATGTCATTGTATAGTTAGTACTTTGAAGATATAGAAAACTTTAAATCAATTTACAAATAAACCACTTTAATGGACGTTCTCTACAAACCCCTTTTGAGTCTTTGTTGAATTCGTTTAGTTGAAAGTTTTGTGAAGTAAAAAAGTCATTTTCGGACGGCGAGACTTAAATGATTTGCATATAAATAAGAAAATTCCATCGTTGTGCAAACTTTTGCTTTTAAATGTGTTAATTTTTTTGGAACTTTGTTGCTTTTTATATGGGTGGCAATAATTCATTTAAGTTTCGAATTGCTTGTACATTACAATTGGTGGATGAAGAGGCTTTTGCTTTGCATTGACATTGAATAGTCCTGTATATTATGACTTACACTTTCTGAGAAAACAGACGTGATCTCATTAAAAGCCACTGCGAACAATAGGTTGTTTTTGTTGTGTCTGCCAACCATCAGTGAGCTAGCGTGGTGATCAATGAGCAACCCTTCTATACGAGAAGAGGCCTTTGCCCTGCAGTGGGACAGGTATAGGCTGTTATTATTATTGTGTCTAGTGCGAAGCAGTAAATATGTTATTAATGTGTTCCACATTCACCGGTTACTCCGTACGTCCAATACAGAGCATCAGACAGACGTGCACTAAATTGTCACAATAAATGAAAACATGTAATTATTGTCATTGCGTTGTGAAGAGAATGGCCAGTCAACAAGAATGAAGCGAAAATGATTACCAAGGGTGCTCTAGACGGAACAGGGAAAAACCACTTGTCAAAGGTCACATCTAGCGTTAGATTTACTCCATTACATTGCACCCTAAACATGGGAACCAAACCGACCGAAGAACCAATTGCCTTCGATACATAACGAAGTTACTTGAACCCGATCATCCAAACCTCCGTTTAGTCAAAGCGCCGACATTGTGAAAGCAAAGGCGTTTAATAATCTAATAGTACAGGTACAATATCCTGTTACCATTGGCTGATTGCATGCAAATTGAAGCTGGCACGTCGGACATGAGTGCCTAGGGCGGCGTAAGGTAAGAGAGGCTTGTTGTCAAAAGTAGAAAGTAAATATACTCCTTGGAAGGCAGCCAAAATTCAAATTCAAAATTGAACCAAACTTGCCGTATTCAGGAACTGCAGTAAATGTTTTGCGGGTAGTATTTGAGTAACATTGTTAGTGGCGCCCCGACAGGGGCATACAAACTCAACTGATTACAATTTATAGGTAAAAGTGTAGATAACTTTGATTACATTATCTAGTTTGTACTTGTATAGGAATATTTAACACAGTTATACAAATTATTGAGAAACAAATAGGTCATAAACTCGGTAACAAAAGCGTTTAACAAACCTCAGATTTTATAAACATTTTTAATGCTTTCCTCTTGTAATTTGGACCTCAGTCGAAGTAAAGAGCGCGGTCCAAAATTTCGGCCTGTAGGCTCAGGCGGCCCCGAGCAATTTGGAGTCCGTCATCAATCATTTCGTTGGGTCCACCAAACGTGTTAAGGGCATGGCAAGCATACAAAAACAAGATAGAATAATTTCCAAATTTGCAAGTCTAAAGTTCTAGGTTTTTGTTTCAACATTTTTAAAATGTTTTTAGCGCGTCATGACCTTAATTAGAATACTTTGGGTAAATGGACTGATGTTTTTTCTTTAATAATAGTTCGGCGGAACATTAGGTAAGTATAAATAATGGCCCCTAATAGATTATGCAAAAGTGGGCTAAAGAAAAAGAAGTAACCAAACGTTAACTACTTACAAAGACTATTATCTATATATCAAATGAACTATTATTAATTAAATTAGTAATAGCTGCGCCCCGCGATGTCAGCCGCTACATTTTTTCGGGCTTGAAATTTCAATTTCTCAATAAAAGGTTTTGCTATGGCCGAATCATAGGGTTAGAAGGCCTGATAGTAGAGGCCAGCTCAATTAGGGAACAAATTGACCGTCTGTGCCACGGATGATGTCATTTGTGGGGAAGAGAAACGTCACTTTCACATCATCTGGCACATAACGAACAGGCCTTGTTTATTAGGCCATAGGATTACCCAATTAACGTGTGGCTTTGTGACTGCTAGTGGTCTAGACGAAACAGGTACAACAAAAATATTCACTAGGTTTCCCTCCATTGACTGCCTCGTTGGTCTAGTGGTTGCTAAGCGCGACTGCTGAGCACGAGGTACTGGGTTCGAATCCCGGGTCGGGCAAAGTGTTACTGGGTCTTTCCATTAGGTAATTCTCAGTAGCAGCACGGAGTCTGAATTTGTGCCCGGTTGATGGCAATAGGCTCGCCTTCTATTACATTGGGAGCTAGGGGCGAAATGTAGGTGTACTATATGTGCACCTCTGCCTTCCCCTTCGGGGAATACAGGCGTGATGTTATGTAGGTTTTCCTCCATTGAATCCATAATTTGATTTTTGGTTTCCAACGCTAAAATACGGTATGCGTGCTTCTGTGTCGAGAAAACGAGTGAACCACCAATCAGATTCAATGAATATGTTGTGCATGCCGATTGTTTCTGGACTCAACTGAGTTTATCGACTGGTCGGATGAAACAGTCGGGTTAATCTAAAATATGGACGTGTATGGATGATCTAGTAAATCATGTCCAGCACCCGCCAGATAACAATAAATGGCTTTTGCAAAAAGCTGGCTGGCTGACATAAAAATATATTTTGTGTGACTAAAAAGTTAACTATAGTATTTGTTAGGCTTGGCTAAGCTTCGCTCTGATATTCGAATGTGGCCAATACATACAAAAATACAAACATGTAATCAGCCAAAATGCCAGGGAAAGCCAGGATTATTTCTTCTTTACCGGGACATCTAGTTACTAATCAGACGGATGCCTATTGCCATTTGTCAGGCTCACTCTGGGTACATAGCTTTATACAACTCGCTTTCTTACTTATGAATTCGCCCCCGTTTGGGCGCCATTAATCTTGTTTTATTCAAGCATTCAACTTTTATGTCTGAAATTCTTCCCCTTAAACCATTGTTAACCATTGGTAAATATTTATGTCAGTGTTAATAAGAGAAATGGCGCGTGACTTTCGTTTGTTTAAAGTAATAATATTATTGAATTCATACGAAGGTTTATTTGATACATTTGTTTTTCTTTTGAAAACTCATGAAATGGTAAAAGATTTTTTTTACTTGTATCGAGCATTATAATATATTTAGGTTTAACGTTATTTCAGTTTGAGTAGCGTATACATTGGAGAAACTAATTATTTTAGGGATTATTACATTAGCCTTAGATATTCGGACGCTTAAGCTTCAGATAAGGGCAGAACGTCAAACTTTTAAAGTTAATCCAAAAAGGGCTTATACACATTACAAAATGGTATTCATTATTCAGAACTCAAAAATTCGTGTTTTATTATCCCTATAACGAGTTATGTCAGTGTTACAATTACTAAGAGCGCTTATATAACTTCAGTGCTCTGATTGGACTGTTAACTTTTCCTAGAGACATAGCTCAACATAGATATAGCTCATTGGTGCTGCCTCGTTGGTCTAGTGGTTGCTAAGCGCGACTACTGAGCACGAAGTTCTGGGTTGGAATCCCGGGTCGGGTAAAGTATTACTAGGTTTTCCATTTTGTAATTATCAGTAGCAGCACAAAGTCTGGAATTTGTGACCGGTTGATAGCAATAGGCTTGTCTTACTATAGTAAAATATGCTTGCTTTTACATTAGGACCTAAAAACCTAACTGGCGAAATGTGGGTGTACTATTTATTTATTTATATATGTGCCTCTGGGTACCCCATCGGGGAATACAGGCGTGATGTTATGTTGAGTGCTTCAGTGCAGTTTATCATTGTTTTAAATGAACAGTAACATTCCTCTTGGCTGATTTAACGATGTGTACGAATTGACAAACAGCTGACAGTCATTTAATTATGCTAATACCTCTTCACGAGCGTTCGTTGCAGCCAACTGTATTCACAATGTATTTTCGAAACTGTACCGTTAACTGGGATGTGGCTTTTCGGAATTTAAAGTGGAATGGCTATCCAAATGAGGAAATTCAGGCGAATGTTGACATGAATTGCTGTTTATCTAGCCTCATAATGAGAATTAGGGGAGCCTGATATTTTGTAGTTAGAGATGAACCTAGGTGTATAGAAAAGGTGATTAAATAGTCCGTCTAATTAGATAGTGTTTGGCAATATTTATACCTACTTCAAAGTTTGACGACCTAATTAGTGCAATGCCTAAGCCATTGGACTGCTGCGCTAAGGGTTGTGGGTTCGATTACCGCACGGGGCACAAATTTGTGCGAACCGCAGATGTATGTCCCGAATCTGGGTGTTTGTGTATGTCATATTTCATGTTTGTGAAACGCACCCCCGACAGTGGAGTAATTCCTAGTGTGAGGCGAGGTTTTTTCATAAAAACAAAAAAATGGTTCAGAAGTGACTACTTTAATAACATAACCATAAAAAAATTGTGAAATTCGATATTCTTGACCAAATATTCTTTGGTTCGGTTTCTTTCGTTACATAAGAAGTATTTCTTTCCCTGAACTAACCGATACTTGAGAGGATAGATAGCTTATCCATTGCACGAACCAGACGTCGAAAACCGAAGAACTAAAGCTACGACAGGCAATAATGTGAGTTTAATTCAGAAACTTTTCTTCGATAGTCGTAGGAAATGCGGCATCAATCCCCGAACTGAAGTTTATTGGCACACATCAATATCTAAAATGTTTCGTCTACTGGAGCTATTCCATTAAATTGTTGGTAAGATATAATGTATGTATTGTATTATTGTATGTATGTATGACATAATAGTAAGTATGTTTATGTATAATATATTTTGTTAGTAGGTATTTTAGTCTATACGTTTATACTTAGTGCATCTACCACTTTTCGACTCTGCAGCACCCTAAGGTTGACTGGTAGAAAATGCCTAATGGCATTAAGTCCGCCTTTATACAAATGTGTATATGAAGTATAAATAAATAAATAAATAAATATAAAGAAGTTGTCACTTTTTGACCGATTTCCAAGTGGAGGAGGTTCTCAATTCGTCTATATGTTGTTTGTAACACGATATCTCCGTCAATTAAGAGCCGATTTTCAAAATTCTTTTTGTAATCAATAGAGTATACTCTTGAGGTGGTCCCATTGTCACCAAGTTAGGATCTGTTAATGGACTTCGGAGGTATAGAACGGCACTTCCCATAGGATCATAGTAAAATTGTCGTAAGAAGTAATATTGCTTTGTATATTTAGAAGGCGGTTTTTACTTTTTTTTTTATTTTCATAACCTCTTTGGAATGTGAGTACGTTGAATTGATTCTGTTTTTAATTTTTTTTGTCTCTTCATTTGTTTTTTGGCCATGAAGATTATGTTATTAATGTATCTTTAAAATATAAGGTAAAGGTTAGGAGAGATATTGACACCACCAATTGATAATTATACTTTTTATTAGCTGGAAATAGGCTATTCACCATAGATTTTCTATGGGAATACGACCATGTGACGTCGATTGACTTACTATTTATTAATTTCAAAGGAAATAAAAGTCAATTTTTACTTTAAATAAGAAGGTACAGGGCATTTAGAAATAGAATAAGGTATTTTTAGAGAAGTAGTCTAACTAGTAGTCTTGGAATTATTGGTTCATGGTGTCAACATCCCAATTAAAAATAGGTGTTATATAATTGTATTCTGAACCAATTGACCTTTGTTTTCAAAATGCAAGTAAGGAAAAGAAAATCTTCAACGAAAAGCAATACTTTTTTGCCCAACCTTTATCTTGTTAGACCAGATGTGGGTTCTTTACGATGCTCTGAAATCTTTTACGTGCCTCATATTACGGCATAGGTTGCAGCTTACGTGCCAAATGTTCGTCATAACTCGATCACCAAATCTCTATGAATGGCGGTTCCAACATATTGCTGGGATAACGATATGTTGGGAAAGGTTGGATATGTTGGAATATAAGGGGGAATTGCTTTAGATTGCTCCGAATCCTCTGCTATGGATGAAAAATGTATGGATTATGAGCTCGGCCTGTTACTTTTAAGTTCATTGATGGAGAAAAGGTGGTTGGGTGGAACGTGGATCGTTTTTATGGCGAGAAACATGTGTTTTAACCGACTTTAGAGTATAGATGGTGCTAAAGACTATGTATGGGCATATAATATGTGAATACTTATAATTGGCATCTATATTAGTTCCCTACGTTTTAAATATTTGTAAGTTACAGAGTGTGATATGGATGCTGTTGGTGTACCTACCTATTGAAAATAAATAACTACGACCATCTGGAAAGAGTGTAGCGACTAAGAAGAAGAAGAAAGACTATGTACATTTTGTTATGTTGAATGAGATCTTTGGCTCAGTAGAATAATGGTGAAAAATTTTTTTTTTGTTGAAAATGTATTCTATTCTGATGGTTCCGTGTATGGGTGTCATATAGTAAATACCTTTGGGTGTAATTGTAGACAGAGATTACTAAAGGAAAGTCTTTGATGCATGACGAAATCTTTCCAACATTATTTTCTACCAAGCAGAGCAAGAACTTGAAGTAGGAGGTCCGTAGCATCCTTATGATGAAGAACATCGACTAAAAATAGTGAATTTTGATTTCCAGAGACGCAGTAAAGCGCAGTAATGAAAACTTAATATCGTCTACCCGTCAAGAAAGCAAGCGAGATGTATGAAAAGCCATTTCTAGTTTGGCTGCAAAATGTTATATTAGTGCAAACTTCCACGGCGCGAGTTATTTCCATGATATGTATATTACAGCTTATGCGAAAAGACGAGGTACATAATAATTATTATTTATGTAGTATAAGCAATAAAAAGCGTGTTTGCAATCACAAAAAAGACACTAGTCTACCTTACCATGAACTCTTAAAATAATAATCATTTATTCGACAAGAATATGGTACAAAAGATGTTAAATATATATAAAAAAAAACCGACATATCCGCTTTACTAGGCATGCGAATATTATTTAAGGTTTATTTTATTAATTTTATTGTTAAAGCAGGACAGTTTACCATGTGAAAGCGGGACACGCATTTCACTGCACGTAGCGGTATCTCGCTTCCACATCATACACCTCCTCACCTCCTGTTTTTACTGATCATGGTAAGGGTGCTGGCATGGTGATGATTGTTTTGCGACTGCACTGTTTATTTTATTTTATTTGTAAGGGACAAAAAACAGTTACACGTTAAAATGTTTACAATAAGTTCATACATTGATATTACAAACATGTAACCCACAACACTGTTGGTCCAATACAAAAAGTTTTTCAGTTCGATGAACTTATACCCTTAAATAAATAAACTAACATTTTTATGTTTCTCTTATACGTGTGTCTCCGTGTTAAGTAGCAATAAAAGTTTTTTTTTTAATCCTCTTTATAGCGTATTATTCTGCAACATATTAATACGACGTCAAAAGCCACACGAAGCGTAGGAAAAACAGTAAGAAATCGCACGCGGCGTGCGTGTGAGTCGTCGGATTGCCGCCGTAAATTATACAACAACATCCACCTGCGGTGTCGTTTACGTGCCACGTGTGATTAGGGTGGGGTGCCAATGACAGCGAGTCTCCTATTTACTGCATATTATAACATAAACATAACATCATGCCAGCCCGCTTACCATGAACTTAAAGCTGGTTAGTTTACGTTGTACATCGTAAACTGAAGAAGAAGTGTAGTAGACCCACATGTCGCCAATTATGTTATAAGGCCCAATGTAATAGGAGGTGAGACTATTACCATCAACTGGCTACAATTCCAAAATCCGTGATGCTACTATACTATTAAATACATAAGGAAAAACCTAGTAAGACTTTACCTCACCCACGATTAGTACCCAGGATCGGAAGCTCAGCAGGCCCCAATGTAATTAATGGGAGGCAAGACTATTCCCATTTCATCATCAGCCGGAAGACATCCAGTGTTGAACAAACGCCTGCCTCTTAGAACGCCACAATGAACGATAACCTGCCATTTGTATGCCAGCGCTGTGTCTTCTGGCCACAATTCTAGACTTATTAAGAATCACCTAATAGATAAACCTAGTAATACTTTACCCGACCCAGGATCTTATGCTTAGCAGTCGCACTTTGCGACCAAACCAACGAGGCAGCCATTTTCCAATGTGAATATGAAAATAAGTATTCTTTATTACCCGCTACAACAGAGGCGCACCAAACAATTCGACGGCTCTCGTACGCCTATAAATCTAGCCCGAAGCGGGTCGTATATAAAAATTGGCTCACGCACACAGCCACGCGTCCCAATGGATGCATCAGTTCAGAATTCTCTCTTATTTATTCCCAAATGATACTATGATAACGGAATTCGAGAAATGTCTGACGCTGCTAAACAAACCGGAAAGATTTATAGGAGACCTGGTTGTGTTCCAGCAGTGTCGATTTATGAAGGTAAAAACTAAGTGTACCTTAGTATGTAGGACTATTGAGGTGTACAAATAAATTAATATATTTATTGTATACTTACTTTTTGGCCATTGACTGCCTCGTTGGTCTAGTGGTTGCTAAGCGCGACTGCTGAGCACGAGGTCCTGGGTTCGAATCCCGGGTCCACAAAGTGTTACTGGGTTTTTCCATTAGGCAATTCTCAGTGGCAGCACGGAGTCTGATTTTTGTGCCCGGTTGATGGCAATAGGCTCGCCCCCTATTACATTGGGACCTAAAAACATAACGGCGAAATGTGGGTGTACTATATGTGCACCTCTGCCTACCCCTTCGGGGAATACAGGCGTGATATTGTGTATGCACTTTTTGGCCAGACACAAACGTTAATATTAAAAATTGCATTACCAATTTTGTTTTCTTCAGCAGCCCTAGTAACGAAAAGGTTTTGTTTCCAACAAGCGCTCTGAAAACTTTGACAATCGGATTTTCTAAGCCATGAAACCACGCTTCGTGTTGTACGTTTACCTAACATCTTATGCAATCGTTATTTTTTGGCGTAAGTATATAACTTTAATAGACTGTTTTAAACGACCCGCCTTTACTCCCAGGGTAGTGAACCTATTGCAAAAACAGTATTTATGATATTAGTACTCCTTTGTATAAGAAGATGTTGTTATGGCCCTAGTGAATGGCTCTTTACTGCAGTAAAATGTGGGTGTATACATGCCCCAAATACTGCACGTTTGCCTATACCATTGAGGTCTAAAAGTGTGGTAGAACGGAATTAAATCATGCATACCAGCCAACTGTATAGGACATTTGAAGCCGATGCCTCTAGCCCCTATATTCAGAATATCGATTCTCCCGGCTCGCCTGGTGTTATTCAGAGCTCGACATTCGCCAATACCTATTCAATTTCCCCTAAAGCATCTGTTGCCTACTGTAAAGACGTTTGCACTTTCCTCTTTGTATGTTATTTCAAAGCATTGTGTTCTATTTGCGTACTGTGGATATTTGATACTTAATATAACTTACTTTTAAAAAGGAGCACTCATTACACCCACTATTCGCCAGTTATGTTGTAATAGGGGGCGAGCCTATTGCCATTTACCGGGCACAAATCCAGACTCCGTGATGCTACTGAGAATTACCTAATGGAAATCCCAGTATCACTATGCCCGACCCGGGATTCAAACCCAGGACCTCGTGCTCAGCAGTCGCGCTTAGCAACCACTAGACCAACGAGGCAGTCAATAATATAGAGGTGTGCTATCGACACACAACGTTAAATGATGCAGGCTTTGTTGTACCAATAGCTTCATAACTCATCTATATAGGTATGTGTTCGTTCTGTATAAGTTCAGTTGTGGTATTATTTGAGCAACAAACTGTCTCAACATTTCAGAATATTTATGAAAAGTTGCCAAAACTTTGTCACTGCGTACAAGTGTGGTAAAGTTTAGATTTTCTCTTTGAAGTCACAGTGCCCTTGTACTTTAATATAACTTTATGGAAGTTGGGACATTATATTCTCACATATATAAGGTTCAGATATGTTCTGCAAAAAGGGCAAGTGAGGACCCTCAACCGAAGAGCGTGTATGAGGAATGTGATGCGTGTGAATGAAGCAAAAGAAGTATGGATCGTAGCAAATGGAAATCCGTGGTCTCTGCCTACCCCTCAGTGAAACAGGCGTGACTTTATGTATGTATATATAAGGTACCTATTTATTATTAAAGATATTATGAAGTCGAAAATTTGTGATTGTGTTTATATGTTTGTTACTTCTCCATGCTTAAACAGCGTTACAGATTTTGATCAAATTTGGTATGAATAGCTGACACCCTGAATTAAAAAATGTAGCGAGTAACACCACGGGCCACAGCTAGTACAGTATAAATAAAACATTTATGTAAAAAACAAAGTCGCAAACAACGTCAGAAAATATCATTAAGGTCACTAAACCAATTTCAATAATAAATACACAAACTACTCGTAGTGACCTTTGGCATGTATCCAGAAACCTACCCTTAAAGTAATTAATACTCGTTCATCTCTCGCTTGATAAGCATTTTTCTGATCTAGATATATATTGTGACCAATAGGTTATGGATAAAACCAGCCATTACTGACCCACTGGGTAGTGGACCGCAGTGATAGCCGAGTGGTATGATCGTTAGACTGCCAAGTCAAAAGTCGCATGGTCAAACGCACCGATGTCTTTTCGAATTCATGTGCGTTTTATAAATTAGTTATCACTTGCTAAAAACGGTGAAGGAAAACATCGTGAGGAAACCGGCACACCTGAGGGATTTTTTAACGATGTTTAAAGCCATGTCAGAGGCCTAGAGGCGATTTAACAGACCCCTTTCCTTTATCGTCATTTTCACACCTTGGTTCGAAACCAAACTACAACAAAAAAACTTTGGTGCGTGGCGGGGTTTGAACTTGCGATCTTTGACAGTCCACTCAGCTCCCTAACGCACTTACCCTATAACAAAAAACTGATAGTAGTGAAATGGGGTTCTAGCAAACCTCTGCATACTCCCTCGGGGTAAACCGTGATGACATTCAGGCAGCACGTTAATGGTATCTCTTGTACCGAAACCACAATTCATTCACGCTGTAATAACGTGAACATACTGTTTCATCAGCGGTTACATAAATAACCTTTATTATTTGTCCCCAGATGTGGACCGCCCGAAACGTTCAGCCCCCTTACCATGTACTCTTAAAACAGATACTACTACGCTGTAGAAGCGGGACGCTGCTACATGTAGGGTAATACCGCGATCCCTTTAACGACTTAAAATGTTCTGCTTTAAGAGTTCGTGGTAAGGGGGGAGGTTTGCTTAAACTGGGTCGTTCAGGGCCCACACGTTCAGCTTGTATGAATTGCCTTTCATCATGATTATGAGGTGCTTTCGGTATTTTATGTATTTAGTTGTGATGAATTTAGTTTGAATATGCAAGCTTATATTTCCCTATGGAGTATGATGTGGTATACTGTTACACACCTATATTAGGTGCTGTCCAATCCATGTATGAGGCCTATATCCAGCAGTAAATCTCTATCATCTGATACGGCGTTACATGACCCATATTATTCTACCAATATAAAATTGTATCACTCATTAAATTATATTATGTCTCTGTCGTTTGAATGACATTTGGCTGAATGAATGAATGAATGGCTATTCTAAAGACATCGCTTACAAAATCACTTCTAAATCCGTGGTGAGATTCGACACTAGCGCATAGCAAAGTTACGTGCGATATAACTTTAGGGATGATGTTATTATTTCAGAATAGCATAGCAGAGAACATATGAAGTTAGAATTATGAGGTGTAAAAGGCACTAGGTATGATAAAACATCTGTAAGATTGATTGTACAGGACTCTTTAGCCATTAATACTTCTTGGTTAACATAAGCTAGATTTATGGCCCCACTAGAGCGTTCCCCGGTTCCCACTGTGCTCCTAAAAGCCCTCATCGGTCTGCTGCGAACAGTGCTGGCCACTTTTGGAATCATTTCACAGTCCCCGAGAGATATTTATTACCTCTACGTATGAGTTATATCTACTCAACTGATACTTTAAACCGCGTTCGTATTATCACGACTGTATTCCCCAACGGGGTAGACTGGGGAGTGCTATGTCCAAAAACGAACTATAAAAGTATTTTTTTAAAACATACTTTACTCGCCTTTGCCCAGCTCTGGGACACCGAAGAGGCTACATAAAAAAAATACTCGCGATGGTATAAGGATTCTAACGACGCTTATCAAACATCAAAATTTGTTCAGACATTCAGAAGTTATGGTGGAATAAAGAAACTTACATACATAAAAAAACATAAACATAACATCACGCCTGTATTCCCCGAAGGGGTAGGCAGAGGTGCACATATAGTACACCCACATTTCGCCAGTTATGTTTTAGGTCCCAATGTAATAGGGGGGCAAGCCTATTGCCATCAACCGGGCACAAATCCAGACTCCGTGCTGTTACTGAGAATTACCTAATGGAAAAACCCAGTAACACTTTGCCCGACCCGGGATTCGAACCCAGGACCTCGTGCTCAGCAGTCGCGCTTAGCAACCACTAGACCAACGAGGCAGCCCTTAAAACATTACACTCCTTTTTTTGGTTATCTGAACCGATTTTGAAGAGTGTAGTTGAAGTGAACTGTTCGTTAGAATCATTGTACCATCGCGAGTAAAAATTAATCAAATAAAAAACATTTGTATAAAATAAAAACACGACTGATTCACTGGTCTAGTGGTTGCTAAGCGCGACTGCTGAGCACGAGGTCCTGGGTTCGAATCCTGGGTCGGGCAGTGTTACTAGGCTTTTCCATTAGGTAATCCTCAGTAGCAGCGCGGAGTCTGGATTTGTTCGCGGTTGATGGCAATAGGCTCGCCCCCTATTACATTGGGACCTAAAAACATAACTGGCGAAATGTGGGTGTACTATATTATGTGCATCTCTGCCTACCCTACCCTACATAAAATCAAGTCCCATCGTAGTCGGGGTACATCTCAGATAAAATAATGTGCCACAAAAAGGTTCTCCGACTGTGAAACGACTCGTTGACTTGACTTTTTTGACTTGGTAGCCGTGTTTTTTAACTTTCAATTAAAATATGTCTTTTTTTCAAGCTTTTATTTAACTTGCAATGTTTGTATGTATGTAAGTTTGTTGAGGTCAAACCTTGCGATCTAAATTGGAACCACTTCTTGACATCCGATTGAAATGAAAGTTTGCATACTTAAGTAAGTTTGGTGACAACACAATATTATGGTACTTTTGAGTTGACCTGATGATGGAGTCAGAAGATGGTCATAGGAACACTGTAACAAAATGACGCAACTCCATCGTGTTTGGGCTTGTTTGATCCGTCTTAATTCGAAAAGCTTGGGTTTAAAAAAATATTTGTAATATAATTATTTTATTAACTTTTCATTAAAATATAATTGTTTTTTTTCAATATTAATTACGTACCGCGGGAAAAAAACATGAAATTATTGACAAAGTGAGATTCAAAAAGGTAAATCTACATGCATCGATAAATAAACCAGCCACCACGACCATTTTAAACTAATTATAGCACATTATAAAACCCTGTTTATGAGCTTAAATATGTATTTCAAACTTTCACTAAAGGATGTTTCAGTTACATGTATCTTGGCAATAAATCTACCACAGCAAACATTATCGTTACCACTGCGTGATGTATTTCTGGCTGACCGCTTTCCATTACTGCATTTGTTAGATAAACTTGTTATTGTGCATGTTGGAATTCCGAAATGGAATTTGTTGTTTCATTGTTCTCGCTGCGGTTTTCCAGTTGGACTCTGTTTATAGAAATAGGTGCCTCTACCATGAGTTTTCTCACGGAACACACTAGCGAATTCGTAGAATATTTGTGTGGCGAACTACCTATAATTCCTTGCGTAACCGCTAGAGGCGCTGTATAGTTCACCATACGTGTTTTTATAATTTTTTTTTTGCATTAAAGTTGCCGCATCCAAAGGTTTTTTCCTGTATCGTAGGTGCGTTTCACAATCACAAACACACCTATATCTTCTTATATTTTTAATAAATTATTTTACGTAGAAGAAATAAACGGTCGCCACCGAGTCACACTGCCTTGTTGGTCTAGTAGTTGCTAAGGTTCGAATCCTGATTCAGGTAAAAAAGTTATTGGATTTTTCATTAGGTAATTCTCAGTAACAGCACGGAGTCTAGATTTGTGCCCTGTTAAAGGCAATAGGTTCGCCCCTATTACATTTGGCCCTATAACAAAACTGGCGAAATGTGGGTGTACTTTACCGCCACTTCTGCCTACCCCTTCGGGGAATACAGGCGTGATGCTATGGTTATGCTACCGAGTGAGAAACAACATGGTTGAGGCAAGGGTAACGTGAATGCACTGGAATAGTTTCGTATTTTACTGTAGTAATTTTGGTATTAGATTTGTGATGCGCACATAATTTTGCTTCTCATTATTTCCTTTGTGGATTCGCTGTTTGTGTTAATGACTGTTGGAACTTTATTGTTTGATCGTTTCACTTTGTATGTCGGTTTCTGTGTTACTATATAGGACATATCTCAGCACCTTTACTATGAACTCTTATAGAAGGAGTTTATGTTGAGACCTAAAACATAACTGGCGAAATTTGGGTGTTCTATAATTATGTGCACCTCTGCCTACCCCTTCGGGAAATACAGGCGTGATGTTATTTTATGTAATATAATATATAAGAAGAAAAAACGTAGCCTTAGGTACCTATGTCTACGGACTGGATTTATACGGACGAATGAAATACAGGCATGTTCCGAAAAGACAATTCAATGTCATTAAGTAGATACTTTTTCAGTGAACTGTAGTTACCACTGACTAAAACAATTGGGCCCAATAAAGTGTAGTTTTTAACCAATTCTAGTCAATACTGACTAAAACAACTGAGTCCAATAAATGTTTACTTTTTTAGTCAACTGTAGTCACCACTGACTAAAATCATTGGGCCCAATAAATGGCATGACGCAAATAAGGTATGGCGAAATTTGGGCTTGCGATCAACACTTCTCTGCCTACCTCTACAGGAAACAGGCGTGTTACACATACTGCAAACGAAGGGAATATTTCTCATATCCTGTACAAATAAAAAATACCCCCATTTCTTCAAACAATGTCTGATATGTTTTTGACGATAAATGAGATTCGGTACAAATAGAATACCGGAATTAATATTCAACAACGGGGAACAAAACCGCCAGTGAATTAATTTCACTCAACGCCTTCTATTATTTGGTGGCGGGACAAATGACTTGGGTCTGAGGGCGTTGAATTCCAAATAATGTTGGAATTTTTACAATTGTAGGTTTGCTGTCTATTTTTGTAATAATGTGAAGCTTCAAGTTCTATTAAGACAATTTAAGTTAGTTAAGGGGTGCAAGTAGACTTGGTGGTAGAGTGCTCCCGCCTCCCCGCCATCAAAACCGCCGAGCAAGCATGTGCGATTTTTAGTGGATATACCCCTGTGGATCGGGCTATTTCAGTTCAAGGGGGGGAGGGGCGTAACGGATTTTCCACACGTTAAACAAAAAAATATAATTTATAGTACGCAAGTACGCACAAAAGAAATTTAAAGAGAAATGGTCTATCGCAGCTCACAAGCGAGAGGAATGGAGGAAGGAAAGGGAGGCCTTTGCCCGGTAGTGGGACGAACATGGCTAAAATACTAATAATAATAAGTCCGCACATGAATTGGAAAAGACATTTGTTCGTGCGGGGGCATGAACTTGCGACCTTTGACTTGGCGGTCTATGTGAGAAAAAAACTAGATATGTTAACTAACAGGTTCTCGAAGGTTCTTTGGTAGCCGCTGAGGTAATCGTTGTGTCAGTTGGCATCGAAACAGATGAACAGAGACGGATTTAACCGAATTTGTTTCTATAATATTTTTAATAATATTTTTTTTTGCTAAATAACTAAAGGCTATCACTTTTTTACTGTTTTTTATGTTTTATACCTATATATAAAATTGTGAAAAAAACCTGGGCTAAAGAAGAATAGTAGAGAAAAAAAGAAGAAGAATAGTAGAGAAAAAGGGAGGCATATACCCAGAAGTGGGTGATACCGGGCTTAAATGATTATGATGTATACATTTATTAGTAAATATTTAAATGTACAGCATGCTATAGGTACATTATTTTTAACTTGTCACGTCATAAGGCATGACGCCAGTGTTCTCAGAGAAAGCAGTCTAATGTAATAAAGAGCAAGAATTTTGCTATAAGCTTATCAAAGTATAATTTTATAGAAGTAAAGTATTGCGTTTTACATTTTGTTTTCTATAAAAAAAAATCTAAAATATTTAGGCAACTGTATCCAATGTCAACTATAGAAGAAATAATATTTCACAGCTATTTACAGCTTAATTCTAAAGCAAAATAAAAACAATATATACAAACATAAAAAGCTAAAAAGCATCATGAAAATCATTCTAAATATTAAATTTCCTTAAGAGTTTAATTAAACATTTAATTAAATTAGATCGCACAATATTGTCATTTACAATCCTGTTGACATCGGATTCAATTCTCAAGAAAATTAAAAAAATACAATTGATTTCTCTGCCCCAGATCCGGCCCATGGTACGGTCGGACACAAAGTCTCGCCCGATTAACTTTTACATACATTGAGATGTTTTTTACTCGATATTTTTGTATTGTTTCTCTAAAGATGTCCCTTTTTTGTACGGTCGACAAAAAGAGGCGACTTATTTATGTTTCTCATGTTTTTCTCTGGTATAACTTAATCTGTTAAATGTTTTACACAAAAAGAAAGACGCCCACGTTCCGCCAGTTATATTGCAGGTCCTTATGTAATAGGAGGCGAGCGTATTGCCATCAGCCAGGCATAAATCGAGACTCAGTGCTACTACTGAGAATTACTGGTGGAAAAAATCAGTACTTTGCCCAGCACGGGAATTGAACCTAGGACCTCATGCTCAGCAGTCAAGCTCAGCTACTACTAAACTATTGCGAGATATCATTATACGATTACAAACCATATTATCACAGCATTTGAAAAGAAATGTCCGTGCTTGGGTGACAGGTGGTACACATCTCCTTGTTGGACTTATATTTATCTTTTATTCTCCCCTAATTCTAATTAAGTTTTATTTTAAGATTGTCTTATGTAATTTTTTGGTCATTTCTCGTTTGTTTTTGTGTGTCTCGTGTCTGCGTCAAATTAAACCTTTTTCTTTAGATACTAGGGTATCTAAAGAAAGAAACAAGCTTTATTTAAATGCAAAGACATGTTTAAAAGCTAGTAAGACATATATAGATGCATACTAATATTATAAAAGTGAAAGTAACTGTCTGTTACGCCTTCACGACTACACCGCAGGACGAATGTTGATGAAAGGTGTGTAGAAAGTTTAAGACTCAACAAAGGACATAGGTTACTTAACGCAAGTAAAGCCGCGGGAAAAACCTAGTAATGCAAGAATTTGCCACCCAAATCCTAATCAACGAACAACAATTTTTAATACAAAACAAATACCGTATTTGTAATTGTAAGCCCGATATCTATGTTTTCGATCCGTATTTTATCAACACAATTTATTTTGTTTAATTAAATCCAAACATTTGTTATTGACGGTTTACACGGACTTTGGAAATAGAAGGGATTTTCTTTTATTTATTTTTAGTGGATTTATTAAAAGATTTGATTGTGTTGTTTGTTTATTTAAGAGTTGAACTTTGTTTAGTGATTGTACCTATAAGGTGGAGCTCTTTGTTTGTTTTGCGATTTGTTTTAATAGTTATTGGCTGGTTTGTTTAAAAGTACAATTTTGTTGTATTCCGTCTGCTTCATTGGTCCAGTGGTTGCTAAGCGCGACTGCTGAGCATTAGGTCCCGGATTCGAATCCAGGGTTAGATAAAGTGCTACTGGATTTTTCCATAAGGCTCTCAGTAGCAACACGGAGTCTAGATTTGCGCCCGGTTGATGGCAATAGGCTCGCCCGCAACTACATTGGTACCTATAACATGACTGGCGAAATGTAGGTATACTATAAATGTGCACCTCTGCCTACGCCTTCGGGGAATACGGGCGTGGTGTTACGTTTATGTATTTCTTACAAGTGTAGGTACCAGAAAACACTGTATACTTTATGCCCATATACTCCAAGTACTTAGTTACTTTAAGATACAATAAATAAATGGCGAGTAGAAGCTTAAAACATAGTATTTTTATTCTCGTTTCTACCTCTCAAATAATTTTGTTCAAGTGTAGTTGAATGCGTATTACTAAAACACGCACGTACATTACTTAGGGGCTGAAACAAAACTTTCTCATTAATATGAAAGCAGCCTACAAAGTTGTATACTTAAAATTCAGACAGTGTTTTGATAGTACTAAGAAATAATCTCACTCATCAAAATACTTCGAGAGATGACACTTTTTGAAAATTTTGTCTTTCGGTTGGATTGACTCGCTGGTGAGTTCTAGTGACTTTCGCATCTTAAAAAGTTATTAGAAATATGTTCCAAGTAGGTATATTTTATTCCATACGAAAATTTTGTATCAAGGTCGATTTACATCAAACGATCGAAAGCTTCTTCTGCTAACTATATATTTCTAGCTTAAACAGATGTACAGTATTTGACGACCTGATTGGCACAGTGGCTGCTATTGGACTGCTGCGCTAAGGGTTGCGGATCCGATTCCCGCACGGGGCAAAAGTTTGTGCAAACAGATGTCTCGAGTCTGGGTGTTTGTGTATGTTATATTTCATGTTTGTGAAACACACCCATGACCCAGGAAAAAATGTTGGTATAGGGCGAAGTTTAAAAATAGAAACGCTCGTGAGATTAAAGTTTATAATATAGCCTGGGCTGGAGGCCCATGGGTCTCGCCAAAAAGTCTGGTAGCGCTGACAAAGCCTCCCTGGGGTTGCTTGCGGTATACCACAACTTAAAAAGAACAAAATAAGCGCTTGAACGCTGAAAGCGGGCTTTCGTTCGCACTGAAAGATAAAAAAAATGCTCTTGTTCTGTAGCTCTTTGTTCGTTTGGTTTATACGCACCTTTAAATGTAACATTATGTTCTCTTTTTTATGTAACATTGTTACTATGACTTCTGGTGTTATTCTAGCATGTGACCCATGCTAAGCTTGAATCTAAATTGATTAAGGAATGGAAAATTGTCAGGTCAGTCACCACGCTGGGAAAACGGGTTGGCAACCGCAGTATGGTGAACGATACATAGGGGAACGCTGCTTTCTATCCCCGGAAATATTCCTTAGTTGCCTCTCACAACACCCACGGGAGGAAAGTCAGTGGTCTATTCTTGAAAACCACACGGCACAATAATACACAAGCGTAATTCGATTCTAAAACAACTGTCTCCAAAATCAACATCAATTTTGCTCCAACAAATCCGGACATATCGTAGCACTTAATGCTCCATTCCAGCGAATGAGTAAGAAAACAAATGAAAATCAAACATTACTGCTCGTATTTGTTAAAATGAAGGTCTTAAACTTGTACCTGTCTTTGTCATTTACACGCCAATGAAAAGAGAAAACAGATTTCAAAGCAATTTCGGTTTAAGTCGTTTATAAAACGTTTATGAATAGGAGTTAAACCGTTTAGTGTTTATTCGGAAACACATCAAGTCTTTATTGTACAGTAAACATTTATTTATGCTCCCTTTATCTAATAAGATATCGTCAAATAAAGTTTACGAGAAATATTTGTAACTAGCTGCGCCCCGCGGTGTTACCCGCTACATATTTCGGGGGAAAAAGTAGCCTATGTATTAATCCAGGGTGTCAGCTACCTCCATATGAAATTTCATCAAAATCCATTCAGTAGTTTTTACGTGAAAGAATCACAAACATCCACCCATACTTACAAACTTTCGCGTTTATAGTATTAGTAGGGAAATCTTGAAGCATTTGTATTTTTGTCCCGGGTCGGGAACTGTTATTGGGCTTTTTAATTAGGACATTCTCAATACCAGCACGGAGTCTAGATCTCGCCGATGATGGCAATAGGCTCACCCCTTATTACATTGAGATCTATAACATGACTGGTGAAAAATTGGTATATTATAGCTATGACACTGCTTATCTTTTATGGGAATACAGGCGTGATATGTTTTTTGTTGTAGGACATGTACGTTCAATGCCACTGTTTTTTAAACATACAAATTATGACGAAATCTTTGGTAAACATAACGCATAACATCACGCCTGTATTCCCCGAAGGGGTAGACAGTGGTGAATATATAGCACACCCACACTGTTTTTAGGTTCCAATGTAATAGGGGCACAAATCTAGACTCCGTGCTGCCATTGAGAATTACCTAATGAAAAAACCCAGTAACACTACCCGACCCGGGATTCGAACCCAGGACCTCGTGCTCAGCAGTCGCGTTTAGCAACCACTAAACAACGAGGCAATCTAATAAAAATAAATATAAATCAAAGCTCTCAAATAAATGAGCATTTAATCAAGTCTTCCGACTTAAATGTGAATTAAAATTTGGTTGAATAAGCAGTGTTTAGTCAAATCTGCCGATATTTCAACGAATTTCGATATAAATTCCGCTTCAAAATATTTTCGTAAATATCGCTGAATGAGACTCGTCTTTGATGTTAAAATGTGTTTACTATCAAAAGAATTAACTAAATGATGATTTTTATTTAATTCTGGAACGTTCGCTTTTTAGAAGGTGTGAAATTGCCCGGGGTGGCGTTCGAGGTGTCTAGAAAATCTGATTATTTTTATAAAAATTGATGGAGATGTTTTAATGTTTGTAATTGGTGCTTTTTCTTACATATTTAGTTATTTTATGGTACTGTTGACTACCTCATTGGTCTAGTGATCGCTCAGCGCGACTGTTGAGCATGAGGTTTTGAATACGATTCCTAGGTCGGGGAAAGTGTTATTAGGTTTTGCTTTAAGGTGATTCTCAGTAATCTCAGTAGCAGCACGGTGTCTGGATATATGCCTTGTGATAAAAAATGGCAATAGGCTCGCCCCCTTTGACATAGGGCCTATAATATAACTGGCGAAATATGGGTGTAGGTACTATACGTGTTTGCTTATTAACTGAGGAAAAAACGGAGAACGTTCTTGAATCGACGTGTTTATTTTTGTCATGTATACACACGCATAATTTCATCAAAGAATACAAGCCTGATGATTGGTTATTGCTAAATATTTAACTTCGAAGTAACTCCGCCCCAATTCCAATATAACAATGACGAGACGCGGTTCTGATGCCACCACATCTCTGCCTCCCCTCAGGGAATAACGCGAGATGATACACATAAAATACAAAGTGAATAAAAAAAATAACAAATTATTTTACCGCCGCAAACGCTCCTTCACACGTCGCTACTCTATTTTCAGTCAATTTGCATAATAAAATAGGTTTACCAAGTTTTTTTATGTCGGAAAGGACGGAGGTGGAGGTACTCTTTATTCTGCCGTGGTCGCAAATTGTATAGAAACGTTTTCTAGGAGATTCCGTGCGTGGCTATTTGTAACCAAAATGCTAATGGACACGTAAATTGAATGGTTGGGTTAGTCATTTAGGAAATATAGGTTTTGTATGTACGCAAGAGGTTTTTAGGAGTCTTCGCCCATATTTCATTGCTTAATGGTAAGTCGATAGAGCTCATTATCCTTTAACAGGTTCCGTAGTCAACACTGACAGCCGAATGGTAAGATTGTTGGACTGCAAAGGTCGCAAGTGCAAAAGCAACAATGTTTTTTTTTTAAAAACGTCGCCCCACACTAGGATTTTTTCCTGTGACGTGGGTGCGTTTCACAAACGTGAAATATCACATACACAAACACCCAGACTCGGGACAAACATCTGTGCTTCGCACAAAGTTTTGTCCCGTGCGGGAATCGAACCCGCAACCCTCAGCGCAGCAGTCCAATCGCTTAGCCACTGCACTAATCAGGTCGTCAAGTCTTTTCTTTGTGTCACAATGTCTTTTCAAATTCATGTGCGTACTGACAATTAGTTAGAGACTAGACTAATATAATGGAAGAATCCAGTAACACTTTGCCAGAAGGATTAGATCAGTAACAAGATTCGTTTAGCTGTGTAAAAGTAATTACCACCAATATAGGTATAATTATGATTACAAGAGAAAAACCTCGCGAAAAATTGATCGTTCCATAACACGAACTGAAAATTGGCCACGACCACAATTCGCTATTCACAAAGCGATTCCAGCGAATGTGCATGAAGCAAAAGTTCGGTAATTAAGTCCTCCGAACGTGATCTGGTTTCTGAGAGTGCGAGACTATTTAATTTTAGACAGAATTGAGGCACGCATCTAACTTGGTTTTCGCTGAACAGATGGTTGGGGCTCTGAAGTTGACGGATTTTGTATTGGGAATTTTTAAGCCTTCAATCAAAAAAAGCCAATTTTGAAACGATCCGTCGTCAAGACTTTGAAACGATTAATCGTCATCATATTGAAACGATTAATCGTCAAGATATTGAAACTATTAATCGTCAAGATATTGAAACTATTAATCGTCAAGATATTGAAACGATTAATCGTCAAGATATTGAAACGATTAATCGTCATGATTTTACTATAATAACTTTCGTGAGTGTTATCCATACTATTTACTGTATATTCCGGTTATACTATGCCCGACTAGTTTCGAACTCGACCGGAGCCCTTATTCATAAGCTGGTTACGCGGCAGAGCCGCGACTCGCCCGCGTTTTATGCAAACATTTTATTATTATTTATTTATATATCCGCTTATTTCATAGCCCCACACTAAATCGAATAAAGGTGTGGGCTATACACGCTTGTTTGTATAACGCGCGGAGTTTCAATAGGTATAGAGTTTTATCGGAGTTTTGTACGAATTAAACGACACATGTTATGACGATATTAAATGTATTCTAGACTCATTCCCATTTCACTCATCCCACCATTCTTGAGAGTAAAGTTTAATGCCTATCATGGACTTAGCATAAGGTGCCTATTAAAGAAATACCTTAATTATATTTTACTAGCTGCATCCCGCGGTGTTGCCCGCTACACTTTTTCAAAGTAGCCTATGTGTTAATCCAGGATGTCAGCTACCTCCATATGAAATTTCATCAGAATCGGTCCAGCCGTTAGAGCGTAAAGAGGTCACAAACATACAAACACACTCACAAACCGCCTTTATAATATGTGTGATGTGATGTAATCTCAGAACTACTTGGATCCTATATCTATGGATGTAATGGGGTGGGCATTAATGTCATAGACGTCTTACGAAGTCCGTTCAACTTTCGCTGTAGTTGTATTGTTTACTAATAATGCGTTTGTTTGTGTCGCCGCGTTGCAACCTTGACTGAGCCTATAACTGTCCTACTGCAGGTAAAATAATTATTGAAGAATTAGTTAAAACTTTTTTATTCAGTTTATATGACGTTTTGTGTCATTTTTGCATGTTGCCCATTCTAAGCTTAAATCTAATTTAATAAAGGAAAATTGAAAAATAATGGACACGAGCGGGACTCGAACTAGTAACGCAGTACCGTGGCGCGTGGTACGGCGAAAGTCGCGGGTTCCAGTCCCGCTTGCGTCCATTATTTTTCAAGTTTTCTTTATCAATATAATTACATTTTCATAGTCAACTTCACCGTTTAGAGTGTCCAAACTGCTAGAGATATAAGCTGCTATAAGCTTCACAGAATCCTTAGCATCGTGGAGTTACCGTTTGTCCAATTAAGACAATTAAGAAGGCCTCAAACTTTGTTCTCTCGAGTCCGATAATTCTTACTTTTGCACTCTCCTTTATTATCGGGTGGGAACACAGTGGACAGTAAACGGAGATACGTCATAAAGATGATCTAAACTAAGTACCTATTAACTTGAACGTAGAAGTCTATGGCGTGCCGATTTCCTTTTTCCCGTATAACAATCCTTACTGAGCTGAGTGGTATCCAGCCTAGAATTGACCACGCCCTTTCCTCATGTGGGTGTCGTAAGAGAACATGGGCAGCAGCGTCTTCTATAACTTCACCACCAATACTGCGACCCCCAACCCCCCCTTTAGGAGGGAAGATTTTCTTTAACAGTGGACGTCTTCCGGCTGATAAGTATGATGATGAATCCTTACTAATAGTTTGTATGTTACCCTTTCACGCCTAAACCACAGGACCGATTAACATGAAATTTGGCAAAGTAGTTAGAAGTGATTGCCTCGTTGTTCTAGTGGTTGCTAAGCGCGACTGCTGAGCACGAGGTCCTGGGTTCGAATCTCGGGCCGGGCAAAGTGTTACTGGGTTCTTCCTTTAGGTAATTCTCAGTGGCAGCACGGAGTCTGGATTTGTGCCCGGTTGATGGCAATAGGCTCGCCCCCTATTACATTGGGACCTAAAAACATAACTGGCGAAATGTGGGTGTACTGTATGTGCACCTCTGCCTAACCCTTCGGGGAATACAGGCAGAATATATTTAGAAGTGCAGAAAAGGACGTAATGGTAACATTTTATCTCGGAAATTTTGTTTTGTCACAACGCTTTCGGTCGCCAGATGGAGTCACGTCTGACGTGTCCAATTTAACGCGGGTGCAATCGGGGGCGCCTCTAGTAATAAAGCATTTTGTCTTCCTCAATGAATTTTGGTCACGGCAGCTCTCATCAGTGACCCAACACGCAAACAGGTGCAGTCTCTCACACGTGTGCGTGTGGACTGCAAACCGACCAGAAATAAAACAAGTGAAGTACCAAGTACCAACCTATGGGAAAAACTATTACTTATCTAATAGTGGAAAGTATTGTTCCAGCCACTTAAAAAGAACGCTGAGGGACTGGGTTTGCACTTGGATATATTCGCTTCCTTTCTGAATAAAGGCCCACCTTTTAGGTAAGGGGGGGGGGGGGTGCCATAATCCCCATTAAAATCCACGACTAATAATCACCACTAATACTGCGATCTGCTTGCCAAGTGCAAGCGGCTTGGTGAAGTTACCAGAGACGCTGCTGCCTATCTTCTGGATTTTCCTTAGTCGACTCTTGCAACACCCACAGGTGGAAAGGAGTGGTCCATTCTAGGCCTGATACGACTCGGCCGATAGACCAAATGCCTAAAGTTAAAACTCTTCCAATATCTTTCATCAGAAAATATACTAATACTACCTTCTAGAACCATTTGTAAACTAACCACCAAAATAATTGGTTAGTTAGAAATCAAAACTTTTGTGTATAACTATGTTTTCTTCTTGGAATAGAGCCTACTTCAAACAGTGATTGGCTGTTGATGGAGGAGTCGATTTTAAACTAATAATCGATTTCAATTAATCGTTGGCTACGTATTCGCTTGTTTGTAGCGACAAATCGAGAATCTAATACGAATTAATCGTCTCATAAAATTGCGTTGCTAGAATTGTCATTGAGTTTGTGTTTCGAGAAATCTCAGTGATTTTGATGAGCCATTTTACCGTTTTATGATTGAAACAAAGTGAGAAACAATTAAAATATGAGGAACAATGATAAAATTAAATAATATAAAAAATAACAAATTTTATTGAAATCGGTCCAGCCGTTTTAGCGTGTAGGAGACACAAACATACGTACACACTCACAAACTTTCGCCTTTATAGTGTAATGTGATATGAATAGCGTGATAATGTTCTCGTTCAAAAAATACAATTTCAAATATATTTTTTTCATTATTTTATCTTTTTTTACCCGCTCAGTCTCTCACTATAGGTTTTTCCTTAAGCAAATACCCTAAGGCGAAACAATAAAACTTCAGTAGTGTCTCTGAAGGCTGAAACTTGAGCGTCAGTTGCTACACAGCTAATACGATGTTACTGGAAGAAAAACTCTACTTGATCGGGGACTTTTAAGTCTTTTGTTTTTGTTCTAGAACGTTCGAGGTTTTTCTTCTTTTTTAGAGCAAAGCGCTTCTGTAATGTGTTTGATAAGTAACGACTTCTGGTAGCATAGGAGTTGTAAAAATACAGCTAGATTAAAGAGGAGTTTTTCTTTATCGTATGGTTGATGAACAACCTTGTATCAGAGTTTAAACCGCCTGTAGGTTTTTCACACCGTTAAAAAATCTCCCAGGTGTGCCGGTTTCTTCACGATGTTTTCCTTCGTCGTCTTTAGCAACTGATAACTAAGTTACACATAGATTTGAAAACGCATTTGGGCGTGCACATCACGCCTGTATTCCCCGAAGGGGTAAGCAGTGGTGCACATATAGTACTCCCACATTTCACCAGTTATGTTCTTAGGTCCCAATGTAATAGGGGGCGAGCCTATTGCCATCAACCGGGCACAAATCCAGACTCCGTGCTGCTACTGAGAATTACCTGATGGAAAAACCCAATAACACTTTGCCCGACCTGGGATTCGAACCCAGGACCTCGTGCTCAGCAGTCGTGCTTAGCGACCACTAGACCAACGAGGCAGTGAAAATAGTAAAAAGAAACTAAAAATTACATATTAATTGTAACTGCAACAGTAGCCTAATTTGTAAACATTGAGTATAAACCAATAATAATGTTTGTCAAACAAAGCTCCCACAAATTAGTCTACACTGATATTAATTAGTAGCCGCGTGTTTGTGAATCGCAACTGATTTGTTTTGATGTGGTTAATTAATTAATTATTTCCTGTTCTAAGAAATGTGAGAGTTTCTTAGTATGGTTTTAACACCTATATTTATGTTTTAGTGACCCAGTAACACTTTTCCCGACCCAGGATTTGAACCCAGGCCCTCGTGCTCAGCAGTCGCGCTTAGCGACCACTAGACCAACGAGGCAGTTGGGTAACACTGATGAGATTATATTATATTTTAGATGCTGCTACTAAGAATTACCTAATGGAAAAACCCAGATTCATTTTGCCCGACCCGGGATTCGAACCCAGGACCTCGTGCTCAGCAGTCGCGCTTAGCGACCACTAGACCAACGAGGCAGTCACGTTTAAAAAAAAGCTTGGATAATTACAGTTAGTTCCAGTCAATATTTTATTCCACTTCAAAGGACACAAACTAACTGTTAAACTTCAAACTGTTGCAAAATAAAGTCAATTAATTAAAAGTTCTCATCGTTAAGTAAATTATTTAGTTTGTTTATTAACTCGAAGCTTTAAATGACATTCGCTGAGAAAACTAAGAGGTTGGTTGCAAAAGGACAATTTTTTTGAGATATTTTCCTTTATGGTAATTTTAAAAAACTGCCTCGTTGGTCTAGTGGTTGCTAAGCGCGACTGCTGAGCACGAAGTCCTGGGTTCGAATCCCGGATCGGGCAAAATGATACTGGGTTTTTCCATTAGGTAATTCTTAGTAGCAGCACGGAGTCTGAATTTGTGCCGTTTTTTTTTTTTTAAAGTTGATGGCAATAGGCTCGCCCCCTATTACATAGGGACCTAAAAACATAATTGGCGAAATGTGGATGTACTGTATGTGCACCTCTGCCTACCCATTTGGGGAATACAGGCGTGATGTTATGTATGTAAAAATTTTAACAGGTGATCGTTTTCAAAACCCTCCTTGCTTCAGAAGGCACGTTAAGCCTTTGGTCCTGCGCTTGATTTCTCTTCGGTCGTGTCGGTCTACCATCCCATTAGACTATGAGAGTGAGGGAATAGGGAGTGCACCTGTGATTGCGTGCATATTTATGCACTATAATACCTGAGTAGTTCACGACTCTTAACTGAGACAGGCCGCCGTCACCGAAATTCAGACAGAAGATCATTACTAACGCTTACTGATGAACGCGTTTGTAAGTGTCGCCGCGTCGCAACCGTAACTGAGCGCTCTACAAGTAATACACTTTAATAATGTGCATGCGCATGCCTGAAAACATTCGTAGTCAAACGGACTTCGGAATATAGATCATCTTTACTTTATATCTAAAATTGAGAAGAATATGCTTAGATGGTTTGGGCATGTAGAAAGGATGGATGTAAGAAGAATGACAAAACGAATATATGAGGCGAGTCTTAGTGGAGTATCGGAAAGGGGAAGACCTAGGCGAAGATACCTAGACCAAATCGGAGATATTCTGCAAAAAGGGCAAGTGAGGAGTACTCTTAACCGAAGAGAGTGTATGAGAAATGTGATGCGTGTGAATGAAGCAAAAAAAGTATGCCAGGATTGTAGCAAATGGAAATCCGTGGTCTCTGCCTACCCCTCATGGCAACAGGCGTGACTTTATGTATGTATATTTGGACTAATTACAAATTGCATGAAGTTCAATCCTCTTCGTTAATTATGCTCTTACTCTGCTCACCCATCGTACAAAACACACAGCGTCGTTATAAATAACATTGTAAACAACAGATGGTAGAACTAGAGCTATTTTAATAACACCTTTTCAAAGTGCCATTAATCAAACGGGTAATCTGATCGATGTTAATATTTTTAGACCTTGAACTCGAGTCAGTCGCACTTTGGTCAATGTTCGATGGCAGTTCGATTTAAGTTCAATTTCAATACACTGTGTGTGCTATGAGTAAAAAAGTAAATAATGTGAAGTCAAGAACGCGGGTTAGCTCACAGTATTATGAATGGTTTTGTTTTTTTTTCAGCATATTTTTTTTTTATTACATTTTTTCGACATGTTTTACATATATAATATTTTACAATATACTTAAGCTTATTACGCTTATTTATACACTGTAATCTACGTTTAAAAGAAAAAAATATGCATCAAAGTATTCCTCCTCACTGCTGTCGACTGCTATGGTGCCCAAAAGGCTGGTGGCATTGCCACGTTGAATGCTAATTCTTTGGCCAAAACAAGCCATGTATCTACTCTATTTATCGTTCATCAGTAGGTATTCGAAGACTGGTTTTGAGTATTCGATTAGATTTGAAATTTACGTATGCATAACAAACGGGTAACACATAACATCACGCCTGTATTCCCCGAAGGGGTAGGCAGAGGTGCACACACAGTACACCCACATTTCGCCAGTTATGTTTTTAGGTCTTAATGTAATAGGGGGCGAGCCTATTGCCATCAACCGGGCACAAATCCAGACTCCGTGCTGCTACTAAGAATAACCTAATGGAAAAACCCAGTAACACTGCCCGACCGGGGATTCGAACCCAGGACCTCGTGTTCAGCAGTCGCGCTTAGCAACCACTAGACCAACGAGGTAGTCGGGTAACACTGATGAGATTTAAATAACGAACAGTAAACTCTTCCGAGAATACCCGCCATCTTTTATATTCCTGCAAAAATATATTCATTACAGTCAAAATAAATCACAAGAAAAACGGGCGTTGTTTCAAATTCTTCATCGTGCTTCGAAATAAGGAGGGATCATTGAGGAAATGACTTTGAGGGAGCGCTGGCAGATCTCTTCCTTATCTTCATATTAAAATACTGGAACGTTGTTGTCTGTTCATTGTAGGTTGTTTTTAAAGTAATTTTATACGGCTGCTTGCGACTGCCTCGTTGGTCTAGTGGTTGCTGAGCGCGACTGTGGAGTACGAGGTCCAGGGTTCGAGTCCCGGGTCGGGCAATGTGTCATTAGGCTTTTCCATTAGGTAACTTTTGGTAGCAGCACGGAGTCTGGATTTGTGCCCAGTTGATAGCAATAGGCTCGCACCCTATTACATTGGAACCTATAACATAACTGGCGAAATGTAGGTGTACTACCTATATAATGTCACCTCGGCCTACCCCATCAGGTAATAAAGGCGTGATGTTGTTTTTTTTAATTATCGTTGTCGGTTAAAAATTCATTACCTAAACATGTGTAAGGCCAAGGCAAATTAAATTGTACCCTGCGATATTTATACAAAAATATTCACGACAGGCTTTCCTATCGCCCTCAGAGATCTTTTGAAGCAACAATGGACAACATTGGATAAAAAGACAAGGGTTGTCCGAGTCCTGACACACGGATAAGGTCGTATCATTATGTCTTAATTTATGAATAGGATACGACGTATGGAGGCTGGCATTGTAATTTGATACCATTAATGAAATAATTAATTGGTTGATCATTTGTTTACTGTTTAAATATTATAAACTAGCTTTCGCCCGCGACTCCGTCCGCGTGGATTTCGAATGTTTTATAGCCTATAGCCTTCCTCAGTAAATGGGCTATCTAACATTGAAAGAATTATTCAAATCGGAGCAGTAGTTCCTGAGATTAGCGCGTTCAAGCAAACAAACTCTTCAGCTTTATAATATTATATAAAATATAAATATAAATATAATATATAATAATATAATAAGTATAGATGTAAGATATTTTTCTAAATTTTTACCTAAGACGTAGGGCGAGCTTATCGTATCTGTGTTTTAGATTTAAATAGGTATTCGTTGTTTAATGCCTTTACGATGACTTACTACGCCCTCATCACGACGTACTCCTTTGGACATTAACCCAAAAAACATAACATAACATCACGCCTGTAGTCCCCGAAGGGGTAGGCAGAGGTGCACATATAGTATACCCACATTTCGCGAGTTATGTTTTTAGGTCCCAATGTAATAGGGGGGCGAGCCTATTGCCATAAACCGCGCACAAACTGAGAATTACCTAATGAAAAAACCCAGTTACACTTTGCCCAACCCAGGATTCGAACCCAGGACCTCGTGTTCAGCAGTCGCGCTTAGCAACCACTAGACCAACGATGCACTCATTAACCCAAAACCTCAACCATTACCCTGTTATGAAATTCAACATTTAGTCTACTGCTATTTTGTGTAACAAATTGTCTAACCACATCATAATAATATAAAAATGTCTCTGTTTTACCATAAATCGGTTTAAAGTTAACATACCAAACATAATTCGATAAATCTCAACCAAAAAGAATTGACGTGGACGCAAAAACTGAATTGTACAAATTCTAACAAAGAAAACCGAGATCAATTTACAAGCTAAATTCAGAAATGAAAAAACCGCTCTACAATCTTCGCAATAATAGAAATTGTAATGAAGAATTTAACCCCGGACTGAAGGGGAGACCTTTTGTCAACTTAATAGCATCTACTCTGTATATTTACATTGTACACCACGTTTTATTCTTCTCTAGATAATTTTCTCTCTGATGTAGTAATTTTTGACGTTATTGTGGTTTAATATTGTATGTAGATGGTCTATAAATTGTGTATTTTGCATGTGCAGGCTGGGGTTAAGTCGAGTGTCAAGGTGAGGTGACTTCTGAATGATTTATTTTATTACAGTAGAGGACACATACATAATTCAATGTCCAGTTGTTGGGAGTAATTATCTTTGTGGATTTGAATATTATAGGACAGGACTAGAAATAGACTCTGTCATTATTTCGGGATATTGCATGCATTGATGTGCTGGAAGTAGCCCCCCCCCCCCCTAGGGCATGCCACAAGGCTTCGCTCTCTCGTTTTCGCTACCCAGTCAGTACCAGTTTCCTAGGACAGGTGGGTAGCCGGGATCTGGGAGCCATATTCTTTGGCTACCCTTCATGGGGGTTTTGCCCATAGTTACCACACTGGGTTAGCAACTACATGGTGAACGATATCGATAGAGAAACACTGCTGACCATCCCCCCGGAAATATCCCTAAGTCGCCTCTTACGACACCCATTGAAAGAAAGGGGGTGGTCTATTCTAGACCGCATACCACACGGCATTTTTACCAAAAAAAAACTAAGTACGGCAGAAGGCTAAGTATTTATACAAAAATAATCTAATTTAAAGGAAGGAAAGTATGAGGAATGTGATGCGTGTGAATGAAGCAAAAGAAGTATGCCAGGAACGTAGCAAATGGAAATCCGTGGTCTCTGCCTACCCCTCCGGGAAATAGGCGTGACTTTATGTATGTATGTAAAGTCAAAGGGTGCGAGCAGGGACACGATAGCTCAGTTGGCAGAACTGCGCCGCGGTACGGCGAAGGTCGGTTTCAAGTCCCGCTCATGTCCATAATTTTTAAAATTTTCTTTACAATTTTGATTGGAGAATAGAATTGAACTGAATGAAACATCGTAGACGTAACCAGATTACTCCTGTGGCTCCTGCTTGTCACTCTGGGGATCTAGCGTGACTATATTTATGTTTCCGCATATCAATTATATTATTCGTGTAACAAGCACTTCACTTTGATCATTGACAACGCGTCACATAACTATTGTTACCCCTAATGGGTGTGAAACCTGACACCGACACCATATTTCTCATTTAATTAAAATTATAACCTATATTAACGTAATATGGTTCATTTTTCTTTGTAGTATTAATGTATGGTGATTTTGGCGTGTTTCTACAGGTTTCTTTGTTATTAGAGCTTGAAGTATTTTTGTTTACCATTATTTCTTCTCTATACGAGAAGAGGTCTTTGCCCTGCAGTGGGACAGTTACGGGCTGTTATTATTATCTAGCAGATATTATTCTCGGCTTTTGTAAACAATCGGTCATTGTTTCGGAGAAGAACGCGTAAGAATATTCGATGTTATATCTATGGTTCGATGTATGTATATAATTTTGCCTGTATTTCCCGTAGAGGTAGGTAGAGGTATAAATCTCGTTATACTCACTGTTTATTGACAAACTAGTAGCTCGTAATCCCAGACCATAGTAGGAACTACTGGGTATGAGAAAAAGATGCCGACGAATTAGAACCTCCTCCTTTTTTTAAGTCGGTTAAAAATTGTGTCTTGAAACTTTTTAGACGGATATCGTCATTGAATATGTCACATACAGAATATCTACTGAAATAGTTTGAACCTGTAATTTGGACATAAATGGTATTCAAAACTACAATGACAAAAAATATTATTCCAAAAGCGAATTCAGAGAGGTCGATGTACTCAAACAATTCCAAGAACAACACTACATCACTACAGCCACAGATTGGTCTAAGTAAGCACGACAGTTTAGACATCAATAATCGATATTTCAGCAAAAAATAACTCGACACAACTTTTTTGCCGACAGTTCTGTTGTCGAAACTGGCGAGTGGGAAAGTTTCCGAAGCGTCAAAGTTCTCGAGTTATGAAAGAAGACAAATAGCCCGAGGAGTTTTCTCCGAGTCGGTGTATGTTCGCAAGTTCTGTTTCGTAATAAATAAAGTGGTAATATACAGGGTTTTTTTTTTAAACCACGATTTATGATGATTAGTTTTTTTGCTGTTCATTGTGGTATTTGGCGTTCTAAGGGGAAGCCTTCGTTTACCAGTGGACGTATTCCGGCCGATGAAGATGATTTTTTTTTATAATTAGCGCGTTGTATAAACATGAAGACTCATTTAATTGTATGTTCAAACGTACTAATATGACTACCTCGAGGTAAGTAAAATGTTGTTCGAACGAAGTTCTCAAGAAAATAATTAACATAATAACATAACATCACGCCTGTATTCCCCGAAGGGGTAAGCAGAGGTGCACATATAGTACACCCATACTTTGCCAGTTATGTTTTTTATAGGTCCCAATGTAATAGGGGGCGAGCCTATTGCCATCAACCGGGCACAAATCCAGACTCCGTGCTGCTACTAAGAATCACCTAATAGAAAAACCCAGTAACACTTTGCCCGACCCGGGATTCGAATCCAGGACCTCGTGCACAGCAGTCGCGCTTAGCAACCACTAGACCAACGAGGCAGTCAGATCTAATTAGATATTTTCTTTTTTCTTTCTTTTGGTGCTCGTAGAGAGCCTTCAAGAGTGACGATAGGTACCTTAGTACGTCCTGCGCACACTGGACTGCCAATCCTGATCCCTTTTCTAAACGAATAAATGATTTCATAGCGTTCTCACCTGGCAAGTTGTCGTTCATTGTGACGTTCTAAAGAAGAGGTCTTTGTTCAAGTGTGGATGTCTTTCGGCTGATGATGATTCTCACCTGGTGAATTGATGCGAAAGGCGGAGGACCGGGTGTTGTGGCGTAAAATGGGAGAGGCCTATGTCCAGCAGTGGACCGGGATAGGCTGTTAGAGAGGGAGGAACGTAATTCTCACCGAACAAAATGTGGCAAATTTTTAATGTCTCTACTGTGGCATTTCGATGTATACTGAAGTTAATATATTTAAAAGGAGCTTAAAGAGTACTATAGATAATATCCATACTAATATTATAAATGTGAAAGTAACTCCGTCTGTCAGTTACGTCTTCATGACTAAACCGCTCGATCGGATTTTATGGAATTTGGCATATATTGTGGCAATTTCCGAGAAAGGACATGGACTACTTAACGCGGGCAAAGCCGCGAGCAAAAGCTAGTAATTTATAAGATACACTGATAAAATTGTTGGAGTGAAGTCACTACTGCAGCTAGAATTATGGCTCAATCTGTACACCACAAAATCCTAAATAGATTAATTACTTTAAAGCCTGTTTTAGCCCAAAATCCCCACTTCAGTGTGTCAGCCTTCCACAAACAAAATCCTTAGAACAACAACTTTCAACTGTTTACCATGTAGATGTTGTACCGTAAAACTCACATACATAAATAAACAATTAAAGAGGAGGTTGGGCGACGCGCGACGTCCCATAATATTGTTTATTCGGGCAAACATTGTCGCGCTTTTACAAGGAAAATTTCCTCTCGAGCTGTTAAATCACTTTGTTTTAAGTATTTTTTAACCGACTTCAAAAAAAGGAGGAGGTTCTCAATTCGACTGTATGTTTTTTTATGTTTGTTACCTCATAACTTTCGATTGGGTGAACCGATTTTGATGATTTTTTATTTATTTGAAAGCTGGTGCCTCCCGTTTGGTCCCATTGCAATTTGATTAAGATCCGATCAGTACTTTTTCAGTAATTCTTAATAATGCTTTTTTTTTTACTTTTTCTATGATTGTTCTCCGATTTCTGCGGTTTTTTTACTTTTTAGTGCTTTTTAATTTGTTGTGAAATAGTTTTGTTTTGAAGTCGGTTTTTTTTTGTTAAATTTTTTTATTATAGATTACTATGCTTGTATTGGTATGTAAGGGATATTATGCAGAGTCAGTTTTTGCTGACGACGGTAAAACAAGGTCTTATCTACTATATATACGGTATCTAGTCGGGCATTCCCGAATTTCGACGTGAGTATAACCGGTATATGTAGTAGATAATATGGATAACACTCACGAAAGTTATTATAGTAAAACAAGGTCTCCTAAAAGATTTTTATTATTAAAAAGCCGTATGATTTTTCTATCCTAACCTTACATTTTAATATAATTTTTGATAAGACATTTTGACAGGCTTAATGAAAGTGACCAACAGCACGTGTCTGCCGGCGCCTTTAGAGAATACAGTTGTGATAATATTATGTTCTACGTCTTATTCTTATCGTATGGTTGATGAACAACCTGGTGCCAGAGTTTAGGCCGCCTGTAGGCCTCTGACATGGCTCACCGTTGAAAAATCTGTCAGGCGTGGCCGGTTTCCTCACCATCTCAATCTAATGTCGTAACATTAAATAGTATTTATACCTACAATAGATTTTAGTAGCCGCGTGCCCAGCTAGTATTCAATTGCAAAATATACTTTTCAATCATATTATTATATCATACTGTAATTGAATCTGACAACTATAGCTGACTTTTAAGCCGATACCCGATAGATATCAATCATAAAAGATTAATCTGCAAAACAATTACTCTGTCGGATAATCCTTTTATGAATGAATGTGGATTGTTCGGAGTTGTTGTGAACTGAGGATTGAGAACCAATTTATAAAAAAAACCTACTCAATCATAATATATCAAAGACTTTCAAATCAACGAATTATAGGTAGGTTTATTCGACAGAAATATGTTGGATTTATCAGCTTGAATATGAATTGAAAAAAGGCGTATAACTACATACATAACATCACGCCTGTGTTCCCCGAAGGGGTAGGCAGAGGTGCACATAATAGTACACCCACATTTCGCCAGTTATGTTTTTTAGGTCCCAATGTAATAGGGGGCGAGCCTATTGCCATCAACCGGGCACAAATCCAGACTCCGTGCTGCTACTGAGAATTACCTAATGGAAAAAACCAGTAACACTTTTCCCGACCCGGGATTCGAACCCAGGACCTCGTGCACAGCAGTCGCGCTTAGCAACCACAAGACCAACGAGGCAGTCTCAGTCAGTCAGGCGTATAACTTCGGTTGTCCAGTCAGGATCATAAGTAGCTTAACATGTTAAAAAGCCCTGTTAAATAATGTAAAGAAACAAACACTAATGCATTTTTCATAACGTCGCTACTCACACACTGGACAAAATTGTCAAACACAAGAATATACTATACGTTTGTTAAATGCTTTAAGCTCAATGGAATGAAAAATCCAGTCATTTGGTTGGTTTTCCTTAACCTTTAGTTTCTTATAGCTAATCTTCCTATACGTAAGTGGTACCAATAAAGTTGCGTGTTTAGCGTCCATTGCGCGTTATCTTCTAATTCGTTTCCCATTGACCTCCACTGATTCTCGTTAAGTTCAATGGATTCAAAATGAGATCGTTCCTATTATTAGACGGTGTTTGTTGTGTTGATTGCTTTAGTAATGGTTTTTTGAGTGGTAGGTAGTGTAATCTAACACTCGAATCATTGTCTACCGCTATCGCTATCGCTACCGCTCTATATTTTGTAGCAAAAAGATATCGCAGTAACTATGATTTTTTATTACTGTACAATGTCAAAGACACAATTTTTTAACCGACTTCAAAAAAAGGAGGAGGTTCTCAATTCGACTGTATTTTTTTTTTATGTTTGTTACCTCATAACTTTCGCTTGGGTGAACCGATTTTGATGATTTTTTATTTATTTGAAAACTGGTGCCTCCCGTTTGGTCCCATTGCAATTTGATTAAGATCCGATCAGTACTTTTTCAGTAATTCTTAATAATGCTGTTTTTTTTCACGTTCTCTACTACATTTTTCTATGATTGTTCTCCGATTTCTGCGGTTTTTTTACTTTTTAGTGCTTTTTAATTTGTTGTGAAATAGTTTTGTTTTGAAGTCGGTTTTTTTTTATTATATTCATTTTATTGTAACGCTAATTTGCTTTCACAATGTTAAGAACGATCCTTCTTGTTATCGTATGGTTGAAGAACAACCAAGTGTCAGAGTTTAACCGCCTGCAGGCCTCTGACATGGTTTTACATACCGTTGAAATATCTCTCAGGTGTGCCGGTTTCCTCATGATGTTTTCTGTCACAGTTTTTAACAACTGATAACTAATTTATAGTACGCACATGAATTCGAAAATACATTGGTGCGTGTAGAGGTTTGAACGTGCGACCTTTGACTTGGCAGTCCAATAGTCATACCACTCGGCTATCATTGCAAAACGATGCTAATAATCCGGTAAACAATAGTCTATCTTAAAAGAGCTCTTGATTGCCTTTGCTATTGCTCTCAGAATTCTCTCATTCTACAGGTAGGCATCAACTTCATTGCCTGTAAACACATACTAGGAAATATTGCTATTATGTTAATCCATACTTCTTTGTTCTTGTTATCTAAATCCAGTAAAACTTCCTTGGATACCATATTGATCAAACTTTACCCTCTTTGATTTCCTCGAGAAACTTACCTTTGAGTATGCAAAATACAAAGACTCGGCGCTATGTAACTAAGATTGCAGGTTCTAAAATAACCCTATTTATTGACCTGCAAAGTTAATACTTGTCACCGTCAGTCCTTGGATGAGTGACCAGTTACACATCAAGATACTTACGTGCCTCTGAAAGGTCGTTAAGCCCTTGGTCCTGCGCCGTACCTCTCTATGTTTGCCATTTAGTTCGCTGTTAAGTCAGAATAAGTAGAAATTGCATATATATTGCCCACATAGGTACTCGTTCACTGTAATAACTTCTGTATACTTCACGAGTATCCATTTTATATTATCGAAATAATATCACAGATTCTTCTTCTATACTATGATCACTGATAGCCGAGTGGTATGAAAACAGCCAAGTGAAAGTTTCCAAGATCAAACCTTGGCAGAACTAATTTCTTTATAAATTCATGTGTGTATTCTAAATTAGGAATCAGTTGCTAAAAACGGTAAGGAAAGCATTGCGAAGTAACCGGCACAACTGCGAGATTTCTTAGCGGTGTGATAAGCCTAAAGGCGGTTAAAACTCTGACACCAGGTTGTTCATCAACCATACAATAAGAAGAAGTCTATTTGAACTTCTGTAATTTAAGACTGAAGATAATCATTATGAAATCTATTTAATTTGGCCTGTTTTTCGGCCAAAGAATTAGCATTACCATTCAACGTGGCAATGCCGCCAGCCTTTTGGGCACCCTACCAGTCGACAGCGATGAGGAGGAATACTTTGATGCATAATTTTTAGTTTCAATTTTTTCTTTTGTATATATTTATTTTTAAGGAGTGTAAATAAGTGTAAATAACCTTGTAAATAAATAAATGAATAACTGATGATGTTAGCATCGGTGTACAAAAAAAATTAATCACAGTTAGCCTTATTCATACTCAGAGGTCACAGGTAAAATCATTATGCTCCTCGCGTTCGGACCAACAAAATTGTATCAATGCGTTTGAGAGCCACGCGGGCAACGCTGAATAGGAATGAACGTGTTTTGTACTCGATAATACATACACATGTTTTGTTTTGTTTACCTCATCAGTGTTTGATTGGGGAATGTAAATGGTTAACAGTAGGTAAATATTGTGTCAGGCTAAAGCGACTAATTTCTAAACCTATGCAAAAGATTTATAAATATACTAGCTGCGGCCCGCGGTGTTACCCGCTACATTTTTTCGGGATAAATTAATGTAGCCTATGTGTTAATCCAGGGTGCTACCTCCATATGAAATTTCATCAAAATCGGTCCAGCCGTTTGAGCGTAAAGAGGTAACAAACACACACACACTTTCGCTTTTATAATATTAGAGTGATGTGATATAAAAAAGTATGTTTGGATATGTGTCCTCTGGCCACCGCGTTTTAAGACGTCCTCGATAGACAACTCTGATATTTATGTGAAATTCTCTTGTTTTCATTCGGATTTTTCAAAATAAAAAAAACTATCTTATCATTTTTTACTATAATAACTTTCGTGAGTGTTATCCATATTATTTACTGTGTATTCCAGTTATACCAGTTCGGCTCGCGACTCTGCCGCGTAACCAGCTCATGAATAAGGGCTCCGTTCGAGTTCGAAACTAGTCGGGCATTCCCGAATACACCCGTGAGTATCACCGGAATTATAACATCTTATCATAATAATATTATATTATACATTTTATATAAAACACACCAACCTATTCTAAGACTCTAATTGATGGAGCAAACAGCAATAATTTACTCCACCATTATAAACTCCGTTCCCAAGACTTATTCGGAATTAAGAATTTGCATTTTCCCTAAAGAAATTAGAAATTATCTTACATTGGAATCCCGCCTACTATCCGTACCTTCTTTGAGGATAAAAAACTGAATTTGTAACCCAGTCCGGTCGTAAATTAAGTCTTTAAAGGCAATTTCTCAAAACCGCTGGATTTTTGCGAAGTTAGCTTTCGGAGTTTCACCCTTCGTGGAGGGATTTTTAAGAATTTACCTTTAATAAACTGTCTGTTATAGGGGGGGAGTGACTGTCTCGTTGGTCTAGTGGTTGCTAAGCGCGACTGCTGAGCACGAGGTCCTGGGTTTGAATCCTGGGTCGGGCAAAGTGTTACTGGGTTTTTCCATTAGGTAATTCTCAGTAGCAGCACGGAGTCTGGATTTGTGCCCGGTTGATGGCAATAGGCTCGTCCCCTATTACATTGGGAACTAGAAACATAAGTGGCGAAATGTGGGTGTAGGTACTGTATGTGCACCTCTGCCTACCCCTTCGGGAAATACAGGCGTGTATGTTACAGGAAAGTGTTTTGGCGGAATCTTTATTGAAAATATGACTATAATTCTCTGACCTGTATAATTTTCTGCTCATCAAAAGTCCTTTGGAAACCGGTGAGCCTATTCCTGGTCATCTGCCACTTGTTCAAATAACTCCGGCAGTTTGAATATTGGCCATCGGAAAATGTATTGCTATTGATAAATTGATATCTCGATACGTTGACAGATCGATTCCTATTCATTAGACAGATTTCCATCATCATTTTAGCCGTTACGTTTCCAATACTGCGTAGGCTTCATTCAGGAATACAGTGAGCAATGTGGATTCCGGGCCGCCCGTATCTAACATAATTGTGTGTTCTGCAGTTATTTGTTCAGTCTAGTTCGTTAATGTGTGTTTCAGGCTCTACAACGCTTCAAAATTATCCGAGGAAATCCTAGTACGTAACTCGTTTGCTTAGTCTAAGGCCGCGGACTGGATGACAGCGGGCAGCGGGGTGGTGGTGACAGCGGAGCGGGGAGCGGGGCGTTCAAATGCATTAATTTGTATTGACACGTTCTCGATGTCAGCGGCGTGGTGAGCGGTGCACACTAGGCGAGCAGCGCCCCGCTGCCCGCTGTCATGCAGTTTGCGTCTTATTCTATTTTTACCCGACTGAGGCAGAAAAAAGGGTTTTTGAATCCATTGATCGTCTATATTAAACGATCAATCTCGCTGCTTTTTTTGTTGACTGGTAAAATTCTGCACGATATGCCATATTTAGATTTAAGTAGTTACTAACTTTAAGCTTCAACTAGGTTTAACTGTACTTCTCAAAGTAATATGTGGAAACGTCGTGGATTGTACATCAATTAATCTTGTTATGTACCTAGCCAGTAAGACACAATGTACAATTGTTTGTTTTCCCAAATAAAATAAAATAAAATAAAAATAAAATATTTACATGAGACAGTTAAGTTATGCTGTTACGAAAAAGAATTTTCGCAGAGAATTTTCTTCCAATTGCTATCTCTAAGTACGGAGTCTGAATTTGTGCCCGGTTGTTGGCAATAGGCTCGCCCTCTTAACATTGGGTCCCATAATATGACTGGCGAAATGTGGGTGTAGACTGTAGGTACTAAACACCTTTGCCTACCCCTTCGAGGAATATAGGCGTGATGTAATGTTACGCAAATCACGCGAACATTGTAAAGGAAAAACGTTAAATTAGGTATTAAATGCCAATGTTTCAAAATCCAAGGTCTATTGCTTTGGAGTCATCCCTTTATCCTAAGTTAAAAGGGTAGTAAATCGTCTTCCAATATACGACAGTTGGTTTCCTGTAAGATTACCGGTTTTATATGTAAAGCTCTGATATTCTCTGTAAGCCTTTGTATCTTGATATATCTTCCGAGCTCTTACTGTGAACTGTTGAGGCAGGTCATATTCCGTCGTGGAAGTGAGACGCCACTATACACTGTATGTAGCGCCGTCTCGGTTCCACAACGGAAAATGTCCTGAGGACAGAGGGTGGTCAATTCTAGGCCGGATACCACTCGCCACGTGTGAATAGAATACCAATTTTTATTTTTATATGACTGACGCGGTCTCGTCTACATACATACATACATAACATCACGCCTGTATTTCCCGAAGGGGTAGGCAGAGGTGCACATATAGTACACCCACATTTCGCCAATTATGTTTTTTTTTTTAAGGTTCCAATGTAATAGGGGGCGAGCCTATTGCCATCAACCGGGCACTAATCCAGACTCCGTGCTGCTACTGAGAATTACCTAATGGAAAAACCCAATAACACTTTGCCCGACCCGGGATTCGAACCCAGGACCTCTTGCTCAGCAGTCGAGCTTAGCAACCACTAGACAAACGAGGCAGTCACTAGACCAAAAATTACTATAATAATTCTCATATTCTCGTCTAACTTATAGAAAAATAAACAGTAATATACATATTTAAAATTCTACTGCAAACTAATTAAACCTGCAAAGTTTCTCCACAAAATAATATGTTTCACATTTCAAACATTATTAAAGTTAAAACTGATAGTTGGGATCATTTGTAAATATCAAACTTACATCGAATGTGTGATTGATATTCAATTTGCAACTTAATATCAACTTTAGCTTGAGGTGCTAAAGCTTAATTTCGAATGGCGCTGTTTATAAGACCTTTAGTTCTTGGATAGTTGACTTTGATATCACTGAGTTGAGAAATATTAGAGTCAGCGTTTTCCTTTATTGGCTTTGAAAGCGGCTTCTTGGCCCGGGTCATGGGTTCGGGCAAAATCGGCTAAATATTTTGTTACGAATTCAATTGATCGAGGCATGCCATATAACTTATTTTAGAATCTAATTTGATTTTATTATTTTGCTTGCATGTCATTTTGCCTTCAAATCGCAAGAGTATGTATTATTCTAATTCATTAAAATGTCAATATAGGTATTAGTTTTGCTGTGAAAAATTTACTTGCAAGCTGTATGGTAATCAAAGTTACCAAGCTTGTGTATGAGTGACCGTTCTTGACACACAGCGACCCTCCTCTACTTTAGAAGACACGTTAAGTCGTTGGCTTTGCTCTTGATCTTGTTTCAGCCGTGTATGACTATATATAGGTGTGTAGTGCGAATCCTGCATCGCGCTAGCAAAGTAATCACATTCGCTAGCTATATACACAGCCGCCCCGAGTTGGGAAGTGGGGCGCCGCGGCCCACCAGGCACACCACCGCCTGGTTGAAAATTTCTTCTCAAACCAGCCAACTACGCAGGAGATATTATAGTGCACAAGTATGCGCGCAAATACTGGTGTACTCCCTATTCCCTCACTTTTACTACACATTTTTCCGACAATTCAAACCTTTAACAGAATTATATCATCGTAGACGTCAGAGGTGAGAGGTGTTAAACATCTAATTTGAAGAACTATACAAAACATCACGCCTGTATTCCCAGAAGAGGTAGGCAAATGTGCTCATATAGTACACCCACATTACGCCAGTAAGCTTTTTTCGGTCCCAATGTAATAGGGGGCGAGCCTATTGCCATCAATCGGACACAAATCCACACTCCGTGCTGCTACTGAAAATGGCCCAATGAAAAAACCCAGTAAAATTTAGCCCGACCCGGGATTCGAACCCAGGACCTCGTGCTCAGCGGTCGCGTTTACCAACCACTAGACCAACGAGGCAGTCACTAGACCAACAATTATTACAATATATTCCTACTTTTACATACACTCGAACATTTCAATAAAGATAAATAATTTATGCCCATCAATTCACCTTCCTAGCTCCATACCCTGAGCGATATCTTCTAAATTGCTTCTACTAAATTACGCGTCATAAATTATTCTAAAGCTTCACACTTCACTTAACGCCGTCCGCTTTTGGTACCAGACAGTATGTTCAGTGCGTTAGATAAATATTGAAACTCATCTTGTACAGTTTGAAGTGATTGCGATAGCTTGTTTGTATAGAAATGTGGAACTTAATGGTAAAAAACATAACATCACGCCTGTATTCCCCGAAGGGGTAGGCAGAGGTGCACATATAGTACACCCACATTTCGCCAGTTATGTTTTTTAGGTCCCAATGTAATAGGGGGCGAGCCTATTGCCATCAACCGGGCACAAATCCAGACTCCGTGCTGCTACTGAGAATTACCTAATGGAAAAACCCAGTAACACTTTGCCCGACCCGGGATTCGAACCCAGGACCTCGTGCACATCAGTCGCGCTTAGCAACCACTAGACCAACGAGGCAGTCAACAATGATTATATAAACTTCTTCTTCCTATCGTATGGTTGATAAATATCCAGGTTACAGTATGTAGGTCTCTGACATGGAAAGAACACACCGTTGTTGAACAGGTATAGTCTAGGCATGGAGGACTGGAGGTTGCCAACTAAAGTCGCCTGCAAAAGGTATTCATAAAAAGGAAAAAATATATCTAGTACAAATAAGCGTATTTGCTCAACCTCCTAACAAACTCGGGACGCACTCGTAAATAAAGAAAAAAACATTTATTTCTGAGAAAAACTGAGTATTTTCCTGGAAAGCGTACTATGTTCTTAATTTCGGAAAGACGACGCGGCGTTGCCCTATATTTCGCGGTACATTTTTACTTAGGTAAGCGTTAATTAGTCTTGACGGGAACTCAGATTGTAAGACGTTTTTAGGGTTCCGTACTCGAAGGGTAAAACGGGACTCTATTACTAAGACTTCGCTGTCCGTCCGTCCGTCTGTCACCGGGCTGTATCTCATGAACCGTGATAGACAGTTGAAACTTTCACAGATGATGTATTTCTGTTGCTATAACAACAGATACTTAAAAATAGAATAAAATTAATACATAAGGGGTATCATAAGGGCTGCCATAAAAAAACGTTTTTTTCGAGTTTTGAGTTCCTTTTTGAGTTTGTAGGCTTTTTCATAGATAGTACAGAACCCTTCGTGCGCGAGACCAACTCGCACTTGGACGGTTTTTTAAGTGTTATTTTTTATAAGATTTCGCTTTTTATTCTTCCGTGAGATGCATTAAGAGCAAAGTAAAGATAGCCAAATTTTAATAAGCTTTCGGCGCACTCTGGGCACTCAGCTTCACGGGCATACAACTGCTTCGTTGGCTTGTGGAGATGACTCCGTTAGGCAAAGTGTTATTGGGTTTTTGTATTAGTTGATTCTCAGTAGCAACACGGAGTCTGGATTTATACCGGGTTGATAGCAATAGGCTCATCCCCTGTTACATTAAGACCATAACTATAACATAACTGGCGAAATGAGGGTGCTATAACTATAATACACGTCTGTCCCCTACCGCCTCCTCTTCGGGGAATACAGGCGTAAGTCCGGTCTGCTGTTTTATTTAATCAGATGTTTAGCATAATTTCTTTTTAAATACCTAATCAAATACCGTACAAAAGAACACTAAAGTCTGCTAAAAGAATAACTAACTTTGACTAATGAGAGTCTATTAAAACGAATGATAACTTATACTTGTTCCGCGTATTTATCTTGTCGTTATCCAATTTTTGTAACAGCAAAAATCGTCCCGTCTCCGCAAAACAAACTTCAAGTTATTTGTCTTTTCTCATAACTTCTACAAGTTAGTCGGTTCTCAAACTCCCTGACGCGGCTGTTTCTACGCATCACAAGCTGCTGCGTTCGCAAAAAAGTTGTCCATAGAAATTTTTGCTCGCCATTATATATTATTCTCGTTTTGCGGTGAACCGCCTACCTTAAAGGATATGAAAATGGTATCTATTGTTGGTATTGTGGCACATGCCAGGGATGGCAATACACGAGTATTGGGGCAATATTGATTTAGGGTTTACGGCAATATTGGCGTCGGAAGCGATTCGAGGGCTATTTGAGAGCGTTTTGCAAGGTATGGTGAAGTTTGGAATGGTTTTATGGGATGTGGGAGTTACGGTGCTTGTTGGTTTAATTTTAATGAAGGTGTTTATGACCTAATTGATATAGTGGCTAAGTTTTTGCGCTGCTTTTCAATTATGTATTTAGATGGAGGCATTTGTTCAACAGTGGACATTTTCCGGCTGATGATAATGTATAATACAGGCTCTGCCTATTTTGAGATCCGATGACCTTGTGTGAACTGTTCCAAGATATTATAATTGGTTAAATTTCTTTAAATAAATCTCGTGCGTTAGCAGTGGCGCGTGAGGACTTTTGGGTAGTCCGATTAGCAAAAGAGTAAAAAACACTGTGTGGATAAATGTAGTTGAACTAACATCTCCACATATGTACAATACTCACACGAGTAACCCTCCAACTATTAAATTACGAAAATAATGAAGCTACAACAAGCCGCACTGCAACAAACTCGCCATCAAAATTTAATTTCAACCCCCCAACCTTTACCGCAAGTAAATAATAGGTTGTTACCGAGCTCTAACTTTTAACTTCTATTCCTTTTGTAACCCGACTTCGCAAGTTTTAACGACCAAGTCCTTTGGTATAATACCGTCGTCCTTAATAAAATCCACTTGAGCGAGTTATAAAAAATCATTATGACCGGAAAGTTTGATGGGTTTTTTACAAGCTTTCATTTAACTCGCTATGTTTGTATGTATGTATGTGAGTTTGTTTGGGTCAAATCTTGCAATGTAAATTAAAACCTTTTTGACTTGATTGAAATGAAATTTTGCATACTTCTAAATTGATAAAGGAAATTTGGAAAATGATGGACACGAGCGGGATTTGAGCCACCGTGTCACTGCTCAATTGCATACTTAATTAGGTTTGGTGACAATACAATATTATGGTACTTTGAGCTGATCTGATGATGGAGTCAAAATATGGTCATAGGAACTCTGTGATGAAATGAGGCAATCCCACCGTGCTGGGCTTGTTTATTCCATCTTCAATAATACTTTGACCTAGCTGGTTTAAAAGCTTGTGTTCAAATTTCAAAATATATTTTTAATATTAACTTATTTTAATACAACCTATACTCGGTTTTAATATGTTCCTACTGTATCTGAGGGTTAAGTTATAAAATATTTTTTATGCCATTCATTATTTTTCCTTTTGTTTCTTTGCGAGGTGTCTTAAATACGTTTTTGTTCGTTTTAGTGTTAGTCAGTTCATTGTTCTACAGCCTTTGTTATATTTAATGTAATAATAATGTTCTGCTGACCGACTTTCGGTTACGGCGGTCTGTCTCATCTGTGAGCCAACTACGCAGGAGATATTATAGCGCAGAAGTATGCGCGCAAACACAGGTGCACTCCCTATTCCCTCACTCCCATAGACCGATGAGACGGTACACCGACAGGACTGGAGAGAGATCAGGCGCAGGACCAGCGTAGCTTCGAGCCTCTTTTGAGACACCAGGTTGTACATCAACCATACGATAAGAAGAAAAAAAACATAACATCACGCCTGTATTCCCCGAAGGGGTAGGCAGAGGTGCACTTTTAGTATAGATAGGTACACCCACATTTCGCCAGTTATGTTTTAGGTCCCAATGTAATAGGGGGCGAGCTAAGCCATCAACCGGGCACAAATCCAGACTCCGTGCTGCCACTGAGAATTGCCTAATAGGAAAACCCAGTTTGCCCGGCCCGGGATTCGAACCCAGGACCTCGTGCTCAGCAGTCGCGTGTAGCAGCCGCTAGACCAACGAGGCAGTCTGAAGTTAAGAAGAAAAAGATGCGTTCTTTTTACGTGACGGGAACTATAAAATGCTATCTTTGCTAATACAACCCCTTTACCAGCAAAATAAACCATAACTCTTCGGAGGATTTAATACAGTTGTTTTTTCCAACATCTGCATATAAATTCATTAAATTTCATCCCCTTTACCTCCATAGCCGCCTTCATAAGAATCTAAAGGAAGAATTTATAGGCAAAAACATTCTACTTTATGAAAATTCTAACAAACAATTTACTACGGAACCCTGGTCGTGTTTTTTATAAATTAGGAGTGTTCTTGCGCCCAGAGATTTTATATAGGTACTTAAAATGTAGTTTGGTTATACACAATGTTAATTATAAAGTTCCTTTTAACAAAATAAAAATGTTTTGCTCAATCCTTCCGTATTTTTTTTTTTTTGGGACAAGCCCACCACTCGTGCCCATCATTGCGACTCCTGTAAGCCAGGATCTACAATGATAACCAATGAGAAGCACCGAGGCAATGAAGCTCGAGGTGTCCCAGAGAAATGACTCGACTGTCTTGGAACCCGCAACGAAATTAATCATAAAGAATATATAGGAGGAGTAGGAATAAAAAAATTCGTTCCCACTTCCCTCCATAGCAAGCGGGAGACACAAAGATTAATATGCTAAACGCATAGTAAATATGGGATCCACAACTGAGATAAGCCCAGTCGCCAAGCACCACGGGTATAAAAGTTAAAAAGTTCTGTATACGAGAAGAGGCCTTTGCCCTGCAGTGGGACAATAGGCTGTTGTTATTGTTATTTATACTTAACTAGCTTTTGCCCACGGCTTCACCCACGTTAAGTAGCTATATCCTTTCTCGGGTCTTAAATTTTCGACATGCCAAATTTTACCGAAATCCGTCTAGCGGTTTGGTCCCTGAGGCGTAACAGACGGACAGATAGAGAAACAGAGTTACTTTTACATTTATAATATTCCATCCATCCATCCTAATACTAGAATTATTTCAAGAATGTTTAAAGTGTTGCTAATTTGATGTGTGAGATTATGACATAATGCGTTCTCTACATTCTTTAGTGAAATCGGTTTTGAACAAACAAATACCTATAAAAACTCGAAGGTGAAGTATTGTTTTAAATTAATATGATTATTTCATAGTATTTTTTAACGTGAAAGCTGTTAGCAAAAGCATTAATGATACAGGTAAATATTTTACCAGCCCGTGTTCGAATTTTAAACATTAATAATGCACAAGGTAGCGGTACATATTTTAGTACGATATTTTTTTAAATATATTTCCTGAGTGCCATCAACCTGGTTATATTAATAACAATATTTCAATATTTATGGTAATACTCGCCCATATTGCAAAAGTAATAGTTTAGCAGTTCGAATAACGCTGTCTCGTTGGTCTAGTGGTCGCTAAACGCGACTGCTGAACATAAGGACCTGGGCTCGAATCCCGGGTCAAGTAATGTGTTACTGGATTTTCCATTGGGTAATTCTCAGTAGCAACTCGGATTCTGGATTTGAGTCCGGTTGATGGTATAAGTCGTCCCCTATTACATAGGAACCTGAAACATAACTTGCAAAATGTGGGTATACTATATGTGCACCTCTGCCTACCCTATCGGGGAATATAGGCGTGATCTTATGTATGTAATAAAAATATTCTGCAAGTGTATTTTTAACATATTTATCTTTAGTTTGCAATCTATATATAAAACTCTTCCGTTACTGACTGTCTGACTGACAGACAACGCACAGCCGAAACTACTGATCGTAAAGAGCTGAAATTTGGCATGTGTGTTTGATGGGAGGAGTAGGCTACCACTAAGAGAGGATTTTTGGAAATTCCCAAAAAAAAAAAATCTGAAAAAAACAGTGAAAAACCCAAATTCTGACGGAAGTCATTACTCCATGCGGACGAAGGCGCGAGCGAAAGCTAGTAAACTATATTCTATCTATCTATCCCATATACTTACTCTCAGTGGGCTTCTGTGCCACTGCGTCAATTTGCCGCCAAATTGATTAGACGTAATCAACAGATAGTCGAATGTTTTACGACAAGCAACGGTCATGAGCCCCCGAGAGCCTCGTTAAGGGCGTAAGGAAACAAAAGATAAACAAAAGACGGACCGATTAGCGCACGCGCTCTACACTCGATTTACGAACAAAGCAAACGTTTGTTTGGCAAACAGATTTTCTGTTTTTAGTATCAGTGTTAGTATGAGACTCCGTTGTGATTTTCTTTGAATTTGTACCACAATATACAAGGAAGGAGTTTTGAAATGTTATGTTGTTGCGACATATTTCTGTGAGCTGTAAAGGTATAAAGTTAGAATAGAATAGAATAGTTTATTTGCTTGAAATAATGGTGTTTACAGGTAGTTTTTGTAAAAATTGTCTCACATATTTCGCCTACTTTCTTCGGCATGCAAAAACATAATACACATTAAAATTAAGGTATCAAATATACAAGTATATCAACTTAACCTATAACATATAACAATTTTTGTAATCAACATTAAATATTAAATATATAAAATATTAACAACATAACAACACATATTTTTTAACAATCTCTAGGCTTAGATGATAATTTATTAACTAAGGTTCATTGTCAGAAACTCATTCATTTCATTCAGAAACTCTGGGGCTTTGCTTTACTATGTTTTTAGGACTCGTAAAGCAACATACTGTTAGTGAAAGTATATCAGTTCCTGATTGATTGTACTTTAATACAACTGTACTAAACTTACTACAAAAGCTAGTTGAATTGTTATATAGTTTTTAACCGACTTCAAAGAAGGAGGTTTACAATTCGTCGGAATCTTTTTTATGTATGTCCCCCGATTTTTCAAAAACGCCTGGACCGATTTTAGAAATTATTTTTGTAATCAATAGACTATACTCTCCAGGTGGTCCCATTGTTACCAAGGATCGGATGATGAACTTCGGATCGGACTATAATAACTTTCGTGAGTGTTATCCATATTATTTATTACATAACGACTCTGCAGTATAACCAGCTCATGAATAAGGGCTCCGTTCGAGTTCGAAATTAGTCGGGCATTCCAGTAAAACCTGTGTATATAGTAAATAATACGTTATTTAGTTCATCTATCAAAAAATAAAAAAGCAGGTATCAGCTAGTATGTAAATAAATACACACGTCTAAAAACATAGCTTTAGCAATTTTTTTTATTTAGAAATAGGTAATAGAAACATCTCAATTTATTAGGATTTTTTATTTATTCCTTTGCCTTCTAAACATTTGTTTACTACGTGCGTGCAGACTAAAAACAAATGCGAATTAAACAAGAAATACGCAAATCAAATCTGACACAATTGTTTTTTAATTGACAACGTCATTAAGAACAGCGAAGATGGAGTATCCGTTGTAGAGAGCCTGAAAAATGAAATAGAATTGTTATTTTCATAAATTGTTATCTTTAAGTACGGTGTCAACTTGGTCAAGTTTTAAACGAACGGACTCTTATGGTCAATTATTTTTAGGTCAATTTTAAGTAGGTTTAAAAATATCAAGAAAATTTTTTGTTTACCTAGCACGTTGTCAATGCTAGGCTTAAATAGAAATAAATAAAGTTTTAAAAATCAAGGTTTCCAGTCTTCAATATCACGACAAATTTAATGTTATAACGAAAACTAAATACGGCCATTAAAATAAATCGTACAAATAGTATTAGGCTTTGAATCAACCTCCCATTACGAGTCAATCAGTTATTCTGCTCCAGAAATCACCTGAAATGTACTTGATTAATAAAAGCCGTGTTTATAAAATATTAAACACCCAATGAAAAGACCTCATTAGAGATACTCCAATAGAAAGCGGCTTGGATCGTACGAAGGCAATTATAAATGATGGCTAGCCAACGATTTCTTTTTTACATTTCTTTCTGAGGGTTCAGAATTGGATCAAGAGGTTCAACCTGGTTTTTAGTCATCGTGACGGAACTATGTTTATGAGTAAATCTTAGACATCATTTTTAGAAGTTGTTTTGTTTTCACGACTGCTAGTTTAAATCAAATCGATAGATTTTTTTTATCTCATTATCATTAGCCGGTAGACGTCCACTGTTGAACACGGGCCTCCTTCTTAAGTGAGGGTGGGGGGTGTCATAATCCCCACGCTTGGCAAGAGGCTTGAGGATTGCAGTATTGGTGGTGAAGTTACAAAATATGTTGCTGCCCATTTGCTAGATATTTCCTTAGTCGCCTCTTACGACACTCACGGGGGGAATGGGTGTGGTCGATTCTAGGCCGGATACCACTCGGCCTTTTAAGAGAGTTCAATTTTGAAATGAGTACATATAACTTGATGAAAATATGTATGTAGTATGTACACGCCTAAGTGTCAGATCTGTTCGCTGTTTCTGCACCTGATCTCTATTCGATAGTGTCAAATTACCGGTGAATACAGGGAATATAGAATGTACCTGTGTTTGCGTACAAATTAAGGGGGAGGCATTTGTTCAACAGTGGACGTCTTCCGGCTGATGATGATGATGATGACTGCATTTTATTCAGCAGTATATTTCAAAGCGTATATCCATACCTGGCTAAAAGTCTGTATAGACAGCAAAGCCATGCCTCCAGCACTAAGCTTCAAGGGTCTTTGGGCAGCGTTGATCATGATTAACAAGTTCTTCTGGAGGTCTACTGGCCAGGAGGTCCAAGTTGATTCGTAGGCTGCCAGAGCGATGCCTTGACTCTGAAAAAAAGTATAGATAAAAATGTTTGTTGACCATTTTCTTGGCCGGCTGTACCTACGAATGGCAATAGGAACTAAAATAATAATAATAACAGCCTATAACTGTCCCACTGCAGAGCAAAGGCCTCTTCTCGTATAGAGAAGGATTGAGCATTGATCACCACGCTAGCCCACTGCGGGTTGCCGATTTCAGATAATTAAATCCAAGTTTCCGTCATCCGACTCCGTCACCGTTAGTCAGTGGTGTCTTAGAATAACTAAGTAAGTATTTATAATGTTGAAAAAGTCACCTTGACACTTGCCCCGGTATGAACCTGCAATCATATGCATACAAATCCGGTATGTTAACCACTAGGCCGCCACGACCTTTTTACTAAAACTAGATTTTTTTTATTTTATGTTATACTTGAGACTTGGAACACAAAATATTAATTAAACTGTATTGCATATTATGCGTTGTATTGCTCATCGCAGATGTGATATAGCATCCGTTTTAACTCAATAATATATAACGTGATGTGGACCGGTTATCAGCTACGACAGCGTATCCGGCGTAGCAGACGACGCTACGACGTGAGCTACGACGTAGCAACCGCGTAGCGATTCATAATTCTTGGTTGGGCAGTATTTAATCTAATATTTGTATTTTTAAACATTAAGGAGGTTTAATTTTAGTGTCTTACATTTCTTATTGATATAATGGCAACCTTGACCAAAATATTAATGAAAATCAAGAGAGATTCCTAAAACATACGATAAGAAGGCCACTTACTTGTATAATAAGCTCGTTACCCAAGTAGCAGTAGATGTAGGCGTTAATTAGTGCAATAATTAAGTACACTACGAAGGTAATCAATAGTTTCATTTGTTGGACTCCCAGCTGTAATATAAATAAATTAATATTAAAAAAAAAAATTTTTGCAACCGCATCTTGCGGGCAGCCGTCCGGATATCCGCAGATGCGGGTACCCGCAGATGCGGGTATCCGGACAGTGCGTATGAGCTCTTAGAGTTAAAGCGATGAAATCTTACATCCACCGAAGACGTATTAAAACCATTGAAAGGCTGTCTTTAAAATCTAAAATCTCAGCCTAGACAAACATAGGTTTAAAATTACATGAATTGCAACAATTTCTTCAGAATGTAATCATAAACCCATGTTTTCAGATAATTCAAACACGAATCGCACTCAAACGGCTTTGTGTGCATAAAATTAATGCATCAAAGCCACTTTGAAATCTGTTAACGCAAACTAAACTAAAACCTAGCTGCGTCGGGGTTTATCCAACAATTGTGTACTAACATAGTGGGTTTCCATCAAAGGATTATTTTGGAATGGAATAGAACTGTAATATTGTTAAGAATTAAATTAACTTTTCATCCACAGTAGATTTCGTTGGCTATTTAACTCCGTTCTGTTGAACAGGGATATGTCTGTATGCCAGTAACAGTGCCTGACGCTAATTAGTTTAATGTGGATTCACTGCATTACTCTACTTATCCTATTGACGGATATTGAGCGTCATAAAAAAAAAAATCTTCTTTTTTTATATGACTTTTTGTGTCATTTTTGCATGTTGCCCATTGCTAAGCTTAAATCTAAATTGATAAAGGAAACTTGAAAAATGATGGTCCCGAGCGGGACTCGAACCCGCGACTTTCGCCGTACCGTGGTGCCGCTCTGTCAACTGAGCTACCGTCTCACTTCTTGTTTTATGTTAAATACGATGTTTGAATTTAAATTTCTGTTTTTTTTTAAGGAAATTAATCAGGTGAGACTCAAAAGAGGTTATTTAAAAAAATCGTCATAATCAGCCGGAACACGTCCACTGTTGAACAAACCTCCCTCTTAGAGTGAGGGGTTGCCATAATCCCTACGCTTTGCAAGCGGCTTGGGGATCGCAGTATTGGTGGTGAAGTTACAGCCGACGCTGCAGCCCATCAAATTTTCCCTTAGTCACCTCTTACGATACCCACGGGAGGAAAAGGGGTGGTCAATTCTAAGCTGAATAACACACGGCAAATTTAAAAAAAATAGTTAAAACATCTTACCACTGTCACCATGATAGCATTTAAACACAATTCAACAGTCACCGCTAGGTTTTGTATCAGGAAGTATTCGTTAAAAATAACTTCCATAGTGTTCGAATATCTGCAACATTATACAAATTAAATAAGGTATAGAAAACTTAGGACCACACTAGAACTTTCTCCTGTATCGGCGCGTTTCACAAACATGAAATAACACACAACACACCAACTCTCGGGACAATCATCTGCGGATCGCACAATTATTTGTGAATATTAATATATTGATTTACGTTTCCAGCAACCTGAAAAGGCTGCTCGCTGTTTTGAATGAACTCGGATGATTGGAGTGCGGATAATGCCCAGTAAAACTAACTAACAATACATAATTATATTAGTATCCATAATCATAAACGTATGTACTTTCATTCGATTTGGTATATAAACAATCATGTATATACCATATCATAAATAACACAAATAAGAGAGAAGAGAATCTTTACCCCATCAGCCGAATATGCTTCAAAATAATTTTCCTGAACTTAATCCGAGTCAACACGTCAAACTCTTTCACATACTCCATATCCCTTATCTCGTTCTGTAAGAGTATCAATTGATCGCACAAGTACATTATCATACTGCAGACAAGGCCTTGCATAGCAAAGGCCCTGCAAAGGCCAGGAAACACGATGATTGCTAGGACTTGTAACGAAAGTATCAGGTTCATTGAACTCGCTTTGGGATCGAAAGGCATCCAAGCTTCGATGGACATGTTTCCCTCAAGTAAAGCCAGTAAACTGAACGCACTGACCACTGCAGCTGAGATCCCAGTTAAAAAAACAACGTATTTCGCCATTAGCTTCTTCCTTTCTTCGGTAACCTGATCGCCAGACATCTCAATTTCATCTATAAGAGTCCTCAGTTGGTTTCGTTTGATCAGAAATATTAAAGTTTTACAGAAGAAGTTGTATACGACCAGACATTTGTCTAAATTGCTGAGAAAGGCGGTTATGTCGTTCTTATGTTGGTACGTGCCTACACCCGTTAGTATGATGAATGTAATCGTCAGAATATTTATAAAAATCTCGTATGCTTTGTAAAGAATCTTTTGGTATTTAGTTAGGTATTTTTCGGGCCATAATCCCACATAGTAAAGGTATTTGAGGTTGAATGTGAAGAAGCCTTCGTCTATCATATAAAAACGTTCTAGTACCGAGGGAGCCATTTTGCAAATGACTTCGACAATTTGTTTGTAATGAACATTATGGTGGGGACACAGTAATGATTTCATTTATTGAATGTATTCAAAAATAATTTCTTGGATGCTTTAAAGAACGATTTCTTTAAAATAAAATGTTTTTTTAGCTTGAATACAAGTAAAAACATCGTGAGGAAACCTGGACTTAATTGTCTGAATCCGAAGTTTTAGCGTGGTGATCAATACTCAACCCTGCTCTATACAAGAAGGGGCTTGCAGAGTGATAGTTATAGGCTGTTATTATTATTATTACTAAGTATACATATAACAACGAAATGCCTCAAGCTCAAAGCTTCCGATTACTCATATTCTTAGCCTACTGCTATTTATTAGCGAACGGAAAATAAAAAATTGAAGCAAGGAAAAGTATACATGGAAAGCATGTAGTATCTGGTATCGGCCAAGCATGGGGTCACATACATACAAACAAAAAACTCATAATTTGTTTCGCGGAGTAGACAGAGAGATAGTGAATTTTCCTTTGGCATGCCATAGGAGAGGCCTATGTCCGACAGTGGACTAAGATAGGCTGATGATGATGATGATAATCTGACATGTTACCAATTTCACATACTTTCTATCACACCAATATACACATACTCTTAATACAAGTACCTATACTCTGCCTTCTATATTATATACCAAAATTACATCCACAAAATCTTTTTTACATTTTCTTTGTATATGAATATTCACATACATTCCGCATTATGTCACGCTAATTTAAAAAACTCTATTCCGCAAGATGGCGGAAACTTCGCCAAGTAATTTCCACGTACGGCAAGAATTCATCTTCAAACAAATTCCCTCCCAATGTAGACCAGGCTTTACATTATAAACTTCGTTCAAATTGTGCAACTCTGGACTGCAATATCATGGATAATAGCAGGCAATTTCTATTAACTCTATCCCCTTCAAACTCGAATGTTCGACAAGGATAGAACGATGACTTGGTGAACTATAATTGATATATTATAGTGAGTAATGTCATGTCATAACTATTGAACAATAGCTAAGTTCTGTAGGGTTGGGCCTGTTTCTTGGGACTTGTTTGTAATTGATGTATTTAGTAGACCATTTATAAGTTGTAAAGGTCAGCGAAGTTTACCTTTAATGCAAGTATTAAGGAGCATTCGTTGAGGCCATTTTCTAAGAAAGAATCTATACTTTTTATACGAGTATTATATATTATATTATATAATATTATAAAGCTGAAGGGTTTGTTTGCTTGAACGCGCTAATCTCAGGAACTACTGGTCCGATTTGAAAAATTCTTTCAGTGTTCGATAGCCCATTTATTGAGGATGGCTATAAAACATTCGAAATCCACGCGGACGGAGTCGCGGGCGGAAGCTAGTAACCTATATGGTAGGTTTAAGAGGATAAGATAATCTTAGCGTAATTAAGAACGGTATCATGAACTATGGACTGGAAAAATATAATCAATAGGTCACTTTGTCTTGATAATAGATACATTTATTACATAACATCACGCCTGTATTTTTCAAAGGGGTAGGTAGAGGTGTATAGTATACCCACATTTTGCCAGTTGTGTTATACGACCCAATGATATAGGGCGAGTTTATTGCTATCAACCAAGCTTCAATCCAGACTCCGTGCTACTATTGAGAATTATCTAATAGAAAAACTAATCACTCTTTGCCCGACACGGGACTCAAACCCAGGACCTCACACTGAACAGTCTCTCGTAACGGATAAAGTTCTCATCGCGTTATACGACGTATATATTATAAACTAGCTTTTTCTCTCAGCTTCGCCCGCGTTAAGTAGCCTATGTCCTTTCTCGGGTCTTAAACTTTCTACATGCCAAATTTATCATATTTATAATACTAACTGCGCCCCGCGGTGTTACTCGCAACATTTTTCCGGGATAAAAAGTAGCCTATGTGGTAATACAGGGTTTCAGCTACCTCTATATGAAATTCCATCAAAATCGGTTTAGCCGTTTCTGCGTGAAGAGGTAACAAACATACAAACACACTCACAAACTTTCGCCTTTATAATATTAGTGTGTGATTAGTATGAATAATAATATTTTTGCTGTATTAAAATATGTAACCTACCCTTGTAAATGTATTTCCATTTCAATTCTCAATCGTTTACTCGAAAAGCTATTTTGATACAAAGAGATGCAGTCAATATGGACCAATGGCTGCGGTCGAAGAAATGCATCGTCACTCTAAAAGCTTAGAGTGCTTTCCGGGTTACTTATATCGAGAATGTTGAAGATGTTCTACCACAAGTTCTCGCAAGCAACTCACTATACAATCTCGCTCATGATTGCTGTAGACGCGGTGAAGTCGTGAGTTTAACTCCAATAGCAAGGCTTTCCTAAGAGGAGGCCTTTTATCGGCTGATGATGATGAAGGCTTTCGTGTTTCGATCGAGTCAAAACGTATTTAAATGAAGTACCCAAGTAGTTTTTCTTGGATCTTAGTTGGTAAGCAATCAGTGTATGTTCGTTTAAATTATAATGAAAACGGATTACTCTATCAGCTTTTGAAAGTAAACTACAAAAACCAGGCCCATTTTATGTTGTTTGATCTAATACATAAAACACGTCGCCTTACACTAATAATATAATTTCTCCTGTATCGTGGGTGCGTTTCACAAACATAAAATATCACACGCACAAAAACCCAGACTATGTAAAAACATCTGCGAATCACAAAAAAAATTGTACGTGCGGGAATTATATCGGTAACCTTTAGTGCAGTGGTCAAATTGATTAACCACTGCGCCAATCAGGTCGTCAAAATGTTCATGTATTTAGCATATGATACACTGCACTGTTAAATTAGTCTAGCAGAGAAATATGTCATCATAAAATACATCACTATATTATTCTAAGTATCCTATTCACAGACTTACGACTGCTGAACACGAGGTCCTGGGTTCGAATCCCGGGTCGGGCAAAGTGTTACTGGGTTTTTCCATTAGGTAATTCTTAGTAGCAGCACGGAGTCGGGATTTGTGCCCGGTTGATGGCAATAGGCTCGCCCCCTATTACACTGGGACCAAAAACATAACTGGTGAAATGTGGGTGTACTGTATGTGCACCTCTGCCTACCCCTTCGGGGAATACAGGCGTGATGATGTATCCTATTCACAGCTGACAACGACCCACGGTAAATACACAATATTATTATCATCAAAGATTCAATTTATATTCAAACTGCAATATTAATTTCCACTGGAATGTCAAATTATTATAACTATTGAATATTGCATTAAAATTAAAACAACGTACGAATAATTCCAATTCAGAAATGTCATATAATATTCAATTTTCAATGCATTATCAATCGCAATTCTGTTAAAATATGAATTTCGAATATCGTGAACAGACGTTGTTATTTTAGTGAGAATGAGAATGAGTGAGAAGCTATAGTAGGGGCCCTAGAACATATGCAATTTGTCTTTCGTCGACGTATTTGTAAGCTGGGACTTTTATGCACTTGCATAATGGGTTTGGAACCAACTATATGAAATCTTTTCATATGTGCGCTTTGCATGTATGTATGTATATCATCTCGACTGTAAAGGTGCTCCCTCATCTAGAATATTCGATTGTAATTCGATTAACATTTCAGTTTCGATTGTGAGCATTACATTACTGCCTCTTTGACTTGGCGAGCATTCGCCTGTAATGTAACTTCAGATTCGACTTTGTATCAAAATATTATTCATTGTATCAAGTTGTGTACTAGTATGCTTGGTTCTTTTCCTTCAGCAATATAATGCTCGAATCTGTAACATTGCAGGGCCTTAAGTCTGCTATTATAATAGAGTCAGAATGATCGATCATTGATCTCATAATTGTCGATTTTGACAAGTTTGGTAATCTGCTAACCTAAAAGCGTCATTATGACTTTCCAATGGTCGACCACTGACACTCCATTGAAATAAATAACATAGAATGGTAATCTGGTAGAATTACCACCATTCTATTACGAGACCATTGAGTGACCAATGATCGGCCAATATGAATTTAGCAGATTACGAACTTTTAACAAAATGACAATGGCATCGTGTTGGAATGACGAATTTATAAAAAAATAGCAGACTCGGGGCCCTGGTTGAGCACAGCAATGTTCGGTTCACCTCCCTCACAAATGTAATGATAGACTTACATTACATAACACGTAAATGCGATGCGGCGAGGAAGCACCTTTATATACCGGATGGAGTTTAAAAAGTTTAGATTATCTCCTTCAGAAAAACAAGGAAGTTCCTGACTTGAATGTAGAATAGAAACTTGGACTAAAATACTTAGATAATGACGCCAACAAGCCTGGCAGTACCTTTTAACTTGGAACATTTACCTGTATCACCCATATCTACGTGGCAATCTTCGTGATTTTGTAGGGTTTGTCTGTAACACTGATACATATAAATGTTTACATAAATACGATACCATATCATACATCTTGGAAGGAAAGTGTCATCATCATCATCATCAGCCCGATATCACCCAATGCTAGGTATAGGCCTCCCTTTTTCTTCGCCATTCTTCTCTGCTTTAAGGAAAGTGTACTTTACATTGTTTGTTTTATTGGTTTAGCTTTTGACAATACATCATCATCAGCCGGAAGACGGCCTGACGGCTGTTGAACAAACGCCTCCCCCTTAGAACGCCACAATGAACGAGCTTGCCAATTGCATCCACCAGTTGCCCGCAATTCTGACGATATCGTCGAGAATAAATACTCATTCTACAACATTTTAGGCTAACGTACCAAAAGAGATAAAAAAACAAAAGAACAAGTACAAAAAATAATCCTAAAGAAGTACCTCTCAAAATACCTATTTCGCGAAAAATCTTTAATGCATATCAAGGGTAAAAGGCAGAAAATATCGAAAGAAAAAGCAAAACAACGTCATTGGTCCCAAACGGATAAATACAAGGCTTAGTTAGGATCAATAAGCAGCCGACACAAAACCCACGAAGCGTACAAAATGTAAATATCACCCACAGCTGTACGTTCAAATTGGCAATTTCGTAAAATGTCCAAATTTACTATTGCCCAGTAACAATGATATTAGAATTGTTCACGTAAACTGTAAAACTGATGGCGATAGTCACATGAAATGAAACTGCTTATGCAGGAAATCTTTCCTGTATTTTAACTTTAATGATTCCACTGCAGATTGTCGACGGGATTTACTACAAGGCTTCAGGTTCAAACCCATGGAAATTTCAATATATTTTTTTTAATGAAATTGTATAATATATGCTATCTTAGTTAATCTAAGATACTAGGTTAGTGTCTAAGATTAACTACTACCAACAACGAAGAACATTCTAAAATCAATTTCTTCTTATCGTATGGTTGATGAACAACCTGGTGTCAGAGTTTAAACCGCCTGTATGCCACTGACATGGCTTGATACACCGTTGAACTTTACACACTGGTTTTCCCACGATATTATCCTTCACCGTTTTTAGCAACAGATAACAAATTATCATACGCACATCAATTCGAAAGACATTAGTGGGTGCTGGGATATGAATTTACCTTTGACTTGGCAGTCCAGGGGTCATACCACTCGGCTATCAGTGCTAGTTCTAAAATCAACAAGCCGCAGTGAGCAAATGATCCTTTCTCGTTATTTCTCTGTATGAGAGGCCTTTGAATTGTTATAGGTTCTTGACTTCTTACACTCGACAGCTTGCTCGAAGTAGGTTACACACTCTTATTATTTCTCTTTAAACAAATTCTGTTTATTTGCGAATATCCAAATATTCAAAGGATCGGAACAGTTAGGCTTTTCGCGTAATGTCGAATACGCATTTCGGCAGTAACATTTCAAGATATTTATTATTTCACCCTCGTATAATAAGATCGTTAGGCACAGAATCTCGTTGTAGGGATTTTCCATGTAAACGACAACAGCAAAAATCTTTATTCCTTTTTGGTTATTACCAATTATTTTAAAATTTGTACTTACTTTTTTAATTTTATAATTATGTGATTCTTACTCAACAAAGTAATGGTTATTTGTTGAGTAGCGTAATTGAGTTAATTAAATTTATTTTATTAAAATAAATTACATTACAGTTTCGTTTGTAAAATGAAGTAAATTAAGTACTGCACTTTTAGGGAACCGCATCAAAATAGGTCTAGCCGTTTCGGAGAAAATTAGCAACAATAATTTGTCCACACACATAAACAGAATCTCGGCTCAACCTGTAAAAAAAAAATATAACATCACGCCTGTATTCCCCGAAGGGGTGGGCAGAGGTGCACATATAGTACACCCACATTTCGCCAGTTATGTTTTTAGGTCCCAATGTAATAGGGGGCGAGCCTATTGCCATCAACCGGGTACAGTAAAAAAACATACTAAACACTCATTGGAATAAAATCCAAAATCCGTGTTTTATAACCACGATACTTAATAAAAAAATGTGCAAACCTCTTTTTCAATCCATTAAAATATCATTGGAATGAATACACAAACTAAAAATGAAGTCGTATGCAGAAATAAATGTCCCTAGAGGCGATCATATCAAATGATTCGAGAATCTTCGATCCACCGAGCTTCAAAGGAGTCGGACCAACGTGAATTGAAAAATATTGCAGTTTATTTTTACCTATGTCTAGACGGCTGCAATATTTTACTGTGTGGAGTATGCTCTACTCTACAATGTTGCGAATGGGTAGGACGTATTGAATTATGTTCAACTCATCCGTGTAAGTATTATTGTTTCTGTTGTTTATGTAGTTACTGTATTAGTAATTTTACTGTAGTAAGTCATAAAAGGAGGGAGAATCTGGACACCTTTGCGGGACATGACATGGCATGACAAGAAATGGCACTGAACAGAGAATTGTGGAGAAATAAAGGGGAGGCTTTGCCCAGCAGTGGGACACATTACAGGCTAAAAAAAAACGACACAAAAGTGTCTAGGTTTGCGCACCGCCTAACGTGTTAAAAACCCAATAACACGGCACGGCCCGGAAGCCCCAAACTCCGGACCTCAAGATGCGCAGGTAGCAGAAGTTGCAGGCGCGCTCAGTGATCACCTCTGCCAACCCCTTTCGGGAATACAGGCGTAATCTTACCATCTTTTAACCCTTATTACGATTATGGTCATAAAGATACTTCTCGTGATGTTGCTAGGCAACAATATATTTGACCCCTTACCGTTAAATGTTACTTCACCATAAATGGCTAATGTCATGACGTAAATTCTTTACGAGCCATTGACTGACTGTAACGTTTTGAATATTAATGAATTCCGTTTATGAAGGAGGAATAATTTGGTTTTTATTGCTTCATATTTTGTAATATTTTTGTGGTTGGTTGTACCTATACTATTCGCATTCACTGCTCTATTTTCTTCTTGATAGTTTGCCCACATTATTTCGTACGTATTATTGCACGCACACTTATGTTGTAAACACTTTTATATGACTTTTTGTATCTTTTATGCATGTTGCCACGCTAGGCTTAAATCTAAATTGATAAAGGAAACTTTACACGGTGGCTCAGTTGGTAGAGCGGCGCCACTGTACGACGAAAGTCGCGGGTTCAAGCCCCGCTCGTGTCCATCATTTTTCAAGTTTCCTTTATCAATTTAGACTTTTAATCCAGTTGTGTAAACAGTATAAAAACGAGAATTTATTAATGAAGACATGGCCAAAAGTTATACGAAACAGATTGATAATAATATTTTTTTTCTATGGTTTTCAATTTGAGCTGAACTATTTATAACTAAGGTATCCTAAGTAACGTTGTACAGTATATTTACCCTATACATGATCTCTCTTCCTTTGTGTCACTTTGGCATCGTATCGACTGTGAGTATGCACCTTCTTTTTCTATACAATATCTAAGTTAAGATTATGTGTTGCCAACATTCGGCCTAGACGATTTAAATCCGAAATAATACAAGTTAGTGTTATCAGAAGTGATTGAGATCAACCTCTTCATAACCATTTAGAAAAAAACATTTTCTCATAATATACTCAATCACCTGATAATAATCTGCCACTCAATACAGTATAATGCTGGATTCTCACGGGCCGCATTGCCCGGAGTCGGGCAAGGCGCCCGCCACGCTCGAGTTCCCTCGTGGTACATGTTGGCTCGTACAAACGGTCTACACGAGGCGAGATAACATAACATCACGCCTGTATTTCCCAGAAGTATGTACCCACATTCAGCTAGTTATAGGTCCCAATTTAATAGGGGACGAACTGCCATCAACAGCGTAAGAATGCAAAAAGATAATGTGATGAAAATTACCTAATGGAAAAATCTAGTAACATTGTCCAACCTAGAATTCGAGCCCAAGTCCTCATGCTCAGTCTTCGCACTTAGCAAGCACTAAACCAACAAGGCAGTCACCGCCACGCGGCGAAACCCGTGTTACACCGCGCCGTGGGAAGCCACTATTATATAAATGTAGCTAACGTCCAGCCAATGAAACGTTCGGAATCCTATTGAATAAAAAAATAAATCATAAGCCTCTGTAATCCGATCAATCGCTGTACTTACCTCGCCGCTTAGTCAGCCGACACTACTTAGAGCAATCAACCAATAATATTATCTCTTTCTTGAAGATTAAGTTATTGGTTACAGAGTAAATGTTTATTTCTTCTAATAAATAATCCAAGTTTGACCATATACTATAGTCATACACATATTGAATTAGTTAGATTACGTTAATGATACGACATTATCAATTAAATATGTATGTGTAGACAATAGTATGATTCTCTGTAACTCGACCACCAATACTGCGAACCACGCCGCTTGCCAAGCGTGGGGATTATGGCAACCCCCCCTTCTAAGGAGGCCTTTGTTCAAGTTCAGTGGACGTCTTTCAGCTGATGATTAGATATACTTTATCAATTTAAATTCAAATCATATAATTATTAGTCTCCATATCCACGCACACATATTAATATAACATTATTACGGACCAATAACAAAGCGTGTTTGTGATTCCTATTCACAAACATGCGGCAACTAATTAATGTCTGTTGACTGAACTGTCAAGTTGCTGTTTGACAAACACCGTTATTAGTTTAAAGTTATTACTTGCAGCTTTGTATTGAAACTGGTGTTTTATAGAAAACATGTGTTCACACCATAACACAAAATTTTTTAACAAAAAAAAACCGACTTCAAAACAAAACTATTTCACAACAAATTAAAAAGCACTAAAAAGTAAAAAAGCCGCAGAAATCGGAGAACAATCATAGAAAAATGTAGTAGAGAACGTGAAAAAAAACAGCATTATTAAGAATTACTGAAAAAGTACTGATCGGATCTTAATCAAATTGCAATGGGACCAAACGGGAGGCACCAGCTTTCAAATAAATAAAAAATCATCAAAATCGGTTCACCCAAGCGAAAGTTATGAGGTAAGAAACATAAAAAAAAAATACAGTCGAATTGAGAACCTCCTCCTTTTTTTGAAGTCGGTTAAAAAGTTTCTTATAACTAGACTAAAGGAACTTATAAGATGACTGGTACTTTTTCTGGTTCTTTATCCTTATTATTTATTTTTATTTATTTATTTAAAAAACGTTGCCCCACACTAGGATTATCTCCTGTGTCGTGGGTGCGTTTTACAAACATGAAATATCACATACACAAACACCCAGACTCGGGACAAACATCTATGGTTCGCTCAAAGTTTTGCCCCATGCGGGAATCGAACCCGCAACCCTTAACGCAGCAGTCGAATAGCTTAGCCACTGCGCCAATCAGGTCGTCAAATTATCTATCTGAAAGAAGAATGACAAAACGAATATATGAGGCGAGTGTTAGTGGAGTATCGAAAAGGGAAGACCTAGACCAAATCGGAGATGTTCTGCAAAAAGGGCAAGTGAGGAGTACCCTCAACCGAAGAGCGTGTATGAGGAATGTGATGCGTGTGAATGAAGCAAAAGAAGTATGCCAGGATCGTAGAAAATCCGTGGTCTCTGCTTACCCCTCAGGGAAACAGGCGTGACTTAATGTATGTATGTATGTATTATCTATCTATTAAAATGATTTGCTATTCGTTAGTCTAGCTAAAACTCGAGAACGATCCGAGTCCGATTTGGCTAATTTTGTTCTTAAACACTCATAGAAGTCAACCGGGCACAAATCCAGGCTCCGTGCTGCCACTGAGAATGAACTAATGGAAAAACCCAGTAACACTTTGCCCGACCCGGGATTCGAACCCAGGACCTCGTGCTCAGCAGTCGCGCTTAGCCACCACTAGACCAAAGAGGCAGTCTTAACCTAACATTATCATTTACATGTCTATTAAGTAATACATAAACTAATGACGCGACGGTATTTAATCAAGAACTTCCTTATCATGTCACCATAAAACCCCATGACCCTAAATACACCCAAATCAGCCGTTTCATTCCATTAGTTTTATGGCCTGACCATACGGTATTGCAGTATAAAACAATTTATGTACGATTTTATAGTTTCTAGAAACTATTGTACCTACATTGTTAACATAGATTTGTGTATTTACTAGAAATTTCTCCTGTTACGGGTGCGTTTCATAAACATGACATATCACATACATAAACATCCAGACTCCGGACAATCATCTGCGGTTCGCACAATTTTTTGCCTCGCGCGTAAATCGAACCCTACGTGAAGCAGTTCAACGGTCTCGTAGCTATGTGGCTACCGCTCAGTCGATTTACAAGGTTAAGCCTTCCTCAACCCGGTCAGTCTAGTGATGGGTGACCGTTTTTACAAGTCAAGACCCCTCAGAGCTTCGGAAGGCACGTTGATCCGTTGGTCCTGCGCCTAATCTCGCTTCGGTCGTGTCGGTCTACCATCCCATCGTACTATGAGAGTGAGGACATAGGGAGTGCACTTGTGTTTGTGCGCATACTTGTGCAATGTGCCTTATAGTATTATCTCCTGCATAGTTGGATAGTCTGAGCTAACAGGCACCTTTTGAGACCATTGTTATTAAAAACAATAAACAAAGAAAAAGCAGACATTATCAATTAACATGTCCACAAAGTCCGGGAGCCTACAGACTAGTCCAGGAGTTCAAAGTCAAAGCGAAAATTATTCATAATTAATAACAGCAAATTCTGCAATAGATGAAATTAATAGCCGAGGATTTACGACTGTACCAAGAATAAAGGACTGTTAGGTTCAAATCACATCGATATGACAGCGAAACGGCGATCCTTTTCAGTGTCATACGATATCAAACGTTATTTCCATTACATAATTAATATTAACGCTTGAACAGATCGAGCGGCAGGCTGTGGCGCCGCGAGTACTCCGACGTCTCCTACGCCGCGGCGAGAGTAAGGGATATTATCATCATTATCTGGAAGTCAGGCCACTGTCCAACAATGGCTCATCCTTAGGTGAGGGGGGGAGGGGGTTGCCATAATCGTCACGCACGGCAAGCGGCTTCGGCATCTCAGCATTGTTGGCTAAGTTACAGAAGACGCTGCTACCTATCTTCTGGATTTCCAGTCGCCTCTTACGACACCCACGGGATAAAGGGGGTGTGCAATTCTAGGCCGGGTGGGTATCAAGCGATATTATGTATTATAGTAATGAAGATAAAGTTTAAAGTCGCATGACACTGATACAACTCTTCGCTTCGCTGTCATCTCGGTGTGACGTCAGCTTTACGAGAACCGTTTGTTGGCAGCACTTCATTATTCAGTTTGTTTGACCATTACATCGCTTCGATTTGCGGTTTAGCCTGAAGCTGTTGAAATTTTAAATGCTCTGTAATTGTCCAGGATTCTGAAAATGATGATTAAAATTGTTTAAAAAGCCGTAACGTTTTATGATTAGAGACCTTTCTTTGCACACTTTGATTTATAGCCAGTTTTTCGGTTTTCATTTGGAAATGGAAGAAAATGTTGTCTTGGTGAAGTGAGGAGTACCTCTAACCGATGAGCGTGTATATGGAATGTGATGTGAGTGAATGACTCGAATAATTTGTGTCAGGTTCGTAGCAAATTAAAATCCGTGGTCTCTGTCTATATCCCTGGCAAACAGGCGTGGCTTTATGTATGTAGTGAGTATGAAGGGAGACTGACTACACAGGTGTGCCGGATTTATGGATTTATGGTGCTATATTTTTCCCCTGGAGGCTCTCTACTTGCACCCTTGATTCATTATACCTATAAATACGATCGCCGTGTGGTATCCGGCTTAGAATTGACCACTCCCTCTCCTCCCAAGGGTGTCGTAAGAGGCGACTAAGGGAAAAATCCAGTAGATGGGCAGCAGCGTCTTCTGTAACTTAACCACCAATACTGCGATCCCCAAGCCGTTTGCCAAGCGTGAGGATTATGGCAACCCCCCCACCCTAAGGGGGAGGCCTTTGTTCAGCAGTGGACGTCTTCCGGCTGATGATGATGATAAATACGAAGCTCTTTGAGTAAATTAGTTAGCCATTCGACACCACAAAAGCCTAATAAAACACACATTATCTAATTCCGCATCCATTGAACTATAACGATATCTTTGTGGAGGCCATTCATTGGTGGATATCGCGCAATGGACACAACACACGCAATGTTATCGTTGCGAATCAAATATATTGGAGGAAGAAGAATGTTTAATAATATATTATTATGTAAAGTAATTAAAATTAGGCGGTTTATTAGCCTGTATAAATTGTACTCTCAGTATCAAAAATAGGAGTTAGAACTACTTCTTCTCGTAGTAACTTTCGTGAGTGTTATCTATATTATTTACTGTATATTCCGGTTATACTCACGGGTGTATTCTGTTCGGCTCGCGACTCTGCCGCGTAACCAGCTCATGAATAAGGGCTCCGGTCGAGTTTGACACTAGTCGGGCATTCCCGAATACACCCGTGAGTATAACCGGAATATACAGTAAATAATACTTCTTCTTGACTATAAATTTAAATAAAAAGATTTACTATATTCTACTACTATATTCTATATTTGTGATTTTGAGTATTTAATTAAAATAACAGGACACACAATTTTGAATCAATAAAACCTTTGAAATTCTCTTCATATCAATACAAAGATTTGTTTCAATCATACCGAATAACGTTCCAAATCAAAGTCACAATTTACACAAAACGAAATCAAAATCGGTACATCCGTTTGGGAGATACGATTCCACAGATAGATACACAGATACCGAGTCAAACTGGTTACACTAATTTTGTGTATTGAAGTTCAAAAATATACCTAGAACTCCTATAAATAGTCTGTGTATCAAAGTAATCTAGTTACCAAACAAAAATAATATGAAAAACTCGACAGAAACAACGAAGGCAAATCGTAGAATGTTTTCATATTAGCATACCAATCGCTAGTTTGTGACCGATCTAATTAGATACAGAGAGATACTGTTTGTTTGTTCGCATTAAACTCGGGAACTATTGACTCGCTTTGAATCCACGATGAGACACACGGAACTCTATTTATTAGCTATGATTGTACTTATTTAGGAGTAGTCATCGGGAGAAGTGATTTCTTGAATTTTGGATTCTGGAACAAAAATGTTTATGAAATTGATTTTGACTGCTTCGTTGGTCTAGTGGTTGCTATGCGCGACTGCTGAGGTCCTGGGTTTGAGTCTCGAGTCGAGCAAAGCGTTGGGTTTTTCTTAAAGTTATTCTCAATTGCAGCTAGATTCAAGTTTTGTGTTCGGTTATTGGTGTTAGTTAGACTTGCCAATTGGATCTATAACATAACTGGCGAAAAATGAGAATGTACTGCAGAAGTGCAGACCTTTGCCTACTCCTTAAGGGAATACAGGCGTGATATATACGCGGCAGGATGCCGTGGCGTACCGCGGTAGGCAACGGCATACCGAGGACGCCCGCGCTCGTTGTGACATATTGCACGCACGCATTCGCATGCCATGGCATGGCGCTGGAATGCCGCGGTATCTAAGCGCCTATCTCTGTGCCTGACTGACGGAAAAATCTTTTGCCATCCCGTCCCGGTTGCGTTAGCCTTAAAAAGTTATAACATCAAAAACTATAGCTCTTTCCAAACTACTGTCGCGAGCATAATGATTATTTTTATATTCAATCCGGCACTTAAGTTCGAGTTCATAAATTTCAATGTCTGCGACCCTATTACATAATCTCATAAAGATAAAAATGAAAGCAATGACCCGCTATATAGTGACGTGCCAAAAATGAGTAATCGATCCTTACGAGCTTACTACTCGATTGGGGAAGCGTTGGCACTAAACGGGCTAGACCAGGGTTGTCAAAACAAAAAAAAAACAAATCGGAATTTTCTGGTATACATAAGCTATGAAGATATTTGCCAAGTGGTATCCGGCCCAGAAATTACCACCTCTTTACTCCCCTGGGTGTAGTTAGAAGCGACTAATGGAAAATCCAGCTAATGTGTAGCAGCATCTTCTGTAACTTCACTACCAATACTACGATCTCCAAGCCGCTTGCCAAGCGTGGGGATTATGGCAATCCCCTCACACTCCAAGGGGGAAGCCTTTGTTAAACAGTAAAGGTATTCCGGCTGATGATGAAGCTATTATGTAGGCTGTGCATGTAGATTTGTATCTTCCGAAGGAGTTTTCAGAGGTGTGCCTTTTCTATAAGAAGATAGAATGGAAGTTCCATAAGTAACAGAGAATGCATCTGCTAGACAGCTGTGTAGTTGTAGAATAAATAAGAATCCTACAGGCAAAAATAATCATTGCGACGCATAACTTAGGAGGTCCTTAGTTTGGTGGTCACTATACGTGACTGCTGAGCCTAGGGATTCGGATCTCGGGTTGGGCAATATGTTGTGGGGTTTTCCATTAGGTAATTCTCAGTAGCAGCACAGACTCAAGATTTGTGCCCGATTAATGGCAATAGGCTCGCTCCATACATATGAGGAATATGATGCATGTGAATGAAGCGAAAGAAGTATGCCAGGATCGTAGCAAATGGAAATCCGTAGTCTCTGCCTATCCCTCAGGGTGTGACTTTATGTATGTATGTATAAAAAGGTGCACATTCCCAATACATTTATGTTCGTGAGATCAAAGTGTTATGTAGGTATATTGATTGACTGCCTCGTTGGTCTAATGGTTGCTAAGCGCGACTGCTGAGCACGAGGTCCTGGGTTCGAATCCCGGGTCGGGCAAAGTGTTACTGAGATTTTCCATTAGGTAATTCTCAGTAACAGCACGGAGTCTGGATCTGTGCCCGGTTGATGGCAATAGGCTCGCCCCCTATTACATTGGGACCTAAAACATAACTGGCGAAATGTGGGCGTACTATATGTGCACCTCTGCCTACCCCTTCGGGGGATACAGGCGTGATGTTATGTATGATTTGTGTTGAGTTGGATGCGTTAGTCATTCGCCGGAACACATTTCATTCGAGAATCATAGTTACGAGAATTACCGAGAATATGGAATAGCAGTTCCAATACATTAGCATTTACATTCACAAAAGTTCAGTAATTAACTTTTAGTGTTACTGTAATGTAAACCTTTGTGCAAATATATCCAGTACCTTTAGCCTGATCTAGCAAAAAGTGAGTCGTTTTTTTTTGTTCGTCAGCCCTACAAAAGACATTACACTGCCAATATATCGAGCGTGGCACTGCTTTATGCCTGTGATAGAATTATCGATGTTTTATGTGACGATATGAGTTTTGGAATTGAAGTCTTTTACGTAAGATATTTTGGGAAGGCGGAACGTTCGAACGTTTAAGTATTTTGCTTGCTTATAGTACTATTAGGTTAGGCAAACATAACATCACGCCTGTATTCCTCGAAGGGGTAGGCAAAGGTGCACATATAGTCCACCCACATTTCGCCAGTTATGGTTTAGGTCCCAATGTAATAAGGGGCGAGCCTATTGCCATCAACCGGGCACAAATCCAGACTCCGTGCTGCCACTGAGAATTACCTAATAGAAAAACCCAGTAACACTCTGGTTAGGCAAATAAGTTAATATTAAAAAAATATTTTGAACCCAAGCTTTTAAACCAGCTAGGCTCAAAGTACTAGTGAAGATGTATTAAACAAGCACAACACGGTGGAATTGCCTCATTTCGTCACCAAGTTCCTAAAACCGTCTTCACTCCATCATCAAAAAATTCCATAATTATATTCTCATCAAATTATTTAAGTATGCAAAATTTCATTTCAATCGGATGTCATAAAATGGTTCTAATTTATATTGCAAGATTTTACATACATACATACATGCATACTTACATACAAACATTGCAAGTTACGGATGAAAAGCAAAAAACGGAGTCTGGATTTGTGCCCGGTTGATGGCAATAGGCTCGCCCCCTATTACATTGCGACCTAAAAACATAGCTGGCAAAATGTAGATGTACTATATGTGCACCTCTGCCTACCCCTCCAGGGAATATAGGCGTGATATTATGTTATGTATGAACTACATCTCAATTTAATGTAGTACGGATGTAACAGGAGCCTGATGCAATTATATACTACTAGCTACAGTCTAGATCGCGCGGGACAGAGATAAATCGTTTCATTAGAGCGAGAGAACGGGTGCGAGCGGGACGGATGTATGTGGAATTAGGTTAGTTAGTGCTAAGCTTAGACAATATGTTATTGTCTTTAGAATTGCCAGGGCCGGATGGAGAGCAAAGGGTTGAAGTCACAATGTTGGAAAACAATGTGCTGATGACAACTAATATATACGTACCTATAGTCTTATAGTCTATAGATGAATACTTTGGAGGAGGAGGAGGAGGAATACTTTGATGCTTTTTAACTGTTTATTTTTGTATATATTGTTTTTATTTTGTATTAGAATTAAGTTGTAAATAGTTTTAAATTGATTAAGGGAAACTTGTAAAATGATGGACACGAGCGGGACTCGAACCCGCGACAGTCGCCGTACCGTGGCGCGTTGTAAATAGTTTTTAAATATTTCATAGATTAGATTACAAAGATTATAATAAAGTCTTATAGAGATTATAAATAATATTTATAGTCTTCTTATCGTATGGTTGATGAACAACCTGGTGTCAGAGTTTAAGCCGCAGGCCTTTGACATGGCTTTACACACCGTTAAAAAATTGCTCAGGTGTGCCCGGTTTCCTCACGACGTTTTTCTTCACCGTCTTTAGCAACTGATAAGTAATTTACAATGCGCACATAAATTCGATAATACATAGGTTTTGAACTTGCGAGATTTGAAACGGTAGTCCAATGGTCACACCACACGGCTATCACCTCTATTTATATATATATTTGTAATAAGACTGAGAGATAGTGTGTATAATTATTATCATACCAGTATTCCACAAAAAACTTGATAGAGGAGCCTTTAAATCAAAAATGTAGCATGGCAACATGCTAAATTGGAACCAAAAGCCATATAAATGTTGTGGTTAAAAAATAGTACAAAACGAAAACGTACTAAAAGTATATATATTTTTTTTAAAAAACGTCGCCCCACACTAGGATTTTCTCCTGTATCGTGGGTGCGTTTCACAAACATGAAATATCACAAACACAAACACCCAGACTCGGGACAAACATCTGCGGTTCGCACAAAGTTTTTCCCCGTGCGGGAATCGTACCCGCAACCCTTAGCGCAGCAGTCCAATCGCTTAGCCACTGCGCTAATCGGGTCGTCAAAATTTAGCAGACCATACTAAGAAAATATGTTTAATTCATTTCTAAATCCGGCCCTGTACCCTTCGGGCAGCGAGTAATATATAGAGATGTTTATCACAGCATAAAACACTCGGAGCATGATGTATTTGTAAACTCAATCGGCTGTAAAAAACATTTATAATCATGATTTTCTATAGACCTTCGTATAAAGTGTAGGAAAATATACTTAAAATATTTTTTAAGACCACAATATTAGTGATTATAAGACGAAAAAAATTATTCTCAACTATACTGCCCACTTACCATGAACTCTTAAAGCAGGAGAGTTTACATTGTGGAAGCGAGACTCTGCTAGGTGCAGTGTAATGCGGCTTCCTACTTCTACATCATAAACTGTCTTGCTTTAAGAGGTCATGGTAAGGTGGTCGATAAAGCTGCACTTATAGTATAGTGACCGGTTTGCAGAGGGATGACCATTTAATGGCGTAGCTTTCATTTGAAGTATCTATAGACTTACTTCCTCGTTGGTCTAGTGGTTACTGAGCTTGACTTTGAGGAGTCTAGATTTGTGACCAGTAACAGATCAGTGGCAATAGGCTCGCCACCTATTATAATAATAATAAGCCTTTATTTTGTTTCCTTAACTTACAAATAAAAAATATAAAAACATAAATATAGTAGTAAAGAAATATAAGTACTTAAGATAAATTTAATTTTTAGTTAAGGCCCCTTGCGGGTATAGGCCTCCTCCAACAGCTTCCAGGTTTTTCTCGTGTTCGTTTTCTCTATCCAGTCGCTTCCAGCTTGGTTTTTTATTTCGTCGACCCAGCGTTCCTTTGGGCGTCCTCTGGTCCTCTTACCTTTGGGCCCTGGCCTCCTATTACATTTGGACAATTTACCGACTCTCGATAGATAGAAAGGGCAACGACAGGCCACCGTAGGCTTCATTGGATGCGACAGTTCCCATAGCCTGTCAGCCTGGCCGGGCGCAAACAGGCCTGCGATAAAACAGGCCGTGGCACCATGGCCTAACTCGAGCAAAATGTGCATGTACTACACACGGGGTGATGCAATAAAGGCGCGATGATATGTTATATTATAGACCTACTAGTGCAAGGTATATACGTCTCTTTACAAGTGGCATTTGTAAGCAGTAGTTTTCGCAGGTAGGCATAAAACTCAACACCCAACACCACTTCTGGCTTCTTAAATTCTCCTTATTGAATAAAACAAAAGAATAAAAGGTGTGAGACCGCGTTAAGTGCAACAACGCCCGCGATTACCGACTGTGCTAATTGTGGAAGTAATTTACGCTATTTGTAGAGCAATTATTTTTCTTGTCCTTGGAATAGAATGAGAATTAGTTTTTACAAGCTTTTATTTTTATATTTCACTTGCAATGTTTGTATATGTATATGGAAGATTGTGGGTGTGTTTAGGTACATATCTGGGTCTTATTAGTTTAATTTGATTATTATAACTATTTTACAACTATTTACAACTTAAATCTAATTTACTAAAATAACTTTCGTGAGTGTTATCCATATTATTTACTGTATATTCCGGTTATACTCCCGGGTGTACTTAAATCTAATACAAAGTAAAAACAATATATACAAAAATAAAAAGTATTAAAAATTCAAAAGCATCAAAAAAATCATCTCCGTCGATGTCAACCAGTAACATGCCCAAAGTAAGTTTGTTTAGGTCGAATCTTACGGGAACCCGCGATTTGAACCCAGGATCTCATGCTTAGTCGCGCTTAGCGACCACTAGACGAACGTGACATTAGATAACAACATTGTATAATATAGAATTAACATAACATAACAAACCATCACGCCTGTATTCCCCGAAGGGGTAGGCACATATAGTACACCCATATTTTGCCAGTTATGTTTTTAGGTCCCAATGTAATAGGGGGCGAGCCTATTTCCATCAACCGGGCACAAATCCAGACTCCGTGCTGCCACTGAGAATCACCTAATGGAAAAACCCAGTAACACTTTGCTCGACCGGGGTTCGAACCCAGGACCTCGTGCTCAGCAGTCGCGCTTAGCAACTACTAGACCAACGAGGCAGTCTCTCTCAGTCAATATAGAATTGTCTTATAAAAATGCAGCATTATTAATATGCAGCGCTCTAAGTCCCTAGTCTAACTTAGTAACATGATGTAATGATCACCACGTGTAACAATTCGGCGTAATGGCTCAGTGACTGTAGCCATGCATAAATTAATCCTAACATTACTGGCACTCTGGATTAGACTGATACACAGTGGCCCATGCTGGCTGTGCTGAAGTGAGCTGTTGATAACTATTTTGATTGTACCATAGATTGGGTATATATCTAAATACGTAGGTACGTATTTTTTGTGTTGATTGATTTCATTTTGAGTTCCGCAGTGGCTAAAGAATAAATACATAGGTTTATATCCAGGAAAAAATAATATAATATTGCTTTAAGTTTGACGACCGAATTGGAGCAAAGGCTAAGCGATTGGACTGTTGCGCTAAGGGTTGCGGGTTCGATTCCCGCACGGGGCAAAACTTTGTGCGAACCACAGATGTTTGTCCCGAGTCTGGGTGTATGTGTATGTAATATTTCATGTTTGTGAAACGCACCCACGACACAGGAGAAATTCTTAGTGTGGGGCGACGTTTTTTTTGTGTTGATTGATTTCATTTTGAGTTCCACAGTGGCTAAAGAGTAATTACCTAGGTATATATCCGGGCGAATATATATAAATACTAGCTGGGCCCCGTGGTGTTACTCGCTACATTTTTTCGGGATAAAAAGTAGCATAATATGTGTCAATCCTTTATAATATTATATAGGCGAAAGTTTGTGAGTACGTTTGTGTGATTGTATGTTTGTTACCTCTTCACGCTCACACAGTTAGACCGATTTTGATGAAATTTCATATGGAGGTAGCTGACACACACGGAAAAATGTAGCAGGTAACATCGCGGGGCGCAGCTAGTCATAAATACATTACACACTTTTCAGAATGTATCTTGCGCATAAAGGAAGTTTTACACCCGGAAAACTAAAGTTTCTACGTACAGACGGACAGTAAAACACGATCAAAACAGGGTTTGTGTGAGCTTTATATCTATTGTTTACGACAAACGTGCTGATAGTAAAATATATGCATAGTATTTGCGAAGGTAACCGCGTGTGGAATAGTAAGTAACATTTATTTGTGAACAAATAGGAATTTTATTCATGGAAATATCGGTAAGTTGTGGTATGATACGTTTTAGGTGCAATATAAGGTGGTAAGCGGTAAAGGGAAACATTGTTATGAAAAAAACGTCGCCCCACACTAGGAATTTCTCTTGTATTTTTGCGTTTTACAAACATGAAATAACACTTACTATAGGTAGATATTATAATACTAACTTTTGACCACGGTTTCGCCCGCTTTAAGAAGCCTATGTCCTTTCTCGAGTTTTAAACTTTTTACATGCAAAATTTCGTCAACATCCGTCCAGCAGTTTCGTCGTGAAGGCATAACATACAGCCAGAGTTATTTTCACATTTATAATATTAGTATGGATAAGTATATACTGATAATATTGGTGTTCTGACATATATTTTCGTCTAACTATAGCAGAAACACAGTTATAATAACATACATATATCCTATTCCAGTGTCAGCAAGGGAATAGACTAGGTTAGAGAGAGACCAAGCTAGAAATAAAGACGTTAATTGGTGTTAACTAATAATTACCGTCGGAACAAAGGCTTCACGAGTTATTGGCTAACTTTGTTGGCTTGCTTATTGTGCTGAAATATGAGCGGTGTGGCCACTAGAAACGAGTTTTTTTTTAAAAACGTCCCACACTAGGAATTTCTCCTGTGTCGTGTGTGCGTTTCACAAACATGAAATATCACATACAGAAACACCCAGACTCGGGACAAACATCTGTGGTTCGCACAAAGTTTTGCCCCGTGCAGGGATCAACAACAACCCTTAGCGCAGCAGTCCAATTGCTTAGCCACTGCGCTAACCAGGTCGTCAGAGTTATTGGTAAATATTTTATCTGTGACGTATCTTTTCTATATGTATAATTAAAATTATGTTTGATCACCTAGACTTTGATCCCGACAGTAAAAATATAAACATAACATCACGCCTGTATTGTCTGACTGTATAGTCAGAGGTGCGCATATAGTATACCCACATTTCGCCAGTTATGTTTTTCGGTCCCAATGTAAAACCCAGTACCTATCTTTTTGCCCAATCCGGGATCCGAACCCAGGACCTCGTGCTCAGCAGTCGAGCTTAGCAACCACTAGACCAACGAGGCAGTGAAAGGGTTAATATCAAAAGGCTCGCCTACGATTGTTATACAGCTGGCAAAATGTGGGTGAACTACACACACCACTTCAAGGAATACAGGCTGTTATGTTTAAAAAAAAAGTGATTTTCTCCCTTCTAGGGGCCCAACTTCATTGCGTATAGCCTGCAAAGAAATACTAGCGTTCATTTGAACAGCTCAGGTGCTTGTTTACACTTGGCGCGAAATTAGCAAGAAACTGGTGTAAATTGCGACATAAGTTTGCTCTTAAGTGTACTTAGAAACTGCACTTTTTGTTGGTGGGAACATGACGTTTTGCTGTGTGTTTTATAAAGCGCTTTAAAATAGTTGCGCTTTAATTGCAAAAAGAAATTCTCTATGAGTGATTGTACATTTTTTATTGCCTCGTTAGTCTAGCGGTTGCTAAGCGCGACTGCTGAGCACGAGGTCCTGGGTTCGAATTCAGTGTCGAGCAAAGTGGTACCTACGTTCTTGGTTTTTCCATTAGATAATTCTCAGTAGCAGCACGGAGTCTGGATGTGTGCGCGGATGATGGCAATAGGCTCGCCCCCTATTACATTAGGACGGAAAAACATAACTGGCGAAATGTGGGTGTACTATACGTGCACCTCTGCCTACAGGCGTGATGTTATGTATGTATGTAGATATATTCTTCTTTATCAGAAATCTATAAAACCATATTTTCGTTCCAGTAGCATAGTGTGAAGACTTAGAAAAAAACACGATTCGCTTCTCTCAATAAGAATTTTAGAGTTTACACGTGTATTTCACTTATACAGTAAACGGACACGTGTAACATAACTTTGCAGTCAATGTTTGCAGCTTCGATTCATCGATTGTATTTCAACGACAACTTTCCGTGAAATGTGGTGCGAGTCTATTAGTTTGCGATAGTAAGAATAACATAACGTTAAAAAGTAAGAAAGTTACACCTGTATTTCTCGGAGGGGTAGGCAGAGGTGGACATATAGTACACCTACATTTCGCCAGTAGTTATGTTAGTGAATGCCTTGATTTGAACTTGCGACCTTTGAATTGGCAGTCCAACGGTCATACCAATGGCTATCAGTGCTGTTATTTAGCTAAATTAAACACAATTGCATTAACGTCAAAATTATTGTTATCAATACAAATACCATAAAATCTCTTAGTAGATAACATTTATCTACTACTACAATATATTTTTTATCTAATTTCAAAGAGTAATTACGAGAATTGAACTTTTGAATGGGTTCAAAAGGTACTGTGATTGGGGGTCAAAATATACTGGATATCCAAAAGTTTCCTTTCCAACAAATGTGATTTGACCCTCTAATTAAAGTGAAATGGCTATTGGAGGGAAAGCACGAACGTTCTTTCTAAATAACTTTTGAGGAAAATGTTACTTTTCTATTTGATAAAAATGTCTAATACGATTTAAAGTTCTATCATAGAAAGTGGTTAAAAGGAGTGCCTCGTTGGTCTAGTGGTCGCTAAGCGCGACTGCTGAGCACGAGGTTCTGGGATCGAATCCCGGATCGGGCAGTGTTACTGGGCTTTTCCAGTAGGTAATTCTTAGTGGCAGCACGGAGTCTGGATTTGTGCCCGGTTGATGGCAATAGGCTCGCCCCTATTACATTGGGACCTAAAAACATAACTGGCGAAATGTGGGTGTACTGTGTGTATGTGCACCTCTGCCTACCCCTTTGGGGAATACAGGCGTAATGTTATGTTATGTTAAAAGAAACGGTGGGTAACTTCAAAATGCCTGCTAAGGTACCTAATTAAAGAGATGGAAAAGTATTAGTAGATTCTGTTGGATTGCTTCTTCAATTGTGTTAGAAAACTTACAGGTTTGAAATGATAAATAATATACAGTTAAGTGAAAGACTTGAAGTGGTAGGCAATGTTGTAATAAAAGGCTATGTGCGAGGCAAGCCTATTGCCATTTACCGGGCACAAATCCAAGACCCGTACTGTTACTCTTCTCACGGAGTCTGGAAATCATGAGGTAATTCTTTCATTATTATCAGCTGGATGACGTCCACTGCCGAACAAGTACCTCCCCCTTAGAACGCCACAATAAATGACAAATTGCCATTTGCATCCACCGGTTCTCCGCAACTCTGACAACCACCTGGTGGGAGGCCTGCCAACGCTGCGTTTTGCTTTATTCTTTACATAATATATAAATGGAAATAACCAAATATCACTTTTTAACTTGGAATTCGAACCCAAGATTTCACGCTTAGCAGTCACGCGTGCGACCAGTAGTAGCTATAACTTGGCATAGAAACATTACATTTCGAAGAACGGCTTCCAATCCAGAAAAGTAATAGGAAATGTCTAAGTAAATTGCAGTTGTTATGGCCGTAACATCCTCCAGCTCCAGCTGTATGACAGCGAGCACCGGGGCGGTGATGACAGCAGCGCGAGGAGCGCTGTTTTCAAATATATTATTTTGTATTGAAGTGTTCTCGATGTCAGCGGAGCGGGGAGCGGCGAACGAGCGATGCGTTCTAATCGCCAGGCGCCGCTACCGCCCCACTACCCGCTGTCATCCAGTTTATTTCCTTATAGAGTCACTAAGCGAACGCGGCATTAAACTAATCACGCTTGCCGTATGCCTTTGGCAAGTTAACACAAACCCTGACACAATAACTGGGTACGACAGACCTTGGAAAAGATAGTGATGTTCAGATATTACCAACTGCTTTAATTGCATACGTTTGACCTGTTTGGCACAGCGCTTGAGTGCCAATTCTAAAACTCGACTTAGGTTAATATAAAGTAGCATTTAAGTTTCAACATACTGGCTACACTGGCGGACAAAATTGATGGGCCTTTTATTAGGCACTGGGCAGGTAGGCATGTGCGTACTGACGTACATGTCGCCAATTAATTTTAATTCTCTGTATGTACTAACAATAGGTTAAGATTTTACTAACACAATATGGATCAATGGTCTGAAATAAATAAATTATTATTATTATATTATTTAAACACGAAATGCTTACGAGGTAGACAGACATTATTAATAGGTTACTTGGATACTTTGTGGTCAAAATTTCACATAACTGGCATTGCTGGGGTTGTATATTAGTCCCATATTTCGCCAGTTATGTTGTAGGTCCTAATGTTTAGGGGGGGGGGGGGGGGGGCTATCACCATTGACTAGTCACAAATCAAACTCCGTGCTGCTGAGAAATAGCTAATGGAAGCCATATCAGAGGCCTACAGGCATTTAGACACGAGGTTGTATATCAACCATATGATAAGAATTTTTAAACTATCGCGTTGCATGATTATAATAGAACCACAACGGCCGGTGAAACTCGGTCAAAACGTCAAGTCAAAAATTTAAAAAGTTGTGTTCGCGTTTGTTCCCGTTTTGTGATTTCTATCATAATTAAGATAAGAAAAAGAAGTTACTATAATAACTTTCGTGAGTGTTATCCATCTAAACTAACGAAACGACCCCGCCGCGTCACCTGCTCATGAATAAGGGCTCCGTTAGAGTCCGAAACTAGTCGGGCATTCCGAATATCGACGTGAGTATAACCGGTATATATAGTAGATAAGAAGAAGAAGACCCGAAGGAAAAACCTAGTTTAATCAGGCATCCCCGAAAGATACGCTTAGCAAAAGTGGAGTGACTCCTAAATAATATGGATAACACTCACGAAAGTGTTACAGTAAAATAACCTGTATTTATTCCAGTAATATCCCTGCTACTGTTATTATCTACGAGCCCAGTATAAAGTGACCCATTTACTGAGTTTATCGCTACTTAGGTGGGTGTCAAGTAAACTTATGTTGTTTTAGTTCTACTAGGAATACGATAAAGCTGCTTTTACTTCCAACTTTGTTTTTTTTATTCTTTGTTCGCGTTTCTATCTGCGGTTTACTTTGAGTTATTACAAAGTATGTTTTGATCCTGTCGGATAATAATGAAGTCTGTATAATAGTTGGAAGTGGTCAGGTGGAGTGCCGGGCACCTCCCATTCCCTCCCATTCCGTCTCGTGGGTGTCGTAGGAGGGGACTGAGGATTATTCAGAAGATGGGCAGCGGCGTCTTCTTTAAGATCACCAATACTACGATCTCCAAGCTTGCCAAGCGTGGGAATTTTGGCACCCCCCGGTCTTTGTGCAACAGTGGACGTCTACAGGCTGATGATGATGATTAATTCATTGAAATCCAATACATACATGTTTTCTAAATAATAATAAATAATTATTAGTGTTATGATCTGATATCTTTATGAACTATGACTGCCTCGTTGGTCTAGTGGCTGCTAAGCGCGACTGCTGAGCACGAGATCCTGGGTTCGAATCCCGGGTCGGGCAAAGTGTTACTGGGTTTTTCCATTAGGTAATTCTCAGTAACAGCACGGAGTCTGTATTTGTGCCCGGTTGATGGCAATAGGCTCGCCCCCTATTACATTGGGACCTAAAACATAACTGGCGAAATGTGGGTGTACTATAATGTGCACCTCTGCCTACCCCTTCGGGGAATACAGGCGTGATGTTATGTTGTTTTATGTTGTTGTTATGTATCTTTATGAACTTTGTGATGATGTATGACACACAGTTTCTTTAGTTGGTTCAATATTTTCATCAACATCATTTTGTTTCAGTACCACCACATTGTATGACCTATACAGTGGCAGTACTGGGCTAAAATAGTATTTTAATGTTAGTAATTTTCACAAGGTTGCATGTTCAAACCCAGGCAAATATCAATGTGACTTTTTCAATGTCACAAATGCTTTCTCAGATATTCTAACACACCACTGACACAGCGACGCAAAACATAGCGAAAAACCTGGATGTCATTATCTGAAATTGCCAACCCGCAGTGAGCTAGCGTGGCGATCAATGCTCAATCTTTCTCTATAAGAAAAGAGGCCTTTGCCCTGCAGTGGGTCAGTTATAGGCTGTTATTATTATAATTTTCTTACCACAAATCATAAGTCATCTCTCATCGTCAGCCTATCTTAGTCCACAGCTGGACAAAGGCTTCTCCTATGGCACACATCTCTCAAGAAAACTTAGTAAATAAACCTAAAGATTATTTTTTAAAGTTTCAATGTATTACTAACACACTATGGACAATCTAGTCTGAAATAAATACATTTATATTTAACATTTTATTCTGCTACACCGTCATACAGAAATCAAACGCGAAGGTCTTAAAAATACAATATGGAACTTGGAACCGGATCTGTGCTCGTTACTTTGAGGCGGCGCGCGGCGTTTAGAGTATTTCCCGAGGGCTTGCTGCAAGCCGTAGTCACAAGCATCAAGATACATGTCTACCATTACACTGTTTATGGGCTCCAGAATTATTTGATGGTATAATATGGTCGTTCATTGTGTCTGGGCATAGGTACCTACGAGCGAAGCGAACACGCCTTACCCTTCAGATCAGTCGATCTGAAGGCTAAGGCGTTTTCGCTGCAGTCTTGTGATGGGTGACTGTTTGCAAATGTTGAGATCCCTCCGTGGTTAAGAATGCACGTTAAGCTGTTGGTCATGCGCCTGATCTCTCTCTCCGATCATCCCAATTGGTTATCAATGATTTTTTTAGATTAACTACGTGTCGTATATAATGTTCTCAATACATTCGATGTTTTCAATCGTCCCCAACGGATCCACTGTTTATCTTCGTCCAGGTCGTTAAAGTATATCGAGGGTAAAAGAGTTATAGAGGTACGCGAACCTGATTGGTCGATGCAGATATTCAGACAATATGCTTTATTTATTGGTTACCTGCAGTCGTAAATAGTTTTTACAGCATAACGTTGAAATTGCACAGTTGAGAATGAATCTGGTCTTTTATTTTCACTGTTGTAAGACAACAGCACTAAAAGCGGAGTAATATGACCGTTTGACTGCTAAGTCAAAGATCGCCAGTTCAAACCTAAGGTCCTGGGTTTAATTTAATTTATATATGTTAGTCTGTAAGGTATATATCTATGGGCCATTGAAGCCTGAAAATAAATGATTATTATTATTATTATTAATTCCCAGGTCTGGCCAAATGATATTGCGTTTTCCCATCAGTTATTTTTTGTGTACGGAGTCTGACTTCGCGCCCGGTCAATGGCGATAGACTTATCCCCTATTACACAGGACCAACATAACAGTAAACTGAGAGAGTATTATACTCCTGTGACGTAAGCAGTATCTGTGAATAACTAAAAATAGTCCTGGTGGCCTAGTGTTTAACATACCATATTTGTATGCACCAGGTTGCAGGTTCAAACCCAGGCAAATATCAATGTGATCTTTCAATGTCAGAAATACTTTTTTAAATATTCTAAGACACCACTGACTAACGGTGACGGAATACATCGTGAGGAAACCTGGGTGTCATTATCTGAAATCACCAACCCGCAGTGAGTTAGCGTGGAGATCAATGCTCAATCCTTCTCTGTACGAGAAGAGGCCTTTGCCCTGCAGTGGGACAGTTATAGACTGTTATTATAATAAAGGACCGTAGTAGCCATCCATATTTCTCGGTAGTTTTGTTAGCTAAAGGTCTTCTTAAGCATCTAGTTTCACGCTACAACTTAAGTCCTGAAACTTTACCTCGTCCATGATTTATTTGAAGTAAGAACTAGTTTCCTGGAGAATATTGGATGGCTATTTAACTTTGATGCAATAAAATAGGGACTATTTATGATAAACAACTAACTTGTGGGTGAGAGGTTGTTTGTTTGTGTGTGCACAAATCATTGTTGCCAATTTTGTCCAAAACGGCTTGATCATTTTTTATGTGGTTTCCGATAACAGGTATATGGTTTATTATTTTACTTAGGCATCAAGGCTCATATCGATTTATACAATACTATATTATATTTAACGAAACGTACGCAGAGGCGTGCTACATAAACATAACATCATGTCTATTCGTATAACTTGAAAATTATATATGACTTTTTGTATTTTTTATGCATGTTGCCATGCTAGGCTTAAATTGATGGATGCGAGCAGAGACACGGTGGCTCAGTTGGCAGAGCGGCGCCACGGTACGGCGACTGTCGCGGGTTCGAGTCCCGCTCGTGTCCATCATTTTTCAAGTTTCCCCTAATCAATTTGAAAATTATATACAACTACTGGTGATATTTGCTTTTTTAGGTTCTTTTTTAAACTATCATCATAATTAGCTGGAAGACATCCACTGTTGAACAAAGGCCTCCCTCTTAGAATACCACAATAAACGATAACTTGCCATTTGCATCCACCGGTTGCCCACAACCCTGACGATATCGTCGGTCCATCTGATCCATCCATCCGATCTGGTGGGAGGCCTGCCAACGCTGCGTTTTAAGCTACAATAGTACCTAATATGTATTTAGGGTAACTATAATATGATTATAATATGTCGATGCTTAACGATGACCCGCTCGACTGGGGCAGGGACTTGTTTTATAGCTCAAATGATATCAAGGACCACCTTCAAAGACACAAAATTAATTTTGTATAGGGATATCTCCGACATACCTATATTATTTTCATAAGCCCTTGAAGAATTCTGTCAAAGATACCTCTAATCCCACATTTGCTACCAAAAAATCTCTGCTGTGATTAACACCCGGTATCCATAGTACCTACACAGTTATTACCATATTAATAAGACAAGTTGACAGCAATTAATCTGTGAGGGCTCCTAATGACTCCAATCTTCTAATTGTGTGTTAGCTTGAGTTATACTGTTAGCGATTGGAAGTGATATTATATGAGTCTATCATCGTGCACTGCAAGAAATGAAATAAGCGTTTTCTAAAGCGCGTCACATTTCCTAGTATAGGCAACCATTATCCAAGAATCTGAGGTCTATAGAGCCGAGAAAGACTTATTCAGAAGCTGTAGATCGTCATCATCCGGAAGACATCTACTATTAAAGGCCTCGTCCTTAGAAAGCGAGGGTTGCCACAATACTCACGTTTGGGCATCACAGTATTGGTGGTAAAGTTACAGAAGATGCTGCTGCCTATCTTCTGGATTTTCCCTTAGTCGCCTCTTACGACACTCACGGGATGTAATGGGGAGGAGCTGTTCTGGCCCGGCATTCCACGAGCGGTATAAATACCACCCCATAAATGTCTATATGCAGGGTCCTTTCATTCAGAAATGAAACTGGCATTTGGGCATGGCTTTTAAGCCGCGTTTTCACTAGGGAACATGTCGCGGAGACATATTCAAACAATCACGTGGTATGTCTCTGCGACTTGGTGGGACAGTGTCGCTCGACATTTGCGTTGTTCACGCTACCCAGTGGCAAATAGTATGTTCGCCCGAGGAGATTAGTATTGTTCAGTGCGACTTACAAATAGCGACTCGCGTCCTCACTATTCAAAAGTTGCCGGCGACTGTCTAAGGACACGGAGGTCGAGCAAGTCGACACGACTTGCGATAAGTCCCGCAACCCGAAGATGTCGCAAGCGACGTCTAGTCATATTGCGGAACACGTAAATTTCGCGGCAAGCAACAGAGTTGCGGGGCAAAATAATGTCGCGTAGTGAAAAGACGGCTTTTAGAAAAGTTTCCTAATTTAGTTTTTTTGAGCAGCAGCATCATATTGCTTTAATAACTCCTAAACAATTCTATGTAGTAACCAAATAGGTGTGTGGTTATGTACGTCTTTGTCACCAATAAAGGTTTGAGTCTGGTAATAAAGATACAAATTTTCTGGGGTATATTATATCACTTATTCAAATAAATGTTACTTTCTTTTTTCTTTCTTTCGTTACATCCAAGCGTGATTAGGTAGTTGTGGTGCAACTTGGGAGAGTCGTATGTCCAGCTGCAGTGGACAGCTATAGGCTGAAAATGAGATGATTAGTGTTATCAAATATGAACCTTGGAGTTGATCAAAATCGCTTCTCTTCGTCGCTACCACCGCGCCCTTACACAAACATACTCGTATCCATTAGCAAGCGCTCTTAACGCTCACTTTGACTTGAGTCAAAGATTAAACTGATGTTAACTTAAATGACTCCCGTGATACCCCCGTGGGAGAGAGGGGGGTGAGTGTGGTTACTTAGGAATTAAGGTAAAACTTCACGTGTTTTGGGTAGAGTCGGCAAGTTTGTTGTCCTAGCAGTCGTTGAATGCCCAGGGTGCGCCGGACGTATAATAAGGTATGTACCCTTAGGAAGGCTTTTAGCTTGCATCTGCAAGGGCTTAAGTAATTGTTTCCCTCTTAATATCATAGAAGGTGATTAACGAAAATTATTATTTAACTCCTCAGCGGCTGAAGATGGAAGGCAAGCCACTAGTCAAAAAGAACGAAAAATATATGGGATAGGCTTGCATAGATTGCATAGTCCAAACATTATGTCATCACCACATACATATTTATCATTATACTAGCTGAAGCACGCGACTTCGTTCGCGAGAATTTGGGACATAAAAGTCATTAGACTATAATGAGATTTTCTTTACTTCAGACACTTGAAGTTATAAACACTTCAAATTACTTATTAAAAGGAATTATAATACTAGTATTAAAATAATATAAAAATTAAAAAAAGATATTTTTTCAAAGTTTTCTATTTGTTTTCAAGAGTTTTATCACTTATTTAGGGCCCTTGTTCAAAATTTTACTCCAAATTCTGACTAATTAAAGTCTTATTAACACCTACCAGTGATAATACTGATACCCCCCTATGGGAAAATAATCGATGCGTGTGTGTATACCATAGCATGCATAAGAGCGCGTTCATAAGACGCGATTTCAACTCGTGCCGCGTGCTGTTGATGAAGATAAAAAATTATTTATTCAAAATATACTATAGAATAACAATTTATTTTAAACGTCAATTTAAAATTACATCAAGACAGCCCCCAAAACGCCCCCCCGTCACCGCTTCCTAGTGCTATAGCTGGGTAGAGGAAACCACGCAACAAGCTACCCAGTTCGCGTTCGGACAGCTTTTGCTAAAAGCACGCGAGGCGTGGCGAAGTCGCGCATGTGTGAACGCAGCCTAAACGCTCTAATTGATACCAAAACTACTCACGCCTGTTTTCCCTAGAGAAGTAGGCAGAGGTGTTTTCACACCTACACATTTAAGTTCCACATGTGTGGGCGAGCATTATATTTTATGTACAGTACGTCGTACGTACGTAGTTTTAAGAGTAGTCTAGTAGCTATACGGCTGCTGATCAGCCCCCATAGACAAGTGGCTACAAATATGACTAGGGAAGTCCCATGTTGATATTATAAACTACCTATATATAGGTACATAACACGACAGTATGCAGTCATTAACAGTGTGAGAGTAAAATGAAGGACAATAACGTTAGATATACATCTCAAGATAACTCTAGCCTATAACTGCCCCTCCATTAAGGGCATGTACTAGATTTTCGACTGAATAAACGTCCGTGATCCGTTCATGGCAAGCTTGAATGCGGGAAATGCATTGCACTTCTACGTGCCAGCCTAGCGACATCCACTAATGAAGGCACAGATTTACTCCTTCACCCTCTACCAAAGTACCTTCAATCAAAAGTCACGCTCCCTCATTTATTATTAAATTATAGACGCCATTAGTAACTTTCGGATCACAAAGTTGTCGTGTGTTCAGCTTAATTTAATTAGGGATATGGAGACTGTTTTATGTCTTTGTAAATTGTAGAATAATAATTTATGTCTTAGTCAATTGTAGAAATAATAGTTTGGTGTCGACTGTCGGTGCGCGCACAGTCAATTAAGTTCACCTGTTTTTTTATACAGACGTAGTTTTTATATGTAATTATCGATTGAGAAATATAATTCTTCAGGGTTGGCATTAAAAATTTTGTCGCAAGTATGTTTAAATTAACTTTAAAAGGACGATTTCTGGCATGATGTTACGTTCGATCGAAAGTTATTGAAATTACGCTATAAACGTATAATAATGTCCCAAAGCTGCCTGTTTATACCCGGTTGCGGACATGTTGCGGCCAAATTTTAAATAGCATCCCTACTTTTATATGATGTCCAGATGTTGACTTTCAATTGAATTATATTTTATTCAAAAATCACAGTCTCGATTTGTACCCGGTTGAAGCCAAATAATAGGCTCGCCCCTATTACATTGGGACCTAAAAAATATAACTAGCGCATTAGGTGTACTATAATATGTGCACCTCTGCCTACCCCTTCGAGGAATATAGGCGTGATGTTATATTTTTTTTACTTTGATCTACTAACAGATTTCAGGGAGCTTACATTCTCTCCCAAGTGGTCCAACGTTTCCATTTCTTTGGCAAGTCTACTCGAGTCCTATGGGATCGACAACTTTATTCCACATCATTGATTCACTCCACACTGACCGCAGAAACCTCTAGTGAGGGGCTCCGGATTTATCGATGAAACTATTTTTATACTCGTACGGATAAATAAACTAAATGAATAACAGTCTGACCTACTTCGATAGATTGAGGACAGCGGGCTAAATTCGGAGAAGAATTGCAAGCGGGCTTTGTAACAGTTTTTATTGAGTTAGTGTAGGTAGGTAAGGAAGTTGTAACCATCTTTCCTACATAGAACATAACATAACATTACGCCTGTATTCCCCGAAGGGGTAGGCAGAGGTGCACATATAGTACACCCACATTTCGCCAGTTATGTTTTTTTGGGTCACAATGTAATAGGGGGCCAGCCTATTGCCATCAACCGTGCACAAATCCAGACTCCGTGCTGCTACTGAGAATTACCTAATGAAAAAACCCAGTAACACTTTGCCCGACCCGGGATTCGAAACCACGACCTCGTGCTCAGCAGTCGCGCTTAGCAACCACTAGACCAACGAGGCAGTCAGTTCCTACATAGGTAAGTTGATATGTGGTTAAATAATTGCGTGACCTCATTTTCATTTTACAGTAAACGTTTCATTCAATAGATATACTCTTTCAGTAAAAAAAGATATGTGGAGTGTCGAAGATGACTTTCTATGACTATGAAAATAATATTAAATTTACTCTAATAGAAGCGACGCACGCGTATTGTTTTACTCACGAGTGTATTCGGGATTGTCCGAATTATTTCGAACTCGAATGCAGGCCTTATGTTTTACTCACGAGTGTATTCGGGATGGTCCAAATTATTTCGAACTCGAATGCAGCCCTTATTCGTGAGCTTGCTACGCGGCAGAGTCGCGTGCCGATTTATAATAATTGATAACTTGACTGGTGCAGTGGCGATTGGACTGTTGCGCTAAGGGTTGCGGGTTCGATTCCCGTATGGGACAAAAATTTGTGAACAATTTACTTTTTATCGCGAAAAAATGTAGCGGGTGCAACTAGTATATTACATATTTTTTTGAAAAGCACCCACGGCGCAGGAGAAGTTCCATTTGTGGGCGAAGTTTAAAAAAAAACTTATTGAGTGCTTTATTCATTCAGCCCCATTGATTAAAATTTAATCATAATGTAATTTTGTAAATAAAAATAGTTTTTAACTGAATCGTTGGTTTAGTGGTCGCTAAGCGCGACTGCTGAGCACGAGGTCCTGGGTTCGAATCCCGGGTCGGGCAGTGTTACTGGGTTTTTCCATTAGGTAATTCTCAGTGGCAGCACGGAATCTGGATTTGTGCCCGGTTGATGGCAATAGGCTCGCCCCCTATTACATTGGGACCTAAAAAAGAAACATAACTGGCGAAATGTGGGTGTACTATATGTGCACCTCTGCCTACCCCTTCGGGGAATACAGGCGTGATGTTATGTGTGTTTAATTTTTAAATATTAATGTAAGTCATATAATAAAACACAATAATACATTTTATAATTTTATTACTGTTTACTTACAACTACCTAATGTTTTACGACATTAACATGTTGCAACAATACTCCATTATTAAATGTATTTAAACATAAAAACATTATTACTGAATGTACACACAACTATTATTTTAATTTACAACTATTATTGCTCTTATTATTTTTATTATAATTTAAATTTACAATATATACAGTTGGACGTAGTTAAGCACAAAGGATCCATCCCACACTAACACTAACATTGAGTTAGACATACTAAAGAGGTAAAAAAATAAAACCGAAGTGTACCTAATCCTATAATTCAAATATTAGACTAAAAGAAAACTATCCTTCGTCTGCCATTAAAGCAGGTTTACTGTATCGCATTGATAAAGAAATAGGATCTAAACTTTAAAGTCAAATATCTCAAAATTAGTTTCATGTGGATTGGATTCTTCCTGCTTAATTACGTCCAGTTATGCTAACTAATTTATTAAAAGCGTTTGATGAATATACTTATAGCAAGTTATTTTTTTTATTAACTTCAGAGCGATATTTTTGCAGTTTTTGTCGATTGCTCTCATCTTATAGCCACGGATCCACGGACTATATTTACAATTGATTATCAAACAATTTTTTTGTGAGTTCATAGCTTCATGTTGATGAGACGTCCGCCTTTTTCTCTTATCTACTCTCTGTTGCTTAGTTAATCACACTAATAATATTATTATAAAGGCGAAAGTTTGTGAGTGTGTTTGTATGTTTCTTACCTCTTCACGCTTAAACGACTAGACCGATTTTGGTGAAATTTCATGAGGAAGTAGCTGACACCCTGGATTAACACATAGGATACTTTTTATCCCGAAAAATGTAGCGGGTAACACCGCGGGGCGCAGCTAGCAGCTTATTATAATTGAACAGCAGCCACACTGTTGTACACATTGCGTGGTACGTTATGCCGGTTCTACGCTCAAAAGTTATAGTGCGATGTGTACCCCTGTCAGCTACCACAATCGAGTAAATTAGTAACAAAAAATGAAGTCTGCTCTTGGAATATTAGCTTCATAGTAATGAATTTAAAAACATGGTCCGTAGATCCCTGACTATAACAGTTACAATTTTTGTTTCCCTTTCAAATTCATTTTAAAATTTCCATATTTTAATACATACAGTTCTTTTTTAAAAGTTCCCGAAATCACCAAATCTTTAGCAGTCCCAATTACATAAACAATTAAATTTAATAATTTATACAGACTTAGCGGAATTCTCAGAGGATTTATTGCCCAAAGAATACCAAGACGTGGCGACAAATTTCAATGAGATGTCATAATTATTTAGATAAGAGAATATCTTAGACCAAACGGGTGTATTTGTAATTGTATAAGTGAAGGAAGCCCAAGAAGCCTGTGTATTTAAATAAAGGTATAATGGCAGTTGGTTTGACTATCACGTGCAATAAGATACTAAATAGTTCTTATTTTATAGTAAAAAAACATACAAAGCTACAAAATATTACAATACTAATTAGCAATTCTTTTCCCCCTTCCATATAATTACAACCTCTACGTACATTACATACATTAAACCTAAGCTCTCTATAAAAAGCCTTTACAACCAATTTCTTCATTTATTATTAAACCTATTTACAACAACCAACTTAATTATTATTATTTATAACACTTATAAGTTACGTATTTGTTTTCCCCTTTTGCAAATTTTCTACAGGGCCGATTGTACCAAACTTCGTCTTTAATCACAAGTTTAACCGCAGTTAATAGTTGAGCTTCGTTAGTATTCATTGAATTTTCTTGTTCTCTATATAGCGTTGGTAACAGTTAAGCTCTTGATTTAGTTACCATTGTGTCTTAATCGACAAATATACTTAGATTATAATTATTAAACTCACGAAATTTAATTGAAATGGTGTTCAGTGAAGCGTGATGTTAGTCTATGTGTTAGTGTACTTCGTTAGTTAGTGAAAAATTGCAATATTGTAGTATTATCTCAGATTAGTAAGATTACCAAATTAATACTTTATATTAGACTTTTTTATAATTAAGCAGAATTCAACTACGTACATAGTTTTACAATTATATAATTATGTTAAGCCTGTATCCCGAAAAGGTTGTTTAGTTTATATCTGATAAATCCCAAGTTATAGGGGACCATTGTTCTATAAACATCATTAATTGATATCTAATGTGTTGTAAAAAATAAGTGTTCTTTTAAATAGTAACTTTAGAATGCCAAGGTTTAAGAATAAAATATTTTCACATTAGAGAACATGACTTAAGTTAAACCAAGTATGACATTGGAAAAGTTTGGTGAAACCGACCCTATATGCCACTTAGATTAAAGTTAATCCATAATTTAATCGAATAAGCTTCGGCTATAATGTTAGCCAAGTTAAATAGACGTTGTGGTTTAAACGCACAAATAATTCTTAATATACTTAAGCTTTAATATAAACATGGCAGATTTATTTATAAATACATAGTTTTATATTATTTGGTATAATTTATTTACAGTAAAGATAAGCAAAAATGTTTGAGATTTAGCAACAAAAATTCGAATAAAAAAAATATCAATAATAATTGACGACCTGATTGGCGCATTGGCTAAGCGATTGGACTGCTGCGCTAAGGGTTGGATTCGATTCCCGCTCTGGGCTAAAATTTTTGCAATCCACAGATGCTTTGTTCCGAGTATGGGTGTGTGTATGTGATATTTCAATGTTTGTTAATCGCACCCTTGACACAGGAGAAATTTCTTTTGTGGGGCGACGTTATAAACAAAAGACAAGAAATAAATACAACATGTAGGCATAATTATAATTAAAATCTGCCATTATACGCCTACTAATAATATCACAATGAATCTAAGTAGTGTCTATGTTAGAAAACAAGTGCTTAAACCTTTTATATACTAACAACATTTATATATTTCTTGTGTAGGAGAGTTTAAAGCGAACGTACTAGGACTCTTAAGGGTTTTCTAAGGAACGAGATTATACACGGAGTTCATAAATCTAAAGATAATTAGGTATGTTGTTTCAATGAAGAATGAATCAGCGCAGTGGCTAAGCGATTTGACTGCTGCGCTAAGGGTTGCGGGTATGATTCCCGCACGGGGCAAAACTTTGTGCGAGCCACAGATGTTTGTCCCGAGTGATTATGTGTGTGATATTTCATGTTTGTGAAACGCACCCGCAACTCAAGAGAAAATCTAATGTGGGGCGAAGTTTTTTTTTAATAAAAAAATATAAACGCAAAAGTTTGTATGTATGGATGGATGTTTGTTACTCTTTACCATACAAACTACGGAATGGATTTTAATGAAACTTTACAATAATATAGCTATACATCAGAATTACATAGGCTACTTTTTATCCCGAAAAAAATGTAGCGAGTAACACCGCGGGGCGCAGCTAGTTGAAAATACTGGGTAGTAGGAATTACTTGGTGATCAAAATCTATGATATTTGCGCTGAGTAAACTGTCATAGAACGTTATGTTTTCTGCCTTCTTCAGATTAGTTGAACGCGTTATCTCTAGGGGTCATTGTACTCGTTGCCATAGTAATAACAAATACTGGTAATAGTAAGTTAAAATCACATGAAAACGCAACGGTTCATGGTAGATACTCTGTGCTGAATATTTTAATCTCTTAATACAGACTTTGGAGTTTTGGGAGATGGGATATAAGTGTGCAGAGACTCCATTAAGTATTTCAATTTTAAATGAAATGAAACAATAACTAAGCCTTCTTGAGTATTGCTTTATAAATATTCAGTTGCAGAAGGCTGGTGAAATAATATTGTATGAAATAAATGAAGAAATTATCCAGTATTACGTATGTACTCGTATATTGTGAGCTTATGCAAGTGTTATTTATTTAATTTCAATCAGTTTTAATAAGTGATTTATGGTTGAATGGTTTAGGAGGTATGTTGATGCGATCATTTTGATGGTTTTAGATAGTTTAAGTTTTTAGTCTTCTTCTTATCGTATGGTTGATGAACAACATGGTGTGGGAGTTTAAACCTGTAAACCTTTGACAATGCTTTAAACACCGTTGAAAAATCTCTCAGCTATGCCAGTTTCCTAGCGATGTTTTCTTTCAACGTTTTTAGCAATTGATAACTAATTTATAATACGCGCATAAAATAGAAAAGACATTGGTGCGTTTGAACTTGCGACCTTTGACTTGGCAGTCGAATGGTCAAGCCACTCGGCTACCAGTGCTTAGTGTTTAGTTAGATAAAGTTTACTGTATGACCGTATTTTATGATATGAACGCTTTCTAAGACCTAAAGGAGATTTTAATCATACAATTGTCAATTCTAACAAAATTGGAAAAAAAACCTGTATGTTTGACTTCTATCGATTTTTTTTCTTAACTCCAATACAATCTTGAATTTCATTTTACCGAAAGCCTTCTATTCCTATATATAACCAATTTTATGACCCACAACTTTTCATCGACAAACTTTTCCTTGAAAAAACTAGACTAAAAAACTTCAACCTGCTGGTTTCAATCCAGTACATTAGCCAATCGTAGTCCACTGCGTTCCGATTTACGCACCGGTGGGTGGGGCGCGTCGATGCGTTCCAACTTCCATTGTTAGATCGTTCAACTGAGAAACGTTACGTGAGGGAAAGATTGATTTGTGGGCTGTGAATATTGTGATGTGCATTTGTTTTTTGGCTCTTTATGAAGGTATGACGGATAACTATTACAGCTATATCTTGGGAAATACGAGAATAAGAAATAGTGTGTTTGTGTAACAATAAATACTTATATGTTTTTAAACATATGTTTGTGAAATGCACCCACGACATAGGGGTAATTCCTAGTATGGGGCGAGGATTTAAAAAAAAAAAAGAAAAAAAAATATTTTTTAGTATTTTTTATCATTTTCTGATTAGTATGTTTGTCAGCCTTTAATTAGGCTATTGTTGATTCCCTGGTCAAGATAATGATGACATTTGATTGTGGTTTTGTGTTACATTTCATAGTACTTAAAAAAATCAACAGTACAGATAAAATCTGCGGTATAAAACATTTTACTTCCCACTGTAACACATTATTAAAGCGATTTAACCTAACAAATCAAGAAAAATGACATTTATTTTCGCCTCTTTGATTGATCATTCAAATCACGCACAAAAGGGTACATTCTTAACACCTATAATCCTCTGAACATTTATTTGACATACCAGCCAAATATCCACGCGCTATTAGGTGCTATGTCGAAAGTCTGTCATGCGTGAAACGGATTTTTTAGAAGCGAGCATGCTCGGCGTGAATCGGAACGGTTCGGCGCACATCAATTATTTTAAGCGGCGCTTAGATTTTCATGGTTAAACAAAATAGGTTCTGTGTGACGTGGATTGAAAACTTCCGTGAAATATGATTTTATACAAAGTGAAACGGAAAAGGTATATCTATCTGAAAGGGGAGAGAAGTTCTAGGTACAGGTACCGTCCATTGCCCCCTAAATTGACAACCTAATTGTCGCGGTGGTTAACTGATTAGACTGCTGCGCTTAGGGTTTTTTGATTCTCGCATGGGACAATAATCTGTGCGATGTTTGTCTCGAATTTTAGCTCAAAAAAAGAAGAAGCAACGTGCTAAAATAATCAATTTCAGTTTAAAACACATTTTTTTTTTTTTTTTTTTTTTTTTTTTAGAAAAAACGTCGCCCCACACTAGGAATTTCTCCTGTATCGTGGGTGCGTTTCACAAACATGAAATATCACAAACACAACACAATCACATTCTTTACCGACCATAAATATATACAGTTAGAATTTTTTGTTTCGTATAGGTACTGAATTAAAGTCATGAAAGATGTGTCACCGCACTAAATAGGTCGATAATTTCATATTACTTGCTTAATTCTCTGCGCTCCTGGTACTCCCAGTACACGCTGTAAGTATTACGCAGTATAATTTTTTATTTCAGTTTTTTTAGTTCATTATTTTGATCTAAAATTATGTAAGTAAAGGGATTCTATACTAGACGTACATGGCCCATTTTAAATAAATATACTTCTTTCGCTACACCCTTTATACTGTGTATCTTTCGGTTATTAAATACATCGTCGTCTGCAAAGTTCATTATGTTATTAGGGTTCCACACGTCATACAAAAAAGAACCTTTATGTGTACTACTATAAAGTTTTCTTTAGACTACCTGTAACAACTGTCAAAGATCTACGAATTACAGGGACGTTGGTAAAAATCAACAAAAAACAGGAGAAACACAAGAAAATAAAAAGAAATGGTCACATTGGTGTCCTACCACGGTCCGTACCTCAAACGATACAGCGCCTTAAGCGGGTTCGTAGGCTATTCTAGTTCGCCATACAAATATTTTAAGTGGTCGGTAGAACTCGTGGTTGAGGTAGGTACAGCCCTCTTACCACAAACTCTTACAACAGGACATTTTTAACGATACGTCCTGTTTCATGAGTTCATGGTAAGGGGGTGATCGCGGTTTGACTCCGATCGATCGACCAGCAATAGTTATTTTTTACTAGCGAACACATTACCGCCCACATAATTACTGGCCGAATAACCGTAAAGAATTTATTGTTACAATGTAATAATTCTAACACCAGTACAACAAGATATAATTTAGTATTTCGTGTTATTCCATTCGAATCACGTCATATCGCATGTTGATAAACAGTTGAGGTTTCATAAAACAATATGGCCGCTAGTCCGTGCAATGATTTAGGATTTAATTACATGTAGGTATACCTATCTTAATGTGCTTAACCCCTGTTAATTAGATAATATAAACTTTATTAGTGTTTTGGATGGTAATGAGACGGTGAAGCTTATTTACCGACTTCAAAATGCGAGGTGGTCATTTTGACAGTGATTTTTTTTAATCCAATACAAAATGTGCTCTCTCATCTACAGCATTTTCGAGTAATGTAACATTACAAAGTTAAACATTATATGAGTGAGGCATGAGAACCGAGCATTACCTATATAGTGGGCAACCTGTAATGTTACAGATTCGAACATTACATTGGTAAGGAAAGAAAATCGAGCATTACAATGCGCAACTTGAACAATTTGTATTGAATAACATATTTGATAAAAAATCGCATCTGAAATGTTACATTCCAGCGAATGCTTGTCAAGTCAGGGAGGCAGTATTTATTTATTTATTAAAGGACAACCAACAAAGCGTACACCATAATACATGCCTAAGATAATAAAATTATTTACTTAATTAAAGGCTTTGGTATTATAATGAAATACTCATAATCGAAACAAGTCTAGGTGACCGTGGTAGAACAAAAGAAGTTTTTGATGTAACCTGCACCAATCAAAAGACTGACTAAAACTAGCGTTGATTAACCTCAAACATTATTGAGACAGATTTTTTCAGCTACATAGCTACAACTGAATTCATAATACATAATATTAAATGCCATAAAAATCTTTTTCCTCTTCTTCGTATTGAAATGCCAATTATTACTTGTATGAATTCACGTGGTGTAAAGTAAACAGGACTTTACTTTAAGTATATAAGATTGTGGCCTTCTAAAGCAAAAACTTTAAACCGAAAGTAGTAAAGTTTTGATTCACAAACCCGGTGAGCCGACTGAATAGCCTAGCGAGCCCACAGGTAGCTGTCGACCGCCCTAATTTATGCAGGGCACAACTCAATGCGCATGTCACGTCGCGATTGTCAATGTTATACTATAGGCAGGTATCTACCTATATTACGCAACCAACCGACCTTTTTAGATCAAATCAGGGTGAGAAATAAAGATGTAATAAATGTTTGCATGCGAATTTTGTTGTTGGATTTATACGCGCTACGATGCAGGTTCAAAGTATCAAACCACTGACTAACGGTGAAGGAAAACATGATAAATATTTGCAAGTAATTGAAGTATCCGAAGATGTTTGTTCCGAGTCTGGGTGTTCGTGTGTGTGATATTACATGTTTGTGAAACGCACCCACGATACAGGAGAAGTTCTTAGTTTGGGGTGATCAATATATAATATATATTATGTATGTCTCACCAAAGTCAACCCACAGTGAGCAAGCGTGGTGATCTAGAATTGTTTGTATAGCCTCAATTTTGATCGTCATAGATACTTTTCAATACGATACTGCGAACTTGTACATGTACCTTCGCATTATATTTATTTATCTCTTTGGAAAACATACAGCCAAACAAACAGATGAATTAATGTAATGTATACAAAACTGTCAGCCAATTAGAAGTCTTTGCTTTTACAGAACGGCGGACACTGGACAGTACTGCTTTACATAATATATAAAAAATACTATATCAAAGAGTTTCATTAGGATAAAAAGGACTGGTATCACATCAAGAATGACTAAGATTGCGAGAAAAATAGAGAGATATCTTACTATATACAAACAAGTAACGGTTACCTACAGCTAGTTTCACGATTTAAAATACCTACTCCGAACCTAATTCCTTTAATAAATGCTTATTGCCATCAAATGGACAATTTGAGCAACTATAATTATTTCTATGTCACATTATCTACAAAATAATAGTAAAAACAATTAAGCACATTTTGTCCGCTAATAATTTTGCGGTATCAAAATGTACCCGTAAATTTAACACTATGAAATTATTAAAAATTATTGCTATTTTCACCATTAATACTATTACATTACAGTTTATTTTCTAATATTGCACCCGTACTACGAACTTGTTCTAAGAAGATGCAACTAATTGCATGTCTGAACAAAACCTTACATTGTATTCTTACGACAAAATAAAGTCTAGTCTAAACAGGACCACAGTGCGATTTAAAATCGCATTTATCTATCGAATTTAGAACTACTACTTTACCGACCGACAATTTTAGATATTACAGATATAAAAGTACGATTAAGAAATTAAATTATTACATTCACAATCGCTACCTATCGCTTTACATTAAGCCTTAAATAAAGACGCGAGCAGACATACAGACATCTTAACGACTACACGAAGTAATATAGCCTTATTTACACAACGGGAATACAAAAGCAAAAATGATATTACAACACTTCAAAAAAATTATGTCGAGCCAATCTCCATTACTTTTTATAATACGTTCGTACGACATCCAATTTATTAGACAGTACTTCCCAAGATACAAAAAACCTTACTCCATACTTACATTACTCCATTCACTTGTGAGTAAAAGCTTACATAAAAAAGTTACAGCAATATTCGATGCGGTACACTAAGCTACACACCAATCGTTCGTTGCGATTTTTAGTCGCACTTCTATAATTACTACACGAACTGCGCTGTGCCGGTGTCTTTCCAACAGCTGAAGCAGCAAGGTAACGCGCACATGAGGGTATTTTTGAACGCGTCTCTGAAGTCTCGGTTGAAATACGCGTAGATAAGAGGGTTAAGGGCTGAATTGAAGTAGCCTATCCAGAATAGAACGCCGACGACCACGGATGGTGTCTCGCAAGGCTCGCCGCAGACATTTGTTGTGACGTACCTGCGAAAATAAGGGTTATAAAGTATGTATGTAATTTAAAATGGTTGCGACGGCGATTAGGGGGTTAAAAAGGATTTATTGTCGGTTTGGATGTGATTAAGGAGGGCTTTAGTCTTGACAGTGTGGTTTTGTAAACAGGCGAAATAAATGGCGTTTATTTACGAATAAAAACAAAAAAACGTTTGAAACTAATATTTATTTTAAGACAGTCGAAGTTCATATTTATCTTTGTTGAATACGGAAAATGTATCTACATACAAAAAATATTTCGTGTGTCTAGACACTTTTTTTAATATATAGTCGTGTAAGGTGTGAACAAGCAATTATAAAATTATAGATACACTGTGATTCCGCAATATTAAACTAGAATTTAGTTTCGAGTTTTAAACTGTTCGTCGATACCAAGTCCCAGTGGGTCTGTCCAACAGCTTTCGATTTGAATCCGAACTAATATCTGGAAAATGATGTAACAGAAAAATCCAATCACACCTTTGGGCCGACCGAAAATCGAATTCTACGTAATACCCTTAAGTTCGCAAAGGTGTTACTAATGTCTTGTAAACGACTGTTATCAAATTTCATTTTTAATATTATTTTTTTACACTGACTTTTCCTTGTGATTCTGTTCGTGTATTATGGAAAAAACATCGGGGTTTTTTGGGATTTAAAATATAATTAAATGTCCTCTCCTAATGATTAATTTTGATGTAGAATCTCCTTACACTGTGATGGAATATCTATAATAGTTATTAGAGCGATTGGCTCAGTGGTATAGTCGTGACGAGCTAATGTGGAGGTAGAAGAGTTACTTTTGTGTTTAGGAGCTAATAACAATAAACTGGCTTATTAATCATGTTACTTTTAGGATCACTATAATCTCACGGTACACTCAGCGAGCTGAGAAACATGGCATATTGAGTGAAAGTTTGTATTTCTAATTTAGAAGATGAGCTTAATGTCACAGACAAAAATGTCCTAAAAATACTATACAACTGTTCGACATAGGAATCATTTCAGCTCACGTCCTATGTCTGCAAGACTGAGAGTTACTTTAATTTAAAAGTGTAAGTACTCACCAAAGAAAAAATGGCAGCCAACACAACAAAAACGCACCGACTATGATGCCAAGTGTGCGCGCGGCCTTATGTTCGGCTCGCCACGACTTGCCGGCTGCACGAAGCGTTGCACCTATGTATAAAAAGGGAGTTAAAATATAAAAATACATAATATAATATAATTATAATCATTAATTTTTATTATGATCATCATCATTAATTCCTTCATTTAAAATATCACATTAAACATACATAACATCATTCTTGAATTTCGCGAAGGAGTAGGCAGAGGTGTATCTTAGTACACCATAATTATCGTAAAAGCCTGAATAAAAAGGTAAGTTACTGCCCTCCAGAGTTAGCCAACATATTCAAAAACTTCTGTTAAACTTGTTAGTGTTCATATCGTAATATACTGCTTGGATTTATGTTTAGTGTAATGCAATGTAAGAAAGTTCGTCAACTTGCTTTATTTTAGTTTAACGTAAATATCCTAACCTACGCTACTATCTAACTTCCTTCTATTCTTATAAACGTCAAAATTTAGGATAATTTTTTGTAATTCTTTCACGCAGAAACTACTGGACGGATTTTAATAAAACTTTAAAATAATATAGATTATACACCAGAATAACACGGATGCTATAATTATTATAGCCTATGTTCTACATTATTTTTACGAAATATAGCTAAAGTTAACATATAGCTATAGCTAAAGCGAAATATAAGGTTACCAGCTTTAATACCGAGGGGCACGTATAGTAATTATAAGACGAAAGACATAAACATAACATCACGCCTGTATTCCCCGAAGGGGTAGGCCGAGGTGCACATACAGTACACCCACATTTCGCCAGTTATGTTTTTAGGTCCCATTGTAATAGGAGGCGAGCCTATTGCCATCAACCGGGCACAAATCCAGACTCCGTGCTGCCACTGACAATTACCTAATGGGAAAACCCAGTAACACTTTGCCCAGCCCGGGATTCGAACCCAGGACCTCGTGCTCAGCAGTCGCGCTTAGCAACCACTAGACCAACAAGGCAGTCAATAAGACGAAAGAAATGCCAAAATATGACGAAATTAAAAAAAAAAAAAAATGACTCATAACAGTATGAAACACCAGCAAGTTTCATAAACAGAGCCACAACACGCATTGTTAAGTCATAAGTGAAACCTTCCTCTAGCTAAAGCCATTTAAACTAGAAAACTACATATTTCAGTCAAAACTTATGAAAATATGTTTAATGGTGTAAAAATAAAAGTTTCAATGCACGCAACGGCTCTCCGGAGTTCAAAACTTTGACGTAACAGATGGTTACGCGAAGTTCATGTTTCTTGGCCAAGTGAATAATAATGCCAAGAATGGCCGGACTTTGGCAAAATTGCTTTGACGTTAAATTTATGTTGTGTAATAAGAAAAATCTGGTTTTCGTGTGGAATATACTTAATAAGACAGTAGACACCGTTTTCTCAAGAAATGAGGTAGATATCAGGAGTTAATTCTTATGCAATTTTTTACCATTGAAACCAGAGATTTTTGCTACATGTCCCTGTCAATTTTCTTCTTATAAACTTTTTTTTTCACTTCACATTACCAATCCATCTCTGCACAATTGCTGGCCCATCTCATTCAAATTCTCGAGGAAGACACGAAAAAACAGTTTTTTTTCTATATATTTGTTGGATATATTACGTGTTCCGTCTAGACAATACCAATGTCATTGACGTCATAGTACCGTAGCTCACCTCGAATTTGCGGCCAGCTTAGTCAACTGTGTAGCTGCATGGCAGACGTGACCAGCCTAATCCTATTCTCGCTACAGAATATTATCTGATGGACGTAACACCTCTATACCACTTAGCTAATACTACCACTACCACCACTTCCTCAAATGGAACTTCATTCCTTCTACAATGCTGTACGGAATTTCCCATGTGACTTCACAATATTAAATTTCTTTAATTCAGTGGGAGGGTGAATCCAGATTTCCATTCCTTTTCGTTACGGATAAAACGAGAGGCTAAATGCATGGGAATAGGCTGGTCACCTATTCATTATTATCATCCACAGCCCAGACTTCACCCACTACTGGGTATAGGTTTCACTTTTTTGTGCCAGTCACCACGCTTTCTTGCGACCTCATCCGACTTTTATCTACGATGTTGGTTGAAGACCAACAACAAGCGAAATAGGGCTGTAATTTCTGGTAATGAAGACCACGTCTGCTAAACTAGAGACGGAGTCAATGTTTCGTCCACTTTAGTTATAAATGACACAAGGTAACTGGCGATATCGTGGTGAAGATATCATTTTGAAGATGCTCTCTACTTTATCATCATCAGCCGGAAGACTTCCACTGTTGGACAAAGGCCTCTCTCTTAGAACGCTACAAAGAACGACAATTTGCCATTGGCACACTTGTAACAAACTTTTTCCTCTCTATTGGTAAACTAAAACATTTTGTAGATTATTATTATTTATACGTATGTATATATATGTTAATTTCTCCACAAGAAAGCGAAGCAACATAAACTCGATGTTGGAACACTTAGACTGTTTATATCAGCCGTTATTTTTTACGTTCTACAAAAATGATGATCGTATATATTTTAAGCTTTCATAAAGATAAACGGATCTCAATAAGTAAAGGGCGTAGTTTGGGGAGAATCGACCTCAGCTCAAGGGTTGATGCAAAGTTGTCTGGCAGAATAATCCTTGTTTACTAATAATAAACTGCTGGAAATATTTCCATTTTATTATTCGTTCCATATGGAACGAGCATAAGTGAAATGCATGGTAATTTTGCAAACGCGATTGTTTTGAGGAGACTACGGAACTTAAACAAAAGCCTCTGGGGTTGGGGTTATGAGCACCGAATAGCCGTCTAATCATGTAGCTACACGCTAACATCATTATCTGCTGGAAGACGTCTACTGTTAAACAAAGGCCTTAGAACGCCATTATGAACGAAAACTTGCCATTTACATCCACGCCGTAACATGCATAATTCAAAAATATTATTCTTTTGGTACAATAAACTTCAACAGTTAAAAGTTTCGTTCCAAAACATGCAATTTATGGGATAGGTCACATTATAATAGGGGGCGAGCCTATTGCCATCAACTGGGCCCAACAAATCCATGCTACTACTGAGAGTTACCTAATGAAAAAATTTTGTAACACTGCAAGATTCGAAACCAGGACCTCATACTCAGCAGTCGCGCTTATCAGACCAACGAGGCAGTCTGCAGTGAATTTGATGGAACAGTATTGTTCTCTTTTGTAGAACGCGTAACCTATTTATATGCAAACTATTCGCCTATTACCGGTCAGTATCGAGACAAAACTTGTTTAAACTTGGACTGGATAGTGTTAATAACATTCCCGGTATTGAAATTGAACGCGAATACTGTTACTACTTAATATCGAAACTTCAAACATGAACAATGCAGATGTTAGCATCTGCATTGTTCATGTTGAAGACAAGTATGACTGGGTGTATCCAGGTAAAATAAATGAAATACTTGTGGATATTAGCGAGGATCCCAAGGTTCCGCATGTCTTAAAAAAGGAATATGAGTAAATATATACGAAAATTATTTTGAAACATTTATTATTATTATGTTAATGAAGACTTATGGACTAATACCTTAATTTAGTGTATACATGAAAATTGCTATAAACAAGCCTCTACAAATAAATTATCTTCGCTGTTGATGGCAAAAAATAATTTGAAGTTGAAATAAATAGGGATATAATTGAAAATAGTTTATCACCTTACCACTCACTCACCACACCCACCGGTGAGCCGCGAACTGTAGTTACTGTTGTAGGGCGGAGTGGCTAAATCAACCATATATTGTGCCTATTGCGTGGCAATCAACAACTTAAATGAACAGAATGAGGTCTTGTTAGAAGTGTCACAAACGTGAATTATTTGAGTCTATCTACCCCTCTGTAAATCACGAAGGACTTTGACATGAGTTCAGTTCGATGGTTCAGACTCCATTAAAAAATGGTTAAGTGCACCACATAATATTTGGACCTTCTCTAAGTATTTCAGACACTAAACGAAGTAGATGCACCATCGTACCTACTTAAAACAACTAGAACAATTCCAAGAGCCCACCATTAATTAAAATGAATATTTTACAAGCATTCCCTTCACTTTTACAGTAATGAGAAAGATAAAAATATAATGGATGAATTCATTTTACCCGCAAACCTTGTTACGGTACTAATGTTTTCTGAGATAAGAGGCATTTCAAGTTATAGAACATTATTACGCGGTACTAAGTGAGCTGGCATTTTCCAGCTCTCAGAGGTAACGCAAGGTATAGTATAGGCACTCATTCTCTTTGGTCCCTATATCCATAAAAAACATTTCTGGGGAACTTTTGAAAAGACCAACTCGGGAACCTAGCAGTACAAGCCCTAGGAACCTTTCAACTTTTTGAAGATCCCTCATCATAGACCAGAATATACTTGAAAACTAGTCTCAGCACGTATTGGAATTTAAATTCCATGCTTGTCATCTACCTTAAGTCTAAATTTAATTATACCACTCATAAATCTCGCCGGTGGTAATTTGTTGTAACATTTTCTGTCTCTCAGTTGTTCTAAATTTTTTTTACCATAATCACCATACTCATTCCCGTTGACATCCAAAACCACTAATGATACAAATATGTTATTTCCGTATAAATTTTATGTATTTGTCGCTTAAGTACCAGGCCACTAACTGTATTCAAAATCTAATATTCCCTATAAATCTACGGTCACATTATTCTAATTATGTATTCCTAAGAAAATTTTGTTCTAGAAAATCTACGTTGAGGTTATTACTAGCATCCATCATCCTTGAATTAATGACGTTTCATTATATGCTCATCAATTTTCTTTATGCATTTTAGTCTGACGCATTTGCTTGAATATCATAAAATTCCATCATTAATAATATCCAGCGCAAACCATGAGAATTCTCTAATCGGTATCTGTTTTATGGGTTTAGAGCCAAACAAAAGATTGCAAATTAATGATCACCTTGAAAGTCAAATTAGGAGTGACAATGGAGAATTTGGGGTCGTATTTTGTACGAAATTAAACTTTGGGAACCTTTGTATTTGTCACTGGTTTACTACCTGCCTTTAGCTTTGTCGAACCAAAGACTTGGATAAGTCTACTAAAAAGAATATTAACACTAAGAAAATTGTAGCTATAACTTTCAAAATATTTACCTAGAATGTAGACGATTTAAAGAAGGCTTCCTCCAAAGCATATAATATGTAAATAGCGAGTAATGAAACAAAAGAACCATCTAGAATATCTCAGACGCTTTGGAACGCCAGGAGCAAACTAACACTCACGGCAAACACCGCTTTGATGAGTGTTTCAAAACTTGTTGAAGCTGCAGCTAAGTGCTTGGCTTATGTGCTAAGATTGCATTTAGCAACTTTGGTGTGTGCTTCTTATACTCAATGATATTCTTTAGCTTCTTTTATATTTGTTTTTTCTGAATCTAAGACACAATGGTAACAGAGAGATTTGGAAAGAGAGTGGGGAGGCCTTTGCCCAGCTGTAGGACATTCCAGGCTAGTAAAATAAAAAGACACAATGAAAAGTTGAGTAGTTGAATTTGAACTCAGAACCAGACAGTAAAGGCTTTATATTTTTTTAAAGCAAAATGTCTAAAATATTATAAAATTGCCAAATGAAACTAGTTTAATTGAACGTGTTTATCGACATAAGATTAAGACTTTATTATTCTAACGAAAATAGAAATCACTTAAGCAGTCTAGTGCGCGTGTGTATAAACATAATTCTAATTAACTAAAAATAATAGAACTTTGTAGTCAGGCGAGATTAATCCAGACTTGATTAAAAACATTATTCAAATTTTATGTAATCCGTTATGGGTCAATTTAAGGCTTAACTAAGTCCTTAAGTCAAATAGTTCAATGTACAGCGTAAACTTAACGCATTGTTTACATTACTAAAAGTTTGGCGTGAAATTCCTCACAATTTTGGGTGTGATGAAAATGAAAGTGAATATTTTACGTTAACGAAGACTTTGTTTTTCCGTAGAAGCAAAAACTTTGTCTAACGGGGCTAAAGTGACTGCTGTATTTGAATCATAAAAGGATAATGATAGTAATCATATTATTTGTAAATCACAATATTGTCAGTTCAAAATATGACCGGAAATTATAATTTCACAAAATATGTAATTATTTGTGTATGGTTCTGCTTTTAAATATAACCAATTCATAAGTATTAGAGATATTGGTGGGAATTCTGTTACATGCCCGATCTTATAGTCGATGGTACACCATCAATGCGTAAGTATGTAAACTAAATAATAAACCAAAAAAATCCAATTCATAGATTGCCAATCAGAAAGCAGTACAATGAAATCATAATCATGCTTACTAAAGAAACCAGTATAAATATGACCTAAATATAATGAAAACCTATATGATAAGTGACTATACCATCGGCCATGTTACCTGGCATTAAGTAAATCACCTATTCCACCTAGTATTAACTAGTGGCGAGTCGTGTAGCGAAGTTGAATCTCCTGCATTTACTCCGGTGAATGGCACCCTATTAGGGATCGATCTGAGCAATTTGAAATCCGTACAAGATTATTGTGGAGTATTTTGTGCTTCGAATTAATAGAGACAATTGTAGGGATAATTGGTTTTCCATCGATGAATACTTGTGTCTTTGCCTCTTTGAATATTGTGTTTCTATCAGCAACTATATTAGGTAGTGGTGCAAATTCGGTGAATTTGGTTGCTCTTTTATCTTGTTGACTACAGAAAAGGATTTGGTTTTAGTCAATTTTTAAATTCGGAATTTTAATGGTTTTATGTAGTGTATTTTTTATTTGCTAAGTCTATTTTAGATTTGTCCCAAAAAATCCGTGTCCTACAAAATCGAATACCATTGAATATTTTTTTATAATAACCTATGTCACATTCTAAAGCTACAAAAACAGCGGTGAACAATGAAATATTAAGGCTTAATAAATACACATTTAATAGGCAATGGACAGGGTTTCATGGAAGAATAATGTGGAGGCCTTTGCCCAGCACTGGGATAATGAACAGGCCATTTAAAATATTAATTAATTTGTAAACAATTTAAAGACTAAATACTTAAGGGACAGCCTTTTAACAAATCGACTACTTAACAAACTAACAGTCGGATTAATTATAGCTAACGAAAATCCTAATCCGAGCCACAATCAACAAAACATCTAAACAGATTTATCGAAGCGTATTTTGCAATAACCAAAACACAATTAATCGCATTCGTAGTGACTAGTTTATGTTGGGCATCTCCACAAGGTCCTAACGAACCTCTGTCGCAAGCAATTAAAGACAAATCTGATTGCCTTAACTCAATCTTCGACGCAAGATTAAACTGCTTAGGGTTGTGCAAACCAGACTATTTGATTTTAGGAATATCTTTCTCAACATTTTGGAGGTATTCCTTTAGAAGCTTGTGGGACAAATTTGTCACCAAACTAGGGCTTTTCATTTAACTCTAGAACAAAATAAGCACATCAATACATTTTCTTGTCTTCTTCTTTTTATCGTATTGCATTTATACAAATGTGTATATGAAGTATAAATAAATAAATAAACACCCTGGAGTCAGAGTTTAAACCGTCTGTAGGCCTCTGATACATTTACAAATTGTTGAAAAATCTCTCAGGTGTACCGGTTTCCTCGCGGTGTTTTCCTTCACTGTTTAGCAACTGATAACTAATTTGTAGAACGCACATGAATTCGAAAAGATATTGGTGCGTGCTGGGATTTGATATCGCGATTTTTGACTTGCCAGTCCGACGGTCATACAACTCGGCTTTTAGTGCTGTAGCTTTAGAAGCTTATAGAACAAATTTGTCACCCGACTGGGGTTTTTTATTCAGATCTAGAACAAAATGAGCTCATCTATAATTTTTTTTTGTATATTTTAGTTTGATAAACGGTTTAGGGTTGTGCAAACAGTCTTGGGTTAATTTGAGAAAGACATTTAAGGTATTAAGGCGGTGTTCATTGAATTTTTGATGGGTTAGGAATTTGGTGGTGTTTTTAAAATTGCCTAACGTAGCGTTCTTATTGTCTTCGCAAATACCCATCAGTGGGTGATACTGGGCAGAAATGATGATAGCATAAAAAGCAAATCGTCACTACTCATTTAATTTAACCCTTGAACAAAATGAGCACGAATTTATTCTTGCTTCATATTATATTTCAGATCGCAATTTGGTCATGTCGATCGAAGAATACATAAACTCTGAAAGTAGAGTTCTCGAGTGGTGACCACAAATCTACCAAAAAGCGCAGCGTTGGCAGGCCTCCCTCCAGGTGGAACGACGATATCGTCAGAGTTGCCAGCCACCGGTAGAGGCAAATGGCAAGTTGTCGTTCATTGTGGCGTTCATACGATAAATCAACAGTTTACACTTCGGTTTCAAATTTTGCAGTACTGCTGCAAACACTAAACATTTATGACCTTACACTGGTATTGATTTATTCTTAGTCTACGTGTAATATTAATAAAGTAATAACCAAAGTATTTAAAATTATAAAAGTCGACAATTTTACTTATTATTCAGAAGGTATACAGCACCTACGCACTTTCTCTTCAACGCAGGAAGGCAAAGGATCGTAAAAATATAATGAAATCTTGTAAGTAAGGGTCATTGAGATGAGGTCAAGTTGGATCACTGAATTGGGGACACTGAGCAAAGTTTGTTCAGGGCAGGGATCCATAATATTAGAAATGCGCCTTTTGGGTATCAAACGCTAACATTAAGGTACTTGTTGAAGGGACGTAGCTAGTTAAACTTTAACCCGCATGTGTTCTAAAAAGGCAGGAAGGTTTAGATACATTTCACCAGTTATAGGTCCGTGTGTAATCACAGCCGAACTTAACCATTAACTGGACAAATCCAGAATCCGTGCTGCTACTGAGAATGACACTTTTTACATACATTAAGTCACGCCTGTTTCCCTGAGGGGTAGGTAGAGACCACCGATTTTCATTTGCTACGATCCTGGCATACTTCTTTTGCTTCATTCATGACACTTTGTCCGACCCGAGAAATAAAGCCTGGACTTTATGCTCAGCAATCGTGCTTAGCGACTACTAGATCAACAAGATAGTCGGGATTAATTTATTACATAAGAAGTTGAGACACCAATCGTATAATGAAAAGGTACTTTCAAATTTTGCTTGGGCAAAATAGATTAATTCAACCGCCAATTATAATTGATCATGATTCGGACCAAATTCACTTTGGAGTACTAAATTTAATGTCCGATAATGTAATTATGGCCATATAACAATCACTGCATTATTCACAGTTCAGCGAACATTTAGTGAATGGCGATAATGATAATATTATGTCAGCCCGCAAACATAGCCATCGGGAACTATGCCTATTAAAATACGTTTGCCAAAATTAAAAAACAAACAAACGGATTAACAATGTTTGTTTAACAATGAAACGGTTTCAACAACCTTTCATCTAAATTAATAAAGGAAACTTGATAATAATGGACACGAGCGGGACTCGAACCCGCGACTTTCGCCGTACCGTGGCGCCGCACTGCCAACTGAGCCATCGTGTCACTTCATCGTGGCGAAAGTCGCAGGTTTGAGTTCCGCTCGTGTCCATAATTTTTCATGTTTCCTTTTTTCATCCCGTAAAAATGTAGCAGCTCACACCGCGGGGCACAGCTAGTGGTTAATAAGGAAGAATAACAAAAAGATTTAAAACTGACTTAATAAATAATTTATTGATTTATATTCTCAATTGTGTTCATTTACAGACCTTCGACCAACCCACAGACGCAAAAGAACTTGCAAAAGATAAACTAAGGCAGAAATGGCTTTTCCAGCAAGAGTTAAGCTCTTAAGAGAAAACGATAAAAATATATTTATTTGTAAAGAAACAATTTTATTCCCAACATTTTCGTTGCTGCAGCGACTTAGAACTATGCTGTTACATTTTATAGACCGTTATACAAGTTCTACATGATCATTCCAGACGATGTTGTTACTTCGCAATTGGTGCTTATGTGGATGTTATCCTAAGAGACCTTTTTATTCGCAGATGTTGGAAACATATTTATATTCTTGAAAAACGCTAGTTGCGTTTGAGTTTTAAAATTGATTTGATTAGGGTTAAATCTGTGATTGTTTATGCAAACAAAACTGAGAAGATAAAGGTGAAATCATCATCATCATGAGCCGGAAGTCTTACGAGAGGGGGGGGGGGGGTGCCATAATCACCTCGATTGGCAAGCGGTTTGAGGATCGCAGTAGCTGGTGCAGGGGTTGAGCAGTTGATGGTGAAGTTACAGAAGACGTTGCTGCCCATCTTCTGGGTTTTCCCTTAGTCGACACCCACGAGAGGAAAGGGGTTGTCAATTATTGGCCGGATATCACTCGGCAGGTGAGACAGAAAACAATATTTTTGGCATATTGTGCTTTAACTGGTTTATATAAATCAGGAAATACTGATTCAATTTTTAAAAGTTCTAAATAATGAGATCGATTCAAATTACCTAAAAACCAATGTAAAATAATATGTTAATATATAGAAAACAAGTTTAAGCAACTTCTACAAATTCCAGGTTTGTACACAATCCAAAACATGAAAATTTAAAACTTCCAAATCCTAGCTTATAAAAACTGTTTTCAACCCAAATTATCTAAAACAAAGTTCGAAATATACGATACTGCTACGCTCCGTTTCACATACATTAACCAAAATTTTGAACTCAAAGTACAGTTTAAACTTTGGGCTATAACAAGGGTATGCCACTATCAGTAACTGTCAAAGTGATGATATCGGCATGACAAACGGTAAAATTAACTTACCACCCTTAAGACGCCCGAGACTGAGTGTAGTTCCGATTTGTTATCTTTATTAGTTCAGACGAGTAAGCTTCCAAAATTCCATAATCGGAAGTTTGGATATTAATTACTTAAACAACTTGACTTCGAGTTTGTGAAAGAAATCACGTCCATTTTTTTTGGGTGCCATTTGTTAGAAACAAGTAACAATTTATTTTGAGATTTAGGCTCAGCGATAAATTTACTAAAAGGCTGGCTTTTTCTAGAATTTGTGGGAATCTTAGGCAATTTTTTAGAGTAATGTTATTGTATCTAGAATGTAATAGAAAATAATGTAGACCTTATCTGAAGAAGATTTAGCACTGTAATAATATTTTATCGATTTAATAGATTTGGAATTTATTGCCGTTCGTATCTTTGGTAATATGTAAAGCCTTACCTTGTGCATTGAGTTCTGTAGCAGCTTTAGCCAAGTCTCTCGTTGCCACAGCAGAAGAACAGCTTGGTCTCCAACCAGGCGGTGGCTGTCCACTTGAAGATCTCTTATTAGAGCCCCCGGAACAATACCCAGAACTCGCTGTATCACAGCTCACGTTCACCGACTTCCTCGGACTAGCCTCCTTACTTGGACAAATGTCCCCAATGGACATGACCACTTCTCCACCAAATTCAGTCTCTTCTGGCCCTACTTCTGTAAATGTGCTGTAGTTTGGACTGATATCAGAAGGTCTTCTGTCAGGGTGCAAGTAGTGAGAGTGATGCGCTGAATGCGAAGTATGCTTCATATGGACAGAATTTAAAAGAATATTCGATGAAGTTCTTGTTAAAGCTTCTCTTTGTCTAATAGCTTCTCTAAATATTCGACAGTACATTGAAATCATAACCACACTTGGAATCCAAAAGGACACACTCGATGATACTATAGCATAGACCATATTTACTTTAAACATACAGACGTCGGGGTGATGTAACCTTTCTTGGCGATGTTGTTCTGTTGTATACCAGCCCATGAATATTGGCACAAAACTGATGAAGGCAGGCCATAACCAAACATTTGCCAGCATGAAACAGACAGTTCTGTGCGTCATAGTGACTGGGTACTCCAAGGGTCTCACTATAGCATAGTATCTGTCCACTGATATGCAACAAAGGTGGAGTATCGACGCACTGGAGAAGTAAACATCGAGGGAGTTGAAGATATCACAGACTAGAGGGCCGAACAGCCAGGTGTCAGTCAATTCAGAGCTAGCATTGAACGTCATTGCGCATAGTGCAACGAGCATGTCAGCAACTGCGAGACTAACTACGTAATAGTTGGTCAGGACCCGAAGCTTTCTGTGTCTATGGACAGATATAATGACGAGGGCGTTGCCGAAGAGTGCTCCGATGATGATTGTTGTGAAGATGAGGCCTTTGAGTATGAGTGTGATGGTATGCTGCCAGTCGTGGTCGGGCGCGGCAGGGGGCGCCAGCGTCGAGTGTAGCTCGCCAAGGAACGCTGACTCCGTACCGCGCCCGCGCGCTTCTACCTCGTTCCTGAAGACACCATCTGTTGGCAACAAGAAACTGTACGTTATTATTGTTTTTATAGTCGCTTTGAATGATTTTGCCAACAATATAGAAAGGTTTCTTTAGTTTTTCATAAAGTGATAACAAAATTATGAAAACCTATTTAATTAAAATAATGCACGTTATTAAGTTTCACAAGAAGTAAGTTAAAAGACGTAACTCAGTTTGTCGCATCTTGCACAACAACCCCAGCTTTTAATTTGAATTTTAAACTTATACAATGAAGATTCGTCGTAAATATCTTCTCTTGCTGTTTCTTAAGTGAAAAAATTATCCTTATCAGAATTTAAATTAGATAAAGTAGTCGAGGTGGACTAGTGGTTCACATACCGTATTTGTATGCACAAGGTTGCAGGTTCAAACTCGGGCAATGTGACTTTTTCAATGTTATAAATATTTCTTAATTATTCTAAGACACCACTGACTAACCAGAAACCTGAATTTAATTATCTGAAATCGCCAAACCGCAGTGAGCTAGCGTGGTGATCAATGTTCAATCCTTCTCTATACGAGAAAAGGTCTTTGCCCTGCAATGGGACTGTTATACGCGATTACTATTTTTAAACTGTTTTCGGATTTACATAGATTGAATGAGTGATTAATTTACTTACTTTTGTAGATAACATTGTTAGTTACAAGTTTAATCAAATAGTAAAAATTACCTTCGCATTCATTGATAACGTTGCTACAAAGAGGACTAAATCTAAAAGTTTGGAGATATCAAGAATTATATTATCACCTGAGTTATACAATTTAAACCAAGACTTAGAAGGACTACTAGACCAGTCTAGTAAGCTCAAAATCTTGGTTCTGTATCAAATTTGTTCAATCAGATACTTACAAGTAAATCACCCAAGGAAACAATAGCCCCACATTATATATGAAGGTAAAGCGATACACCGGAAAAGGTTTTTGGGAAAACCGATATTTCTTGTTATCTAACAAAACGGATACCTTGGCTTCCAATGAAATTAGGAGAAGCTTTGATTTTATGATAGGCTTCCGTTATAACTAGGTACTTAAAGTCTCGTACAAAAGGTAACAGAGAGAAAATATAAAATACAATAAGTATATTTTGATCAACGGCTGATTACAAAAATCTATACTAATATTTTAAAGCTGAAGAGTTTGTTTGTTTGAACGCGCTAATCTCAGGAACTACTGGTCCGATTTGAAAAATTATTTTAGTGTTAGATAGCCCATTTATCGAGGGAGGCTAAAGGCTATAAAACATTCGAAATTCACGCGGACGGAGTCGCGGGCGAAAGCTAGTGTTGGGAATATTTTAGAGCAGAACTTCTTTTAAATATAGGACGATCACTACCTAAAGAGTGTGTGAAAGTGATTTTAAGAAGCATGAATTTTTCAAAATATTGTTTAAAAAGTTTTGCTAAATGGCAATACCGAATGGCGTTCTTTAGTCATATCAGTCTTCAAAAATAAGCGATCAATATCATCCAAATTAATAAAATAAACTAATTTGAATTCATACTATACTTTTATTATTCCAACAAAAAATTCAACAAAACGTATTTCATTACAAATTGAATTAAATTCTACAGTCTACAATACCAAACGCGCCAGGGACGCTCTCAATTCAACTTTATTTATATCATCGGGAAACTAAAGTTCCAATGACAAAGATCTTTCCTCAAGACTCAACTGTTTGCCGACTTCCAAACTAAGGTCTAAATCCAAGCACCGCCTGAATCTTTCAAGTTTATTTTCACAGTGAAAGCTGGCTCAATAGTATCAGGAAAGACGGTACAAAAGGCTTCAAGTTCTGCTCCTAATCACGGAGACAGGATCGTTTGAAGCGAAAGGTTTCTTTATATATGTGTAATACATTAGTAGGATTATAAAACCTAACTGTGCCATCCGTTCCGTGCCATAACAAAAGTATTTTTTTAAAGTTCTATATGAACACCTTTATTTAAGAGTATGATGTGGGTAAATTACTGTATGACCCATTAGACCATCATTATACTTAGACTTTAATTCTAGGTAGAATACGATGAGATTTAATAGGGTTTACGTAACTTTACACTTACCGAAATACACATGGATCCAATCCATTTCTAGTACGAAATAGAGAATGATATCACAGTAAGTATTTGTAGGTTATAAAAGATCCTATACTAAATCATTCTCAATTTGCTTTATTGTTCTTTTTTACATACAATTCCTTATTTACTACAAAAATAACTTTCTCAGTGCCTATTAAGTAACAAACTTAGGTATTCATTATTAGAAATACTCAAATTTGTTTCCAAATTTTCTTTTCAACATCTAGAATTTAATCAGCCAGTTAGTACATGGTTCAAGTCATTAAGGTTTATTTAAAGAATCAAAAAGCAACTCGTTCAAAGCGTGAAAAGAGAAATCTTATGATTATTTAAGGTATCTTTCCATAATAATAAACTTGAACAACACTTCCTAAGGGTCATATTTGTGAATACCGGACAAACTTTCAAGGGTTCACAGAAAACATTATAGCTCAACTTATTACTATTTTCGATATAATCTCATATCGAATTCCGTACGACGCTTAGTTACAAAATCCGGTATCGATCTTGAACAGCTGAAGGTTATTATCTGACCGTCATTTGGCAGACTGTCTTGGAATCGGGCCAGAGGCTGGTTTTGGACCGCATCGAGTAATGCGCAACAGGGGAGGGATGAAATTTTATTGTCTGAAATGTAGTGTAATTTTTATGAGGGGTTCTTTAGGAGTCAAGGTCGGGTAGGCTTTCGATTCGACCTTTCGCCTGAGTTAAGTGCGGTCCCAGGTAATATTGTTTCATTTTGCGCGTCCGAGCGTTGTTAGGGAAAGAAAATAGGGATTATTAAGATGTAACTTATTGTTTTTATGATACTCTTATTATGCTGATGGAGGAATAATGGAAAGATATTGCGGTTGAGGGCTGTTCGTTATGACAGTTTGTGGATATGCCCTTTAGTTAGAATTATGGCTCCTGAATGTGTGTGATTATTATCATGAGTATGTTGAAGTTGATAAAGTAAGACTGTTGTCAAAAACAAACATAGCTTTTAATTTCGAATTTATGACGACCTGTTTAGCGCAGTGGCTAAGCGATTGGACTGCTACGCTAAGGGTTGCGGGTTCGATTCCCGCACGGGGTAAAACTTTGTGCGAACCACAGATGTTTGTCCTGAGTCTGGGTGTTTGTGTATGTGATATTTCATGTTTGTGAAACGCACCCACGATACAGGAGAAATTCCTAGTGTGGGGCGACGTTTTTTTTTTTAAAAAAAAAACAAAAAAAAAATTATCTGGAAGAATTAAAGATACGTTCATTAGTCAAACTCGATGAAATCCATAAAAACTGATACTTCGTCATGAAATTACGAAGACTGAAATATTTTTATCCTGTAATGAATTCATATTATATTATATTTATACAGTTAAACGCGGACACAGGTGACCGTACAATGAGTTCAGTCGTTTAGTTTACTAGCACTTGCATGCTAGTAAAAATAAATACGTGTTTATGTACGTATAGTAGAGGTATATGTAGTGCATCGTTAACAGCACGTGTTTCAAGTGAGATCGGTAGCGCAATGCGTCGAATTTATTTCTATAGGTGTACTGCGATTGCTGACTGACTGGATTTTTGATGCCGTTTTTTGTTTCTTTCACTCTCGTGTTTAGGTTTTATGCTCTATCTAAAATAATATAATTAATGATATGTTAAGTTTCACAATTTGTAATCATAATTATACATTGTAAGGACAATGCCGTGGGGTATCCGGCCTAGAAATTGACCACCCCTTTTCCTCCGTGGGTGTCGTAAGAGGCGACTAAGGGAAAATCCAGAAGATGGGCAGCAGCGTCTTCTGTAACTTCACCACTAATACTGCGATCCCTAAGACGCTTGCTAAGCGTGGATATTATGGCAACCCCTCCCTTTACTTAAGCGAGAAGCCTTTGTTCAACAGTTGACATCTTTCGGCTGACGATGAAGGACAGTGCACGAAATACTTCTTATTAACAAGACAAAGAAATCGGTATTATTATTATTATTTATTATTTTCAGCCATGATCGTCCCACTGCAGGGCAAAGGCCTTCCTTTCCTTCCTCCATTCCTCTCGGTTATCAGCTGCAATAGACCAATTCTCTTTAAAGGAGTCCAGCTCGAAGAGAGAAATCGGTAACATTACTGAAAAATACCTTCTTCTTTTAGAGTCTTTTCAGCTATTCGAGTTTGCTGCAATGCGCATTTTTCATCCATCTCTTCTATCTGAAGTCACAATACTCAAATGATTTAGACAGTAGTATATCGAAATCAGAATAATTAATCTAGATAAATACTTAACTGTGCAAACGAAACAATCGTAAGATTTACGGATTAGGCTCGAGCTTCAAAGGTCAGAGTGCAAGTTTCTATTCCTGAACTTTCGGCCGTACCCTCGTAATCCACAAAATAAATTTAAGTTTTCAGCCCATTTAGTATTAGTGGCTCGAACCTTTACATAATCTCTTCATTTGTTGGACCTTCGGGTCACCTTGAACAGTAGATAGCAATAGCCATTATAGCCGTATTACGTATACGTCGAATCAAAAGATTTACTCCGTAATCCTAGGTTTTATTCACGCAATCCGGAGGTCGACCTAGCATCATAAAACAAGCCGAAAATTTATTTGGGGCGTGGCCTGTTTTGTTTAGTAAAACCTAATTACATTGTAAGTTATAAAAATAGCAATAGGCTCACCCCTATTACATTGGGATCTAGAAATATAAGTAGCGAAATGTGGGTGTACTATATGTGCACCTCTGCCTACCCCTTCGGGGAATACAGGCGTGATGTTATGTTTATGTAATGATGAAGTTACAAAAATAAGGCTTAAATTTTTTTTTAATGTTGTGTACGCTAAAAACAGAGCATGGGAAACGATTTACCAACACACAGAAATGGAATCCAACGTATCTTAATGAAATAAGATTATTTCATTTCCTACGAAACCCCGATACATCCATTTCGATCTCATTAAATGTGGTACGGTTCAGTTGTATTGAAACAGGCTCGCTTCGTGAAAATGTTCCGGTGAAACTCATAATGATGATGTATTTTATTTTAGGTATATCTCATTCAATATTTAGTGACAGAAACCGATATAGATTTTATGCTCAACTACTTCAAAGGCTGTTCTTAAAACTATAGGTCCTTGAGGGACGCTTGACAGATTTTTTGGTTTAAGTAGTTTGTGATTATAACTATTCTGCCAATGCCATAATAAATTACAGCAAAAATTTGAAAAAGGCATATAATTAAATAGTGATCGTTGCACGGAGTTATTTGCTATCTTTTTTCTGGTACTTACTATGTTATAATGTTTGTACGATACGACGAAAAGTTCGTCTTACATTATGGTTACTAGCAAGACAAGAATTTTTATGGGAACAACGTAGTATACGATGCGAAGAACAACAACTGCATAAAGACGAATTATATATTAGTTTATCAATAGTTTAAGAATACATTAGTGCATGCCGCTTCATTACCACGAAATGGATAAGCTAAATGTATTTTCGTATACATACATTACACGGTACATTACATGGTTAGTATAATGATTCGTACTCTTACATATTTTATTTATTAAATAAAAAGTATTTGATTGATCATTAGCAACTGGTAGGCATAATAAAACGATAAGTTAATTTTAAAATTAATAATCATAATTTTTGAAATCCAAGAGATTCTTGAAAGTTATTATTTCTTTAAAAAAAAATGATTTCATACGATCATTCTCCTTTCAATCTTAAGAAAATTACACATGATAATTTTATTTAGTATTCCAAAGGCTTCCATTGAATCCGAAATTAATATCAGTACTCCACAAGTAGTGACGACAGTATGACTTCCTATTTGTTGAGTTGAGCCTTATAATTCGGGTATTTAGGTACGCTCGTGGGTTAAGCTGATTGACGGGTTTCTGGCTTCCCATAGCGAACGTCAACGGTTTTTGTGCGGCAGCCGAGACCCTTGGCTTAACTCTCTAAATCACGGTGGGGCCTCGACTACAAATGAACAATAGCTACGCAATCAAAGTTACTAGAGATGGTGTTAACATGACATGTATATTAACTGATTCATCTAAATATATTCTTGGCTTGAAAGCTAATAGTAATGACTGGATTTTTTAACTTACATTGTCAAGTTTAAATATTTTTTACATTATGTGTGTGGACGTCAATATTTTCGCTTGAAAGTACGGAGATTTTTTATCGCTCATTAACTCAGTACACACGAGATAATATCCAAAGCTAATGAAGACATAAAAAGAAGGTGCGCTACGGAATGATAAAAAAAAACAAAACTGTAATGAGCATCCCACAAAAATGAAATTCTCAACTGCACCTACATTGCATGCGGTCATTTTCCAAGGAAAAAAATACTTCTTTATTTTTTCAAGCTCATTGAAGCCATAATGAGAGCTGTCTGGCGGAACGCCATTTACCGTTCCTTCTAAAAACGTTTGCGATGTTTTCAGCAATCGTTGCAAATAATAGCGAGTCTTTTTGCTGCCATTACGGCAGATTTTTTCCAGTAATGCATTTTATATTGCTGAGAAATTTGTCTTTTCTATGCAGAAAATGAAGTCATTACGTCGTTTTGTTTTGTGAACCTAATAGCCCTCTTTCTAGATTGTTAGTAATGACTTTTATTCTTGTCCAGAAATTAATGTTTAAAACTTTATTTTTAGTAATAAAAAATAATTAAGAGGACGACGACCTGTTAATAATGTCAGTCTTGACACAAGAGAAATGCGATATATTATTATGTCTGAGAACTGTAATTTTTTTATTTACGTGGACATTACCCCTACTGTCTTTACCAAAACTTATCCACGAGTTTTTTAATTGATGGTACTCACTTAATAATAAAAGAATATCGTTAGGAATTTGGATATTAAATTTTGGCATCCACTTCTACAAAAAAGGTCGCTTTTTTATATAAATCCCTCATTAAGCCACAATATCAGTTTCATGAGAAAAACCCAACACAAATTTGTATTTTATTGGAAGTATTATCTGCCTGTAGTCCTCTAGCTCGAAATAATGTATTACGTTTATTCCCGTGAGTGGTCTAAGGGATATTTAATTGATAGCGTAGGTTGAAATAAAGTACAATAAATACAACGGTGATAAAATATATACCAGTAAGTGTCTATCTGAGAGGGGGAAGACTATTGATAAGTAAGATTGGTCACTGGTATATTGAGTTCGGATCATTAACTTTAAGCTTCCTCTTCGAATTTCGATCACAGTGGATAATCTCAACGTATATGAACAGGCGATATAAATGTTAACACATTATTTGTTCCCTTACTCTTAATTGTCCATTATGATGAAATGATTGTAAAAAAGAATATATACTGGACCACATGCAAGGATGTAACTTCCAAAAACTCTTCGAATAAAAAATCTCCATTAAACTTTATGAATTGTGTTGACCTGACTCAGAATTGGAATTTGAGGTCCATTAGGTAGCTGTAAAAGCCAGTCACTAGACTGACGGAGTGGATAAATAAGTTTCGTTAGTAATTCATGTTTCAAAGGACTTAGAAGCTTCATATTGTGACTGTTCAAAAGATTCATCCGTAGTTGCATGGTCCAAAAACTGTTTTGTAACTTAAATCAAAACTGTAATCTTATGTTAGGCACCTTCATTGTGTAGTCTATGATGTCTCTTATAATTAAGCTTTTGTGTCACAACTCACAATCTGAACGGTACTATATCAAAGGCGTGATAGCTGCAGGCGCATAGCTTTTAGATTAAGTTATCTACAAAGTTAGGATACAGACTGAAAATTTATGTTGTTGTTATCAAGATTTGCCATAGTCTCCGAACTTTCAATTTGTCTCTCTCAGACCTACATAAAGGTATAATATGCAATGTTACAATTTACGTTTTATGAATTTAAAACTAAGCTTTACGATGTAGCTCAGGTCGTAAAAAAAGATAAGTCAGACAAAAGGCTGGTAGTAATGCTAACGGCCCGGAGTAAGGCTTAAAGTCTCTTCGATGCCCCCAATTCCGTCATATATAAGGCTTGTGGTTATTCTGGTACATATTAAAATATAGATATGTCTCTAGATTCTAATGACAATCGACATTGTATTAGTCATAAAGCAATTTATTTCTTGTTTCAATAACATAATGTTCTGTTCTTGACACAAAAAACCCATAACAGGAAAACCTTACATTAACCAACAAAGTAATAGAACCCAATCAATCCACAACCCACCTCACGCTCGGCTGTCATTAGCAACGGCAAGCTAATGAGGCGGTCAATAACTTATAAATTTTGTAGGTTCTTATACACGTGTTCCTTCTTTTTGAAAGGAGCCTTTTCCTCTATAATGCAGTTGCTAACATACAACTCTTGGCACTTAAAAGTGACGACATATAATTGCATATTGTAATATCGCGTACAGCATGTGAAATAACGTGCAAAATGGCCGTGATTACTCGCTCGTTATGTCACTGAATTTCTGAACTGCCATGACAATTGACGAGCGATGTACTCGTCACTAAACTTTAGATGCGACACGTTAGATGTATTGAGTGTATACATTGAGTCTACCGAAAGTGAACGTAAAAGAATGTCATGTAAAGGCTTTGTTTCCTTTAATCACGCAAATATAACACTTTTTGACCACTTGATTGGCGCAGCGGCTAAGCGATTGAACTGATATGCTAAGGGTTGCGGCTTCGATTCCCGCACGGGACAAAAATTTGTGTAATCCGCAGATATTTGTCCCGAGTCTGGGTGTTTGTGTATAATTATAATATTTTATGCTTGTGAAACGGACCCACGATACAGGAGAAATTTCGACGATTCGAAAAAACTTCGACGATCCGTGAAATGAACACAGTTTTTTAAATATCGCCATGAAATACAATGAACAGGAAACACGATAGTAGGATTATATCCGAATATCTGAAACGAGAGATGGACATCTCGTAACCAAACTAACTTCCTCACAGAGCGAAATTCCATTTACCTTACTCGTAAATGCGTGGTCATTTTTGCGGTTTCAATTAGAGATTTATGGGTATCCAATAGTTTAGAATTTTCGTATTTCTGGGATTTTCGATTTTGAGCTCTGTGGCCATTTACGTAAGCTATTAAATTGGAAGTACTATAGAATGCAGCTGGTATATCAAAAGCTGCGTACTAGAATATTTTTACGGTAATTTTGCTTTTTATTTTTCACATTCTGGTTTAATATTTTTGATTCCTCCTTCGTATTATCGTCAGAATTGCAGGCAACCGATGGATGTAATAGGCAAGCTATCGTTCATTGTGGCGTTCTAAGGGGGAGGCCTTTGTTCAACAGTGGACGTCTTCCGGCAAATGATGATGATTATCGGTTTTATTTTCGGAAGCATTAACATCGACAATTTTTTTGTCATACTCTTGAAATGACGGACCAAATATACGAAAATTTATTAAGGCTTTGTGCTTGTAATATCGACGATATCACATCGACGGCCACTCTCTCAGATAACATGAATTAAGTGTCTCAGATAACATGGATACAGTGCTTCACGGACGCACAACATAACAACATAACATCACGCCTGTATCCCCCGAAGGGGTAGGCAGAGGTGAACATATAGTACACCTACATTTCGCCAGTTTTTTAAGTCCCAATGTAATAGGGGGCAAGCCTATTGCCATCAATTGGGCACAAATCCAGACTCCGTGGTGCTATTGAGAATTATCTAATGAAAAAACCCAGTAACACTTTGCCCGACCCGGGATTCCAACCCAGGACCTCGTGCTCAGCAGTCGCGCTTAGCGACCACTAACCCAACGAGGCAGTCTTCACGGACGCGTTGTATGTTATGAATACTTGTTCCATCTCTATGACTGAAAAGAAACAATTGCCCAGCAACAAGAAAGCATAGGCGGATAATTCTTAGAATTAATTAAAAGTGTTAACGTAAAGTCTATTTGAAGACGTGAATTAATTATAAATATTGGTTTTAATTACTTGTTCACGTTTATCCTGGTAAGTTTAATAAGCCCCAGGTGGTGCCACCCAGCTTAAGTCTATATTTAGCTGTGGGAGCCAATCAATCAGGCCAGAGTATAAATAAAATCCATATTAATAAAATAAGAAGCAATAGATATGTTAGGTATGTATATACATTAGGTCCGTATATCAGGTATGAGGTCTGTATTACATCCGCATTTCGCCATTTATGTAATAGCGAGTTTATTGCCACCCGGGCACAGAATCAGACTTCGTGCTGCTACTAAGAATCAAGTAAAAAAAACAATTTAACCTTTGACCAATCCGAGATTCGGATCCAGGACTTAGTGCTCAGTAGTCGCGACCTCTAGACCAATGTTTAACATTTATGTAATCTTCCGAAGAGGGAGGTAGTGCTGTTGTAAACATATCGTTGTTTTCCTTTCATAATATTATTCGTTAACTTCGACTTTTATATTTCAGAGACGTATTTTATCGAAGACTAGTATGTTTTCTCAATATATTTTCGTTCTTAAGTTCATGCAAGCAAACCGTAAACCGTAGCTGTGACGTCACCGTTCTGAAGAACACTATAACACAACATATTGATTTTTCTTAGAAAACAGCGAAGACATTGAGTCTATGCATTGTTAAGGCTATACCTATTTAATAATGTATTGAGCTATTTCTCTGTAATAATGAATTTGCTATGTAAGAATAAGTTCTACCTGCAATTGTTTAAAAGCAGTTCATAAAGAATTAACGTGATTAGACATGAGAATGTAGAAATTTTTTTTAGAAGACGTCGACCCATACTTAAAATTTCCCCTGTATCGTGGGTGTGTTCCACAAATATGAAACATCACATACACAAACACCCAGACTCTGGACAAACATCTGCGGGTCACACTAATTTTTGTCCCATGCGGGAATCGAACCCGCAACCCTTAGCGTTGCATTCTCTTTGCCATTGCGTCAATTAGGTCGTCAATTATATAATAAGTGTAAGTCTTTGCAGATATGAATGTAAGAGTTTACTGAAAAATAGTTCAGCACGTTTTTACATCATCATCATCAGCCGGAAGACGTCCACTGTTGAACAAAGGCCTCCCCTTAGAACGCCACAATGAACGACAACTTGCCATTACCATCCACCGGTTGCCCGCAACTCTGACGATAACATTCTAAAAAAAAATTGAAAATTATGCAAATCAACATATACTTTCAATTTCTATAATTGAAACTGTAGCATTAAAGTTGTAGATAATTATTGCCACTTATCCAAGTTTCAACATTATTTGCAGAAATCATTATACTTCTAATTAAATAAAAATAATTTTAGGCTGTAGTGCTTCTTGAAGAGGTTATGAATCAAGTCATTCAAAACTTTTAATATTTAAACAATAAATCTCAGTGAGAATTTTCGGAATAATCTGATTGTAATTGTCAAAGTTTTTGACCGGGGTTATAAAACTATTAATGTCTTAAGTTTAATAAGATTAATTTTAATGGACTACTTGAGCTTATCAGCCTTCATAAAATCGATGTTTTATAATTTATTCCATAGATCGTACTATTTAGGATGATAAAAGTTGGTGTTCTATGCAGGAGGTCTTTGTTCAACAGTGGACGTCTTCCAGCTGATGTTGATAATAAAAGTTTGTTTTTAATTCTCTTAAAGGTTTCATGAGCTGAGCAGTTACCAGACTAATAATTTCTTATGCTCAAGAGGAATTTTAATAGAAAATAACCCCACGGGAATTAACGCGAACACAACTTATTTAATTTTTGGCTTGACGTTTCGACCGAGTTACACCGTGTTCTTATTTTCTATTATAATCATGCAACGCGATAGTTTCAAGTTAGTACTCAAGAGGAATTCTTATAATGCTAAACAACACATTAATTTAATCGAAGATCGTTTATGGGTAAAAAAAACATAAAATAACATTATGCCTGTATTATCCGAAGAAAGTATAGTGCACATTTCACCAGGGTCCTATTAAAATGGCCCAATTGCCATAATATCCTAATTAAATAGCTGTCTTTTTTAATTCTCAAACATAGGAGACGACATTCCTTTTAAAGCTTCATACAGATTTTTATTTTAATCAAGAGCCTAGAGGACTCTAGAACAATTAAATCAAAGCGTGAAGAAAAGGAGATTATGCTATTGTATTTTGTCGTCTTGTATGAGACAAATGCTTGCCAAACAATACCGCCTTCTCCATCCGTTGACATTTCACTTCTGGGTGAAGGTCCCTCTTTCTATGCGCCATTGACTTTAGGCCTGTGAAAATCCCAACACAATAGTGTAATTTGCTTTGACTATTCATTCCAAATTTTAATCGCGCTAGACTAAAATTCTGGACCTAAAAATCGCACAATGAGATATTTCTATCATTTAACAAAGGAATCTAGAAAACCAAATAGGTTGCGAGCATAATCCCATTAAATTTCCCTTTCTATCATGTACAAGAGGCTATCTTCGGAAAATTCAGGAAACAATTTTCCAAACGGCCAAAGTCACAGGCTGAATCTAATATTTTGCTGCGACCAAGAATAAAGAAAATAAAGAGCCACAAAATACAACGAACGGCACAAATTCCTTTAATTATTCGTATTTCTTCTCAAATTGTGACGTCACCTTTCCAACAACTTTGGCAGTACCACCTAACTTTTAGAACAAACTTTGTAAATTCACACAATTCAAGCAAAATGACGGCCCACAAAATGTTACAGTAACTTCGTTTGAAGGAATTACTTTAGGGATTATAAGAATCCGATTTTTTATTTCGAGTAAAATGTATTATTCTTTTCTTATATTTTGTTTTTAAGTCGAATGATATTTTGCTTTATGTAAGCTGTTTTATAATTTTATCGGTTTAGAGGCGTTTTAAGAAATAAAAAATTATATTTACGATATTTCGGTTGTTGTTTAAAGAAAAACCAAAGTCTTTTAGCCAAGTTTATTTGTGAAAAGAAATCGTTTACAAAGGAATAGAGCATATTTTACGAACACAAAAAGAATAAAAGAAGTCATCGATATTCTATAACAAAGAAGATCTAAACCTAAATCTGACCTAGATGTAGGTACTAATCCTTGTCAACCCTATAGCAACTAGACTTATAAAGGAGCTCAAGGAGAAAATTAAGGGAGGAGGAGGGATATTATTCCCGGCATCACCGTACCTTTAAGTAAAGTTACCAAGACATTTGGATAATTACTACTTACCTAATGCCCGACTAGAATCTTAAAGGAATAGGAATACCTTTGTTTGATAATTGAAATTGAAGAAGCTCGAATAAAGTGGCTGATGATTTGCACAAGATTTACTTGGATTAGACTTGAGTGTCTAACAAAGGAAATTATGCCATCATTTGTAGGTATTAGCAGGCTCGTTCCAAACAGAGGCACAATACGATTTTAAAGAATCCGTCTAACTTGGGGAATTCCCACAATTTTCCCCCAAATGCAAATCTGTATAATATACGTTATATTATTTTTGAGAAGATAAAAATGAAATCAGTAACAAACCAGCTACTAGTATGTTTAATGTATTAAAAAATTACTATGCGTATAGACGATTAAAACATTAATATCAACAACGAAACAAAATAAATACATTCACCTAAAGAAATAATAGGTATAACAAAGTTTTGGTTGTATAAATTAAACTACAAATATTTAAGCGCTGGTATAGCCCGTGTAATATAAAATTAATGCCCTGTAACCAATACCAACCTAAATTGGCCAACATTGGCCCATAAATTATTACCAGTACAAAGTATGAAGCCAATTCCAAAATCACCGCAAATCGTTCGAACGTACGTGACAATAAACTTTAACGCCAACATATTTTAGTGAACGATCGAGAATTTAAATGGCCTCACAAAAGCTCTTAATTTGTGCCATTGAAGCTGTTTCGACTTTATTCACTGTCATTTGACTGTTAATTGGATCGCCCATCAGCTTTCGACAAGGTTTATTGGGGACGGTTTTTAATTATTTACTGTTACCGCTTATTAAATTATTAACGTTTGTTATAGAGATACCTATGTCATGTAACTTTTTTTAATATTAAATATCATTTGACTCATTCATTTCTGTATTGATTTTGCCGTCAGCGGCTCACTTACGGGTGTGAATGTTGAGACTGCCAACGAAAACCTTTGAAACGGCCTTATGAAAGTGACGAAACCAAAATCAATTCTGTTCATTAACTGAAATGTCTTGCATCCCTTGATAAATCGAGTTGATTAGCCAATGAATTTTCGACAATTGCATTTCTGAAAACTCAACCTGTCATATATTAATTTCACATTTTTTCCTCCACAGTAAATAAAAGATAGTCTGCTTCGTTGGTCTAGTGGTCGCTAAGCGCGACTGCTGAGCACCCTCGTGCTCCTGGGTTCGAATCTCGGGTCGGGAACAGTGTTACTGGGATTTTCCATTAGGTAATTCTCAGTGGCAGCACGGAGTGTGGATTTGTGCCCTGTTGATGGCAATAGGCTCGCCCCCATTTCATTGGGACCTAAAAACATAACTGGCGAAATGTGGGTGTACTATATGTGCACCTCTGATGACTCCTTCGGGGAATATAGGCGTGATGTTATGTTAAATAAAAGATTCGCGTAAAAAATATGGTTTGAAAATTGACAACAAATATAAAATATAATATTAATAATATAACATTTGTACCTACTAAAAGCTAAGACGAAATCGAAAATACGTTTTCTGGCATCACGCAGCGAAGCAATATCTTAATTATTAATCTACACATTGTTGTATTCTTTATTGTCATGTGTCAGAATGAATGTTTTCCTTTGTTTCTTAGGAATGACTAATTAGTATATAAAATCGGCTGCCCAAAAAATTCTAACACTCTATTCACGATTGAGTTCTCTGTAATTGACGGTTACATACCAACAAGGGACCACGAGCCTATATTTATTTGTTGGTTGGCGGTTAATTTAGTCAATTGGCAGGTTTAGGGCCGACGAATGTCTGTAATTAATCATTTGATTAGCTAATTGCCGGCGTGATTGGCTCAGCGGATGAACGCTTCTTTGCTATTTTGAGTTGTATTTTTGACGATCAATTTTTATGTTGAGACTTTTGATTGATGATATTGCCTTAAATGACTAATCTAATGATGTGAATGAGAGTTTTTGAGTGCAAAATATTTGCAACAATATGGTTGCGCTAGGATTACATTCATAAAGTAGATTTATGTTATGTCGTTCTAAATGTGTTGAACAACATGCACTTACGTCTTTTCAATTGATTGACGTACAGTTTATTCCAAAAACTGTCTTTAAGGCAAGACATATATACATAGGTATGCACTATACAACAGTCCAAAATATTTTTTATTTCAAATAATGTAAAATTAATGATTTCACATCGAATATGTGTCCGAAACAGTATACAGTTGAGTAATATTTAATTAAATACCTTTGTTTTAACTTTTACCCTTGATTATTATTTATTCGGGGCACGTGTATATGAAACTTTTGTTTCCTGGAAAATAAATGAAACTATAGTTCAGGAAAACATTTTACTTCTACATACATAACATCACGCCTGTATTCCCCGAAGGGGTAGGCAGAGGTGCACATACAGTACACCCACATTTTGCCAGTTATATTTTTAGGTCCCAATGTAATTGGGGGCGTGCCTATAGCCATTAACCGGACTCCGTGCTGCTACTGAAAATTACCTAATGGAAAAACCCAGTAACACTTTATCCGACCGGGGATTCGAACTCAGGACTGCAGCTCAGCAGTCGCGCTTAGCAACCACTAGACCAACAAGTCAACATCACATTTTACTTCTGTTTTAAACAAACAGTTTTTCTTAGCTATGTATTTGTCATGGCCATGAACACCTAGATCTCAAGTCTTTTAACTTGTGCATACCATTGAATTATTACCTACCAACCAATAAAATTCTATATAGTAAACTCTTTCAGTGCAAATAGACACAGTTATGACTCCTTGCAATGATAACACAAAAAAAACAACAGAAATAATATAAAAACATTATCTCCAATTCCAAATTCCAAAAAGCTTAAAACCGACTTAGAAGTCATAACTATAATTTACCATAGTTTTTTGATCTGATTGATTCATTAAACACTTCACCGCACATTTTTTTATATTCTCCTACCTTATCCCTACTAATATTATAAACGCGAACGTTCGTAAGTATGGATGGATGTTTGTTACTCTTTCACGTAAAAACTACTGAACAGAACTACTGAAATCCTTTAATGAAATTTCTTATGGAGGTAGCTGACACCCTGGTGCGTAACACCGCGGGACGCAGCTAGTTTGATTATTATTATGATTATTATAATGTGCCAGCCATATTTTTAAATACTCCTTTATCAAAATTTGTGGATTACTAAGATTTATTTATTTATTTTTCATACAAAAAAGATGTACAAGGTGGACTTAATGCCTTTTTCATTAAGATTAGTTTGTGCATCCTTATACCGTTTTTCTTTTAATATATTATTATTTGAACAACGATTGCGACTTTCAGCTTCAACAGCACGTAGCGTTGATATCGCTTAAATTTCCGCTCTGGGAAATGAAGTGTGAAGATTATAAGACTTCTTCCCTTTTCTAAGAAGTACAGGTTCTAAAATGTTATTTTTCAAGTGCTTTGCTTTGCAGAAAATATTATCACGTTTGAAACGGAGTTTTTTTTTAAACGTCGCCCCACACTAGGAATTTAAGTAATTTCGTAGGTGCGTTACACAAACATGAAATATCATATACACTGACACCCAGACTCGGGACAAACATCTGTGGTTCGCACAAAGTTTTTGCCCCGTGCGGGAATGGAACCCGCAACCCTCAGCGCAGCAGTCCAATCGCTTAGCCACTGCGTTAATCAGGTCGTCAAAGTAATTTAATTACTATATTTAATTTATTCAATTAAAAAGGCACTATTTTACATAAAAAAATATTATAGTTGACACAGCTTATTATAATTATTAACACATCGCTGTCCACACTAAAAATTGAGCTTGAGAAAATATTTTTTCACACCAAAAAAATTTACTACTATTGCATGGCAACAATACCTACAAAACAAGACGATTAAAGTTGGTAATTGGTAACCCAAAACAATTCCAAAATAAAACATTCCAAAATTGAACTGCGCGTCTTAGAAGTTGTATCATAATACCAACTTTATCGAGAATCACTTTCCAATATTGGCCATGGTTTTGAATTCCGAAGTCATAACCAATATTCAGCAGCGAGTTGGTTTAAATTGAATATCGAATTTCCATCAAGTCATTATCGTTGTGTTGGTATCGAAACAACGGTTGGTTGTTTGAATTCAAGGTCCGGAACAACTGCTGGCGCCACAACTGTTCCATATTTTATCAATGAACTTAATGACAATTTCCAACCAATCGATAATTTCGTTGAATCGCTTGCATTGCGTTGCCGATGTGATATCATTGTTTTATTTTTGGATTTAACTTTTCAAGTATATCGAGCAAAAAAGCAAAGTGCTTTCCGAATATTCGTCTAGTCTTTCTGTAAAATCGAGCTGTATTATGACCTAAAAGCAGTACCTACTGTATGTACTGCTTTTAGGTCAAAATACAGCATTTCAGTTTAATCACTTTTAACTTACAGTATTAAAAATACTTCAGAATGAAATAATATCCTTAAGCAGTTCATTTTATCGTTCCATTAGTTTTGACAACACAGGATGGACTTGAATATATTTTATCATAAAAATGGAGCTTTACCTTCCTTAAATATTACCATTCCTAACAAGTAAAACCCATAAAACCCCACAAGTAAGACATTATCGCAAATTCCGGCAATCTTTCCCATTAAAATAGCCATCAAAAATAGATCAATTGCACCCCTACCCTTGGGTTCACCAAGGTTATAGGAGTTCGGCCAAGGGCACCAATGGCGTGTAAGGCCGGCACGGTAATTTCACTAACCTTGCCACTTATGGGGTTGATATTTTTTTGTTCTAAGTTTTTTGATTACTTTGTAAAGTTCAGCATGCAAAGTTTGTCGGGGCTGAGTTTTTTCGGAAGTTTATGACATTATATCGTGTAATTTGTTCTTGAATAAGAAATTTATAGATTCTTCATAATACTGAGCTCCATATTTTCTATTTTCACGCAAACGTGTCGTGGTGACAAGGATTTGTGGAGACATAAATGTTCGGTTTATGCTCTGTGACGTCATCGACCCGGCTACTGAAGTTCACGCGAGTGTTCTACATAGACACGAACGCCTCTTAAAGACGGCTCGCTAGACAGACCCGGCTGATTGTTACACCTACTCTTTGTGTCAATATATCAATTTCCATACGGTCTCTTCGTGCAATCTGGACTATATCGCCTTTTGTTAGTCAGCTACACATTTTGTAGCTTCTGACACAGAGAAATTAGAGTCCAAAACTACTTTTTGTGTCAATATAGCAATTACGATACTGTGTCTATTCTTGCAATCTGGACTATATCGCCATTTGTTTGTTAGCTACACATTTTGAAGCTTCTGACTTAGAGAAATTAGAGTCCAAAACTACTTTTTGTGTCAATATATCAATAAGTCAGTATAGTAATAGTCCAGACACAGTATGAATTACCATACTGTGTCTATTCTTGCAATCTGGACTATATCGCCATTGTTTGTCAGCTACACATTTTGTAGTTTCTGACTCAGAGAAATTAGAGTCCAAAAAGTTAAAATGGACGAAATTCAGTCCATATGTGTCTGTCCTTTATTATTCAAATGATTAAAATGTCTGTGAAAGTAAAGCCCTAGTTATTCCGCAACTAAAATTTTACCGCAGCTTTTCCGGGATAAAGTAGCCTACGTCCCCGAGGGATCAAGTTATCTTTAAATCAAATTTCATTACGATTGGCTGAGTGGTGTAACCTTCATTAGTTAAGTAGGTAACAAATTGATAGAGAGATACTTTCCCGATTCGAGGATCAAAGTTTTTATATGATTAGTTGATCGACCACACTATGTAAGTACTAAGTAGTAAGCTGTATATATTTTATTTTCTTGGCTTTCATGAATTTTGTCTAAATGATGGATTAAAATCAATTTTATCCCTAGAATGCATTAGGTTCATATTTGCATAACGCTATTAAATTGTAAATACTTCCTTATGATCTTAGCAATAAAACCAAGAGTTGTTCAGCTTTCTGGAATTATTAAAGAAGCTACAAATCAATAATCGAAGTAATATAAGTTCTTCAGTCTTGTCTTCCATTTTATAATCGATAAGACAGTATTGATCCTTTCTTTTGTTCTCATGACCTTGACATTGTACATAATGCATATCGTTATTGACTTCTTTATTGAAAGGCCATGTTAGTTCTAAGTATACTTTGGTTACAAAGTCAAAATGCTTTGTTGGCCTTTCGACTGTCAGCTTAAGGTCTTCGGTTGTAACTCAGTGCTTTGAATATTTGTGTGATTGGACTTCCTTAAAAGCGAAAGATTAAGAAATATACTAGGTAAATAAAAGAACTAGGTATGATCAGGAACAGTACAAAAGTCAACATTCCCATTATCCATTTTCGAACGCGTCGTAGAAGCAGAAAATCATTCAGAAGTAGTTACGTCTTGAATGGAGCAGTTGTTTATCATCATAATAGAGTCCTAGTAAATTCCATTGTAACCTAACCTAACCATAAACCATGAAAATGATTGTTCCTATATTTCCCCATTTCACGCGTACCCTAAACCGTAATAACGAGTTAAATTTCCCTTCGCACGTCAGATAAATTGCTGTACATTAATAATCTGAATACGTGCAAGAAATTCATAGAAGAACTTATGTACGTTGAAAATGAATGAACCTCGAAATGTAGTCATCATGACTTGACGAAACTGCTGAAGTAAATGCTGTTATGTGGATATTAGGCTGTTTACACGTTCGGTGTCAAATTGAATTTTTCTTTGTTGACTTTTGAAGTTCCAAAAAATGGATTGTCATTTGTAGAGTTTTGAGTAGTTTGTCGTTTTAGTTCCCCGGGTGCTACGGGTGGACGGCACTCAGAAAATATTGCAGATGTTGCCGGTAAGATTGTTGGTCCAATGATATGTTTGTTAGTGCCGTCCTCAAATTATGTATACACAAGTAACTCCTGCATATACCTACTATTTGTAGAATTGAGGTATTTGAGCTGCAGTTATTTTGAGGTGATTAAAATTTTGAAGAAAGACACTATTTCCTAAAAAAATCCAAAGTTTTACAATTGGATAAAAGTTATTTTTTTTCGATTGTATATATTTATTTTTTAACGTAGGTCATAGTGTGTAAAGCTTAAGTATATTGGTTAAATGATATCTGTCATTGTTAACATTATACATCATGTCGATAGACTTAATAAATATTGGAGTAAAGAGTGGTTTATAATAGTTTATTAGAAAGAGGGAATAATGTTAATCTACCCTGAATTAGGTTATGAAAAATGTTGGATACGCTTCTGTCACGTGGTATAAAATTGAGTTTTTCGTTGTGCGTTCCATTGATTAATTGAGTTATAGTAGGTACCTTTTTATTACTGGTGCCTGTCTAGTAACACAATCAATCATTAGTAAGGCTTATGGATAATGAATCAGTCATGACGTGACAAAAATGTCGTATGAACCTCATTAAGAGGTTGTATGAATGGTCTTGGCTCATCATACGTTAAGTAGTTATTTTTGTCTGTCGGTGTGTTATGATAATAAATAATTCCAATTAATTAGTTACCTACTATTTTCCGGGTCGACTGCCTCGTTGGTTTAGTGGTTGCTAAGCGCGACTGCTGAGCACGAGGTCCTGGGTTCGGATCCCGGGTCGGGCAAAGTGTTACTGGGTTTTTCCATTAGGAAATTCTCAGTAGCAGCATGGAGTCTGGATTTGTGCCCGGTTGATGGCAATAGGCTCGCCCCCTATTACATTGGGACCTATAACATAACTGGCGAAATGTGTGTCTACTATATGTGCACCTTTGACTACCCCTTCGGGGAATACAGGCGTGATGTTACGTTATTTTCCGGGTTCACTAACATGTTTTCTCGAAAATGCCTGACTAGTTTCCGACTCAATCAGGGCCTTTATTCATGAGCTGTTAAAGTAGTAAAGCGGTGCTGCGAGTCGAACTGTCAAGCCATCCGAATAAACACTTGAGTAAAACCGGTAAATAGTTAATTATATGGATAACACCTACGAAGGTTTAGTAGTATTTCATTATAGTCAGTAATTCCTATTCCAGTCTTCACATATTACATGGTTAATGTTTACCTATTGTGTCTACTTTATGGAAAGTCAACCTTGTTTTTGCGTGTTAATGTCACAGGGTTGTAACACAAATAATAATGGCTTGATAATATAAGCTTTTTTTGTGGTAGCTAATTTTAACAAATTTTAACTTTTTGTTATGTTTTGAGTCATACAATAGTTTGTTTGAAGTTATATTTTTGTTTATTCATAACCATTTAGATGTCAGTTCCTTCATATTGCAAAGCAAGCTAAGTATTATAAACCTTGTCTAATTCTACCTCGGCCCTACATAATACGACTCCTTCACAAAGCCCTGTAAACTGTCATTTTGACAGCCCTGATTTAAGTCTTGACTGACCCACGTTTCGTCTGCGGCAGCCCTATAGGTACGTTGTCAGCAATTTTTCGTTAACCGCAAGTTCAGACATGTCTCAACAGTAAGTGATGTGGGCCACTTATCTTGGGTTCGGAGTTTACGTGTCCCGCGTTAAGCCATCAGCTTTTGAATTTACTGCGCTTTTAAGGGCCTCGTAACTCAGAGAGGTTTGTTGTAAAGAGGTTGGTGGCGAAATTTGGCTTATAAGTAGAATGTTTTGCGTTTTATATTTCTTACACTTTATGTCATGTTGTTGGCTGGAATTTTTTAAAACATATTGAATTCTTTTTCGAAACTTAAAAATATTGGGTTTTATAGTCTGTTTTTTTTTTTATTTCGGAGACTAAATAGACACATGCAAATGTCAAATAATTCTGTCAGCTCTTTTGTGCAGTTGTAATTACGATATCAGTTTGTTGAATCCTAACTTTTTATCTTTGATAGACCATTAGCTTCAAAGTTTATCCTACGGCAGAACGTTTAAAAGAATATGACAATTATTGGAACTTGACACCATCGAAACATCTATAATTTAAAAAATAATAATAATGATAATAAATATGGCAGTTATTGTGTCTGAAAATGAATAAATCAAAAATATATATTTTGAATAATATCACTTATAACGTATAACTTATTAAATTTGTATTTCTTACGTTACAAATAAGCATCTACACATTTTTGTAGATTAACTTTTTATTAAAAAAACGATACTTGATTTTATTAACATCAATTTCCGATAGCGGCACATCACTGGCAACCCACATAATGTCAGTTTAGTCTGTAAGATTAAAAAAACAGACTATATATAATTAGAAGTAAAGCAAGAGTCGTAATTTAAACATCACTTAATTTAAAACCACGTAATTTAAACGTGCACTTTAAAAATCATGGTGATTGTATTTGCATGGTAAGCGCTATAACAATAGAATATGAGATTTTATTATGTAAAAGTTGGGTATACCAGTTATTTATTCTGAACGGGATTATTCCCATTCGGAGTGCACGTTAAGCCGTTGATCCTGCGCCTGAGCTCTCTCTGTTTATTTGGGTTGCCAACCTATATTAGGCCATCAATGTAGGTACTTGATTTTGCACACACGTGCTCAATTACTTCTCACATAGTTGGCTTGTCTCCAATTATTTGGTAGACTTGACCGATAAAACATAACATAACGCCTTTATTCCCCGAAGGGGTAGGCAGAGATGCACATATAGTACACCCACATGTCGCCAGGTATATAATAAGTCCCAATGTAATAGGAGGCGAGCCTATTGCCATCAACCGGACACAAATCCAGACTCCGTGCTGCTACTGAGAATTACCTAACGGAAAAACCCAGTAACACTTTGCCCGACCCGGAATTCTAACCTAGGACCTCATGCTCAGCAGGCGCGCTTAGCAACCACTAGACCAACGAGGCTGTCTCCGATATTAGGTTCGAAGGACATTACTCATACTAATTGAATGATCTTAATTTGAAAACCTCTTTATAAGATGTGACAGTTTTATGCGTAATACGAGTATGACGATTCAGTTAGAGAGTTAAGTAAAACCTCTTTGATATTATGATTGCCATTTACAACTGAAATCTTATTTGGATCACTCCCTAGGTATTAAAAGCCGTATTAACAAATTGCTGTAGTCAATTACCAAGGGACAATTATAGTTATAATGGAGGAACTTTGACCCGAGCATAGCTCTCTCCATAGCTCGTTGAGTGACTCTGAGCCTCTCCAAAAGGCCAACCGTTAGCGACCATAAAGTCGCTAAAGACCATAACATAACTGGAGAAATATGGGTGTTCCTCTGCCTATATACAGGCGTGATGTTATGCCTACTTCTTTATAGATTACTTGCGTAGTGCTATATACCATAGTAACATCATCCAAAATTATATTCCTACTCCTCCTATATTATATTCTTTTATGATTAATTTCGTTGCGGGTTCCAAGACACTCGAGTCATTTCTCTGGGATTGCCTCGTTGGTTATCATTGTAGATCCTGGCTTACAGGAGTCGCAATGATAGGCACGAGTAGTGGGCTTGTAACAATAAACAAAAAAAAAAGCAACATCATCCAACCGTTCCAAAATTGATTTCTAACAATATTGCTATTATGAAAGTTCGATTAATTAAACTTCAGCGTATAATTTTACGCAGATTCTTTGGTACGGCTAAAATGTACGTAATTGAATGAGTTACTTAGAACAAAGGGGTAACAAAGTTATGTGAACGCATTACTGTGAGTTAACTTACACTGTTATAGGTATACTGTAATTTAATTTCTTTGATATATGTATGTTTTACGTCGTAAAAGTTGAGTGGGTTATATAGTAGACCTGCTGTGAGTTATATAATATTATGTATAATAATCACACTAAAGGCGAAACTTTGTGGGTATGTTTGTAACCTCTTCACGCCCAAACGGCTAGACCGATTTTGATGACATTTCATATAGAGGTAGCTGACACCCTGGATTAATACGTAGACATTTTATCCTGAAAAAATGTAGCGGGTAACACTGCGGGGCGCAGCTAGTATTTTCATAAAACTTGAATTACTTGAAAGTGATTACACCTACTATACATTTATTTTCAGCCCACCATTCGGTTTACAGTCAATCTAGAATAATATCATCATCATCAGCTGGAAGACGTCCACTGTTGAACAAAGGCCTCCCCGTTATAAGGGTAGGGGGAGGTTGACAAAACGCCCACGCTTGTTAAACGGTTTGGGGATCGCAGTATTAGTGGTAAAGAAATAGAAGACATTGCTGCCTATCTCCTGGATTTTCCCTTAGTCGGCTCCTACGACACCCAACGGCACAAGATAGGGAGGTGCTATACTGGCCCGGCACTCTATGGGATATATATATACCTAAGGTAAGTGATGACCTCTCTGATATTATGATATTGAAGAGGTCATTCACTCGCCTAAGTTTGTACCTAAAATTAAATAATGAAATCTTTAGTTATAATTATGATGCCCTGGTTGGTTTGTATAGATTGTTTACTATGCATTTTTATTATCCATACTTATTCCCCCTTGCCTTAGTGAGTTAGTTAATCGTCAGTTGTTTTTGATTCTGATAAAAATCCATACGGATTTCCGAATCGAAATTCGTGGTCTCTGCCTTTCCCTCAGGAAAACAGGCGTGACTTTATGTATGTATGTAAAAATCCATACGTTTCAAAGGATCCTAGTAATTATTTTCGTATTTAGATACGCTATTGTGCTAAAATTGGTTTTATCTCAAAGTAAAAGTTTAAAATTGATCAAAAGTAACATTTACGTGATACACTTTGTTAATATCTTTGGTATATTTTGCTTTAATATTAAAGTTGAACACATAATTACGTTTCCAGAACCCCTTTCTTGTTTGATAATCTTATACGTATAACTTTTGCTGTGTTTAATACGTCCTAAACAGACTAATTTCTCATGTGAATATTTTAGGATAGAAGAAATATCAAAGGAATTAACTTTTGATATCCTAGTGGCGGGCCAATATGTTCCCGCACCTCTCAACATAGGTAGCTAGGAGGACGTCCCAGGGTTTTAGCTGGTAAGAGTCTGGAATGCCCCTCAGTTAGCGCTAGGATGGAGGAAGGCCATGAAGTGTTTCCCAGCAAAAAAAGGGACATATGTGTTATGCAAAACGATTAATAGTAGTTCAATTATAATCATTTCAAAATATATAATTAGGTATAACATTTTTAAAGTGAAGTAATCGCATTTATAAAAACACCTCTCAGCAAACCCACTCTTAAAACACCATCATCTCTCCAGCTACCCACTGAACCATAGGTGCCGTAAAAATCGTTTTATCTCCAAAAATAACTCAAAAGATTTATTATAATGACTTTCTTGTAATTATTGAATCTGAGGTCAATCGCATGAACGGTTCATTAGGGTCCAATGGCTTGCTAATAATTTGCGCGCCAAAGTTACTTATCAAAGGTAGTCTTATCATAGTATATTGGTACTACGTAACATCATGCCTATATTATAAGTGGTAGGTTGAGGCGTATTATCCAAGCGATTGATATTATGCCGAGTGGTAACCAGCCTAGAATTGACCACCCCTATCCTCCCGTAGGTATCATAAGAGGCGACTAAGGGAAAATCCAGAAGATCGGCAGCAGCGTCTACTGTACTTTATCACCAAAACAGCGATCCCCAAACCACTTTCTAAATCTAATTCAACACCAGATTTTCCAGATAAAAAATATCCGCTTAAGTATGGAATTTCAAAATAGATTTTCTTAGTGCACCCCTGGGGAATCCAATCCCCACCAAATTGAATTTTTCTAGGATTACCAGTTTCAGTCCCCCTTACCATAAGTTAATGTTGTGGAAGCGAGACGCCATATTGCACTGCACGTAGCGGCGTCTCGCTCCCACATCTTACACTTTCCTGCTTTACAAGTTTATGGTGAGGGAGCAGGGCTTACTTTGCGGTCACACATAGCCTCCATGACGACCTGATTAGCGCAGTGGTTAAGCGATTGGCCTGCTGCGCTAAGGGTTGCGGGTTCGATTCCCGCACGGGGCAAAACTTTGTGCGTACCACAGATGTTTGTCCCGAGTCTGGGTGTTTGTGTTTGTGATATTTCATGTTTGTGAAACGCACCCACGATACAGGAGAAATTCCTAGTGTGGGGCGACGTTTTTTAAAAAAAAAAATAAAAAAAAAAAATTATATAATTTTTTTCTTTAGAAAACGCATCTACAACACACCTATACATCTAGTAACTCCTATGCCGATCAATTTGACAACAATACACGAATTTAACGGAACAATGCTTCTCAATCATATATAATTATGTTACAATTATATAGATGACGAGGCCGGTGTAAACGTGTTTATAATTATAGTAGAGACAATAATTTCCAACAATACAATTAATTGTTGGTAATGTATGTACATGAATAGCGTAAAATGGGTAATCTATAATTATTGGAAGTCATTTATTCCATCACTCTAGTTCTATAACGTAGTAGGCAGCGCTGTACATATTTTGCGCACATGTTAAAAGAATTGAAGGGGTATTAGTGGTATAGTGACTGCTGAGCATAAGGTCTTGGAATAAAATCCTGGGTCGATCATAGTGGTACTGAGTTTTCCATTCGGTAATTCTCAGTAGCAGCATGGAGATTGAATTTGTGCCTATGGCAATAGACTCGTCCCATTGAGACCTATAATGTAACTGGTGAAATATGGGTGTACTATATGTGTACCTCTGCTTGCCCCTTCGGAGAATATAGGCGTGATGTACTATTGTAAAATTACATGTTCACCCTCTATTCTCTTATACTCTAGTTCGATGTAACAGTGAACCGACATGACTGGAGAGAAATCAGAGGCAAGACCAAAATCATGAGTCAAATGTACAGTAATTTCCGTGCCATCCCGTCAAATGTCACGGAGAAGTGAAAAACGATCATTGGCTATGTGGCTTAGAGTCCCGCAGTCAAACATAAGTCTTATGTAATAGTAATCTTTGAATCAGGACGACCTGATTAGCGGAGTGGCTAAGCGATTGGACTGCTGCGCTAAGGGTCGCGGGTTCAATTCCCGCAAGGGGCAAAACTTTGTGCGAACCACAGATGTTTGTCCCGAGTCTGGGTGTTAGTGTATGTGATATTTCATGTTTGTGAAACGCACCCACGACACAGGAGAAATTCCTAGTGTGGGGCGAAGTTTAAAAAAAAAAACATAAGTCTTATGTAATAGTAATCTTTGAATATTACTAGTGTGGGGCGTTTTTTCCAAAAAAAAAAATATTACGGGGCAATGTATCGCTTCCGTCTCGTCCTATCAATGTCACGAAGGAGCAGACAACGGTGAGTGTGCACATCGTGCCCACATGTAACACAATACTGTTATACGATATGCCTAGCAAGACAAGTTGTCCAAATTTCGGGCTTCTGATTGTCCGCAAAGTCAATGAAAGATCTTTGAATGACAGTTAGGGCCGACGGCTGAACGTGCTGTCTAAGGCGTGGATAGGTCTCAGTATGAAATATACACATAACATCACGCCTGTATTCCCCGAAGGGGTAGGCAGAGGTGCACATACAGTACACCCACATTTCGCCAGTTATGTTTTTAGGTCCCAATGTAACAACAATAGGGGGCGAGCCTATTGCCATCAACCGGGCACAAATCCAGACTCCGTGCTGCCACTGAGAATTACCTAATGGGAAAACCCAGTCACTTTTTGCCTGGCCCGGGATTCGAACCCAGGACCTCGTTCTCAGCAATCGCGCTTAGCAACCACTAGACCAACGAGGCAGTATGGTATATATGGACAGTATGGTCATCTATTCACATCGAACCACAGAAAAAGTGCCTTAACCTTAATTTTTCGACGTTCATGGACCTTTTTGTATCATAATATTTCACGTTTTAAGCTTCAACATTGATAAATTATGATTAATGTACTGTATAACGTTCGAAAATGAACGTTCAATGAGTTTTCTAGAGCTCGTACGTGCTGTGGTCGACGCTCTGAACCAATAACCTCAACTAATCGGTGGATGTACTGTTAGAGGCCGCTCAATTAATTTTAACTGTACATAAATGTCCTCCTGACCGGATTTCGGTCACAGCAGTCAATTTCAAACTAACTCTAGACCACTGCGCAGAAGATATAGTGCGATGTCCGATGGGGTTGCAAAGCGATAGAGAAGCAAGTCCTGAACTTATAGGTTTCGATGTGTGGAGATTGTACTACCATTCAAGGGCTAATCGCAAAAACTCTTCTTTATTTCGTATAACATCTGATTTATGCTATCATAATAGATATTTTTTTAGTCTCATACTTGGAAGTTTTACGCTGCATCAAGAATAACCGAATGTTATTTGATTATATCAATGTTGACTGCCTCGTTGGTCTAGTGGTTGCTGAGCGCGACTGCTGAGCACGAGGTCCTGGGTTCGAATCCCGGGTCGGGCAAAGTGTTACTGGGTTTTTCCATTTGGTAATGCTTAGTAGCAGCACAGTCTTGATTTATGCCCGGTTGATGGCAATAGGCTCGCCCCCTATTACATTAGGACCTAAAAACATAACTGGCGAAATGTGGGTGTACTGTATGTGCACCTCAGCCTACCCTTTCGGGGAATACAGGCGTGGTGTTATGTTTCAATGTTGAACAATTGTTTAAATTATACCTGTCACTGTCGTTTTTAAAAACGATAACGAAGTCAATAGAGTTAAGAACTGGTTAACTTAAAACACATTATAGCATCGTTTATAAATAACGCGGACACGTAAAATACAGAGTTAAGAATCTCATACATATTGGTTAAACCCTACGTTCTTCAAGAACTACCATCTCAAAGAGGGTATTTAGTGTTTAGTAACCGGCAGCAAACAATAAAGATAACATAAAAGGTATATAAAGATAAAGTTTACGAGTTTGCAAGTCGTAAATTGTATCCAGTTGATACTAAGAATATTGATCCTCACGAAAAGGGGGTAAACAATGTTATAGATACTGGCTGATAGGAGGACATTTTATGGTGTTTATAAGAAAAAAAAGAAATAATTAATGTTTTTTTTGGGCCAGGGAAATGACATACCTATAATAATAGGCAAGACAGGTCACTAAGAAATGTGATGAACAATTCTGGCTTCTGCAACAATAAAAGCTTTTATTGAATCGATTCTTATACCTATTCCTTTACTAATACGAATTGGCTTATTACCATTGCTTCTTAGAAAGCATTGTTTCCTATGAATTCTAGACAGCTAAGTTCTAGGTGGCAATTGTATCGCCATTGACGGTAGATCGCCAAATTCTTATACAATATTGTCATGAGATTTCTAAGCACTAAAAATCACTTGGAACCGGGAAGATTTTTAATATATACAAAACAATTACAGATTGCAAACTTTCATAGTAACTAAGGTAAATAAATTAATATTCCGTACAGTCTAAACAAAGCTCCTAAAAAAATGTTTCACCAAGAATTTTTCATGAGACGGATCTGCTGTGAAGATCTTTCGAGGCATGCGGTGCAGTGTACGCAAATCCCGCGTCTCTCGACAAAATTAGCTAGGACGCTACCCTGGGATTTTAGCCGGCAAGAATACCGCAGACCCTGCTATAGGACGAAGAAAGTCCATGAGGATAACCCCAGTAAAAAAACATCATAAACAAAGCCATAAACCACACACATACTATACTAAATCCAATCGGAAGTTTTTATACGAAAACAAACAAACATTTCCACCTTTTTAAAAAAGAATGTATAAGGCCTTGATCCCCAGTTTTGCGCATAATATCTGCCTATATTTTTATTCTGTAAGCGGCCGTGGCACAACTCCCCCTACGGAATATTACTCAAGAAGAATATCAAATGAGCATGTGTTCTACATCAGGATTATCGATATGCTGTTATAACAAAAATACTGTTTTGTTGACTTAAGAATGTTTCGGAAAAAAGATACGTTCTTACTTTCAAAATGCTATTGTTACATGGTTTGTTATTTTGTTCTGTCTCGCCTGGAATAAGTACGTACCGTGAAGCAATGACCGATATATTTTCCGATTCATATTTGTTTCATCAAATTTCATTCGGTATATAAAATTTTCAATCAACAGTAAAAATATTTTATACCTGATCGCTGCCAAAAATACTGACGTCAAACTTTTAATAATGATAAAATATTTATTTCAGACCAATATGTACAGTAAATATTAAAATATTAGTACAAAACAAGACCATAAACTATTATTAGTAACTATACCTAACTATTGCCAATTATCTAGCACAAAATATTATAATTAGTTCCCTAAGTGTTAAATATTTGTAAGAGACAAAGTGGATATGGATGCTGTTGGTCTATCTGTTGAAAATAAATATGTAAATAAATATAAGAAACCGTTGAAAATATAAATTATGTATATCTTCATCATTAGCCGGAAGACGTCCACTGTTGAACAAAGGCCTCCCCCTTATAACGCCACAATGAACGACAACTTGCCATTTGCATCCACCGATAACACCTACAATACTTCAATTATATTAATACTTGCAATTATATTATTAGTGAGTAAAACTAAACGAATGAACGAAATATCATTTTACTTCACTTTTAATTTTTACTTAGGAGTTAAAAAAACTGCACCAATCTCTCTTCTTCTTTTACAAACCATTATTTGACCAGTCGATCTAGCATTCATTTTAAAGAAGCCAAAAAACTCTTTAATTATCCAAAATCAATTCTGAAAAATGTTGAAGTAAGTCTGCTTTAATTAATTGCTTTTCTTTAGAAATGTTAACTTTCAGTGCAAACAAAGAATATTTTAATATCCTGTGATCGAAAGAAAATTGTAAAGTAATCATCTTCGATTTTAATCCAACAAAGGTATTTCTCCCGTGAGCTAAAGTTTTTATTACAATTTTTTGTTGAAGAAGTAAACAATCGGAAATTGCGAATTGTAGAACGATTGTACTTCTTTTCATTTTGTCCTGTCAACATAATATCTTCAAGTCTGTATTCTGCCAAATTCTTTACAAAAAACATCGGTTTTTGGTTTAAAGCCACAATAGTTGTGTGTGCCATAGCTGTACTTTTTTAATCATAAGATTCTATAAAGATATTCGTAAAGGATTTTAAAATAAATAAATTTGATGCCGGCATAATCCAATACATCTTAACTGTTCCATCTTCGGTTATTATTAAAAAGTTGTGCGATTTAATTATGGTCCTCCAGTAATAACTCTAATTCATTATTTGTTAGGTTAACATTATTAACTAATACCGTTAAGTGAGCTAATGTAAAAGGGTATGATGGGGCTGACCTATCTTTGATACTTTTTAAATGAGTAACCTCTGGAGTTTCTTGCCGGTTCTTCTCCATTGGAATGACATTTTGGAACCGTGCAACTAGCATCCTAACGATTCATAAGCGCCTGTAATAGGTTTATGTGAAATAAAAACATTTTGAATTTGGATTTGATAAAAGCCCCTAAACAAAATTAGATTAAAAAACAGATACTACAAACTAATTAAGTATTGCTTAAATAACGTTTGGTTAGTCCCGAATGACTACATGATGCCAATACTGTCTGGCAAATTGCTTGTGAACATCAGCACATTTCTGTACGTATCTTTAACGTGTGTAGCGTGACGATACATAACGTATACATTATTATATTGGTCCCTAAAGTCTTATGGTTTTTTTTAATCTGGACTTCAAAAGAGGCCTTGACTGAGTTTCTTTAGGCATTCCTTCTCAGAGGTGTTCAATAAGGATGCTGATGTCAAGTTTAAAAGAAAATGCACCACACGTTCGAAATAAAATAAGAATATTCCTTAGATCGTATAGCCAACATTACAAAATATAAGTAAAACATACAAAACTTTGTTCAGAACGAAAGCCGAACAAAAAAGAGTCCCTTGGCGATACGCGGCAGAGGGTCGTCAGTTGATTGATTTATTTGAAATCCCAAAACGTATCAAGTGTGAATTGCACTCCGAGAAATAATACTTTCGCGACATCTTCACGATAACAGCTGGGGAGTATTGGAAGTAAGTTGTCAGACCTTTATCTGTCAAAGTTTGTCAGTATAGTAAATGGCTTCATATACGTGCGATGGATAGTTTCCATTATTCGCAAGAAAGTCGTGAGGGTCGATCGCAAAGAGCCATACATGCTCCGTTTAAGATACTATAAAACGGGGAGAATAAAAATAAAGCTTTGGAATTGACTTTATAGTAAAAAGAGTATGGATAAGACCAAGGACCTTATACTTTAAATTGTATTATAAAACGACTTTAAAAAAGGAGGAGGTTTTAAATTGATTAAGGGAAACTTGAAAAATGATGGACACGAGCGGGACTCGAACCCGCGGCAGTCGCCGTACCGTGGCGCTGCTCTGCCAACTGAGCCACCGTGTCGAGGAGGAGGTTCTCAATTCGAATGTGTCTTTTTATAAGTAACAGGATTTTTCCGTCAATGATGAGTCCTTTTTCAAAATTCTTTTTATAATTGTTAAGATAAACTCCGACTTCAACTTCGCTTATGTAAAGTGAAATAAATAAAATAGATATCAATTTTCAGTTTTTATTCCGTGCTTTGAAGCCATTTTTTTTTCTTTTCAACTAACGTTTTTCAGAAAATTTTCGGTATAGGTTTTTGTTGCGATCTCCGATATTGTCCAATAGCCGGGTCCACACCGGACGATCCATCGCGCTCCAATCGCGCGCGGCAGGAGCGCGATCCAAATGTGCGGGCGGTGTGGACGTGCCGCGCGCGATCTATGCGCAAGTATTGGAGCGCGCGATCCCTGCTGCGCCCGATCCGTGCGTTGTCGGTTTTTTTGCCAGCCTCAAAGGTGCCTCAGTTGCGTGCCGCGCGCGGTGTGGACAGTTGTGTGTGGTTCGCGCGATCCTTCACGCCATGGACATCTCGCAAAGTCGTCATCTGATATCGCTTTATAAGGAATTTAAATGTTTATGGGACCCAAAAGATGTTAATTATACCAATAGAGGTATAAGAGACGATGCTTGGCGTCAGATTTCTCGCGAAATGGATAACATAAAAATAGAAGACCTAAAGAAAAAAATGCGGTCTTTGGCGGGAGGCTATAGACGGGAAAAATTTAGAGAAAAACAAAGCCGTATAACTGGATCGGGTAAGTAATCTTCTCATACACACTCTCACCGATTTTTTTTCGCCATTTCTTTTACCGGTGGGCATTTTGCTTTGCTTCCGAAATGGTGGTAGTTTATAGAGTAGCTTATTTAATTTAAATTTATAATTATTCAAAATATTATAACTATGTAAAGACGTGTCTAAGTGCCCGTGAGGGCCTACAGAATAAAGATGCTTTGAATTTTGAATTTTTACATACCTGCATATTAGAACAGTCCGGAATAGTGCACGGCACTTGAATACCGCAACCGATCTTACCTCAGCTTCGCCCGCATTTCTGAAATCGACGCGGGCAAAGCTGCGGGAGTTCAGTTAGTTTTTATATAAATTATAATTTTGTTGTTGTTTTTAAATTTATTATGTTGAAAAAAAAAACGTTATTTAATGAATTACTTGTTTATTTCAGGTGCACAAGATACATATAAATCAAAGTGGTTTGCGTATGATGACTTCGACTTTATGGCGGATAAAAATGAACCCGGAACTACTCGAGATACTTTGGAACACGTGAGTCAAGTTCACTGATATTCATTTTGCCAAATTATTGTATGGTTTGTAACAAAGTGTCTTGCTAAATGGGACCGTATTGTATGGGCACTTTCTACTGCTCTTCTTGGTATGACGGCCATCGGTTGTAGTGATTGTGATGGTGGTTCATTTCGCCAGCTTCCAAGTATTACATCTCCATTGTCCTGGACCATATCAAACGTTCCAGGCGATGTAAAGTTAGAATTACTACGTAAATAGTTATATAGATGAACCGTTGCCAGCACGACTTTAGTCGCAGTTTCTGGTTCCAAAAGCATAGGTTTACGCAGAACTCTATAGACAGAACTAAGTACTCCAAATGCGTTTTCTACTACTCTACGTGCTCTTGACAGTCGGTAGTTGAAAATTCTTTCACACGAGCCCCTTTCCCGAGTACCATCGTATGGTCTCATTGTATAATCATTCAGCTGAAAAGCTTTATCACCTAGTATACAATAGGGTACTTCAATTTTATAGGGAACTTGTAATATTTCCGGGGGTGGAATGTTTAGTTCTTTTTTTTCAAGTTTTTTATATAAATTTGTGTTTTTGAACACGCCTCCATCTGATATTCTGCCTTTAGTCCCAACATTCACATACAGAAACTTATAATTTGCATCTACTAATGCAAAAAGAACAATACTAGGAAATAATTTGTAGTTATCAAAGTCGTTGCCACTATTAAAAGGCGATTGCAAAACAACATGTTTGCCGTCCATCGCTCCTATCACGTGTGGGAAATTCCATTTATCCTCGAATTGCTGAGAAATTTTACGCCACTCTTCTTCAGTAGATGGCACCTGAAAATAAAGATGCCGTGAGATCCTTAACCTTTAACTGGGGACATGACAAATTTATAACACTTTAAGGGACATGTAGTCTCACAGGCTACAGCCGATTTTGTAATTAGTATTACTTACGTATAAATCAACCGATGACACGTCCACCCTAGCCCTAAAACAAAAGCTACTGAGAAGCAGGGTTGAGGCAAGTGGGGGGAAAGGGTTAATTCTAAGAATTTGCAAACTACGCGACGCCTGTGAGGCTACACGTCACTAGTTAAAGGTTAATAATAAAAAGTTGAAAATAAAAATAAGTAGTAATAATAATAATAATGTTGTTACAGGAAGAAACTAATACGACTGAACGGGAACTTGAAGTAAATGTTACAGTGAGCGAAAACGAGAACAGTAACATTGTTAGTAGTGACATACAACCGGAAAGAGCCAACCAACACACAGATTTGAGTAGAGAGCAGAATGCTCAAAGTGTACAATCCAATGTCCAAACAACAAGCAATCGAGCAAAAAAAAGGAAGAAAACTACTTCTAATAATGCAGATGATATATCAGATGATACTCTTTCAGAAGCTTTCCAACTGCTGCAACAATGTGCACAGCCACCACAACCAGACACAGATTCTTACATTGCTTTCGGGCAGTATATATCTACTGAATTGCGGAAATATGATGCAGTAACATTACCTTATGTCAAAAATGCTATATGCCAAGTAATTTTTGAAGCTGACACAGGAAGATATAACAATTATGGATATTACACTAATTCATATCCTAGCACACCTTCAGCCTCCACTTCATCGCACACTCCAGCTCCACCTCCACAGGCACCACCATCTGCTCATCTGGCCTCAACTTCATCGCATACTCCAGTTCCACCTCCACAGGCATCACCATCTACTCATCTAGCCTCAACTTCAGCGCAGTCCCAGTCTCAACAACCTCAGGATTATTCAGTTCCACAGTCACCACCGAATTAAATAAGTGCCTACCTATTCTTTCTTGTTTTCTTATGTTTTCAAATAATGTTGATTAATTGTAAACATGTTACTTCACTATAATTATAATACACTACTTTTTTATTGAGTAATAAAGTATGGTTTTACTTACCTTCACATAATCCTTTAACAAGTCAATGATTGCTTCACAAACTTCGGGAATAATTTTCGATATAGACTGTTTGGAAATGCGGAAGAGATACTGCAAACTGACATATGAATCTCCAGTCGCTAAAAATCGCAATGTAAGTAGTAATCTTTCCTTCACAGTAATGGCATCTCTATAATTTGTATCATTCTTTCTTAGCTTGTTGTTCAGTAACGAACACAATATCTCAAATTTATTGACATTCATTCTTGCAAAATTGTGTTCAGCTTTATCTGACACTAACTCTGCATAAAGCTGAGTGCCAGATTTTAAGCGATTTTTGTATATTGTTTTTATCCAGAACCGTCTTTTTATTTTTTGTGATTTTTTGCGCAAATTTTTAAGCAAAATATAGGTTACTGCTGCCACGGCAATTCGACGCCGACGCTGCACGTGTGACTCCATCTCAAGCAAGAGTTCGACTGAATCATGGATCGCCTATGGATCGCTAGGAGCGTAGGTTCAGGATCGCAGTTCAATTAAACTGGATCGGCCTAGTACGATCCACGAACCACACTCCGTGATCCTGGATCGCAGATCGCGCGATCGCTGATGCAGGTTGGATCGTCCGGTGTGGACCCGGCTAATGACAACGTTCGTAATAAACACATCGTACCGTCATTACAGTTAGACTTAAACGACAAATCGTACGGTATATTGGGCTCTTTAGACCGTATTTGTGTTTCTCAATAAATTATTTAGTAGGGACTGTTGAAAGTTGAAGTTTGAGAGTTGTGAGTGACAAGATTGGAACAATACAAGTGTTGACGTAACATTGTTTGTTTCTCAATTATCACGAAACGGTTAACAAAATGCGACGTGTATTTCGAACTACATTTTATATTAATGCAATTTTATTAGGTAGTTATTAATTATTTTACTATAATTACTTTCGTGAGTGTTATCGATATTGTTCGGCTCGCTACTCTGCCGCTTAACCAGCTCATGAATAAGGGCTCCGTTTGAGTTCGAAACGAGTCGGGCATTCCCGAATACACCCGTGAGTATAACCGGAATATAAATTAAATAATAGCTATAGTTTCATTTAAAAATAAGTCAATATTTAGGTAAAAAAAATTCAAACTTCATTATAGGTACTTAGTTAATAAACTTTTTTCGTATTAATGTTAAAAAAGAACACTCCAAAATAAAATATATATACATATATATATATACTTAATTTGCCAATTTTACATTTACCGATGTTAAAACGTTAGTCAAGGATGTATCATTATCATCATCAGCCTATCCCAGTCCTAAATCATCAAGAATAAATGAATCGTTTGAATTAATTAACAGGGGTAGTACTTAATTGCCCAAACCTAGCACTTTATCAAGCCCATTCAAACCGAAGATGGACCTGTCAATACCTTAAAATGAAGGCATTATCCACGATATTGAGGTACACGAAACGCTGTACCGCATCAATTTATTAGTAGCTCCTATGAATGATTGAGTGTATGGGTTTGTTTAACCATTCATTCACACGTCGATGGATAACAAGCTCTCCGTGGAACTGGGATCTCGATTATGAGGCTGACTAAGACAATTACGTTTCATCAATATTTGAAGCTATACGGAGCATCCATTTCAAACCTCCCTCGCGTTTGTATTGCGTGTTCTCAAAGCTTCGACGTGTTCACAGCTGTAGTATATGCCTCTTAGCATACCTGCGAGTATATAGGTATCCGAACTATGTGTACATGTAGGATTGGTGCATGTTAATGCATATTGTATAGGATTAAATACTAGTTTACATTAGGTTCTGATTTAAAGGAATGATCTGATCTAATTAAAAAAGTACGTAAACATAACATCACGCCTGTATTCCCCGAAGGGGTAGGCAGAGGTGCACATATAATACACCCACATTTAGCCAGTTATGTTTTAGGTCCCAATGTAATAGGGGGCGAGCTATTGCTATCAACCGGGCACAAATACGAATCCGTGCTGCTACTGAGAATTACCTAATGAAAAAACCCAGCAACACTTTGCCCGACCCAGGACCTCGTGCTCAGCAGTCGCGCTTAGCAACCACTAGACCAACGAGGCAGTCTTCCAATTTAAAAAATCTGTGTCAAAAAATAACAACAAAACAACCGAATTGTGAACTCCCTCTTAGTTTTGATATTGGTTAAAAATATTACGGCATCTATCACGTAAAGTTTCAGTTTTTATTTGTTGATTAGAGTCCTCATCATCGCCGGTGGACGTCCACTGTTGAACAAAGGCCTCGCCTTAGAACGCCGCAATGATCGGCCACTTACTATGGGCATCAACCAATTGCCTGCAATTGTGACGATATCGTCGGTCCACCTGGTAGGAGACACGCCAATGGTCCATCCTTAGCATAGCAGGCACAGCGTTGAGTGGAGTAATTAAACAAAATATCTTACCGAATAACTTCTTATATGTCGTGGTGGCCTAGTGGTTAACATACTCGATTTGTATGCTCAAGGTTGCAGGTTCAAACCCGGGCAAAAATCAATGTAACTTTCCAATGTATATTACGATACCACTGACTAACGGTGACGGAAAACATCCTGAGGAAACCTGGATTTAATTATCTGAAATCACCAACCCGCAGTGAGCTAGCGTGGTGATCAATGCTCAATCCTTCTCTATACGAGAAGAGACTTTGCCCTGCAGTGGGACAGTTATAGGCTGTTATTATATATATTGTATAATAACTTCTTATGGTCAAGTCATAAACGTTAATAACCTCCTTTGTGAACAAACACTACTCTCTTAATAACCCAAAGTGCGGTTCCTCTTAAAAAACCTTTATCCCGAATCGCGCTAATTTTCCCCCATGACATCTGTCATTCGACGTGACGTGAACGTAAATGGTGGACCTTATTTACTTGTGATAAGAGCTATATTTGCTTGCCAGGTGAGTGGAGTGGGGTAAAAGGTCATGATTTATTATGTTCGAGAGTAGCCAAGTGTAAATGAGGAGGGTTTGGTGCACCTATTTTGATGGATTATAGAAATTTTATTTAAGGGTACGCGATTTTCGCGTTACCGAAAAGGTAATTAATACTTTATGGATAACTTTCGCGATTGATCCAAAGAACAACCTTTTTCTTTAAACGATTTGTAAGTTACAGAGTGTGTTTGTGTTAATTCCCGTGTTGTTATTTTCTATTAGAACCTTCTTACTTCTTGGGATCAATCATCATCTTTCTAGCCTTTTCCCAACTATTTTGAGGTCATCTCACAGTTCTACCAGTTGCAGCACCAGTTTATATAGAGCGACTGACTATCTGACCAGAAACAGTTAATCAGTTGTTACCTCTTCACGCTCAAACCGCTACACCGATTTTGATGAAATTTCATATAGAGGTAGTTGACACCCTGGATTAACACATAGGCTACTTTATATCACGGAAGAATGTAGCGGGTAACACCGCGGGGCGCAGCTAGTTTAAAATATTTCATTGACATCCAGCACACTAAAATAATTGTAAGTCAAAAGCTGTACAAAAACTATGTTTACAAAATCATTAGTCAATACATTTTTAACGCTGCCACTAACACCGATCTACACTTCAAGCACTTAATAAAAATAATCTGGAGCCTTCCATCAAAATGCTTCAAAAGCAATTTCACCGAACAAATAAGAATATAAAAATATTTTTACAACCGTTCGATCTATTATTTTACGGACGTCAACACAATTTGCTTATCTATGTATCATCTTAACTCGACATGACACAAACGCTTTAAAAATCTTTCTTAGTCATTCTCTAAAGTCAAATAAGATGGTTTTAATATTTTATTTCATAAATCTATTATTGTTTGCAGTGATTCAGTAAGGGTTTTTCAAGTGGTGGTTATATTTTATTTATTTAGAGCACATTTCATCTGAAATGGTTGGTTTTTTAATGACATTAGCTGTCAAAATGGGTAAAGTAAGCTTACATAAATGTCCATCCAAATTTTACATACCTTTTCGAAAAATGCAAGGGCTATGAATGATATTGAATCTTAAAATTGCCTTTAGTCTAGTGGTTGTTATGCGCGACTGAGCATGAGGTTTGAATCCCAGGCCTGGCAACGAGTTTCTGGGTTTTTCTAGTAGGCAATTCTCAATAGCAGCATGAAGTCTTGATTTGTGAACAGTTGATGGCAATACGGAGGCGAGGGCCTCCTATTAAATTGGAACCTATACCTACTACATCATCAGCTGGAAGACGTCCACTGTTGAACAAAGGCCTCTCCCTTAAACACCACAATGAAGGACAACTCGCCATTTGCGTCTCCAGTAGACGCCCGCAACTCTGACGATATCGTCGGTCAACCTGAAAGGCCTGCCAACGCTGCATCTTTCGGTCTACCTACTACATAACTTACTAAATGTATAGTACCCTATAAATTTTGTAGGTTACTATAAAATCAAGTAACAAAACTAGATAATAACTCTATAGACAAACATCAAATCTCTACGACCAACATAATTGGCGCGGAATGTTTGCGCGTGACGTCATCATACAATTAGCTCAGTATAAACTGATACTACAGCGTTAACTAAGTTGATTCCTATGCAAATATGACGGGGATTAGCAAATAGAATGATTACTGTTTGCTGCGGAGATGTTGCTTTAATAAGCTAGTAAACGGGGTTTATATAGAACTGTGTAGAGAAGTATTATGCTTATTCGAAAAGGTAGATCTACACAGTCTTTTGCATACTTATAGCAATACATTTAAGCTGAATCACCGTCTCTCAAGACACAGGTTTATCTAGTTTAAGAGGCAGGGTTATCCATATTGTGTACAGATTTCAGTTTTTAGATTTGTATTAGTGTCTCTACTATACTGATTAATATCGTCTGTATATAAAACATGTTTAATCTGTATTTTATAATTTCAAGATTTTATTATTATTTACTTCTTAAGTTAAATGAAACTGCCTCCTTATTAAAAAAATGTCAATGTAAACCATTGACTAAATTATGCTCGTCATTATCATTTGCATATCCAAGAGGGATGTCAATAGACTTAATACGGGGTGTAGTTAATACCGGTATGATCCTCGTTTATGAAAAAGATTTATAGCCTAAAAGCGTTAATCTACATATATAAAATTTTCGTGTCACAGTTTTCGTTCCCATACTCCTCCGAAACGGCTAGACCGATTCTCATGAAATTTTGTGAGCGTATTGAGTAGTAGGTCTGAGAATCGGCCAACATCTATTTTTCATACCCCGGGTCAGCTAGTATTATATAGTTACCTACATATTACTACCTCGTTGGTGTAGTAGTCGCAAACCGCAACTGATGAGCGTGACGACCTGAGTTCGATACCTAGATTTAGTAATGTGTTATGGAGTTTCTCCATTACCTAAGAAATTCTCAGTAGCAGAAAGTAGATAAAATGAAGAATTCTTAATTCAATTTCGTAAACTAATATAGCTGACGTTTTGTCCTATGGCTCGAAAACCGAAAATTAAAGTGCCGCCGCATTAGTAGCCGATTATTAACAGCCATAATATTAGCTCTTTACCTCTCGAACTTAGAACTATCGATTATCATCCCAGACAGTAGTAATAGGAGCAATCGGTTTAAAATCTTCAGCAATAATAATAGAATTTACAGCTATAGCCATCTAAAGTTTGTTGAACTCTAAAACGATCACAAAACGTTAATCTGATCATAGATTAAGAAGATTGATGTGACAACCCTGTTTTAGTCTTCTTTCTTTTTCGTATCGGCACGAGTCGATAGCAGCGACATATTTCACGCACCATTGTCATGATAGAATGTGCTTGTACAGCAATTAACTTACCACCACTACGAGATTTCTTGTGAATATACGATTTGATTTGAGCGTGAAATAGTTCATACCGTGGTGTAGACATTGGTCAGTCAACAAGGATGGTAGCGTGGTTGACCGTCCAGGGTGTGCCGGACATACTTAAATATCGTAACTCGTGGAGGCTCTCTAAACAGCAATAGTAAGTCTGCGAGGTTAAGCTGTGCTTGCCCGGGGTCAGTCTTATGATGGGTGATTTTTCACTGCAGCCGTCCGGGCCTTGGCCAGCTAGTTAGGCTGATGTATCTGCGTCTGATCTCCGATCATGTTGGTCTACTGTTTGCCGGACTAAGATTATAAGAAAATAGTGTTCGGGCATGCGGCTTATGTATATTTTATGGCCAAATACATTTTTGGAACCCCTTTAGGAAGTGGGCTTTAGGAGGTAGATGTATACAATTTAATATATACAACTTACATTATTTTTTATTGTAGATTTCATATACCGATTGCCTTTACAATAAAACAAATATATTGGATTGGTGTAATCCATTTGTTGAATACCATTAAAACAATGGATTCTACATTTACAGTAAATTATTGACAAACAATTACCGAGCATAGATACAGAAACAAACGAACGTAAATTATATCATAATACGTTCTTTTTTAATTGCTAACGAAACAAAATGGTTTCCGATAAAAGTAGAGCATTCACTGTATTAGTCATTTTGAAGAGTAATTATACTGTTTTAAAGTCTTTATTGATGTATTGGAGCTACGTGTAATAATTACAGTGATTAGTTAAAAAAATGATGGCTGGCAATGATTGGATGCGTAAACTAGCAGGCAGGGCTTTGTGGCGTACCTCGGGAGAGGCCATGTCCTGCAGTAGACTGCAACGGGCTGATGATGATGAGTAAAAGATTGGGTTGTTAAACAGAAGATCTAGTACCTCTGCCTACTCCTTAACTACATAGGAATTGACAAAAAGTCAAGTCAAGTCAATCAAGTCAAGTCAACTAACGAAAGTAACCGAACCGAAAATTTCTTACAAAAATAATAATCACATAAAATTGTGCTTACACACTGTGAAGAATAGAGACGATGAGATGTGTGGTTTTTTTTTCCAACAATAGGAACCAAATTAGGTTATCTAAAAAAACATAATATAATACAATCTCTAAATGGATAGGCTGAGGTGTTTAGTACCCAGAATTCCCCAGTTTTAGTTTAGGCCCCAATGTAATAGGAGGTGAACCGACTGTCATTAATCAGGCACAAATCCAGACTTGGTGCTGCTGTTGATAATACCTATTGACACTTTGCCGGGCCTGAGAATTGGACCCAGGATCAGCAGTCAGCCTTTTACCATTAGACTAACGGATCGGATTAACCAAAAAAAACAGCAATAAAATCGAATAAAAATATATAACCAATATGAGATAAATAAGACTTTTAAATCTAAACAAAATGCCTGAACAATATTCTCTAAAATAAAAGCAAGATTACAATCCGCAATAAGTCTGTTTGTCAAATCTATTTACACAATGAATAAAACAGTTAACATTGAATCATAAATATGAGAGCAGTGAATTCAATTATATTAAAATTACTCAAGCACCCTGCGGAGAATTGTACTGGATTCAGCAGAATTGTATAGATGCTCCCTGGGGAGAAATTAGCTAACTGGAATAAAGTTGGCTTCGCTCCCATGTAGTTTTATATCCATAATTCCATATTATATTTTAATCAGGTTAATTTTGTGAGTGCAGTCCGTGTATTTTTTCTTTGAAAGAATAGCAGTAACAGTCCTGGCTGCAGTGACTTAGCGATTGGACTGCTGCGCTAAGGGTTGCGGGTAAGTCCCGCACGGGAGTAGAAATTGTGTGATCCACAGATGTTTGTCCCGAGTTCGGGTGTTTGTGTATGTGATATTACATGTTTGTGAAACACAGCCACGATACAGGAGACATTGCTAGAGCGGCTTTAATCTATAATATATATACAACGCATAGCCGAAACTACTGATCGTAAAGAGCTGAAATTTGGCATGTGTGTTTGTTGGGAGGACTAGACTACCACTAAGAGAGGAATTTTAGGAATTCCCAAATAAAAAAACGAAAAAAAATCTTAAAAAAAAGTGAAAACCCCAAATTCTTACGGAAGTCATTACTCCACGCGGACGAAGTCGCGAGCAAAAGCTACTAACAACTAAGCTGGTTAGCCGTGCTAGCTGAAAGCTTTTGAGAAAATATCTGTATTTCTAGGAAGTCTGCTCACATACTGATATCTACATAGATAGCACAGATGGTACCTACTAAGAATATTTTTTATACATGACCTAGGGCCCGAGACCAAAAATATATAGACATTGACACTAAGGCATATAATTTACATGCCGAAACATTAAGTTATCACCATATACTTGACATTCTATTCGACTTTAATTTGTCCAACGTTTTGGGCTGTCTAGAGCCCCTGTTGATTATTATTTAAATATAAAATTTTACAGTATTTAACAAAAGTGAGCGGCAAGTTGTCGTTCATTGTGGCATTCTAAGGGGGAGGCCTTTGGTCAACAGTGGACGTATTCCAGATGATGATGATGAACAAAAATGAACATTAACTTTAAAAAATCCAAAACAAATTCAACTTAAGTCTTCTAGAACCATCCAGATTATTCTCTCACTTACTGTCGACGGAGCAATAGTAGAAAAGGCGTCGTCAGTCGTATATTAACATTTTATTAAGGCACTGCTAAACGCTGGAGACACCCGGTGCATCCAATAAAGGCTGAGTTTAGTACAATGACTGAGATTGTATAAAGAGGACTTAACTTACACTTAACTCAAACTTATCTTACGAGTTTTCAAATTCAAATTAGGTAGCCAATATATATTGATGTTCGTTAGTCTCGCTAAAACTCGAGAACAGCTGGACCGATTTTGATCTTGACACACGTGGAAGTCCAGGGAAGGTTTAAATTGCGGTATGAAGTTCGCTGGGACAGCTAGGCTTTATAAACCTATCTTTGTGTTCATCTGAGATTGGACTCAGGAAATGCGTAAGTCCATCGGCTTTGGAGAACACAGGCTTGAAATTTTGTTTAAGAGACTTAGAAGAGTCTGAGTGCGTTTTATAGATCTCGGCCTTCTTCTTATCGTACTGGTTCATCAACCATTTAACCAAGGTGGTTTAAACTCTAATAAAAGGCTCATCAACCACCTTGCAGCAGATTTTCAACCGCCTTCAGGCCTCTTACATGGCTTTGAACTACACCTGAGACTATTTTATTGAAGACTTCAATTTTATTTATTTAATTTGATTTTTCTTCTCTAAAGACTTTTGAAAGAAGCAGGACTTGGCTAATAGAAAACATTATCTAAAGGATCCTTTGAAATCTTCGGTTTCCGGCACGAAGTAATTGGAAGAACTCTAAATGGAAATACTTTTAATTTAATTAAAATCTGTGTCATTACTTTCTGGTATTTCTTGCATCTAAAATGTCAAGCAACACGAGATTCGATTTCTATTTACTAATAATATACTTGCCTTATTAATTATTTATAGGTAGGTATGTAGTACATAGTTGATTTTATTATTTTTTATCACTATTACTTTTAATTTCTAATTTATAATATGTCTTTGGCAAAACGTGTTGATACTTTTTTATTTTCTTCTTGCAATCACGGATCTTGTGATGGTGAAACCGTTATGTGTTTTAAAAAAGATAAATTTTTAAAAAAGACGCGTCTCCACCTCGGTTTTTGGCAGGTTTATATATTTTTTTAACTAGCCTGTAATATGTCCCACTGCTGGGCAAAGGCCTCCCCTTTATTTCTCCACAAATCTCTGGGAATATATATTCTCATCAAGGTTTATAATTTATGCTACTTAAAATTCTAAATATACCATAGTGATATGGTTCAAGACTCAGCCTTTGTTCGATACTGTTTTCCAGAAACACGTCCACACTGAGCGTAACTATGTTAGGGCGGAATGTTCTTTGAAATGTATCAAATGTGGACACTCCTGATATCAGAACAAAAACAAACGACTTATAGTTTTAGATCACCTTGTAACAATTTTAACATTCGAATTAAATTAATTTAAAAATAATTCAAAATTAATTTGAAATTCGAAAAACATTCGAAAGTTCCACTTTTCCATTTTTAAAGCCCATACGTCACTGTCAATCTACTCTCTACTTACCAACATCAAGCTCTATTATATACCACGTTGTTTTCAGTCAATATTGTCCACAAACTAGATCAGAAACTTGGTAACTTCGACACCTTTTAGTTTGTATAGAATTTAAAATTCATGAAAGTGTCCGTCCAACAGTACTTACAATGACTTTAAAAGCACCATTCTGAAAATAAAAACTAGTTACTTCGTGTTATTGTTTACAGTGACTATTAGTTTTATAGTGACGTTTAGAAAACCATAGTTTACTATATGGCGCAATCCTATCTATAATTAATGCAGTAACATCTTCATCATCATTTATTTTCACTGTTCACATCATCATCATTCATGATGATTGTTGAACGAAGGGTTCCCCCTTAGGTAAGGCCGGGGTAAAATGCAATAATCCCCACGCTTGATATGCGGCTTGGAGACCAAAGGGTGGTAAAGTTACAAAAGACGCTGCTGCCCATCTTTTGGATTTTCCCTTTGTCGCCTCTTATGACTCCCACTGAAGGTAAGGGAGTGGTCGACTAGTCAATTCTAGGCTGAATACCTCTCGGCAGTGCAGTAATATCTCTATATTACTATCGGTGTTCACGAGGTAAAAATATATTCGATTATTTTGACACACAGGTCGTGTCATGATAACTAATATAGTACTTACTAAATTCGAAAAGACATTGTTGCGTGCCGGGGTTTGAATTTGCGACCTTTGACTTGGTGCCTAACATTTTAACTTGACAAGAGTCGAAATCCGATAAATTTTTCGTACTATTTGATTTCTATTCGGCAAACATTTTGACATTTTTCTAAGATAATATATGCGTGGTTATAACCCAAAAGAATAGAATACAAGAGAAAGGCTTATATCAGCGCTGTTAAGCCTAAAACATAATATTTTCGATGATACGCCATCTGCCCCCGCAATAATAATTCAATAACAATATTTAACGATTAACAAAATGCTTAGCCGGCAATAATTTAAGGGATTGCGTGACGAAAATGGCATGGGCGCGGTACCGTTAAATCATAACACACAAATTATTGTACAGAAGGCTAGTTCGTATTTTGGTGTTAAAGAAATTGGTATTATTAACAACCATAATAAATTATTGATTTTATGTTTTTTTTTGACAAAAAAGCAATGACATGACATCCTAGCCGATTTCGGCCACGGCGACTGCTTCAGTTCTGGGGTTGGCGGCGTTCATGCGCTCGCATATGGCTTGTGTAACCAAAAAAGCAATTATAATTTATATGGAACATGCATTTTGCAACTAATGAAAAGTTCCAGAAAACTTAATCGGTATTTTATTGTCCTGACAGTTATAATTTCATGTAACTACAGAATATCAGAATTGGTTTACTCAACTGTTAGGCCTAAGGACTACATCCTATGGACCCTGACGTATCGAAGGACCAAACAGACATTGATGATGTATTATTGTCTGCATATATTTTGAAATCTGAATGATGATGATGATTTCCGAAATCTGGGCGATAATATTAAAAGTGTTTGGTTCTTTCTGTTATAATCATTTTTCGTTGCAAATACTGGTGGTGCTGACAATTGCAGAAATGAACTCTGTTATATTATGAATTACCATCACTAAAATTTATAAGTTTTGTTGTAATAATTTAGATCATTCGTAAGGTTTTAGAGCTCAATATCAGACGACAAAACAGACGTGTATTTATGTAGAAAATCGACCTTCTGTGAATTCTTATTTCGTATTCAGATGTTATTAAAAGCAGATCATTGGGTTGCGGATTTAATTATCGGAATGGCCTCGTTTGCGGTTTTTGATAGTTGCCTATACTAGTGTTGTAATCTTTTGGATATAAACCGTTTACGCAGAATTGGTTTAACTAAATTAGGATATTTTCGGAGCTTTCAAATGGAAATGGCGTATTAATAAATGGGTGGGTTGAAAGTAATTGTGGGTATTTTACTGGAAAACGCTAAATTAAAAAGTAAATGATTGGGGTTTTGAATTCATCTGGGGCATTGTCTCCGTATGGCTTGGCGAACGTAGTGTTGGACGCCCTACGGCCAGATGAACCAATGACTTGATAAGGGTAGTTGTTAGTGTCAGAATAGCGAAAACGGGGGAGCGGTTCCAGTGGCATACCCTGGAGGAGGCCTACGTCCAGCAGTGGACTGCAATAGGCTAATGTACATACATACATAAAGTCACGGCTAATTCCCAGAGACCCGGCAGACCCCACAGATTTCCATTCGCTACGAACCTGATATACTACTTTCGCCTCAGTCACTCGCATCACATTCCTCATACACGGTCGTCAGGTAAGGGTACTGCTCACTTGATCCTTTTGTAAAACATCTCCGATCTGGTCCAAGATAGGCTGATGTGATGATGATATTGTTAAGTTTGCCTCAAATGTACAAAATCTTACTCGATGTATAGATAAGTAATTTACTTCTTTTCTTTGTTGTCTTTGACGTCATCATCATCATCCACAGGGTTAAATATCCCACTGTTGGGTATAAGCCACCCTTAAACAATGCCATCCGCCGCGGTCCTGTGCCGATCTTGTTTAGGTATGCCCCGCAATCTTTTATTATATCGTTTTTGACTACATTCATATTTTTCGCGTTCCTTGGTGTTGTTTTTCCAAGAATACATCCAGTTAGCACTCAAGTCCCTTTCACACTTTCCACTTAGTTCTCTTAGATCCTTTCTAAATAAATGTCAGCTCCAGTGAATGACGAATTAGCAAGAACAATGCCCTTTAATTTATTTTTACTGAAGTTACTTCCTTGTCAATGTTTTTTATATTAAACACCCGTACATTTCTTTTTAGGGATATTAAAATTAAAACAATTTTGCAAAACGAGCTTTCAATTGAGTTTTATCCTCGTCAGCATGGTCAATGATTCCTTTTCCTCTTCGTTACTAATTAAACTATTCAAAATAATAAAATCTAATTTTATAACTTAACGTCACGCCTATATTCCCCTAAGGTGTAGGCAGAGGTGTATAATAAATAGGCAGAGGCGTGTTCATTCTATTACATCCACATTTTGCCAATTGTGTTTATGTAATAGAGGGCGAGCCTATTACTATTAACCGATCACTATTCCAGACCCCCTGTTGCTGCTAAGAATTATCTGGAAAAAATCCAGTAATAACACTTTGCCCGAGCCAAGATTTGAGCCTAGGACCTGTCGTTTTGCAGTCGCCTACAACCTCTAGACACACGAGACAGTCAAAATCAACCAGATTTTAATCCAAAATAAAACCCATTGAGTTTAAATTCCAATATCAAAATTGTAGCGTAATAAAGAGGGGCCAGAGTGGCACTAAAATAAAAAAAAAGCCCAGTGAATGAACCGTGAGATGCTAACTACTGTAGATGAATAATTAACACCTTTAAATCCAGCCAATAAGTTTTTTATTAGCGTTGAACTTTCACACCAATATTTTTATACTTATAAAGATGAAAGTTTGTGAGTGTGTGTTGGTATGCTTGTTACTTCTTCACGCTCAAACGGCTGGACCAATTTAAATAAGGGTGTCAACTTCATCTATACCAAAAATTATCAAAATTGGTCCAGCCGTTTGATCGTGGAGAAGTAATAATAGTTTGCTTTTTATTCTGAAAAAATGTAGCGGGTGGTATTTTAAAAGGCAATACTTTTTTGTAATGTATGTATAGTGTACATAATATGTATGTAACTCTATTTGTATGTAAATTTGACCGGGTTACGCATTTCCATCCAAATGTTCTTCCGTTGCAATACAAAAATAACCCGTTATATTTCCGTGATATTCCTCCGTGAATATGAATTATTCAATTGGCTATCCATAATACGTTTGTATGTGGTACCTTTGGGTCCCATTCTGAGATAGGACTGGCTCACTTTCTTTGCCAAGTAACGATGAAATAAAAAATATTTGGAGTGTTTTTCTATATATTTTACTAAACGTCATTTGCCTAATTTTTTGTTGACTGTCTCGTTAGCCTCGTGGCAACTAAGCGACGGCTGAGGACGAGATCCTGGTTTCAAATCTCGGATCGCGCAGTGTTTTTTGGTTTTTCCATTAGATAATTCTCAGTAGCAGCACGGAGTCTGGATTTGTGCCCAGTTGATGGAAAATAGCTCGCTTCCTACATTAGGACCTATAATATTACTGGGGAAATGTGGGTGAAGGGGTATTTGCACCTCTGCCTACCCCTTCGGGGAATTCGGGTGTGAAGTTATGTTTATGTTTGATTTACTCGTTGGTCTAGTGGTCACGAGTGTTTCAACTTTATGGTATGTATCTATGTTTTTGCATATCCAAATTTTCCTGGTTGAAACACAGTTGATGCTTTATTTGGCTTCGTTTTCTGTCTTAATTGCGATATGAAACTGCACTTCGGGGAAGAAAAAATTCTACAATACCTATCGTGTCAGTTCCCAAAGCTATTATTAGTATTTTTTGACATTAATGATATCATAATAGAAAATAACAATACGGGAATTAACGCGAACACAACTTTATTATTTTTTTGGCTTGACGTTACAACCGAGTTACACCGTCCGTGGTGACAGCAGACTGAGGAAGCGAGTGTCATGTCCCCGTATTTGTTGTTTTTTTCTATTATAATCATCCAACACGATAGTTTAAAAATTAGTATTAATGATATTGAGGTTTAATCAAAATTGTATTATGAGTACCTGTAGGGCAAATATGAATAAACCACAATTTCAATTCAGTATCATTAAGTTTAGAATTACATTTTGATTTGTCACATAAAATCATTAATACCAAAAGATGAATCACTGTACAGATATATTGTCAGTAACGTTTGATGTCCTCGATACAGATAATCAAAAGCATACGATCCAATTCAAACCTTACATAGTCTTACATAGCATTGTTAAATATGATGTCATTAAATTTTGGTCGACTTTATTGTGTCAACTCACGAATAGTAGGTATTTTACTACTTACTAATAACCGGAATATATAGTAAATAGAATGGTACGTAGCTATGTTTTTTGGGGTTCAGTGACAAAGTTCTTTATTATAATAGGTTGATTTCATTATTTTGTTCACCATGACTAGCTAGTTTTTTTTTTTTTTTCGAACTTGTCTCTCGCGGTTAGCTCTGAGGGAGCTCTTACTGCTTAACCGGTCGTTTGGCGAGACCTAATAAAAGGCCTCCAGCCAGGAGACTAGTTAGTTGTGTAACAATCATCATAGGAACTTTTAAGGCAAACTATAGCTCGAATTTTTTAGGCTTTTGTTTTGTTAATTGATAGAGAAAATGTGAGATACGATGGGCTCGAGCGGGACTTGACAAGCTACCTTCGCCGTACCATGGCGTAGCTGTATATAACTGAGCTATCGTGTCGCTGCTCGCGCCCGTCAAATTTCAAGTTCCCTTTTAGAGTGACGTCTGATGTGTCTTAATTTTTATTGATGTGCTTAAAATTGGAAGAAGTTGTACTATAACGCGTGGTTCGGGACCTGAGCCAGCGCGGCGCGTGCTACCACACAGCTTGTAAAATCACCGTAACATAGATCAAATACTATACTAAATAACTGCAGATTCGAATTTCGAGAGTGGGGAACTCCCGTTTATATGACAACATACATACGTAAAGTGGTGGGAAGAAAGGGGGTAGAATAAATTAATTATGCAGAAGCGTCACAATTCATTTGTCTGACAAATTGTGTCATATTTATTGCCTACCCGTAGCGTACATTTAATAACTTTTGACTTGATTTATAATTGAGATAGTAATTTGTTTGTTAACGTTTTCAGTATAAATGAATTGTATTTATTATGACAGAGGTTTTAATTGTTAAGATTTCTCGGTATTTTGTAGTATGTTATTGTGTTGGTGATTTATTTGTTCAATAACTTACGTAACATACCTACATTGTTTTCACATAACATCACGCATGTATTCCCCGAAGGGGAAAGCAGAGGTGTGCAGTATACCCACATTTCGCCAGTTATGTTATAGGTCCCAATCTAATAGGGGGCGAGCTTATTGTCATCAACCGGAAACAAATCCAGAGTTGATGATGCTACAGAGAATTACTTTACGGAATAACTCAGTGACCTTTTGCCTAACCTAGGATTCAAACCAAGAACCTCACGCTCCGTAGTCGCCCTAGACCACGAGGCAGGTTTTATTTGTTAAGATTTCTTGGTATTTTGCATTAGGCATGCAATTATGTTAGTGAATTATAAGTTTGACAACTTAGGTTATATCATCATCATCAGCCGGAAGACGTCGACTGTTGAACAAAGACCTCCCCCCTACAACCCCCCCCCCCAAGCTAGAAAAAGGTTAAACAAGCTGCCGTCCATCATAGTTACAATCCCATTTAACTTTTCCGGTAACACTTCCGTTTACTTTGAATCTAACTGTTAACTGTAAACCCTTTAATTGTTACACAAAATATTTTTAACGATAAATTTAACCTTGCTGTTAAATTTAACGGCATCCATGTTAAACTGTTAAATATTCATTTCAAGTTATTACCGCCTATCTTGTGCGTTCCGGCTCTTAAATCTTGCTTAATTAACTTAGTTGTGACTTAAATTCTGTATAATTAAGTGATTTATTAGATTATTTAAATGTTAGAGAAACAATAGATACCATGTTTTTTATGGTTTTAATGTTGGTCTAAAACTTTTGGGTAAGAATAACAACTGATATATATAATGTCGGGATTGCGTAGCGTGTGGCCCTGAGCTCGAACTCTAGGTCGGGTAAAGCGTTCCTAGGTTTTTCCATTCGGTAATTCTCAGTAGTTGATGGCAATAGGCTCATCCTCTATTATACATACATACATAACATAACATCACGCCTGTATTCCCCGAAGGGGTAGGCAGAGGTGCACATTTAGTACACCCACATTTCGCCAGTTATGTTTTTAGGTCCCAATGTAATAGGGGGCGAGCCTATTGCCATCAACCGGAAACAAGTCCAGACTCCGTGCTGCCACTGAAAATTACATAATGGAAAACCCAGTATCACTTTGCCCGGCCTGGGATTCGAACCCAGGACCTCGTGCTCAGCAGCCGCGCTTAGCGACCACTAGACCAACGAGGCAGTCTCTTATTATACTGGGACATAATATAACATAACCGGAAAAATGTGAGTGATCTGTACACCTTTGCCTACCTAGACTGGGAATACAGGCGTGATGTTACGTTATGTTAGTCACAAAAAGAAATCATTAACAATTTATTTTACAGAAAACTCAACCCTTTTATATATTTTTCGTAAGAAGTGCCTTTCAGACATAAACACATTTAATATGCACAAACGCCTAGATACAGCAGAAATGGTTTTTGTTATAGTTTGTTAACATCCTCGTAACTTGTCATGGAAATATAAAACGCATTAGACTCAATCCTTTTTCATTTCTAGTATCGTTATTACATTATTTAATCCACTGCTGAGCAAAGGCCTCCCCCTTAAGGAGGTTTCATACAAGAATACTGCACGGCTTGAGTTGATATGGTGATGATCCCTTTCCGAGTTGATATGTATGCTATGACCTTAAATCTCATAGGTTGCCTGATATGCGCAGTAGAGTCCTGGTTAGGAGCCGGGATGTATGTACTGATTGTATTTTGAAATGTGTGACGAAAATAATAGTACATTTTGCATTTTGAGATATTATGGATATTTTTCTCTCTGCATATTATTATAAAACTGAAAGACATATGGTTCCTACGCTAATAGAGTTGCGTTGAGATGATTGTGTAATTTGTTACGCTGTCTGTATGTACATAATACGGTGTGTTCACAGTTTATTTATCGCGCAGTAAAATCAGAACTCGGTCACGGAATTAAGCGAAGCGTTTAGGTAAGAAGTAAATTTGTTTGAGGTTGACTTTCTTGACTGCCTCGTTGGTCCTGCGTTCGAATACGGTCGGTCAGTGTTACTGGGTTTCACATCGTATCTGTATGACCTTGGTCTACTCGGAGTAGACCAAGGTTTACTGAGGAGTCTCGACATGTGAAAACGGTAATTCCAGTCTGCTTGTGACCACGGCCGGTGGAACTCGGTCGAAACGTCAAGCCAAAAATTAATAAAGTTGTGTTCGCGTTAATCCCGTGTTGTTATTTTTTATTATCATCATACAACGCGATAGTTTAAAAGTTAGTGTAAACGGTCACCCATCACAGGACTGACCGCGGCGAGCACGGCTTAACCTCGCAGTTCGACTGATCTGCGCGGTGTGTACGTAGCTATGAGCCCTTCGATCTCGAGTACCGTTATAACATCTGAGTGTAAGACACTGGTGTAGAAGAACACTAATAGCTGAGTGGTAAGACCGTTGGACCGGTAAGTCAAAGATCGCAAGTTCAAATCCTGGCACGCACCAATGTCTTTTCGAATTCATGTGCGTATTATAAATTAGTTATCAGTTGCTAAAACGGTGAAGGAAAACATTGTGAGGAAACCGGCACACCTGAGAGATTTTCAACGGTGTGTAAAGCCATGATAGATGCCTGAAGCTGGCGGTTTAAACTC